>CM024520.1:7467080-8729677 GCA_014182375.1 Eucalyptus virginea
CCCAATTTATAGACGTAGGTGTTGGCCAAGAAAAGTCCTGAAGACAATCTCATTTTCCTCGACCAAGAAAAAGAATAATTTGGAGATTAATTTCCTATGCTGGAGGAAAGAATCCTCTATCATAGAAGACAAGTATCTGAGATGAAAGATGAGAAGGAATCCTTAACATGAAGGGCGAGAAAAAAATGAAAGAATCCTCAGCCAACCAGAGAACCACAAATATTACCTTTGGAATTTCAACTAAGTTCTCAAATCTGGCTGCAGGCTAGTGCCAACGTTTGTCTTGATTAACATCTGCAACCTTTGAATGATAGGAAATAGCAGAATCTTAAACCACTTGCTTGTTAATATTCTTAGCAGAGGAGGAGTCCCAAGACATGCAATCGTCATGTCAGGGATAAGTAGTTATCCCATTTCAAAAAGGTGCTTAATATGAGGCTAACATCTAGAAGCTTTAACAATTTCCTCCGATGGCAGAGGGACTTGGTAAGGATCTAGAAGGTTTATCTCGCAATAATCCAACGAATCTTATTAATCAATGCTCAGGGGACACTTGTTAAATGTACATAATAAAGGAAGATTTAAATTTCAATGTACTATCATTCGTAACACTAGAAAAAGGGTGCCTTCAGAATGAATTTTTTCCTTTACTTAGCGTGGAAGCACTCCTTGTCATGAACCAAATATAGAAAATTAGTAGTTGACATGTATATTCCAGTTAAGGTAGTATTGTAGTTTGAGGGGAAAAGGTTTTTCTCATGACTCTCAACAATAGATTTCACAGCTAAAAAAAGGAGAATCCATGTCGAGTTGTTGATAGATAGATATGGAAATTTGCAATAGTAAAATAGAAAAAAAAAAAAAAAAGTAAATAGTAGCATAGTAACGAAAAATTAATAAAGGGACAAAAAAGCAGAAGCAGAAAAAGGCGACCACAGTGAGTCGAACCCCACGACCTTCTGATCCGAAGTCAGACGCGCTAATCCACTGCGCTATGCGGTCAGGAGATATTGAGGACTCCATTCCTAATATATTTAACTAAATAATTATTCTGCATAAGGGTCCCCTCCCTTTTGTTTCGACTACAGAGAAATCAAACCTAGTGACAATTTTAATCTCAAATTTTTGTTGAAAAATTAGATTAAATGTCTCGTGTCTTTTGTTAAGATATATATCATAATAGACATAGCATAACAAAATTGAAATTTCTGCAATAATTTAAAATAATGAAAATAAGTATTGAAATATCTATTTGAATATCTTACTTTCAAGAATTGATTCTAAATCCTCTTCGTATTACAGTCATCTAACTTTCTTTTCTAAAGTGACGTGTTTCTTTTTTCTTCATATGGATACTTGTATGCTCTTTTCACCCTAATACTACCTAATCATCTCCTATCATGAGATATAACTAGAGCCAATTATTCATTTATTAGAATATTCCAAGTGATATATATATATATATATAGATGTACGTATAGTTCTCATTTTTTACTAATACACACATTATTATTTATCACATATAGCAACCTCTACAGTTGTATTAGTGAACAAATTAAATATGATGGACTTTACACTCAAATCTCAAAGTCTTCTGCTTAGAACAACCTTAAAGGCCACGTCTGTCATATAATAGATGGAGCCTTGCCCCATGTACGTGATTGAGCCAATGTTCCCGGAGTCCATGCAAAATAAACTTGACGTAAGTGTTACTGCGGGATAACTACTTATCTTTGGCATGACGATTGCCATGTCTTAGGACCTCTGCTAAAGAATATTTACAAGTGGGTGGCTTAAGATTTTGCTATGTCTTGCCATTCAAAGGTTGCAGATGTTATTCAAGGTCAAAGTCAGCATTCGTCCGCAACTAGACCTAAGGATTCCAAGCTGCTATTCATGGTTCTCTATTTCCTCATCCTTCTATCGAAGAGTGTTTCAACGCCAAGTAAAGAAAAAAATTCATTTTGGAAGCTCTTTCTCTCTCTTGTTACACATGATAGGTGCATTGAAATGTAAATATTCCTTCATTAGGTACGATTAACAAGTGTCGCATAGGCATCGATTAACAAGATCCGTTCGAATTGCTTGGCGTAAATGTTGCTGTGAGATAAACCCTTTTAGACTCTTCCTGTGATACTTAGTTCCTCTTCTATTCGGAAGAAATTGTTAAAGCGTCCAGATGTTGGCCTCATATTGAGCACCTTCTGGAGACAGGATAACTACTAATCTCTAGCATGAGGATTGGCATGTCTTAGGACCTCTGCTAAGAATATTGACAAGCAGGTTGGTTTAAGATTCTGCTATGTCCTACACTCAAAGGTTGCAAATGTCCTACCACTAAAGAGTGCTTCGACACCAAGGAAAGAAAAATTTTCATTTCGGAAGCACTCTTTTTCTTACGATAGATTCATTGAAATGTAAATATTCCTTCATTAGGTACGATTAACAAGTTTGCATCGGCATCAATTAACAAGATTCGTTCAGATTGTTTGGCGTAAGTGTTGTTGCAAGATAAACCCTTTCAACTCTTTCTGTGATATTTAGCTCCTTTTCTAGTTGGAGGAAATTGTTAAAAACTTCCCAGATGCTGGCCCCATAGTAAGCACCTTCTTGGAGACTGGATAACTACTTATCTCCAGCATGAGGGTTGGCATGTCTTGGGACCTCTGCTAAGAATATTTACAGGCAGAGTGGTTTAAGATTCTGCTATGTCTTGCCATTCAAGGGTTGCAAATGTTATTCAAGGTCAAATTTGGCATTGGCCCGCAGCTAGACAGGAGGATTTAGTTGAAACGCAAGCTGCTAGTCGCGGTTCTTTGGTTCCTAATTTTCCGTACCTGATTGACTTACTCGGAGGCTGACTACTTCAGTAATTTTCAGATGGGACTGCTTGGAATGAGCTTAGGCCGAATGGTTTGCAAGTTGTTCGAACCGAGTTGGTTTAATCCAACCATTCCAAAACATTGCTTCATTGCTTGCGTAGCTATGCTTAATAGGAGTCATTTGTTTTAGGCTTGTCCTGTTTCTTCCAGGGCCTGGACTGCTGCTCTGGAGCTGCATCTCATCCCTCCAATTTCTGGTAGTTGGGATGATGAAGTTGCTTCGGCAGGTTTCAGTTATAAGGGCAAGTCCTATCATAATCTGCCTTTTAAGCTCACTTGAAATACCTATCTCTATAACGTTATGTTGGCTAGGAATGAATGATTGCATGATTCTTCTTGATCTGTAAATGTGGATTGGATTGTGTAAAAGATAAACCTTAGGGATAAAGATTCCTACTTGTACATATGTTCGGAGAAAAATAAACGTTGACACCCCTCGAACAATTTACTCTAAATTGAACCTTCATTAGCTTTTGTAAGTTTTGAGCATGTAGCAGGATTTTGCTCACTTGTTTTGGTACTTTACAACAATAATAACAGTAACAATAACAATAACAATTACAATAGTGATGATGATGATGATGATGATGATGATGATGATGATTCGTGCAACGCACGCCACATTCATCTTTGTAAAAAGAATTGGGTATTTTTAATTCTTATTGGCAAGTGAATAGCTAATTGTGAGCTCTCATCCACAACTTCATTTTTTTCCACATTTATAGTTACCTCCCCTATCAATTTATCCTTTTATTTTCCCGTCTCGTGTATGAAATTACAATTTTACTTCAACCTTACAAGAGAATATTACTGTTAACACATGAACTTTAGTCGATATATTAAATGGGCATTTAGATAATGAAAATTAATACAAAGAAAAAAAAAAGCCCGGTCAATCATTTTATATGGCCCAATCCGCGCAACTCTGGCCCATCTATAAGATTTGCCCATTTCAGCTTTAGTGGGCTTTGGTGCATGAAGCCCAAAAAGAAGAGAAGAAAAAAAGCCCAGTCTTTCTAGGTTACCCGTGAGGAAGAGCTCCATCTCCGGTCATCTTCTTCAGCAACATTTACCTCAGGCTAGGCCGCCGCCGTTAGCCTCCGCTGCCGATCGCCGTGAATCCTGACTTCATTGCTTCTCACTGCTTTAGCCCTTCCTCAGTCGCCACCGTCCTTTCTCCCCTCCGTCGACGTTCTTTTCCGCGAGAATTACACGCCATACACGACACGAGAGAGAGAGAGAGAGAGAGAGAGAGAGAGAGAGGAGGAAACTCGAGGGCGAACGCTTTGTGGGAAGTTGATTCTTGAAATTCGCTCGTCGTCCCCGACGTCGCTAACCATCGTTCGCTGCTGCTGACCAGCGATTCGGGAGGAGAACTGGACTTACTCTGTTCTCCGTTGCTCGGCTTGCCGGAATATCGTGGTGGCAAGATCGCTCTTGGGACACGCTCGGTACCCGTGACTCCGATCATCATCGGAGATTTTGCCAAACTCCCATCGTTGATCTAGTCGCCGATCGCAGCTCTGTTTCCACGAGTCGGCCCAGGTAACGCTAATGTCCTGACCTGCTCTGCTTTGATGAAGGACGGAACCGAGATGTCTTGGTCTCCGTCGGGACAGGAGTCCGTTTTGCTCATGATGCCTTCCCAATTCTGAATGTCTGTCTCACCATGTTTGCATGAGTCTAATGTAGAAGCCGAACAAACGCGCGTCGACTGTTCGACGAAATGTCTAGAAGAATTCAGTGCCAGTTATTTTCGTTTCCGTCTAATCCGAAATCATGTTTTGACCCGGATTAACTGATGCTAATTGATTTTTAAGCCATTCGAGTAAATTTCGAACTTGTTTCCCGCATCCCTGTTTTCTTCCACTCGATGTTCTATGTATCCACTGCCCTTAACCTGTGGTCGGTCGAGAAAACGGCCGGAGCCGATGTCTCGGTAATTCACGGCGGTGATGGTGTACGGTGAATGAGGATGGCGATTCGGTGGAGGACGGTGGTGGTGGTGGTGATTTTGCCTGTGTTTAGTTGAGTAGTTTTAGCTTGATTTAGTTGGTGAGATTTTGGGGTTAGTTCTAGTTATAGGGGCTTGTGAGTGCTGGGATCAAGTTGAAACTTTGGTAAGTTTGGGCTTGGTTTAGGTTACAATGGGTTAGGGCTTAATTCAGTTTTGGGCCGAATTTGAATTTTTAATTAGGTTTGTTTGGGTTGAGATGGGCCTAAACATAATGGCCCGCTCTTTGCTTGCGTCCAAGACTCTTTGACCCAGCGGCCCAGCCGTCCCTAATTTCGGAATAATTAAAACATTAAAAAAATTTGAAAATAAATAATTAAAAAAATCAGGAAATGGCTAAAAATGAAAAGCCTTGGTAAGATTGTTACATCGTAGAGATTGCTTTTAATCGTTTTTGTGTTTTGATTCGTTTTCTTAGTCAAATGGTTAGGTTATATTCTAAGACCATTAAAAATGCAAAATTAGATGAGGACCTTAGGATTCATAAATTGATAAAAAGATTGCGTAGATATCTTAGTTAACAAATAATTAAGTTTAGAGGTATTGAAATGGTAGTAGATAGATAACTAGTGTAATTAAACCTTTGACCTTAAATCTCTACATAAGAAGTGAGTATGCTTCCATATTTCAATTGATTTCTAGCTTACAACCCCTCATATACTATTCACATATGATTAATTGAAATATAAATGAAAATCCCAACACTGCACTAAATAAAGGTTTGGGAAAACTTGACATGATTAAGTATTAGTGGTCTCTAACTTGGCAATATATCTAAACCTATTCTTTCCTTGACGCCTGTGTCAAAGAGGTTTCGACAATTAAATATCAATAATATATTAGATATTTCGAGGGTGGACACCAAATTCAAAAGTTGACTTAATACATAGAGTATATAATAATAATAATAATAATAATAATAATACACCAATTCACACTGCGCAAAATGTTTGATGGCTCTATAAAATTATATTAATAGGAATATATATATATATATATAATTATATATATATATGATAAAAGAATAAAAGCACAAAATGGGGACCCTTCCAATATGGAAGGGGGACTCAGGGGGGATGGGGGTAGGAACGCGGAAGTTTCGAGAGTGGGTTGCGGCTCACGCCCGGCAGAGGCGGGCGCAAAGCATGAATAAGTGTAGAGTAGAAATAAAATAGACTAAAAAAAAATGAAATTTTAATTAAGTCACAACGAGAAAATGGTGATTATTTATCAAATTTCTCAGCTAATAATAATTTTAGTTTCATTTGGCGGAGGACGAGGCGGGCAAGCGGCTGGCGATTTTAGGGCTTTAGCTCAACTCCTGCTCCCTCCCGCTCTGCATTTCTGGCAAATCTCTGAAATTTCTGTAAGTCTCTATCTCGTCTACACTCCAATCTGCTTTCGTGCTCGTCATTTCTTCGCTACTGCCTTCTTCTCGTTCGTTTTCGGGGTTGTGCAATCTTGGGTTCGGTTTCTTTTTGTCGTTTGTGGTCGTGTTCTTGGGTTCGGTTTCGTGTGTTGGGTTCTTGCCTGTTTGTTTGTTTGAGCAGCTTCGAACGTGTGTTTTATTCCTACCCTTTTCTCCACAGGGGCAGTGCGTTCTTGGCGAATTTGAAACTTTGGAGGGCTCTGTGGCGAACTTTTCTTGCTACATATGGCTTCGGTTGGACAGGCGCCGTCTCTGAAGAGGTGGGATCCGCCGGCCGGGAGGGAAGGCGACCAGCTGGTCATCACTCCTCTCGGCGCCGGCAATGAAGTGGGTCGGTCCTGTGTGTACATGTCTTTCAAAGGGAAGACCGTGTTGGTACTGCTTCGTTCCTGGTTTTCGTGGGTTCTTCCGGTTTTAGAGTTTTAGCCGACACGGTCGGCGTCTGTTGTGATCTTTTCATAATCAATTCTATGTGGATGGCAGTTTGATTGTGGAATTCACCCTGCTTACTTTGGAATGGCCGCTCTTCCGTACTTCGATGAGATCGACCCTTCGACGATTGACGTCCTTCTAATCACTCAGTACGTGTTGTCTGCCTTCTCTATCTTAGCTTTGGTAAGGAGGCCCGCTCCTTCCATTATGTGCAGTTGCCTTTCCTAGTGTTTGCTCTTGATTTGCTTCAGGAAAGATTCTTTCTTCCTACGACTTGCCAAAGGAATTCGTCATCGCCCCCTTATTCTCGGATCCCTTTCTAGTTGGATCCATTGGGCTGTTATCAGATTATCAGCACCTGTGTAAAGTTTAGGATGGGCTTCTCACTAGCTTGCGTTATTGCTGATTTATATTTCTACCCTTCACTTTGATACTTAGCTTCCACAGTAAAGGTCTCTAGTCTTTATCAGTTGATGTTGACTGCTTGCAGCTTCCACTTGATCATGCAGCTTCCTTACCATACTTTTTGGAAAAGGTTGGCAGCTACATTAGAGTAAAATCATACTTTTAATTATCAAATTTTACTCTGATACCGATAACCTGAATTGCTCTCATTTTTCCAGACTACATTTAAAGGACGCGTCTTCATGACTCATGCTACGAAGGCTATATACAAGCTGCTTTTGTCAGATTATGTGAAAGTGAGCAAGGTCTCAGTTGAAGATATGCTTTTGATGAACAGGATATATTCCGTTCAATGGATAAGATTGAGGTATTTCCTTTATATGTTGAGCCCAGTCTTCATGCCACACAAATTTGCTTGCTAATGTTTGCCCTCGGGGATTCCTCCTTTGTGACCAGTTTGTTAAATTTTGCTTGTTCTAGACGGATAATATCATTGATGAAGAAGTAGAATAATCTTGGTTTTTCACACAGTCATGGATGGATTGCTTGTGTATGCCATTTACAGTCAGAGGCATGTGCGGGCTTTAGCTATACCTCCGGCTCAGTAGGATTCAATTGTTTTTTTGTTTTTTGGTGAATTGAAGATTCTCCATATGCTAGAACCCACCGTTCCCTGTATGGTACCTTTCAATGAATCAATGTTCAGCATCAAGCTGATATGAGTTTCATCTGTTTTAAGATAAAGCATGGGATCCTTCCTCTGTTGCTGCTCAAGCTGTCTCCAGCCGCTTTTATGTATAATGTAGTTTATTTATCCCTAATTGTGGCGCCTGTATGAGACTGGATAAACTAGTGATCTCAATGGATAAAATAGTTGTCTCGATAGTGATGTGCCGTACAGTTTGTTATACATGTCATATACTTGTAGTATATATTCTACGGGATTTTGTCCTAGGATGATCACTCGATGTTGTCTAGTCTATGAGACATTAGCAATTAACTTCTCATGGATATGTTGGCTTGTGTTTCATGTGACAGTGTCTTCCAATGGAATGTTAATTAAATGAACTGGCAATCATCTTACTTTTTGCTGTTCTTCAAAATTCCTTGTATGCATAATATCTAAATTAACGATCCCAATGTGTGTATATCATGTTACCTAATTTTAATTGTAGGTAATTGATTTCCACCAAACGGTTGAAGTGAATGGTATTAGATTTTGGTGCTATACTGCTGGCCACGTTCTCGGTGCTGCGATGTTCATGGTCGATATTGCTGGTGTACGAGTCCTTTATACTGGTGATTATTCCTTCGAAGAAGATAGGCATCTCCGAGCTGCAGAGATTCCACAGTTCTCACCTGATATCTGCATAATTGAGTCCACTTTTGGAGTGCAGCTTCATCAACCTCGTCATATTCGGGAGAAACGCTTTACTGATGTCATCCATTCTACTGTTTCTCAAGGAGGTAGAGTCCTTATCCCAGCATTTGCTCTTGGTCGTGCTCAAGAACTTCTATTGATCCTTGATGAGTTCTGGTCCAACCACCCTGAGCTCCATAATATTCCTATATATTATGCTTCCCCACTTGCAAAGAAGTGTATGGCAGTTTATCAAACATATATCAACTCCATGAATGAGAGGATCCGTAGCCAATTTGCAACCTCAAATCCTTTTGACTTTAAGCATATTTCGCCACTAAAGAGTATTGAGAATTTTAATGACGTCGGTCCATCGGTTGTTATGGCTAGTCCTGGCGGGCTTCAAAGTGGGTTATCGCGTCAACTATTTGACAAGTGGTGCTCTGACAAGAAAAATTCTTGTGTTATTCCTGGATATGTTGTGGAAGGGACACTGGCGAAGACCATCATCAATGAACCGAAGGAAGTCACTCTGATGAATGGTCTCACTGCTCCTCTTAACATGCAAGTTCATTATATTTCCTTTGCTGCCCATGCTGATTTTGCTCAGACAAGCGTTTTTAGATGAGATAATGCCTCCAAACATTGTTCTTGTTCATGGAGAAGCAAATGAGATGGGAAGGCTCAAACAGAAGCTCATGACTCAGTTTGCTGATCGCAACAACAAAATTGTCATGCCAAAGAATTGTCAATCAGTTGAAATGTACTTCAATTCAGAGAAAATGGCAAAAACTATTGGGAGGCTGGCTGAGAAGACCCCAGAAGTGGGTGAGACCGTTAGTGGCCTTCTGGTAAAGAAAGGCTTCACTTATCAAATAATGGCACCTGAAGATCTTCACGTTTTCTCTCAGTTGTCCACAGCAACTATTAATCAGAGGATCACGATTCCTTATACAGGTGCATTTGGTGTGATAAGCCACCGGCTGAAGCAGATATATGAAAGCGTGGAACCTTTGGTAGATGAGGAATCTGGTATTCCCATGTTACGTGTGCATGATCGAGTAACAGTGAAGCACGAATCTGATAAACATATTTCAGTGCACTGGACATCGGATCCTATAAGTGACATGGTCTCGGATTCTGTTGTCGCTCTTGTCTTGAACATAAGCCGTGAGATTCCGAAGGTTGTGGTTGAAACAGAGGCCATGAAAACTGAAGAAGAAAGTGAGAAAAGGGTAGAGAAGATCATTCATGCACTTCTAGTTTCTCTATTTGGGGATGTGAAGTTTGGTGAGGATGGGAAGCTGGTGATAAATGTGGATGGGAGTGTAGCGCATCTGGACAAGCAGAGCGGGGATGTGGAGAGTGAAAATGAAGGCCTTAAGGAAAGAGTAAGTACTGCATTTCGGCGAATCCAGAGTGCTGTAAAACCAGTACCTCTGTCGTCTACTTAGGTAGCTTTTGTGTTTCTTGTAGCTCCTTGTTTCCAGTCTTTTTTCTAACTGTAGATTGTAGCATCAAGCTCATGGTTATGGATATCCCTAACCCACAATCTAAGTCCAGTTTGAGTTTTAAGCATCTAAAGTTGGATTTCAGCCCTCAGAACAAGTTTCAACAGTTGCACTTGGATTACTTAGATTTTTGTACTTCTACACATTTAATTTTGGAAGGCTGGCAAGGCTCCATTGTCACCTTGCGGATTAGACTTTGCCATTTCTTTTCCTCAATGCAATTTTTCCAATTCATGCAAGCAGGGTAGTGAAAGACAACCTGTGCTACATGATCGATCTGTTTCAACAGTTGTAAATGCTTTAGAAATCGATCTGTTTGTTGAACTGACAATCATGCCACCAGATCATGATCATCTTTTGATCATTTGCCAACACTGGACCACGAAGTTTAATGCATTAGGCCTTTGAAGATCATGACCAGCTTGTACTAATGTCAATGGTACAACACGATGATTCATGGGCAAGGCCTTTTTCTGACCTACGTTCTCCCAATAGTTTTCTTTTCAAGTTCTTACCACTAAACCCGCACCTCTCACTGCACAAACCAATGGCAGCGGGGCGGGTTTGGGGCCACTAGAAATCCAAACTCGACGAGTACCGAATACACATCCAATGTCAAACCCAAAGGACAACTTTTTGAACGACTTTTTGAGCAATGTTCTAATGTCATCCGAGTGAAGTACACGAGAACCTTAAACATCATAGGAATCTACATGATTGGAGATCAGATTTCACTAGTTACTTTAGTTGCGCTTTGTGCAGGTATGTCTATTTGCTGTTCTCTAAATAGGCTATAAACCAATAATATGAGATGTGATGTAAGAGATAAGATGGGATTGATTTAATTATATGTTGTCATCCGGAAGAATATCAATATTTGGCGAAATGACTGTTTCCTAAGTACACAGAACATGAATGGAAAACAAAATGATTTTTAGCATACGATAATGAAAGCTATATTTGAAATAAGTCAATTAAAAAAGGAAATTTTTTATAAAATGCAAATGCTCTATGATTTTAAATAAATTGTAATTTAATCATTTTGTACTTAAACATTACATGGTAACTTTGAGATAAAAAAAAAAAATCATTTTTTTTGGTGATATTAAAGTAACAAGAGTTATTTATTTGTTTGATTTACTCATAAGAAAAATAAATTTGGTAGATCGTGTTATGATTAGCCATAAGTTTAGCAAAATTCATAATTTCTCAAATCAAAAGAGTTAATTTGTTCACTGTAATTTTTTAACACGCTATATCAGATTACTCAATTAAATCAAGTATGCTTTAATCAGCAACAATATATTCATATAACATGTAGCTGCAAAGTGAAACTTATTGAATTAATTATAGGGTTAATATCCTGAAAAACTCAAAACCGGTACACCTATGACAAAATTACTTCAAACTATTTTTTTTACCATGAAAAACAAAAAACCGGTACACTTGTGATAAATTTACTCTAACTGACCCTAAAAAATCATAAACTGACATAATTTACCCCAAACTAATTTATTCGACCGCAAAAAACCCAAAATTGGTAAATTTGTGACTAATATACCCTCCGCCAAATTGAATTGATACTACAAAAAAAATCACAAAATTGTAAATTGTGACAAACGAAGCGTAAAATCCAAATTGATATACCAAATAACTATTTTTTTTTTTTTTTTTTTAATAATCGAGGGAAGCCCTGTACACCGCGGACGACTGGAGTAAACCCTGGGGGTGAACTAGAGGACCCACCACCCCAGCCACCGGGTAAGATGCAGGCGATTTCGCGGTGATTCGAACCCTCTCCCTTGAGTAAGGGGTCAGCGGGTCCCCTCACGATGGGGAAGAACTACCAACGGAGCCACCGGGTGGTATATATATCCAACTGCTATACGTCATTTAACTTAATAATTTGATAGCAAAATTTAACGAAATCTAATAGAGGGTAAATTTATCACAAGTGTACCGGTTTGGGGTAAATTTGTCAAAGATATACCAACTTTGGAGTTTTTGGTGGTAAAAAAAAAAAATAGTTTGAAATAAATTTATCACAAATGTACCAATTTAGGATTTTTCAGGATATTAACCCTTAATTATATGAACTATACTTAAATTATAGCAAAATGTAAATTTTGTACTTGGCCTTCAATGAATACATATTTTAATCACTTCTTACAAGTTTAAGCTTGATAATAGATGAAAATGTTGATATACTCTCCTTTAATCGATCAACCGCTTGACCCAACCTATTCGCTGTTGTAATGAGAAACACAAGTCTTTGCAGATTTGCAATATACTATGTCGCAATTATGAGATAACATAATGTAATTATAACATCATTTTGTGCTATAAATCTTGTTATAAGTTCGTAAGAAGCCAAAAACAAAGGAGGTCTCGGACTCGGTCAAGGTTGTTACTTGTTAGGATGTGATCCTACAAAGGATTGATGAAGGTGTCTAAAAGGACTGAATTGTAACATCCTAAAAACTACACCAACAATGCGAAAAATCTTTGCATAGTCGTATGGAATTTATTAGGTATAAACAATGTGTGTAGTTGAAACTTCAAAATAGCGTGAATTTAAAGTTATGCCATCTTTCTACTGTATATACCAGGAAATTGACTTTTCTATTACCTAAATATAAGTATATACTACATATCAAGATAAACTTATATCAAGGCTAAAGTATGTAAAAATATGATCAATGGGACTGGTAGGATTGTATCGATCCTATGTTCCCTCAAGACCATGTAAAGATCCTAGCAATTTAAGATCCTACTTAAGATCCAGATCTTTTCTTAAGTTTTTAAACATAGGATCCTTTCGACCCCCAAAAAAAAAAAAAAAAAAAAAAAAGATGCTATTTATGCAATTCCATTACTTCACCTGCGAAGATATGGCTCGGTTCCGTTTTCCATGCCTTACGGTGAGTACTAAAATGATTCTATTGATTGGTCATGTCATATAGGCCCAAGTCGTACATACAATTGCTTCCATTGATGTCCTATTGTGAAAAGTTTTTTTTTAGGGTAGGATGACGGAAATGGCAAGAGAGTGCATTGTGAAGGTAAATTTTCATGGATTGCGAACATGTTTCTACTCTTAAGGCCTATATCACTTGAGGTTTCGTCACAGAGTCCCTGCCTACAGGTTGCGAGGAAAAATGGGGAAGGCCTTATGCAATTTCCTATTGAAAAGTGGCTTCTAGCGTATTAGCGGTGATGGTGAACAGCCATGTGCTCGATGCTCAATGTGTAACAACCATTCTAAAAGCTTAAGTTTTGCTGGTCAAGTTATATGTTGCATTACTCTAATACTTTCTCCCGTGCTTAGTGTGGTCTTCTATTCGAATTCAGAACCTATAGCTCTGACGTCATGTGAGATTATTGATTGTTCTAAAAATTAAAGTTATTAGATGAATGCGTGATTTTATTTTTTAATTAATTACTCTAGCACGATGTTTGTACTAGCATTGGCATGAGAATTGCGTGGATACTCCATCAAGCCGAGTCCAGGACGTTCATACACAAAATCGGGATCACAAAGTTCCCTCGAGCTGTTTGGTGATTTGATCCGACCTAATAATCATCCTCCCGGGTTTCCTCTCTCTTGTACTTTTAGGCCATGTTTGTTAACCATCCAAATAGTGTCTGATTTTGATTTTTGTTCTCGGAAGCGTTTGGAAAAAGAATCGTGTTTGGTAAAATTTTTGTTCTCGGGAACAAATTTCTATTTTTTTTGTTCTCAAAAGTAGATTCAAAACAAAAACAAGAATTAAAAAAAGTTGATTTTTGTTCCCGGGAACAAATTTAAAAATCAAGCCATTTTCTTTTTCTTCTTATTCTTCCATTTTCTCTTCTTCATCTACCACCGCCGCCGCGGTTGCCATCCGCCGTCCGCCGTCCGCCGCCCTTGGTCGCCGGCAACCGGTCCAGTGAGCTTGCCTAAGGCTCACCAAGCTAGGGCGAGATTCAGTGAGCTTGCCGGAGGCAAGCCCAACCATCGACGAGGCTCGCCCAGCCCTGGCGAGGTCCGCCTGGCCACTGGCAAGGTTGGGCGAGCCTCGCGATCTAGCGAGGCCAAGCCTCGACAAGGTTGGGCGAGCCTCGCCCAATCAGCTAGCGAGGGCCGGCGACACTTTGATGAGGTCGCCGACCACTTGAAGAAAAAGAATAGAGAGAGAGAGGAAAAAAAGAAAAGGAAAATGTAAAAAATTATTTAAAAATTAAAAGAAATTGATTTGGAATGTAATCAATGAAGCATAGTACCAAACGCAATTCTATTCTGAAAAAAAAAATTTTGGACAGTTACCAAATAGCTTAAAATGCTTAGAAATTGTTCCTGAAAACAGAATAAAAAAGAATCATTTTTAATTAGAATTTGTTTTCGGAAATAAAATCATTCCTAAATGCGCCCTTAATTCAAGGTGCCGTAACAGAAGCTCCTGAAACCTTGTTGTGGTTTGGCAAGAGCAGAGGACCTTGATTTGTCTAGATGATCTTGGTACTGTTCTTCTCAAGGAGGACATGCAAAAGATGTTCGTCTTTGAGAAATTGTCCTTAATTCTTTAACATTAAAGAGATCATCACATAAATAGTTCATGAACTTTGACCTAATATTTAATATTGTCCTTGAACTTTTAATTTGTTCAGTGTAATCTCTGAATTTTTAACCTAATACGTAATGTCATCCTTAAACTTTTGGTATATGTTTAATTTAATCATTGGATTGTATAATATTCTCGAATTTGAATTAATGAAAGGATAATACAGTCTAGAAACTTAAGAGTTTTAAATAAATTAAAAATTTTGGGATGACATTGCACATAGAGTTAAAATTTAGGGACCTCACCGAAGGAATGGCTGTATCATTTGTCCAAATTTATATGGCGAGCTTCTTTCTTAGAACAACCTACTGCTGTTGACTGAATTTCTAGCAAGAGAATTCGCGCTGGTGCTTCAGTAAAGCTGTTTAATCCCTTGCAGGAAGAGTTGGTGCATCGGATGCAAGCCCTCGGAATTGTTGAAAAGCAAATGATTTGAAACGTTGTGAATTGGGGAACCAAGACTCATTTTTCGCCAAAGAAACAAAAAAAAAGATAACTTACATCATAAATATATTTGTGAAAATAATAAATGAAAATAAAAATATTCAATAAGTTATAGTGATTACTCCAATACGTGCTAAAGGTAAAAGTTTCATTGCTAAAAAATAAACTTAAATTGTTAAGTGAGATATTCATAAATATTTAAAGATATATAATACATTAAAATTTTTGAAAATTGTGATAAAAATAAGATTGAGTTCTAAAACTTTCAAAAATGTAAATCAAGTTTGTAAATTTACCAATTGATATAATCAAGTCATTTCGTTAATTCCGTCAACTTATCTAATGAAAAATGATAAAGTGACATTTTTTATTAGTTTTTCTTTCCTACGTGGCAGCTATCAATTTAGCTAATGCATTACGTTTACTTGTAAAACCAAAACGACCTCCTTTTGACCCATATCCTAGTCGAAATAGGAAAGTATCAGCAGTTGAATTAAAGAGAACTGGGTTTTTGAACTTGGGAATTACCCTATTTAGAACTTTCTTTCCAAGCAACCAAACATGCACGGAGCAACGCACATCGAGCTTGTTACGCATGGCAGATCAAAGGGCAAAGTCCTATAGATTAAATCCTAACAAAATTTCGGCATTATTAAATTATATCTTCATCTAATGACTTAAGTTTTTGGAAATGGTGGTCTCACAAAATCTCTCGCTCACATGTGGCACCGATTCACATTGACTTGTACGGAAAAGATTCAAGCGGACATTCACGCCGATATTTTCCGGCGCTTCCACTTGGGCTTCCACCGGAGGAGACGACGCTCTGCCAGCGTCCCCCGGAGCCTGAATGTCGACGGCGGCGCTGGTGTCTCCACGGCCCAACGAAGGCTGGTGGTGCTCCGCAAAGACCATCTTCCAGACCACACGAGCATTCGATCGGTCCGTCATCAACTCGTCGTGCTTCTGCTGCAACCGGCTCAATACAAGCGGCAGCGCGCGCTGTGGATCCTCCCTCAAGTGCTCCACCATCTCGGCCCCTCGGTAGTCGTACATCGTCTCGATGAACCTCAGCTCTCCGGGCGTCAAGCGACAGCCGTCGCGGCGCCCAGCCGCCAGATGTTTCCCGATGCGGGACATCGCCGATTGAGCGATGCCGATCGTCACGTCCCAGTTGCACATGACGTCCTCGTATTGGAACAGGACGCGCTCGTGAGCGTTCTTGACCGGCACTCGGAAGGAACCCCTCGGCCTTTCTCTTTTTATCTCGCCAGTGTTCAGAACCGCGAGTTCGTTCCCCAACCCGCCAAACGCCTCGCGACCGGTGGAGCCACCGGCGCCGTCGATAGGAGCGGAACCTTCCGACTGAAGTTCCGCAAACTCCGCCATCAAATCTTGATGGTCCACAAAGAGATCGCGCAGCTTCCTGAGAACCCACTCCTCGCCCTTCTCCTCGCACAGACTGCAGGTCTCGCAGAACGCCGCGAACACATCTTGGCGGCGCGGGAACCGGATCTTCACCTTGTTGCCGAAATCCACGAGCCGACGGAGCCGACGCTCTCTGGCCACGGCCGGCAAGGCGGTGCGCTTTCTTCGAGGGATTGGCACGGGACTGCTCATCTTCTTCTGCTTCTCAAGGGTTTCTCAGAAGGGAAGGGAACAATGGATGATATCAGGCAAGAACTGAGGACGAAACCTTGGTTCTTGTGATCTTGTAGCGGGAACTCGGCGGTGCTCTTCAACTTAACTGCGGAGACTTTTCCTATATAAGAAATCTGTCCAGCTTGGCAGTGAGAAAAATCTACCGCAAGATCTCCGCTTTCGAATTTTGCTCCAAAATTCAAATAAACATTTCAAGAATTAGGTTAAAATAATCTATCGCTTTGCATGTTGTTCTCCGCGTATCAGTAAAGGTTTCGCTTATTGAAAAATTATATAAAAATTAAAATGCGAAATGTGTGAGGATAATGAAATTTAGTATTGATCAAAATTCTCAAAAAAAAAAAAAAAAAAAAAAGAACAAAAGAATTATAAAGCCGACTGTGCTATTTTCGTATATCTCTTAGGAGACTTACCAATATGTAGTTATTAGCGGTCCCTTGTTATGTGATCTCTAATTAGAGACACTTTTGTTTTGAATGCCGGTGAAATAGATTCGGTTTCCATGATAACTAACTAGGCTTGGTGAGTTGGCATGGGCACGTCCAAGAGCGCAATGCGTGCATCTCTACAGTTTTCAATCCCCTGCGGTATAAGAAAATCATGAGTGCATTTGATTGTAAGACCAACAAGATCAATAATTATAAATACAGATTCATTGAATAATTATAAAAAAAAGGCCTAAATAAATTGTACAAATTTCAATTCGATCCTAAATTTTATTAATCTGATTAATTCAATCATACACATAACTATTTGTAAGTGTATCGATAGGAATTGATTGATGATTTCTTTTAACTATTTTTGATCGGTATATGTGGGATTAAGCAAATAAGGTTTGAACAAGAAAAGCATTATTCCTTACGGCTTCCTCCCCATCCCAAGAGAACAATGGGAGCCTGGACAGTCATATATATATATAGAGAGAGAGATATTTACACACGGCTCCCATTAAACTGAAAAGGAAATAAAAGGGAAATCTCCGAGTAGAAAATGAACTTCATATATTACTAAAATGCCGGTTGCTCCCAATACATCCACATCAATAATTTTCAATAAATATTGATTGCATGAATTTAATCGGAAAAACGCACAAAAAATGTGATGTTAAATTGACATAATTCTTGTTTTTTTTGTGGTCCGAAGAGATTATGTTATATAGGGTAATTTCGAAGTACGAAAACCTTGTTCCCTTTGTCCTCTTTAATTTATGAGAAAAAGAATTCAATCTGAAAATAGAAAAAAAAGAAAGAGCCACTGGCCCTCGCTGGTGGGCCGCTGCTGCCGCTGCCGCGCAATGCCTGAAAGGGCCCCCGGAGGTCGCCGGAGTCTCGCCGGCGTCCCTTGACCATCGCTAGCTTTGGGCGAGGCTGACGTAGCCCAACATCTTTCCTCCTGCGTCCATTCCGAACCCGTCCAGAGGTCGCCAATGGCGGTTCGAGTGGGAAGAAGCGGAAGCGCAGGGCGAAGAAAAGCCTCTCGTTCTCAAGCGTCGCCAGGCCGAGTCATTCGTTCAGTTTCACACGCGCCGCCTCTGCATCCGCGAGTGGCGGGGGAGGAGGATATGTGCCGGACGGCGAGCATCCCCCTCGACGTCCTCGAACGGCTTTCTCGATGTAAAGCTGGTCATGGCGTCTCGGGCCTGGAGCTGATCATGCTGGCAGGAAGTTGGGAAAACGAAGGAAGTGGAGACTGTGGGATCCACACAGACGGGTCGTTTCGTCAACTTGAGGGTGAAGGGCGTGGAGAAGATGTCATAGATGGTCAATTCTATAACAGTAGTAATTTCGTCTCGGGCTTTAGCTCGGCTTTGCTCGCTTCTCTCTGCATTTTTGGCAATCTTTGTAATTCTGTAAGTCTTCTCGTCCACATTTCGAACTGCTTTTCGTCCTGTTACAGCTCGAATTTTGATCTTTCGATCTGATGCATGTAAACCCCAAATAACTGTCAATAACTATCAATAACTGTCAACTAAACCCCACTAACTGTCAATAACTATCAATAACTGTCAACTTCGTGTTCCTGCCAAGGTTTTGAGATTTCGAGATGGGGTAATTTCCTTCGCGCTCGGTTTTCTTGGTAGGAGGTGGTGGCCGCAGGGATATGAATTTTGATGCTTGTTATTTGTTAACGCCATCATTCTTGTTCATCTAGAGTTCGTAAATTTCCGGGTTTGACTTCGAGCGTTGTGTTCTTGCCTGTCGTTTGAGCAGCTTCCGACGTGTTTTTCCTTCTTTTCTTTTCTTTTTCCCCACAGGGCAGTACATTCTTGGTGAATTTGAAGGGCCCGCGCGAATATCTCTTGCCATATGGCTTCGATAGGACAGGCGCCGTCTCTGAAGAGGCGGGATCCGCCGGCCAGGAGAGAAGGCGCCAGCCGATCATGACTACTCTCGGCGCTGGCAATGAAGTGGGTCGGTCCTGTGTGTACATGTCTTTCAAAGGAAAGACTGTTGGTACTGCTTCTTTCTTGGTTTTCATGAGTTCTTCCGGGTTTAGAGTTTTAGCAGAAATGGGTTGGTTTCTCTCGTGATCTCCTCGTAATTATTGTCTGTGGGTGACAGTCTGATTGTGGAATTCATCCCGCTTACTCTGGCATGGCCGCTCTTCCGTACTTCGATGAGATCGACCCTTCGACAATTGATGTCCTCCTAATTACTCAGTATGTATAATCTGCCTTACGGCCCTTACCTATTATAATTGACTTGCCTTTGGTGAGGAGGGCCACTCGTTCCATCATGTGTAGTTCCCTTTCCCGGTGTTTGCTCGTAATTTGCTTGAAGAAAGGTTCTTTCTTCTTACAACTTGCCAAAGGAATTCATCCTTGCCCCTTCGTCTCGGATTGTTTCCTAGTTTGATCCGTTAGGCTGTTGTCAAATTATCAGCACCAATGTCCGTAAAGTTCAGGATGGGCTTCTCAGTTGCTCGCATTATATTGCTGATTTATACTTCCACCCTTTCCTCTCATAGTTAGCTTCCACTTTAAAAGAAGTCTCTGGTCTTTACCAGTCAATGTTGACTGCTTGCAGCTTCCACTTGGATCATGCAGCTTCCTTACCATACTTTTTGGAAAAGTTTGCGGCTAAATTAGAGGGAAAAGGTACTTTAATTATCGAATCTTACTTTAATACCGATGACCCGACATGCTCTCATTTTTCCAGACTACATTTAAAGGTCGTGTCTTCATGACTCATGCTACGAAGGCTATATACAAGCTGCTATTGTCAGATTACGTAAAAGTGAGCAAGGTCTCAGCTGAAGATATGCTTTTTGATGAACAGGATATATCCCGTTCGATGGATAAGATTGAGGTATTTCCTTCATTTGTTGAGCCCATTCTTCATGCTAACCAATTTGCTTGCTAATGTTTGCCTTGGGGAATGCTCCTCAGTGATCGACTTGTTGAATTTTACTGATTATAGAAGGAATGATATCGTTGATGAAGAATCAGAATAATCTTGGTTTTCATACAGTCATGGATGGATTGCTTGTGGATACCATTTACAAGTCAGAAGTATGTGCAGGCTTTAGCTATACCTCCGGCTTAGTAGGATGCAATTGTTTTTGTCTTAGGTGCATTGCAGATTCTCCATATGTTTAGAACCCACCGTTCCCTGTATGTTACCTTTCAAGGAATCAATGTTCAATGTCAAGGCGATATGAGTTTCATCTCTTTTAAGATAACGCACAGGATCCTTCTTCCGTTGCAACTCAAGCTGTCCCTGCGGATTGTATGTACAAGATAGTTTATTTATCCCCAGTTGTGGCATCAGTATGAGAAGCTGGATAAACTAGTTATCTCAATATTTTTGTGTCATCCAGTTTGCTATATGTGTCGTATACTTACGGTATCTATTCTGCAGGATTTTGTCTAAGGGTGATCACTCACTGTTGTCAAGTCTTTGAAATATTGGCGATTGACCTATCATGGATATGTTGGGTTGTGTTTCGTGCGAAAACAATGTCTTCCAATGGAATGTTAATTATTTAATGTAAATGAACAGGCAATGATCTTACTTTTGCTATTCTTCAAAGTCCATTGCATGTATAATGTCTATATTATTGATCCCAATACATGTCAGTCATGTTACCTATTTCTAACTGTAGCTGATTGATTTCCACCAAACAGATGAAGTGAATGGTATTCGATTTTGGTGTTACACTGCTGGCCATTTTTTTGGGAAGAATATTAATATTTGGCGAAAAGACTGTTTCCTAAGTACACAGAACATGAATAGAAAAAAAAAATGATTTTTAGCATACGATAACGAAAGCTATATTTGATATAAGTTTATTAAAAAAGTAGACGATAGAATTGTATAAAATGCATATGCTCCGTGGTTTTAAATAAATTAAAATTTAATCATTTTTTACTTAAACATTACATGGTAAATCTGAGATAAAATTAAAAAAAAGTTGTAATATTAAAGTAACATGAGTTATTCATTTGTTTGATTTACTCATAGTTATATGAAAAAAAAAAATTAGCAGATCGTATTATGATTAGTTATAATTTTAGTGAAATTCATAATTTCTCAAATCAAGTTAATTTGTTCACTATAGTTTTTTAACACGCCATATCAAATTACTCAAATAAAATCAAGTATGCTTTAATATGCAACGATATATTCATATAACTTGTATCTGCAAAGTGGAACTTATTGAATCAATGGTATGAACTATACTTATATTATAGCAAAATCTAAATTTTGTATTTGGCCTTCGATGAATACACATTTTAATCCCTTCTTACAAGTTTAAGCTCGATACTAGATAAAAATCTTGATACACATTTGTTTAATTGATCAGCCGCTTGACCCAGCCTATTCACTGTTGTAATGAAAAACACAAGTCTACAGATTCGCGATATATTATGTCATAGTTATGAGATACCATTATGTAGTTATAACATCATTATGTGCTGCAAATCTTGTTATAAGTTTGCAACAAGCCAAAAACAAAGGAGGTCTCGGACTCAGCCAAGGTTGTTACTTGTTAGGATGTGATCCTTACTTAGGATTGATGAAGGTGTCTAAAAGGACTGAATTGTAACATCCTAAAAATTACACCAACAATGCGAAAAATCTTTGGATAGTCGTATGGAATTTATTAGGTATGAACAATGTGCGTAGTTGAAACTTCAAAATAGCATGAATTTAAAGTTATGCCATCTTTTAACTATATATATTGGGAAGTTGACTTTTCTATTACCTAAATATAAGTATATACTACATATTAGGATAAACTTTTTTCAAGGTTGAAGTATGTAAAAATATGATCAATGGGACTAGTAGGACTGTATCGATCCTATGTTCCCTTTTCTTGTTAATTTTGGATCGAGACCATGTAAAGATCCTCGCAATTTAAGATCCTACTTAAGGTCTAGATCTTCATCCTACTTATGCAATTCCATCTTCTTCACTTGGAAAGATATGACTTGGTTTCGTTTTGCACTCACAACGGTGAGTACTAAAGCAATTCTATTGATTGGTCATGTCATATAGGCCCAAGTTTTATATATAATTGCTTCCATCAATATCATATCATGAAAAGTTTTTTTTTTTGGCCAGGATGACAGGAATGGCAAGAGATGCATCACGAAGGTAAATTTTCATGGATTGCAAACTAATTTTTACTCTTAAGGCCTATATTATTTGAGGTTTCATTACCGGGTCCTTGGCTACAGGTTGCGAGTGAAAATGGAGGAAGGCCTGGTGCGATTTCCTATTGAAATCGCATTAGCAGTGATGGGGAGCGGCCGTGTGCTTGATGCTCAGCATGTAATAATAATTCTAAAAGCTTAAGCCTTGTTGTTCGATGAACACATGGTTTTATCTTTAATTACTATAATACTCCCTCTTGCACTTGGTGTTGTCTTTTACTCGAATTCAAAACCTGCAATTCTGACACCATGTGAGATTTTGTGAAAAAATTGTCAACTATTCTAAAAGTTTAAGCTGTTAGATAAATATATTGTTTTTATAATTAATTACTCTAACACAAATGCTTGTATTGGTGTTGGCATGAGAATTGCGCGAATTACCCAATCGAGCCGGGTCGATGGGCGTGAATACACAAAATCAGGACCACAAAGTTCCCTCGAGCTGTTTGGTGATTGGATCCTGCCTAATAGTCATCCTCCCAATTTTTTCCCTCTTGTACATTTTATCAACGCGCTGTACCAAAAGCTCCTGAAACCTTGTTGCGGTTTGGCAGGAGTAGAGGACCATGATCTGTTTGGATGATGTCGGTACTGTTCTTCTCAAGGAGGACACGCAAAAGATGCTCATCTTTGAGATCCGTCCTTAATTCTTTAATATTAAAGAGATCGTAGCATAAATAATTCCTAAACTTTAACTTAATATTTAATACTGTCCCTAAACATTTAATTCGTCCTTGGAATGTATATCATCTTCGAACTTAAATTATTGAAATGATACTATTGAATATTTTCATACGGTCCAAAAACTAAAAAAATTTAAACAAATTAAAATTTTTGGAATGACATTGCACATTGAGTTAAAATTTAGGGATCTCATTGAAGAAATGGCCGTATCATTTGTCCAAAATTATATGGCGAGCTTCTTCCTTAGAACAGCCTACTGCGGTTGACTGAATTGCTAGCAAGAGAATTCGCGCTGGTGCTTCAGTAAGGCTGTTTAAACCCTTGCTGGAAGAGTTGGTGTATGGTATGCAAGGCCTCAAAGTTGTTGAAAAGAAAATGGTTTGAAATGTTGTGAATTGGGGAACCAAGGCTCATTTTCCACTAAAAAAACAAAAAAAGATAACCTACATCATAAATATATTTGTGAAAGGAATAAATGAAAATAAAAATATTCGATAAGTTATAATGATTACTTCAATACGTGCTACGCGTAAAAGTTTCATTGCTAAAAAAATAAACTTAAATTGGTAAGGGAGATATTCATAAATATTTAAAAATGGATAAGTGCATTAAAATTTTGAAAATTGTACAAAAATACGATTAAGTTTTAAAACTTTTAAAAATGCAAATCAAGTTCGTAAATCGATCAAATTGGTATAATTAAGTCATTTTGTTAACTCCGCCAACTTATGTAATGAAAAATGACAATGTGGCATTTCATATTAGTTTGTCTCTCCTACGTGGCAGCGATCAATTTAGCTAATGCATGACGTATATTTATAAAAGCAAAACGACCTCCTTTTGAACGAAATCCTAGTCGTAATATAGGAAAGTATCAGCAGTTAAATTAAAGAGGACTGGGTTTTTGAACTTTGGAATTACCCTATTTAGAACTTTCTTTCCGAGCAACCAAACACGCATGGAGCAACGCACATCAAGCTTATTACGCATGGCAGATCAAAGGTCAAAAGTCCTATAGATTAAATCCTAACAAAATTTCAACAACAACATCATTATTAAAATATACAAATATTAAATCACGCATTTGTTTAATGACTTAAGTTTTTGGAAACGGTGGTCTCACGAAATCTCTCACTCAGGAGTGGCATCGGTTCACATTGACTTGTATTGAAAAGATTCAAGTGGACATTCACGCCGATATTTTCCGGTGCTTCCGCTTGGGCTTCCTCCGGAGGCACGACGTGCTGCCGGCGTCCCGCGGAGCCTCAATGTCGATGGTGCTGGTGCCTCCATGGCCCAACGAAGGCTGGTGGTGCTCCGCAAAGGCCTTCTTCCAGAGCTCACGAGCATTCGATTGGTCCGCCATCAACTCGTCGTGCTTCTGCTGCAACCGGCTCAATACAAGCGGCAGCGCGCGCTGTGGATCCTCCCTCAAGTGCTCCACCATCTCGACCCCTCGGTGGTCGTACATCGTCTCGATGAACCTCAGCTCTCCAGGCGTCAAGCGACAGCCGTCGCGGCGCCCGGCCGCCAGATGTTTCCCGATGCGGGACATCGCCGATTGAGCGAGGCCGATCGTCACGTCCAGGTTGCACATGTCGTCCTCGCATTGGAACAGGACGCGCTCGTGAGCGTTCTTGACCGGCACTCGGAAGGAACCCCTTGGCCTTTCTCGTTTTATCTCGCCAGTGTTCAGAACCGCGAGTTCGTTCGCCAACCCGCCAAACGCCTCGCGACCGGCGGAGCCACCGGCGCCGTCGATAGGAGCGGAACCTTCCGACTGAAGTTCCACGAATTCCGCCATCAAATCTTGATGGTCCGCCATCAAATCTTGATGGTCCGCAGAGAGATCGCGCAGCTTCCCGAGAACCCACTCCTCGCCCTTCTCCTCGCACAGAATGCAGGTCTCGCAGAACGCCGCGAACACATCTTGGCGGCGCGGGAAACGGATCTTCACCTTGTTGCCGAAATCCACGAGCCGACGGAGCCGACGCTTTCTGGCCATGGCCAGCGAGGCGGTGCGCTTTCTTCGAGGGATCGGCACGGGACTGCTCATCTTCTTATGCTTCTCTAGGGTTTCTCAGAAGGGAAGGGGATGGTGGGGGATAACAGGCAAGAACTGAGGACGTGAAATCTTGCCAACATGCGCAAAACCGAAGTTATTCCTCATCTCGACTGACGACTGTCGATCGCCCATGACGCTATTATATATAGAGGAGAAGAAGGAGCTGTCCACCTTTCGTTCTTCGCAACTACCCTTCCATGGTAGCCATATAGCAAAGCATCGCACGTAAGTGGCAGTGCCCCCGCGCAAAGGTACGTTAGCAAATTAGCATATTGTCGACAAACACGCGTGAACGATATCGAATTTATCAATTATATCGCAATAATATTAGTCTCTTTCCTCTCCTCTGTTATCTCCCTTCTTTCCTCTTTCCTTTGCATATGCATTTTAGAGAGAGAGGGAGTTTGGCCTGCTGATTGTCGTCCCATTCTCTTTCCACATTGTAGCTTGTGTAGTGCAGCTGGAGAAAGCTTTCTCTCTCGGCAACAAGCTCATCCCTTCTTTCCTCTTTCCTTTGCATATGCATTTTAGAGAGAGAGGGAGTTTGGCCTGCTGATTGTCGTCCCATTCTCTTTCCACACTGTAGCTTGTGTAGTGCAGCTGGAGAAAGCTTTCTCTCTCGGCAACAAGCTCATCCCTCCTTTTCCTGGTGGGTCTATTGCATATCTTATTACAAGTCTTGCCTCGCCAATCACCACCTTGGCCAAGATTCAATTGAGTAGGCAACATTATCATAAAACAGAGCGCTTACGCATAAAATGCAATGCCCGGCGGCCACGGTCAAACTCAACCACCGATAATCCATACCTCTACTCCCTTAAAAGAGAAAGATCGTGCATATTAAAGCCCAAACTCCAGCACAAATGGACATCTCGAGAAAGATACACAAAGGCAGAAATCGAACGCTAGCTCAATCCGAAGAAGTAGGAAGCAATCATCTCTAAAACCGGGAAATTCACCATACATATCACACAACCCAAAGAAAAAAAAAACTCCAAAATCAACAACGTTGCCCTACATACGCTTACGCAAAGGCGCGCGTCCGCTTCAGATTATTCCTGACGGCGTTGCGACGGCCGCAGAGCTCGGGGGTAAGCTTGCGGTCATTGACGGTGTCGATCACGGCCAACAGGCAGTCCGTGATCTTCTTCTGTGGCTTTGAGGCCGTTCCGTCCAGCGACGAAGGTGAAGACGATGACGACGACGACGAGGATGAGGAGGAACCCCACCGGGGCCCGCGCGGATCGCGACCTGACCAAACGAAGACCGGGCGTCTATCGACGACGGTGGCGAGGAAGGATTCCGGCGATGGCGAGAGCCTCCTCGCGAGCCGACCCGCCATTTCCGAGCCGGACCGTGAGCTCCGCCAACGCCTGGCGTCTGAAAAATTGGAGCACCGCCTTATTGATCAATGACTTAGGTTAAAATAACTATTTCAAGAATTAGGTTAAAATAATCTATAGCTTTGCATGCTGTTCTCCGCGTATTAGTAAAGGTTTCGCTTATTGAAACATTATATAAAATTAAAATAGGAAATGTCTAAGAATAATGAAACTTCGTATCGGTCAAAATTCTCAACAACCAAAAAAGAACAAAAGAATTGTAAAGCTGACGGTGCTATTCTCGTATATCTCTTAGGAGACTTATCAATATTTAGTTATTAGCGGTCCCTTGTTGTGTGATCTCTAATTAGAGACACTTTTGTTTTGACTGTTGGTGAAATAAATTCGGTTTCCATGATAGCTAACTAGGCTTGGTGAGTTGGCACGGGCACGTCCGGGTCCAATGCGTGCATCTCTATAGTTTGCAATCCTCTGTTGGGTTTGCAGTAAGAAAATTATGAGTGCATTTGACTGTAAGACAAACAAGATCAATAATTATAAATCCAGATTCATCTAATAATTATAAAAAAAAAAAGGCCTAAATAAATTGTACAAATTTCAATTCGATCCTAAATTTTATTAATTTGATTAACTCAATCCTACACATAACTATTTGTAAGTGTATCAATAGGAATTCCTTGATGTTGACTACTTTTAACTATTTTTGGTCGGTATATATGGGATTAAGCAAATAAGGTTTGAACAAGAAAAGCATTATTCCTTAAGGCTTTCCTCCCTATCCCAAGAGAACAATAGGAGCTTGGACAGTTTTTTTTTTTTTTTTTTTTTTTTTTATTCTTAGAGGTATTTTCACACGGCTCCCATTAAACTAAACAGGAAAAAAAGAAGGAGAAGTTTCCAAGTAAAAAACGAACTCCATTTATTAATAAAATGCTGGTTGCTCCCAAAACGTCCACATCAACAATTTCCAAAAAATATTGATTGTTGAATTTAATTGGTAAAATGCAAAAAATATTTAACATTAAATTGACATAATTCTTGTATTTTTGTGGTCTGAAGAGGTTATATTATATAGGGTAATTCTCAAGTACGAAAACCTTGTCCTCTTCAATTGGGAAAATCTCAAATAAGGAGCTAAAGTGAGCCTATTTTTTCAAATAAGGACCCGAAGTGGCCGTTGTCCCAAATAAGAACCCGAAGTGGCTAACAAGTCTCAAATAAGGACCCAAAGCCGCCAGCCGGCGAGCATGTGACATTTCCGATGGCCGGAATATGGGCAATTTTGTCTATAAAAAACATAGATAGAAATTAACAAACCCTAAAAACAAAACCCCCCAACTCTTCACATTCTTTTGACCTAAAAAAAACTCTTCATGTTCTCACGTTTTTCTTCTTCTGCTCTTCATCTTCTCCGTTCTGTGTCCTCTCTCGTTTGGAGCATCGAAATTTTCTGTTAATGGAACACGAATTGAAACACAACAAGAAACCCCTACCTTCGTTTCTTCACATCTTCTTCTTGTGTTTTTTATCTCCGTTTCTTTCCACTGAAGAAGACAAATCTTGAGTAAAGCCACCTTTTCGTTATTGAGACACTCGTGTGTAATACAAGGGCCTCGATTCTTCATTATCTTTTCCTAGGTTCGCCATACACTTTGATACACACTCATGTTCAACCAAGGTCGGTTTCGTTCAAATTGGTGCAATCGATCCTTCGTTCGTTCAAAGTGGTTGTAACTTGTTAAAGCAACATGTCGACAAGGTGCGGGCATGTGGCAGAATATCACACAGATGGTAGCGAGGATGGTGATGGTAGGAGGAATTCTTTTGTTTTATGGTGTTCTTTTTGCATGTTTTGTCGGATTTCTGAGTTAATGTCTCTTTTGTCCGAAAAAATGCATATGAGTTGTCTCCAAACAAGAGGGGACAAAGAACGTAAAAGGTGAAGAACATAAGAAGAATAACGTGAAGAGTTTGGGGTTTTGTTTTTAGGGCTTGTTAATTTCTATCTATATTTTTTGGGACAAAATTGCCTATATTCCGACCACCAGAAATGTTACACGCTCGCTGGTCGGCGGGTTTAGGTCCTTATTTGAGACTTGTTAGTCACTTCGGGTTCTTATTTGGAACAACTGGTCACTTTGGATCCTTATTTGTAAAAATAAACTCACTTTGTGTCCTTATTTGATATTTTCCCTCTTTAATTTATGAGAAAAAGATTTCAATCTGAAAAAAAAAAAAAAGAAAAAGAAGGAGCCACGGGCCCTCACTGGTGGGCCGTTGCTGCCGCCGCCGCACAATGCTGGAAAGGGCCCGCAGAGGTCGCCGGAGTCTCGCCGGCGTCCGGCGACCGTCGCTAGCTTCGGACGAGGCTGACGCAGCTCAACAGCTTTCCTCCTGCGTCCATTCCGAACCCGTCCAAAGGTCGCCAATGGCGGTACCAGTGGGAAGAAGCGGAAGCGCGGGGCGAAGAAAAGCCTCTCGTTCTCGGCGTCGCTGGGCCGAGTCATTCGTTCAGTTTCACACGCGCCGGCTCTGCAAACGCGAGCGGCGGGGGGAGGAGGATTTGCGCCGGACGGCGAGCTTCCCCGTCGACGTCCTGGAACGACTCTCTCGACGTGAAGCTTGTCATGGCGTCTCGGGCCTGGAGCTGATCATGCTGGCAGGAAGTTGGTGAAACGAAGGAAGGGATGACTGTGGGATCCACACAGATGGGTCGTTTCGTCAACTTGAGTGCGAAGGGCGTGGAGAAGAAGTAATAAATAGTCAACTCTATAACAGTAGTAATTTCGTCCAGGGCTATAGCTCAGCTTCGCTCGCTTCTCTCTGCATTCTTGGCAATCTCTTTAATTCTGTAAGTCTTCTCGTCACATATTTCAATCTGCTTTTCGTCCTGTTGCAACTTGAATTTTTATCTTTCGATCTGATGCATGTAAACCCCAAGTAACTGTCGATAACTGTCAATGTTCCTGCCAAGGTTCTGAGATTTCGAGATGGGGTGATTTCCTTGGCGCTAGGTCTTCTTGGTAGGCGGCGGCGGCGGCAGTGATTTGAATTTTGATGCTTGTTATTTGTTAATGCCATCTTTCTTGTTCATCTTAAGTTCGCGAATTTTGCGGGTTTGACTTCGAGCGTTGTGTTCTTGTCAGTTGTTTGAGCAGCTTCTGACGTGTTTGAAGTGCAGTACATTCTTGGTGAATTTGAAGAACCTGTGCGAATATCTCTTGCCATATGGCTTCGATAGGAGAGGCGCCGTCTCTGAAGAGGCGGGATCCACCGGCAGGGAGAGAAGGCGACCAGCTGATCATCACTCCTCTCGGCGCTGGCAATGAAGTGGGTCGGTCTTGTGTCTACATGTCTTTCAAAGGAAAGACTCTGTTGGTACTGCTTTTTCTTGGTTTTCATGAGTTTTCCCGGTTTTAGAGTTTTAGCAGAAATGGGTTGGTTTCTCTCGTGATCTCTTCGTAATTGTTGTATGTGGGTGACAGTTTGATTGTGGAATTCATCCTGCTTACTCTGGCATGGCCGCTCTTCCGTACTTCGATGAGATTGACCCTTCGACAATTGATGTCCTCCTAATTACTCAGTACGTCTTTTATCTGCCTTCTCTGTATTATCATTGACTTACCTTTGGTGAGGAGGGCCACTCGTTCCATTATGCTGTTTCCTTTCCTGGTGTTCGCTCATAATTTGCTTGAAGGAAGGATCTTTCTTCTTACAACTTGCCAAAGGGATTCGTCCTTGCCCCTTCATCTCAAATCGATTCCTAGTTTGATCCATTGGGCTGGTAGTAAATTATCAGCACCAATGTTTGTAAAGTTTAGGACGGGCTTCTCACTAGCTCGCATTATTGCTGATTTATACTTCTACCCCTCCCTCTCATATTTAGCTTCCACAGTGAAAGTCTCTGGTCTTTTACAAGTCGGTGTTGACTACTTGCAGCTTCCACTTGGATCATGCAGCTTCCTTACCATACTTTCTGGAAAAGGTTTGCGGCTACATTAGAGTGAAAACATACTTTTAATTATTGAATCTTACTTTAATACCGATGAACCGACATGCCCTCATTTTTCCAGACTACATTTAAAGGTCGTGTCTTCATGACTCATGCTACGAAAGCTATATACAAGCTACTTTTGTCAGATTATGTAAAAGTGAGCAAGGTCTCAGTTGAAGATATGCTTTTTGATGAACCGGATATATCCCGTTCAATGGATAAGATTGAGGTATTCCTTCATTTGTTGAGCCCATTCTTCATGTCACGCAAATTTGTTTGCTAATGTCTGCCTTGGGGGAATGCTCCTTGGTGACCAACTTATTGAATTTTGCTGATTCTAGAAGGGATGATATCACTGATGAAGAACCAGAATAATCTTGGTTTTCATACAGTCATGGATGGATTGCTTGTGGATACCATTTACATGTCAGAAGTATGTGCAGGCTTTAGCTGTACCTTCGGATTAGTAGGATGCAATTGTTTTTTCTTTAAGTGAATTGCAGATGATCCATATGCTTAGAACCCATCGTTCCATTCTACAGGATATTGTCTTAGGATGATCACTCAATGGTGTCAAGTCTTTGAGACATCGGCGATTAACTTATCATGGATATGCTGGGTTGTATTTTGTGTGAAAACAATGTCTTCCAATGATATGTTAATTATTCAATGTAAATGAACTGGCAATGATCTTACTTTTGCTGCTCTTTGAAGTTCCTGGCGTGCATAATGTCTATGCTATCGATTCCAATGCATGTAAGTCATGTTACCTATTTCTAATTGTAGGTAATTGATTTCCACCAAACAGTTGAAGTGAACGGTATTCGATTTTGGTGTTATACTGCTGGCCATGTTCTCGGTGCTGCAATGTTCATGGTTGATATCGCTGGTGTACGAGTCCTTTATACAGGTGATTATTCTCGTGAAGAAGATAGGCATCTCCGAGCTGCAGAGATTCCTCAGTTCTCACCTGATATCTGCATAATTGAGTCCACTTATGGAGTGCAGCTTCATCAACCTCGTCATATTCGGGAGAAACGCTTCACTGATGTCATCCATTCTACTGTTTCTCAAGGAGGTAGAGTCCTTATCCCTGCATATGCTCTTGGTCGTGCTCAAGAACTTCTGTTGATCCTTGATGAGTTCTGGTCCAACCACCCTGAGCTCCATAATATTCCTATATATTATGCTTCCCCCCTTGCAAAGAAGTGTATGGCAGTTTATCAAACCTATATCAATTCCATGAATGAGAGGGTCTGTAGCCAATTTGCAACATCAAATCCTTTTGACTTCAAGCACATTTCACCACTAAACAATATTGAGAATTTTAATGATGTCGGTCCATCAGTTGTTATGGCTAGTCCCGGCGGGCTTCAAAGTGGGTTATCGCGTCAGCTATTTGACATGTGGTGCTCTGACAGGAAGAATGCCTGTGTTATTCCTGGGTATGTCGTGGAAGGGACTCTGGCAAAGACCGTCATCAATGAACCAAAGGAAGTCACTCTGATGAGTGGTCTCACTGCTCATCTTAACATGCAAGTCCATTATATTTCCTTCTCTGCCCATGCTGATTTTGCTCAGACAAGTGCATTTTTGGACGAGGTAATGCCTCCAAATATTGTTCTTGTTCATGGAGAAGTACATGAGATGGGAAGGCTCAAACAGAAGCTCTTAACTCAGTTTGCTGATCGCAACACCAATATCATCATGCCAAAAAATTGTCAATCAGTCGAAATGTACTTCAATTCAGAGAAAATGGCAAAAACTATTGGGAGGCTGGCTGAGAAGACCCTAGAAGTGGGTGAGACTGTAGGTGGCCTCCTGGTAAAGAAAGGCTTTTCTTATCAAATTATGGCACCTGAAGATGTTCACGTTTTCTCTCAGTTGTCCACATCAACTATTAATCAGAGGATCACGATTCCTTATACAGGTGCGTTTGGTGTAATAAGCCACCGACTGAAGCAGATATATGAAAGTGTGGAATCTTCAGTAGATGATGAATCTGGTATGTCCATGTTACGTGTGCATGATCGAGTAACAGTGAAGCACGAATCTGACAAACATATTTCAGTGCACTGGACATCAGATCCGGTAAGCGACATGGTTTCAGATTCTGTTGTTGCTCTTATCTTGAACATAAGCCATGAGATTCCAAAGGTTGTGGTTGAAACAGAGGCCATGAAAACTGAAGAAGAAAGTGAGAAAAGGGTAGAAAAGATCAGCCACGCACTTTTAGTTTCCCTCTTTGGGGATGTGAAGTCTTGTGAGAATGGGAAGCTGGTGATAAATGTGGATGGGAATGTAGCGCATCTGGACAAGCAGAGCGGGGATGTGGAGAGTGAAAATGAAGGCCTTAAAGAAAGGGTAAGGACTGCATTTCGGCAAATCCAGAGTGCTGTGAAAACAATACCCCTGTCGGCTTCTTAGGTATCTTTCGCGTTTCAGGTCATTTTCTATCTATATTGTAGCATCAAGCTCGTGGTTTGTATATCCTCAACTCACAATCTAAGTTCAGCTCATGTTTTGAGCATCTAAAGTCAGATCTCAGTTCTCAGAAAAAGTTGCAACAGTTGCACTTGGATTATTTAGCTACTTGTACTTTTACGTATTTAATTTTGATGTCCGAAGGCTGGCAAGGCTCGATTGTCACCTTGCAGAAAAGACTTTGCCATTTCTTTTCCCAGTGCAATTTTTCCAATTCATGCAAGCAGGCTAGTGAAGACAGCCCGTGCTACATGAGAAGATGCATCCGTGCGGTAATGCTGTAACTTTGTGATGTCTAGTTTTCATGTACCAAGGAACGGCCGAAACGCAGACTTTGTCATGGTTACTCATGTGACGAGTTGGAATTGATGAGTGGTTGAGTAAACAGTTTGTGCTTGGATCATGCTTATTTAAGATGTCAAGTGGGGCTATATGTTTCTTTTTAGCCCGATTTTGGGTTTGTCTCGCTGATCTGTACCATTTTGATTACAATTCTCTCAATTAAACCAGACAATGTTGTATCAATATATCCCAAATCCTCGGCAGGTTTTGAAAGGATTTGGAAATTACAAGATCTCAAACAATGGAGTATCAATATACCCCTTTCCAGAGAGGATCCAAATCTCATCACACTACCCCCATCTCGCCCCCTTCTGGTCTCTCTCTCTCTCCTTCAGAAGGAAAGTGACTGAAGTTAGAACCTTGATTTCATTTCTGATGGAGAAAGAACATTGTTCTAAGGAACAAATATACATATCTTACATTAGTACTCTCAAGGTTGCCATTTTTGTTCTTAAGATTTGGTCACAAAAGTTTCATGAATTAGGCCTGTAAAAGATCATGACCAACCCGTACCAATGTCAATGAGACCAACTCGTAAGGCCTTTCTCCGACCCACGTTCTCCACTAGTTTTCTTTTAAGTTCTTGGCACTAAACCCAGACCTCTTACTGCCCTGATCAAGGATAGCGGGGCGGGTTCGGGACTGCTAGAAATCCAAACTCGACAAATACCGAATTACACAATTGATGTCGAATCCAAAGGATAACTTTTTGAATGAAGTTCTAAAGACATCCTGATGAAGTACATGAGCAGGAACTGGCGCGATTGGAGATTAGATTTCACTAGTTACTTAGCCCGTGCATTGTGCAAGCATGTCTACTTGCATATTTCGGGAAAAGTGCCAAAAAAGTCCTAAACCTTTTGTTATTGTGCCGATTTAGTCCTAAACCTTTTTTTGGTGCCGATTTAGTCCTAAACCTTTTTAAAATGTGCCGATTCAGTCCTTTCCGGCCAATTTGGCCGGATTTTGCTGACTGGACGCCGGCCGGCTGACGTGGACAACTTTTATTAATATTTTTTATTTTTTATTTTTTATTTTTTATTTTTATTTCTATTTTTTATTTATATTTATTTTTTATGCCTCAGTCGGTCGCCGGACCTCGGCGGCCGAGGCGACGGCCGGCGAGGTCGAGGTCGACCTCGCCGGCCACCTCGCCGATGGCCGCGGGGCGGCCTCGCGCGGGCGGCGAGGCTCGCCCTCGCCGGCCATGGGCGAGGCTCGACCTCGCCAGATCCGGCGAGGGCGAGCCTCGCCCGCCCGCGCGAGGCCGCCCTCGAGGCCCGGGCGGCGAGGCTCGCCCTCGTCGGATCCGGGCGAGGTCGAGCCTCGCCGGCCATGGGCGAGGCTCGACCTCGCCAGATCCGGCGAGGGCGAGCCTCGCCCGCCCCGCGAGGCCCTCGAGGCCCGGGCGGCGAGGCTCGACCTCGCCGACCGCCGGGCGGGCTCGCCCTCGCCGGCCTCGCGCGGGCGGGCGAGCCTCGCCGCGCCGCGCGAGGCCGCCCCCGCGCCATCGGCGAGGTGGCCGGGCGAGGTCGACCTCGACCTCGCCGGCCGCCGCCTCGGCCGGTCGCCGAGGTCCCAGAACCGCCCGGAGGCATAAAAAAAAAAAAAAAAAAATTTCAAAAATATTAAAATATTAATAAAAGTTGTCCACGTCATCCGGCAAAGCGCCCAAAAGCAAAATCCGGCCAAATTGGCCGGAAAGGAATGAATCGGCACAATTTAAAAAGGTTTAGGACTAAATCGGCACACCAAAAAAAGGTTTAGGACTAAATCGGCACAATGACAAAAGGTTTAGGACTTTTTGGCACTTTTCCCTGCATATTTCTAATTAGGCATTAAGCCATTAATATGTGACGTGGTGTAAGGGATAAGATGAGATTTTTTTAATGATTATATGCAGTTTTATGGAAGAATATCATGCTTTTTGGAGGCGTAAGATTAATATTTGGCAAAAAGGCCGTTTCCTAAGTACACAGAACATGACTAGAAAAAAAAAAATGATTTCTAGCGGACAATGATGGAATCTTCATTTGAAATGAAAAATACGGGTCTTCCAAGGTTGTCGGGATGCGACCTGAGTTAGGATCGATGAAGGTGTCTAAACGGAGTGGATAGTACTTTAGGAAGCACACCACCTATGCAAAAATCCTAGATCGCCAACCTTCGGCGAGGACTAGGCGTGGGTCTAACGCTGAATCTAGCAGGGGAGCCTCACCCAAGTGAGGGCGGGCCTCGCCTACGGCCGGGGAGGACGTCCCAGCCCTTGCCCTCGCCGGCCATCTTGGAGATCGGTGACTATGAGGAAAATAGGAAAAACAAAAGGAAAAAAAGAATAGAAGAAAAAGAGAAGAAAGATTAAAAAAAAATTAAAAAAAAATATTTAATTTTTTTAAATGTTCATGCCAGTGTCATCCTACCACGGAAGGTGGCCGACGTCTACGTTAGCGATTTTTGGCTTAAATCGGTTGAATGAACTAAATTGAAAATAATTTAAAAATGCTTATGACTAAATTAGTCAAATTGAAATATGACTAAATTAATAATAATGTAAAATCGTTCACGACTTTTTTGATACTTTTCCCTCCGGAAGGGATGGCTCGGTTTCGTTTTGCATGCACAATGGCGAGTATTGAAATAATTCTATCGAATCGGTCATGTCGTATTGGCCCAAGTCATACATACAGCTGCTTCGGTGGATGATTTTAGTACTGTGGAAAGTTTTTTTTCCGGGCTAGGACGATGGGAATGGTGTAGGGTGCAATACTCAGGAGGGAAACCAGCATCACGAAGGTCAATTTTCGTTGCAAAGTCCTTCGGCCTGATGCAATGTCCTATTGAAAAGTGGATTCTTGTGCCTTAGCAGCGATGGGAATGACCGCATGCTCGGCGCTCGGCGCGCGACGGCATGTTTGGCTTTGCTTACATAGGCGTCAGTCGCAAGAGCTGCGCAGATTGCCTGATCGGGTCGGGTCAGTCAAGGGGCGATCATACACAAAATCGAGATCGCGAAAAAGTTCTCTCGAGCTGGTTTGGTGATTAGATTCTGCCTGATGATCATTCTACTTCCTCTTGAACTTTCTATTCCAGACGCTGCACCAGAAGTAGTTCCTGAAAACCTTCATGTGGTTTGGCTTGGCGATTTTCTTGGGCAGAAAAGAGAATGAGAGGAAGAGACAGAACATGGCCACTATCAATAGATGTTATACTAGTTATTTTTATTTATTTTTTATTTCTCTCGATTAATTTGGTTCTACTTTAGCAAGTCATCATTCTTATTCTGAAATGTTGTGAATTTGGGACGCAAGACTCATTTTCCGCCAAAAAAAAGGAAAACTTCCATTACAAATCTAATTATGGAAAGAACAAATGATAACAAAAATATTTGATAGGTTATAGCGATTGGTAATAATAACAACACTTCGATATGTGCTGCTTGTATAGGTTTTGATGGCTCTCACGAAAATTTACATTGGTAAGGAAAATGTTCATTAAAATATAAATGGATAAATGCATCGAAAGTTGTAAAGAGTTGTCATGAAAGTACAATTAGGTTTAAAACTTTCAAAAATTACAATCAGATCCTTAAATTTATTAAGTCGGTATGACCAAGTCATGCTATTAAGTCTGTCAATTTATTTAACAAGATATATTGAGGTGGCATTTTCATGTTAATTTCTCTTTCCTACATAGCTAAAGCATGGTTTGGCTCAAATCCTAGTCTTTTTTTTTTCTTTTTATATTTCAAATCTTACTTAAATTAGAATGATTAAAATTCATTAAAAAAAGAACCCAAGCTAAAAAAAGAATACAGCCGCAGGGGATTAGTGTGACTGCTGTTTGCTCTTTTGTTTTTCCCCTGTTTTTCTCTATTGTTGCGTGCATAGCAGAAGGCGAGGCCTATTTTGTTCAAGGCACATGAATCCTTATTGTGTGAAGCTACTGATTTGAGGCCTTTCATGTTAAAGATGGAGGGTGCAATTGATGCTGCGGAGGACCGAAAATTGGTGTCGCCCCGCGTTCCACCGTCGTTTGTGGAGCACGGGAGCCTCTGGCAAGCTCCTTTGTATAAGATAACACTCAACTTCTCGAGATAAAAGTTGACAGGAGATCGAAGTTCGTTTCATGTCTCTCAATTTCGAGGGTCGGTGATGGTCGCTGTACATCGACAATGCCCTGGCAACCCCTTGCCGGGCATATCTGGCGATGGCTATGGTAGCGAGCTGCCGAAGACCCTGTGCCTTTTTTCCCCCTTAAGCTTGGATTCTTTTTTTGGTAAGTTTTAGTCTTTTTCGTTGTCTTAATCCAATGTAAGCAAGATTTAGAGAAGAAAACATTAAAAATGCCACGCAGAAATATGATTAAAAATATGACATGACATCATTTTCGTGACAAGTATCGTGACTTCTCATGCACTTATTCCAATATTAGAATGACAATTTCAACAAAACAGTGGAATTAATGAAGTAGGAGTGGAATTCAGATTAAGTCACAATGATTGATCATTTTCATTTACAACAGTAGAGGCGGGCAAGCAGGGCGGGGGTTACATCTTAGGGCTTTAGCTCAACTTCTCCTCCCTTGTACTCTGCATTCTTGGCAAAAATCTCTGAAATTTCTGTAAGCCTCTCTCTCTCTCTCTCTCTGCACTTCAGTCTGCATTTTTCATGTTTGACTTCGAGTACTATGTTCTTGCCTGTCGTTTGACCAGCTTCGGACATGTTTCTTTCTTCTTCTTCTTCTCTTTTTCCCTCCGCAGGGGCAGCGCGTTCTTGGTGAATTTGAACTTTTGAAGGGCTCTGTGGCGAGCTTTTCTCGCCGTACATGGCTTCGGTTGGGCAGGCGCCGTCTCTGAAGAGGCGGGATCCGCCGGCCGTGAGAGAAGGCGACCAGCTGATCATCACTCCTCTCGGCGCTGGCAATGAAGTGGGTCGGTCATGCGTCTACATGTCTTTCAAAGGGAAGACCGTGTTGGTACTGCTTCTTTTTTCTTGGGTTTTCGTTGGTTTTTCCCGGGTTTTAGAGGTTTAGCAGAAATGGGTTGGTTTCTCTGGTGATGTTTTCGTGATTATTGTATGTGGGTGGCAGTTTGATTGTGGAATTCATCCTGCTTACTCGGGCATGGCCGCTCTTCCGTACTTCGATGAGATCGACCCTTCGACAATCGATGTCCTCCTAATTACTCAGTAAGCGTTTTATCTACCTTCTCTGTATAATCATTGACTTGCCTTTGGCGGCCACAAGTTGTAAGAACTTGCCAAAGGAATTCATCCTTGCCCCTTCGTCTTGGATCAATTCCGAGTTCGATGCATTGTGCTGTTATTAAGTTATCAGCACCAATGTCTGTAGAGTTTAGGATGGGCTTCTCACATTATTGCTGATTTATACTTCCACCCCTCCCTCATGCATTTAGCTTCCACAGTAAAGGTCTCTGGTCTCTTACAAATTGGTGTTGGCTGCTTGCAGCTTTCACTTGGATCATGCAGCTTCCTTACCATACTTTTTGGAAAAGGTTTGTGGTTACATTAGAGTGGAAAGGTATTTTGGTTATTGAATCTTACTTTAGTTCCGATGACCTGACATGCTCTCATTTTTCCAGACCACATTTAAAGGTCGTGTCTTCATGACTCATGCTACGAAGGCTATATACAAGCTGCTTTTGTCAGATTATGTAAAAGTGAGCAAGGTCTCAGTTGAAGATATGCTTTTTGATGAACAGGATATATTCCGTTCAATGGATAAGATTGAGGTATTTCTCTCACTTGTTGAGCTCATTCTTCATGTCACACAAATTTGCTTGCTAATGTCTGCCTTGGGGAATGCTGCATGGTGACCAACTCATTGAATTTTACCGGTCCTAGAAGGGATGATGTCATTGACGAAGAAGCAGAATAATTCTTGCTTTGCATCCGGTCATGGATGGATTGCTTGTGTAGACCATTTACATGTCAGAAGCATGTGCAAGCTTTACCTCAGGCTCAGTAGACTTCAATTGTTTTTTGTCTTTAGGTGCATTGCAGATTCTCTATATGCTTAGAATCTACCATTCCCCGAGTCTTACTTTTCAAAGAATCAAGTTCGGTATCAAGCTGAAATAGGTTTCGTCTCTTTTAAGATAAAGCACAGGATCCTTCTTTCATTGCAGCTATAGCCATCTCTGCTGCTTTTATGTCCGATATCGTTTATTTATCCCCAGTTGTTTGAGAAGTTGGATAAACTAGCGATCTCAATTAATAAACTAGTTAACTCAGTCCTTATGTGTCATACAGTATGCTATATATGCTGTATACTTATAGTGTCTATTCTAGAGGATTTTGTTCTAGGATGATCACTCGATGTTGTCTAGTCTATTGGACATGGCAAATAATTAATCATGGATATGTTGGGTTGTGTTTCATGTGAGAACAGGGTCCTCCAATGGAATGTTAATTATTCAATGTAAATGAATTGGTGAAATTGTTAATTTTTGTGTTATTCTTTGAAGTTCCATGGATGCATAACTTCTAAACCATTCATCCCAATGCATTTAAATCATGTTACCTACCTACTTTTACCTGTAGGTAATTGATTTCCACCAAACACTTGAAGTGAATGGGATTCGGTTTTGGTGCTATACTGCTGGCCATGTTCTCGGTGCTGCAATGTTCATGGTCGATATTGCTGGTGTACGAGTCCTTTATACAGGTGATTATTCCCGTGAAGAAGATAGGCACCTCCGAGCTGCAGAGATTCCTCAATTCTCACCTGATATCTGCATAATTGAGTCCACTTATGGAGTGCAGCTTCATCAACCTCGTCATATTCGGGAGAAACGCTTCACTGATGTCATCCATTCTACTATTTCTCAAGGAGGTAGAGTCCTTATCCCTGCATTTGCTCTTGGTCGTGCTCAAGAACTTCTGTTGATCCTTGACGAGTACTGGTCCAACCACCCTGAGCTTCATAATATTCCTATATATTATGCTTCCCCTCTTGCAAAGAAGTGTATGGCTGTTTATCAAACATATATCAATTCCATGAATGAAAGGATCCGAAGCCAATTTGCAACATCAAATCCTTTTGACTTCAAGCATATCTCGCCGCTGAAGAGTATTGAGAGTTTTAATGATGTCGGTCCATCAGTCGTTATGGCTAGTCCCAGTGGGCTTCAAAGTGGGTTATCACGTCAACTATTTGACATGTGGTGCTCTGACAAGAAAAATGCTTGTGTTATTCCTGGATATGTCGTGGAAGGGACACTGGCGAAGACCATCATCAATGAACCGAAGGAAGTCACTCTGATGAATGGTCTCACTGCTCCTCTTAACATGCAAGTTCATTATATTTCCTTCTCTGCCCATGCTGATTTTGCTCAGACAAGTGCATTTTTGGATGAGGTAATGCCTCCGAACATTGTTCTTGTACATGGAGAAGCAAATGAGATGGGAAGGCTGAAACAAAAGCTGGTAACTCAGTTTGCTGATCGCAACAACAAAATTATGACGCCAAAGAATTGTCAATCAGTTGAATTGTACTTCAATTCAGAGAAAATGGCAAAAACTATTGGGAGGCTGGCTGAGAAGACCCCAGAAGTGGGTGAGACTGTTAGTGGCCTTCTAGTAAAGAAAGGCTTCACTTATCAAATAATGGCACCTGAAGATCTTCATGTTTTCTCTCAGTTATCCACAGCAAATATTAATCAGAGGATCACAATTCCCTACACAGGTGCATTTGGTGTGATAAGCCACCGGCTCAAGCAGATATATGGAAGTGTGGAATCTTCAGTAGACGAGGAATCTGGCATTCCCATGTTATGTGTGCATGACCGAGTAACAGTGAAGCATGAATCTGATAAACATATTTCACTGCACTGGACATCAGATCCTATTAGTGACATGGTTTCAGATTCTGTTGTTGCTCTTGTCTTGAACATAAGCCGTGAGATTCCCAAGTTCGTGGTTGAAACAGAGGCTATGAAAACTGAAGAAGAAAGTGAGAAAAAGGCAGAGAAGGTCATTCATGCACTTCTAGTTTCTCTCTTTGGGGATGTGAAATTTGGTGAGAATGGGAAGCTGGTGATAAATGTTGATGGTAATGTAGCGCATCTGGACAAGCAGAGTGGGGATGTGGAGAGTGAAGATGATGGCCTTCGGGAAAGGGTGAGGACTGCATTTCAGCGAATCCAGAGTGCTGTAAAACCAATACCCCTGTCAGCTTCTTAGATAGCTTTGGTGTTTTCTGTAGCTATCTTTTTTCAGGTCATTTTCTAACTGTAGATTGTATCACCAACCTCATAGTACAGATATCCTCAACTCACAATCTAAGTTCAGCTCAAGTTTTAAGCATCTAACGGCGGATCTCAGCTCTCGGAATGTGTTTTGACAGTGGCACTTGGATTACTTAGTTTTTGTACTTTCACGTAATCTAGTTTGGTGTTTGAAGGCTGGCAAGGCTCGATTGGCACCTTGCGGAAAAGATTTACCAATTCTTTTCGTAAAATATGATTTTTCTAGCTAATGTGAGCTGGCTTGTGAAGAACCAGACAATCTGTAATGCCTTAGAAGATGCATCCATGTGGTAATGCTGTAGCTTGGCGATGTCTAGTTTTCGTTCACCTGGGACGGCCAAAACACGGACTTTGTCATTGTTGTCCATGTGACATGTTGATGGGGAATTGATGAGTGGTTGAGTGAAGAGTTTGTGCTTGGATCATGCTTTGTTAAAATGTCGAGTGGGGCTACATATTTCTTTCTATCTGAGTTGTGGTTTGTCTCACTGATCTATGCCCTTCTGCTTACATTTCTACCAGTTCCACCAAACAATGGTGAGAATTTCCCCTTTCAAAGAGGATACAAATCTCATCACCACATTTGCCATCTCTTTCTTCCCCTTCTAGGCTGTCTTTTAGAAGGGTAGTGACTGAAGTTTGAACCTTGATTTCATTTCTGAGGGGGCAAAAACATTGTTCAGTGGAAACACTATGATTATCTTACATTTATGTTCTCAACTAGAAATCGGGTTGTGATTGTTATTCTTAAGATCTGACCACAAAGTATTATGAACTAGGCTTATTGAAATAATAATCAACTTGTACTAATGTCAATGATACAACACAATGATCAAAGGGTAATGGTTAAGGCTTTCTTCCCACCCATGTTCTCCAATAGTAATCAATGGTAGTGGCATGAAGATTAATATGTGACGAGAAATACGTTATAAAGTAATATCTCTTAAGCACACATGATTGAAGCAACATTTGAAATAAGTCTATTTAAGAACTAGAAAATGAAATTAGATAAAGTACAAATGCTCTATGTTTTAAATAAGCTGTAATTTAATATTGTTTGACTTTAAACATTTTATTGTGCGTGGTAAGAAATAAATCAATTTTTTTAATATTAAAGTAACAAGAGTTATTTATTTGGTTTAATTTCCTCATATTTAATAGAAATATTATATTAAATTGTGTTAAGAATTAGCGAATAATTTTGAAATTTGCACATTTCTCGAACTAAGTGAATTTATTTGTCCACTGTAACTCTTTTTATACATTAAATCAAATTACTCAAATAAAGTGAATTATACTTTAACCAGAAATAATATATTCGTCGACAACATATATCTTTAAAGTGCAACTTGTTCAATTAATCGTATTAGCTATACATAGATTATGGCGAGATACATTTTTCTAGTTCACATGATCAACTTTTATATAACTGATTTGATTCACATAAGGTAAAATAAAGTGATATTTATCCAGGTAATAAAAAAATTTAATACATATGTAAATAACAATGTTTAAACTGAACGAAATTTTTAACTTATTGAGATCTATTATATAATGAACATACCACACTTGATAAGGGCACAAGATTTTAACTTAAAATGGATTTCCTTTCACAATCTTATTTCATTAAAATAAACTATACCATTTCAAGGTATATTTAAAAATCCTTTCTATCTATTTATTTCAGCACAATACAAGATAATAATTAGGAGACATAAAATTAAGTTAACAACTTACTTATTGGTGGAACTATGGTTTCATGTGGCAATCAAAGATGTAAAGTGAAGTGTCACGTGGCATATATAAAAATAAGCAGTTTCGGCTTTAACCATATGTGTTTATAATGTGTGTGTCTATATATATATATATATATGTAGTTTTGATTAAATTGACAAAGTGAACTTAATCTAATACACAAAAGTTTACATACATAACCTGACGCCTTGTGAGAAAAGAATTAAATCATCCTTGTCTGTACAGTATCTACCTGAATCTCACTCTATGTCGCCTCCTGTTAGTACAAGAGCAAACGGGGCAATCGTGGTATACAAGGACGTATACATAATATTATGCGCGTACAATTCTACAGTACATTCTCCGTATGCATCCCATCTGAAATGGAACGTAGCATGCCCATGTAGCAGAGTTTCCATGTAGGAGCGGGGTATTGCATCGGCATATTCTAATGTTGTACGAGGAAAGAGAGCTCAAGAAAGGAAAGCAGCTTCGGAGTTTCCGAACGTTCGACCCCGACCCGATCTTCAAGAAGCAGAGTGGGGAGAGAGAGAGAGAGAGAGAGAGCGAGAGAATTCAACCTCTTCAGGTAGGAGGGAGAATCCGGGGATAGCAAGAGAACAGCGAATAGCATCTCATCGTCACCCCCGTAGGAGAGAAGAAAAAAGGGTTGTCTCCGATTTTCGTCATCTCTTTCGACATTGTACTTTTCTCGAGATCTTCGAAAATCCTCTGACCTTCATCGGTACGCCTTTCTCACTCTTCTTTGCAAGAATTTTGATTTCTTTGTGTCTGTTTTCTTGTTTCTTTTAGTGATTTCTTGGTGGGAATCTGTCTTTGTATTCCTTCAATTCGTTTACAAGAGCAGCTTTGGCGATCCTATTGGGTTGGTTGGGTTTATTATGGGTTGCCTCTCTGTCCTGTTATTAGCAACTGCTTTTCGTTTGTTCGCTGGGTTCTGAATTTTCATTCTTGAGCTTGTGGGTGCCTATAAAGGTTTGGAGCTTTCTTTTTGTTTGTTCACTGGGTTCTGAATTTTCATTCTTGAACTTGTGGGTGCCCCATAAAGGTTTGAAGCTTTTATTTTTGTTCTTAATCAAGTTGGCACGGTCTCTGATTCTGCATATTCGAGTCAATTATGGGATTAATCTTCTATGTGGATGATAAAGGATGGGGCAGTAAATTCATAAGTATGGTTATCGAGGAATAAAGGGCCGTGTATTGATATTGAAGAGCCTCCGAGTGCTATTTTGTCAAGATGGTGCTTAACGCACATTTGAATAGTGGGCATAGCAGTGAGAGTTTTTGATGCATTGCAACTTTTAGGCAAGATGGGAGAAAGAGGAAGAAAAGGAAGAATGTGAGGAATTTAGTGAGATCAAGGAGGAGGGGAATGAGGGACAAAACACATAGACAAAATTGGAAATCTTCGTGTATTCTTATACATGGAAAATCTTACCTACTGAAGATGGATTTATTCTTCGATTATGACAATTATCTTTTGGCTAGACAATCACAACTATCTGAACGCATAGATTAATAATAGTAAAGTTCTAATTTGCTTGTCAAGTCCTTTCTTAAGTTCCTATATAACCTATGACCTATAATGTTTGACGACTTGCGGTTCGGTATTCCTTGCTTGGTCTTCCTCAAGCTTCTTCTTAAGCTTCACTGGGCTTGCCCTCTCTTCAACTTCCCATCTAATGCTTCCATTTTTTCAACACACACGAGCTCTTCAGATCTTGGTTTGTGAGATTAGTTCCAGTTCAGTGCGAAAACCGATCAGCGCTTGATCCAGCCAATTCACTTTTGTAATAAAACATACAGGTCTTTCCAGATTTGTGATGTATTATGTCACAGTTGTGAGATCCCATAATGTAACTATAGCATTGTTTATGCTGTGAAGGTCGTTATAAGTTTGTAACAAGCCAAATGTAATAGAAGACTGACGTTGAAGCTGCATAGAGTATGAGTTGGACATGTGCAGTGCTAGGAACAAATAAAATTGTTTGGGTAGGAGGTCTCTGACCTAGCCAAAGTTGTTAGGATTTAGGATTGAAGAAGGTGTCTATAAGTTGACATCCTAAAAATTTGGCAGCAAGGCAAAATCTTGGATTGTCTTATGGAATCTACTAGTTATGAACGTTTTTTTTGGTAAAGGTACTAGTTATGAATGTTGTGTGTCATTAAATTAAAAAATAGTGTGAATTTAAAGTTTGTGCCATCTTTATTCTGGATGTACCAGGAAAATCAACTTTTTTAATACCTAAATATGAGGACATACTGAATATGACGATATACTTATTTCAAGGTCAAAGTATGAAAAAATTGGATCGATGGGACCCGAAGGATCGTATTGATCCTATGATTTTTTGGAGCTTAGGATCAGGACCATGTAAAAATCATTGCAAATTAAGATCCTACTTAAGATCCAGGGCATTTCTTAAGTTTCGAATCGCAGGATCCTACTTATGCAATTCCATCTTCTTCATCTGGGAAGATATGGCTTGGTTTTGTTTTGCATGTGATATGGCTAGTATTGAAATAGTTCTATTGATTGGTCATGTCATTTATAGCCCAGGTCGTGCATACAATTGCTTCCATACATGATGTCATATTGTGGAGTTTTTTTGTTGGCTAGGATGGTGGGAATGGCATAGGGTGTAATACTTTAGTTGTCCTAGTAGAGCTTGGTCGTTACTTTTGTAGAGGAATAGTCAGGAGGACTCCAGCGCCTTGAAGATGTTTTTCATGGATCTCGAACTTATTTCTGCTCATGACCTAAATTAGTCAAGATTTTTTTATTTAGTTCTTTGGCTGCTGGTTGTGAGGAAAAATGGGGAAGGCCCCGTTGCAATTTTTTATTGAAAAATGGCTTATAGTGCACTAGCAGTGATGAGGAATGGTTGTGTGCTTGATCTTGTCATGTAATGATGTGGTTTTCTTTTCTTGTAGGGTGCAATACTGTAGTTGTCCCAGTAGAGCTTGGTAGTTATTTTTGTAGAGGAGTAGTCAGGAGGACTCCAGCATCATGAAGATGAATTTCATGGATCTCAAACTAATTTCTACTCTAAAGCCTAAATTAGTCAAGATCGTGTTATAGAGTTCTTTGGCTACAGGTTGTGAGGAAAAATGGGGAAGGCCTGGTGCAATTTTTTATCTAAAATTGGCTTCTAGCACACTAGCAGTGATTGGGAACGGTAGTGTGCTTGATGCTTGGCATGTAATGACATGTGGCTTTGCTTTGTTGGGACTGGCATTGACATGAAAATTGTGCACATTGCCTGATGAGCTTGGGTAGAGGGGCATTCATACTCAATCAGGAACACAAAGTTCCCTTGAGCTGTTTGGAGATTAAAATTCTGCCTAATAATCATCCTCTGATGTTTCCTTTTGAACTTTCTATTCCAGATGCTATAACCTTCTTGTGGTTTGTCAGGACTAGAGGACCTATGGAAGGATCATGTGGGCGTTTGCATCCACAATGTGTAGTAGAATAGTTGGTGATAGTTAGCTTTGTATATATGCTGATTGTAGATGATTGTTTTGGATGATGTTGGAGCTGTTATACTCAATGTGAAGGACGTTCGTCTTTGAGAAGCTGTCCTTGATTCTTTAAAATAAAATGATCAGCTTCTAGTTTAGAACAATCTATGCTTTCTACTTTGGGTTAGTCTGTCAAAGTTTGGTGGAGGATCAAGTTTCACAGAAACAGCAGGAGAAGAAGGAAACAATTATTAAAGTGGATCCTAAGGGGGCAACTTGATGGATTTCTAACTGCTGGTGACTGAATAGCTAGCAAGATCAGAAGTGATCATTCTGGTGCTTCAGAAACTGAATTCAATTTATGAAGTGCTTGGGCTCTCATTTGGTAGCTGAAAATAGCTTGTGATTTTTGAGGATATAAATCCAGGAGGGGCTTCTAGTAAAGTTGTTTAAACCCTTGTAGGAAGTGTTGGTAGTCTGAAAGGCTTCAATTATTGTTGACATTCATATTTTACGCAAAGGTCTTTCTTACATGTAGAAAAGGAAAAGAAAACACAAGTAAACGAGAAAATTGGATTTTTTGCTATGCATTGGATTCTTGCATGTCATGTTTAAGTATTGGTAGGATTATTGAGCGTTTGAGCATACAATTGACTACAGGGATATTTTAGTCATTTCATCTAACGCATGAGGCATTAGTAGCGCTTTTTAGACTTAATCTTGAGTACTGCATTTGAGTGATTTTGCATAACCATCCGGGGTTTGGCACATATTTGGCAATTTCTGGGCAGAAGAGGGAATGGGTGGAGAGACAAAGCGTGGTCACTCGGTATTCTATTAGTTATTTTATTTCTCTTAATTAATCTGTTGCTCTTTAGCAAGTCGTTTTTATTCTGAAAAATTGTGAATTCAGGTCTAGAGACGCATTTCCCTCAAACAAGATAATTTAAATTGCAGATAAATTTAGGAAAAAAAAATTGGAAAGAAATACCTTTTGTCCACGACCAACATGGATGTGGTGCATGACTTGGTTCATTGGACCAACCCGTAGTGCGTTTTCTACGTGTGCTTAAGTCATGGTTCATTTTGTCTATAGATTATCATTTTTATGGGATATTTAGTGTCTGTTTTTATTTTAGATTCTTAGTAACTGTTAGGGTTGTCTATATATATCTAGCACTCTCTATAACCGGGGATTGGACATTCACCCCTCTAAACATTTTACATGGCGGCATCCCACCTTTTTTTCATGGCGGCATCCATGAACTAGTACCAATTCTCGTTCGCCAAATTCACAAAAGGCACACCCACGTCCAAGCAATTTGTCAGACCAGCATCACCCATTTTCCAATTTTTTTACCCTTTATCATCCCATGCACCTTCAATTATAGTCCATTAACATCTTGTGAAAGTCACTACGCCTGTTTGCTTTTCTATGCCACATCACATCTTTGGGATTCATCATTGAGCTGTTGCTAGCATCTGGGAAGTCACAATTCATCATTTCACTGCATCAGGTTGTGTCGAGTTGTTGTTGCTGTAGTGACAGAGTTGCTTCTGCTGTGATGGAGTTGCTGCTGCTGTTTTGAGTGCGTCTGCTATAGCCTTGTAGCTGTGATGAGCCATTGTGCTGTTGCCCGGATCATCAAGCCTGCATTACTGCTGCTAAATCAGCCTGAGAATCGCCTTTACAACGCTCTCATTGACTCACTCTAGCCCAGCTGTGGTCCGTTATTACAATTCAGAGCGTGCAGCTTTGTCCTATCAAAGGTATATATGCTGGTCTACTATTGGGAAGTTTTTGATTTTAGCTTCAATTAGGTGAAGTAAGTGCCTTGAATGTCAATTTTGGTTTAAGCAAATGACTTAGATGCATAATTAGAGGCTCCAGAGTAGATCCATGTGTATCATGAAATTGCTCTCAAGGATGGATGTTGTGAATTGTTGAAGATGTTGGAACATTGGGTTTGCTTATTCATTTAGACTTATTTCATGGCACAGTTTTAGTTAGGTTCATACATTCACATCATATTTTTTTTAAACTAAAAAATCATTTGTGGCACTAGTAAAATTCCTTCTTTACACATTTAGATTCTTATGCTTTATTATAATTATCCATTAATGTCTGTCTTAGTGTGCATTTAAGACATTTAGGTTGCATCTTAGTTTCCATGTCTCATTTACATGTCATGAAAATTGAATATAAAAATCATGTCTTTCATGTTAGTCATTTTAGATTGCATTTGCATAAAAATTCATTCAGGATTGCACTGGCATTCAGGGTAAATTGCATTTTTGCATCATAATTTGATTCTTTTTCCTAATGCACGGTACGCTATGGAAAAAATATTCTGCACAAGTCATAAAAATTTAAAAATTAAGCATTCTTCCCTTACCAAGATTACACATACCATATTTTAGATTACATTACATTATATTTTATTTCTATTGTTACCTCATCATAGTCAAGTAATTTATCTAGGATTTATTCTGGCATAGCATGTTACATTTACATATTTTCTTTCCCTTTGATGCTTTAGTCTACTTTAGGGTAGATACAATAAAATTTTTGAACTTCCCATTTACGCTCGAGGAGATCCTGTCCTGGGATGTAATAATGAGGTTACGTTCAATTGTTGCTCAATGCGGCTTGGGTTGGTTTATTTCTTTTTATCTTGTTTTATAATTGCCCAAGATGGTTTAGGTTGCAATTTTACTACTTTTTGTTGTATGCCATTATTAATTGGTTGCTATGTTTTCTTGATTGCATATTGCATTTAATTGCATGATCTCGTAGCTGCATATTAGGAAATAAAATGATCGTATGAAGAGTTTCCTTTAAGAGAGAAAAGGTACCAATTATTCGGCGTTAGTGCAATCGGGTATAACCATGTCCTTGAATTCAATTCTCTGGTTCGCAGAGGTAGAGTGATCTCTCGTGCTTTACTGGGCTCCTGGTGATTCTAAGGTAATAATAAATTAATAAGAAAAACCAAGTTGCAATTGGTAGGACTTGAGAGAGTTTGTGCGAAGCGTGAGAGCTGCCTCACAAGAGGATTATTTGTGTCCATCTAGCAATCCGTTAGTTCTCATGGGGTTCACCTTGAGAGGGTTGCGACAATTATGAAAAGACTTTTTGAAAGTTAAGTGAGTAAGTGAGATTATTCTGAGTTTTGCAGGCAAATATCTTTGTGGTTACGAGTTGATGCTGAGAATTCTGGTATGGGACAAACGGTTCCTTTGCAGCATGTGTTTAGTTCTGAGGGTAGTTTGGGATTGATCCCTTCTCCTCATGCCTTTCAGTGGTACCATTTGTACATTCTACTTTAGTCGTTTATTGGTAGAGTGGATTGCTGTTTTGGGTTCAGCTGATTGTATTCTATTAGTCTTTTTGTTATTTCAGATGGTTTGGGTTCTTGTGTTGGGAATGTTTCGTTAATCAGGTACAGCAATAATGCTGATGCTTACTGGATAAATGCTTGTAATTTATCAAGAAGGGGTGCATAGCATCATATACAAGAGATTACAGTAGAGTGGTTTCATGCTGATATCAAAACTAATTATTTGATACTTGACATTGTTAATAGCTCTAATCAGAGAGAAAAGTTTATTTCTTTCTCCTTTTATTTATTTTGATGTATATTTGTAGACTATTAAACATGGATCCAAAGCCCATGTTTCCTGTATCCACAGGAATTTCCTTTCCTAATTTCTGTAAGATGTTTAATGCTGTTGAAATTTATACTTGATGTTGAATACAGTTCTCATCTGCATTTACCTAGGACATGTAGAATTTGTTTGGGATATTCTTTTGAGAAACTTTGGCATCTAATTAGCCGCTTGATTCATGGTTCGCAGAAATTAAAATTGTATTTGAGACTTGCTCATCAACTTAACAATAATATCGGTAGGTTATTCATTTTCGGTTTGGGTCATTTGGAGGATTCATTGATCTGGTCCTACATTCTTGCAATCAGTAAATATTAAGCTAGGCATGTCATCTGCAATTGTGCAGCCATAGTTATCTTGAACCTTGTAAGTCTTGCTTGAGTGGCTTGTTTTTCTGTTTTTCTTTCAGTGGTTCCTTCGATTTATAGTTGTCACTTTGAAGATGAGTTGAATTTAGTGGCAAGACTCCTAGCATTGTCATTGTTACTTTTATTTGTATCGATTGACTTATTGCTGGTTTTTTAAAGTAGGGGCCTAAAGCATTGTGTTGTAAGTACTTTGATCTGTTAATTGATGTGTTAAATTGTCCTTTCACAGGCATCCTTGACATTACCGGATTCGTTATGTCAAATTCCAGACCACCTAGTACCAGAAATTTGACATACTCTGGAAAGCATGTTTTCCTGCCTCCAAAAAGCCCATTCCCCGGCCTTTCGCCTTCATATGTTGATTATATTCCTAACCCTCCAATCGGATCTAAAGCAGTGCAAAGGCCCGGAGAGGGGTATACCCGCCACCAACGAACGTCATCTGAGAGTTTTCTCATGGAGGATCAACCCTCATGGCTTGATGATTTACTTGATGAACCTGAAACTCCTGTACGTAGGGGAGGCCATAGACGCTCATCAAGTGACTCTTTTGCATACATAGATGTAGCTAAGTTTTCTGATCCAGACCATGCAGCTCATGATGAGCACAAGTACAGAAATGTGTTTTCAGCGCCCTATTGGGGAACTCAAGAAATGGATCATCAAAGAGGTGGTCAGCATGCATATTTTGTTGCTGACCAAAACCATGTGAAGCAGAAGAATAGGGTGTGGGAGTCATCTCGCAATGTTGCAACTCCCCCTGGTGCCCCACCTGTGGCTGGAGGTGATGTTGCTACTCAAAATTCTGCACCGATATGTGTATCCCAAGAAGTGGAGAAGTATCCCTCCATGGTAAATGGGAAGCAAGACCAAGTTGAATCTGTAATTGATTTAAAGGCTTCATCTGAAAGGAAAGATGCCTCTCGTGCTAAGCCATCTTCAACTGAGACAGATACTAAACGGGCAAAGCAGTATGTGCTGTGTCCCTTTCTCATTAATGTGTACACATGGTTAGAGATGATACATTGTGTGGGACATGCTACGGTTTTGTTTTATAAAGCCCATTTAAATGTTTTAGGACAGACTAGTGTCAGACTATCTGAAAAGGAATCCAGAGGGTGTATTGTTGTCATAGGGTTCAAGCAATTATACCACTATACATAAATAAACTTGGCAACATCTTTATGTGAGAGCGTAGTGAACAAGGAATGACTTATTGATTGCTAAAAATACTACAATTTTGCGGATGCATTCTGTGGCCAGGTAATCATAGGCCATAAATGACAATTACATAATAATTTCTATCCTCTTTGTCTGAGAAGTCTTTCATCCAGTGGAGTCAAATGGTTGTTTTCGTTTTTCTAGCTCAAATTTCTCGTGTTATGAGTTGATAGATATGTTAGAAATTTCATACTTTCAGCATGCACCTTTTTATTTTTTTCTGTTTTTGATAATTGGACACTGCAGTCTGTTCATATTTCATGTTTCATGCCCAAACTTGGAGCCATGAAATTATTCAAGTCTAAGGATAACGATTTATTATAAAAGAAACTGGGGCCATTAGGATTTGATTATGGCCCTGATATGTGTAATTTTTTTGTGACATAATTAGAACTAGTAGAGAAAATGAGTTGAGCTTGGTAATGGACCCAAAAAGATCTGTATAATCTTGAGAATAGGTAGGGTCATTATTGGGTTTTAGTTGGTGAATTTTTATTTGGAATAATCTGCATATTATTTGAGACTTGTTAGTGTAATACAACTTATTTTTTGTTTATGAACTTCGACCTGATAATTATGTAAATACTCAGAGTTCCAAAGCCCATGCTGTGATTGGTAAATCTTGTTTAGACTGCCATACCAGCTGTATCTCAATTGGCATATCCTGGGAAATCTAGGCAGTTCCATGGGATACTGTTTGAGGTTGACTTTGTCTTCAAATGACACTCGATGTCTGACCAGGTTTCTCAAGGTGCAAATGATAAGAAGAAATTGCTCAGATGTAGTAAAGAGAGTGGTAGTGATTTTTTAGGCGACTTGAGTTGGGATCTAACTGGCAACTTTCACAACCGCTGCAGGCAATTTGCACAGCGTTCACGGGTCCGGAAACTTCAGTACATAGCCGAGTTGGAAAGAAATGTGCAAGCTTTGCAGGCAAGAATGAAATGCTGATATATCTTATGATCTCATGATTAAACAGTACTGAGAAGTTGCTAACATTCTATCTCTGATGAGTGTTATGTTTTAATCTTATGTGCTCCTGTATGCAGGTAGAAGGTTCTGAGTTTTCCGCAGAGGTTGAATTTCTCAACCAGCGACACCTTATCTTGAACATGGAGAATAATGCCCTCAAACAACGGTTGGAAAGTTTAGCTCAAGAGCAGTTGATAAAATGCTGTAAGTTTCTCTCACTAAAGAAGACTGTACAACTCGAGCTTTTTGGTTGTTGAAATCTTTCTTTTTATGTGGTTTCTGTTCTTCTGCTACAAGAAAGCTTTTACTTTGAATTTGGAGGTGGCTTTTGAATTTTTATGACAACTCGAGTAAGCTTTTTGCTTGCATCAGTGTTTTGTGTTTATGTTGATTTGCTTGTTCTTATCAATTTGCATGTGTGAAGGAGTCTACCGTTCCCTGTTTGCAACATATTGTATCAGAGAGTCTGGACTAGGGATGCCGTGATAGCCTATGGCTATATTTTGAAAGTGTTGTAAATGGATCGCGAATAGTTGCCTATAGATATGCATATAAAAACTGTTTGGAGGGTTAAATAATTTGGGTATGTGATTTGCACCATGTCATGGTGAGTTATCTGTTGTTTTAAATGCTTGTTTTTCTTTTTTACCATTACGGTCTGAAGTGAACGTTCTATTTGGAATTTATAGTTGAGCATGAGGTTTTAGAGCGGGAAATAGGAAGATTGAGGGCCATGTACCAGCAACAGCAGAATCAACAGCAGCAGCAGCAGCAACAACCATCTTCTGGCCTTCAACGCAGCAGCAGCCGCAGCACCAGCACCAGCACCAGCAAAGGCCTTGATGCCCAGTTTGCAAACCTCTCGTTGAAACACAAGGATGCTACTTCCAGGCATGACACTACGAGTGGACCTCTTCGTACTTAGTTGCATGATGCAACACCTGTGGGCGATGGTGCCATCTTTTGTTGGAGCCTCTGTCCCTTGTCTTTGCTCGTTTGGCCATCTATATCTTCTCCGTCTCACCTTTCCTTTGTCATAATCGATATTTGGTGCGCCTGGTTATCGTTGCCGATAGTCCTGTTGCCGGCATGTGATATACCTGAGGTGGGTCTCGCCCTTATAGTATGTTGCTGCTCACATCTTAGAATCTATTTGCCAAGTGGTTTCTAGCCATAGAGTTGTCCGACCACCTAATAATACTCGAGGCATTGGTAAAGTTTTTCGTATTCTGTTTTTTTATCTGCCTCTCCAGCACTAGGCTGGGCATTACTTTGGAATGCTTTGCGAGAAGAAGATTACCATTTGGATGTATTAATTGTTATTATTTGCTCAAACCAGTTCGGCTCCATTGTACAAAAACTGATGGTGCCGTACGAGCATGTCCTTTGATGATTTCTCAGTGATTGTTGAGAGGAATAAGTGGAACTTCATGTAAGTTCACGATCATGTCGTGGCCGATGAATGCTACGAGGAGGCAAATAGTACATGCCCTTAACTCTTGCCACCATTGTCTTCAACGATCGATATCAATCGATGAATATGTTATAAACATTCCCACTAGTTAACGTGCTACCAAGCATGGTAATTACTCCAATTTTCGTCTACCAAGTAGTACTCAGAACTTTCTTTTAGACAAGACATCTTGGCGAGAAGCAAAGGGTGTGAATAGCTTGGTATAGCAACATTTGATAATATATTGAATATCCTTTCCTACTATGTTATCATAGCTAGGAAATTGTTTCAAGATAATAATAATGAGTACATCTTTTTTTATAATTGAGCTTTGATCAAACTGCTTTTGACTAAAATACATCAGCCTTTGCTAAAAGCAATTATTGATTATATCAATGACTCACCCGACTCCGACTTATACAGTTGCTACCGAAACACATTGCTTCTGTTCCACAATTACTTGCCATGCTAAGTCCAACATTAGGAATGCTTTACTAGATCTATTTCTGAATCGCCGACGATACACACCAAATTCAGACATCCATTTCAAAAGAAATTCCTATTGTATGGTTCTAGCTTATCGGACATCTTTGTATGTCTATAAAAAAATTGTTCTGGAGTGACACATTCTTATACAGTGGAGTGAAGTACATAAGAAACTGGACAGAAGGGTTATCCAAATGCCCGCATGATACCGGCTAAAATAGCATAAGAAGAAAAAAGAACATATTCTACTTCATAGCTTCCACAAGAAACAGGACTCGCCCTGAAGGCAAGAGGACTAGCAGAAGTGAGGTACAAGTATTTTAACTGAACAGCCACACACAAACACAAAAGCACAAAGGACATGCAAGCGCTTTGGATTTATGTATAGGAATGTATTCATCAACACCATCACCACCAAAATCAAGAGGTTTTCAACAGTAGGATAGAATTGCAGTGCCATTTCGACACATAATTGACATCACTTCCGAGGAGTTTATTATAACGTCTAGTATCCTCGTACATGCCAGCATTTGATACCCCAGAAATGTGATGGTTGGCAATGATGTACAGAAAACTTGGCCAGCATTGACGTCCCGGAAACGAAAAGTGGTATATTGTCAGATAGAACATGCCAATCTATACAACAAAGCCGAAGTTTTGGAGGTGATATGACATGAATCCCAGAGTCACGACCTGCAACACCATTGAAGGAGAAAGTGAGATGAATATTCTCATTCGTGTTCAGTGGTCAACTAGTTGTCACTACTAGGGCAACACATTTACTTAGCAAGAAATGTATTGAATTTGAGTCTGTATGAGTAAGACAACCAGGATTAGTATTTTTATTTCGACAACTTACAATAGAGTGTTATGGTCTTTCGTACTCATAAGGGAGTATTAAGTATTTGAGAGAAAAAGGAGGCCATACCAGATATGGCATAAATGTGCATATTGGAAATTCAAGAGCTTGTAATTTGAATTCATGTCTGCCTGCGCCTTTTGGCATTGTCCTCATTGAAGAATTCCCAGTTTCTATGGTCAAGGGAACTAAAGTCATCAAGGTCCGCAATGGCAAGCAAGTACTGAGTAAGCTTCACAAGTTCTTGATCACTGTCTCTGCTTGAATGAGCCTTTCTGAATGGTTTGATAGTCAACCCGTTTTGAGGGTTCATAACAAAATTTCTTCGCAGGTCATCAAACATTATAGTGTTCTTCTCACTGTAATACTGACAAGTCAAGAGACTGTTGTAAGGACTCTTTACCAGAATGTGAAAGTTCTGTATCCACCCACTTTCAAGATCATGTCTTATGTTTCTCATATGTAAGATACAAAATTAGGGGCATGCGCAAAGTCAGTAACAATTATGATATTCAGAAAGAGAAAAACTTCTATGAATGTGAAAGTACAGCACAACATAACGCCATAATACAAGGTCATGGCAGAGGCAGACAAACTGACTGCCAAATGCTACCCGATTCATGGACAGATGCATGTGCCACGAAAGAGCACCTATATGAGACATGGCAGAGAGGTGATCACACTAAATTTCTAGGCTAAGAGTTAGGTTTATTGCAACAATACTGCCACATTGTTCCCAAACGAACTGAACTGATACCTATGTCATAACAGTCTCAACCATGAAAAAAACCAATTGATTCCCAAGAGCATGATGAAGTGAAGCACTTACATTCAAGAGTCACTTGCATGTTAAGTTTAGAGTGAAAGAATCTCAAAACAGATTGGTTTAAGCTACGAAATTGTTTTAGGCTATTATCAACAAATGTGTGCATAAAAGGTTTGCAGAACAAATTCTACTGTGTATGTTATTCTTGAGATAAGCACATTTATTTTATATACATACACGTGTGCCTATATATGTACATTCACATCTGGTAAAAACAAAAAACTCCTGCTGAGGAGATGTATAAAGCAATTTCATCGGGTTACCAGGCCACATGAAGAACATCTGTCAATTTATTATATAAAAGCTATACCTCTGGGAGTTGAGCCCATATTACACCAAGTGGCTTGCAATCAAAGATTCCATGTGAATCTGATTGTACTGTGATCATTGCCATTCGGTCTAAGAGTGCTGTAATTTTGTAATTAGGATTGTCAAGTACCCCTAGCTGTCCCATCTTCAGCTCAACCCACTTCATGCTACAGAAAGAAAATAGACAGATTAGAAACAGGGTATCCAACTGTTAGTTTCTGACTAAAATTTTGCTATTCCATCTCATGGTATTTCTGAAATGAATCTCTCATAGCACCTTTGGAGGAAACGCAATTCAATCACATAATCTTAAAGATTAGGAAAAATGACAAAGGAACCCCCCCGAGGTAGAGCTAGGACAAATAACACATCCTACACCTCTATGATGAAAAAACAGTCCCGACAAAAGATGCTTAGTTATCTCTTCATTTTTTTAGTATCTAAACAAAATGCAGTCCGGTTGCAACAGAAAATGCTTGTAATGAGTGAAATTGGTTGCAAATTAGTTCCATATGCAACAGAACACAATAAGTAGAGTGACAGAACCTTTGCTAGGGAGTGAAAGGTATACTTTTGCTTTTAGAAGAGGAGGTAGAGATGCAATTAACAAAGCAGAAGGGGTTTGCACAATTTACTCTAGATAATAAACCAGCAACACAGAAAAATAATCTTAAGACCTGGAAAGGAAATTCAAAACAGAGAAGTCTTTCATACTTTTACCATGAAACCAAGATCAAATAAAGAAACAAGATAATCCATACCTGGTTGCAGACCATATAATGATATCATACTCTGCATAAGCAGCAGTGAGAAACTCATGAAGATCTGCATGTATGGGTTTACAGTTAGCTAGATAGCAAAGAAAATAATTTGTAAATGTGTATAATGCAGACTACTCACAGGGTCTCATCAATTGACGAGGATTTTCTGCTGGGGACCGATGATCAAATAGAGTATAATCAATATCCAAAACAAGCAGTTTTTTTCCTTCACGACAAGGGTTTGAAGTTCAATCTGCATGACAAATCAATTAATCAGCACACCAACAATGTGCCGCAGGAAGCTCCTCTTATGAGAGCAATTTGAATATCCATGTTACACTTTTGGTAACAATAAGCTGGCTTGCCATCGAGTTTTAACCCTAAAATCCAAAGTAGTACAGAATGGTTACAATTCTATAGGTAAGTTATCCTCTCTCCTTTTAAAATGGAGATCAGAGGCATTATACATCAGTCCGCACATATTAGTTCTCCTCAGAAAATAAACAATGAATTTCAATTAACCAACATCGTTTTCTCTCAGACAACAATTTAGACAAAAAATGATCTGATGCTTATCCTAGTAGTGTCTCAAAAACCATGTCTTATGTCTCCTCAAGGAAACTGTTTGTTCTTCCATCTGGATAGATAACACAAGCTTATACACCAGCTAAGGAGTAAGTAGTTCTTAAACCACTTCTGTGAAAATGAAATGTTTATGCCTCCAACCGAAAAGGAAATGCATTGAACAGATTCTTTCAGAGATAAAGAAATCTCCACTCCATCATATGCCTAAGGACAAAGGACATTGACTCATAACAGACAGGTCCTCTTAGATAGTTCAACTATCATGGTTAAAAGGGGGAAAACTGACCTTGTACTGCTCTATCCGTCTTCTGAGCTTCCGCTTATTGACATCTTTATCTTTGATGTCAACAACATCATCTTGTCCAAGCTCAAAATCATCGACTATTTCAGGAGAGTCCACTTCATCCACGAGAAGATCATCTTCAACAGTCCTGCAAACAGAAAGCAATAGCCATCCACCAGAGAGTCAAATAAATAAATAAAAAGAATTAAATTTGCTGCATAAAGGCCTGTCTATGTACTGTGAAACACGTCTTTTCTTTTTTCTATAATCTAATGAAACAATGTGATATTTGAACTAACATTCCAAATATTCATCATCAAAGTTGTAGGGAGACTACCAAATCAAATTTGCTACATATAGAGGCCGGTCATTGCTACATGATGCTTGTCCATGTACTGCGACAAGACAGCACATTTTTTTCCCTATAATCTTACGAAACAGTACGCTAATGAACTACAACTCCAAATTTTAATCAAACATGATCTAAGCCTATCATGCGACTGGCCGGACATTATGATATATAGCAGAAGGAAGTTGGCAATAGACAGGGCAGGCCAAATGCAGGCGCACATTAGGCAGTACAAATTGTGCCCATTGCTGAAGACATAAAAAGAGACCCTTCCCCAATCTAAGTTTCAGCGTGCCCACTACTTCAGCTTTTACTCAAATTATCAGCAGTTCATGGACAAAGCAGTCTAATTACTTGAGGCATGCAATTCATCTGACAGACACCACCAAACCGATCCTGACCCACAAAAGATTTCCTAAACTGGAAACAAAAGTAAGAAAAAAAAAAAAAACGAGGAAACCCAACAACCCATCATCTCATATGGCAAAACCCAACAACCCATCATCTCATATGGCACCAAGATTCCACATCCAAGAAAATTCAGACAACAAGAATCCAGGACACACAAAGAACAACACGAAAGTCCAAAGCTTTACAGAGAGAGAGAGAGAGAGAGAGAGAGAGAGAGGGAGAAGAAGAATAGGGACCCAATCATGGTCATCTTGAGGGAGGACTTGAGGGGGATCTGAGAGAGCAAGAGGGTGTCGTCGGCGAGCTTGGAGCCGACTTTCGGGTAGAGGAGCTTCTGGCGCTTGGGCAGCACGTTGGTGAGCTCGCATATCCTCAGCTTCAGCTCCCCCACCGTGTCGTCCCCGCAGACCCGGACTGTGTACTCCTTCCCGCTCCACTTCACCGTCAGTGTCAGCTCCTCCTCCGTCGCCGGCGACCCCACCGCCGCCGCCGCCGCCGCCGCCGACTCTACTGAAGAAGAAGAAGCAGAAGGCGACGCCATTCTCTCTCTGTCTCTCTCTCCTCGGAGGAGGACGATTCGTGGAGATGTCGAGACGGATTCGGGTCGGGCGCACGCGATCGGGGACCCGAAAGAGAAGACCCGCCCGAGAAACCGATCCAACGCGACCCGGGGTAAGATTAAGAAAAGTGAATAATTCGTATCCGTCTTGGCCCAATATTTGAAATAGCCTGAGCCGAAGAATTCAAGTAATCTAATTATCCGAACCCGACCCAATTTGATATTGAGAAAAGGAGAATTTTGGGCTTGAACTGATGCATTCCGGAAATCTGTTTGTGAAATTTTACGAATTGAAATGACTTGTGTGCATATATGATGTGTAATTGAATTTAATTGACTTGAAGCTGATCTAACTCCTCCATTTGCCACTAAGACTGATGTCGAAGTGTGATATAAACTTGTATTTGAATTATTTGAAACTCGAGAGAGTCAAAGACTTGTAATGACTTGAACAAAATCGCATAGAAAAATGGACAAAGAGAAACGAATTGGTGAGAAATGATTCCATTCCGTCCCATCTTGCACTTGAAATTCTATCAATTGAAATTATCAAAGATACATAACACAAGACCAAAATTAATTGAACCGAAACCAATGTGGCCCATACAATTTCCACATTTGGACCAAAATCCAAACTCAATTAGGTGTTCCAAAATTGATATGTACAACTTGCCACATTAGATTTTGTTGGGAGACAAATTTTTGGAAAATGAATTAAAAAAAAGTTGTAATTATAGGTATTTGATCAAAGGGGTGAAAAATTCTTGTGTAGACTCATTTCTATAGACCCAATGCAATTATCGTCATTAAATTTTATAAAGACACCACATGAGATTCACATTATATTAATGAGTATATCGTATTTGATTTATTGGATTCGGGTCTTTTATAAGTTTGCTTCTATTGAGCAATTAACACCCTCAAAATGCATATTTTCCAGAGGTTTTGATATCATTTCGCATTTTACCTATAAACTTTGAGGCTTTTGATGGATTTATCCTTCAAATTCATCTGTTAAATTTGAATTTGTCTGTATCAAGGTTCAAATTAAGCCACATAACCTATTTGACCCAAACCATCAAGTCTCCCCTCCCTCCCTCTAGACAACGCGTGTGACCACGAGTACAGCCTTGAGCGATTTACAAACGTAGCGGGAATCGGTCGCATATTCCAGATCTAGACCAAAGACGTCGACAGTTCATTTAAATATCGAAGAGCAAAGTCTAAAACATAAAATAGAATGCAATAGCAACAATGATGCATGCACCAAATAGATTACTTACTTTTAAAGATTGAGGTGATGACTGTTGTGTGAGCGATCTGTGCGAATTGCTAGCATGTTGAGGTCACGACATAGAGAGAGAGAGAGAGAGAGAGAGAGAGAGAGAGAGACGCGATGAGGTCTCATACACGATAGTGACACCATACGGGAGAAAGGAAAAAAAATGGGGAAAAGTCGGTCAACATTTACTACTAAGGTGATGGCCTAGAAATGAAAGGTAATTTATCTTCCATATGAGATCATAAATTCAATTATAATGGCTCATATAATATTGTTTAGTTATGACATATCTCATGTGGAGAGACTTTCTGACTGTTAACATCTTAAATGAAATTATGATGATGGATTTGCCAATCTTGGACTTTCGAGTCACAGGTAATGTGGAATAGTTATGACTCAAACTGAACATTTCATATCGCGTTGAGTGAAATTGCTGGTAGAGACAAGGAAAATCAATATGGATTCGAGAAGATGTGATGCTCAAAAAGTGGACTGATTCTATGGCCTCATAAACAGGAAACAGGAACTCCAGATAGCTTCAGAAACTCATGGATGAATGAAGGCACGTGTGGAAGGAGCACTTGATCTGGGAATGGTTCGATGAGGAGCTAGTTAACGAGATTCTTGATGTACCGCTCAGCTCGACATCATCAGTAGATACCAACGCTCTCAAGCAAACCTCAGTCACTCAAAAGATCCCACAGCAGCCTCCTCTTCTTCTTAGGCCATTTCACAGAGAGAGAGAGAGAGAGAGAGAGAGAGAGAGAGGTGTTAAGTTAGGGTTTGTCTTCTTATGCCATTTCAAGACTCAACCTCTGAGAGAGAGAGAGAGAGAGAGAGAGAGAGAGAGAGAGTGAGAGTTGTTAAGTTAGGGTTTGTAGGTGAAGCATACTTCAGAAGATACCATGAGCAATCGTTGCATCTCCGCGCGGTCGTGTTTACTCCGCTACCTGACCAAACCCTAACCTCTCTCCCTTTCTGTAGTTAGTGAATTCAATTCATGAAGACGTTGTTGAGCCTGTCCTCTCCCCTTTAACGACCTATAGAGAAAAGAGATTACACATGGAGAGCCTCCTGCAACTGATCTTTTAAGCCCAAGGCCATTCCCTCCGAGCCTAACGACCTCGTTTCCGTATCACTTTCCCCTCCAACCCGCCGGCCGGATTCGAGCTCAGACGTATTCGGACGATCGGCAGATGGAAGACGTGTGGAGTGCACGTGCAGAGTCGGTCCACGCCCATGCTTTTGGCCATACCCGTCGACACATAAAGCTTAGTCAAACCAGAACAGGAAGACCACGAGGCAAGAAGTCAAATAATTCCGAACCATCGAACCATATAAGTCCCATGATTTAGAAATCGCCACGTTTTGTTTTGTTTTGTTTTTTTAAAAGGGGGTTCGTGACTTAGAACTACTATTTCTGACGTTCGGTGTGATAAATTGAATTCCGACTGCATGATTAAGGGAGCGACAAATTGCATTCCCATTGAACGAATTTCCTCGGCTTGACCATGACCATGTTACGTGCTAAGACCCCATTACTTGTCTTAAATCCAAAATAGAGTGCGTAAATTTTAATTTTTAAGGAAAGGGAACGAGCATACTACATGGTTATTTTGAGAATTGTTGAAATCCACCATATGGGGTTCAATTCGTTAGTCCATGTTATTATGTTTCATTCGTTTGGATTTGCATAAGTTGCCCGTAATTTTACGATTTCTTTTTAATAGATGCGAGACGGGGAAGAGAGAAATGGAGAAATTCTGTATTTTTCAATGTTGAACAACAAAGAGTACATAGATAAGGATAGGCTTTATTAGTTGATTATCTAAGATAAAATATTACCAATTAAGAATACGCATAATCAAAGGGAGACGTATGCACAATTTTGAGAGATGCGAAAAATGAAGAGAAATAAATAAGATAATATCATAGATAAATATCTCTAGTATGGTGTGTAGAGATTGTCAAATTGATTTTGGATTAGGGATCCGAAAAATGCTTAAATGGATTGCCGAAGCGGTTTGATGTAGTGAAGAGCAAATCGTTTGATGCTAACATGGCTACTTGTGTGTTGTCATAATTGTTTGTGGACAGAAACACGGCCAGTGCGGTTGACATTATCATCAAACAAGCTCGATGGACACTTCCTTACATAAAAGCGCTTCGTAGATTACATGATAGTAGAACAGGTCTAAGTTGGCTATTGAAGACCTAGCAATGTTGAGATTAAAATTGCAAGAGGGATATTATTAATTATTGAAAAAGAAGACGACACGAAATATGATAATTACACCACACTAGAGTGCACCTCAAGATTGACTAGCTTTGATGTCAAAATTAAGAAATATGCAGAAGTGAGAAATGTGGCATTTTGTGTGTTTTGATGCGAGCAATGAAGATAACATAAATCTTCTTTATTAGATAATTATATAAGATAACATATCATTCAAGAATATACATAACCAAATGGAGATATATGCACAAATTATAGAAAATACAAAGAATCTAGAAAATATATTTTAATTGTCTCTAATGGAAAAAAAATCCTAAAAAATTGTCTCTAACATTGATGATTTTACTCCATTGTTAAAGTGAAAAGCAAACTCATCTCCAACAAAACGTAAATTTGCCCTTGAATTTAGAGCACGCGCCGACAAATTGGTCAAACGCCTGCCCCAACCATTGACTGTGCCAATGTATTCAATGAATACACGTTCTAATTTACGTCTTAGATATATTTCTCAGCTGCATTTAGAAAAAAAAAAAAATATATATATATATATATATATATATATATATATATATATATATATATATATATATATATATATATCCGTGTCATTCCTCCATGAATTCTTTGTTTGTTTTCCGTATTTGTTGGTACCACGTAGGGGTGAGCACGGTTCCCGGGTAGAACCGGGAACCGGAGAACCGGAACCGGAGGTTCGGTTCGGTTCCCGGTTCTTAAAGGACCGGTTCCGGTTCCCGGTTCCATTTTTCCGGGAACCGGCGATCCCGGTTCCGGTTCCGGTTCCAAGCGGAACCGGAACCGGAACCGGAACCGGAACCGGTCGCGGAACCGGTTTCGGAACCGGTTAGGGTTCCAAAAGGAACCCCCCTCCCCCGAGACTCCCGACTCTCGGACTCTTCCACTTTCAGTTTTCGGGGTATCGCCGAACGCCGCTCGAGTCTCGCCGCCGGACGCCGCTCGTCCTCAAGGCCACCGCCGCCGAACGCCGTCGCCGACGTTGCTCGCGCGAACCCTCACCGCTCGAGGCTCGTCGCTGCCGTGCTCGCCTCGACGCCCATCGCCGACTACCCGTCGCGCCGTGCTCGAGCCGAGCTCGTCTCCGCTCGAGAGTCGCGACCCACCGCCCCGCTCGCGCCGAAGCCCCGAGTCGCCGACGAGCGAAGCCCCGACGACGCCGTGCTCGAGCCGAGCTCGTCTCCTCTCGAGAGTAGCGACCCACCGCCTCTGCTCGCGCGGAAGCCCCCGAGTCGCCGACGAGCGAAGCCCCGACGACGCCGTGCTCGAGCCGAGCTCGTCTCCGCCGAGAGTCGCGACCCACCGCCTCGCTCGCGCCGAAGCCCCGAGTCGTCGACGAGCGAAGCCCCGACGAGCGAAGCCCCGACGACGCCGATTCGCTATCTCCGCTCGTGACCCACCACCCGCTCGCGCCGAAGCCCCGAGGATGCCGATTCTGCTGTCTCCGCCGCGACCCACCGCCTCTACTCACGCTAGAAGCCCCGAGGATGCCGATTCTGCTGTCTCCGCTCGCGACCCACCGCCCGCTCGCGCTAGAAGCCCCGACGACGCCGATTCAGCACTCCGCTCGCGACCCACCGCCGCTGTTCGCACCAGAAGCCCTGACGACGCCTGCTGTCTCCGCTCGCAACCCACCGCCACCGCCGCTGCTCGCACCAGCAGTCGCGACGCCCGACGCCGTTGCCCAAGACCCGACCGACGTCGCGCAGCCCGGCCACTCGCCTCGGCGCCGGACGCCGCTCGCCCGGTGAAATTGGATTTTCGGACCTTCTCTCCAAGGGTATGATTTCGGGGTTATACTATCAAATGCTGTGAATTTCATTTGTACGATCTCGGGGTAATACCAGCGTAGGGAGTGAGTGACTGATTTGGTGATTCTTGGACTTGCTCAGTGATTATAGTTCTTTGGTGGCATTTTCATTGTTTTTCGAGTTTAAATTTTGGATGAGCAAGTTGTTGGCAGCAAATTTTGAGACAAGCATTGTTATTCCATACTATTATTGTCGAGGAAGCTCTCTTAGCTCAGGACCAAGTGTGTAACAGACATGTAAACCACTGTGTTTGAGGCTTTGCAGAATTGAGGGAAAAAGGGAGGTGATGTAGCTCTTTTAGAGTGAATAACAGGACCATGTAGGAAAATGTTAATGGATTCCAGGCTCACTTTTCAGCGAGAATTATTGCGAATAAGGACAATGCCTTGAAATTTAGCTATATCAAGGTTTTGGACTTGAACGCCGATTTAGAAAAGCATCTTCTGGGTTGTTAAAGGAATGTGCTATTATTTTTTATGAATCCATCTTGTATTTTCTTGCCTTTTGACTATCATTGTTCGATTTCTGGGCTCAATATCTTAATTTGAAGGTTTGCCCTTATTGGAAGATACCTAACATGCTTCAAGTGCGACATTTCGTTCATAAGGGGTTGGTGTTTATGCATCGTCTTGACATTTAAGTCACCCTCATATAGAAAGACTTGGTTGCTCTTTTACCTTAGATAAACATGTTACTGTTTAATCTTATTAGTTTTGATTATGTATGTCCAAATTCTTGACAGTTGGCATTGGTATGTTTGCTAAGATGTGGAAGTTACCGTGTAGTATACGCGTACGTTATAGTTTTTTTGTAACGTGCGCGCACGTTATAGTTTTTTTTGGTAACGTGCGCGCACGTTATAGTTTTCTTTGGTAACGTGCGCGTACGTTATAGTTTTTTTTTTGGTAACGTGCGCGTACATTATAGTTTTTTTGGTAACGTGCGCGTACGTTATATTTTTTGGTAACGTGCGCATACGTTATAGTTCAAATCTGAAAAAAAAAAAAAAAAAAAAAAAAAAAAAAAAAAGAACCTGTTGGAACACGGAACCGACCCCGGAACCCGTGACGGGGTAGGTTCCAGGTTCCTGCTCGACGGCAGAGGTTCCAGGTTCCTCATTTTGAGGAACCCGTACCCACTGGTAGGTTCCAGTTCCAGACGGAACCGAACGGAACCTGGAACCGCTCACCCCTAGTACCACGTTCCACATTTTGTATCCCCGCCGACCAAAATTGTCATCTTTTAATTCATACGCGTTTGGATTTGTACGGCACCTGTCGAGATATGAGAATCTTGCTGATACATATTATTACGTACACGAGCCTAGGTATTATATAGTCATTGCCACTATTCATCTGACGCCACCATACTGGTCTTGACCCAGAAAAGATTTCCTAAACTCGAAGCAAAATAAAAAAACCAAAGAGAGGAAAAGCCAAGAACCCATCACCTCATATGGCGCCAAGATTCCAAATCCAAGAAATTTCAGGCAACAAGAATCCAAGACATACAGAGCACAACACGAAAAGTCCAGAGCTTCCCAGAGAGAGAGAGAGAGAGAGGGAGAAGGAGAATAGGGATCCAATCATGGTCATCTTGAGGGAGGACTTAAGGGAAATCTGAGAGAGCAAGAGGGTGTCGTCGGCGGGCTTGGAGCCGACTTTCGGGTAGGGGAGCTTCTGGCGCTTGGGCAGCACGTTGGTGACCTCGCATATCCGCAGCTTCAGCTCCCCCATCGTGTCGTCGCCGCAGATGCGGACCGTGCACTCCTTGCCGCTCCACTTCACCGTCAGCGTCAGCTCTTCCTCCGTCGCCGGCGACGCCGCCGCCGCCGCTACTGAAGAAGAAGAAAAAGAAGGCGACGCCACTCTCTCTCTCTCTCTCTCTCACAGTGTCTCCTCGGAGGAGGATGATCAGGGCGTTCTTGGAGATGTCAAGGCGGATTCGGGTCGGGCGCACGCGTCGGGAACCCGCAGGGGATGACCCGCCCGATAAACCAATCCAACACAACCCGAGGTAGATCATGAAAGGTTAATAATTGATATCCGGCTTGGTCCATATTTGAAATAGCCCAAATCCGAAGAATCCAAATGATCTAACTATCCGAATCTGACCAACTCGATATCAAAGAAATAAGAATTTTGAATGGACCTAAACTTGATGTGGGTTGAACTGATGGGAACCCGAAATTTATTGCGGAATTTTACCGATTGAAATGATTTGTATGCATATGACGTGTAATTGAATTTAATCGACTTGAAACTGATTTAACTCTTCCATTTGCCAAGAAAAATTGATGTCAAAGTGAGATATAAACTTGTATTTGAATTATAAGAAACTTGAGAGAATCAACAACTTGTAATGACTTCAATCAAATCGCATAGAAAAATGGACAAAGAGAAATAAATTGGTGCAAAGCGATTCCATTCCATCCTACCCTACACCTGAAATTCTATCAATTGAAATCACTTGTAAAGATACATAACACTAGACCAAAATTAATCGAATTGAAACCGATGTCACCCATACATTTTCCACCTATGGACCAAAATCCAAACTCAATTAGGCATTCCAAAATTGATATGTACAACTTGACACATCAAATATTGTTGGGAGACAAATTTTCGAAAAATGAATAAAAAAAGTTGTAGTAATAGGTATTTGATCAAAGGGGTAAGCTCATTTCCATAAACTTGGTTCAATTATGTCCGTTACATATTATGAAGGCACCACATGAGATTCACATGATATCAATAAGCATAATATATCTAATATATTAGATTTGAGTCTTTAATAAGTTTACTTCTATCGAGTAATTAACAACTTCTATCGAGTAATTAACACCCTCAAAATACATATTTTCCAGAGGTTTTAATATCATTTTGCATTTTACCCATGAATTTTGAGGCTGGGCTTATCCTTCAAATTTATCTGACAAATTTGAATTTGTCCCTACGTACTTGATGTATCAAGGTTCAAATTAAACCACGTAACCTATATGACGCAAACGATAGTCTCCCCTCCCTCTAGACAACGCGTGGGACCACGGTTACAGCCTTGAGCGATTTACAACCATAGCGGGAATTGTTTGCATGCTCCCGATCAAGACCAAAGATATTGGCGGTCCATTTAAATATCGAAGAACAAAGTGTAAAACGGAATGCAATAGAAACAATGACGCATGGAACAAATAGATTATCTACTTTTTAAGATCGAAATGATGACTGTTGCGTGAACGATTTCAACATCGGCTATGCGAATTTCTAGCACGTTAGAGGTCACGACATGCAGAGAGAGAGAGAGAGAGAGACGTGGCCATTGAAGTGTTGTCTACTCTGGTGAGTAGGGGTAGCGTGTGATGAGGTCTTATGCACGATAGCGACACAACAAAGGAGAAAGGAGAAAAATGGGAAAAATTGGTGAATATTTACTACTAAGGTGATGGCCTAGCAATGAAAGGTAATTTATCTTCCATGAGGTCACAATTTTTATTTTAAATGGCTCGTATAATGTTATTTAGCTGCGACATATCTCATGTGGAAAGACTTCTTGACTGCTAGCATCTTAAATAAAATTGTGATGACGAGTTCGCTAACCTCGGACTTTCGAGTCGTGAGTAGTGTGGAATAATTATGACTTGAATTGAACATTTTATATAGCGTCTAGTGAAATTGCACATCTGGACAAGGAAAATCGATATGAATTCAAGAAGATAGAGGGCTCAAAAAGTGGACTGACTCTATGGCTCATAAACAGGAAACAAGAACACCAGATAGCTTCAGAAACTCATGAATGAATGAAGGCATATGTGGAAGGAACACAACGAGATTCTTGACGCACCGCTCAGCTCGACATCATCAGTAGATGCAACGCTCTCAAGCAAACCCCAGTCACTCAAAAGATCCCACAGCAGCCTCCTCTTCTTCTTAGGCCATTTCAGAGAGAGAGAGAGAGAGAGAGAGAGAGAGAGTTGTTAAGTTAGGGTTTGCAGGTGAAGCATCTCAGAAGATCCATGAACAACCGTGGCATCTCCCGACAGTCACGTTTACTCCGCTACCCGTCTAAACCCTAACCTCTCTCCCTTTCTGTAGCTGGTGAATCAAATTCATGAAGACATTGTTAAGCCTGTCCTCTCCCCTTAAACGACCAATTGAGAGAAGAGATTACGCATGGAGCAGCCTCCTGTAACTGATCTTTCAAGCCCAAAGGCCATCTCCTCCGAGCTGAACGACCTCGTTTTCGGATCACTTTCCCCTCCGACCCGCCGGCTGGACTCGAACTCGGACGTATACGAACGTTCGGAAGATTGAAGATGTGTGGAGTGCGCGTGCAGAGTCGGTCCACACCCATGCTTTTCGCCATACCCGTCGACGCATAAAGCTTAGTCAAACCAAAACAGGAAGACCACGAAGCAATAAGTCAAATAATTCCGAAGCATGGAACTATATAATAAGTCCCACGATTTAAGAATTGACACGTTTAGCTTTTTTTATTTATTTATTATTTATTATTTATTTATTTTATATACAACGAAAGGGACTTCACTACTTAGAACTACTATTTCTAGCGTTCCGTGTGACAAAGTTGAATTCCGAGTACATGATTAAGAGAGAGTGACAGATTGCATTCCCATTGAACGAATTTATCAATTTGACCAGAACCTTGTTGCATGCTAACATTGATTGTCTTAAATCCACAATATAGTACGCAAAAATTTAATTTTTAAGAAAAGGGAATGAGCACATGATATGATTATTTTGAGAATTGTTGAAACCGACCACATGGTGTATAGAAAATTTCAACATGAATTTGGATAAAAAGATTGAAAAAGCGCTTGAATGGATCGTCGAAGTGACTTTATGCGGTGAAGAACGAAATCAGTTGCGTCAACATAACTACTTGTGTATTTATTGTGCAAGCTAAGGGCTAGGATTTGTTGATTTGGCTCATCTGGGGTCAGTAATCTATTGGTGTCTGTAAACAAAAACATGGCTGGTGCGACTGGCATTGTAATGAAATAAGCTCGATGGATGCTTCCTTAGATAATAGGGCTCTGTAGATTATGCTACAACAGAATATGAAGACTGAGTAATATTGAGGTTTGATGTTGAGAGAGGGATATTAATAGTCATTGAAAAGGAAGATGACACAAAACACGGGAATTGCGCCACACTATAGCGCACCTTAGGATCGACTAGCGTTGATACCAAAATAAGAAATATGTGGAAGTGAGAAATATGGTATTTTCTTGTATATTCTGATGTGAACAATGAAGATTACATAAAGAAGAGTTATTAGATGATTATTGAGGTGATATATCAATCAAATATATGCATAATTAAAGTGAGATATACACAAATTTTAAGAAATATGGAGAATCAAGAGAAATATTCTACTTATCTTTAAAAGAAGAGAAAAGAGAAATATCTCTAATATTAATGATTTTACTCCTTCCTCAAAGTGAAAAAGCAAGGTCATCTCCAATATCCACATTACTAAATTTGCCCTTTGATTTAGAGCACGCGCATACAAATTGGTCAACCTCCTGCCTCAACCATTGACCGTGCCAAAGAATTCACTCCTCGCTACACTTGATTGAATTATTGCCTCCACGAGTACGCGTGCTAATTTACTCATTAGATATATATTTCTCATTCGCATTTAATAAAACAATAAAAAATAGATATATTCGTCATTCCTCCATTGATTGCCTGTTTGTTTTCTGTTTTGTTGGTGCCACGTTCCACATTTTATATCCCCGCCGACCAAAATATCCCTTTTAATCCATGTGCGATTGGACTTATAAGGCACCTGTCGAGATATGAGAATCTTGCTGACGTATGCTATTCTCTATGCGTACTAAAACCTTGATATAATATAGTCATTGCCGCTATAATAATAAATAAAGAACCATGCCCATAACTTGAATTTATAAAAATTCGTATTGAGATAAGGTAAAGGTACTTTATTATTCTGCATGGACCGTTGATTAAATAAATGGGAATTTGACACTCAAAGCATGTGTCCTGGAATCTCACCATCAATGCAGAGTCACTTTCTCAGCAACTGCACTATGATAGCTAAGAAAAGATTGAATGATTGAAGATAATAATTTTCAAAGCTAGCTCAACTTATATATATAAATCTCCCACTTATGGTCATCCTCTCAACTATCCCACTCTGGCATTTAAATCATCAACGATACAAACCATACACAAGTCAATAGCTGCTCGATAGCAATTAGAAAATGCTTCCAGAAATCATGAGTCCCTTTGAGACCCATCAATGCGATCCTTCGAAATCTATCTGCGATCATCTTCTTCAGGATCATGATACAATTGAGAATGCTACAGTTTTTGCGCCAAGAAGTTTGAGCTTCAGCGATCTGTTGCTTGCGGAAAGTTGGAGCGAACTTCCTCTGAAACTCGACGACTCGGATGACATGCTGGTGTACAGCGCTATGTGCGACGCGCTCAGTTCTGGGTGGTCGATGCCTTCGGCTTCGAATCAAGAACTTGATTTCCAAGCAACGACAGTTGATTACAACAGCATCGGTTCAGCAGTGCAGAAGAGACCGGAGGAGATGGTGGAGCGTGAGATGAAAGCGCCGGTCAGGGAGACGCATTACAGAGGAGTGAGGAGGCGGCCGTGGGGAAAATACGCGGCCGAGATAAAAGACCCTAAGAAGAACGGCGCGAGGATTTGGCTCGGGACTTACGAGACGCCCGAGGATGCGGGATTGGCCTATGACCGGGCCGCTTTCAAGATGAGAGGATCAAAGGCCAAGCTCAACTTCCCTCACCTCATCGGCTCGGCCGAGTACGAGCCCGTCAGGGTCAGCCCCAAGCGTCGGTCCATGGAGCCTAGCTCACCTTCTAGCGATGACGGGTCGACTGGGATGAAGAGGAGAAAGAGGGAGGTCGATTTAGATGCTGAGGTGGGGTTTGGAGCTTCCATTCCTTTTCATATTTTGGATATGGGCTTGTTAGGTGTGGACGAACAATTTTTATTTTGACTGTACGAGCTGTCAAGACATTGTCTTAATAAATGCGAAAAAGATCTCCTAAACTTACAACGAAAGAAAAAACGAGGAATGAAAAGTCTAAAGCTTCATGGAATAACATGAAAAGTCAAAAGCTTCAGAGAATAACATGAAAAGTCTAAAGCTTCAATCCCCTTCCGTAAGTTGCGGTGAGTTCAGAGATAAAGACACGTAAAAGAATAAGCCAATTCATTTAACACCCTGCAGATCCACTCTCTTTTCTATTCAAAGATCAGCCCTTTATCTCTGTGTTTTCACATCGAGAATTCTTTGCAGATGAAGAGATGTCGAAGGGGTTTCTTACTTCCCAAATAGATACCCTTACGTACATATATTGACGCTGGTTTATCAAGAATACACAAGAAAAACACTTCGAATTGTTGTATCATCGCCATAGATGGCCTAGAGCCAGTAGTTCATTTATCTAATGGACTTTTCCTTTCTAATACTTCATTTGAGAGTTATTGGAATTTATTAAATTTGTTCCCATATAACGGAATGTTATTAGATCAAATGACAAGGACTTTATTCAGGAAAAGAAAGAGCTATCGATTTCTTGCCGGGTGTGATTGTGTTTGTGTGTACATGTTCTCTAAGTGTAAATGGGTTTTTTCTGTTCATGCACGAATATGATTTTATGTAAAGGATAATGGAGGTTGCCCCACAAGCCAAGAACATGTTCTCCTTTCCCAGAACAACCCCCCAGCTCCACGCTCATGCCATGAAGGTCTTCAAGTTGGTGAGTCTCTCTCAAAGACCATCATGTGTATGATATAATTTTCTCAAACCCTTGTTTTCGGCACCATCCTTTCGCTAATTAAACTCTCCCGGCTACCATATGTTCTTCCCTTTCCTTGGTGATTTCGCTTACACTGTCTTGTCGCACTTGAAGAGACGTGTGAATCGGCTGCGATCGCAGGTTCGGCTATGAAGCACTTGGGCTCCGTTCATCTGAAGATGGGAGTCACCGACTACCACTTTGACATCTGTTATATACGCTTTGGCTTTGTCTTTCTCGGATTGAATTTGCTCGATGTCTTGCTTATATCGATCGGTATGCCTCCATCCTCCATCAATCATCATCATGTAGATTACCATTGGTGAACTCATTGACTTAGCTCATCCACCGTCTCGTTGCCCCAAACTCGGCCTGTGTACTCCTTACCGCTCCACTTCACCATTAGCGTCAACTCTTCCTCCGTCAGCGATGCTACTGAGAAAGCAAAAGATGAACCCCACTGGAGGAGGACGATCGGGCATTTGTGGAGATGGCAAGACGGATTTGGATCAAACGCACACGTTCAAAACTGGCAAGAGAGACCCTTCGGAGAAATGTCAAAAATTCATATCTAGCTGGGCCCATATCTAAAATTACCCAAACTCGAAGAATCCGAATAATCTAACTATTCGAACATTTGAGCGGTGCGTTGTCTAGATGTGGCGCACCTCATGTGGAGAGATTTCCTAACTACTAGTATCTTAACAAAGTTATGATGACGAGCTTGCTAACCTTAGATTTTTGGATCACAGGTGATGCGGAGTAGTTGTGACTCAAATCGAATATTCTGTAATAAAAAAGATATTCAATATCTCATTTAGCGAAATTGTAGGTTAGGATGACAAAATCGATATGAATTTGAAAAGACAGGACCGAAGGACTGACTTTACGGCCCTATAAACAGGAACCGAGGACAGATAGCTTCAGAGCTAATGGATGAAGGAAGGCACATGTGGAAGCAGCGCCTGATCAGCTCTACATCAGTCGATTCTTGTTGTGCCGCTGAGCTCTACATCATCAGTAGATATAAATTATAATAGTCTCAAGCAAATCTCAGCCTTCTCTTCATCTTATGCCATTTCAAAACAAAACCTACCCCACGCAAACATATATACATCTAGAGAGAGAGAGAGAGAGAGAGAGAGAGAGAGAGAGAGAGAGAGAGAGAGAGAGAGAGAGGTGTTAAGTTAGGGTGATGAAGCATGTTTCGTCTTGGATTAATTTCACATGTGTCGTGAGTGGAAGATCGATGAATACTCATCGTATGTCCACATAGTCACGTTTACGCCGCTGCCCATCTAAACCCTAACCTCTCCCTTTCTGCGATTAGCGAATCAAATTCCATGGAGACATTGTTAAGTGAGGAAAATTACTTAAAAAGTCCCAAATCAATTATACTTATGTCAATTCAATATTAAACATTTTAATTTGATCAATTTTTTTTGGTAATTTAATTAGATCAATTGAGTTCCAAATCTTTTGATAATTTATCAATATAGTTTTTTTTTTGTGACTCGGGAACCGCTTTACAGCCGGTAGCCGGCGGCGTAAACCTGGGGCGATCCACAGGGACCCACCTCTCACGGGTCTTAGGTGAGTCACGTAATGGAGGCAAGAAGTTCTTCCTTGCCAATTGAGGGGCAAGGCGCAAACCATCTCCTCCACCGCGGGGTGGGTAATTTACCGATATAGTTTATCCATCCAATTTTAATTGAAATCATTGATGTGGATGATGACTATCTCGAAAAAGACGCTAATGCGACGTGGACAAATTTTGTAATTATTTTTATAATTTTTATTTATTTATTTATTTATTCTTCTTTTTGTTCTTTCTTCCTCCCCCAGTTGCCAGGCCAGTGATGGCCGACAAATGGTTACAGGCAATGATTGATAGGGGTCGCCCTCCCTGGCCTTAGGTGAGGTTGCCCTCATTGGGATCTCATCCAAGGGCAGTAAGGTTGCCCTTCGTTAGATCTCGGCAAGGTCAAACCTCACTTGTAGCTAGTGAGGCCGACTTGTGCCGGCCTCTATTGAGGGCAACCATTGCTTTAAGATGGCAAGGTCGCCCCTTGCTAGATCCTAGTAAGGTCGAGGCTTACCCTTGCTAGCCTTTAGTGAGGGCAAGCGTCACTTAATGCAAACAAGGTCACCCCTTGCCAAAATTCAGTGAGGGTGGGTGACCCTTGCTAGTCATCATCGAGACTTGGCAAATGGTGGAGAAAGAATGAAAGAAATAAGAAAGAAAGAAAGAAAAAAAGAAACATATAAAAAAAGTCAGAAAAAAATAAAATTTTACAAAAAATTGTCAATGTTAAGGTTGATTATTCACGTTACCGATTTCCGTCCAAAATTGGTCAGATTGATTACATTGATAAATCATTAAAAATTTTAAAACTCAATTAGTCAAATTGAAAAATTTATGACTGGATTGGTGCGAATACAAAAAATTGAAGGTTTTTTGGGTTATATTTTCATGTTAAGTCTGTGGGCCCACTTCAACGACCTATAAAGAAAAGAGATGACACATGGAGCCTGCAACTGATTTAAGCTCAAGGCCCTCTTATCCTAACGCGACAACCTCGCTTTGGGACCGCGTTCCCCTTCAACCTGCCGACCGGACACGGCGATGAACTCGAGTGCAGACGTAATCGAACGTTGGGCAGATGGAAGATGTGTGCGGAGTGCGCGTGCAGAGTCGGTCCAAGCCCGTACTTTTCGGCGTTTCCGCCATACCCGTCGGCACAGAAAGCTTAGTCGACCCAATACAGAATGTCCACGAGGCAAGAAGTCAAAACAGTTCCGAAGCATCGAACATGATTACGAAAGAGCGACAAATTGCATCCCCATTCAACGAATTTCCTCGATTTTGACTATGACCGTGGTACATGCTAAGACCCCATTACTTGTCTCAAATCCGAAATAGAGTTCATAAATTTTTAGTTTTTAGGAAAAGGGAACAAGCACACGATGTTGAAACCGACCACATGTTGTTCAATTCATTAATCCATGTTATTATGTATTAATCATTTACTTTGTGTAAATTATGTGTAATTTTGCATTTTTCTTGTAGATGTGAGATATGCGAAAGAGAGAAATGCAGAATTTTGGTATATTTCGATGTGGAGCTATGAAGAGTGCATAGATATAAATAGGCTTTATTAGTTGATTATCCGAGATAACATATTATCATTTAAGGATATGCACAATCAAATGGAGATATATGTGCAATGTTGAGAGATATGAAAAATTGAACGAATTTTTCTAATTATTCTAATGAGGAGAATATCCTATAGAAATATCTTTTACATGGTGTATAAAAAATTTCAATATGAGTTTGCATAAAAGATCCAAAAAATGCTTGAGTGGATCGCCGGCTTGATGTGGTGAAGAGTGAATCGGTTGCGTTAACATGGCTGCTTGTGTGTTAATTGTAGCTATTGTGCAAGCTAGATGCCAAGACACTGTTGATCTAGCTCATCTAGGGCAGTGAGTTTATTAGTGTTTGTTTGTAGATAGAAACATGGTTTGTGCGACTAGCGTTGTTATGAAGCAAACTTGATGGGCACTTCCTTAGATAATTGTGCTTTGTAGACTATGCAACAACAGAACAGGGTGGCGTTGGTTAGCAATGTTGAGGATTGACATTGAGAGGGGTTATTGAAAAAGAAGATGACATGAAGTACGAGAATTGCACCCCACCCAAGTGCACCTAAGGATTGATCGACATTGATACCAAAATAAGAGATATGCCAAAGTGAGAGTTGCAGTCCTTTTGTGTATTTCAATGTGAACAATGAAGTACATTAATAAGCTCTATTACATGATTATTTGAGGTACCATATTAATTAAGGGTTTGCACAATCAAAGATAGATTCCCTCATCTCATCGGCTCGGCCCAGTACAAGCCCATTAGGGTCAGCCCCAAGCGTCGGTCCATGGAGCCTAGCTCACCGTCCAGCGATGACGGGTCGACCGGGATGAAGAGGAGAAAGAGGGAGGTCGATTCTGATGCTGAGGTGGGGTTTGGAGCTTCCATTCCTTTTCATATTTTGGATATGGGCTTCTTAGGTGTGGACGAACAATTTTTATTTTGATTGTACGCGTGGTGAAGACATTGTCTTAATAAATGCAAAAAAGATCTCCTAAACTTAAAACGAAAGAAAAAACGAGGAATGAAAAGTCTAAAGCTTCATGGAATAACATGAAAAGTCTAAAGCTTCAATCCCCTTCCACAAGTTGCGGTGAGTTCAGAGATGGAGACACGTAAAATAATAAGCCAATTCATTTGAGATCCTGCAGATCTACTCTTTTTCCTATTCAAAGATCAGCTCTTTATCTTTGCGTTTTCACATCGAGAATTCTTTGTAGATGAAGAGATGTCAAAGGGACTTCTTACTTCCCAAACAGATACCTCGACGTCCATATATTGATGCTCATTTATTAAGAATGTTAAATTATGTCTCGAATTTAAAAAAAGGAAATATAAAATAAATATATGGGCACACGGTATACGAATTACTCCTTTCGGAATTGTTGCTGAAAGATGTTGCACGGTGGGCCCAGGCGTCTTGTTACTTCCTCTGCCGAATTCTATTTGGATTTGAACTCTGCACGTGAAGTCCTCTGCATGCATCCGTAAGAATTCAAAAGAGAAGATGGTGGGCCCAAAGTCAAGAATTTGACTTTTGGGCCACACGTATAAAAGGGAAAAAAAAACCTACCGAGAGGAAGACGTGCGACGATCAAAGGAGCCGCTCAACGTCCGCCGAAGTCCTACGTACGTGAAGAAGTCCACGCCGCTTGAGGAAGATCCGAAAGATCTTGAAGCCTCGCGAAGCCGTACGTAGAGAGTTTCGTCGCACGGTAATTTGTGCCGTGAGTTTATACCCAATCGAGTTGTTATTTATACACTTAGGGTTTGGGGTTAAATTTAGGTGCGGGAAACACTTGAGCGATTGAGCGATTGTAAACTCTGATTCTCCGATTTAGTGGATTATTTGCTGCTGGCTCTTCCCGTGGACGTAGGTACCAATACTCGGACCGAACCACGTAAATTTCTGGTGTCATGTTTTTCTCGTTTATTTCTTTGGTGATTTCGTATTGACGTAAATTGCAAGATCCTGTCGTTTCCACGTATTATATCCCAACAATTGGTATCAGAGTGTGGGGTTGGATTTCTTGATTGTGATTTGGGGCTTTTGCTTGTCGATTATTATCTGGAAATTTGTTATTGCAATTATGTCCGAGAGGAAATCGAGATTGAGAAGTTTGATGGGAGAAATAACTTTGTGTTATGGAGTATTAAGATGCGGGCTTTATTGACAACACAAGATTTGGCCAAGGCACTGGATGGTGAAGATGAGTTGCCGATTATAATGAAAACTTCAGAGAGGGTAGAGCTTATGCAAAAAGCAAAGAGCATAATCCTGTTAAATTTGTCGGATGAGGTCTTACTAGAGGTTATTGAGGAGGAGGATGCCGCAGCTTTATGGGCAAAACTTCAAGCACTCTATGTGAAGAAAGGTTTGAACAATCGCTTGTATATCTGAAGAAGATGTTTCGGTTTAGATATACTTTTGAAGGTACGTCTATCAGAACCCACCTAGATGAATTTAATAAACTCATGTTGGATCTGAAGAATGTTGGTAAGATACTAGATGATGAAGAACAGGGCATGATGTTGTTAGCCTCTTTACCAGAGTCATGGGAGCACTTTACTGATTCGTTGTTGCAGGGGGGTACTACTATTACCTCAGAGGAGGTAAAGTCCGCCTTACTCTCTAAGGAGCGGCAGAGAAAGTTGCGAGATGACGGTCTGGCGAAAGGAGCAGCGCAAGCACTGACGATTCGGGGTAGAGAACAACATCGAGAGCCTAGTAGCAGCAGAGGTAAAAGCAGATCGAAATCACGCAATAGAAAGTCCAAGGGACGCGTGAAGTGCTTTGAGTGTCACGAGGAGGGGCACATTAGGAGAGATTGTCCAAAGCGGAGGAATAAAGTTGATAAGCAAACTACTGCAAACAATGTGGCAAACGTTGCTGAGGGGAGCAATAGGGATGCAGAAGCTATCTTATGTGTGACTACTACTTCGTCAGGAGACGAATGGGTGCTAGATTCGGGGTGTTCTTATCACATGACGCCTCATAAGAACTGGTTTACTACTTACCAAGCTGCAGATGGTGGTAGAGTTCTTTTAGGGAATAACGCAGTCTGTAAGGCTGTGGGGATAGGGATAATTCAGATTTGCATGCACGATAGGGTGCTACGCACATTGACAGATGTGAAGCATGTACTAGAGCTCAAGAAAAACCTTATTTCTCTAGGGACACTCGATGACATCGGGTGTAGGTACACCGCTGAAGGTGGAGTACTGAAGATCTCTCGAGGTGCCATGACAGTGATGAAGGGGAAGAAAGTGAATACTCTCTATCATCTACTGGGAGAGACCGTGACTGGAAGTGCTGCTGTTTCATCAGGTGAGTCAGATTTTAACTTGACTCAGTTATGGCATATGCGTTTGGGGCACATGAGTGAGGCAGGTATGACGATGCTGAGTGAAAGAGGGTTGTTGAGTGGTCAGAAAACAGGAAAGCTGGACTTATGTGAGCACTGCATCTATGGGAAGCAAAGACCGAGTTAAGTTTACAACAGCTATTCATTCGACCAAACGACCTGTTGAATATATTCATTCAGACGTCTGGGGCTCGTCTTCGGTTCCTTCGAAAGGAGGTGCCCGATATATGCTGACTTTTATCGACGATTATTCGAGGAAGGTATGGGTATACTTTCTAAAGCACAAATTTGAAGTGTTTGATCGGTTCAAGAAATTTAAGGCATTGATTGAGAAGCAGTCAGATAAGCGAGATCAAGTGCCGAGAACCGATAATGGCATGGAGTTACGTGGTAAAGATTTTACCGAGTTCGCGAGAAAGAAGGTATTGTAAGACACCGCACTGATGCACAGGACACCACAGCAAAATGGCGTGGCGTAACGGAAGAACGAGAATCTTGCTTGAGCGAGCTCGATGCATGCTTTCGCATGCGGGACTTGGCAAGGAATTTTGGGCTGAAGCAAAGTGAACATGTCATGTTACCAGTAAATCGATCTCCATCGTTCCGCTATCGAGTGGAAGACTCCGAGGAAGTATGGTCGGGGAACCTGTTGATTATTCCGGATTACGAATATTCGGATGTCCGCGTATGCTCATGCGAGTGATGGTAAGCTTGAGCCGAGGGCGAAGAAGTGCATATTTCTGGGTTATGCACAAGGGGTGAAAGGCTACCGGCTGTGGTGCACCGATCCCAGATCACCCGGTTTTCTAATCAGCAAAGATGTGATCTTTGACGAGACTGCAATGCTTCAACAGAGGAGTTCTGAGACACAACCAGCAGAGAAGACAGATCATGGTGTCATAAGTGAGGTGGAGCCTCAGGTGGAGACTCCGGAGACCTCGAAGGTAACAGAGGTTGAGACTGCAGATGAAGTTGCAATTCCTGAAGTCGATGATAGTGAACAACCAGCAAAGCCGCAGCAGACTATAGCCGCAGATAGAGAGAGAAGGCAAATTAAACCACCGGTACGTTATGGTTATACAGATATTGCTTATGCATTGACTGTAGGTGATGAGGTGGAGACAGATGAGCCTTCGTCTTACTCTGAGGCGATGGCTAGTTCGGAGTCGTCGCAGTGGCTAGGGGCTATGAGTGAAGAGATGGAATCACTCCATCGAAATCAGACATGGGAGCTGGTCAAAGTACCAAAGAGCCAAAAGATTGTTGGAAGTAAATGGGTTTTCAAACGGAAAGAGGGCATTCCCGGTGTCGAGGCAGCGAGGTATAAGGCGAGACTTGTGGCGAAAGGGTATACACAGCGTGAGGGCATTGACTACAATGAGGTGTTCTCTCCCGTGGTAAGACATACTTCTATTCGTGTGTTACTTGCCTTAGTTGCTTCGCAGGATCTCGAGTTAGAGCAGCTAGATGTGAAAACTGCGTTTCTTCATGGTGAGTTGGAGGAGCAGATTTACATGAGGCAACCTGAGGGATTTGCTATTCCGGGTAAGGAAGATCATGTTTGCTTGTTAAAGAAATCTTTGTATGGGCTAAAACAGTCTCCTAGGCAGTGGTATAAACGTTTTGATGCTTTCATGGCTAGTCAAGACTATTCAAAGAGTCAGATGGACAGCTGCGTTTACTTTAGGAGATTGGAGAATGGTTCTTTGATTTATCTACTCTTATATGTTGATGATATGCTGATAGCAGCTAAGGATATGTCTGATATTGATGTGCTGAAGAGGTAGTTGAATACTGAATTTGAGATGAAAGATTTAGGTGCTGCAAACAAAATTTTGGGTATGGAGATTTTGCGTGACAGGACTGCAGGAGTTTTACGTCTGTCTCAAAAAAAATACATTGAGAAGATCGTGGCACGTTTTAACATGCAAATCGGCGAAAATGTAAGTACACCTCTAGCGAAGCACTTTAAACTTTCAGAAAAATTATCACCGCAGATTGAGGAAGAGGAAGAGCATATGTCACATGTTCCTTATTCTAGTGCTGTGAGTAGTATTATGTATGCTATGGTGTGCACTAGACCTGATATTTCACAAGCTGTGAGCGTGGTTAGTCGCTATATGAAGCGTCCTGGTAAAGCTCATTGGGAAGCTGTGAAGTGGATCCTCAGATATTTGAAGGGGACAACAGACGTGGGTATAGTATACCAAAGGAACAGCATTGGCAGTGAGACCACTGGTTTTGTGGATTCGGATCACGCCGGTGACTTGGATGATTGCAGGTCTTTAGCAGGGTACATGTTTACGCTAGCAGGTGGTGCAGTTAGTTGGAAAGCGTCCTTACAGGATCACATTGCCTTGTCTTTGACTGAGGCAGAGTACATGGCACTAACCTTTGTAGCGAAGGAGGCGATATGGTTACAAAGTTTGCTCTTGGACTTTGGGTTAGAACAGAAAAGTGTGGATATACACTGTGATAACCAATGTGCGATATATTTGGCGTATAATCCAGTTTATCACGAGCGAACGAAACATATCAACATCAGGTACCATTTCATCCAAGATGTCTTAGCTAAGGGTATTGTTATTATTAAAAAGATTGCTACAGCAGATAACCCGGCAGACATGATGACTAAGTATGTTCCTGTGACGAAGCTCAAGCTCTGCTTGAGCTCTATTAGCGTCTGTGGAGAGTAAGCGCCCGTCGGGGCGTTGGGAGAGCAGCATGGATGATGAGCACTATAACTTAGCTTCAAACATCGAGCCAAGATGGAGAATTGTTAAATTATGTCTCGACTTTTTCGCTAAAAAAAGGAAATATAAAATAAATATATGGGCACACGGTATACGAATTACTTCTTTCGGAATTGTTGCTGAAAGATGTTGCACGGTGGGCCCAGGCGTCTTGTTACTTCCTCTGTCGAATTCTATTTGGATTTGAACTCTGCACGTGAAGTCCTCTGCATGCATCCGTAAGAATTCAAAGAGAAGATGGTGGGCCCAAAGTCAAGAATTTGACTTTTGGGCCACACGTATAAAAGGGAAAAAAACTACCGAGAGGAAGACGTGCGACGATCAAAGGAGCCGCTCAACGTCCGCCGAAGTCCTACGTACGTGAAGAAGTCCACGCCGCTAGAGGAAGATCCGAAAGATCTTGAAGCCTCGCGAAGCCGTACGGAGAGAGTTTCGTCGCACGGTAATTTGTGCCGTGAGTTTATACCCAATCGAGTTGTTATTTATACACTTAGGGTTTGGGGTTAAATTTAGGTGCGGGAAACACTTGAGCGATTGAGCGATTGTAAACTCTGATTCTCCGATTTAGTGGATTATTTGTCTTTGGCTCTCTCCGTGGACGTAGGTACCGATACTCGGACCGAACCACGTAAATTTCTGGTGTCATGTTTTTCTCGTTTATTTTTCTGGTGATTTCGTATTGACGTAAATTGCAAGATCCTGTCGTTTCCACGTATTATATCCCAACAAAGAATACACAAGAAAAATACTTCGAATTGTTGATTCATCGCCAGAGATGGCTTAGAGCCAATGATTCATTTATCAAATGGACTTTTCCTTTCTAATACTTCATTTGAGAGTTATTGGTATTTAGTAAATTTGTTCCCATCTAACAGAAGGTTATTAGATCAAATGACAAGGACTTTATTCAGGAAAAGAAAGAGCTATCGATTTCTTGCAGGGTGTGATTGTGTTTGTGAGTACATGTTCTCTTAAGTGTAAATGGGTTTTTTTCTGTTCATGCACGAATATGATTTTATGTAAAGGATAATGGAGGTTGCCCCACAAGCCAAGAACATGTTCTCCTTTCCCAGAACAACCCCCCAGCTTCAAGCTCATGCCATGAAGGTCTCCAAGTTGGTGAGTCTCTCTCAAAGACAATCATGTGTATGACATAATTATCTCAAACCCTTGTTTTTGGCACCATCCTTTCGCTAATTAAACTCTCCCGGCTACCATCCGTTCTTTCCTTTCCTTGGTGATTTCGCTTACACTGTCTTGTCGCACTTGAACAGACGTGTGAATCGGCTGCGATCGCAGGTTCGGCTATGAAGCACTTGGGCTCCGTTCATCTGAAGATGGGAGTCACCGACTACCACTTTGACATCTGTTATATACGCTTTGGCTTTGTCTTTCTCGGATTGAATTTGCTTGATGTCTTGCTTATATCGATCGGTATGCCTCCATCAATCATCATCATTTAGATTACCGTTGGTGAACTCATTGATTTAGCTCATCCACCGTCTCGTTGCCGCAAACTCGGCCTGTGTACTCTTTGCCGCTCCACTTCACCATTAGCGTCAGCTCTTCCTCCGTCACCAGCGATGCTACTGAGGAAGCACAAAATGACCCCATTCTCTTCCCCCCGCCGTGGCCCTAGCCATCCCCTCCGGGGCCCGGGAGGAGGACGATCAGGCATTTGTGGAGATGGCAAGACGGATTTGGATCAAACGCACACGTTCAAAACTGGCAAGAGAGACCCTTCGGAGAAATGTCAAAAATTCATATCTAGCTGGGCCCATATCTAAAATGACCTGAACTCGAAGAATCCGAATAATCTAACTATCCGAACATTTGAGCGATGCGTACACGTTGTCTAGATGTGGCGCACCTCATGTGGAGACACTTTCTAACTACTAGTATCTTAACAAAGTTATGATGACGATCTTGCCAATTTTAGACTTTTGGGCCACGGGTGGTGAGAAGTAGTTATGACTCAAATCGAATATTCTGTAGTAAAAAGATATTCGATATCTCATTTAGCAAAATTGTAGGTTAGGACGAGAAAATCGATATGAATTCGAGAAGATAGGACTCAAAGAAGGACTCATTTTACGGCCCTATAAACAGGAACCGAGGACAGATAGCTTCAGAGCTAATGGATGAAGGAAGGCACATGTGGAAGCAGCGCCTGATCAGCTCTATATCAGTCGATTCTTCTTGTGCCGCTGAGCTCTAAATATTCAGTAGATATAATAGTCTCAAGCAAATCTCAGCCTTCTCTTCATCTTATACCATTTCAAAACTCAACCTACCCCACACACACACACACACACACACACACACACACACACACATAGAGAGAGAGAGAGAGAGAGAGAGAGAGAGAGAGAGAGAGAGAGAGAGGTGTTAAGTCAGGGTGATGAAGCATGTTTCGTCTTGGATTAATTCCACATGTGTCGTGAGCGGAAGATGGATGAATACTCATCGTATGTCCACATAGTCACGTTTACGCCGCTGCCCATCTAAACCCTAACCTCTCCTTTTCTGCGATTAGCGAATCAAATTCCATGGAGACGTTTAAAAAGTCCGAAATCAATTATACTTATGTCAATTCAATATTAAACATTTTAATTTGATCAATTTTTTTGTTGGTAATTTAATTAGATCAATTGAGTTCAAACTTTTTAACAATTTACTAATATAGTTTATCCATCTGATTTTGATTGAAATCGCTGATGTGGACGACGACGGTTTGAAGTAGCACACCAATGCCGACATGGACAAATTTTATATTTATCTTTATAATTTTTATTATATTTCATAATATTTTTATTTTATTTATTCTTTATGTTATTTTTCTTTTTTTTGTTCCTTCTTCCTCCTCGAGTTGTTGGGCCCCAGTGATGGCCAACGAATGGCTATAGGCAATGATCGATAAGGGTCGCCCTCCTGGCCTTAGGTGAGGTTGCCCTCTGTGGGATCTCGTCCAAGGGCGTAAGGTTGCCCTTCAACAGATCTCGGCAAGGTCGAACCTCCCTTGCAGCTAGTGAGGCCGACTTGCGCTGGCCTCTATTGAGGGCAATTGTTGCTTGAAGTCAGCAAGGTTGCCTGTTGCTAGATCCTAGTAAGGTAGAGCCTTGCCCTTGCTAGCCCTTGGTGAGGGCGAGTGTCGGTTGAGGCAAACAAGGTCACCCCTCGCCAAAATTCAGCAAGGGTGGGTGACCCTTGCCAATCATCTTCGAGGCTCGGCAAATGGTGAAGAAAGAATGAAAAAAAGAAAATAAATATATAAAAAGTCAGAAAAATAATAAAAATTTACAAAAAATTATCAATGTTAAGGTTGATTATTCACGCCAGCAATTTCCATCCAAAATTGATTAGATTGATTACATTGGTAAATTGTCAAAAAGTTTAGAACTAAAATAGCCAAATTGAAAGATTTATGACTGAATTTATACAAATACAATAAGTTTAAGATTTTTTTGGGTAATTTTTCCATGTTAAGTCTGTCGGCCCCCTTCAACGACCTATAAAGAAAAGAGATGACGCATGGAGCCTGCAACTGATTTTTGAGTTCAAGGCCCTCTTATCCAAACTTAACAACCTCACTTTGGGACCGCGTTCCCCTTCAACCCGCCGACCGGACACGGCGATGAACTCGAGCGCAGACGTAATCGAACGTTCAGCAGATGGAAGATGTGTGTGGAGTTCGCGTGCAGAGTCGGTCCAAGCCCATACTTTTCGGCGTTTCCGCCATACCCGTCGGCACAGAAAGTCGACCCTAAGCAGAATGTCCACGAGGCAAAAAGTCAAAACAGTTCCGAAGCATCGAACTTGATTACGAAAGAGCGACAAATTGCATTCCCATTCAACGAATTTCCTTGATTTGACCATGACCTTGGTACATGCTAAGACCGCATTACTTGTCTCAAATCCAAAATAGAGTCCATAAATTTTTAGTTTTTAAGAAATGGGAATGAGCACACAATATGATTAGTTGAAACCGACCATTAGTTCTTGATTTGACCATTAGGAATTGAGAATCGCCCATTAAGGATTAGTTTCGAAAAATTGAAATTGAAAATCGCTCATTAGTTCTATGGACTCACTTGGGAACTAAACAAATAGTCCGGTCTAGTTCCCGGGTGGGTTTATGAAACCGGTTGTAATGTCCCCACATTTTGAAGAGTTATGAGACTTGAGAGTGAGTGATGAGGTTGGAGGCCAAATGCAATTGAGTGTGAGAGTGATAGAGGAAGCAATGAGGCTAGAGGCCACCAAGAGCAAGAGTGAGAGGGATCAACGAAGCCGAAGGCCATCTGGAGGGAGATGAGGCCGTGAGATGACTGAGGCGAGAGACAAAGAAAACATAAAATTTTAAAAATTTATATATATATATATATATACAGGTCAAGTTCGAATAGATGGGAGAGTGATTTCGCACTTAGAATTAGAAATCGAACTGATCCCCATGGAAATCATCAATTTTGGGCTGAGTTGGTCTAGTTTGGGTAGTTCCAATTTCTTCTGCATACCCCTTGTCCACCTCATACAATTTGGGTCATGTCTCATATATAGGCTCAAACTCTGGATATAATTTATCAAATGTAATGACAAAGAAAAACATGTCAATGGTCAAATCCGGTCCGATTATAGGCGTATTGGTCTGGTTCCCAATTTCAGAAATAGGGAACCGAACCCTTAAGTACAAACCAGATCACCCTTCAATCCGCCGGGCGATGAGCTTGAATACAGACGCAATCGTACGTTCAGCAGATGGAAGTTGTGTGGAGTGCGCGTGCAGAGTCGGTCCGTGCCCATACTTTCCGGCGTTTTCGCCATACCCGTCGGCGCATGAAGCTTAGTCAAACCAAAACAAAATGTCCAGGAGGCAAAAAGTCAAATAGTTCCGACATCGACATGGTTGAGAAAGCGACAATTTGCTTTCCCACTGAACTATTTGACCATGACCTCGTGACATGCTTAGGTCCCATTACTTTTCGCAAATCCAAAATAGAGTACGTAAATTTTTAGTTTTTAAGAAAAGGGAACGAGCACACTACATGGTTATTTTGAGAATGTTGAAATTGACCGTATGTTGTTCAGTTCCTTAATCCATGTTATTATGTATTAATTATTTATTTTGCCTGAATTACTTGTAATTTTACTTTTTTTCTTTAATAGACATGAGATTTGCGGAAGAGAGAAATGTAGAATTTCTATATATTTTGATATTGAACAATGAAGAGTTTGATTATCTTTAGGTAACTTATTGATTAATGATATAGATGATAAAGAGAGAGATATGCACAATTTTAAGAATTACAGAGAATCCAAACAAATGTTTTAATTATCTCTCAATAGAGAGAAATATCATAGAGAAATATCTCTAATATTAATTATTTTATTCCTTTCTCAAAGTGAAAAGCAAGCACTATCTCCAATATCCACGTTATTAAATTGGCCCTTTAATCTAGAGCACACGCAGACAAAATGGTCAAATCTCCTGCCTCATCCATTGACCGTGCCCATGTATTCACTCCTCGTGATACTCAATCAATTATTTTATCCACGATTACACGCGCTAATTAACGTTTTAAATATATATATATATATATATATATATATATATATATATATATATATATATATATATATATATATCTCATTCGCATTTGAAGACACAATATATAAAAAGTAGATATATTCGTCATTCCTCCATGAATTCTTTGTTTGTTTTCTCTTTTGTTGGTGCCACGTTCCACATTGTCTCCCCACTGACCGAAATTGCCCCTTTTTTTTTAATTCATACGCGATTGGATTCATACGGCACCTGTCGAGAGATGAAAATCTTGCTGATGTATATTATTGCTATAATATATTCATTGCCACTATTATAATAAACAAAGAAACGTGCCCATAACTTCAATTAATTAATAAAATTTGCATCGAGATAAGGATAAAGCACATTATTCCATAAGACTGTCGGTTAAATAAATGTGAATTCAAACATTCAAAACGTGCGTAGAATATCTCCGCCAATGCATGGGCACCTTCTCAGCAAATGCAACATGGGAGCTAACAATGTGAAAAATAGATTGGATGATTGAAAATAACGATTGTTTAAGCTTACTCAACCTATATATATAAATCTTCCACGATGGCCATCCTCTCAACTAATCCGCTCTAGCCCTTCAATCATCAACGATACAAACTGTACACGAGTGAATAGCTGCTCGATCGCCACCAGAAAATGCTTCCAGAATTCACGAGTCCCTTTGAGACCCATCAATGCGATCTTTTGAAATCGATTTGTGATCATCTTTTTCACGATGATGATGATCTTGTTGAGAATGATGCAGTATTTGCGCCGAGGAGTTCGAGCTTCAGCGATCTTTTGCTGATGGAAAGTTGGAGCGAACTACCTCTGAGAGTCGACGACTCGGAGGACATGGTGGTGTATAGCACTTTGTGCGATGCACTCAGTTCTGGGTGGGCGATGCCTTCGGCTTCGAATCAAGAACTTCCTCTGAGAGTCGACGACTCGGAGGACATGTTGGTGCATAGCACTTTGTGCGATGCACTCAGTTCTGAGTGGGTGATGCCTTCGGCTTCGAGTCAAGAAGTTGATTTCGAAACGAGGACTGTTGATAACGCCGGCATTGGTCCGGAGGTGCAGACGAGACCGGAGATGGTGAAGCGCGAGATGAAAGCGCCAGCCAGGATGACGCATTACAGAGGAGTGAGGAGGCGGCCATGGGGAAAATATGCAGCGGAGATAAGAGACCCCAAGAAGAACGGCGCGAGGATTTGGCTCGGGACTTACGAGATGCCCGAGGACGCGGCATTGGCCTATGACCGGGCCGCTTTCAAGATGAGAGGGTCGAAGGCCAAGCTCAACTTCCCTCACCTCATCGGCTCGGTCGAGTATGAGCCCGTGAGGGTCAGCTCCAAGCGTCGGTCCGCCGAGCCTAGCTCGCCGTCCAGCGATGACGGGTCGACTGGGACGAAGAGGCGAAAGAGAGAGGTCGATTCGGATGCTGAGGTGGAGTTTGGAACTCCAATCCCTTTTCCCATTCTGGATATGGGCTTGTTAGGTGTGGACGAAGGATTTTTATTTTGATTGTACATACTGTCAAGACATTATTTTCTTCATCAATGTGAAAAAGATATCTCGAACTTGAAACAATCTCCAACACTAGTTTTGGGCACCATCGTTTCGCTGGTTAATCTCTCCCGGCCGCCGTCCGTTTCTTCCCCTTCCTTGGGGATCTCGCTTACACTGTCTCGTCATGCTTGAACAGACCGCGTGAACCAGTCATCCGACTCTGTGGGTCCGTAATATACGCTTTGGCTTTGTCTTTCCCGGATTGAATTTGCATGCTGGGGTGCTTATATCGACCGGAATCCCTCGTGTAGATTACTATCGGTGAACTCATTGATTCAGCTCATCCACCGTCTCGTTGCCGCAAACTCGGACTGTGTACTCCTTGCTGCTTCACTTCACCATCAGCGTCAGGTCTTCCTCCGTCGCCGGTGACGCCACAGCTCCTGACGAAGAAGAAGGTGACGCCATTCTCTCTCTATCTCTCCTTGGAGGAGGATGATCGGGCATACGTGAAGATGTCAAGACGGATTTGGGTCGGACGTACACGTTCAAAGCCCACAAGAGACGATCCATCCAATAAACCGATCCAACACAATCCGAGATAGATTAAGAAACCTTAAAAATTCAAATTTGGTTTGGGTCAATCCCAAGAATCCAATTAATCTAATTGTCTGAACATCTGAACGGTGTGTACAATATTATTTAGCTTCAGAACTAATGGATGAACGAAAGCACATGTGGAAGCAGCACCTGATCCTCTACATCAGTCAATTCTTCTTGTGCCGCTGAGCTCTACATCATCAGTAGATAAAATAGTCTCAAGCAAATCTGAGCCTCCTCTTCATCTTATGCCATTTCAAAACTCAACCTAGCCCACACAAACATATATATATATATATAGAGAGAGGTGTTAAGTTAGGGTGATGAAGCATGTTTCGTCTTGGATTAATTCCACATGTGTCGTGAGCGGAAGATCGATGAATACTCATCGTATGTCCACATAGTCACGTTTACGCCTCTGCCCATCTAAACCCTAACAACCTCTCCCTTTCTGCGATTAGCGAATCAAATTCCATGGAGACATTGTTAAGTCAGGAAAATTACTTAAAAAGTCCCAAGTCAATTATACTAAGTCAATTCAATATTAAACATTTTAATTTGATTAATTTTTTTGTTGGTAATTTCATTAGATCAATTGAGTTTCAAACCTTTTGACAATTTACCAATATAGTTTTTTTTTTTTTTTTTATCGAAAGTAGTGCGATCATTCATTCATTAAAGCAATAATTACAGGAAAACGACAGTTCGGAATCGGAGCACAAAATGTTCCAAAGGGATTGAGGGGGTTCAAACTTCCATTTGGGGGAAGGATTTTAAGGCGGAATGATTTTGCAACCCAGTCTGCGGCTCGATTTGCTTCGTGCGAGCAATGGACCACATTAACATGGGACAGCTGGGCCAACACCTATTTGCACTTCCGGATGAGATCCTTCACGGCCCATGACTCCTCAACCCGGCCCAAAATGAGTTCCACTAGTTGAAGACAGTCACTTTCACAGACTACAAACTGTTTCTGGTTGTGTACTTCTCCCACGTGAAGTACTTCTCTTTGTTTCAGCAACAACAACCGTAAAACAGGGCTAGGGTTTCCTTTGATCCATCCAATTTTGATTGAAATCGCTAATGTGGATGACGACTGTTTGAAGCGGCACGCCGATGCTGATATGGACAAATTTTGTAATTATTTTTATAATTTTATTATATTTTATAATATTATTTATTTATTTATTTGGTAAAGGTAAAAGGTATTATAGCTTTGGACAAATATACAAGACCGGCGCCAAAGCTTACACTCTCAGGGCGCTACGCATAGAGAGTGTTAGGGAGCCGAAACACAAAGATTACAAGGAAGAGAAAGAGACAAGCACAAGCAAGAAGCAAAGACCAATTGGTCACAAGCGAAAAGAAAACGCTAAACAAAACCTCAGCCGCCTAAGGAGAAGGCCGAGGGTCGGACACCCAAGGAGGGTAAGAGAAAAGATCGCACAGCTTGGTCTTCATTCGGATCTACGCATTCTCCTCATGATCAACGAAGATGGATGAGTCGAAGCCCCAGTTTCTCTCAAGCCTTCTATTTCTTGGGGCATTCGGGACATCAAAGAAGGTGAGAGCTTTGTCCTTGACCATCTTGATAATGTGTTTTTTCATTGCAGCAAGAACCACCGCTTCATCGCGGAATATGATAGCATTCCTCTTCTTCCAAATTAAGTAGCACATGGTAGCAAAAGAGCAACGAGCTAAGTTGTGAAAGAAATCATTGCCCTTTAGGAAGGAGGTAGCCCATTGGAGATTTTCCTACCACGGCCTAGGTTGCCAAGGAAGGTTGCATCGAGTAGCCCAAAAATAAGCAATGGAAGCCGATATGTGGCAATCAAAAAACAAGTGATCTATAGAGTCAGGAACTTCATTGCAAAAGGCACAAGTGGCATAATCAATTCTACCATAGGAAATGAGAAGTTCCTGGGTAGGCAAATGGTTTCTAGCAATCAACTAGAGATTGAATTGGAACTTGGGGGTGATGACGTTGTTCCAAATAAGCGAAGCTCAGGACACTACGCTTCTTTTGGTCCTGAAGTGGTCCCAGGCAGATCCTACCGAAGAGGATCCGGACGGATGCTAACGCCAAGAAAACCGGTCCGAAGCTTGGGAGAGCGTTGGGATAGAGAGACCCCAGCTCTCCATAATACTATGGCACTCCGCTTCTTTTTCTTCTTTTTATTCCTTCTTCTTCCCCTAGTTGCCTGGCGAGTGATGGCCGACAAATGGTTACAGGCAATGATTGATAGAGGTTGCCCTCCCTGGCCTTAGGTGAGGTTGCCCTCCTTGGGATCTCATCCAAGGGCAGTAAGGTTGCCCTTTGTTAGATCTCAGCAAGGTTGAACCTCGCTCGTAGCTATCAAGGCCGATGAGGCCGACTTGCGCTGGCCTCTGTTGAGGGCAACCGTTCCAAATAAGCGAAGCTCGGGACACTACGCTTCTTTCGGTCTTGAAGTGGTCCCGGGCAGATCCTTCCGAAGAGGATCCGGACGGATGCTAACGCCAAGAAAACCGGTCCGGAGCTTGGGAGAGCGTTGGGATAGAGAGACCCCACTCTCCATAATACTATGGCACTCCACTTCTTTTTCTTCTTTTTATTCATTCTTCTTCCCCTAGTTGCCTGGCGAGTGATGGCCGACAAATGGTTACAGGCAATGATTGCTAGGGGTTGCCCTCCCTGGCCTTAGGTGAGGTTGCCCTCCTTGGGATCTCGTCCAAGGGCAGTAAGGTTGCCCTTTGTTAGATCTCGGCAAGGTTGAACCTCGCTCGTAGCTATCAAGGCCGATGAGGCCGACTTGCGCTGGCCTCTGTTGAGGGCAACCGTTCCAAATAAGCGAAGCTCAGGACACTACGCTTCTTTCGGTCTTGAAGTGGTCCCAGGCAGATCCTTCCGAAGAGGATCCGGACGGATGCTAACGCCAAGAAAACCGGTCCGGAGCTTGGGAGAGCGTTGGGATAGAGAGACCCCAGCTCTCCATAATACTATGGCACTCCGCTTCTTTTTCTTCTTTTTATTCCTTCTTCTTCCCCTAGTTGCCTGGCGAGTGATGGCCGACAAATGGTTACAGGCAATGATTGATAGGGGTTGCCCTCCTTGGCCTTAGGTGAGGTTGTCCTCCTTGGGATCTCATCCAAGGGCAGTAAGGTTGCCCTTTGTCAGATCTCAGCAACGTTGAACCTCGCTCGTAGCTATCAAGGCCGATGAGGCCGACTTGCGCTGGCCTCTGTTGAGGGCAACCGTTCCAAATAAGCGAAGCTCAGGACACTACGCTTCTTTCGGTCTTGAAGTGGTCCCAGGTAGATCCTTCCGAAGAGGATCCGGACGGATGCTAACGCCAAGAAAACCGGTCCGGAGCTTGGGAGAGCGTTGGGATAGAGAGACCCCAGCTCTCCATAATACTATGGCACTCCGCTTCTTTTTCTTCTTTTTATTCCTTCTTCTTCCCCTAGTTGCGGCGAGTGATGGCCGACAAATGGTTACAGGCAATGATTGATAGGGGTTGCCCTCCCTGGCCTTAGGTGAGGTTGCCCTCCTTGGGATCTCGTCCAAGGGCAGTAAGGTTGCCCTTTGTCAGATCTCGGCAAGGTTGAACCTCGCTCGTAGCTATCAAGGCCGATGACGCCGACTTGCGTTGGCCTTTGTTGAGGGCAACCGTTGCTTTAAGTCGACAAGGTCGCCCCTTGCTAGATCCCAGTAAGGTCAAGCCTTGCCCTTGTTAGCCTTTGGTGAGGGCAAGTGTCACTCTTTGCAAGCAAGGTCACCCCTTGCCAAAATTCAGCGAGGGTGGGCGACCCTTGCCACCTATAAGGTTTTAGTTGAAGGAACCTGTAATTTGGAACTCGAAACTTATAACCTGGAGCAAATTTAATATTTTTCTTGATTCATGTTTTCACACGATCTTACAATATTCTATATAATTTGATGATGAATGTATAATCTAAAAGCACTAATTTGAACTTCCATTTTATTACCGAGACTTACTTTACTAATATTCATATTTTTCGTGTGTTTTTATGATCAGTGAATTATAGCAGCAAGTGATAATCATTAAAGGTTTTAATTTATTGCAATTGTTTAATTAATAATATAGATAAAACCTGGTAGACCCTAAAATCGATCCTAGAACTCATGATAGGATATGTTCCAAATTCTAAAGTATATATGGTAAGTTTCACGTATCAAAAGTAAGGAATCTGTTCAATTGGGTAAATTCGAAATTCCAATAGAAACCTGAAACTACTCATCTCAAGTTCTAAATCCACTGACGATTTGTCAATATAGTTAATCTAACCAAATTTGGCTGGAAATTGCTAACGTGGAAGTTGGCCATCTTAAGGGACACTGCTAGCGCTGACATGGACAATTTTTACAAAATTTCAATTTTTTTTCCTTTATTTTATTTTTATTTATTTTTTCTTTCTTTCTTGCCTTTCTATATATTGTATTTTTAGAGGCGAATGAGAAATATATATCCAAAACGCAAATTGGCACGTGCAATCGTGGAGATATTAATAAAAATAGGCATCACGAGGAGCGAATACATTGGCACGGTCAATGGTAAGGCAAGAGGTTTGACCAGTTTGTCTGCGTGTGCTCTACTTTAAAGGGCAAATTTACTAATGTGAATATCAGAGATGAGTTTGTTTTCCGCTTCAAGAAAGGAGTAAAGTTATCAATGTTGGAGATATTTCTCAAGGATATTTTTCTCTGTTGAAGATAATTAGAATATTTATCTGAACCCACCGTATTTCTCAAAAGTTGCGTATATATCTAATTGTGCATATCCTTAATTAATATGGTACCTTAAATAATCATGTAATAAGGCTTATTAATGTCCTTCATTGTTCACATTGAAATATACAAAAGTACTGCAATTCTCAGTTCTGCATATCTCTTATTTTAGTATCAGTGTCATTCAATCCTTAGGTGCCTTTGGGTGTGGTGCAATTCTCATATTTCATGTCATCTTCTTTTTCAATAACCTCTCTCAATGTCGATCCTCAACATTGCTAACCAACATCACCTCGTTCTGTTGTCGCATAATCTACAAAACACTATTATCTAAGGAAGTGCCCATCGAGCTTGTTTCATGACAATGCTAGTCACACTAACCATGTTTCTATCTACGAACAAACGCTAACAAACTCAGTGGAAGTTGGATAAGACCTTGAACCTTGGGGGAAAGGTGCAAGGGTCAAAACCCAGTGGAAGCATCGGCGTCTTAAGCGTGATGTCGGGGTGGTGGGTCCTCCGCTAGCATCACTCCAGGGTTTACCTGGCGGCTATGTACCGCCGTAAGGTGACGAACGGCTGACGGGGTTCCCTGGATCACCAAAAAAAAAAAAAACAAACACTAACAAACTCACGGCTTGTGACGAGCTAGATCAACGGTGTCTTGGCATCTAGATTGCACAACAGCTACGTTCGACACACAAGCAGCCGTGTTAACTCAACTGATTCAACTCTTCACCACATCAAGCCGGCGATCCACTCGAGCATTTTTCGGATCTTTTATGCAAACTCATATTGAATTTTTTATACATCATGTCAGAGATATTTCTATAAGGTATTCTCCTCTTCGAGATAATTAGAATAATTCTTTTAATTTTTCATATGTCTCAAACTTGTGCATATATCTCCATTCGATTGCGCATATCCTTAAATGATGATATGTTATCTCAAATAATCAACTAACAAAACCTCATTCTTTGTAGCTCAATATCGAAATGTACCGAAATTCTGCATTTCTCTCTTCGCATATCTCGCATCTACAAGAAAAATGTAAAGTTACACGCAATTTACACAAAATAAATGATTAATACATAACAACATGTATTAATGAATTGAACAACATATGCTTGGTTTCAACTAGAGGTGTTAAAATGGGTCATAAACCCATTTATGACCCATTTAAATCTTAAATGTGTCATAAATAGGTCCCTTGTTTATAACAAAAGATAGTTAAATGGGTTTCATAATTAAAGATTTAAGATAGGTGGGTATTAAGTGGGTTTTTAAATGGGTTGGGTTGAAAACTCATCTTTAACAAAAACATTATAATCCCTCCCTTCTTTCTTTAACTTTATAAAAATCGAAATTATAATTTTTTTATTTTTATTTTCTCTTTTATTTTCTTCCTTTTTTATCCTTTTTTTTTTCTTTCTTTCTCCTTCCTCCTTCGGCGCCGGCACGGCGATGGCTGACCGACCAGCCGGGCGAGCCTTGAGCTCGCCGGTGTCGGCGAGGCTCGAGCCTCGCCGTTCCGGCGAGGGGCGAGGGGCGAGCTCGCCGACATCGGCGAGCCTCGAGCTCGCCGGATCCGGCAAGGCGGAGGCCTCGTCGGCATCGGCGAGCTCGAGCTCACTAGTCTAGCGAGCCTCGAGCTCGCCGACGCCGTGAGCTCGAGGCTCGCTTGTGGCCGGTCGCCGGCCGTCGTCGTGGCGTGGCGGCCGGCCTAAGAAGAAGAAGAAGGAGAAGAAAAAAGAAAAAGAAAAAAAGAAAAAGAAAAGAGAAAAGAAAAGAAAATTATATTTTAAAAATATTTTTAAAAATAATTAAATTTCGATATTTTTTAAATAATTATTTTAAAATTTATAAAAATTTCCCATTAAATTTATATTGTATAAAACTATTTAAGCAATACAATTTAAAAAAATAATATATATAAAAGTTTGGAAGTATTTTAATAATATAATCTTTAAAAAAACATAGGAATAAGTTTTTCTAAATTTGTTAAATATGAAAATATTTTATTAATAAGAGTTGGGTCGGGTCGGGTATGGGTTGGGTATGTGTCGGGTTGGGTTTGGGTCGAAAAATTTACATTAAACATAAATGGGTCATAAATGGGTTAATGGGTCAATTTGGGTCGGACCATTAATGACCCGACCCAAACCCGATCCGACCCACCCATTTAAAGGCTCTAGTTTCAACTAATTATATCGTGTTCTTGTTCCCTTTTCTAATTTACAAACTCTATTTTGGATTTGAGACAAGTAATGCGGTCTTAGCATGTACCAAGGTCATGGTCAAATCGAGGAAATTCGTTGAATGGGAATGAAATTTGTCGCTCTTTCGTAACCATGTTCGATGCTTCGAAACTGTTTTGACTTTTTGCCTCGTGGACATTCTGTTTTGGGTCGACTAAGCTTTCTGTGCCGACGGGTACGGCGGAAACGCCGAAAAGTACGGGCTTGGACCGACTCTGCACGCGAACTCCACACAGATCTTCCATCTACTGAACGTTCGATGACGTCTGCACTCGAGTTCATCGCCGTGTCCGGTCGGCGGGTTGAAGGGGAACGCGGTCCCAAGGTGAGGTTGTCAAGTTTGGATGAGAGGGCCTTGAGCTTAAAAATCAGTTGCGGGCTCCATGTGTCATCTCTTTTCTTTATAGGTCGTTGAAGTGGGCCGACAGATTTAACATGAAAAAATAACCGAAAAAGCTGTCAATTTTTTTGTATTCTTATCAATTCAATCATAAAATTTTCAATTTAACTAATTAAGTTCTAAAATTTTTGACAATTTATCAATGTAATCAATGTGACCAATATTGGACATAAATCACAAGAAGTAGACTTACTTCCCCACGATGAGAATGCCTCGATTTAAAAGTAAACTTTCCGAGCAAAAGTCCGTGTGGTTCTCTGGTCCTGCAAACGATCAGAACAAGAGTCCCTACAGAGTTTATATTTGATTCTTTGACTTTTGCTAGATTTTTGGAGTCGAAAGGTCAACCACTTGGCAGAGCCCTTTATGGCTGGCTTCCAATTGAAACCCCCCACCGTCCGTCTCTTTCCAATTTCCTCTTGTGCAGCTAAAAACAAGACAAATAAACCCTTTGTTCTTCTTTATATGGCCCATCATCAACAGTGGCGTCACTTGTATGGCCTTCCAGGATAGTCGATCTCTTGATTGATCTATCTTGACTATTTACATATTTGGCACCACTCTATAAAAAAATAGATCGAAGTAAATTAACAACCCTCATCTTTGTTGAACTCCAATAGTAGGATTCCAATAAGTAATCAGTTGAGAATTAGAATTCTAGTCCACTTGAGAGGCGATTGGTTTTAGGAACTGAGAATCGCCCATAAGTTCCAAAAAATTGAAATTGAAAATCGCTCATTAGTTCTATGGACTCACTTGGGAACTAAACAAATAGTCTGGTTTAGTTCCCTGGTGGGTTTATCAAAACCGGTTGAAATGTCCCCACATTTTGAAGAGTTATGAGACTTGAGAGTGAGTGATGAGGTTGGAGGCCAAAGGCAATTGAGTGTGAGAGTGATAAAGGAAGTGATGAGACTGGAGGCCACCAAGAGCGAGAGAGAGAGGGATCGACGAAGCCGAAGGCCATCGGGAGGGAGGTGAGGCCATGAGATGAGTGAGGCGAGAGATAAAGAAAACATACAAAATTTAAAAAATTATATATATGCAGGTTAAGTCCAAGTAGATGGGAGAGTGATTTCGCACTTAGAATCGGGAATTTGAATGGTCTTCACGAAAATCATCAATTTTGGGTTGGTTTGGTTTGGTTTCGGGCAGTTCCAATTTCTTTTGCACACCCCTAGTCCACCTCATACAATTTGGGTTGGGTCATTTATAGGCTAAAACTCAGGATATAATTTATCAAGTGTAATGAAAAGAAAAACATGCCATTGGTCAAATACGGTCCGATTCTAGGCGTATTGGTCTGGTTCCCAATTCTAGAAATAGGGAACTGAACCCTTAAGTTCGAACCAGATCACCCTTCAACCCGTCGGGCGATGAGCTTGAATACAGACACAATCGAACGTTCAGCAGATGGAAGTTGTGTGGAGTGCGCGTGCAGAGTCGGTCCACGCCCATTCTTTCCGGCGTTTTCGCCATACCCGTCGGCGCATGAAGCTTAGTCAAACCAAAACAGAATGTCCAGGAGGCAAAAAGTCAAATAGTTCCGACACATCGACATGGTTGAGAAAGCGACAAATTGCGTTCCCATTGAACGATTTGACCATGACCTTGTGACATGCTTAGGTCCCATTACTTGTCTCAAATCCAAAATAGGGTTCTTAAATTTTTAGTTTTTAAGAAAAGGGCACGAGCACACTACATGGTTATTTTGGGAATTGTTGAAACTGACCGTATGTTGTTCAGTTCGTTAATCCATTTATTATGTATTAATAATTTGTTTTGCATGAATTGCCTATAATTTTACCTTCTTTTTTTTTTAATTTTTATATAGATGTGAGATTTGCTGAAGAGAGAAATGTGGAATTTCTATATATTTCGATATTGAACAATGAAGAGTTTGATTATCTTAGGAAACATATTAATTAAAGATATAGATAATAAAGAGAGAGATATGCACAGTTTTAAGAATTACAAATAATCCAAACAAATGTTCCAATTATCTTTCAATAGAGAGAAATATCCTAGAGAAATATCTCTAATATTAATGATTTTACTCCTTTCTCTAATTGAAAAGCAAGCTCTATCTCCAATATCCACGTTAGTAAATTGGCCCTTTAATCTAGAACACACGCAGACAAAATGGTCAAACCTCCTGCCTCATCCATTGACCGTGCCAATGTATTCACTCCTCGTGACACTCATTCAATTATTTTATCCACGATTACACGTGCTAATTTACGTTTTAGATATATATTTCTCATTCGCATTTGAAGACACAATATATTAAAAAATAGATATATTCGTCATTCCTCCGTGAATTCTTTGTTTGTTTTCTCTTTTGTTGGTGCCACGTTCCACATTTTGTCTCCCCACCGACCGAAATTGCCCCTTTTTTTTAAATTCATATGCGATTGGGTTCATACGGCTCCTGTCGAGATATTAGAATCTTGCTGATGTATATTATTGGTATAATATAGTCATTGCCACTATAATAATAAACAAAGAAACGTGCCCATAACTTCAATTAATTTATAAAATTCGCATCGAGATAAGGATAAAGCACATTATTCCATAAGACTGTCGGTTAAATAAATGTGAATTCAAACATTCAAAACGTGTGTAGAATATCACCGCCAATGCATGGGCACCTTCTCAGCAAATGCAACATGGGAGCTAATAATGTGAAAAATAGATTGAATGATTGAAAATAATGATTGTTTAAGCTTGCTCAACCTATATGTATATATAAATCTCCCACCATGGCCATCCTCTCAACTAATCCGCTCTAGCCCTTCAATCATCAACGATACAAACTGTACACAAGTGAATAGCTGCTCGATCGCCATCAGAAAATGCTTCCAGAATTCACGAGTCCCTTTGAGACCCATCAATGCGATCTTTTGAAATCGATTTGTGATCATCTTTTTCACGATGATGATGATCTTGTTGAGAATGATGCAGTATTTGCGCCGAGGAGTTCGAGCTTCAGCGATCTTTTGCTGATGGAAAGTTGGAGCCAACTACCTCTGAGAGTCGACGACTCGGAGGACATGTTGGTGCATAGCACTTTGTGCGATGCACTCAGTTCTGAGTGGGTGATGCCTTCGGCTTCGAGTCAAGAAGTTGATTTCGAAACGAGGACTGTTGATAACGCCGGCATTGGTCCGGAGGTGCAGACGAGACCGGAGATGGTGAAGCGCGAGATGAAAGCGCCAGCCAGGATGACGCATTACAGAGGAGTGAGGAGGCGGCCATGGGGAAAATATGCAGCGGAGATAAGAGACCCCAAGAAGAACGGCGCGAGGATTTGGCTCGGGACTTACGAGCTGCCCGAGGACGCGGCGTTGGCCTATGATCGGGCCGCTTTCAAGATGAGAGGGTCGAAGGCCAAGCTCAACTTCCCTCACCTCATCGGCTCGGCCGAGTACGAGCCCGTGAGGGTCAGCCCCAAGCGTCGGTCCGCTGAGCCTAGCTCGCCGTCCAGCGATGACGGGTCGACTGCGACGAAGAGGCGAAAGAGGGAGGTCGATTCAGATACTGAGGTGGATTTTGGAACTCCAACCCCTTTTCCCATTCTGGATCTGGGCTTGTTAGGTGTGGACGAACGATTTTTATTTTGATTCTACATACTGTCAAGACATTATTTTCTTCATCAATGTGAAAAAGATATCCCGAACTTGAAACAATCTCCAACACTAGTTTTGGGCACCATCGTTTCGCTGGTTAATCTCTCCCGGCCCCCGTCCCTTTCTTCCCTTCCTTGGTGATTTCGCTTACACTGTCTCGTCATGCTTGAACAGACCGCGTGAACCAGTCATCCGACTCTGTGGGTCCGTAATATACGCTTTGGCTTTGTCTTTCCCGGATTGAATTTGCATGCTGGGGTGCTTATATCGACCGGAATCCCTCGTGTAGATTACTATCGGTGAACTCCTTGATTCAGCTCATCCACCGTCTCGGTGCCGCAAACTCGGACTGTGTACTCCTTGCTGCTTCACTTCACCATCAGAGTCAGCTCTTCCTCCGTCGCCGGTGACGCCACAGCTCCTGACGAAGAAGAAGGTGACGCCATTCTCTCTCTCTCTCTCCTTGGAGGAGGGTGATCGGGCATACGTGGAGATGTCAAGACGGATTTGGGTCGGACGTACACGTTCAAAGCCCACAAGAGACGATCCATCCAATAAACCGATCCAACACAATCCGAGATAGATTAAGAAACCTTAAAAATTCATATTTGGTTTGGCTCAATCCCAAGAATCCAATTAAACTAATTGTCTGAACATCTGAACGGTGTGTACAATATTATTTAGCTTCAGAACTAATGGATGAACGAAAGCACATGTGGAAGCAGCACCTGATCAGCTCTACATCAGTCGATTCTTGTTGTGCCACTGAGCTCTACATCATCAGTAGATATAATAGTCTCAAGCAAATCTCAGCCTCCTCTTCATCTTATGCCATTTCAAAACTCAACCTAGCCCACACAAACATATATATATATATATATATATATATAGAGAGAGAGAGAGAGAGAGAGAGAGAGAGAGAGAGAGAGAGAGAGAGGTGTTAAGTTAGGGTGATGAAGCATGTCTTGGATTAATTCCACATGTGTCGTGAGCGGAAGATGGATGAATACTCATCGCATGTCCACATAGTCACGTTTACGCCGCTGCCCATCTAAACCCTAACAACCTCTCCCTTTCTGCAATTAGCGAATCAAATTCCATGGAGACATTGTTAAGTCAGGAAAATTACTTAAAAAGTCCCAAATCAATTATACTAAGTCAATTCAATATAAAACATTTTAATTTGATCAATTTTTTTGTTGGTAATTTGATTAGATCAATTGAGTTTCAAACCTTTTAACAATTTATCAATATAGTTTTTTTTTTTTTTTAAATTTATTGAAAGTAGTGCGATCATTCATTCATTAAAGCAATAATTACAGGAAAACGACAGTTCGGAATCGGAGCACAAAATGGTCCAAAGGGATTGAGGGGGTTCAAACTTCCATGTTGGGGGAAGGATTTTAAGGCGGAATGATTTTGCAACCCGTCATGCTTGATTTGCTTCGTGCGAGCAATGGACCACATTAACATGGGACAGCTGGGCCAACACCTATTTGCACTTCCGGATGAGATCCTTCACAGCCCATGACTCCTCAGCCCAGCCCTAAAGGAGTTCCACTAGTTGAAGACAGTCACTTTTGCAGACTACAGACTGTTTCTAGTTATGTACTTCTCCCACGTGAAGTACTTCTCTCTGTTTCAGCAACAACAAACCGTGAAACAGGGCTAGGGTTTCCACCGATCCATCCAATTTTGATTGAAATCGCTGATGTGGATGACGACTGTTTGAAGCGGCACGCCGATGCTGACTTGGACAAATTTTGTAATTATTTTTATAATTTTTATTATATTTTATAATATTTTTATTTATTAATTTTATTTTTCTTCTTTTTGTTCCTTCTTCCTCCCCCGATTCTTTGGGCGAGTGATGGCCGACAAATGGTTACAGCAATGATTGATAGGGGTTGCCCTCCCTGGCCTTAGGTGAGGTTGCCCCCCTTGGGATCTCGTCCAAGGGCAATAAGGTTGCCCTTTGTCAGATCTCGGCAAGGTCGAACCTTGCTCGTAGCTAGCGAGGTCGATGAGGCCGACTTGCGCTGGCCTCTGTTGAGGGCAACCGTTGCTTTAAGTCGACAAGGTCGCCCCTTGCTAGATCCCAGTAAGGTCAAGCCTTGCTTGTGCTAGCCTTTGGTGAGGGCAAGTGTCACTCCACGCAAGTAAGGTCACCCCTTGCCAAAATTCAACGAGGGTGGGCGACCCTTGCCACCTATAAGGTTTTAGTTGAAGGAACCCGTAATTTGGAACTTGAAACTTATAACCTGGAGCAAGTTTTAATATTTTTCTTGATTCATGTTTTCACACGATCTTACAATATTCTATATAGTTCGATGATGAATATATAATCTAAAAGCACTAATTTGAACTTCCATTTTATTATCGAGACTTACTTTATTAATATTCATATTTTTCGTGTGTTTTTATGATCAGTGAATTATAGCAGCAAGTGATGGTCATTAAAGGTTTTAATTCATTGCAATTGTTTAATTAATAATATAGATAAAACCCGATAGACCCTAAAATCGATCCTAGAACTCATGATAGGATATGTTCTAGATTCTAAAGTATGTATGGTAAGTTTCAAGTATCAAAAGTAAGGAATATGTTCAAACGGGTAAATTCGAAATTCCAATAGAAACTTGAAACTGCTCATCTCAAGTTCTAAATCTACTGGCGATTTGTCAATACAGTTAATCTAACCAAATTTGGCTGAAAATTGCTAACGTGGAAGTTGGCCATCTTAAGGGACACAGTGGACAATTTTTAAAAAATTTCAATTTTTATTTTTATTTTTCCTTTATTTTATTTTATTTTATTTTTTCTTTCTTTCTTGCCTTTCTATATATTGTATTTTTAAAGGCGAATGAGAAATATATGTCCAAAACGCAAATTGGCACGTGCAGTCGTGGAGATATTAATAAAAATAAGCATCACAAGGAGCGAATACATTGGCACGGTCAATGGTGAGGCAAGAGGTTTGACCAATTTGTCTGCGTGTGCTCTACTTTAAAGGGCAAATTTACTAATGTGAAAGTGAATATCAGAGATGGGTTTGCTTTTCGCTTCAAGAAAGGAATATAGTCATCGATGTCGGAGATATTTCTCAAGGATATTTTTCTCCGTTGAAGATAATTAGAATATTTATCTGAACCCACCGTATTTCTCAAAAGTTGCGTATATATCTAATTGTGCATATACTTAATTAATATGGTACCTTAAATAATCATGTAGTAAGGCTTATTAATGTCCTTCATTGTTCACATTGAAATATACAAAAGTACTGCAATTCTCAATTCTGCATATCTCTTATTTTAGTATCAGTGTCATTCAATCCTTAGGTGCCCTTGGGTGTGGTGCAATTCTCATATTTCATGTTATCTTCTTTTTCAATAACCTCTCTCAATGTCGATCCTCAACATTGCTAACCAACATCACCCTGTTCTGTTGTCGCATGATCTACAAAACACTATTATCTAAGGAAGCACCCATCGAGCTTGTTTCATGACAATGCTAGTCACACTAACTATGTTTCTATCTACAAACAAACACTAATAAACTCACGGCTCGTGACGAGCTAGATCAATGGTGTCTTGGCATCTAGATTGCACGACAGCTACGTTCGACACACAAGCAGCCGTGTTAACTCAACTGATTCACTCTTCACCACATCAAGCTGGCGATCCACTCGAGCATTTTTCGGATCTTTTATGCAAACTCAAATTGAATTTTTTATACATCATGTCGAGATATTTCTATAAGGTATTCTCCTCTTCGAGATAATTAGAATAATTCTTTTAATTTTTCATATCTCTCAAACTTGTGCATACATCTCCATTCGATTGCGCATATCCTTAAATGATGATATGTTATCTCAAATAATCAACTAACAAAACCTCATTCTTCGTAGCTCAATATCGAAATGTACCGAAATTCTGTATTTCTCTCTTTTGCATATCTCACATCTACAAGAAAAATGTAAAATTACACGCAATTTACACAAAATAAATGATTAATACATAACAACATGTATTAATGAATTGAACAACATATGCTTGGTTTCAACTAATTATATCGTGTTCTCGTTCCCTTTTCTAATTTACGAACTCTATTTTGGATTTGAGACAAGTAATGGGGTCTTAGCATGTACCAAGGTCATGGTCAAATCGAGGAAATTCGTTGAATGGGAATGCAATTTGTCACTCTTTCGTAACCATGTTCGATGCTTCGGAACTGTTTTGACTTTTTTGCCTCGTGGAGAATCTGTATTGGGTCGACTAAGCTTTCTGTGCCGACGGGTATGGCGGAAACGCCGAAAAGTAAGGGCTTGGACCGACTCTGCACGCGAACTCCACACAGATCTTCCATCTGCTGAACGTTCGATGACGTCTGCACTCGAGTTCATCGCCGTGTCCGGTCGGCGGGTTGAAGGGGAACGCGGTCCCAAGGTGAGGTTGTCAAGTTTGGATGAGAGGGCCTTGAGCTTAAAAAATCAGTTGCGGGCTCCATGTGTCATCTCTTTTCTTTATAGGTCGTTGAAGTGGGCCGACAGATTTAACATGAAAAAATAACCAAAAAAGCTTTTAATTTTTTTTGTATTCGTACTCAATTCAATCATAAATTTTTCAATTTGATTAATTGAGTTCTAAATTTTTGACAATTTATCAATGTAATCAATGTGGCCAATATTGGACAGAAATCACTGACGTGAATAATCAACCTTAACATTGACAATTTTTTTGTAAATTTTTTCTTTCTGACTTTTTTATGTCTTTTTTTCTTTCTTTCTTATTTCTTTCATTCTTTCTCCACCATTTGCCAAGCCTCCTATCCTCTCCCTTTAATGACCTATTAAAAAAAGAAAATACGCATGGAGCCAGCAAGGTTGCAATTAGGGGTGAGTAAAAAGGAACTGCTCGGACACTGAAATTAAAAGGAGGCAAATAAAAATGAAAAGAAAAGAGGAAAAAAAATCTCAAAATTCAACATTTGAAGCTTCGTAGACTGACATGAAATTTCTAAACCACTACCCAAGCTCCCACTAAACTGTGCTCTGCAATCGTAAATTCACGCCTATAACTACACCGAAAGCACGGGGAGAGTCCGGGAAGTGAAATCAGATGCCGAAATCAAAATCGCAGCCAGAATAGATTGCAACCAAATCCACCCAAAGAGCTAGAGGTATCAGAGGAAGAGGGTTGATCCGACACCGATGTTTAAGCCTTTCCCGCTAACAATCAGGCTGAAGGAGAAGGAGGACGAGAATCAGCGAAGATACCTCAGAAGGGAACGAGGGGCGCAGGCATTCGCACATGAAGGTGGCGTTTCTGTACATTAAGTGCCGCAACCTATGCTGCGTGCACTAGTATCGCTACCTTGGCGATTTAACGAGAGAATATTGTTGATTTATATTGCGAATAAAGAACACTGGTTTAATCCGAATGTGGATATGAACATCCATGAAGAGAGTCAGTAATAAGTAATTTATTAATCAATCACAGAATTACAAAGTACAATCGCTTCCATGATAGTGTTTAGCCCCGTGTAATTGCACTCTAAAGTAAATCACAAGAATCAGACTCACTTCCCCACGATGAGAATGCCTCGATTTAAAAGTAAACTTTCCGAAGAAAAGTTCGTGTGGTTCTCTGGTCCTGCTAACGATCAGAACAAGAGTCCCTACTGAGTTTATTTTTGATTCTTTGACTTTTGCTAGATTTTTTTATTCGAAAGGTCAACCACTTGGCAGAGCCCTTTATGGCTGGCTTCCAATTGAAACCCCCCACCGTCCGTCTCTTTCCAATTCCCTCTTGTGCAGCTAAAAACAAGACAACTAAACCCTTTTCTCTTCTTTATATGGCCCATCATCAGCAGTGGCGTCACTTGCAGGGGCTTCCAAAATAGTCGACCTCTTGGTGGATCAATCTTGAATACTTACATATTTGGCACCACCCCAAAGAAAAAAGATCAAAGTAAATTAACAACCCTCATCTTTGTTGAACTCTAATAGTAGGATTCCAATAAGTAATCAGTTGAGAAATAGAATTCTAGTCCACTTGAGAGGCGATTGGTTTTAGGAACTGAGAATCGCCCATTAAGGATCGGTTTCGAAAAATTGAAATTGAAAATCGCTCATTAGTTCTATGGACTCACCTGGGAACTAAACAAATAGTCCGGTTTAATTCCCGGGTGGGTTATGAAACCGGTTGAAATGTCCCCACATTTTGAAGAGTTATGAGACTTGAGAGTGAGTGATGAGGTTGGAGGCCAAAGGCAATTGAGTGTGAGAGTGATAGAGGAAGCAATGAGGTTGGAGGCCACCAAGAGCGAGAGCGAGAGTGAGAGGGATCGACGAAGCCGAAGGCCATCGGAAGGGAGACGAGGCCATGAGATGAGTGAGGTGAGAGACAAAGAAAACATAAAATTTTTAAAAAATTATATATATACAGGTCGAGTCTGAGTAGATGGGAGAGTGATTTCGCACTTAGAATTGGGAATCGGACTGGTCTCCATGGAAATCATCAATTTTGGGCTGATTTGGTTTGATTTTGGGCAATTCCAATTTCTTTTGCATACCCCTAGTCCAGTTCATACAATTTGGGTCGGGTCTCACGTATAGGCTCAAACTCGGATATAATTTATCAAATGTAATGACAAAGAAAAACATGCCATTGGTTAAATTCGGTCCGATTCTAGGCGTATTGATCTGGTTCCCAATTCTAGAAATAGGGAACTGAACCCTTAAGTTCGAACCAGATCACCCTTCAACCCACCGGGCAATGAGCTTGAATACAGACACAATCGAACGTTCAGCAGATGGAAGTTGTGTGGAGTGCGCGTGCAGAGTCGGTCCATGCCCATACTTTCCGGCGTTTTCGCCATACCCGTCGGCGCATACTTAGTCAAACCAAAACAGAATGTCCAGGAGGCAAAAAGTCAAATAGTTCCGACACATCGACATGGTTGAAAAAGCGACAAATTGCGTTCCCATTGAACGATTTGACCATGACCTTGTGACATGCTTAGGTCCCATTACTTGTCTCAAATCCAAAATAGGGTTCTTAAATTTTTAGTTTTTAAGAAAAGGGCACGAGCACACTACATGGTTATTTTGGGAATTGTTGAAACTGACCGTATGTTGTTCAGTTCGTTAATCCATTTATTATGTGTTAATAATTTGTTTTGCATGAATTGCCTATAATATTACCTTCTTCTTTTTTTTTTTTTTTAAATTTTTATATAGATGTGAGATTTGCTGAAGAGAGAAATGTGGAATTTCTATATATTTCGATAATGAACAATGAAGAGTTTGATTATCTTAGGTAACATATTAATTAAAGATATAGATAATAAAGAGAGAGATATGCACAGTTTTAAGAATTACAAAGAATCCAAACAAATGTTCCAATTATCTTTCAATAGAGAGAAATATCCTAGAGAAATATCTCTAATATTAATGATTTTACTCCTTTCTCTAATTGAAAAGCAAGCTCTATCTCCAATATCCACGTTAGTAAATTGGCCCTTTATTCTAGAACACACGCAGACAAAATGGTCAAACCTCCTGCCTCATCCATTGACCGTGCCAATGTATTCACTCCTCGTGACACTCATTCAATTATTTTATCCACGATTACACGTGCTAATTTACGTTTTAGATATATATTTCTCATTCGCATTTGAAGACACAATATATAAAAAAATAGATATATTCGTCATTCCTCCGTGAATTCTTTGTTTGTTTTCTCTTTTGTTGGTGCCACGTTCCACATTTTGTCTCCCCACGGACCGAAATTGCCCCTTTTTTTAAAATTCATACGCGATTGGGTTCATACGGCTCCTGTCGAGATATTAGAATCTTGCTGATGTATATTATTGGTATAATATAGTCATTGCCACTATAATAATAAACAAAGAAACGTGCCCATAACTTCATTTAATTTATAAAATTTGCATCGAGATAAGGATAAAGCACATTATTCCATGAAGACTGTCGGTTAAATAAATGTGAATTCAAACATTCAAAACGTGCGTAGAATATCTCCGCCAATGCATGGGCACCTTCTCAGCAAATGCAACATGGGAGCTAATAATGTGAAAAAGAGATTGAATGATTGAAAATAATGATTGTTTAAGCTTGCTCAACCTATATGTATATATAAATCTCCCACCATGGCCATCCTCTCAACTAATCCGCTCTAGCCCTTCAATCATCAACGGTACAAACTGTACACAAGTGAATAGCTGCTCGATCGCCATCAGAAAATGCTTCCAGAATTCACGAGTCCCTTTGAGACCCATCAATGCGATATTTTGAAATCGATTTGTGATCATCTTTTTCACGATGATGATGATATTGTTGAGAATGATGCAGTATTTGCGCCGAGGAGTTCGAGCTTCAGCGATCTTTTGCTGATGGAAAGTTGGAGCGAACTACCTCTGAGAGTCGACGACTCGGAGGACATGTTGGTGCATAGCACTTTGTGCGATGCACTCAGTTCTGAGTGGGTGATGCCTTCGGCTTCGAGTCAAGAACTTGATTTCGAAACGAGGACTATTGATAACGCCGGCATTGGTCCGGAGGTGCAGACGAGACCGGAGACGGTGAAGCGCGAGATGAAAGCGCCAGCCAGGATGACGCATTACAGAGGAGTGAGGAGGCGGCCATGGGGAAAATATGCAGCGGAGATAAGAGACCCCAAGAAGAACGGCGCGAGGATTTGGCTCGGGACTTACGAGCTGCCTGAGGACGCGGCGTTGGCCTATGACCGGGCCGCTTTCAAGATGAGAGGGTCGAAGGCCAAGCTCAACTTCCCTCACCTCATCGGCTCGGTCGAGTACGAGCCCGTGAGGATCAGCCCCAAGCGTCGGTCCGCCGAGCCTAGCTCGCCGTCCAGTGATGACGGTTTGACTGGGACGAAGAGGCGAAAGAGAGAGGTCGATTCAGATGCTGAGGTGGATTTTGGAACTCCAACCCCTTTTCCCATTCTGGATATGGGCTTGTTAGGTGTGGACGAACGATTTTTATTTTGATTGTTCATACTGTCAAGACATTATTTTCTTCATCAATGTGAAAAAGATATCCCGAACTTGAAACAATCTCGAACGCTAGTTTTGGGCACCATCGTTTCGCTGGTTAATCTCAAGCGGCCGCCGTCCGTTTCTTCCCTTTCCTTGGTGATTTCGCTTACGCTGTCTCGTCATGCTTGAATAGACCGTGTGAACCAGTCATCCGACTCTGTGGGTCCGTAATATACGCTTTGGCTTTGTCTTTCCCGGATTGAATTTGCATGCTGGGGTGCTTATGTCGACCGGTATCCCTCCATCGATCATCATCGTGTAGATTACTATCGGTGAACACATTGGTTCAGCTCATCCACCGTCTCGTTGTCGCAAACTCGGACTGTGTACTCCTTGCTGCTTCACTTCACCATCAGCGTCAGATCTTCCTCCGTCACCGGCGATGCCGCAGCTCCTTGCGAAGAAGAAGGTGACGCCATTCCCTCTCTATCTCTCCTTGGAGGAGGATGGTTAGGCATTCGTGGAGATGTCAAGACGGATTTGGGTCGGACGCACACGTTCAAAGCCCACAAGAGACTATCCATCCAATAAACCGATCCAACACAATCCGAGATAGATTAAGAAACCTTAAAAATTCATATTTGGTTTGGCTTAGTCCGAAGAATCCAAATAATCTAACTATCTGAACATCTGAACGGTGTATACAATATTGTTTAGCTGCGGCATACTTCATGTTGAGAGACTTCATAATTATTAGCATCTTAATGAAATTGTGATGATGAGCTAGCCAACCTTGGGCTTTTGAGTCACAAGTGGTGCGAAATAATTATAATTCAAACAGAAGATTCCGTAACAAGAAGATATTATATATTACATTAAGTGAAATAGCAGGTTGGTACGAGAAAATCCATATGAATTTGAAAAGACATGGCTCAAAAAATGACTGATTTCTCGGTCCCATAAACAGGAAGAGTGGACAGATGGCTTCAGAACTCATGGATGAACGAAGACTCATGTGGAAGGAGCACCTGATCTGGGAACGGTTTGATGAGAAACGAGCTAATGAGATCCTTGTTGTGCCGCTCAGCTCTATATCATCACTAGACACAATAATCTCAAGTAAATCGGTAAAATTACAAAAGAAAATTCTAAAACATTTTGCTAATATCAGTTCAATCCTAAATATATTAATTGTATCGATTAAGTTGTAAATATTTTAATGATTTGCCTATATATTCCATCAAATCAATTTTGACCGAAAACAACCGACATTGACGCCAGCTTACATGGACAATATTTTAAACTTTCTAAAATTTTTTATGATTTTTTCTTTTTTCTTCATTTCTTTCACCTATGGGGTCAGCAAGGGAAATTATTAAAATCTTGTAAAAATTGTTCATATCCACATTGGCCTTCTTAGCCAGTTTACCACGTAGGACGTTTGGCATCCACCTTAATGATTTCTTACCAAACTTGACCAAATGAATTATATTGACAAATCGTCATCATATTTAGAATTCAACTGGCATAGTTGAAAAATTTATGATTTTTTTAGCAATTTTCCCCCAATAAACCTCAATCACTTAAGCTCCCACGCAATTGCATGTCTAAACCGTAACCTCTCCCTTTACGTGATCACTAATTCAAATTCATGAAGACATTGCTAAGCATGTTCTCTCCCCTTAACGACCTATTCAGAAAAGAAAATAAACATGAAGCCTACAAGGTTGCAATTAGGGGTGAGCAAAAGAAACTATTTTGGACTAAATCGAACCGGCTAATTCTGAATGGCTCCTGGGATTACCAATTTAGTTCCCGGTTCCAAAAAATTAGTGATTTTTAGTTCGGCTCCTAGAACTGCTCATCTAGACCACTCAGATTGGACTGATTTTTTTTTTTTTTTTTAAATTTCTTAAGACTGTAAGAACTAAAAAACTCTAATCCGTCCTTCACTACACAAACCAAAGGTGCATAATGCGTGAAACACGAAGAAACTGGGGGACAAGCCCTCCCCTTTAGAACACGGTAAGCACAGTAAGCTCGATCATTGTGCGGATAACATTCAGCTAATAGCTGCAGATTCACCTGAAAGCAACCAACCGACCGAAAAATTCGACTTCAACATAACAAACGGGGAGCAGAATCAAGTTAGAAGAATCCATAGAACAATGCAAACACCATCGCGTAACGACCAAAGTACAAAGGAGGCAAATACAAATGAAAGGGAAAATAAATAACTCAAAATTCATCATCTGAAGCTTCATAAACTGACATAAAGTTCTAAACCACTACCCAAGCTCCCACTAAACTGTGCTCTGCAATCTCAAATTCACGCCTATAGCTACACCAAAAGCACGTGGAGAGCCCCGGAAGTGAAATCGGACGCTGAAATTAAAAACGCAGCCGGAACGGATTGCAACCAAACCCACCCCGAGTGCGAGAGCAATCAGAGCAAGAGGGTTGATCCGACACCGATGTTTAAGCCTTTCCCGCAAACAATCAGGCTGAAGGAGGAGGAGGAGGAGGAGAATCAGCGAACATACCTTGGAAGGGAACTAGGCGCACAGGCGCTTGCACATGAAGATGGGGCGTTTCGGTACATGAATTGCTCCAGGCTGTTTTGCATGCACAAGTATCGCTTCCATGGCAATTTAATGAGAGAACATTGTCAAGTTATAAGACGAAACGCTAGTAGATTTTACAACTATCAATACGAAATCAGAGAAGTAAATGAGAAAAAAAATAAAAAAAACATTAAAAATTTACTTGATTCAGTATCAAAGTTGTTATTTAAATTCACGAGAATAGTTAATAATAAATAATTCACTAACCAATTAGAGAATTATAGAGCACAATTACTCATCATACTTGAGTGTTTCCTATACTTAAACTTCACCAACAACCTAGAGAATTATGTCAGGACTTGAACATCCATGTGTCCACGATGAGAACGCCTCGATCAGAACGTAAACTTTCCGAGCAAAAGTCCGTGTGGTTCTCCGGTCCTACTGAGTTTTTTTCGATTCTTTGACTTTTGCTAGGCTTATTTGAGTCGGTCAAGCACTTGGCAGAGCCCTTTATGGGTGGCTTCCAAAAGAAACCCCCACCGTCCGTCCCTTTCTATTTCCTTTTGTGAGGCTGAAAACAAGACAAGTAGACCCTTTTCTCCTTCTTCATATGGCCCATCATCAACAGTGGCGTCACTTGTACGGCCTTCCAGAATAGTCGACCTCTTGGTGGATCAATCTTGGATATTTACATATTTGGCACCACCCTAAAGAAAAAAGATCAAAGTAAAGTAACAACCCTTATCTTGATTGAACTCTAACAGTAGGATTTCAATAAGTAATCAGTTGAGAATTATAATTCTAGTTTACCTTAGGGCGATTGGTTTTAGGAACTAGGAATCGCCCACTAAGGATTGACTTTGAAATCGAAAATTGCTCATTAGTTTTATGGACTCGCTTGAAAACTAGACTGCTGGTTCGGTTTAATTCTTGAGTGGGTTTATGAAACTAGTTGAAGTGTCCCCACTCCTAAAGAGTCATGAGACTTGAGAGCGAGCAATGAGATCGGATCTCGAAGGCGATTAAGAGTGAGAGCAGCAGATGGATCGACGAGGCTAGGGGCCGTTAACAGCAAGAGGTAGAGAGGAATCGATAAGGGCAGAGGTCACAAAGAGTGAGAGTGAGAGAGGGAGGCGATGCCATGAGATGAGTGAGACGAGAGAGACGTAGAGAGTTGAAGAAAAATAAAAATTTAAAAAATTATATATATGTATATATATTCGGGTAGATGAGAGGGTGGTGTTGCACCATAATTTAACAAGTATAATGACCAAAAAAAAAACGCCATTGGTTCCATTGAACCATCAATGCGGTCCAGCTCTTGGGACATCAGTCCGACAGGTCTTTAAGCCCAATCTCATCCAAGTTTAACAACCTCGTTTTGGGACCACGTTCCCCCTCAACCCTGCCGACCGGACCCCGCGGATGGAAGATGTGTTGAGTGCGCGTGCAGAGTCGGTCCACACCCTTACTCTTCGGCATACTTTTCGGCGTTTTCGCCATGCCCGTCGGCGCATAAAGCTTAGTCAAACCAAAACAGGATGGACCACCAGGCAAAGAGTCAAACAGTTCTGACATATCGAACATGATTAGGACAGGGTAACAAACTGCATTCACATTGAAGGAATTTCCTCAGTTTGACCTTGATCTTGTCACATGTTAAGACCCCATCACTTGTCTTAAATCCAAAATCGAGTATGTAAATTTTTAGTTTCTGAGAAAAAGGAACGAGCACACTATATGGTTATTTTGAAAATCGTTGAAACCGACCATATGTTATCCAATTTGTTAATCCATATTATTATGTATTAATAATTTAGTTCATGCGAATTGCTTGTAATTTACGTTTTTTTTTTTAGATGCGAGACATGTAGAAGAGAGAAAAGCAGAATTTCTCTATATTTTGATGTTGAACAATAATTAGTTTATGAATATAAATAGGTTTTATTAGTTGATTATTCAAGGTAATATATCGATCAAGGATAAAAAAGGGATATGCACAATTTTTGAGAAATATGGAGAATCCAAAAAGATGTTCTAATTATCTCTTGGTAGAGGAAAATATTCTAGAGATTTATCTCTAAAATTAATGATTTTACTCCTTTCCTAAAGTGAAAAGCAAACTCAATCTCCAATATCCACATTAGTAAATTTGACCTTTGATTTGGAGCACACGCATACAAATTGGTCATCCTCAAACCTCAACTCTCGACCGTGCCTATGTATTTACTCCTCGTGATGCTTATTCCATTATTGTCTCCACGTATACACGTCCCAAATTGTTAAAACACAATATAAAAAAAGTAGATATATTCGTCTTTCCTCCCTCAATTCTTTGTTTGTTTCCTCTTTTGTTGGTGCCACGTTCCACATTTACTATCCCGGCCGACCAAAATTGTCCTTTTTTTATTCATATGCGATTGGATTTATACGGCACCTATCAAGATATGAGAATCTTTCTGATGCATTTTATATTCTATACGCACAAAAGCCTTGGTATAATCTAGTCATTGCCACTATAATAATAGACAAAGAAACGTGCCCATAACTTGAATTTATATAAAAATTCGTATCGAGATAAGGCAAAAGCACATTATTCCATACGGACTGTGGTTGAATAAATGTGAATTCAAACATTCAAAACGTGTGTGGAATCTCACCACCAATGCACAGGCACCTTCTCAGCAAATGCAGCATGAGAGCTAATATGTATAAATCTCCCACTATGGCCATCCTCTCAACTAATCCGCTCTAGCCCTTCAATCATCAACGATACAAACTGTACACAGGGGAATAGCTGCTAGATCACCATCAGAAAATGCTTCCAGAATTCATGAGTCCCTTTGAGACCCATCAATGCGATCTTTTGAAATCGATTGGTGATCATATTTTTCACGATGATGATGATATTGTTGAGTATGATACAGTATTTGTGCCGAGGTGTTCGAGCTTCAGCGATCTTTTGCTGACGGAGAGTTGGAGTGAACTACCTCTGAGAGTCGACGACTCGGAGGACATGGTGGTGTATAGCACTTTGTGCGATGCACTCAGTTCTGGGTGGGCGATGCCTTCGGCTTCGAATCAAGAACTTGATTTCGAAACGAGGACTGTTGATAACGGCGGCATTGGTCTGGAGGTGCAGACGAGAGCGGAGATGGTGAAGCGCGAGATGAGAGCGCCAGTCAGGACGGTGCATTACAGAGGAGTGAGGAGGCGGCCATGGGGAAAATATGCAGCAGAGATAAGAGATCCCAAGAAGAACGGCGCGAGGATTTGGCTCGGGACTTACGAGCTGCCTGAGGACGCGGCATTGGCCTATGACCGGACCGCTTTCAAGATGAGAGGGTCGAAGGCCAAGCTCAACTTCCCTCACCTCATCGGCTCGGTTGAGTATGAGCCCGTGAGGGTCAGCTCCAAGCGTCGGTCCGCCGAGCCTAGCTCGCCGTCCAGCGATGACGGGTTGAGTGGGACGAAGAGGAGAAAGAGAGAGGTCGATTCAGATGCTGAGGTGGAGTTTGGAACTTCAATCCCTTTTCCCATTCTGGATCTGGGCTTGTTAGGTGGGGACGAGCAATTTTTATTTTGATTGTACACACTATCTAGACATTGTTTTCATCAATGAAAAGTCAATCAGGCGATTCTTACGTTGTGCAAAGACTGTCAATTTGGTTTTTCCTATTCCCATTTCCTTAAGAGTTTTGTCAGAATAAAAACCGTTTCCCATTATAGATCTACTAATATAAAAGTGAGTAACAAAGGCAAAGAATTCTTAGCGTAAGTAACCTTAATTTCCGGGAAATAGCAGGCTTTGAATTAGACGTAAAGAGAAATTTACATGGTCAGTCTTGAGATAGAGTTCCCAGCTTTGTCGAGGTTCAAAAGAAACATAGCATCAGGAGGAAGTTCAAACGAAATCCAGAATCGTTCTTTCAGCATCTTTCCTCTCCAAGCAAGCTTTATCAGTCAAAAGAGAATCAAAAACAGATTATTCCATAAATTTGATGGGAGTGTCGATCCAGATTTTAGAGTATCTAACTCCACCTGCTGTGTTGTTTATACTCTCCATTGATAGGATGGAACAAGAGTCTCATTGCCCAGTAAGTGGGCAGGGGTTTGGGGCAGCCCTAGCGAGGGTCGCAGGAGCAGCCACTCGAGCCACCAGAATGTTTTTATAGTTTGAATTCATATTTTATTGGTAGTTTGGGCTTGAGCCTATGTCATTAGATATGTATAATCTCTCTTTTGTAATTGGGAAATGTAATAGAAATGTGCAATGTGCTAATTATAGGGAAATTATTTGCTGGATATAGCCCTAATTTAAGGGAGAATCGTGATAAAGTCGCATGTCTTGACTGTTTCTCACTTTTACTCTTTATTTCCTTGTGATTGTGTGTCAAATCCTAACACCATATCGGGATAAGTGATGTGGAGGTCCTTAGCAAGTTTCAGACCATCTCCAATGGCCCAAAGTTTGGCCGCAGAACTAGTGGTATAGTCAATGTAGTGAGTGAAACCAGAAACCCAATTGGCAATTGCCATTTGCATCCCAAATTAAACCTCCCCAGCCAGCAATACCAGGGCTACTAATAGTCGAGCCATCGAATTTAGCTCGAGCAAGTTCTAGGCCAGGGGAGTCCATTGCACAGAGACGGCTTCCCTCGCAGGGCGGTGCTTCCTTTCTGCAGAAACACCATGGTGTTGCAGCAGCTCTTACAAGACAAAGTCCCTTTAAGTCATGAAACTTGGCTTTGTCATCAAAAGACTTTGCTACTGCGTCACGGCCGAAGTTACCATTGAGCAAAGGGGAAAATGACCTTCTCAGACTGTCCAGAGATCATCAGTCCAGAATAGAGTAAGCTTATCATCGTTAGCAACATTCGCAAATCCCCCTAAGAAGACCTCATCAGCAGCAAGGAAGGTGATGGATGATTCAGTAGGTTTGCTTCAAAGTCGGTCTTTCTTGAATCGGTACCATGTTTTCTTCTTTGGAATCGCATGCCTTGATGAATCAGTATGTTTGCTTAAAGAGAAGCAGGTGTAAACGATGACTTAACAGCATCAATTACTCTAAAAAAATGTTTCCCAATAAACAACAAAAGAATGTAAATGACAGCACTAAAGGAAAAATACAGAATATTTTTCATAATTAGAACAAAGATATATTAAATTGATGATAGTTTGAGTTCTTGATACTTTCTAGCAATTAGAAATACTATCCATAATTTCAGAAATTACTTAGGGCCCATCTGTTTTGGGATTATTAGGCAAGACTGTAAAATATATTCCAAGGGAGTGATTCTTAGAAGAAGGAAATATTTTAGTTTGACCTTTTAAATGAGGCAGAACTGATATTTCCATTCTTGGTACTAAAAAATCTAAATGAATCTAATTATGGAGCAGATCTCAGAACCCTTAGACTCTGAACTTAGTGGCTGGACTCAAGGCACAAGGCATCGAGCCCACAAACCAAGGGTCGAATCCAAGCACTTGGACCTTAGAACTTGGAAGATGAAAACCCAAGATTCACAAGGGCTAGACACAACACCGAGGACCATGAAAGGGATATTTGTACGTATCTAGGGACTTCCTCGGACTCAAGACATCTAATTAAGCTCGGACCTAGCTTGGGTGCTCAGTCGAACCTAAGACCTTGATGCGAACTTGGAACCTTGGTACTTGACCTAGGATACTAACTTCATTCCCATGTTAATCATTTTTATTATGCCTAGCTATATTATTGTTGACCATAAAAAAATTTCCGTCCATTTTTTAATTTCGAGCAATGTCAAACAGTAAAATTTGGGAAATATCTTTCTTGTCTTCTTTTGTTTTCTTTTTCGCTTTTCTGCCACATTATGTACGTTTCCATGCCACCAATTTTTTTTTTCAAGCAATCAGTCACTGGACCCATTAACACCTTCAGATCTAAGGATAAGGACCATCATCGTCCTTACCCAATAAAAATACGACGAGCGTGCGCCATGCTTTTTAAATAAGATTAAGAAATACGTCACTTCGTGTCTCCTTATGATTAAAGAAGTCCATTCGAGCATTTGAAACATGTGCTGAGAAGCTCTTTGGTCATCACCAGATGCACCTTCGTGGAATCTACAGATTGTCTTGGGAGTTGGAGCTAAATACTGGTGAATAAATTATCGAAATGATGATCACTACAACCCAAGCTCAACCTCTATATATAGCTCCCAGTTAGACGATGTTCTCAGCTGTTCGGTCTTACTTCAGAAACCAAATCATCCCCTTCGATCTTCCACGATCAGTGATCCTCAAAGCTACAAATTCTCGCCAGAAACGAAAATGCTTCAAGAAATCGTCAGTCCCTTTGAGACCCATCAACGCGATGCTTTGAGATCCATTTGGGAGCATCTTCTTGGAGATGATTTCGATGATGGAATCAATGCAACATTTTATGCACCGACTCCTGCGCACATGTACTCGAGGAGTTCGAGCTTCAGCGATCTTTTACCGGCAGAGAGTTGGAGCGAACCGCCACTCGAAGTCGACTGCTCTGAGGACAGGTTGGAGTACGGCGCTTTGCGCGACGCGCTCCATTCCGGGTGGACGATGCCTTCGGCTTCGAATCAAGAACTGGATTTTGAAGTGTCGACCATTGGTTATAATAGCATTGGTCTGGCTTCAAATCAAGAACTTGATTTCGAAGTGACGACCATCGATTATAACAGCATTGGTGGGGCGATGGAGGAGAAACCAGAGATGGTGGAGCATGAGGTACAAGCACCAGTCGAGAAGACGCGTTACAGAGGGGTGAGGAGGCGGCCGTGGGGGAAATACGCAGCGGAGATGAGGGACCCCAAGAAGAAAGGGGCAAGAATTTGGCTCGGTACTTATGAGACACCTCAGGACGCGGCATTCGCCTATGATTGCGCAGCTTTTAAGATGAGGGGGTCCAAGGCCAGGCTCAACTTCCCTCACCTCATCGGCTCCTCCGACTACGAGCCCATCAGGGTCAGCACCAAGCGTTGGTCCGCTGAGCCTAGCTCGCCATCCAGTGATGACGGGTCGACCAGGACGAAGAGGAGAAAGAGGGAGGTCGATTCAGATGCTGAGGCAGAGTTCGGAACTTCAATCCCTTTTCCCATTTTGGATACGGGGTTGTTAGGTGTGTGACGAACAATTTTTAATTTGATTGTACTCAAGACATTATTGTCTTTGTTGAATTGTTGATCCAATTTCTAGAAACTTCATGAAAGATTTGAGCTAGAAAAGTCAAGAAAAATCCTTAAGAAAATCTAGCTTAGGTGGCAAAGAAAAATGTAGAAGCATATGTGTAGAACTCTCTAGAAGAAGAGAAGATAAATTACAATTTAGAACTCTCTAGATTAAGCCTAAGTAGACAACATTTTACACGAATCTAGAATGTTGGTAGAGCACCCTATAAATAGGAAAGAGGGGAGAGCATAGTAGAACAAGAAATGTAAGCAAGCACCTCCCCTTCCCTTTGTACTACAATAAACAATAAATAAAAGTTCCTTTTTTGTTCCCTTGTATTCTCTTCTAACACTCCCTTGCACACACACATCAAACACACACTTCCGCACAAACACCAACAGTGGCATCAGAGCCACGTCTTTGGTTGGTATTGGGCATTTGTCCTACCTACCCATGCCTAATGCTACCCTTTCCAAATACCCACTAACTAAACCATGGCCAATTCTACCTCATCATCATTTCTCATTCCCATTTTTGATGGGAACAACTATGACTTTTGGAGCATAAAAATGACTACATTCTTGATGGCCCAAGACTTATGGGACATCGTGGAAAAAGGTTGCGAGGCTCCGCCGGAAAGATGCAAGTGTTTGAAGGATCAATTACAAAAGGATGCAAGGGCGCTATATTTTATCCAGCAAGCACTCTCGGAAACCATGTTTCCAAGAATTATTGGAGCAAGGACTGCAAAAGAGGCTTGGGATATATTACGAGAAGAATTTCAAGGATCGGAAAAGGTACGCACTATTCGCCTTCAAACTCTGAGAAGAGATTTTGAGAATTCTAAAATGAAAAATTATGAGACCGTACAAGAATATTGTGGAAAATTAAAGGAACTTGTTAATCAAATGAGAGCCTATGGAGATGGAATAACTGATCAAAGGGTTGTTGAGAAAATATTGGTGTCACTTACCAAAAAATACAACTCCATAGTTACAACTATAGAAGGAACTTGATGACCCTATTAATAAGTGAATTAATTGGCTCTCTAGAAGCATATGAGAAAAGACTAATGGCACTGAAGATTCAGTTGAAAGTGCCTTTCAGTCTAAAGTAAATATATGGTCTCATCAATCTAAAAATGGTGGAAGGAGCTCATGGAAAAACAAAAGAGGAGGAGAAACTATAAAAAATGAAAATTATCCACCTTGTGGTATTTGCAAGAAAACAAATCATTTGGAGAAGGATTGTTGGTTTAAAAATAAAAAACAATGCCGCTTTTGTAAAAGATATGGCCACGTAGAAAAAGATTGTCACTCGAAAACAAATAATCGAGCAAACTATGTAGAAAAAAAAAGAAAGTGAAGAGAATACATTCTACGCAGGCCAAGCGGCAAATAACAATAAAAGTGAAACATGGTACATCGATAGTGGGTGTAGCAATCACATGATGGGGGACGAATCTATATTCACTGATATTGATAAGTCGGTGAGATCCCAAGTAAAGTTGGGCAATGGTACATTAGTAGATGTCAAAGGAAAAGGTACCATCGCTGTGGAAACGAATAAAGGCCCAAAATATATACATAATGTATATCTAGTCCCTCGTCTTGCACAAAATCTCTTGAGTGTGGGCCAAATGATACAAAGTGGGTATTCTCTATATTTTAATAGAGATGCCTGCATTATCTATGATAAATATAAATATATCATTGCCTTTGTTAAGATGAAAAATAACAATTTTCCTATTCATTGGAAATATGTCAAAGATATAGCCATGAAAGCTCAACTTGATGATTCATGGCTATGGCATCGGAGATTTTGGCCACTTCAATTTTGCTGGGCTAAAAATTCTCCATCAGAAAAATATGATGAGAGATTTTCCAACCATCACAGAAATTTCAGATGTTTGTGAAGGCTGTCTTCTTGGAAAACAACAGAGATAGTCCTTCTCATCTGGAGGTGCAAGGAAAGCTAAGAAGCCATTAGAACTTGTCCACACGGACGTGTGCGTTATGATGAGGACACCTAAACCCAGTCAAAATAAATATTTCATTCTATTCATTGACGATTACACAAGAATGACATGGGTATATTTTCTTTGAGAAAGATCTGAGGTTTTCTTTATCTTTAGAAACTTCAAGAACCACGTCGAGAATCAAAGTGGCCAAAGAATTAAAGTCCTAAGGAGTGACAAAGGCACATAATACAATTCAAAGGAGTTTAATAAATTCTGTGAAGATGAAGGAGTCCATCATCAACTAATTGTTGGCTATGTCCCAGAACAAAATGGAGTAGCTGAAAGAAAAAATAGAACGTCATGGAGATGGCAAGGTCTATACTAAAGGAGAGTATCTAACTCCACCTGCTGTGTCATTTATACTCTCCATTGATAGGATGGAACAAGAGTCTCGTTGCCCAGTAAGTGGGCAGGGGATTGGGGCAGCCCTGGTGAGGGTCGTAGGAGCAGCGACTTGAGCCACCGGAATGTTTTTATAGTTTGAATTCATATTTTATTGATAGTTTGAGCTTGAGCCTATATCATTAGATATGTATAATCTCTCTTTTGTAATTGGGAAATGTAATAGAAATGTGCAATGTGCTAATTATAGGGAAATTATTTGCTGGATATAGCCCTAATTTAAGGGAGGATAGGGATAAAATCTTTTGTCTTGACGGTTTCTCACTTTTACTCTCTATTTCCTTGTGATCGTGCAATGAATCCCAACACCATATTGGGATAAGTGATGTGGAGGTCCTTAGCAAGTTTCAGACCATCTCCAATGGCCCAAAGTTTGGCCGCAGAACTAGTGGTATAGTCAATGTAGTGAGTGAAACCAGAAACCCAATCGGCAATTGCCATTTGCATCCTAAATTAAACCTCCCCAGCCTGCAATACCAGGGTTACTAAGAGTCGAGCCATCGAATTGTCAGAAAAAAGGGGAGCACCGCCTCTCTCTCTCTCTCTCTCTGGATTTTTCCAGATTTCTCTCCCTTTCTCTGCTACACCAGAATTATCTCCCTCTCTCCAGAATTTTCTCTCCCCCCTCTCTCCAGATTTTTTCTCACCGACTTTTACACCCTATAAATAGGGGTTCTTGCCCCTTGTGTGTGTGTGGAAAAAGTGTGAAGAGTGTGTGATGTGAGTGGAGTGTACGTGAGTGTGTGAGTGGGTGGAGTAGGTGACGTGAGTGTAGAGTGAAGTAAGTGAGTGGGTGTGTGTGCAAGAATTGTGTTCGTGTGAGGTGTGAGAGGTGTATGAGAGTGGTGTGTAGAGAGTTTGTAATATTGCTTATATAAAATAAAGCAATTGTTTTACTTGTACACCCACTTGATTTCTCAACAATTGGTATCAGAGCAGGTCGTCGGAGGCCGTGCGAAGACAGTGGTCGGGGACCATTGTAAGTGAGCAAGGCGGTCAGGGATTGTCGAGCCAAGGAGCGAAGTAGCGAAGGACGTCGGAGTTACGCGGTGCACAACTGGGATTGTGAAGTCGGTTGGTCCGGGACCAGGCTTACTTGGTATAGTGCGGGGCATTATACTCAAGTCACGATGGCGGATTTCTCGAGCTCGGTAAGTGGCATCGAGAAGCTCAATAATTCAAATTATAATAATTGGAGTACCCGCATACAATATTACTTGCTAGGACAAGATTTGTGGGATATTGTTGGCGGGAGCAACACCACCCCACCCACGAATGATAGCGAATTAAGAAAATGGAATATAAAATCGGGTAAGGCTCTTTATGTGCTTGCCGTGACTGTTGAAGATGAATTACTGCAACACATAAAGAGTGCGACAACCCCAAAGGAGGCCTGGGATAACTTGGCGACGCTGTTTGCAAGGACAAACGATGCCAAGTTACAATGCCTGGAGAACGAGCTCCTCTCAATCTCGCAACAAAATATGACGGTGAGTCAATACTTTTCTAAAGTTAAATCTATTTGCGAAGAAATTTCAAAATTAGATCCTGAGAATGCCATCTCTGAGACAAGAATGAGAAGAATTATAATTCATGGGTTAAGGCCGGAATATAATGGTATTGTTACGGCCACTCGTGGATGGGCAAATGAGCCAACTCTAACAGAGTTGGAGAATATATTGGCCAACCAAGAAGCCTTAGATAAACAAATTTCTAAGGTCTCAATTAAGGAGGATGAAAATGCCCTCTTTAGTAATAAAAGAGGGTTCAAGGGCCAAAATAGAAATAGAGCAAGTGTAAGAGATGGCAAACTGTGGAAAAGTCATGGAGAATGGCAAAAGTGAATAGAAGGAACTCGACCTTGGCCAGGGGGAGCTCGTCGACACCGCGATAAGGACGAAAATGAAGAAAAGAAGAATAGAAGGTGTAATGGACGGTGTTACACGTGTGGCAAAGTAGGTCACTTTGCCAGGGATTGTCGATTCAAAAGAGTTGAAGGAAATGTCGCAGCATCCAAGGAAAATGATAGCGAAGAAGAGTGGGATTTCCAAGCATCCTTTGCAATGGAGGAACGAGAAGATGCGATGGCCCTCATCACTGTAAGTGATAAATTGATTGATTATGAAGAAGATTGGATAGTCGACTCGGGGTGCTCAAATCACATGACCGGAGATCAAGGCAAGCTATCAAACATGTGCGAGTACAAAGGTGGACGAGTAGTTGTCACCGCAGACAACTCAAGGTTGCCGATTACCCATGTGGGCCAAACGATGATGACACCCCGATTCAGTTCGCATCAAATCGAACTGAAAAATGTGTACCACGTGCCAGGAATGAAGAAGAATCTATTGTCTGTGGCACAACTTACAGACTCAGGCAATTATGTGGTGTTTGGTCCTAGAGACGTTAGGGTGTACCGCAATTTGAAACCAACTGGTACACCAATCATGGAGGGCGTCGATTAGAGTCCGTCTACGTGATGTCAGCTCAGACGGCATACGTGGACAAAACTCGAAAGAGTGAAACACCTGATTTGTGGCATGCACGGCTTGGGCACGTGAGCTACCATAAATTAAAGGTGATGATGAAGAAAGGTATGCTAAAAGGTCTCCCCCACTTGGAAGTCCAAGAAGATGCCATCTGTGCTGGATGCCAGTATGGGAAGGCACATCAGCTTCCATATGAAGAGTCCAAATTCAGAGCTAAGATGCCTCTTGAGCTTGTCCACTCAGATGTATTTGGACCAGTGAAGCAACCGTCAGTCAGAGGATCAAAGTACATGATAACATTCATCGACGATTTCTCCAGGTACGTCTGGGTCGACTTCATGAAAGAAAAATCCGAAGCATTAAACAAATTTAAGGAGTTTAAAGCAAAAGTAGAATATGAAGTAGGCAAGAAAATACTATGCCTTCGCACGGATAATGGGGGAGAATACACGTCAAATGACTTTACAAAATTTCTTCAAGAATGGAAGATACGTCGACAATTTACTTGCCCAAATACGCCACAACAAAATGGAGTTGCCGAAAGAAAGAATCGGCATTTGGCGGAGACATGCAGGAGTATGTTGCATGCGAAGAGTGTTCCACCCAAGTTTTGGGCTGAGTGTATGAAGACGGCAGCGCACGTGATCAATAGACTACCTCAAGCAAGGCTTGGCTTTACGTCACCTTATGAGAAGTTGTGGAATTGCAAGCCCACGGTAAGTCACTTTAGAATATTTGGGTGTGTATGTTATGCATTCGTGCCAGACCATCTTCGTAACAAGTTCGATAAGAAGGCAGTTCGCTGCATATTCGTGGGCTACGATGATCAAAGAAAAGGATGGAAGTGTTGTGACCCTACAACAGGGAGGTGTTACACTTCCGGAAATGTGGTGTTCGACGAACTATCATCTTGGTGGACATCACAACCTAATTCAAAACAAGTTGAAGAAGAGATTCGTGAAGAAATGGAAGAAAATGACAAGATTGATAAGGGCCAGCCAATTGAAGAAGGAAATGATAATGTAATTGGAAGAAAAGAAGTTAGAGCACAGTCACCAGAAAAATCAAAGAGCCCATGGCGGGCGGGTGTACATCCAAGAACTACGTGAAGAGTTCCGACCAAGTCGATGGAAGAACCCGAAGAGGAGGAATCTCAACTAAGGAGATCAACAAGACAAAGAAGACCAAATCCCAAATATGCAAATGCAGCACTGACCGAAGATGTCAGAGTAGTCGAGCCGTCCACATATGAGGAAGCTTCGCAAGACATGGAATGGAGGAAAGCCATGGAGGAAGAGATACAAGCACTAAGAAAGAACGACACATGGGACCTAGTACCGAGACCTAAAGAGGTACGTCCTATATCTTGCAAATGGGTCTATAAACTTAAAACTCGACCAGATGGGTCGATAGAAAGATATAAGGCACGACTAGTTGCTCGAGGATTCTCTCAAAAGTATGGCTTAGATTATGATGAGACCTTTAGTCCAGTGGCAAAGATTACTACAGTTCGAGTCTTACTAGCACTTGCAGCAAGCAAGTCGTGGAAATTATGGCAAATGGATGTGAAGAATGCCTTTTTACATGGAGAACTAGATCGAGATATATACATGGAGCAGCCGGATGGTTTTAAAAGTAAGATTCATCCAGATTATGTTTGTAAGTTAAAGAAAGCTCTCTATGGCTTAAAACAAGCCTCGAGAGCATGGTATGGGAAGATTGCTGAATTTCTGGTGCAAAGTGGCTACTTTGTAGCCCCAGCAGACTCGAGCTTGTTTGTAAAGGCAGAAGATGGCAAGCTTGCAATAGTATTAATCTACGTGGATGATCTAATCATCACTGGAGATAATGAAAAGGAAATATGCCAAATCAGAACCAACCTCTCAGTGCGATTCCAGATGAAAGAGCTTGGAGAATTAAAACATTTCCTGGGACTTGAGATTGAGAAGACCAATGAAGGATTATTCCTATGTCAGCAGAAGTATGCACGAGACCTCCTAGACAAGTTCGGGATGCTTGATTGCAAACCTATTTCTACACCAATTGATGGAAATGTAAAGTTATGTGCAATTGAAGGACGAGAATTGGAAGACTCAACTATGTACAGGCAATTGGTGGGTAGCCTTATTTACCTAACCATAACACGGCCTGATATTGCCTTTGCAGTGGGAGTAGCAAGCCGATTCATGGAGAAGCCGCGAAGGCCCCACTTAGATGCAGTCAAGCGCATACTAAGGTATGTAAAGGGTACATTTGATTTTGGGCTTCTGTATAGGAAAGAAGCATCATGTGAAGTTGTAGGCCATTGCGATGCTGACTTTGCTGGAGATTGTGACACACGACGATCAACTACTGGATATATGTTTAGCCTCGGATCAGCAGTAGTGTCATGGTGTAGCAAAAGACAGGCAACTGTGTCATTATCTATGACAGAAGCTGAGTATAGAGCAGCAGCAATGGCAGCACAAGAAAGTACATGGCTGGTACAACTAATGGAGGATCTCCATCAACCAATAAATCAACCTACACGGATATATTGTGATAATCTGTCAGCCATAAACTTAGCGGAGAATCCAGTTTTCCATGCGAGGACCAAGCATGTAGAAGTGCACTATCATTTCCTACGAGAAAAAGTATTACAAGACGAGATAAAGATGGAGTATGCCAAAACAGATGATCAAGTTGCAGATATCTTCACCAAAGGTCTTGGAGCTTTAAAATTCGAAGAGTTTCGAAGGCAACTTGGTATGACCACGATGTCCATGCTAAGAGAGAGTAGTCGGTGAGGGGGAGTGTCAGAAAAAAGGGGAGCACCGCCTCTCTCTCTCTCTCTCTGGATTTTTCCAGATTTCTCTCCCTTTCTCTGCTACACCAGAATTATCTCTCTCTCTCCAGAATTTTCTCTCCCCCTCTCTCCAGATTTTTTTCTCACCGACTTTTACACCCTATAAATAGGGGTTCTTGCCCCTTGTGTGTGTGTGGAAAAAGTGTGAAGAGTGTGTGATGTGAGTGGAGTGTACGTGAGTGTGTGAGTGGGTGGAGTAGGTGACGTGAGTGTAGAGTGAAGTAAGTGAGTGGGTGTGTGTGCAAGAATTGTGTTCGTGTGAGGTGTGAGAGGTGTATGAGAGTGGTGTGTAGAGAGTTTGTAATATTGCTTATATAAAATAAAGCAATTGTTTTACTTGTACACCCACTTGATTTCTCAACACGAATTTAGCTCGAACAAGTTCTAGGCCAGGGAAGTCCATTGCACAGAGACAGCTTCCCTCGCAGGGTGGTGCTTCCTTTCTGCAGAAACACCATGGTGTTGCAGCAGCTCTTACAAGACAAAGTTCCTTTAAGTCATGAAACTTGGCTTTGTCATCAAAAGACTTTGCTACTGCGTCACGGCCGAAGTTACCATTGAGCAAAGGGGAAAATGACCTTCTCAGACTGTCCAGATATCATCAGTCCAGAATACAGTAAGCTTATCATCGTTAGCAACATTCGCAAATCCCCCTAAGAAGACCTCATCAGCAGCTAAGGAAGGTGATGGATGATTCAGTAGGTTTGCTTCAAAGTCGGTCTTTCATGAATCGGTACCATGTTTTCTTCTTTGGAATCGCATGCCTTGATGAATCGGTATGTTTGCTTAAAGAGAAGCAGGTGTAAGCGATGACTTAAACAGCATCAATTACTCTAAAAGAAAGTTTCCCAATAAACAACAAAAAATGTAAATGACAGCACTAAAGAAAAACGACAGAATATTTTTCATAATTAGAATAAAAATAAGTTAAATTGATGATAGTTTGAGTTCTTGATACTTTCTAGCAATTAGAAATACTATCCAGAATTTCAGAAATTACTTAGGGCCCATCTGTTTTGGGATTATTAGGCAAGACCGTAAAATATATTCCAAGGGAGTGATTCTTAGAAGAAGAAAATTTTTTAGTTTGACTTTTTAAATGAGGCAGAACTGATATTTTCATTCTTGGTACTAAAAGATCTAAATAGATCTGATTACGGAGCACGATCTTAGAACCCTTAGACTCCAAACCCAATGGCAGGACTCAAGACACAAGGCATCTAGCCCACAAACCAAGGGTCGAATCCAAGCACTTGGACCTTAGAACTTGGAAGATGAAAACCCAAGATTCATAAGGGCTAGACACGACACCAAGGACCATGAAAGGGATATTTGTACGTATCTAGGGACTTCCTCGGACTCGAGACATCTAATTAAGGTCGAAATCCAACCCCAATGCCCACAAACTTGGGACCTCGAAGCTCGGACCTCGACTTGGGTGCTCAGTCGAACCTAAGACCTTGATGCGAAATTGGAACCTTGGTACTTGACCTAGGATACTGACTTCATTCCCATGTTAATCATTTTTATTATGCCTAGCTATATTATTGTTTACCATAAAAAATTTCCGTCCATTTTTTAATTTCGAGCAATGTCAAACAGTAAAAATTGGGAAATATCTTTCTTGTCTTCTTTTGTTTTCTTTTTCGCTTTTCCGCCACATGATGTACGTTTCCATGCCAACAAAATTTTTTTTTTTCAAGCAATCAGTCACTGGATCCATTCACACCTTCAGATCAAAGGTCTTCAGATCTAAGGACCATCATCGTCCTTACCCAATAAAAATACGACGAGCGTGCGCCATGCTTTTTAAATAAGATTAAGAAATACATCACTTCGTGTCTCCTTATGATTAAAGAAGTCCATTCGAGCATTTGAAACACGTGCTGAGAAGCTCTTTGGTCATCACCAGATGCACCTTCGTGGAATCTACAGATTGTCTTGGGAGTAGGAGCTAAATACTGGTGAATAAATTATCGAAATGATGATCACTAGAACCCAAGCTCAGCCTATATATATATAGCTCCCAGTTAGACGATGTTCTCAGCTGTTCGGTCTTACTTCAGAAACCAAATCATCCCCTTCGATCTTCCACGATCTGTGATCCTCAAAGCTACAAATTCTCGCCAGAAACGAAAATGCTTCAAGAAATCGTCAGTCCCTTTGAGACCCATCAACGCGATGCTTTGAGATCCATTTGGGAGCATCTTCTTGGAGATGATTTCGATGATGGAATCAATGCAACATTTTATGCACCGACTCCTGCGCACATGTACTCGAGGAGTTCGAGCTTCGGCGATCTTTTACTGGCACAGAGTTGGACCGAACCGCCCCACGAAGTCGACTGCTCTGAGGACAGGTTGGAGTACGGCGCTTTGCGCGACACGCTCCATTCCGGGTGGACGATGCCTTCGGCTTCGAATCAAGAACTGGATTTTGAAGTGTCGACCATTGGTTATAATAGCATTGGTCTGGCTTCAAATCAAGAACTTGATTTCGAAGTGACGACCATCGATCATGACAGCATTGGTGTGGCGATGGAGGAGAAACCAGAGATGGTAGAGCATGAGGTACAAGCACCAATCAAGAAGACACGTTACAGAGGAGTGAGGAGGCGGCCGTGGGGGAAATACGCAGCGGAGATGAGGGACCCCAAGAAGAAAGGGGCAAGAATTTGGCTCGGTACTTACGAGACACCTCAGGACGCGGCATTCGCCTATGACCGCGCAGCTTTTAAGATGAGGGGGTCCAAGGCCAAGCTCAACTTCCCTCACCTCATCGGCTCCTCCGACTATGAGCCCATCAGGGTCAGCACCAAGCGTCGGTCCGCTGAGCCTAGCTCGCCATCCAGTGATGACGGGTCGACCAGGACGAAGAGGAGAAAGAGGGAGGTCGATTCAGATGCTGAGGCAGAGTTCGGAACTTCAATCCCTTTTCCCATTTTGGATACGGGGTTGTTAGGTGTGTGACGAACAATTTTTAATTTGATTGTACTCGAGACATTATTGTCTTCATCAATGAGAAGTCAATCAGGCAAATTTATGTTGTGCAAAGACTGTCAATTTGGCTTTTCCTAATCCATTTTCTTAGAGTTTTGTTCTACTTATAGAACAGCCAATATAAAAATGAGTAACAAAGTCAAAGAATTCTTAGTGTATTAACCTTATTTTCCAGGAAATAGCAGGCTTTAAATTAAACGTAAAGAGAAATTTACAGCGTCTATGTCTTGAGATAGAGTTCCCAGGTTCTTTCAGCATCCTTCCTCTCCAAGCAAGCTTATCTGCACATCGGCTTCCTTACCTGTAAGCGTGCCTGGTTTTAACCCTCTCGAGAGCTTTCAGTAGAGTCCTACGATCATTCGAAAGGGAAGTGAAAACAAGAATTTTCAACAAATTTGATGGGAGTGTTGATACAGTTACCAAAGCATCCAACTTGTTGGATTTTGCGGAAGCGTGTGTGTGCAAGTGTGTGTGAAAGCACGGAGAATGTATTTCTCAAGTGCGTGGTACAAAAGTTTAGGAGTTCTCTTAGTTTCTAGTTGATGTGTACATAGGCCGACAACTTAATGTCGATAGACTTCGTTCACCGCCTTTTCTGCCGACTTTCAGTACGAAAAAACAATACGTATTTAACTTTTCGAATTTCAGCTTGCAGTTGCAAGCTGTTCTCTTGCATGTTACAGCTGGACGTTCCCTAGCTCCAGCTTGTTGCAGCTCCTGCTTGTTGCCGACTTCAACAATTGTTGCCGCCACTTTTCCTTCTCCATCAAGTATACTTCATTCTCAAGCATGCGTGGGCTAGTGTGTTCTAGAGCTTTTCAAAAACGGATCACTTTTTAACACAACTCCGCCTCCTGATAATTGATGGGGAGTTCCTTAGCAAGTTTCGGAACATCTCCAACGGCCCAAAGTTCGGCCGCAGAACTAGCAAGGTGGTCAATGTGGCAATCAAAAACAGAAACCCAATTGCCATTTGCATCCGGGGATACCAGGGTCGCTATTAGTCGAGCCATCAAATTTAACTCGAACCAGTTTGAGGCCGGGCGAGTCCATTGCACGAAGACGGTTTCCCACGCAGGGTGGCGTTTCCTTTTCTGCAGAAACAGCATGGTGTTGCAACAGCTCCCACAGGACAAAGTTCCTTCAAGTCTTGAAACTTGGCTTTGTCACCAAAAGACTTTGTTATTGCGTCACGGCCAAAGCAACCAGAGAGCAAAGGGGAAAATGGCCTTCTCAGAATGTCCAGGTATCAGTCCAGAATAAAGAATTCTTACCATCATTAGCAACATTCTAACTCTCCCTAAGAAGACCTCATCAGCACCTAGGAAGGTGATGATTCAGTACGCTTGGTTCGAAGTTGGTCTTTAATGAATCGGTACCGTGTTTTCTTCTTTGGAATCGCATGCCCTGATGATTCAGTATGTTTGCTTAAAGAAGAGCAAAAGGTTAAGCGACGAGTTAACAGCATAAATCACTCCAAACAATATATCCCAATAAACACTAATTCTGGAGAGTTTTTTTAGGCTTTTTCGTAATATAATGTGCCCGTCCGTGTGCCCGCCCAAACCAAGTTGGCATGCGATGATTAATGAGTATAAATTTTTTATCTCATGCAATACTGTTTGTTTCCTATTGTCACTACTATAATTTTGATTCTCATTAGTAAAATGTCGTTAATGCAACGGATATGCACAAAACTTTCTATGTTAATCATCTAGGTCACTATAATTTTGGCGATGGTGACTTACGCAATACCAATATTGGTATTGACCCCGCATGGCAAAATGAATGTGATGTATGAAAGAGTTGGAATTGCAGTTATGATATGAGTCACCTTTATGATTATTTTTTTGGTCTGCCAACTTTTTTGCTTCATTCAGAAATTGTGTCGCTAAGACCACCATGTGCATGTTGGCATCACACCTATTTCTAGCATGCCCCCTTTTCCAATTCACAGTCATGATGTAGAATGTCGAACGAATAGATACTAGACACATTCGACTCATGACTTCTTTATCTCGCATTGACTGTCATGTTGATGTGTTTCACGATATTACTAGTTTTCACTATCTTCCTTTGCCTCTTTGGATACCCCATATTGAAAGTCGTCAGGCTGATTGTGTCCAATCTCACGGTCACTACATCCACTAAGACCAATTGGAAAGCTGCCCTCTTGGTGGAAAAAGCCTAAAGATCTACAACAATTTGTTCTTCCATAAAGTCGACTGCTTTCTCTACTAACATTGGTTCATAGAGCAACACTTGGGATTGGCATCAACGGAGCCATTCGTGCTGTGGGCTACCGGTAGGTTTATGATAAAGGCAAATATGATGAAAAGGCCTGCTGGGGCGGTAGTTTAGGATAGGAGGATAGGATCGAGAGTGGAGGCTTGTGAGCATAGTGGCTGTCGAATTGGGTATGAAGATGCAAAGCATGTACTTGCTTTGGGTCGTGGTGAAAGAAGTACTACGACCGCATTAAAGCACACTGCGACAACTTGAGGGTAGCTTTTGCGAATTTAGAGGGGAGGAAAGCTTAGTCATCGGCGATAATCTTTTGTCCAATAATTTTTCATCACGCTTCTATATTGATGTTGACTAAATCCATCCACGACGCCAATCTTAGGTGTTGCTATTGATATTAAGGTTCATGAGCTCGCCTTGTACTATTTTGCCCGATATATAACTCAATTAATTTTTTAAAGTAAAATTCAGTACTTGCGAATCTCGACAGATGAGATGGCCTGCAAGTTACAACCCAACCCCATTTTTATATATATTTAGTACTTGCAAATTTCATGTACCGTTCAAAAATCATGGATCACTAAATTATATGGAAAAGAAAACGAACATTATGGCCAACAAGAGTTCAAGGCGGGCTTGTAAATCTTACTATCAATAGCAGCTCTTAAGCGTGGGTTTGTGGATGGATTCAGTCAAAATTGTTTTAGAAGCACGGTGGAGGATTATTGGACTAAATTATCGCTGAAACCTAAAGCTTCACTCCCCCCATAGACTTTGCAAAAACAACCTTCATGTCGTCACAATGAGCTTCAATGTGGGAATAGTCATTCTTTCACAGCCCAAACACGTACGTGCCTCACATCCTCAGACCCACCCTGACAACCACTGTCCCTACGGACGTCCGCTCTTAATCCATGTCCTCCACCACTGCCTCCTTGGGCCTCTCCATTGTCATCTTTACCTTTATCACAGTCCAGCCAGCCAATCGTAGCACGAATGGCTCTAATGACACCAATGCCATGGATTGCACTGTGTCCCGATGATAGTCGATGAAGCATTCCACTTCATGAAAGTACAAATTTTCGTAAATCTTTCATTTTGCCACCAAGAGGGTGGCATTTCAATTGGTCCCGATGGATATGATGACTGTGATACTCAACACAGTCAGCCTCGCGACTTTAAATATGGGTAATTAGGTCCATTGGGGAGGTAAAGGAAGATGGCGAAAATGAGTAACACTGTGAAATAGATCAATACGACAATCAATGTGCAACAAAGAACCATGCGTAGTGTCTGGCATCCTTTTGTTGGACATTTTGCATTGCGGCTATAGGTTGGAAGGGAGGCATGTGCGGAGTGAGATAACTCGTGACTGCTGTTTTCAGGTCGAAATGCGGTGGAAGAAATGCCATGGATAAGAGGAATAGGGTTTTCTAGGGTTTTGGATGAAAGTGAAAAATGACTTTGACTGTGTAAGAAACCAATGCCAAAATATGCAAATCAAATATATAGAAAACGGACTTTATTTGTGTAACAGTACTCTTACTTTCATCGAGCGACAATAGAACTTGAATTGTTTGTTTGTTTGTTTTTTTTTTTTTAATGACTAGCACCCAGATACTTGTCGTAGAAAATAATTACTTTTGCATGTGTGCAATATTTAAAGAAATAAGCCCAGCGACATTATTCAGAAAAATAAAGTTGTAGGATAATTAACTACAAATTTTAGATGGTGAAATATTGGTTCTAAATAAAAATAAAATAAAATAAAATTCAAGAGTCCATAACTAGAGAAAATTAAATATCCAATATGTAAATTATATACATATTTATATTAGACTTTTTTTCAAAGTTTATTTTTTATTAGCTAAGGTACACATGAAACCCAAGTGTAATTGCCGCGACACTTTTTCCGTCGGGGAAAAGGATAGGTTCAGAGGCGATGTCGAGTTAGGACCAACATTCCCTATTTGACGCGAGTTCTCCCAAACTCTTATCTCGCGCAATCTTGAGATATTCAATTTTGAATAACCCAAAGAGAATTTTGTATTAGGAGTTGAGATCAACTAGAAACCAAGATAGGTATTGGAGTATACATCGCTTTCTATATAACCAGAAATCTAGAGTTTGAGACTTGATTACACTAGTTATCTAACTAGTGCCATTTTAGTATCATGACTTGATTATTTGTAATCTAAGTATCACATGTGGTTTTTTTATTCAATCATGACTTATAATTTATGCCCAATAGGTGTCCTATGCAATGTTTTTAAATTTATTATGGTCCTAAATTGTAATCTGACCATTCAATTAAAACAGAAAAATCACAATAAAAAAACAATATAAAAGAAGCACAATCGATTCACTCAAAGATAGTAGTGAAAGGATAACTAACAAATGAAGTGCAGTAAAAAGACTCGAAAAGAATCGAGCAAAAAATTTAACATAGCCCTATTATTATCATTATTATCAGGATGGTAACCCTCATGAGCTTAGTTCAAATTGAGTTCAATTTCTTTTCTAAAAAATTGACCTTCTAAAACTAAACTAAATCAAATGTGTCCACTAAAACCCAAAACCATGTGTACACTAACTAAATGAAATTAAGCTTATTTTAATATTAAAATCTAACTACCTCATCAATGTCTATTTTCTTTATAACTATTTTCTAATTTTCTTTATTTTATAATCTTTATTATTTATTTAGTATTTATTTCTATATATGGGCCACGGATACAAATGTGGGCTCTTATATCAAGCCCCCTCAATCTATTTAATCCATTTTCCCAAAATTCAAATTCAGCCCAAATATATTTTAATGAAGTTAAGCCCAAACTTTCCGACACTGTTCAAGCCCAAAATTCATTATTGAACCTTAACTGAGCCTATCTTGAAGGACGACTGCTCCAAGAACGCACTCTAATTCTGTTTTCCAATATAAAACCCATCCTCTTATTCTCCCCTTTTTTATTTATGGTTTTATCATGCAGTTGTTATTATTATTATTCATTGTTTTCGTATCATTACCAAGAAACCTTGATGACATTTTTCAATCTCAGATAATTAAAATTGCAATAATAATTCATATCGGACTGGAAATCGCATGATTTATCATTGGCCACCGCCAATCTCTAAAACATGATTATCAACCATGTGTACACTAACTAAATGAAATTAAGCTAACTTTAATATTAAAATCTAAGTACCTTATCAATGCCTTTTTTTCTAACCGTTTTCAAATTTTCTTTATTTTATAATTTATTTATTGTTTATTTCTATATATGGGCCACGGATACAAATTTGGGCTCTTATATCAAGCCCCCTCGATCTATTTAACCCATTTCCCCAAAATTCAAATTCAGCCCAAATATATTTTAATGAAGTTAAGCCCAAACTTTCCGACACTGTTCAAGCCCAAAATTCATTATTGAACCTTAATTGAGCCTATCTTGAAGGACGACTGCTCCAAGAACGCACACTCTAATTCTGTTTTCCAATATAAAACCCATCCTCTTATTCTCCCCTTTTCTTATTTATAGTTTTATCATGCAGTTGTTATTATTATTATTCATCGTTTGTGTATCATTACAGAGAAACCTTGATGACTCATTTTTCAATCTCAGACAATTAAAATTTCAACAACAATTCATATCGGATTGGAAATCGCACGATTTATTATTGGCCACTGCCAATCTCTGGAACATGATTATCAACCACCTCCATGTGTTGCCAGATAATCGCTGCACTCGTTGGTCACCATCATCCACCCATCTGGATTTTCTATTAACTCAATGATATCTCATTCATAGAACTCGAAATGCACAGCTAATGTATATAGAGACATACCCGCGCAAACGAGATCGGAGCACAGAAATCGGACCGTAATGATCGAATCGTTTCCTCGGGACGCCCACCGCGGAACCACGACAGCAGGCAAGCCATCCGGAAATAAAAGAAAAGAATATGTCAGTTGCAGTCAACAGATAAAATCTAAGAAAATCGTATTTGATGAATCATGAGGCAACCGATGACATACAAAACAACATCGGGCTGTCTTCGGATCGTACGAAAAATAGGCGTCATCTCGCTTATATTTCTCTACGGCATCTCCTCAGACGTAAGCAATATCGAGCGAGGGTTCTGGATGGAACGTTATAGTAATGTTTGGATCTGACACCATCGCATCAACACGGATTTCAGGTCAAACCATGAACAAAAGATTCAATATCAGTCAGATTTCGTGCGAACATTACCATGACGTTATTTTTTTATATTGTTTCAGATCAAAGATTGAACCGAGATGAGGAGTACTTGGATCTCACCTGCTCTTTTGCTCGCATCTTCATCTTCTTCGGACGCCAGCGAGAGCGAGAGAAAGCGAGAGTTAGCCGGAGAGAGAGAGATGAGCTCTTCCGTTTTGAGGGCGCTTCAAGGACTCTGGTCATTTGAACTTTGATAAGATGGATTTCTGTGTTGAGATTTCGTGGGTTTGAATGGGTCAAAGAAGAGAGAATCTCGGATATGGCAGCGCTAACCGTCCCCGGCTGAAGACTAATCGAACTGACTCAACAACTCTATTTCTTCTTCTTCTTACTTTTATTTATTTATTTATTTTTTAATGAATGCTTAACTGATCGACACAAATTTATGTGCCAATGATAATTTATTAAGAAATAGTGTTGAGGCTAAACATTGTGCAATTCGGGTATAAGTTACAGGACTAGGAAACACTTGAGATGAGGGAGGAGTCTTTAATCTTTGAACTCGAAACTTTTAGGCTGATTCAGGATTTTTATTATCCAAGACCTTGTACTTAAGTAAGTATCAAATACATTTCATAGTTGACTTAATAAGTGTCGGTTCAATTTGTGTAATTGACTAATCGTCGAAAAATAAACTAATGAACCAAAACTCATCAACTTAACATTATTTTTATCTTAAAAATATCCCCAATTAAAAAATACGTGGTTTTTTTTAGAAACCTTAGTTTCACTTTGGTTGTTTGCTAAATAAATTTTCTTTAAAGTACAAAAGCTAATTCAAAATTAGGAAATAAAACTAAGTGAAGGATAAGCATGTGTGTTTCGAATTAAAGCTTTCGTTCTTTTATTGTAGTGTCTAAAATTTAGTGAATATTAAGGGAAGCTTATTCAAGGAATAAATTAAGTTATCCTTGAAATTATATTGAGCTAATTTTGAATTTAAGTGAAAAACAATGCATTAATCACATTATTAACCAGAGATCTATTTCAAAATCTGAGTATCATTCGTGTATTAATATATATTTCTTGTTTTGACTTCATCACAAACTACACGGATAAACCAATATATTTGAAGTTCCTTTATTTTTAGAGAATAAAACCCCAAATTATACTCATTATAACATATTTACTGTAATTTTTTTTTTTTTGTGTGGTACAATAAATCCTAAACTTATACCTATGGGATACATTTATCCCTCGTCAAGATTTCGCCAATGAACACCACTAAAATCCACATTGACATTGCACTCATGTGGCTTCACGACGTCTTTTTGGTTGAAAAATCAAATAATGTCCTGAGGGCACAAGTTTGGAGTTTTTGATGTTTCAAAATAAATTTGGGGTAGATGTGCTACTTCATAGTCCGATGTGTTTTCTGTTTTTTTTTCCTTATTTTTATATGTTTTTCACAAATTTAGAATCAATGAGATGAATTCAAAGATATAAGTGTTTTGGAAGGATTATAGAAATTTATTTCAAAATATTTTATCCTGATCATTTAAAGACGATTTTCTTTATTTATTTTCAGATTTAAATTTAAATCTAAAAAGTGATAGATGTGTAAGCATGACAAGTCACTAAACTAATCATACTTGGTTGAATTTAGGCTACGTGCACATGACAAGCAAAGGAGCAGTTATGGCTTTGTTGACTCCTAAATTTTACTCGACAAATTAAGCAATAAATTATTGTAAAAAGTTAAAAAAGAAGAAGTAAATAGTGCTAAAAAGAACTCAAAAAAGAATAATGAATAATAAATAAATAAAGATATAGAGCGATAACAAATAAGAAAAGGTCAATTTGATCTTGGTCCAACTCGCGCAGTCGACATTTTTGCGTGCTTGAGGATATGATTTTCTATGCACAAAAACAAAAGAATTGAGCAAAAATCCTCTCTCTGGTTCCCTCTCCTTTGCCGATCACCCCCGGCCACCACCTCCGACAGCCACAACCTTATCATCCGTCGTCGCTCACACAACGGAGAGAGACCCATTGAGACATTTCAGAGAGTATATTTCGAGTGACATCACCAAAAATTTCTTTCAGAGGATTCACATCCAAAAGAGTTCTTTCTTGTTTCTGATTCATCTTCGTGCCCAAGGTGACTCAGCCATCATCGGACTGCTTTTCCGGAGAAGCACCTGTTCTTCTCTGTCTTCTTTGTCATGAGTATCCGAAGAGCTTGGATTCGTGTCCAAAGCCTTTGTTTGGGCGCCAATCACTGTTGACGAAGTCTCACAGGTTACGGTTGCTAATTCGTTCACCATTCGCGACCTGTGATCACATCTTAGCCATTGCGGAACAAATGGCTGAAAATCGTGAAATACTCAACTTGATTTTCAAAGTCTTTCACCACCGATTGTTGCCACCGACGTCTTTGGGACCTCCTCTTGTTAGTTCAACAGTCAATCGAGCTTGGCCGGGTGAGGTCTGAATCCTTTGCATAAGGTTTGGAATCTGAGTCTTACCGCAAAGATCCCAAGTTAGACTCCACGGATCTCGATTGTGACCTCGAAGTCTTGGTTCGAGCACTAGACTGCTAGGTCCGCCCAGCAAAGTCCTAAGCTGGGTTCTAGGGTCCTATGTTCGTGCTCCGGACAATGACGACAATCATGTTGGTGGGGAGGTCAAGTTGGGATTTTAAATATTGAAAATTTCAATCCATAAGAGTCATAAATCCTTTATGGTAATTTACTTGTTATATTTTTTTGTGGATTCAGAAAGGAAAAAAAATTTCCGGTCCATCTTTTTACTTTCGAAAGATATCAAAAAGAAAAAAAAAATGGAGAAACATTTTTCGATAACCGGATTATATGAGACAAACAAAGAAAAATGGCGTTTCTTAAAATATCATGTCACTGCTACAGTGCTCAAAGCACTCGAGTCATCTCCTATACTTCGTCTGTAATTTTTCCATGATCAGCGCTTCTCGTTTTCTTCTCTCGTTTTTCCGCCACATCCTGTACGTTTCCGCGCCACCAAAGTTTTCTTTCTTCTCAAGCGTCAGTCATTGGATTTATGAAGCAACCCTTCAGATCTAAGGGGCTACTATCCTTGCCCCAGTAAAAAAAGGAGGAACGTGCTCCTTGCTTTGGCTTTTCAATTCAGAAAAAGATAAGAATAAAGTATATCAGTTTATGTCTCTCCTGGATAAAGAAGTCTAATACTGCATTTGAAACATGTGTTGAGAATCTCATCAGTCATCAGTCATATGTCATCGATAACTACATGGCACTTTCTCAGAAGCTCCATCCAAAATATAGCTCGACCTATATAAAGCTCTCACTCTCATGGTCTTTTCAATTTCACTGCTTCAGAAACCAAATCATCCCTTCAATCTTCCACATCCAGTGATCTCAAAGCTGCAAATTCTAGCCCAAAGCGAAAATGCTTCAGGAAATCTTCAGTCCCTTTGAGACCGATCCATGCGTTGCTTTGAACTGTCAGCATCTTCTTGAAGAAGATGATGATGAACATGCTGTCAACGCAGCATTTTCTACACAAACTCCAGCAAACATGTGCAGGAGGTGTTCAGGCTTCAGCAATCTTTTACTGATGGAGAGTTGGAACGAGCTGCCCCTAAAAGTCGATGACTCGGAGGACATGGTGGTGTACAGCGCTTTGCGCGATGCGCTCAATTCTGGGTGGACAGTGCCTCTGGCTTCGAGCCAAGAACTGAATTTCGAAGTGACGACCATTGATTATAACAGCATTGGTCTAGCGACGGAGGAGAAACAGGAGACGGTGGAGCGTGAGGTACAAGTGCCGGTTAAGAAGACGCATTATAGAGGAGTGAGGAGGCGGCCTTCGGGAAAATACGCAGCAGAAATGAGGGACCCCAAGAAGAACGGAGCAAGGATTTGGCTCGGCACTTATGAGACGCTTGAGGACGCGGCATTGGCCTATGACCGGGCAGCTTTTAAGATGAGGGGGTGCAAGGCGAAGCACAACTTCCCTCACCTCATCGGCTCCACCGACTACAAGCCCATCAGGGTCAGCCCCAGACGTCGGTCTGCCGAGCCTAGCTCTTCGTCCACCTCCAGCGGTGGAAGCTTTTTGACAGGGACGAAGAGAAGAAAGGGAGAGGTCAATGTGGATACTCAGGTGGATTTTGGCAGTTCGATCTCCTTTCCCATTCTGGATATGGGCTTGTTGAGTGTGGATGAACAATTTTTGTTTTGATTGTGGAAACTACAATTTAGTGTTTTTATCCCATTCCATTAGGGTTTGTACACAGGAAAAGAGTACGAAAAACTTCTTTGCTATAGATTAATCGACAATTACCCTTTTTTATTGGAGAAGTTCCAAACCCCGCTATGGTTTAAGCCAAAACGATGTCATTTTAGACATTAATTCTCATTCAAGTTAAAATTAACAAACGTTCAAGAGAAAAGGTAATAAAAATCCCTATTAATATTTTCCCTTGATTAAATTGGATGAAGTTAATAGAGAGATTTTTTTACCAAAAAAATAGAGATTTACTCGTATCAACTGTAAGTTTTTAAAAATGAAAAAGAAAAAAAAACTGTAAGTTTACCCACCCCGTGGTGGGTGAGTTGGTTAGGGCACACACTAGCCACACGAAAGGCTAGGGTTCGATTCTCCTACTCGTCACGTTGCGCGACTTAAGTGGGGTGCCGTGGGTGGTGGAACCCCACGCTAATACTCCCACGGGTTTACGTCGCCGGCTGCCAATTGTATGGTGGTTCCGGGTTGCCAAAAAAAAAATTATAAGTTTTAAAACTGAATTTGCACATTTCGAATGTTTAAGAACTCAACCATATTTTTTTGGATAATTTTTTAAAAAATTTTGGTACACTTATCCTTATATTTTTCAATAACCTTTGGATAGCCACTAACCCTTACTGAAACTTAATAGCACTTAAAAAAAAAAAAATCTATACATTTGAAGACAGAATAATACAGTTCTACAGTTTTCTATTTCTATTCCCTAGAACAATTTTTGAACAGTCTTTACAAAAAAAATAATAATTTTTGAACATAAACATTACCAAACGCACCATAAGTGTCCATGCAATGTTTTTATATTTATTGTGGTCCTAAAATGTAATATAACCATTCAATTAAAATAGGAAAATCACAAATAAAAAAAAATAAAAGAATCACAATCAATTCACTAAAGATAGTAGTGAAAGGATAATTAACGAATGGAGTACAGTTAAAAAACCCAATAAGAATCGGGCAAAGAATAGGATAGTAACCCTCATGAGCTTAATTCAAATTGAGTTCAATTTCTTTTCTAAAAAATCGACCTTCTAAAACAAAACTAAATTAGATGTGTTCACTAAAACCCTATATCACGTGTACACTAACTAAATGAAACTAAGCTAATTTTAATACTGAAATCTAACTGCCTAATCAATGCCTATTTTCCTAACAGTTTTCTAATTTTATTTATTTTATTACTTGTTATTTATTTCTAGATATGGCCACGCGTACAAATTTGGGCTCTTGTATCAAGTCGCCCCAATCTATTTAACCCAATTCACTAAAATTCAAATTCAGCCCAAATATATTTGAATGACGTTAAGCCCAAACTTTCCAACCCTGTTCAAGCCCAAAATTCATTGTTGAACCTTCATTAAACCATTCTTGAAGGACGACTGCTCCACGAACCCGCTCAAATTCTAGTTTCCAAAATAAGACCCATCCTCTTATTCTCCCCTTTTTCTTTTTTATTATTTATTTATTTTTATCATTTTACCATTACTACTATTATTATTATTTATCGTCTCTTCTCATCAACTTTGTATCATTACCTATAAACTTTCAAAACTCATTTTTCAATCTTAGACAATCAAAGTTTCAACAATAATTTATATTAGATTGAAAATCGCACAATTCATCATTGGCTATGGCCAATCTCTAGAATATGACTATCAACCACCCCCATGTGTTGCCGGATCATCACCGGACTCATTGGTCACCATCATCATCCACCCATCTTGATTTCCTAGTAACTCAACGATATCTCATTCATAGAATTCGAAATGTACAGCTTGTGTATATAGAGACACACCAGTGCAAATAAGATCGGAGCTCAACAATAGGACCGTAATTGTCGAATCTTTTCCTCACTGGCGCCCACCGCGAAACCACCGCCGCCGACAAACAAAATTCGGAAATAAAATAAAGGAAAATGCTTGTGTGACCACCCACGGCAGAATGACGGTGGAACGGTCAAAGGCCAGCCAAATATCTTTTTGGAGGAAACCCGCAGACTTCCTCAACCGGTTTAATCGTTGATTTCATATTTCCTTCTTTTTCATTTTCTTGACTTCTATGTTCCCTATTGCAACCTGAAATTTTGAGACAAAATTAAAAGGCCACACTGAATCATTTTTCTTGAAGATTATCACTTTAATTTGTTTCTTTAAATAAGAAAAAAAATCGTTTTCTTCTTATGACTTTTTAAGGGTAAGAACAAAGTATGAATGCTAAATTTTCGTACGATGCTCACTTGAGTACTAATTTTTTTTTTCTTTCACTCCAGTGCCACATTGAGTTAAAATTGACTGCGCACGGTAACATTTCTGTTTCTCCCAATTTCTATTCTTTTGTTCCCCGGAACCAAAAAAGAACAGAAACATGTTTGGTAACGCCAAGTTGTTTTTCTATTCCGGGGAATAGAAAGTTAGCACGAGAAATAGATTTGGAGCAGAAATGAGAAACAAAAAAAAATTGCTTTGGTTCTCGGGAACAATTTCTAGAAATAAGTAAATTTTCTTTTATTTTTCTTTTATTTTCTCTCTTGCCGTGGCCACCTTCAACCGCCCCGGAGCCACCGCCCACCGCCGCCGCCGCCCCTGCTCTGCTCACCACCGGCCTCGTCGCTCGCCGCCGCCGGTCGCCAGCCTCCACTACTACCGCTTGCCGTCGCTAGCCTCCTTCGCTGCCATTGCCGACCGCCGCCCGCCACCGCTTGCCGCCCACCACCAGCCACCCCGCCGTTGCTCGCCATCGTCGCCGGCTGCCCCGCCACCCATCACCACCCGCCGCCGCCACCGCCCACCGTCGCCCGTTGCCGGTTGCTCGCCGCCGGCCGTCGACCGTCACCACATGACCACCACCGAAGGCCGACGGTTGTCGGCAGCCGATGGCCGATGTCTGTCTTTGCTGTCAGCCGGTGAAGGTCGGCGCCGACGTAGCGTGGTGGCGGCGGGCGGCGGCCAGCGGCAGCGGTGGTGGTCGACGATCCATGAGCAAGAACAAAAAACAAATAAATACAAAAAGAAATTGTTGCGTTACCAAACGCATTTCTATTCTTTTCTATTCCAAGAGTAGAAATTTTGTGTAGTTACCCCCGTAATAAAAATAGAAAAGAACTATTTCTTAAAAAAAAAAAAAAAAAACTCTTCTCCAGCCAAGAAGCGTTGTCATGCACGCCCTTAAATGCCAATTCCAACAAATCAACATATGTGAAATTTTAAATTTTGAAATTTTAAATTTTTTATTTTGCTTCTATTTTTCTTTTATTCTTTAGGGCAGGCGATGGTCACCCTTGTAGGCCACAAAACCTTCATCCTCAGCAACGAAGGCCCTCGCAGCCTAGCCTATAGCCTATGAGGTCATGATGCCTTTGCCAACTTTGGGTGGCATTGCCAGCAATCGGAGAGGCTGTGATGTCCTCACCCAAGGCCTTCGTGGCGAGGGCAAGGCAACCCTCACCCATATGGCTATGAAGGCCCTTGCGGCCTTGCCTAGGTCTGTTGTGACTAATGAGAGTCGTCAGTGAACCTTGCTGGCCCTAAAAAAAGCATAAAAATTAAAAAATTAAAAAATGATAATAAAATTAAAAATTGGCCATGTTTGTGTAGGGGAAATCATGTGGAACAAACGGTGTCCTAGTTAGATTTTCTAGCGAGATAAATCAGAATTGATATTCAAGTGATCGAGTTTTCAAATTTGTAGCATTCAAGTGAATTAAAAAAAGGTTTTAGCACTCCTACTATTCTTATCTCGGCCTTTTCATATGGTGAATGCATTTTTTTACTCTACTATTTATTTTTATTTTTTATTTTTGGAATTCTCTACTAACTCATTATTCTTATTTTGATTTTTCTTTGCTTCATTTGTTTTATGCATAATTGATATCAATTGTCTAAATTTTAGGTTATCAAAGAGTCCTTTAAGAGCAATTTGGTTTGAGCGAAAGGAATGATGAGCTATTTCATTGTACAATGATTTTGTTATTAGTTGCAAAGCTAATGTTTGAGTGCTTTTTAATCTTTTAAATTCAATAGATTTTTGTAATGACATTAACAATTATTTTAGTAAGCTATAATATTTTTTTATTTGTAATTATTTATATTTCGTTATTTATTTATTTTTTCTTTCCTCATATTTTAAGAAAATTGATTTCGTGGGCCTTCTTTTGATGTTATCTCTAAATTTGAGCTTGTTGCTAGTATTTATTTATTTGTACTTTGGTATTTAAGGAAACATGAAGAAAAAAAAAGAAAGAAAAAAAAAAGGAAACACGGGGTCACAAATTAAAACTGGTTATCGGTTTCCTTCAAAAGGATTAGTAGCTAGCCTTTGACCGTTCCACTGTTATTCTGGATTGGACGGTCATGCTAGCCAACCCCAAGAAAGAATATGTCACTTGCAGTAACAGATAAAATCTCGGAAAATGATATTTGATGACTCATGAAGGAAGCAACCAATGACATACAAAAGGACACCGGGCTGTCTTCGGATCGAACAAAAAATAGGCGTCATCTCACCTATATTTCTCTGCGACATCTCGTCAGACGTGAGCAATATTGAGCGAGGGTTCTGTTTACAACGTTATAGTAATGTTTGGATCTGACACCATCTCATCGATGGGGAATTCAGGCAAAACCATGAACAAAAGCTTCAATATCAGTCAGATTTCCTGCGAACATTACGATGACGTTATTTATTTTATCTTTTTTAGATCAAAGATGAACCGAGATAACAAGTGTTTGGGTCGCACCTGTTCTTTTGCTCGCATCTCCATCTCCTTCGGACGCCAGAGAGAGAGAGAGAGAGAGAGAGAGATGAGCTCTTCCGTTTTTGGGGAGGCTTCAAGGACTCTGGTCATTTGAACTTTGATAAGATGGATTTCTCTGTTGAGATTTCGTGGGTTTGAATGGGTCAAAGAAGAGAGAATCTCGGATATGGCTGCGCCAACCGTCACGGGCTGAAGACTAATTGGACCGAACTAACGCCCCCCGCCCCCCTTCTTTTTAATGTATGCTCTATTAATCTACAAAAATTCAGATGTTAATAGTAATTTTTGTTTTTTGTTTTTGGTCGAAAGATGTTAATAGTAATTTGTTGAGCACTAATGTTGAGGATAAACACTGTGGGTTTAGGTGTAAGTTATAGGGCTGTGAAATACTTGATCGTGAGTGACCGTAACTCTGAGATTCTCCAATTTATCAATAGATTTTTTTGTTGGTTTTCCCGTGGATGAAACTTTTTTTGTTGATTTTCCCGTGAATGTAGGCTTCGATGTTCGGATTGAGGCGCATGTAAATTTCTTGTGTCCTTTTCATTATTCCTCATTTTCTTTTTATGTCGATTTCTATAGCTTCTGATTTAATTGCAGAGTTGCGATCGCTGTGTCGCTAAATCACAATGGAAAGAAATAAGCAACGATGTTGCCGGAGAGTTTAGAAAGAAAGAAAGAATAATTGTGTTGTTTCTTGATGATGCGTGGAAGCCTTTTAGACTCCAGGATGTGGGAATTCGTGACAGAGCTGGACTCAAAGGTGGTCCTAACAACTCATTTCTCTAAAGAATGCTCTCCAATGGATTGTGAAGAGATTAAAATCCAACCTTTAGATAAAGGAAGAAGCGCGGAAATTACTCGTCGAGGAACTTGGGCCTAAACCACTAGCCAGTACACGAGCTGAAAAAGGTTGCACGAAAATCGCGAATAGATGTGGAGGTTCGCCACTCGTAGTTGACACAACGGAAAGGAGCATGAGGGGAGAGAGAATGTTTTTGTGTAGCAAGACGCATTGAATAAATTGGAGAGATTCCATAGAAAAAAATATAAAAGAGATGGGAGATAAAGTCTTGCTGGCGTTAACACTCAACCTCGTCAAACCCTTAAGTTAAACACTGCTTATTATTTTGTGTTCTAGTTCGAGGAGGTGGATGGATCCACCCAATGCAATTGGCAGATTAGTTTACTGATGAGGGATTGCTTGATGAATTGGATACAAGGGAGGAACAATGCTACGGGGGTCTTGCCATAGCGCACATGCTTTTGAGATGCTAGCTTGTTGGAAGTTGACTATATTTTATTACGTCAGGATGCGTGATTTGATTAGATAAATGAGATTACAAATCATGAGTACTGCATATATTGTAAAAACAGGGCTAGGTTTTGCAAAGGATTTACAAAAAAAATAAAAAAAATCATTAAGTACTTTTAGGAAAAATGAAGTAATCTCGGTTGGACTTTTCCAGTAAGGTAGAACTCTTTTTGTCTTTTCATTTAGATACTAGAAAATTTTAGACGGGCCTTTTGAACAATAAACCCTATTTAAATGCACAATGACAAGAGCCTTTAGACTCGGGACCGGTGCTTGGATTTAGGACAATGCCTAGATTTGGGATACCAAGGGTTGGGCCTAGGACTAAAGGTTGGATCTAGAGGCCCTAACCCTGGACCTTGGAAGTTTACCCAAGGATTTACGAGGGTTTGAAACGACCCAACACCTAGATCCAAGGCCTGAGATTACGACCTGAACATGGCACCTAAGCAGACCTTGATGCCAAAATTGTAACCTCAGAGACTTGATGGACAACAGTGACCCCTTACAAAATCCACGTTCACGTTCAAGGGGTTAGAATTCGATTCATAATCCTCATTGTCTCAAGTCAGGTGTCAAAGTCTAGAACCACTGGAGAGTCATTGTTGCGACCTAATTTTCGGGTGAACCACCTAGGGTTTAGGCTAATGGACTATTAAGTCTTAGACTTGGCTCGGGCTCTTCTAAGCCCATACCAATTCGCGATTTAAGTTCAAATTTTTAACATGTAAATGGATTTTATCTAGGAGTTATCATTAATCAGTTTATGATAAGTCGATTAGACACCTAAGTAAAATAATGAGAGAATTATTTTACTCCTACGAACTAGAGACTTTAGGTACGGAGATTTGGTTACACTAGATTTCTCTAATATCCTTTTGGTACCATTCTTTTTATTTTCAAAAATGTTTTTGCAGGCAGTTTAGATTTATTTTAATTTAAATCACTATCATGAGAAAATGTGATCACACAGATGCTCAATCATCATTTAACATTCAATGGATCAAACAAATTACATCAAAAGAATTAAATGCACAAAGAAAACAATTTTTTTTTTGTTTTTCTTTTATCTCGAAATTAAAACATGCACTTTAATTACATGACCTAATTTTACTAACAAGCAAATTCTAATTAAATGAACCTATTATGCGAACTATTTGACACGTGCCTAACATTTTTGTATTTTTTATTTGAAATTCGGAATTAATAAAAACCCTAATTAAACTATCTAAAATGAATAATTTTTTAATATGTTTTAGGGATTAATTTGACTTATACCCTATCCTATCTTAGAAAAATATTTTTAGAAGAATGAGATTATTAAAATGTGCAAAGATTATATAAGCCCTTATCTATATTAAAAAAAAGGCTTAATACCTTGAAAAACTCCAAACCGGTACACCTGTGACAAATTTACTTCAACTAACCATAAAAAAACCATAAATTGGTACATTTATGACAAATTTACCTCAACTAACCATAAAAAAACCATAAATTGGTACATTTATGACAAATTTACCCTAAACTAATTTATTCGACCGCAAAAAACCCCAAACTGGTAAATTTGTGACAAATATACCCTCCGTTAAATTGTATTAATACCACAAAAAAATCACAAAAATTGTTAACTGTGACAAACATAATATAAAATCCCAAATTGGTATACCAGTTAATTGTCATATGTCATTTAATTTAATAATTTGAAGAGGGTAAATTTGTCACAAGTGTGCCAGTTTGAGGTAAATTCATCAAAGGTATATCGGTTTGGGGTTTTTGTTGGTCAAAAAATAGTTTTTGGTAAATTTGTCACAGGTGTACCAGTTTTGGGGTTTTTTTAGGGTATTAACCCATTGTATTAATACCACAAAAAAATCACAAAATTGTTAATAGTGACAAATGGAGCATAAAATCCAAATTTGGTATCCAGTTAACTGTCATATGTCATTTAATTTAATAATTTGATTGTAAAATTTAACGAAAATTAACAAAGAGTAAATTTGTCACAAGTGTACCAGTTTGGGGTAAATTCGTCGAAGGTATACCAGTTTGGGGTTTTTGGTAGTCAAAAAAATAGTTTGGGGTAAATTTGTCACAAATGTACAAGTTTGGGGTTTTTTAGGGTATTAACCCTAAAAAAAAAAAAAAAAATCCTAATTTATTCCAAAAATTATCTAAAAGTGCAATCCTAAAAAAAAATGCAATCCTAATTTATTAAATGAACACACTTCGATCTTTTCTCATCAGCATTGGCCTTACTTTTACTAGGCACATTGCTTTTTCATGCTCCTTAGTTCTATTGAATGACCACATGGTGTTTTTTAACATTTGGACTTTTGGGAGGTCTTCGTCTTCTGTCAGCACTTTAGACCATATAGTTTGAACAATTACTAAATTTGATAACACGTGAGAGTTGATTAGTGTACCAATTTTGGATTTTACTCTCATTTTGTCACAGTTGTACTTATTTTTTTTTATTTTTTAATGGTATTAATCTAATTTAAAGGAGAGTGGTGAGTGAAGTCGTGACTCTTGCTTGGCAAGGGGTGCGACTCACCCAAGTCTGGCGAGGGTTAGCTGGCTATTGCTTGTGTCGAAATGTGCTAAACTAGTATGTCTATAAAAAAATTTATCAAAAATTAATTTTTTGACCACAAAAAATCCAAATTATTGCATCTTTGATGAATTTATCCCAAACTAATACACTTATGATAATTTTATTATCTTTTAGTTTTCATTAAATTTTACTATCAAATTGATGAATTTGATAACATGTGAGAATTGATTAGTGATCCAATGTGGATTTTACTCTCTTGTTTGTCGTAGTTATACTAGTTTTGTGTTTTCTTGTGGCATAAACCTAATTTAAGTGAGGATATATTTTTCACAAATGTATCGGTTTTGGTTTTGGTGGTCAAAAAATTAGTTTTTGGATAAATATGTTACAATTGTATCAATCTGAGGTTTTTTTTTTTTTTTTATAGTTATTTGTGGTAAATTTATCAATGGTGTACCAATTTGGATTTTCTATAGTTAAAATTAGTTTGAAGTACATTTACCATAGCTATATAAGTTTTGGGATTTTCATGATATATTTATCAAATTTGTTATCAAAAAATTAATTTATAGCAAATTTGTTGTAAGTATTACTAGTTTTTGGGCTTTTGACATAGGCGAGAGATGGTTAACCCTTGTTAAGAGAGAGGATGTGCGATTTCTCGCTTAACAAGGGACAGGCTTGCCTAGGGCCAACGAGGGTTAACCATCTCTCGCCTATGTCAAAAGCCCAAAAAACTAGTAATACTTACAGCAAATTTGCTATAAATTAATTTTTTGATAACAAATTTGATAAATGTATCCTAAATAAATCAAATTTACCTTTTGTTAATTTTTGTTAATTTTACCGATTGTTGAGTTTATTGATATGTGAGAGTTGCCTAGTGTACCAATTTGAGAATTTATTATTTTTTTATCATAGCTTTACTAGTTTTATGATTTTTTTTTTTTTTTTTGTAGTATTAATCCAATTTAAAAGATGATAAATTTGTCGCATATGTACCGGTTTTTATTCGACAGTAAAAAATTTAGTTTGGGGTAAATTTGTTATAAGTGTATCAGTTGGGAGTTTTTTTTTTATTTTATGATTATTTAGGGTAAATCCATCAATAGTATACCAATTTAGAGTTTTTTATTATTAAAAAATCAATTTAGGTAAAATTTGACACAGATATATTACTTTGGGGCTTTTCATAATATTAACCTTTTTTTTTTTTTTTTTGGGATTTTGGAGAGGGGGCAAGCGAAATAGCAACTCTTGCCTAGCAAGGGGTGCGACCCACCTAGGGTCGATAAGGGTCAGCTAGCCCTCGCCTTTGTGTCAAAAAGCTCCAAATTAGTACATTTGTGATAATAAGATAAACTAATTTTGACAAAAAAAAAAAAAAAAAAAAAAAACCCTTGTTACATCATTGATAAATTTGGTGTACTTGTGATAAATTTATCATCTATTAGTTTTTATTAAATTTTATTGTCAAATTGTTGAGTTTGATGACATGTAAGATTTGACTAGTGTAACAATTTGAGGTTTTACTCTTCTTTTGTTGTAGTTGTGTTAGTTTTGTATTTTTTTTTAAATATTAATCTACTTTTAAGGATAGTATATTTGTCACTAATATACCAATTTTGGTTTTGGTAGTCAAAAAGTTAGTTTGAAGTAAATTTGTTATAACTGTACTAGTTTATAGTTTTTTTTTTATAGTAATTTAGGTTAAATTTTTCAATGACATATTAGTTTAGGGTTTTTTGTGTTTAAAAAATTAATTTGGGGTAAATTTGTCAAAAATGTATTAGTTTTGAGTTTTTTGTGATATTAATATTTTTTCTTTGAGTTTTTGGACTTTTGCCTGGCCATATATAGAGAGGGGTGCAACTCACCTAGGGTTGGCAAAGTTCAGCTGGCCCTCACTTGTGGCTGGCAAAATTGAAATGTTTTGAACTAAATTAACAAAAGAGTAATAGGTTTATGACTTTTTGGACAATTTTCCCTACATGTTTGTCAATAAAGATTTCGGTACATAAAAATAATCAACAATACCTTGATTTATCCTCGTAATGCCTAAAATAGTTGTAATGCCAACATGTAAATCTTGGTCTTAGCAACACAATTTTTGAATGAAGCAAAAAAGTTGGCACACAAAAAAAAAATTAATAATCACAAAGACAACCCGTATGACAACTGCAATTCCAGCCTTTTCATGTCGCATTCATTATACCATGCGGGGTTAATACCAATATTGGTACCGTGTAAGTCACCGTAGCGAAAATTATAGCTACCCAGATGATTAATATGCAAGTTTTGTACATATCAGCCGCATTAACGACATGCCGCTAATGAGAAGCAAAATTGTTATAAATGACGATAGGATACAAATGGTACTGTATGACACAAAAAATGTATGCTCATCATAATACTAGTAAACCATTATGGCGATGCCCGCGTTGTAATGTTTTTCGGCTATGGAATCCCCCTGCCATACGCCTCCAAGAGAACTCATCGCCGCTTGAAAGGCCATGGTGGCAAGTAAGATTGCGATGACCATCACAAACTACATACCTTTCTACTAATTTATGTTTTCTTGCCTCTTATTTGGTTGTGCTACACGCGGACGATATTCCCTCTCGGAGGTGGCCATATGCTCCATAAACAAAAATTACCTTTTTGTGAACTTCTAAAGAGGAATAACCTTTCTTTATCATTACACACAAAAAAAAAATTAAGTTTTATTTGTGGAGAACATGGCCTCTAGAGGGAATACCATTTTTGTGTTAGACAACTAAATGAGAGGCAATAAAACAATTGTCTATAGAAAGGTATGTAGTTTTTGATGGGAGAATTGTCCAAAAAGTCCTAAATCTATTGCAGTTTTGCAAATTCAGTCATTAACCTTTCAATCTTGCCGATTGAGTCATAAATCTTTTATCGGTTTGCCAATTGAGTCCATCCAGCCAATTTTGGCCGAAAAATGCTGACGTGGATGCCGGCGGTGCCACGTAGGACTGTTGGTGCTGACGTGGACAATTTTTATTAATATTTTAATATTTTAAATTTTTTTGATTTTTTTAATATTTTAAATTTTTTTTTTTTTTTTTTTTTTTTTTGGCTTTCCCTTGCCCTTTTCCGGTGGCTGGCCACCAACCACAGCCAGCCGGCCACCGGCCGAGTGAGGTCGCCCGGCCCCGACGAGGGCCGGCCTCGCCAAATCCGGCGAGGGAGCCCTCGCCGGGGCTCGCCCTCACCCGGGCGGCGTCGGCCTCGCCCCCGGCCGGGTGGGCGACGGGCTGGCCACCGGCCACGAGCCGACGCTCGGCCGACCGGGGGCAAGGGCCGGCGTCGCCAAATCTGGTCTAGGCGAGGCCGACGCTCGCTTGGACGAGGGCGAGCCACTGGCGAGGGCTCCCCTCGCCAAATCGACGAGGCCGGCCCTCGCCGGGGCCACGATCGGCCTTGCCCGCCACGGGCGAGGCCCGGCCCGGCGACGGCGACGCGGCGAGGCCGGCCGGCCGGCGAGGGCCGGCCTCGCTAGATCCGGTGAGGGAGCCCTCGTCGAGGTTCACCCTTGCCCGGGCGAGCGTCGGCCTCGCCCAAACTAGATCTAGTGAGGCCGGCCCTCTCCCCTGGCCGACCGGGCATCGGCTTGTGGCCGGTGGCCAGCCGTCACCCCGCCGGCCAGGGGCGAGGCCGATGCTCGCCTGGGCGAGGGCGAGCCCCGGCGAAGGCTCCCCTCGCTAGATCTGGCGAGGCCGGCCCTCGCCCCGCCGGTGGCCTGTGGCCGGCCATCGAAAAGGGCAAGGGAAAGCCAAAAGAAAAAAAAAAAAAAAAAAAAAAAGAGGGAAAAAACAAAAAATATTAAAAAAATCAAAAAAATCAAAAAAATTTTAAAAAAATTAAAATATTATTAAAAATTGTCCACATCAGCACCAACAGTCCTACGTGGCACCGCCGACATCTACGTCAGCATTTTCCGGCCAAAATTGGCCGGATGGACTCAATTGGCAAACTAACAAAAGGTTTAGGACTCAATCGGCAAGATTGAAAGGTTTAGGACTGAATTGGCAAAACTGCAATAGGTTTAGGACTTTTTGGACAATTCTCCAGTTTTTTATGGTCGTCGCAATTTTACTTGCCACCATAGCCTTTCAAGGAGTAGTGTGTCATCTGGGAAGAATTTGGTAAGCGGACCTCATGGCCGAAAAGCATTACACAACGCATATTGCCATAATGGCTAACAAGCATCATGATTAGCGTACATTTTTTGTGTCATGCAATACTATTTGTTTCCTATCGTCATTTACAACAATTTTGCTTCTCATTAGCGGTGTGTCGTGATGTGCACAAAACTTGCCTATTAATAATCTAAGTTGCCATAATTTTCGCAGCGGTGACTTACATAGTACCAATATTGGTATTAACCCCGCATGGTTGAATGTGACATATGAAAAAACTAGAACTGTACTTGTGATATGAGTTGTCTTTATGATTATTCTTTTGGTTTGCCAACTTTTCCGCATCACACCTATTTCTAACATGCCCCGCTTTGCAATTCGCAGTCACAATGTAGAATGTCCAATGGGTAGATACTACACACATCCGATGCATGACTTCTTTATATTGCGTTGACTGTTGTGTTGATCTGTTTCATGATATTACTAGTTTTCGCCATCTTCCTTTGCCTACTTATTAGGTCTGAATACCCCATATTGAAAGTCGTTGGACTGACTGTGTCCAATCTCACAGTCAATACATCCACCAAGGCCGATTGGAAAGCTGCCCTCTTGGTGGAAAAACTAGAGACCTACGAGAGCAACACTTGGCATTGGCATCAATGGAGCCATCCGTGCTATGGGCTGTTGGTAGAATTATTATAAAGGCGAATATGATGGAGAGGCCTGAGGAGGCAGTGTTTTAGGACATGGATTAAGAGTGGAGGTTTGTGAGAATAGTGGCTATTGAATTGGGTATGAGGATGCAAAGCATTTACGTGCTTGGGTCGTGGTGGAAGAAGTACTACGGCCTCATTAAAGCACACCATGACAACTTGAGGGTAGCTTTTGCGAAATTTAAAGGGGAGGAAAGCTTAGTCATTGGCGATAATCTTTCGTCCAATAATTTTTCGTCGTGCTTCTATATCGATGTTGATTCGATCCATCCACGACCCCTACTCTTAGTTGTTGCTATTGATGTCAAGGTTTATGAGATCGCCATGTACTATTTTTGCCCATAGAGATCTTTTTCTTTTCCTTCTATAATTTAGTGTTTATGATTTTTTTTTTCACTTCTACTTTATTGTTAAACGATTGTGTGGCATTTATAAAATGCAGTAAGTCCAATGTTATATGAAATTGTTATTTATGGAAGATGAGTATACGTTGCGTGAAGTGCATCACGCTTACTAAATAGAACATTTGTCTGATGTATATCAATGAATTAAGATTTGAAAAATTCTTTAAATCGCTAGTATTTTGCCCGATATATAACTTAATTAATGTTTCAAAATAAAATTTAGTACTTGTGAATCTCAACAGATGAGATAGCTTGCAGGTTACAACCCGGCCCCATTTTGATATATATTTAGTACTTGCGAATTTCTTATATCATTCAAAAATCACAAATCACTAAATTATATGAAAAATAAAAAGTACATTATGGCCAATAAGAGTTCAAAGGTGGGCTTGTAAATGTTACTATCAATAGCAGCTTCTAAGCTGGGTCTGTGGATGGATTCAGTCAAATTGTTATAAGAGCACGACGGAAGATTATAGCCAATGACTAAATTATCGTTGGAAACTAAAGATTCATTCCCCCGTAACTTTGCAAAAACAACCTTCATGTCGTCACAATGAGCTTCAATGCCATCATAGCCCTTCTTTCACAGCCCAATCACGTATGTGCCTCGCATCCTCAGACCCACCCTGACAACCACTATCCCTACGGACCTCCACTCATAATACACCTCCGACACCACTGCCTCCTTAGGCCTCTCTATTGTCATCTTCGCCTTTATCAAGGCCCGTTGGCCAACCGTAGCACGATTGGCTCTAATGCCAAGGATTGCACTGGATCCCAATGATATAAGTTGAAACACTCGACTTCACGGAAGTACAGGTTTTCATAAATCTCTAATTTCGCCACCAAGAGGGCGGCATTTCAATTAGTCCTGATGGATGCAATAACTGATATTGAACATAGTTAGCCCCACGACTTTCACTATGGGGTAATTAGGTCCATTAGGGAGGTAGAGGAAGATGGAGAAAACGAGTAACACTATGAACTAGATTGATATGACAATCAATGTGCAACAAAGAATCCATTCTTCGGATGCATCTGGCATCATTTGTTGGACATTTTGCATCACGGCCGTAGGTTGGAAGGGAGGCATGCGACTGAGACGGGTGGGCACAGTGAGGAAAGTAGGCCCTCCCCAAACCCTTACCAGTGGCCAGTTCATCTAACCACGGGCGGAGGCAAGGAAGGTCGCGCCTCGCAGGGATTCTACTGTCACCTGGACTATGACTAGCTAAGCTGGATCAACATCGTCTCTATCGAGCGTCGTCAAGAGGAAGGAATTACAACTAACATATGCAAAAATTTTGAGTTGCGTTCTGCAGTGGATGTTCTTCTAACATCCCCGTAATTAGGCTAACAAAGGAGAGATGAAATTTTTCAAGAGAAATGAGAGGGTATACGAAAATGAGATTTTAATTAGGAGAGAGAAAACAGACTAAGGATGAGCATGGCGTCAGGGAGGGCGCCGAGCATGGGGAGGAAGAGGTCGTCAATGATGCCGGGCCCCAGGATCTCTAGTAGTAGCTCGCTCCCAATGGACATATTTGATGGGTGAGCCCTCGCCCAAGGCCGGTGAGGGGCAACCTTGTTGATGGCTGTGAGGGGTGACCTCCCCCGCCTTTGCCCATGGTTAGATGAACCAGCCATTGATAAGGGCAAGCCCTCGCTCACTGCCAGACAGCCCTCGCCGGTCGTTGCCAAGGCCACCCTCGCCAAATCTGGCGAGGGTTGGCCTGCAAGCCCTCGCCTGTGGTCGGTGAGGATTTGGCAGCCCTTGCCCACTGCTAGCGATGGGCATCCAGCCCTCACCAGCCCTCACCAATGGCTGGCGCTCGCCAGCCCTTCCCAAGTTTGATGGTCTTGGGAAGAAGCTGAACAAGGGACGAAGAAGATGATGTACAGTGCAACCATTGACCCAAAAAAAAAAAAGACAAACTAAAATTAGAAAAAAAAAAAAAGGACAAAAATACTCATGATCAAGCCACCGAATATGAATCGAAGATGCATCTACTCACCGGCCGGCAAGTGAGGTCCTTCTTTGAGACTAAATGACCACTTCAGGTACTTATTTGAGATAGACTTTACTCAAGATCCTCTTTTGAGAAAAGGAAGGCACTTTGGGTTCTTATTTGAGATTTTTCCTTGAAACAATAAATGATATTAACAAATGATGGATTAATAAATGCAGAGTGAGGTAACTCATGACTACTGTTTTCAGGTCGGAATGTGGAGGAAGAGATGCCATGGAAAAGATGAATAAGGCTTTCTAGGAGTTTGGATGAAAGTGAGAAATGACTTCAACCATATAAGAAACCATTGCCAGAATATGCAAATCAAATATATAGAAAATGGACTTTACTTGTGTAATAGTACTGTTACTTTAGCTGAGTAACAATAGAACTTGAACTGTTCATTTTATTTTTTTATGACTAGCACCTGGATACTTACTTCTTGTAGAAAATGATTACTTTTGCATGTGTGCAATAGTTAAAGAAATAAACCTGATGACATTATTCAGAAAAATAAAGTTGTAGGATAATTAACTACAAATTTTAGATGGTGAAATATTGGTTCTAAATTATAAAAATAAAAAAAAAATTCAAGAGTCCATAATCAGAGAAAATTAAATATCCAATATGTAAATTATATACATATTTATATTAGACTTTTTTTAATTTTTATTTATTTATTATTAACTAAGGTACACAGGAAACCCAAGTGTAATTGCCGCGACACTTTTTTTGTCGGGGGAAAGGATAGGTTTAGAGGTGATGTCGAGTTAGGACCAACAATCCCTATTCAATGCGAGTTCTCCCAAACTCTTATCTCAAGCAATCTTGAGATATTCAATTTCGATTAACACAAAGAGAATTTTGTATTAGGAGTTGAGATCAACTAGAAACCAAGATATGTATTGGAGTATACATCACTTTCTATATAACCCGAAATCTAGAGTTTGAGACTTGATTACACTAGTTATCTAACCAATGCCATTTCATTATCATAACTTGATTATTTGTTAACTAAGTATCACATGTGGTTTTTTTTATTCAATCATGACTCTTATAACTTATGTCCAATAGGTGTCCTATGCAATGTTTTTATATTTATTATGGTCCTAAATTGTAATCTAACAATTCAATTAAAACAGACAAATCACAATAAATAAATAAAAAAAACAATATAAAAGAAGCACAATCGATACACTCAAAGATAGTAGTGAAAGGATAACTAACGAATGAAGTGCAGTAAAAAGACTCAATAAGAATCGAGCAAAGAATTTAACATAGCCCTATTATTATCATTATTATCAGGATGGTAACCCTCATGAGCTTAGTTCAAATTGAGTTCAATTTCTTTTCTAAAAAATTGACCTTCTAAAACTAAACTAGATCAAATGTGTCCACTAAAACCCTAAACCATGTGTACACTAACTAAATGAAATTAAGCTAATTTTAATACTAAAATCTAACTACCTCATCAATGCTTTTTTTTTTTAACCGTTTTCTAATTTTCTTTATTTTATAATTTATTTTATTATTTATTTCTATATATGAGCCACGGATACAAATTTGGGCTCTTATATCAAGCCCCCTCAATCTATTTAACCCATTTCCCCAAAATTCAAATTCAGCCCAAATATAATTTAATGAAGTTAAGCCCAAACTTTCCGACACTGTTCACGCCCAAAATTCTTTATTGAACCTTAATTGAGCTTATCTTGAAGGACGACTGCTCCAAGAACGCACTCTAAACGCACTCTAATTCAGTTTTCCAATATAAAACCTTTATTCTCCCCTTTTTTTATTTATGGTTTTATCATGCAGTTATTATTATTATTATTCATCGTTTGCGTATCATTACAGAGAAACCTTGATGACTCATTTTTCAATCTCAGACAATTAAAATTTCAACAACAATTCATATCGGACTGAAATCGCACAATTTATCATTGGCCACTGCCAATCTCTGGAACATGATTATCAACCACCCCCATGTGTTGCTAGATAATTGCCGCACTCGTTGGTCATCATCATCCACCCATCAAGATTTTCTATTAACTCAATGATACCTCATTCATAGAACTCGAAATGTACAGCTAATGTATATAGAGACATACCCGCGCAAACGAGATCGGAGCACAGAAATCGGACCGTAATGATCGAATCGTTTCCTCGGGACGCCCACCGCGGAACCACGACAGCAGGCAAGCCATCCGGAAATAAAAGAAAAGAATATGTCAGTTGCAGTCAACAGATAAAATCTAAGAAAATCGTATTTGATGAATCATGAGGCAACCGATGACATACAAAACAACATCGGGCTGTCTTCGGATCGTACGAAAAATAGGCGTCATCTCGCTTATATTTATTTATTATTTATTTCTGCATATGGGCCACGGATACAAATTTGGGCTCTTATATCAAGCCCCCTCAATCTATTTAACCCATTTCCCCAAAATTCAAATTCAGCCCAAATATATTTTAATGAAGTTAAGCCCAAACTTTCCGACACTGTTCAAGCCCAAAATTCATTATTGAACCTTAATTGAGCCTATCTTGAAGGACGACTGCTCCAAGAACACACTCTAATTCAGTTTTCCAATATAAAACCAATCCTCTTATTCTGCCCTTTTTTTATTTATGGTTTTATCATGCAGTTGTTATTATTATTATTCATCGTTTGCATATCATTACCGAGAAACCTTGATGACTCATTTTTCAATCTCAGACAATTAAAATTTCAACAACAATTTATATCAGATTGGAAATTGCACAATTTATCATTGGCCACCGCCAATCTTTAGAACATGATGATCAACAACCTCCATGTGTTGCCAGACAATTGCCGCACTTGTTGGTCACCATCATCGACCCATCTTGATTTTCTATTAACTCAATGATATCTCATTCATAGAACTCGAAATGTACAGCTAATATATATAGAGACATACCCGCACAAACGAGATCGGAGCACAGAAATCGGACCGAATGATCGAATCGTTTCGTCGGGACGCCCACCGTAGAACCACGACAGCAGGAAAACCATCCGGAAATAAAGAAAAGACTATGTCAGTTGCAGTTAACAGATAAAATCTCAGAAAATCGTATTTGATGACTCATGAAGCAACCGATGACATACAAAACAACATCGGGCTGTCTTCGGATCGAACGAAAAATAGGCGTCATCTCGCTTGAGGGCTCTGGATGGAACGTTATAGTAATGTTTGGATCTGACACCATGGTATCAACGCGGATTTCAGGTCAAACCATGAAGAAAAGATTCAATATCAGTCAGATTTCCTGCGAACATTACCATGACGTTATTTTTTTATATTGTTTCAGATCAAAGATTGAACCGAGATGAGGAGTACTTGGATGTCACCTGCTCTTTTGCTCGCATCTTCATCTTCTTCGGACGCCAGGGAGAGCGAGAGAAAGCGAGAGTTAGCCAGAGAGAGAGAGAGAGAGAGAGAGAGAGAGATGAGCTCTTCCGTTTTTGAGGGGCCTTCAAGGACCCTGGTCATTTGAACTTTGATAAGATGGATTTCTCTGTTGAGATTTCGTGGGTTTGAATGGGTCAAAGAAGAGAGAATCTCGGATATGGCAGCGCTAACCATCGCCGGCTGAAGACTAATCGGACTGACTTAGGGCGCGTTTGGTAACATTTCTGTTTAAAAATTGTTTCAGGAAACAGAAATAAAAAAAAAAAAAAAAGTGTTTCTGTTCCGGGGAACAATTTTTGAACAAAAAAAAAAACGCGTTTGGTAAATTTGTATAATTTTTTTATTTCTTTTATTTTTTAATATTTTTCTATTTTCTTTCTTATTTTCTTATTTCTTATTTCTTTTTTTCCTTTTTTTTTTTTCTTCTTTTGGCTGGTCGCCGGCCTCGGCCATGGCCGGCGACCGACCGGCCGAGGACCTGGCAGCCTCGCCTTGGCCGGGCGAGCTCGACCTCGCCCGGCGGCCGGCGAGGCTCGGCCTGGTCGGGCCACCGTAGGTCGGCGCCTAGCGGTGGCTCGGCGAGGCCGAGCCTCGCCGGCAGGAGGCGAGGTCGGGCTCGCCGGATCGGGCGAGCTCGAGCTCGCCCGACCAAGGCGAGCCCGACCTTCGCCAAGGAACGGCGACGCTTGGCTGGCCGGGGGGCGGACGCTCCGACGAGTTCGCCGGCCCCGGCTGCGTCGCCGGCCCCCGACGGCGTCGCCAGCCCTCGACGGCTAGTCGCCGGCCCTGGCCGAGGCGGGCGACCGGCCAAAGAAAAAAGAAAGAAAAAGAAGAAGAAAAGAAGAAGAAAAAATAGAGAAGAAAAGAAAGTGTTTCTAAAATGTGTTCCAGAAACAAGAAACAACTTTTTTTTTGTTTCTTGTTTCTGTTCCAGATGTGTTTCTGGAAAAAAAACAATTTTGGAACAAAAACGTACCCAAACGCATTTCCTTTTTTGTTCTGGAACAAAAAACAGAAATTTTTGTTCCTGGGAACAGAAACAAGTTTGCAAACAAACGTAGCCTTAACAACTCTATTTCTTCTTCTTACTTTTTTTTTTTTAATGAATGCTTAACTGATCGACACAAATTTAGGTGCCAATGATAATTTATTGTGTAATAGTGTTGAGGCTAAACATTGTGCAATTCGGGTATAAGTTGCAGGACTAGGAAACACTTGAGATGAGGGAGGAGTCTTTAATCTTTGAACTCGAAACTTTTAGGCTGATTCAGGATTTTTTTATCCATGACCTTGTACTTAAGTAAGTATCAAATACATTTCATAGTTGACTTAAAAAGTGTCGGTTCAATTTGTGTAATTGACTAATCGTCGAAAAATAAACTAATGAACCACAACTCATCAACTTAACATTATTTTTATCTTAAAAATATCCCCAATTCAAAAATACGTGGTTTTTTTAGAAACCTTTGTTTCACTTTGGTTGTTTGCTAAATAAATTTTCTTTAAAGTACAAAAGCTATTTTTTTTTTTCGGTCAAAAAGTACAAAAGCTAATTCAAAATTAGGAAATTAAACTAAGTGAAGGATAAGCATGTGTGTTTGGAATTAAAGTTTTCGGTCTTTTATTGTAGTGTCTAAAATTTAGTGAATATTAAGTGAAGCTTATTCAAGGAATAAATTAAGTTATCCTTGAAATTATCTTGATCTAATTTTGAGTTGAATTGAAAAATAATGCATTAATCACATTATTAACCGGAAGTTATATTTCAAAATCTGAGTATCATTCATGTATTAATATATATTTCTTGTTTTGACTTCATCACAAACTACATGGATAAACCTATATGTTTAAAGTTACTTTATTTTTAGAGAATAAAACCCCAAATTATACTCATCATAACATATTTACCGTAATTTTTTTTTTTTTTTGTGATACAATAAATCCTAAACTTATACCTATGGGATACATTTACCCCTCATCAAGATTTCGCAAATAAACACCACTCAAATCCGTGTTGACATTGCACTCATGTGGCTTCACGATGTCTTTTTGGCTGAAAAATCAAATATGTCCTAAGGGCACAAGTTTGGAGTTTTTGATGTTACAAAATAAATGTGGGGTAGATGTGCTACATTGGGCATAGTCTGAGGTGTTTTCTGTTTTTTTTTTTCCTTATTTTTATATGGTTTTTACAAATTTAAAATCAATGAGATGAATTCAAAGATATAAGTGTTTTGGGAGGATTATAGAAATTTATTTCAAAATTTTTTATCCTGATCTTTATCAATATTATTGATAAAATCTTCACCAAAAAAAAATATATTATTGATCAAATACATTTAAAGATGATTTTCTTTATTTATTTTCAGATTTAAATTTAAATCTAAAAAGTGATAGATGTGTAAGCATGACAAGCCACTAAACTAATCATACTCGGTTGAATTTAGGCTACGTACACATGACGAGCAAAGGAGCAGTTATGGCTTTATTGACTCTTAAATTTTACTCGACAAATTAAGCAATAAATTATTGTAAAAAGTTAAAAAAAGAAGAAGTAAATAGTGCTAAAAAGAACTCAAAAAAAGAATAATGAACAATAAATAAATAAAGATATGTAACGAATAACGAATAACAAATAACAAAAGTTCCTTCAATTCTTGAAACTTGGCTTTGTCACCAAAAGACTTTGTTATTGCGTCACGGCTAAAGCAACCAGAGAGCAAAGGGGAAAATGGCCTTCTCAGAATGTCCAGGTATCAGTCCAGAATAAACAATTCTTACCATCATTAGCAACATTCTAACTCTCCCTAGGAAGACCTCATCAACACCTAGGAAGGTGATGATTCAGTACGCTTGGTTCGAAGTTGGTCTTTAATGAATCGGTACCGTGTTTTCTTCTTTGGAATCGCATGCCCTGATGATTCAGTATGTTTGCTTAAAGAAAAGCAAAAGGTTAAGCAACGATTTGACAGCATAAATCACTCCAAACTATATATCCCAATAAACACTAATTCTGGAGAGATTTTTAGGCTTTTTCGTAATATAATGTGCCCGTCTGTGTGCCCGCCCAAACCAAGTTGGCATGCGATGATTGGCTTGAATAGGCAGTGATATCGTGCTCCTGAAAGCATCTAAAGATTTTTAGTTTTGATGGGAAATTGCGAGCGCCCCTTGCTCTTGTAATTGCTTTTAAACTTTACGACGCAAAACTTTATGTTCTTGTGTCGATTCAATTAGCCTTTTATTGATCAATGATCGAAAAGTTATTGCCATAACAAAGTGGATCCAAACCTAACTCATCTGGCTGTTACGAATTTTAATATTTATAAGTAGGAGTCATCGAACTTACACTTAAAAAATACATTAAAAAAAATGGGTGCTAATATTGTGCTCTGATTAGTGGACTCTTGGACCTAACCAAATCTAGAGGGAATACCGTTCACGTGTAAGACAACCAAATTAGAGGCAAGAAAACAAATGTCGGCGGAAAGGTACGCGGAAATCTATGATAATTGTTGGAATTGTATTTGCCACTGTAGCCTTTCAAGGAGCAGTGAGTCCTCCTGGAGGAGTTTGGTAGGCGGACTCCGTGGGCAAAAATATTACACACCAAGTATTGCCATAATGGCTTACAACTATCTTAATGATGTAGAATGTCGAACGAATATATACTAGACACATCCGACTCATGACTTCTTTATCTCGCATTGAATGTCATGTTGATGTGTTTCACAATATTACTAGTTTTCACTATCTTCCTTTGCCTCTTTGGATACCCCATATTGAAAGTCGTCAGGCTGATTGTGTCCAATCTCACAGTCACTACATCCACTGAGGCCAATTGGAAAGCTGCCCTCTTGGTGGAAAAAGCCTAAAGATCTACAACAGTTTGTTCTTCCGTGAAGTTGACTGCTTCGTCTACTAACATCGGTTCATATAGCAACACTTGGGATTGGCATCAACGGAGCCATTCATGCTGTGGGCTACCGGTAGGATTGTGATAAAGGCGAATATGACGCAAAGGCCTGAGGGGGGCGGTGGTTTAGGATAGGATTGAGAGTGGAGGTCTGTGAGCATAGTGGCTGTCGAATTGGGTATGAAGATGCAAAGCATGTACGTGCTTGGGTCGTGGTGAAAGAAGTACTACGACCGCATTAAAGCACATTGTGACAACTTGAGGGTAGCTTTTGCGAATTTAGAGGGAAGGAAAGCTTAGTCATCGGCGATAATCTTTTGTCCAATAATTTTTCATCACGCTCCTATATTGATGTTGACTAAATCCATCCACGACGCCAATCTTAGGTGTTGCTATTGATATTAAGGTTCATGAGCTCGCCTTGTACTATTTTGCCCGATATATAACTCAATTAATTTTTTAAAGTAAAATTCAGTGGCCTGCAAGTTACAACCCAACCCCATTTTTATATATATTTAGTACTTGCAAATTTCATGTACCATTCAAAAATCGTGGATCACTAAATTATATGGAAAAGAAAATGAACATTATGGCCGATAAGAGTTCAAGGCGAGCTTGTAAATCTTACTATCAATAGCAGCTCTTAAGCGTGGGTTTGTGGATGGATTTAGTCAAAATTGTTATAGAAGCACGGTGGAAGATTATTGGACTAAATTATCGCTGAAACCTAAAGCTTCACTCCCCCATAGACTTTGCAAAAACAACCTGCATGTCGTCATAATGAGCTTCAACGTGGGCATAGTCATTCTTTCACAGCCCAAACACGTACGTGCCTCACATCCTCAAACCCACCTTGACAACCACTGTCCCTATGGACCTCCGCTCTTAATCCATGTCCTCCACCATTGCCTCCTTTTGCCTCTCCGTTGTCATCTTTACCTTTATCACAGTCCCATCAGCCAATCGTAGCACGAATGGCTCTAATGACACCAATGCCATGGATTGCATTGTACCCAATGATAGTCGGTGAAGCATTCCACTTCACGAAAGTACAAATTTTCGTAAATCTTTGATTTCGCCACCAAGAGGGCAGCATTTCAACTGGTCCCGATGGATATGATGACTGTGATACTCAACATAGTCAGCCCTGCGACTTTAAATATGGGTAATTAGGTCCATTGGGGAGGTAAAGGAAGATGGCGAAAATGAGTAACACTGTGAAATAGATTAATACGACAATCAACGTGCAACAAAGAACCATGCATAGTGTCCGGCATCTATTTGTTGGACATTTTGTATTGCGGCTATAGGTTGGAAGGGAGGCATGCGACTGGGGCAGGTGGGAACAGTGAGGGAATCCAGATGCGTGGCACCCGGCCAATATCCCTTCGGCAGAGAATGCGGAGTGAGGTAACTCGTGACTGCTGTTTTCAGGTCGGAATGTGGAGGAAGAGATGCCATGGAAAAGAGGAATATGGCTTTCTAGGGTTTTGGATGAAAGTGAGAAATGACTTTGACTGTATAAGAAACCAATGCCAAAATATGCAAATCAAATATATAGAAAACGGACTTTACTTGTGTAACAGTACTATTACTTTCGTCGAGTGACAATAGAACTTGAATTGTTCGTTGTTTTTTTTTTTTTTTAAATGACTAGCACCCACATAACTTACTTGTCGTAGAAAATGATTACTTTTGCATGTGTGCAATAGTTAAAAGAAATAAACCTGATGACATTATTCAGAAAAATAAAGTTGTAGGATAATTAACTACAAATTTTAGATGGTGAAATATTGGTTCTAAATAAATAAATAAATAAATAATTCAAGAGTCCATAATCAGAGAAAATTAAATATCCAATATGTAAATTATATACATATTTATATTAGAGTTTTTATTTATTATTTATTATTTATTATTAATTAAGGTACACAGGAAACCCAAGTGTAATTGCCGTGACACTTTTTCTGTCGGGGAAAAGGATAGGTTTAGAGGTGATGTCGAGTTAGGACCAACAATCCCTATTCAATGCGAGTTCTCCCAAACTCTTATCTCGAGCAATCTTGAGATATTCAATTTCGATTAATCCAAAGAGAATTTTGTATTAGGAGTTGAGATCAACTAGAAACCAAGATAGGTATTGGAGTATACATCACTTTCTATATAATGCGAAATCTAGAGTTTGAGACTTGATTACACTAGTTATCTAACCAATGCCATTTCATTATCATAACTTGATTATTTGTTAACTAAGTATCACATGTGGTTTTTTTTATTCAATCATGACTCTTATAACTTATGTCCAATAGGTGTCCTATGCAATGTTTTTATATTTATTATGGTCCTAAATTGTAATCTAACAATTCAATTAAAACAGACAAATCACAATAAAAAAAAAAACAATATAAAAGAAGCACAATTGATACACTCAAAGATAGTAGTGAAAGGATAACTAACGAATGAAGTGCAGTAAAAAGACTCAATAAGAATCGAGCAAAGAATTTAACATAGCCCTATTATTATCATTATTATCAAGATGGTAACCCTCATGAGCTTAGTTCAAATTGAGTTCAATTTCTTTTCTGAAAAATTGACCTTCTAAAACTAAACTAGATCAAATGTGTCCACTAAAACCTAAACCATGTGTACACTAACTAAATGAAATTAAGCTAATTTTAATACTAAAATCTAACTACCTCATCAATGCCTTTTTTTCTAACCGTTTTCTAATTTTCTTTATTTTATAATTTATTTTATAATTTATTTATTATTTATTTCTATATATGAGCCACGGATACAAATTTGGGCTCTTATATCAAGCCCCCTCAATCTATTTAACCCATTTCCCCAAAATTCAAATTCAGCCCAAATATAATTTAATGAAGTTAAGCCCAAACTTTCCGACACTGTTCAAGCCCAAAATTCTTTATTGAACCTTAATTGAGCCTATCTTGAAGGACGACTGCTCCAAGAACGCACTCTAATTCAGTTTTTCAATATAAAACCAATCCTCTTATTCTGCCCTTTTTTTATTTATGGTTTTATCATGCAGTTGTTATTATTATTATTCATCGTTTGCATATTATTACCGAGAAACCTTGATGACTCATTTTTCAATCTCAGACAATTAAAATTTCAACAACAGTTCATATCGGATTGGAAATCGCATAATTTATCATTGGCCACCGTCAATCTCTGGAACATGATTATCAACCACCCCCATGTGTTGCCAAATAATCGTCGCACTCGTTGGTCACCATCATCCACCCATCTCGATTTTCTATTAACTCAATGACATCTCATTCATAGAACTCGAAATGTACAGCTAATGTATATAGAGACATACCCGCGCAAACGAGGTCGGAGCACAGAAATTGGACCGTAGTGATCGAATCGTTTCCTCGGGACGCCCACCGCAGAACCACGACAGCAGGCAAACCATCCGGAAATAAAAGAAAAGAATATGTCAGTTGCAGTCAACAGATAAAATCTCAGAAAATCGTATATGATGAATCATGAGGCAACCGATGACATACAAAACAACATCGGGCTGTCTTCGGATCGAACGAAAAAAAAGGCGTCATCTCGCTTATATTTTTCTCTGCGACATCTCCTCAGACGTAAGCAATATCGAGCGAGGGTTCTGGATGGAACGTTATAGTAATGTTTGGATCTGACACCATCGCATCAACGCAGATTTCAGGTCAAACCATGAACAAAAGATTCAATATCAGTCAGATTTCCTGCGAACATTACCATGACGTTATTTTTTTTATATTGTTTTAGATCAAAGATTGAACCGAGATGAGGAGTACTTGGATCTCACCTGCTCTTTTGCTCGCATCTTCATCTTCTTCGGACGCCAGCGAGAGCGAGAGCGAGAGAAAGCGACAGTTAGCCACAGAGAGAGAGAGAGAGAGAGAGATGAGCTCTTCCGTTTTTGAGGGGGCTTCAAGGACTCTGGTCATTTGAACTTTGATAAGATGGATTTCTCTGTTGAGATTTCGTGGGTTTGAATGGGTCAAAGGAGCGAGAATCTCGGATATGGCAGCGCTAACCGTCGCCGGCTGAAGACTAATCGAACTGACTCAACAACTCTATTTCTTCTTCTTCTTACTTTTTTTTTTTTTTTTATGAATGCTTAACTGATCGACACAAATTTAGGTGTCAATGATAATTTATTGTGTAATAGTGTTGAGGCTAAACATTGTGCAATTCGGGTATAACTTACAGGACTAGGAAATACTTGAGATGAGGGAGGAGTCTTTAATCTTTGAACTCGAAACTTTTAGGCTGATTCAGATTTTTTTTATTTTTTTATTTTTATCCAAGACCTTGTACTTTAGTAAGTATCAAATACATTTCATAGTTGACTTAATAAGTGTCGGTTCAATTTGTGTAATTGACTAATCATCGAAAAATAAACTAATGAACCAAAACTCATCAACTTAACATTATTTTTATCTTAAAAATATCCCCAATTCAAAAATACGTGGTCTTTTAGAAACCTTAGTTTCACTTTGGTTGTTTGCTAAATAAATTTTCTTTAAAGTACAAAAGCTATATATATATTTTTTTTGGTCGAAAAGTACAAAAGCTAATTCAAAATTAGGAAATAAAACTAAGTGAAGGATAAGCATGTGTGTTTCGAATTAAAGTTGTAGTGTCTAAAATTTAGTGAATATTAAGGGAAGCTTATTCAAGGAATAAATTAAGTTACCCTTGAAATTATCTTGATTAAATTTTGAATTGAATTGAAAGATAATGCATTAATCACATTATTAACCAGAAGTTATATTTCAAAATCTGAGTATCATTCATGTATTAATATATATATATATATATATATATATATATATATATATATATTTCTTGTTTTAACTTCATCACAAACTACATGGATAAACCTATATATTTAAAGTTACTTTATTTTTAGAGAATTAAACCCCAAATTATACTCATTATAACATATTTACCGTAATTTTTTTGTGCGTGATACAATAAATCCTAAACTTATACCTATGGGATACATTTACCCCTTGTCAAGATTTCACAAATAAACACCACTAAAATCTGCGTTGACATTGCCCTCATGTGGCTTCACGACGTCTTTTTGGCTGAAAAATCAAATATGTCCTAAGGGCACAAGTTTGGAGTTTTGATGTTCCAAAATAAATTTGGGGTAGATGTGCTACATTGGGCATAGTTTGAGGTGTTTTCTGTTTTTTTTTTTCCTTATTTTTATATGGTTTTTACAAATTTAAAATCAATGAGATGAATTCAAAGATACAAGTGTTTTAGAAGGATTATAGAAATTTATTTCGAAATATTTTATCCTGATCTCTATCAATATTATTGATCAAATACATTTAAAGATGATTTTCTTTATTTATTTTCAGTTTTAAATTTAAATCTAAAAAGTGATAGATGTGTAAGCATCACAGGTCACTAAACTAATCATACTTGGTTGAATTTAGGCTACGTGCACATGACGAGCAAAGGAGCAGTTATGGCTTTGTTGACTCTTAAATTTTACTCGACAAATTAAGCAATAAGTTATTGTAAAAAGTTAAAAAAGAAGAATAAGTAAATAGTGCTCAAAAGAACTCAAAAAGGAATAATGAATAATAAATAAATAAAGATATATAACGAATAAAAAAAACAAAAGGGCAATTCGATCTTGGTCCAACTCGCACAGTCGACATCCGCGTGCTTGAGGATGTGATTTTCTATGCACAAAAAACATAAGAATTGAGCAAAAATCCTCTTTCTGGTTCCCTCTCCTTTGCCGATCACCCCCGGCCACCAGCTCCGACAGCCACAACCTTATCATCGGTCGTCGCTCACACAACGGAAAGAGACCCATTGAAACATTCCAGAGAGTATTTTTTGAGTGACATCACCAAAAATTTCTTTCAGAAGATTGACATCTAAAGAGTTCTTTCTCGTTTTCGATTCATCTTCGTGCCCAAGGTGACTCAGCCATCATCAGACTGCTGCTCCGGAGAAGCACCTGTTCTTCTCTTTCTTATTTGTCATGAATATCTGAAGAGCTTGGATTCGTGTCCAAAGCCTTTGTTTGGGCGCCAATCACCGTTGACGAAGTCTCACAGGTTACGGTTGCTAATTCGTTCTCCATTCGCGACTTGTGATCACATTTTAGCCATTGCGGATCAAATGGCTGATAATCGTGAAATACTCAACTTGATTTTCAAAGTCTTTCACCACCGATTGTTGCCACCGACGTGTTTGGGACCTCCTTTTATCAGTACATCAGTCAATCGAGCTTGGCCGGGCGAGTTTCGAATCCTAAGCATAAGGTTTGGAGTCCGAGTCTTACCCCAAAGATCCCAAGTTAGACTCCACGGATCTTGATTGTGACCTCAAAGTCTTGGTTCGAACACTATAGTGCTAGGTCTGCCCAGCAAAGTCCTAAGCTAGGTTCTAGGGCCCTATGTTCGTGCTCCGGACAATGGCGATAATCATTCTGGTGGGGAGGTCAAGTTGGCATTTTAAATATTGAAAATTTTAATCCTTAAGATATCAAAAAGAAAAAAATGGAGAAACATTTTTCGATAACCGGAATATATGAGACAAACAAAGAAAAACGACTTTTCTTAAAATATCATGTCACTACTCCAGTGCTCAAAGCACTCGAGTCATCTCCTATACTTCGTCTGTAATTTTTCCATGATCAGCGCTTCTCGTTTTCTTCTTTCGTTTTTCCGCCACATCCTGTGCATTTCCGTGCCACCAAAGTTTTCTTTCTTCTCAACCGTCAGTCATTGGATCCATGAAGGAACCCTTCAGATCTTTAAGAGCCACTATCCTTGCCCCCCTAAAAAAAGGAGGAACGTGCCCCTTGCTTGGGCTTTTCAATTCAGAAGGGATAAGAATAAAGTATATCAGTTTGTGTCTCCTGAATAAAGAAGTCTAATTGAGCATTTGAAACATGTGTTGAGAATCTCATCAGTCAATCAGTCATATGTCCTCGATGATTACATGGCACTTTCTCAGAAGCTCCATCCAAAATATAGCTCGACCTATATACAGCTCTCACTCTCATGGTCTTTTCAATTTCACTGCTTCAGAAACCAAATCATCCCTTCAATCTTCCACATCCAGTGATCTCAAAGCTGCAAATTCTAGCCCAAAGCGAAAATGCTTCAGGAAATCTTCAGTCCCTTTGAGACCGATCCATGCGATGCTTTGAAATCCATCTGTCAGCATCTTCTTGAAGAAGATGATGATGCCCATGCTGTCAGCGCATCATTTTCTACACAAACTCCAGCAAACATGTGCAGGAGGTGTTCAGGCTTCGGCAATCTTTTACTGATGGAGAGTTGGAGCAAGCTGCCCCTAAAAGTCGATGACTCGGAGGACATGGTGGTATACAGCGCTTTGCGCGATGCGCTCAATTCCGGGTGGACAGTGCCTCTGGCTTCGTGCCAAGAACTGGATTTCAAACGGACGACCGTTGATTATAACAGCGTTGGTCTGGCAAAAGAGGAGAAACGGGAGACGGTGGAGCGTGTGGTACAAGTGCCGGTCAAGAAGATGCATTATAGAGGAGTGAGGAGGCGGCCGTGGGGAAAATACGCAGCAGAAATGAGAGACCCCAAGAAGAACGGAGCAAGGGTTTGGCTCGGCACTTACGAGACGCCCGAGGACGCGGCATTGGCCTATGACCGGGCAGCTTTTAAGATGAGGGGGTGCAAGGCCAAGCTCAACTTCCCTCACCTCATCGGCTCCACTGACTACGAGCCCATCAGGGTCAGCCTGAAACGTCGGTCTGCCGAGCCTAGCTTGCCGTCCACGTCTAGCAGTGAAAGCTTTCTGACAGGGACGAAGAGGAAAAAGAGAGAGGTTAATGTAGATGCTAAGGCGGATTTTCGAAGTCCAATCCCCTTTCACATTCTAGATGTGGGCTTATTGAGTGTGGATGAACAATTTTTGTTTTGATTGTGGAAACTGCAATTCAATGTTTTTATCCCATTCCATTAGGGTTTGTACACAGGAAAAGAGAAGGAAAAACTTCTTCTCTATAGATTAATCGACAATTACCCTTTTTTATTGGAGAAGTTCCAAACCTGGCTATGGTTTAAGCCAAAACCATGTCATTTTAGACATTAATTCTCACTCAAGTTAAAATTAATAAACGTTCGAGAGAAAAAGTAATAAAAATCCCTATTAGTATTTTCCTATAATTAAATTGGATGGAGTTAATAGAGAGATTTTTTTACCAAAAAAATAGAGAGTTACTCATGTCAATTGTAAGTTTCAAAACTGAATTCGCACATTTCGAACGTTTAAGAACTCAACCATATTTTTGGATAATTTTTAAAATTTTTGGTACACTTATCCTTATATTTTTTAATAACCTTTGGACAGCCACTAACCCTTACTGAAACTTAATAGCACATTAAAATATATATATATATATATATATATATATATATATATATATATCTGTACATTTGAATACAGAATAATACAACTCTACAGTTTTCCTTTTATCACATGTGCATGTGATTGGACCTATACGGTACCATACATCAGATCTAAAAACCTTAATTTATATACAAAAGCATGCGCACATTATTGTCCTTCCCCAATAAAATAAAAAGGAACGCGCCCCATGCTTTGGTTTTTCAATTTAAAATGGATAATAAAAAATATTAATTCATGTCTTTTGTGATTAAAAAAGTCTTATTGAGCATTTGAAACATGCCCGTTCTCATAAACTTAATCTAACATAAATGGGAGATAAGAATTAAATCATTTATGTTGAAATCACCACCAGCCAAGCAGTCAAGCTCAACCTACCTATAGCTCCCACCTTGCTAGTCTTTTCGACTCTTCACTTTTCCGAAACCAAAACATCCCATCAATCTTCCAAAATCAGTGACCACAAAGCTACAAATTGCAGCCAAAACGAGAATGCTTCAAGAGGGACTAATCAATATGATGTTTCGAAATCCATTTGTGAGTATCTTCTTGAAGATGATGATGATAGTGTCAACGCAACATCTTCTGCAGCAACTCTGACAGACACGTACACAAGGAGTTTGAGCTTTGGCAATCTATTATTAACGGAGAGTTGGAACGAACTACCCCTAACAGTTGACGACTCGAAGGACATGTTGGTATACGGAGCTTTGTGGGATGTGCTTAATTCTGGGTGGACAATGCCTTTGGCTTCAAATCAAGAACTTGATTGGGAAGTGACGACAGTTGACTATAACAGCATTGGTCAAGCTTCAAACCAAGAACTTGATTTCAAAGTGACGATCTTTGATTATAACAGCATTTGGCCCGGCAACAGAGAAGAAACCAGAGATGGTGGAGCATGAGGTACAAGCATTAGTTGAGAGAACCCATTACAAGGGAGTGAGGAGACGACCATGGGGAAGTTACGCGAAGGAGATAAGGGACTGCAAGAACAATGGAATGAGGATTTGGCTCGAGATTTACGAGACGCCTGAGGATGCAACATTGGCCTATAATCGGGCTGCTTTTAAGATGAGGGGGTCCAAGGCCAAAGCTCAACATCCCTTGCCTCATTGGCTTAGCCAAGTACAAGCCTATCAAGGTCAGCTGAATGTTCGGTCCACTGAGCCTAACTCGCCATCCACGTCCAGCGATGACAGCTTGATGACAAGGATGAAGAGAAGAAAGAGAGAGGTGAAGTTCGAAGTCCAATGCCCTTTCCTGCATTGGATATGGTCTTGTTGAGCGTGGACGAACAATGTTTATCTTGATTGTGCAAATTGCAAAGACATTTAAAAGTCAATCCGCAATTAATCTTGCAGAAAGCATCAAGTTGGTATTTTTATTCCATTTCCATAGAGTTTGTCAAAAAAAAAACATCAAAGGCCTATTCGATCACTAACTCCATCATAAAAAGACCATTGTTTTGTACACATGGAGTGAAAAAAAGACCTTCACGTGGTATAAACCTCACTAATTACATAATAATATTACTAATGATAGATCAACCAACGGCTTACTATTTAGGTAATAATATTACTAACGATTGACCACTAGCTCTTATGTTAGCATATTTGAGAGATAAAACATGTCTAGGCAAAATTTTCCAAAAATCCTAAACCTATTGTACTTTTGCTAATTTAATTGTAAACTTTTCAATTTCGCCATTTGAGTCCTAAACTTTTTCACATTTTGCCAATTAAGTCCACTATTCAGTCAATTTTGGCCAGAAATTGCTAACCTAGATGACCGATGCTAATATGAACATTTTTTAATGATCTTTTTAATTTTTTTTTCATGTTCTTTGCTCTCTCTTTTTTTTCTTTTTTCTTTTTTTGGTTTTTTGAGAGCCGAGGAGGGTGGTTGGCCAACCCTCACCGGCCTTGGGTGAGCGAGGTTGCACCCCTCGCATGGCTAGGAGAGGGGCCTGACTCGCCCAAGGTTAATGAGGGTCAATTGGCCCTCGCTTGTGGTTGGTGAGGGTTGTCAACCCTTGCCTATGGTCAGTGAGAGTCAGCTGGCCACCCTTGCTGGCCCTAACTCCAATAAAAAAAAAAAAATTCATAAAAATTCAAAATACAATATAAAAGTGTTGCGTCAATCAATGATTTGCAATCATAATCGGCTGGATGAATTTAATTGGTAAAATGTAAAAAAGTTTAGGAATCAATTGACAAAATTTAAATGTTTAAGATTAAATTGACAAAAGTGCAATAAGTTTAGGTTTTAGATAATTTTCCCTGCATGCCTGTCGATTTCAGTACATGAAAATAGTCAACAATACTTGGATTAGTCCCCGCAATGCCCAAAATAGGTGTGATGCCAACATGTACATCTTGGTCTTATCGACACTATTTCCGGATGAAGCAAGAAAGTTGGCACACCAAAAAAATAATCATAAAGATGACGCATACAACAACTGCAATTCCAGCTTTTTCACGTCATCATTGTAAATTCCAGTAAAAAGTTGTAACTGCATATAATGGTACCTATAGGCTATAAGTTACAACAAACTTCTCATAATATAGTTGCCGGTAAATTCCAGCCACTTACAATTACCGAAATATACTAACGCAAAATAAAATAAAATAAAATAAAATAAAAATCCGTATGCTTGAACCCGCAACAACTAATCCTGCAATTTTTTCTTATCACATGTATATGAGATTCGATTTATACGCAACAACCATCAGATCTAAAAACCTTAATTTAGATACAAAATGCATGCAAACATCGTTGTCCTTCCCCAATAAAAAAAGGCGGAGAGTGACCCATGCTTGGTTTTTTTTTTTTTTTTTTTTTTTTTTTAATTCAAACGGATAAAAGAAAATATCAATTTATTTCTTTCACGATAAAAAAAAAAAAAGTCTAATTGAGCATTTGAAACATGTGTTGAGAATCTCATTAGTCTTCACCAAATGCACTTTCTCAGAAGTTCCATCCAAAATCATCCCTTCAATCTTCTGCCAATAAAGCAGTCAAGCTCAACCTGTATATATAGCTCCATCTTTTATGGTCTTTTCAGCTCCACTCTTACTCCAGAAACCGTCTCATCCCTTCGATCTTCGGCATTCAGTGCTCCCAAAGCTTCAAACTCTAGCCAGAAACCAAAATGCTTCAAGAAATTTTCAGTCCTTTTGAGACTGATGGATTCGATATTTTGAAATCCATTTGCGAGCATCTCCTTGGAGATGATGATGGTGGTGTCGATGCAACAATTTATGCACCAATTCATGCACCGACTACTGCCAGCATGTGCTCAAGGAATTCAAGCTTCAGCAATCTTTTACTGGAGGAGAGTTGGAGTGGGCTGCCCCTAAAAGTCAACGATTCGGAGGACATGTTGGTGTACGGTGCTCTGTGCGATGCCCTCAATTCCGGGTGGACCATGCCTTCATCTTTGAATCAAGAACTTGATTTCGAAGCAACCACCATTGATTTCAACAGCATTGGTCTGGCGACAAAGGAGAAACGGGAGATGGTGGAGTGCGAAGTACAACTGCCGGTCGAGAAGAAACACTATAGAGGGGTAAGGAGGCGGCCATGGGGAAAATACGCGGCGGAGATGAGGGACCCCAAGAAGAATGGGGCAAGGATTTGGCTCGGGACATATGAAACGCCCGAGGATGCAGCATTGGCCTATGACCGGGCCGCTTTTAAGATGAGGGGGTCCAAGGCCAAGCTCAACTTTCCTCATCTCATTGGCTTGGCCGAGTATGACCCTGTCAGGGTCAGATCCAAGCGTCAGTCCACCAAACCTAGCTCGCCGTCCATGTCCAGCGATGATGGCTCAACGACAAGAACGAAGAGGAGAAGGAGAGAGGTCGACATGAACGACAAGAACGAAGAGGAGAAAGAGAGAGGTCGACATGGATGCTGAGGTGGATTTCAGAAGTCCTATATCCTTTCCCATATTGGATATGGATTGGTTGGGTGGGGATGAACGGTTGATATTGTGATTGTGCAAACTGCAAAGATATTGTATTGATCAATGAAAAGTCAATCAGGCAATTCATCTTCTATAAACTATCAGTTTAGTGTTTAAGCTTGAGCGATCTTTCACCGACGGAGAAATCCAGCCTGCGGTGCGAAGTGCAATCAATGTTACTGCTGAAGAAATCCTAGTCATGAGGTATAGTCAGAGAAATGTAAAGAAAAGCCCAAGTCACAGGCGATATGATCTTGATTATTCTCAAGCCCTAACCGCATTCACAAAACCCTTTTCCATTCACTGTTTTCTGCTCTGGCTATTGTTGGGTCAAAGCGTGTACATTCGTAATTGCTTCAAGACATCAAATTACATATTCTTTATCAATTCAAACAAACTTGGCCTTAGTCAAGTATTGTTATCATAAAAAGAAAAGTCGATATAGACTGAGGTGTTGGCTCATGGTAGTTTACTTTCTTTATAAAGTACAGTTTTGCACTCAAAGAAGACTTTCCATCAATTGCATTGGTTACATGGTCCAAGATTATTATCTAAAACCAACAAGAATGTGACAGAGCTGTTGGTTTCTAAATTCGTACAATATATATAAATTGACCCGGAAAGAAAAGAGTGCAATTCCAAGAGTAGAGTCCTTCATTGCGGCCAGACAGAAAGTGCGAAGCGTAATAGTCTAGGGAGTTGACCAGTCAAAGAGTCAAGGGTCAAAATAAAGAAAGAAAGAAAGAAAGAAAACACGCGGCATCAGTTAAAAAGGACGACCGAGAACTGCATTAAAGGAAGAAGGGCTTCGCCCATTGAACAGGAAAAGCGAGAAAATGAAGGCAAAAGGGAGAAAAGAGAAAAGGCTTGTGCATGTAGACGATTCGGACGTCCCAACATGCCGTATCAACGGCGAATTGTGGTGCTTGATAAGTGTCCGAGCCAATTTTTCGTCTGTTCAGAATAATATTCGAAGCTAGGGCACAAATTCAAAGTTATGTCAATTTTGAGTTGTGAGGTTAGACTAAGGAGCTATTGAGTTTTAGAATTATATGGAAATGACAATTACGTGTGTTGTGGAGTTGTGGGGTTTGACGAAATTTGATTTCGAACTACAATTTGATTGAAACGAATTTATGAAGCTTTGTGTTCGAGTTATGCGTAGTAGATAATACAATTAAGGTAATAGATGAATGTTTGCTATAAATAAATTTCTTTCTTAGCACATTAGTGTCGTTTTATTGGCTAATAAGCATATCTTAGCCGAGCTATTAGTTGGAATAGCGCATCCCTCGGTTTTTTATATGACTTTTCAATTACTTATTAGAAATTTGAGTGCGTCAGCTCGAGTAAATACTGTAAATTAGTTTTTAGCTTTTCCTAAGTAAGTGATACTATCTCTTTTTTTAGTTTGTACCATTCATATTCTAAAAGTAATATGGATTACGCATAGTATGAATTACGAAATGGCATTATTGTTACATAAAAAGTCAGATTGGACATATAACAATTATTGGTTATTTATGAATGTTTTAGAAAAATGTGTTATGCAAGGTAATGTGGAAGTTTATATATGTGTGTGTGTGTGTGTGTGTGTGTGTGTATAACTTTGCAAACTAGTTTATCAAAAAATTTCTAAATGATATGAGAAATGCTTTACAGAGGATATTTCTGGCGGATTAGCTGTGTTGCGAAAATGTTATTTTTTTGGTTTGTAAAATATATATTGGATTGGATTTCTGATAATAGAGGGTGATCGTTTGATACTTAATATGACTATGAACCCAGTGAAGGGTTTGTGGGTTGCATATTAAATTAGGATATCTTTTTAGGCCGAATCACCAGTTTTGTAGGTAGAGGCCTTGTCAAGAGGGTATGTTATATGATGTTCTATCATCAATGCATGGACTACTGACATGGGATTTAACCATTGATATTTGAGTTATGATGGTAGGTTTTAATGAGTATTTTTGATTTGCACAAAGCTTTGTTGGAGTGAAACAACTCATATGTGATTTGATATATATTTTACACTTTGAGTTTGGATTACGAGTTTCTAGTATTGCTTCATATACATGCATAGTTGCTCACTACTCTTGAACTATGGTATGATGAACTATGGTTGCTCACTACTCTTGAACCATGGTTGCTTACCCATCTCTAGCAGTCAATAGAGTGAGAGTGACCTGAATTGGGATTTCCAGGAGTTGAAAACTGCGTCTTTCGGATGGAAAAACGGCCGTATCACCCCATGCTTGTAGAGTTGGGGTTTGACAAAAAGTGGGTCAAATTATTTATCATGGAAATCATGTGCTTAAAATATTATCTAATTACCTCTGAAATTTCTCCGAACTGCCAAAATAACAAATTAAAAAATAATCCTTCGTGGAGTAGTTTAATCCCTTCATTACCCTAGTCCAAGCGACAGATGTTCAACGAAGAACATGATTCGGTGACAATCATCCGCTTTGACGTCAGCGCTTTCGAGGGGTGGAAAATAGTTATTAAAATAGACAAATTCGAATAAATTTGGAAAAAATAATTAGTAGCGATTGACGGCGTTGCAGTCGGTGCGGACCTCGCCTTCGTCGCCGGTGAGCACCTGGACGTTGCCGAGCTTGGCCATGGAAACGCCGAACTCGTAGTTGAAGACGTCGGGCCGGGTGGTGAGTGCCGCCACGAGCGGCCCCGTCCGGGAGTCGGAGTAGAGGTACTGGTCGGTGGAGAGGAGGCCCATCTTCCTCTGGAGGTTCTTGTAGTACGCGTTGTCGAAGGCTCTCGGCGTCGTCCTGTCGAGGTCCACGTACTCCGACGCCCGCTGGCACTTCCACTTCAGGTGGTTGGCGTACTGCGGGTCGAGGGTCGGGTCGGGTCGGGCTTTCCGGTGGACTTGTAGTTGTAGAGCCATGATTGGACGGGCCTGCAGGCACTTTGCCCTATCGTATGCGCCCCTACACCGAATTTGTAACAGTTTTTACGACTTTATTATGAAATGCAAAAATCAAGAAGAAAGAAAAAAAAATACCCAACCACGGGCAGCGTGGTTGGTGTGAGTTCTCTCCCTCATCGCAGAGATTAAGGGTTCGAACTTTCTTGTTGCTAAAGTATCTAAAGTGGGAGGTCCTGGTGTTAGGATTCTAGGCTTGCCTTCCCCAAGGAATAGCGACTTGCAGCAAGGCCCAACGGTGCCACTGGCTACTTGGAGGGTCGTGTGATCCCCAAAAGATGATCTCCGACGATTCCTCGATCAACAAATAAATAAATAAATAAATAAATAAATAATGATAAAAATGTACCGCAAAATTTCATAAATTATTCCTTACATCCATTCAGAATTCACCCTTTAGACTAAAATTGCAATATAAATAATAAATAATCAAATTTCATCTCACTTTCATCTGTGGGTAAATGGAACATAGTGTTTTAGATTTTAATATAGATTTCTTATTTATTCATTGATTTTTGAAAATAAAAGAAATAAAAGAAGTTCACCTGAGAGAACAACCAAGTCAGGGACATTTAATCCTTGGGATTGGAAGAGCTGGAGGAGCGACGTGATGTTTTCGTGGCCCATCGGCACCTCATTGGCCTCCCCGGCGACGGAGACTTTCCCGTCCTTGCGTCCGTACGGCACCAGCCAGTATGGCCTGCCGGCTTAAATGGTGGCGTCCCTCGCGGCTGCAGTCAGGATGTCGGCGCACGATGCTGTCCTCGGGCAGCTCTTCTCAAGCTCCATCTTTATGTCGTTGATTATCGCGCTCCTCATGGTTCAACAATATCGACGCGTCACATCCCTATACAAATCAATCATAATAATTAAGTTAAATGGAGTCTGGAAAAATTCAATCATTCACTTTCTTGACAGCAATCAAAATGGATAGCAGTTGGACAAACTACGTACCCTAACAACGCAGTCATGGAAATGCAACCTCATTAGGGCAGGCGCTAACGTATAGTCCTTGATCCATTCCTTCACCTTCCTGCCCACGACGGCTTCGAATTGGGGGCAACTCTACTGGTATTACTGGAAAGACAGCCCGTACTCTTCTATCGGCACGTCCCGAGCAGCCCTCCAGCTTGGACGGCGGCTGAAACCAAGTGAAGAGCGACGAAAAACAGCGCTGATGACGCGAGAACTTCCATGATTTGATGTGATCGACGACCGATGATCGTGTGAATGTCGACCAATCCACGAGAGATCGATCAATCGATATTCGATGTTGCAGATGGTGCCTGCCTCAGGGATTTATATACGATCCCATGTTTCTTTTCAATCGGATTAGTTGGATAAGGTGTTCGAGAATCAAAGTAAGTGACATCCACTCCGGGCGGTGCCGGTATGACATGCCGGCATGCAGAGTTTTGGAGAAGAATTGTAGGCTTTTCTCTTCTATCTATTTATCAAATTAGTTTAATTATTAATCGATTTAATTATTGTGCGTAGAGGATTAAATAATTAAAATCGATATGAGAAGACGGGTGTCGCCAACCAAATTGACCAATGCCGTGTTGGGGGACCACTACTCAGGATGAAAGCTCAATCGATGGTTTTCTAGCAAAAATGGGATAAAAAAAAAAAAAAAAAAAAAAGAAGAAAGAAAGAAAGAAAGAAATAATTCAATCTATGGTTATTTGGACATCTTTGAGACAAACTGACACAACAGAAAAAGCAAATTATGTACATAAATCTATTTACTCCACGTTTGAATTTAATAAATCTTGTAAATCTTTGGCATAACCACGACAATATTTTTACACCATTTTTTCCTAGATAACAATGAGAAAGACAACCCTTTTGCTACCCAACATTATCCAAATTGCTAATGAAATGCCTAACATATTGAGGTGGGGTTTTCAAATTTAGAGCCCCCTTCACCAAGTCTCTCCTCATCATCAACAATCTAATCCGTTCCTCAAGAAGGGGGAAAAAGGCATTCTCACTGTCGTTTGGAAGTTGGAGATGTTCTCTTCATTATATAGAAGAAAACAGTCTATGAAAGTGAATACATGTGGCATCCTCATTAAGCAAAAAAAAATCATATATCAATATGTGGAGAAAAAAAGAAGTCATAAACTTATTATATTTGTGTCAATTCAGTCATAAATCTTTCAATTTGACTAATTTAATTATAAACCTTTTTAAGTTTGGCCAATTTAGTTGTAAAGCTTTTGTAGGTTTGCCAATTTAATCCGAACATTTTCACATATTTACAAATTTAGTCTTATACCTTTTGATAATTTGTTAATTTAGTAATTTTGACTAATCTTGATCCGAAATTGCTAACAAAATGGTCTAATGACGCCGACTATCTCATGTGACATGATCGACACTAACGTGAATAATTTTTTAAATTTTCTTTTTAATTGCTAAAATTTGGAAGGAAATAGCAAAAATTGTCTATGTCAGCATAGATCGCAACGTTAATGATTCTCAGTTAAAATTATCCAGAATGACTTAATTGGCAAATTGTTAAAATGTTTAGAGCTAAATTGACAAATTATCAAACAGAGTTTAGAGCTAAAGTGGCACAGTCAAAAGGTTTATGACAAAATTGGCTCAATTGAAATATTTATGATTGAATTGGTTGACAAATAATAAGTTAATGACTTTTTGAATTATTTTCCTTATGTAAGAGAGAGAAAATAACAAAGAAAAGCCCATAAGCATTTTTTGCTAGCATAACTCGAGGAATTAATAGAGGCACTTGATTGATAGAATTTTGCCAATTCCAATATTTGAAAATTTGAAAACTTAATTGAGTTTCATGATAAATTTTATGATTTCTAACGTATACATTCCTTTTTCTTACTGATAGGTTTTTTTTTTTTTTTTTTTTATTATGCTTACCAACACTTAAGAAACTGACAAGCACAAAAAAAAATCATATATTTGAATTCAAACAATATAATTCTGTAATTTTCTAGTTATCACATGCATATGTGATCGGATCTTTCTGGCACCCACACATCAGATCTAAAAACCTTAATTTATATATGAAAGCATCCGCAAACGTCATTGTCCTTCCCAAACAAAATAAAACGGATCGTGCCTTACGTCTCGTCATGATTAAAGAAGACAAATTAAGCATTTGAAACGTGTAGAGAATTTCATCAGTCGTCACCAAAATGCAGTTTCTCATCAGCTCCATCCCTGATCATCCCTTCAATCTTCCACCCCTCAACCAGTCAAGCTCAACCAAATCATCCCTTCAATCTTCCACATTCAGTCATCTCAAAGCTATAGATTCTAGCCAGAAAACAAAATGCTTCAGGAAATTATCAGTCCCTTTGAGACCGATCGATTTGATGTTTTGAAATCCATTTGTGAGCATCTTTTTGAACATGATGATGATGGTGTCAACGCAACGTTTTGGGCACCAACTCCTGCGAGCATATACTCAAGGAGTTCAAGCTTCAGCAGTCTTTTCCTGACGGAGAGTTGGAGCGAATGACCCTCAAAATCAATGACTCGGAGGACATGTTCGTGTACGGCGCTTTGCATGATGTGCTCAATTCCGGGTGGACAATGCCTTTTGCTTCGAATCAATTACTTGATTTTGAAGTGACGACCATTGATTACAATGGCATTGGTCTAGCGACGGGGCAAAAACCAGAGACGGTGGAGCGTGAGGTACAAGTGGCGGTTGAGAAGATGCACTATAGAGGGATGAGGAGGTGGCAGTTGGGAAAATAAGCGGCAGAGATAAGGGACCCCAAGAAGAACGGAACAAGGATTTGGCTCTAGACATACGAGATTGCCTCATCGGCTCGGCTGAGCACGATCCCGTCAGAGTCAGACCCAAACGTAGGTCCGCTGAGCCTAGCTTGCTGTCCACGTCCAGCGATCACGACTCGATGATGAGAATGAAGAGGAGAAAGAGGGAGGTTGACGTGGCTGTTGAGGTGGAGTCCGATCTCCTTTCCCATATTAGATATGGATTTATTGAGTGGAGACCAACGGTACTTATTTTGACTATGCAAACTGCATAGACATTGTCTTGATCAATGAACACTCTATCAGGCCATTTATCTTGATCCTTCTGTTTTTTCCGGTTGAAATTTTGATCCTAACTTAAGGAACAACAAAGATAGACAAGAGATGGAAAAAAAGTTAATTTCATAAACCCTTTTTTCATTCACTGGTCTCTCCTCTAGCTAGCGTTGGGTCAACATTTATCACTAACCCACACAAGATGCGTCTATTTACAGAAGCAGTTTGCTGAAGAACTTGGAATATCTCAACTTGTAAAGATCGGTTCCATGTTTCTCCTGCGGTTTCTGTGTGTGATGTAAAACATAATAATAGCCATAAGAATTCACATACCAGTTCATATGATGAACGTTCTATTTCCAAGCAAATAGTCTCTTCGTGTGCTCACAAAGCGAACTTCAAAAAAAGCGCAAAAGGACTGAAGCAAAAAAGGCAACGACGTAAGAGAAAAAAGGAGAAAATTTCGATCGCGTTAATTACCGCGCAAATGGCGGCAACCACCCACATCACAGTGAACTCCAATGTCCTCTCTTCCCCTCCTGGCTTCATTCTCTTGCTCTCAATGCCTCGATGAGTCTTAATCATGCATTGATCTAAGGAAATGAGATCCCCATCAATGGTTGAGTTTTGTCAAGATTCCAAAAGAAACACAGTGTAGGGTAGGGAATAAAGCCCATCATAATTGGCGGCAGATTACATATGAAGCTTACATGGTTCATCGGCTACGGCTTTGTCCAGACAGTCAAGATTTGATATACAAATTCGTTGCTCTCAAACAATCTAAGAGTTTAGAACACAATTCATCGGATGCTCAACTTGAATTCAATATCAGAGCAAAAGACCTACAGTTGGATCTCGTGCATCCTTTTGGCATGGGGTGATTCAATCGAGCGGGCATAGATCTCGTGTTTTGAGAGTACCTAAGAACTTCCTGATTCGACAACAATTTCTTTTGGAGCACCTCTTCCGCTTGTAAATTTGTAATTGCTTTAAAACATCAAATGACATATTCTTTATCAATTCAAACAAACTTGATCTTGCTCAAGCATTGTCACCATAAAAATAAAAATAAAAAAGTTGACATAAACCGAGGTGCTGGTTCATCGTACTTAACTTTCTTTATACAGTACTGGTCAAAGAAAAATAAAGTAGTTGTAAAGAATATGACAGAGTTGATGGTTTCTAAATTTGTAAAATATATGTAAAATTGACCCAGAACGAAAGAGTGGAATTCCAAGAGTAGAGTCGTTCATAGCAGCCAGACAGAAAGTAAGCAAGTGGGTCAAATTATTCATCATGGAAAACATGTGCTTAAAATAATATCTAGTCACCCATGAAATTTCTCCTATCTGCTAAAATAGCAAATTACCAAATAATCCTCTGTGGAGTAGTTTAATGCCTTTATTCGCCTAGTCCAAGCGACAGATCGTCAACAAACCTAAAGGCCAAAGCTTAAGCAGTCCCCTGTTGACCTTTTGAATGGAAGAATCAAATAACAATAAGTAAAACGACCCTTTTGCTTCACAACATTATCCAAAATTGCCATTCGGTGGTTTGATAGCGATAGTATATATACGGTCGATCGATGTATAAAATGCCTCACTCAAATTATGACGCCAAATTGCAGAGATCGATATAGTGTAATAGTTGCGTATAATACTGTGAGAAGAGTATTTGCTAGTTAACTCGCAATATGTGAGGTTATTAAATATTATATGAATTCTTTGTAAGATTAATAGATCTATTAGAGATGTATCTAAGAGATATTCTCCATATCTCTTCTTTTGATTGTGCATATTCACATCTCCCTTTGATTGTCACAACCTTGATTGATCTTGTGACCTTAAATAGTCGTTTGGTGAAGCCTTATGAATTCTTCTTTATAATACAAACACAGTAATATACATGTGTTCCACATGTTTCTTATTTAGATCAACGTAAAAAGATAAAAGGAGATAACTAAAAGGAAATATAAAGACATGACACCAAAAGATCTTACAAAGTCAATCTTTGAGAAGATTATTCAAAAAAGTCTTAAACCAATTATAGTTTAGTCAATTTGGTAATAAACTTTCCAATTTGATAAATTTAGTACTCAACCTTTTGACAATCTTTCAATGTAATCTTTTTGGCCAATTTTGATTTCAAAATTACAAAATTGGTGATCTAATCAGTGTCGGCCATGCCATGTCACTAACTTTTTTCTTTGTTGGTTTAAGTAGTCCCGTAACGATTTTAAGGATACACTTTCCGGCATGTCAGTTTGGTTCATTTGTGTATTTGATTCTATACTATTTGTGTAGAAAACCCAAAGCCAAATCCGAGCCCCCTACTCTTCTTGGTATCTTATCTCCACCGTGTATTTGCCCTACGGCCTCCTTCTCACTCCATCCATAGCGCCTCTCTTCCGCCTTATTTCCACCACCCCCACCCCCTCCCGCCGGCGCCATACCATTGATGACGCCATTATCAAGTACTGCCATCTCGAAACCAAGCTGTTGATAAAGGGACCCACCTCAAGTATAGTGCGTCTCGCACTGCACTATCCACAATTACCTAAAATGTTATAAATTTACGTGATTCAATTCAAAGTGTCTATATCTATTACATAGCGGAGCCAACATTAAATAATATATTGTAATTGAAGAATCAGAGTTTCAATCATTTACAAGCTTAAATGTTCTACTCAGCTAAATTAAGTCAAAATCCACAGAATTTATAATTAAACAATTCAATTTGAATGTCAAGTTGACCGCCCAAAATCCACGCGTCCAAGCACATCCGCACGGCCAAAGAAAGGGAACTCCGGAGCTTCTCTACTTTTTTAACCCAAAAAGCAAATCTTTTCTTTTTACTTTTTATTTTCTTTCCTTTCTGGACACTTCATGACCCCATACTTAAAATAGATACACTATAGTGATCTCTTCTTTTTGTACGGTTAAAGGAGTCCACGTGGAGCACTTTGTCAGATTCCTCTTTCTGGGTCAAACCTTGAAGAATTATCTCCAAAAAAAAAAAAAACAACGCCCAAGAAAATCCAAATTTAATTTAGATAAATGGGCATATTGAACCAAAATCCTCTAAAATCTCATGCACGGCTCAAATTTGAGATACAATTTAACAAAATTAGCAAAGCTCGAGCTCTGACGGTATATGTTATTGTCAATGTTGATGTCATATTCAAGAAGATGATAGTGAATGGAATCCAGAATGTCAAAATGAAAATGGGGGTCTTCTGAAAAATTAGTGTCCGCAGGCATTTTCTTCCCCGTTCCTTGTGTGTTGTTTTCTTGAGCGCGTGTTTGGTTGCATAATTTCGGTGGGTGACCATGAGTGGACGGAGCGAGAGAAGTACATATAGGTTGAGGATATGGATTAAAGCAACCATAAAATGTACTTTTTCTTAATTTATTTCTTTTGGAGTTTTCAAGAAGCTTCACACTGGAACACATGTTTCACATGTTGATATTCTAGTTATTTTTATATGTCATATTATCAGCTATAAATGAATGTATTCTAATTCTTAATTATCCGATGCAAAAATAAAAGAGAAGTGATGGGTGACGTTCCTTTATTTTGAACAAGGACCATAAAGTACAGGCATGCGTTATTACATAAAAAGAGTATAATATCAAATATCTAGATCCTCGTATCTGGTGGTGCCGTTAATGTGAGGAAATTTTTGGTTAATACATATTTAGAATCATAACTAAAAATATTTAGAATAAATATTTAGAATAAATACATATTTTGATAACGTAAATCTATACAATAATTTCTTTATACAATAACTTTTTCCGATGAATCATAACTAAAAATCACAATGAATTACCACCGGACGCGGTGGCTCTGCTGGTAAGTCTTCCCCACCGTGGGAGGACCTAGTGACCCCTTCTAGGAGGGAGAGGGTTCGACTCACCGCGGAGCATTTATAGAAAGGTTCTGTCGACATTTGGTCCTAAAGTGGTGGTGTAATTGTCTTTCGCATTGCAAGTTGAATCATGAAATTCCACGAACTGGACCCCTGATTTTTTGCTGGAATGTGTTGGAATTTGCCGAATTTTTGTTGAGGTGTTGCCAGAATATTATTGTTGTAGCTTGGCTAGAATTCACTAAAAAGTTTCGGGAGTTGTCGTAATTTGTTCGGAATTTGTTCGGGAGGTCATATGTGCTCGCCGAGGCCATAGCTTTTCGTGTCGGCCGAAGCTTATTCTAGGATTCCATTTATAGAAAGGTTCGTCGACATTTGGTCCTAAAGTGGTGGTGTAATTGTCTTTCGCATTGCAAGTTGAATCATGAAATTCCACGAACTGGACCCCCGATTTTTTGCTGGAATGTGTTGGAATTTGCCGAATTTTGTTGAGGTGTTGCCAGAATATTATTGTTGTAGCTTGGCTAGAATTCACTAAAAAGTTTCTTGGGAGTTGTCGTAATTTGTTCGGAATTTGTTCGGGAGGTCATATGTGCTCGCGAGGCCATAGCTTTTCGTGTCGGCCGAAGCTTATTCTAGGATTCCATTTATAGAAAGGTTCCGTCGACATTTGGTCCTAAAGTGGTGGTGTAATTGTCTTTCGCATTGCAAGTTGAATCATGAAATTCCACGAACTGGACCCCGATTTTTTGCTGGAATGTGTTGGAATTTGCCGAATTTTTGTTGAGGTGTTGCCAGAATATTATTGTTGTAGCTTGGCTAGAATTCACTAAAAAGTTTCTTGGGAGTTGTCGTAATTTGTTCGGAATTTGTTCGGGAGGTCATATGTGCTCGCTGAGGCCATAGCTTTTCGTGTCGGCCGAAGCTTATTCTAGGATTCCATTTATAGAAAGGTTCTGTCGACATTTGGTCCTAAAGTGGTGGTGTAATTGTCTTTCGCATTGCAAGTTGAATCATGAAATTCCACGAACCGGACCCCTGATTTTTTCTTGGAATGTGTTGGAATTTGCCGAATTTTTGTTGAGGTGTTGCCAGAATATTATTGTTGTAGCTTGGCTAGAATTCACTAAAAAGTTTACCGGGAGTTGTCGTAATTTGTTCGGAATTTGTTCGGGAGGTCATATGTGCTCGCGAGGCCATAGCTTTTCGTGTCGGCCGAAGCTTATTCTAGGATTCCATTTATAGAAAGGTTAAATCGACATTTGGTCCTAAAGTGGTGGTGTAATTGTCTTTCGCATTGCAAGTTGAATCATGAAATTCCACGAACTGGACCCCTGATTTTTTGCTGGAATGTGTTGGAATTTGCCGAATTTTTGTTGAGGTGTTGCCAGAATATTATTGTTGTAGCTTGGCTAGAATTCACTAAAAAGTTTCTTGGGAGTTGTCGTAATTTGTTCGGAATTTGTTCGGGAGGTCATATGTGCTCGCTGAGGCCATAGCTTTTCGTGTCGGCCGAAGCTTATTCTAGGATTCCATTTATAGAAAGGTTCTGTCGACATTTGGTCCTAAAGTGGTGGTGTAATTGTCTTTCGCATTGCAAGTTGAATCATGAAATTCCTGAACTGGACCCCTGATTTTTTTTTGGAATGTGTTGGAATTTGCCGAATTTTTGTTGAGGTGTTGCAGAATATTATTGTTGTAGCTTGGCTAGAATTCACTAAAAAGTTTCTTGGGAGTTGTCGTAATTTGTTCGGAATTTGTTCGGGAGGTCATATGTGCTCGCCGAGGCCATAGCTTTTCGTGTCGCCGAAGCTTATTCTAGGATTCCATTTATAGAAAGGTTCCGTCGACATTTGGTCCTAAAGTGGTGGTGTAATTGTCTTTCGCATTGCAAGTTGAATCATGAAATTCCACGAACTGGACCCCTGATTTTTTGCTGGAATGTGTTGGAATTTGCCGAATTTTTGTTGAGGTGTTGCCAGAATATTATTGTTGTAGCTTGGCTAGAATTCACTAAAAAGTTTCTTGGGAGTTGTCGTAATTTGTTCGGAATTTGTTCGGGAGGTCATATGTGCTCGCGAGGCCATAGCTTTTCGTGTCGGCCGAAGCTTATTCTAGGATTCCATTTATAGAAAGGTTCGTCGACATTTGGTCCTAAAGTGGTGGTGTAATTGTCTTTCGCATTGCAAGTTGAATCATGAAATTCCACGAACCGGACCCCGATTTTTTTGCTGGAATGTGTTGGAATTTGCCGAATTTTTGTTGAGGTGTTGCCAGAATATTATTGTTGTAGCTTGGCTAGAATTCACTAAAAAGTTTCTTGGGAGTTGTCGTAATTTGTTCGGAATTTGTTCGGGAGGTCATATGTGCTCGCCGAGGCCATAGCTTTTCGTGTCGGCCGAAGCTTATTCTAGGATTCCATTTATAGAAAGGTTCTCGACATTTGGTCCTAAAGTGGTGGTGTAATTGTCTTTCGCATTGCAAGTTGAATCATGAAATTCCACGAACCGGACCCCTGATTTTTTGCTGGAATGTGTTGGAATTTGCCGAATTTTTGTTGAGGTGTTGCCGAATATTATTGTTGTAGCTTGGCTAGAATTCACTAAAAAGTTTCTTGGGAGTTGTCGTAATTTGTTCGGAATTTGTTCGGGAGGTCATATGTGCTCGCCGAGGCCATAGCTTTTCGTGTCGGCCGAAGCTTATTCTAGGATTCCATTTATAGAAAGGTTCTGGTCGACATTTGGTCCTAAAGTGGTGGTGTAATTGTCTTTCGCATTGCAAGTTGAATCATGAAATTCCACGAACCTGGACCCTGATTTTTTGCTGGAATGTGTTGGAATTTGCCGAATTTTTGTTGAGGTGTTGCCGAATATTATTGTTGTAGCTTGGCTAGAATTCACTAAAAAGTTTACCGGGAGTTGTCGTAATTTGTTCGGAATTTGTTCGGGAGGTCATATGTGCTCGCCGAGGCCATAGCTTTTCGTGTCGGCCGAAGCTTATTCTAGGATTCCATTTATAGAAAGGTTACGTCGACATTTGGTCCTAAAGTGGTGGTGTAATTGTCTTTCGCATTGCAAGTTGAATCATGAAATTCCACGAACCGGACCCCTGATTTTTTTTGGAATGTGTTGGAATTTGCCGAATTTTTGTTGAGGTGTTGCCAGAATATTATTGTTGTAGCTTGGCTAGAATTCACTAAAAAGTTTCTTGGGAGTTGTCGTAATTTGTTCGGAATTTGTTCGGGAGGTCATATGTGCTCGCCGAGGCCATAGCTTTTCGTGTCGGCCGAAGCTTATTCTAGGATTCCATTTATAGAAAGGTTCGTCGACATTTGGTCCTAAAGTGGTGGTGTAATTGTCTTTCGCATTGCAAGTTGAATCATGAAATTCCACTAACCGGACCCCGATTTTTTTTTGGAATGTGTTGGAATTTGCCGAATTTTTGTTGAGGTGTTGCTTTAATATTATTGTTGTAGCTTGGCTAGAATTCACTAAAAAGTTTACTGGGAGTTGTCGTAATTTGTTCGGAATTTGTTCGGGAGGTCATATGTGCTCGCTGAGGCCATAGCTTTTCGTGTCGGCCGAAGCTTATTCTAGGATTCCATTTATAGAAAGGTTACGTCGACATTTGGTCCTAAAGTGGTGGTGTAATTGTCTTTCGCATTGCAAGTTGAATCATGAAATTCCACGAACCGGACCCCGATTTTTTGCTGGAATGTGTTGGAATTTGCCGAATTTTTGTTGAGGTGTTGCAGAATATTATTGTTGTAGCTTGGCTAGAATTCACTAAAAAGTTTACCGGGAGTTGTCGTAATTTGTTCGGAATTTGTTCGGGAGGTCATATGTGCTCGCGAGGCCATAGCTTTTCGTGTCGGCCGAAGCTTATTCTAGGATTCCATTTATAGAAAGGTTCTGTCGACATTTGGTCCTAAAGTGGTGGTGTAATTGTCTTTCGCATTGCAAGTTGAATCATGAAATTCCACGAACCGGACCCCGATTTTTTGCTGGAATGTGTTGGAATTTGCCGAATTTTTGTTGAGGTGTTGCCAGAATATTATTGTTGTAGCTTGGCTAGAATTCACTAAAAAGTTTACTTGGGAGTTGTCGTAATTTGTTCGGAATTTGTTCGGGAGGTCATATGTGCTCGCCGAGGCCATAGCTTTTCGTGTCGGCCGAAGCTTATTCTAGGATTCCATTTATAGAAAGGTTCGTCGACATTTGGTCCTAAAGTGGTGGTGTAATTGTCTTTCGCATTGCAAGTTGAATCATGAAATTCCACGAACCGGACCCCCTGATTTTTTGCTGGAATGTGTTGGAATTTGCCGAATTTTTGTTGAGGTGTTGCCAGAATATTATTGTTGTAGCTTGGCTAGAATTCACTAAAAAGTTTTTGGGAGTTGTCGTAATTTGTTCGGAATTTGTTCGGGAGGTCATATGTGCTCGCCGAGGCCATAGCTTTTCGTGTCGGCCGAAGCTTATTCTAGGATTCCATTTATAGAAAGGTTCGTCGACATTTGGTCCTAAAGTGGTGGTGTAATTGTCTTTCGCATTGCAAGTTGAATCATGAAATTCCACGAACCGGACCCTGATTTTTTTTGGAATGTGTTGGAATTTGCCGAATTTTTGTTGAGGTGTTGCAGAATATTATTGTTGTAGCTTGGCTAGAATTCACTAAAAAGTTTACTGGGAGTTGTCGTAATTTGTTCGGAATTTGTTCGGGAGGTCATATGTGCTCGCTGAGGCCATAGCTTTTCGTGTCGGCCGAAGCTTATTCTAGGATTCCATTTATAGAAAGGTTCGTCGACATTTGGTCCTAAAGTGGTGGTGTAATTGTCTTTCGCATTGCAAGTTGAATCATGAAATTCCACGAACCGGACCCCGATTTTTTGCCGGAATGTGTTGGAATTTGCCGAATTTTTGTTGAGGTGTTGCCAGAATATTATTGTTGTAGCTTGGCTAGAATTCACTAAAAAGTTTACTTGGGAGTTGTCGTAATTTGTTCGGAATTTGTTCGGGAGGTCATATGTGCTCGCGAGGCCATAGCTTTTCGTGTCGGCCGAAGCTTATTCTAGGATTCCATTTATAGAAAGGTTCGTCGACATTTGGTCCTAAAGTGGTGGTGTAATTGTCTTTCGCATTGCAAGTTGAATCATGAAATTCCACGAACTGGACCCCTGATTTTTTGCTGGAATGTGTTGGAATTTGCCGAATTTTTGTTGAGGTGTTGCCAGAATATTATTGTTGTAGCTTGGCTAGAATTCACTAAAAAGTTTACTTGGGAGTTGTCGTAATTTGTTCGGAATTTGTTCGGGAGGTCATATGTGCTCGCCGAGGCCATAGCTTTTCGTGTCGGCCGAAGCTTATTCTAGGATTCCATTTATAGAAAGGTTCGTCGACATTTGGTCCTAAAGTGGTGGTGTAATTGTCTTTCGCATTGCAAGTTGAATCATGAAATTCCACTAACCGGACCCCGATTTTTTGCTGGAATGTGTTGGAATTTGCCGAATTTTTGTTGAGGTGTTGCGAATATTATTGTTGTAGCTTGGCTAGAATTCACTAAAAAGTTTACCGGGAGTTGTCGTAATTTGTTCGGAATTTGTTCGGGAGGTCATATGTGCTCGCCGAGGCCATAGCTTTTCGTGTCGGCCGAAGCTTATTCTAGGATTCCATTTATAGAAAGGTTCCGTCGACATTTGGTCCTAAAGTGGTGGTGTAATTGTCTTTCGCATTGCAAGTTGAATCATGAAATTCCACGAACCGGACCCCGATTTTTTGCCGGAATGTGTTGGAATTTGCCGAATTTTTGTTGAGGTGTTGCGAATATTATTGTTGTAGCTTGGCTAGAATTCACTAAAAAGTTTACCGGGAGTTGTCGTAATTTGTTCGGAATTTGTTCGGGAGGTCATATGTGCTCGCGAGGCCATAGCTTTTCGTGTCGGCCGAAGCTTATTCTAGGATTCCATTTATAGAAAGGTTCCGTCGACATTTGGTCCTAAAGTGGTGGTGTAATTGTCTTTCGCATTGCAAGTTGAATCATGAAATTCCACGAACCGGACCCCGATTTTTTTTGGAATGTGTTGGAATTTGCCGAATTTTTGTTGAGGTGTTGCAGAATATTATTGTTGTAGCTTGGCTAGAATTCACTAAAAAGTTTACCGGGAGTTGTCGTAATTTGTTCGGAATTTGTTCGGGAGGTCATATGTGCTCGCCGAGGCCATAGCTTTTCGTGTCGGCCGAAGCTTATTCTAGGATTCCATTTATAGAAAGGTTCATCGACATTTGGTCCTAAAGTGGTGGTGTAATTGTCTTTCGCATTGCAAGTTGAATCATGAAATTCCACGAACCGGACCCCCGATTTTTTGCTGGAATGTGTTGGAATTTGCCGAATTTTTGTTGAGGTGTTGCGAATATTATTGTTGTAGCTTGGCTAGAATTCACTAAAAAGTTTACTTGGGAGTTGTCGTAATTTGTTCGGAATTTGTTCGGGAGGTCATATGTGCTCGCCGAGGCCATAGCTTTTCGTGTCGGCCGAAGCTTATTCTAGGATTCCATTTATAGAAAGGTTCGTCGACATTTGGTCCTAAAGTGGTGGTGTAATTGTCTTTCGCATTGCAAGTTGAATCATGAAATTCCACGAACCGGACCCCCGATTTTTTTGCTGGAATGTGTTGGAATTTGCCGAATTTTTGTTGAGGTGTTGCCGAATATTATTGTTGTAGCTTGGCTAGAATTCACTAAAAAGTTTACCGGGAGTTGTCGTAATTTGTTCGGAATTTGTTCGGGAGGTCATATGTGCTCGCCGAGGCCATAGCTTTTCGTGTCGGCCGAAGCTTATTCTAGGATTCCATTTATAGAAAGGTTCTCGTCGACATTTGGTCCTAAAGTGGTGGTGTAATTGTCTTTCGCATTGCAAGTTGAATCATGAAATTCCACGAACCGGACCCCTGATTTTTTGCTGGAATGTGTTGGAATTTGCCGAATTTTTGTTGAGGTGTTGCCAGAATATTATTGTTGTAGCTTGGCTAGAATTCACTAAAAAGTTTACCGGGAGTTGTCGTAATTTGTTCGGAATTTGTTCGGGAGGTCATATGTGCTCGCCGAGGCCATAGCTTTTCGTGTCGGCCGAAGCTTATTCTAGGATTCCATTTATAGAAAGGTTCTCGACATTTGGTCCTAAAGTGGTGGTGTAATTGTCTTTCGCATTGCAAGTTGAATCATGAAATTCCACGAACCGGACCCCGATTTTTTGCTGGAATGTGTTGGAATTTGCCGAATTTTTGTTGAGGTGTTGCCGAATATTATTGTTGTAGCTTGGCTAGAATTCACTAAAAAGTTTACTTGGGAGTTGTCGTAATTTGTTCGGAATTTGTTCGGGAGGTCATATGTGCTCGCTGAGGCCATAGCTTTTCGTGTCGGCCGAAGCTTATTCTAGGATTCCATTTATAGAAAGGTTCTGTCGACATTTGGTCCTAAAGTGGTGGTGTAATTGTCTTTCGCATTGCAAGTTGAATCATGAAATTCCACGAACCGGACCCCTGATTTTTTGCTGGAATGTGTTGGAATTTGCCGAATTTTTGTTGAGGTGTTGCCGAATATTATTGTTGTAGCTTGGCTAGAATTCACTAAAAAGTTTCCGGGAGTTGTCGTAATTTGTTCGGAATTTGTTCGGGAGGTCATATGTGCTCGCCGAGGCCATAGCTTTTCGTGTCGGCCGAAGCTTATTCTAGGATTCCATTTATAGAAAGGTTAAATCGACATTTGGTCCTAAAGTGGTGGTGTAATTGTCTTTCGCATTGCAAGTTGAATCATGAAATTCCACGAACCGGACCCCGATTTTTTGCTGGAATGTGTTGGAATTTGCCGAATTTTTGTTGAGGTGTTGCAGAATATTATTGTTGTAGCTTGGCTAGAATTCACTAAAAAGTTTACTTGGGAGTTGTCGTAATTTGTTCGGAATTTGTTCGGGAGGTCATATGTGCTCGCCGAGGCCATAGCTTTTCGTGTCGGCCGAAGCTTATTCTAGGATTCCATTTATAGAAAGGTTCGTCGACATTTGGTCCTAAAGTGGTGGTGTAATTGTCTTTCGCATTGCAAGTTGAATCATGAAATTCCACGAACCGGACCCCCGATTTTTTGCTGGAATGTGTTGGAATTTGCCGAATTTTTGTTGAGGTGTTGCCAGAATATTATTGTTGTAGCTTGGCTAGAATTCACTAAAAAGTTTACCGGGAGTTGTCGTAATTTGTTCGGAATTTGTTCGGGAGGTCATATGTGCTCGCTGAGGCCATAGCTTTTCGTGTCGGCCGAAGCTTATTCTAGGATTCCATTTATAGAAAGGTTCTGTCGACATTTGGTCCTAAAGTGGTGGTGTAATTGTCTTTCGCATTGCAAGTTGAATCATGAAATTCCACGAACCGGACCCCCGATTTTTTGCTGGAATGTGTTGGAATTTGCCGAATTTTTGTTGAGGTGTTGCCGAATATTATTGTTGTAGCTTGGCTAGAATTCACTAAAAAGTTTACCGGGAGTTGTCGTAATTTGTTCGGAATTTGTTCGGGAGGTCATATGTGCTCGCTGAGGCCATAGCTTTTCGTGTCGGCCGAAGCTTATTCTAGGATTCCATTTATAGAAAGGTTCTGTCGACATTTGGTCCTAAAGTGGTGGTGTAATTGTCTTTCGCATTGCAAGTTGAATCATGAAATTCCACTAACCGGACCCCTGATTTTTTGCTGGAATGTGTTGGAATTTGCCGAATTTTTGTTGAGGTGTTGCGAATATTATTGTTGTAGCTTGGCTAGAATTCACTAAAAAGTTTTTGGGAGTTGTCGTAATTTGTTCGGAATTTGTTCGGGAGGTCATATGTGCTCGCCGAGGCCATAGCTTTTCGTGTCGGCCGAAGCTTATTCTAGGATTCCATTTATAGAAAGGTTCGTCGACATTTGGTCCTAAAGTGGTGGTGTAATTGTCTTTCGCATTGCAAGTTGAATCATGAAATTCCACGAACCGGACCCCGATTTTTTGCTGGAATGTGTTGGAATTTGCCGAATTTTTGTTGAGGTGTTGCCAGAATATTATTGTTGTAGCTTGGCTAGAATTCACTAAAAAGTTTACTGGGAGTTGTCGTAATTTGTTCGGAATTTGTTCGGGAGGTCATATGTGCTCGCTGAGGCCATAGCTTTTCGTGTCGGCCGAAGCTTATTCTAGGATTCCATTTATAGAAAGGTTCGTCGACATTTGGTCCTAAAGTGGTGGTGTAATTGTCTTTCGCATTGCAAGTTGAATCATGAAATTCCACGAACCGGACCCCTGATTTTTTGCTGGAATGTGTTGGAATTTGCCGAATTTTTGTTGAGGTGTTGCCAGAATATTATTGTTGTAGCTTGGCTAGAATTCACTAAAAAGTTTTTGGGAGTTGTCGTAATTTGTTCGGAATTTGTTCGGGAGGTCATATGTGCTCGCTGAGGCCATAGCTTTTCGTGTCGGCCGAAGCTTATTCTAGGATTCCATTTATAGAAAGGTTCTGTCGACATTTGGTCCTAAAGTGGTGGTGTAATTGTCTTTCGCATTGCAAGTTGAATCATGAAATTCCTAACCGGACCCCGATTTTTTGCTGGAATGTGTTGGAATTTGCCGAATTTTTGTTGAGGTGTTGCCAGAATATTATTGTTGTAGCTTGGCTAGAATTCACTAAAAAGTTTACTTGGGAGTTGTCGTAATTTGTTCGGAATTTGTTCGGGAGGTCATATGTGCTCGCCGAGGCCATAGCTTTTCGTGTCGGCCGAAGCTTATTCTAGGATTCCATTTATAGAAAGGTTAAATCGACATTTGGTCCTAAAGTGGTGGTGTAATTGTCTTTCGCATTGCAAGTTGAATCATGAAATTCCACGAACCGGACCCCTGATTTTTTTGGAATGTGTTGGAATTTGCCGAATTTTTGTTGAGGTGTTGCCAGAATATTATTGTTGTAGCTTGGCTAGAATTCACTAAAAAGTTTCTTGGGAGTTGTCGTAATTTGTTCGGAATTTGTTCGGGAGGTCATATGTGCTCGCCGAGGCCATAGCTTTTCGTGTCGGCCGAAGCTTATTCTAGGATTCCATTTATAGAAAGGTTCTGGTCGACATTTGGTCCTAAAGTGGTGGTGTAATTGTCTTTCGCATTGCAAGTTGAATCATGAAATTCCATTAACCGGACCCCTGATTTTTTGCTGGAATGTGTTGGAATTTGCCGAATTTTTGTTGAGGTGTTGCCGAATATTATTGTTGTAGCTTGGCTAGAATTCACTAAAAAGTTTCTTGGGAGTTGTCGTAATTTGTTCGGAATTTGTTCGGGAGGTCATATGTGCTCGCTGAGGCCATAGCTTTTCGTGTCGGCCGAAGCTTATTCTAGGATTCCATTTATAGAAAGGTTCTGTCGACATTTGGTCCTAAAGTGGTGGTGTAATTGTCTTTCGCATTGCAAGTTGAATCATGAAATTCCACGAACCGGACCCCCGATTTTTTGCTGGAATGTGTTGGAATTTGCCGAATTTTTGTTGAGGTGTTGCAGAATATTATTGTTGTAGCTTGGCTAGAATTCACTAAAAAGTTTCTTGGGAGTTGTCGTAATTTGTTCGGAATTTGTTCGGGAGGTCATATGTGCTCGCCGAGGCCATAGCTTTTCGTGTCGGCCGAAGCTTATTCTAGGATTCCATTTATAGAAAGGTTCTCGTCGACATTTGGTCCTAAAGTGGTGGTGTAATTGTCTTTCGCATTGCAAGTTGAATCATGAAATTCCACGAACTGGACCCCGATTTTTTTTTGGAATGTGTTGGAATTTGCCGAATTTTTGTTGAGGTGTTGCAGAATATTATTGTTGTAGCTTGGCTAGAATTCACTAAAAAGTTTACTTGGGAGTTGTCGTAATTTGTTCGGAATTTGTTCGGGAGGTCATATGTGCTCGCCGAGGCCATAGCTTTTCGTGTCGGCCGAAGCTTATTCTAGGATTCCATTTATAGAAAGGTTCGTCGACATTTGGTCCTAAAGTGGTGGTGTAATTGTCTTTCGCATTGCAAGTTGAATCATGAAATTCCACGAACTGGACCCCCGATTTTTTTTGGAATGTGTTGGAATTTGCCGAATTTTTGTTGAGGTGTTGCAGAATATTATTGTTGTAGCTTGGCTAGAATTCACTAAAAAGTTTACCGGGAGTTGTCGTAATTTGTTCGGAATTTGTTCGGGAGGTCATATGTGCTCGCTGAGGCCATAGCTTTTCGTGTCGGCCGAAGCTTATTCTAGGATTCCATTTATAGAAAGGTTCTGTCGACATTTGGTCCTAAAGTGGTGGTGTAATTGTCTTTCGCATTGCAAGTTGAATCATGAAATTCCACGAACCGGACCCCCGATTTTTTGCTGGAATGTGTTGGAATTTGCCGAATTTTTGTTGAGGTGTTGCCAGAATATTATTGTTGTAGCTTGGCTAGAATTCACTAAAAAGTTTACCTTGGGAGTTGTCGTAATTTGTTCGGAATTTGTTCGGGAGGTCATATGTGCTCGCCGAGGCCATAGCTTTTCGTGTCGGCCGAAGCTTATTCTAGGATTCCATTTATAGAAAGGTTCGTCGACATTTGGTCCTAAAGTGGTGGTGTAATTGTCTTTCGCATTGCAAGTTGAATCATGAAATTCCACGAACGGACCCCCGATTTTTTTGCTGGAATGTGTTGGAATTTGCCGAATTTTTGTTGAGGTGTTGCCGAATATTATTGTTGTAGCTTGGCTAGAATTCACTAAAAAGTTTACTTGGGAGTTGTCGTAATTTGTTCGGAATTTGTTCGGGAGGTCATATGTGCTCGCCGAGGCCATAGCTTTTCGTGTCGGCCGAAGCTTATTCTAGGATTCCATTTATAGAAAGGTTCGTCGACATTTGGTCCTAAAGTGGTGGTGTAATTGTCTTTCGCATTGCAAGTTGAATCATGAAATTCCACGAACCGGACCCCCGATTTTTTGCTGGAATGTGTTGGAATTTGCCGAATTTTTGTTGAGGTGTTGCCGAATATTATTGTTGTAGCTTGGCTAGAATTCACTAAAAAGTTTACTTGGGAGTTGTCGTAATTTGTTCGGAATTTGTTCGGGAGGTCATATGTGCTCGCCGAGGCCATAGCTTTTCGTGTCGGCCGAAGCTTATTCTAGGATTCCATTTATAGAAAGGTTACGTCGACATTTGGTCCTAAAGTGGTGGTGTAATTGTCTTTCGCATTGCAAGTTGAATCATGAAATTCCACGAACCTGGACCCCGATTTTTTTTGGAATGTGTTGGAATTTGCCGAATTTTTGTTGAGGTGTTGCGAATATTATTGTTGTAGCTTGGCTAGAATTCACTAAAAAGTTTACTTGGGAGTTGTCGTAATTTGTTCGGAATTTGTTCGGGAGGTCATATGTGCTCGCCGAGGCCATAGCTTTTCGTGTCGGCCGAAGCTTATTCTAGGATTCCATTTATAGAAAGGTTCGTCGACATTTGGTCCTAAAGTGGTGGTGTAATTGTCTTTCGCATTGCAAGTTGAATCATGAAATTCCACGAACCGGACCCCGATTTTTTTGGAATGTGTTGGAATTTGCCGAATTTTTGTTGAGGTGTTGCCAGAATATTATTGTTGTAGCTTGGCTAGAATTCACTAAAAAGTTTCTTGGGAGTTGTCGTAATTTGTTCGGAATTTGTTCGGGAGGTCATATGTGCTCGCCGAGGCCATAGCTTTTCGTGTCGGCCGAAGCTTATTCTAGGATTCCATTTATAGAAAGGTTCGTCGACATTTGGTCCTAAAGTGGTGGTGTAATTGTCTTTCGCATTGCAAGTTGAATCATGAAATTCCACGAACCGGACCCCGATTTTTTGCTGGAATGTGTTGGAATTTGCCGAATTTTTGTTGAGGTGTTGCGAGAATATTATTGTTGTAGCTTGGCTAGAATTCACTAAAAAGTTTTTGGGAGTTGTCGTAATTTGTTCGGAATTTGTTCGGGAGGTCATATGTGCTCGCTGAGGCCATAGCTTTTCGTGTCGGCCGAAGCTTATTCTAGGATTCCATTTATAGAAAGGTTCTGTCGACATTTGGTCCTAAAGTGGTGGTGTAATTGTCTTTCGCATTGCAAGTTGAATCATGAAATTCCACGAACCGGACCCCCGATTTTTTGCTGGAATGTGTTGGAATTTGCCGAATTTTTGTTGAGGTGTTGCCAGAATATTATTGTTGTAGCTTGGCTAGAATTCACTAAAAAGTTTTGGGAGTTGTCGTAATTTGTTCGGAATTTGTTCGGGAGGTCATATGTGCTCGCCGAGGCCATAGCTTTTCGTGTCGGGAAGCTTATTCTAGGATTCCATTTATAGAAAGGTTACGTCGACATTTGGTCCTAAAGTGGTGGTGTAATTGTCTTTCGCATTGCAAGTTGAATCATGAAATTCCACGAACTGGACCCCGATTTTTTGCTGGAATGTGTTGGAATTTGCCGAATTTTTGTTGAGGTGTTGCGAATATTATTGTTGTAGCTTGGCTAGAATTCACTAAAAAGTTTACCGGGAGTTGTCGTAATTTGTTCGGAATTTGTTCGGGAGGTCATATGTGCTCGCCGAGGCCATAGCTTTTCGTGTCGGCCGAAGCTTATTCTAGGATTCCATTTATAGAAAGGTTCTCATCGACATTTGGTCCTAAAGTGGTGGTGTAATTGTCTTTCGCATTGCAAGTTGAATCATGAAATTCCACGAACTGGACCCCTGATTTTTTGCTGGAATGTGTTGGAATTTGCCGAATTTTTGTTGAGGTGTTGCCGAATATTATTGTTGTAGCTTGGCTAGAATTCACTAAAAAGTTTTGGGAGTTGTCGTAATTTGTTCGGAATTTGTTCGGGAGGTCATATGTGCTCGCGAGGCCATAGCTTTTCGTGTCGGCCGAAGCTTATTCTAGGATTCCATTTATAGAAAGGTTACGTCGACATTTGGTCCTAAAGTGGTGGTGTAATTGTCTTTCGCATTGCAAGTTGAATCATGAAATTCCACGAACCGGACCCCCGATTTTTTGCTGGAATGTGTTGGAATTTGCCGAATTTTTGTTGAGGTGTTGCCAGAATATTATTGTTGTAGCTTGGCTAGAATTCACTAAAAAGTTTACTTGGGAGTTGTCGTAATTTGTTCGGAATTTGTTCGGGAGGTCATATGTGCTCGCCGAGGCCATAGCTTTTCGTGTCGGCCGAAGCTTATTCTAGGATTCCATTTATAGAAAGGTTCGTCGACATTTGGTCCTAAAGTGGTGGTGTAATTGTCTTTCGCATTGCAAGTTGAATCATGAAATTCCACGAACCGGACCCCTGATTTTTTGCTGGAATGTGTTGGAATTTGCCGAATTTTTGTTGAGGTGTTGCAGAATATTATTGTTGTAGCTTGGCTAGAATTCACTAAAAAGTTTACTTGGGAGTTGTCGTAATTTGTTCGGAATTTGTTCGGGAGGTCATATGTGCTCGCCGAGGCCATAGCTTTTCGTGTCGGCCGAAGCTTATTCTAGGATTCCATTTATAGAAAGGTTCTCGACATTTGGTCCTAAAGTGGTGGTGTAATTGTCTTTCGCATTGCAAGTTGAATCATGAAATTCCACGAACGGACCCCGATTTTTTTTGGAATGTGTTGGAATTTGCCGAATTTTTGTTGAGGTGTTGCCGAATATTATTGTTGTAGCTTGGCTAGAATTCACTAAAAAGTTTCTTGGGAGTTGTCGTAATTTGTTCGGAATTTGTTCGGGAGGTCATATGTGCTCGCGAGGCCATAGCTTTTCGTGTCGGCCGAAGCTTATTCTAGGATTCCATTTATAGAAAGGTTCGTCGACATTTGGTCCTAAAGTGGTGGTGTAATTGTCTTTCGCATTGCAAGTTGAATCATGAAATTCCACGAACCGGACCCCGATTTTTTGCTGGAATGTGTTGGAATTTGCCGAATTTTTGTTGAGGTGTTGCCAGAATATTATTGTTGTAGCTTGGCTAGAATTCACTAAAAAGTTTCTTGGGAGTTGTCGTAATTTGTTCGGAATTTGTTCGGGAGGTCATATGTGCTCGCCGAGGCCATAGCTTTTCGTGTCGGCCGAAGCTTATTCTAGGATTCCATTTATAGAAAGGTTCGTCGACATTTGGTCCTAAAGTGGTGGTGTAATTGTCTTTCGCATTGCAAGTTGAATCATGAAATTCCACGAACCGGACCCCTGATTTTTTGTTGGAATGTGTTGGAATTTGCCGAATTTTTGTTGAGGTGTTGCCAGAATATTATTGTTGTAGCTTGGCTAGAATTCACTAAAAAGTTTCTTGGGAGTTGTCGTAATTTGTTCGGAATTTGTTCGGGAGGTCATATGTGCTCGCCGAGGCCATAGCTTTTCGTGTCGGCCGAAGCTTATTCTAGGATTCCATTTATAGAAAGGTTACATCGACATTTGGTCCTAAAGTGGTGGTGTAATTGTCTTTCGCATTGCAAGTTGAATCATGAAATTCCACGAACCGGACCCCGATTTTTTCTTTGGAATGTGTTGGAATTTGCCGAATTTTTGTTGAGGTGTTGCCAGAATATTATTGTTGTAGCTTGGCTAGAATTCACTAAAAAGTTTCTTGGGAGTTGTCGTAATTTGTTCGGAATTTGTTCGGGAGGTCATATGTGCTCGCTGAGGCCATAGCTTTTCGTGTCGGCCGAAGCTTATTCTAGGATTCCATTTATAGAAAGGTTCTGTCGACATTTGGTCCTAAAGTGGTGGTGTAATTGTCTTTCGCATTGCAAGTTGAATCATGAAATTCCACGAACTGGCCCCTGATTTTTTGCTGGAATGTGTTGGAATTTGCCGAATTTTTGTTGAGGTGTTGCCAGAATATTATTGTTGTAGCTTGGCTAGAATTCACTAAAAAGTTTACCGGGAGTTGTCGTAATTTGTTCGGAATTTGTTCGGGAGGTCATATGTGCTCGCCGAGGCCATAGCTTTTCGTGTCGGCCGAAGCTTATTCTAGGATTCCATTTATAGAAAGGTTACGTCGACATTTGGTCCTAAAGTGGTGGTGTAATTGTCTTTCGCATTGCAAGTTGAATCATGAAATTCCACGAACTGGACCCCGATTTTTTTTGGAATGTGTTGGAATTTGCCGAATTTTTGTTGAGGTGTTGCGAATATTATTGTTGTAGCTTGGCTAGAATTCACTAAAAAGTTTCTTGGGAGTTGTCGTAATTTGTTCGGAATTTGTTCGGGAGGTCATATGTGCTCGCCGAGGCCATAGCTTTTCGTGTCGGCCGAAGCTTATTCTAGGATTCCATTTATAGAAAGGTTACGTCGACATTTGGTCCTAAAGTGGTGGTGTAATTGTCTTTCGCATTGCAAGTTGAATCATGAAATTCCCACTAACCGGACCCCTGATTTTTTTTGCTGGAATGTGTTGGAATTTGCCGAATTTTTGTTGAGGTGTTGCCAGAATATTATTGTTGTAGCTTGGCTAGAATTCACTAAAAAGTTTCTTGGGAGTTGTCGTAATTTGTTCGGAATTTGTTCGGGAGGTCATATGTGCTCGCCGAGGCCATAGCTTTTCGTGTCGGCCGAAGCTTATTCTAGGATTCCATTTATAGAAAGGTTACGTCGACATTTGGTCCTAAAGTGGTGGTGTAATTGTCTTTCGCATTGCAAGTTGAATCATGAAATTCCACGAACCGGACCCCGATTTTTTCTTTGGAATGTGTTGGAATTTGCCGAATTTTTGTTGAGGTGTTGCCAGAATATTATTGTTGTAGCTTGGCTAGAATTCACTAAAAAGTTTACTTGGGAGTTGTCGTAATTTGTTCGGAATTTGTTCGGGAGGTCATATGTGCTCGCTGAGGCCATAGCTTTTCGTGTCGGCCGAAGCTTATTCTAGGATTCCATTTATAGAAAGGTTCTGTCGACATTTGGTCCTAAAGTGGTGGTGTAATTGTCTTTCGCATTGCAAGTTGAATCATGAAATTCCACGAACCGGACCCCGATTTTTTGCTTTGGAATGTGTTGGAATTTGCCGAATTTTTGTTGAGGTGTTGCAGAATATTATTGTTGTAGCTTGGCTAGAATTCACTAAAAAGTTTTTTGGGAGTTGTCGTAATTTGTTCGGAATTTGTTCGGGAGGTCATATGTGCTCGCGAGGCCATAGCTTTTCGTGTCGGCCGAAGCTTATTCTAGGATTCCATTTATAGAAAGGTTCGTCGACATTTGGTCCTAAAGTGGTGGTGTAATTGTCTTTCGCATTGCAAGTTGAATCATGAAATTCCACGAACTGGACCCCTGATTTTTTGCTGGAATGTGTTGGAATTTGCCGAATTTTTGTTGAGGTGTTGCCAGAATATTATTGTTGTAGCTTGGCTAGAATTCACTAAAAAGTTTACTGGGAGTTGTCGTAATTTGTTCGGAATTTGTTCGGGAGGTCATATGTGCTCGCGAGGCCATAGCTTTTCGTGTCGGCCGAAGCTTATTCTAGGATTCCATTTATAGAAAGGTTACATCGACATTTGGTCCTAAAGTGGTGGTGTAATTGTCTTTCGCATTGCAAGTTGAATCATGAAATTCCACGAACCGGACCCCTGATTTTTTGCTGGAATGTGTTGGAATTTGCCGAATTTTTGTTGAGGTGTTGCCGAATATTATTGTTGTAGCTTGGCTAGAATTCACTAAAAAGTTTACTGGGAGTTGTCGTAATTTGTTCGGAATTTGTTCGGGAGGTCATATGTGCTCGCTGAGGCCATAGCTTTTCGTGTCGGCCGAAGCTTATTCTAGGATTCCATTTATAGAAAGGTTCTGTCGACATTTGGTCCTAAAGTGGTGGTGTAATTGTCTTTCGCATTGCAAGTTGAATCATGAAATTCCACGAACCGGACCCCCGATTTTTTTTGGAATGTGTTGGAATTTGCCGAATTTTGTTGAGGTGTTGCAGAATATTATTGTTGTAGCTTGGCTAGAATTCACTAAAAAGTTTACTTGGGAGTTGTCGTAATTTGTTCGGAATTTGTTCGGGAGGTCATATGTGCTCGCCGAGGCCATAGCTTTTCGTGTCGGCCGAAGCTTATTCTAGGATTCCATTTATAGAAAGGTTCGTCGACATTTGGTCCTAAAGTGGTGGTGTAATTGTCTTTCGCATTGCAAGTTGAATCATGAAATTCCACGAACCGGACCCCGATTTTTTGCTGGAATGTGTTGGAATTTGCCGAATTTTTGTTGAGGTGTTGCAGAATATTATTGTTGTAGCTTGGCTAGAATTCACTAAAAAGTTCTTGGGAGTTGTCGTAATTTGTTCGGAATTTGTTCGGGAGGTCATATGTGCTCGCCGAGGCCATAGCTTTTCGTGTCGGCCGAAGCTTATTCTAGGATTCCATTTATAGAAAGGTTACGTCGACATTTGGTCCTAAAGTGGTGGTGTAATTGTCTTTCGCATTGCAAGTTGAATCATGAAATTCCACGAACCGGACCCCTGATTTTTTCTTTGGAATGTGTTGGAATTTGCCGAATTTTTGTTGAGGTGTTGCCAGAATATTATTGTTGTAGCTTGGCTAGAATTCACTAAAAAGTTTCTTGGGAGTTGTCGTAATTTGTTCGGAATTTGTTCGGGAGGTCATATGTGCTCGCCGAGGCCATAGCTTTTCGTGTCGGCCGAAGCTTATTCTAGGATTCCATTTATAGAAAGGTTCGTCGACATTTGGTCCTAAAGTGGTGGTGTAATTGTCTTTCGCATTGCAAGTTGAATCATGAAATTCCACGAACCGGACCCCCGATTTTTTCTTTGGAATGTGTTGGAATTTGCCGAATTTTTGTTGAGGTGTTGCCAGAATATTATTGTTGTAGCTTGGCTAGAATTCACTAAAAAGTTTCTTGGGAGTTGTCGTAATTTGTTCGGAATTTGTTCGGGAGGTCATATGTGCTCGCCGAGGCCATAGCTTTTCGTGTCGGCCGAAGCTTATTCTAGGATTCCATTTATAGAAAGGTTACATCGACATTTGGTCCTAAAGTGGTGGTGTAATTGTCTTTCGCATTGCAAGTTGAATCATGAAATTCCACGAACCGGACCCCGATTTTTTGCTGGAATGTGTTGGAATTTGCCGAATTTTTGTTGAGGTGTTGCGAATATTATTGTTGTAGCTTGGCTAGAATTCACTAAAAAGTTTCTTGGGAGTTGTCGTAATTTGTTCGGAATTTGTTCGGGAGGTCATATGTGCTCGCCGAGGCCATAGCTTTTCGTGTCGGCCGAAGCTTATTCTAGGATTCCATTTATAGAAAGGTTACGTCGACATTTGGTCCTAAAGTGGTGGTGTAATTGTCTTTCGCATTGCAAGTTGAATCATGAAATTCCACGAACTGGACCCCTGATTTTTTGCTGGAATGTGTTGGAATTTGCCGAATTTTTGTTGAGGTGTTGCCAGAATATTATTGTTGTAGCTTGGCTAGAATTCACTAAAAAGTTTCTTGGGAGTTGTCGTAATTTGTTCGGAATTTGTTCGGGAGGTCATATGTGCTCGCTGAGGCCATAGCTTTTCGTGTCGGCCGAAGCTTATTCTAGGATTCCATTTATAGAAAGGTTCTGTCGACATTTGGTCCTAAAGTGGTGGTGTAATTGTCTTTCGCATTGCAAGTTGAATCATGAAATTCCACGAACCGGACCCCCGATTTTTTTTGGAATGTGTTGGAATTTGCCGAATTTTTGTTGAGGTGTTGCCAGAATATTATTGTTGTAGCTTGGCTAGAATTCACTAAAAAGTTTCTTTGGGAGTTGTCGTAATTTGTTCGGAATTTGTTCGGGAGGTCATATGTGCTCGCCGAGGCCATAGCTTTTCGTGTCGGCCGAAGCTTATTCTAGGATTCCATTTATAGAAAGGTTCGTCGACATTTGGTCCTAAAGTGGTGGTGTAATTGTCTTTCGCATTGCAAGTTGAATCATGAAATTCCACGAACCTGGACCCCTGATTTTTTGCTGGAATGTGTTGGAATTTGCCGAATTTTTGTTGAGGTGTTGCAGAATATTATTGTTGTAGCTTGGCTAGAATTCACTAAAAAGTTTCTTGGGAGTTGTCGTAATTTGTTCGGAATTTGTTCGGGAGGTCATATGTGCTCGCCGAGGCCATAGCTTTTCGTGTCGGCCGAAGCTTATTCTAGGATTCCATTTATAGAAAGGTTCGTCGACATTTGGTCCTAAAGTGGTGGTGTAATTGTCTTTCGCATTGCAAGTTGAATCATGAAATTCCACGAACCTGGACCCCGATTTTTTTCTTTGGAATGTGTTGGAATTTGCCGAATTTTTGTTGAGGTGTTGCCAGAATATTATTGTTGTAGCTTGGCTAGAATTCACTAAAAAGTTTCTTGGGAGTTGTCGTAATTTGTTCGGAATTTGTTCGGGAGGTCATATGTGCTCGCCGAGGCCATAGCTTTTCGTGTCGGCCGAAGCTTATTCTAGGATTCCATTTATAGAAAGGTTACGTCGACATTTGGTCCTAAAGTGGTGGTGTAATTGTCTTTCGCATTGCAAGTTGAATCATGAAATTCCACGAACTGGACCCCGATTTTTTGCTGGAATGTGTTGGAATTTGCCGAATTTTTGTTGAGGTGTTGCCAGAATATTATTGTTGTAGCTTGGCTAGAATTCACTAAAAAGTTTCTTGGGAGTTGTCGTAATTTGTTCGGAATTTGTTCGGGAGGTCATATGTGCTCGCCGAGGCCATAGCTTTTCGTGTCGGCCGAAGCTTATTCTAGGATTCCATTTATAGAAAGGTTACGTCGACATTTGGTCCTAAAGTGGTGGTGTAATTGTCTTTCGCATTGCAAGTTGAATCATGAAATTCCACGAACTGGACCCCGATTTTTTTGGAATGTGTTGGAATTTGCCGAATTTTTGTTGAGGTGTTGCAGAATATTATTGTTGTAGCTTGGCTAGAATTCACTAAAAAGTTTACTTGGGAGTTGTCGTAATTTGTTCGGAATTTGTTCGGGAGGTCATATGTGCTCGCCGAGGCCATAGCTTTTCGTGTCGGCCGAAGCTTATTCTAGGATTCCATTTATAGAAAGGTTACATCGACATTTGGTCCTAAAGTGGTGGTGTAATTGTCTTTCGCATTGCAAGTTGAATCATGAAATTCCACGAACTGGACCCCTGATTTTTTGCTTTGGAATGTGTTGGAATTTGCCGAATTTTTGTTGAGGTGTTGCCAGAATATTATTGTTGTAGCTTGGCTAGAATTCACTAAAAAGTTTTCTTGGGAGTTGTCGTAATTTGTTCGGAATTTGTTCGGGAGGTCATATGTGCTCGCCGAGGCCATAGCTTTTCGTGTCGGCCGAAGCTTATTCTAGGATTCCATTTATAGAAAGGTTCGTCGACATTTGGTCCTAAAGTGGTGGTGTAATTGTCTTTCGCATTGCAAGTTGAATCATGAAATTCCACGAACCGGACCCCGATTTTTTTTTGGAATGTGTTGGAATTTGCCGAATTTTTGTTGAGGTGTTGCCGAATATTATTGTTGTAGCTTGGCTAGAATTCACTAAAAAGTTTCTTGGGAGTTGTCGTAATTTGTTCGGAATTTGTTCGGGAGGTCATATGTGCTCGCCGAGGCCATAGCTTTTCGTGTCGGCCGAAGCTTATTCTAGGATTCCATTTATAGAAAGGTTCGTCGACATTTGGTCCTAAAGTGGTGGTGTAATTGTCTTTCGCATTGCAAGTTGAATCATGAAATTCCACGAACTGGACCCCCGATTTTTTCTGGAATGTGTTGGAATTTGCCGAATTTTTGTTGAGGTGTTGCGAATATTATTGTTGTAGCTTGGCTAGAATTCACTAAAAAGTTTTGGGAGTTGTGTAATTTGTTCGGAATTTGTTCGGGAGGTCATATGTGCTCGCCGAGGCCATAGCTTTTCGTGTCGGCCGAAGCTTATTCTAGGATTCCATTTATAGAAAGGTTACGTCGACATTTGGTCCTAAAGTGGTGGTGTAATTGTCTTTCGCATTGCAAGTTGAATCATGAAATTCCACGAACTGGACCCCGATTTTTTGCTGGAATGTGTTGGAATTTGCCGAATTTTTGTTGAGGTGTTGCGAATATTATTGTTGTAGCTTGGCTAGAATTCACTAAAAAGTTTCTTGGGAGTTGTCGTAATTTGTTCGGAATTTGTTCGGGAGGTCATATGTGCTCGCCGAGGCCATAGCTTTTCGTGTCGGCCGAAGCTTATTCTAGGATTCCATTTATAGAAAGGTTACGTCGACATTTGGTCCTAAAGTGGTGGTGTAATTGTCTTTCGCATTGCAAGTTGAATCATGAAATTCCACGAACCGGACCCCCGATTTTTTGCTGGAATGTGTTGGAATTTGCCGAATTTTTGTTGAGGTGTTGCAGAATATTATTGTTGTAGCTTGGCTAGAATTCACTAAAAAGTTTCTTGGGAGTTGTCGTAATTTGTTCGGAATTTGTTCGGGAGGTCATATGTGCTCGCCGAGGCCATAGCTTTTCGTGTCGGCCGAAGCTTATTCTAGGATTCCATTTATAGAAAGGTTATGTCGACATTTGGTCCTAAAGTGGTGGTGTAATTGTCTTTCGCATTGCAAGTTGAATCATGAAATTCCACGAACTGGACCCCTGATTTTTTTCTTTGGAATGTGTTGGAATTTGCCGAATTTTTGTTGAGGTGTTGCCAGAATATTATTGTTGTAGCTTGGCTAGAATTCACTAAAAAGTTTCTTGGGAGTTGTCGTAATTTGTTCGGAATTTGTTCGGGAGGTCATATGTGCTCGCTGAGGCCATAGCTTTTCGTGTCGGCCGAAGCTTATTCTAGGATTCCATTTATAGAAAGGTTCTGTCGACATTTGGTCCTAAAGTGGTGGTGTAATTGTCTTTCGCATTGCAAGTTGAATCATGAAATTCCATTTAACTGGACCCCCGATTTTTTGCTGGAATGTGTTGGAATTTGCCGAATTTTTGTTGAGGTGTTGCCAGAATATTATTGTTGTAGCTTGGCTAGAATTCACTAAAAAGTTTCTTGGGAGTTGTCGTAATTTGTTCGGAATTTGTTCGGGAGGTCATATGTGCTCGCCGAGGCCATAGCTTTTCGTGTCGGCCGAAGCTTATTCTAGGATTCCATTTATAGAAAGGTTCGTCGACATTTGGTCCTAAAGTGGTGGTGTAATTGTCTTTCGCATTGCAAGTTGAATCATGAAATTCCACGAACTGGACCCCGATTTTTTCTTTGGAATGTGTTGGAATTTGCCGAATTTTTGTTGAGGTGTTGCAGAATATTATTGTTGTAGCTTGGCTAGAATTCACTAAAAAGTTTCTTGGGAGTTGTCGTAATTTGTTCGGAATTTGTTCGGGAGGTCATATGTGCTCGCCGAGGCCATAGCTTTTCGTGTCGGCCGAAGCTTATTCTAGGATTCCATTTATAGAAAGGTTACGTCGACATTTGGTCCTAAAGTGGTGGTGTAATTGTCTTTCGCATTGCAAGTTGAATCATGAAATTCCACGAACCGGACCCCGATTTTTTCTTTGGAATGTGTTGGAATTTGCCGAATTTTTGTTGAGGTGTTGCAGAATATTATTGTTGTAGCTTGGCTAGAATTCACTAAAAAGTTTCTTGGGAGTTGTCGTAATTTGTTCGGAATTTGTTCGGGAGGTCATATGTGCTCGCCGAGGCCATAGCTTTTCGTGTCGGCCGAAGCTTATTCTAGGATTCCATTTATAGAAAGGTTCGTCGACATTTGGTCCTAAAGTGGTGGTGTAATTGTCTTTCGCATTGCAAGTTGAATCATGAAATTCCACGAACCTGGACCCCTGATTTTTTCTTTGGAATGTGTTGGAATTTGCCGAATTTTTTTGAGGTGTTGCCGAATATTATTGTTGTAGCTTGGCTAGAATTCACTAAAAAGTTTTTGGGAGTTGTCGTAATTTGTTCGGAATTTGTTCGGGAGGTCATATGTGCTCGCGAGGCCATAGCTTTTCGTGTCGGCCGAAGCTTATTCTAGGATTCCATTTATAGAAAGGTTATGTCGACATTTGGTCCTAAAGTGGTGGTGTAATTGTCTTTCGCATTGCAAGTTGAATCATGAAATTCCACGAACTGGACCCCGATTTTTTTTGCTGGAATGTGTTGGAATTTGCCGAATTTTTGTTGAGGTGTTGCCAGAATATTATTGTTGTAGCTTGGCTAGAATTCACTAAAAAGTTTCTTGGGAGTTGTCGTAATTTGTTCGGAATTTGTTCGGGAGGTCATATGTGCTGCCGAGGCCATAGCTTTTCGTGTCGGCCGAAGCTTATTCTAGGATTCCATTTATAGAAAGGTTCTCGACATTTGGTCCTAAAGTGGTGGTGTAATTGTCTTTCGCATTGCAAGTTGAATCATGAAATTCCACGAACCTGGACCCCCTGATTTTTCTTTGGAATGTGTTGGAATTTGCCGAATTTTTGTTGAGGTGTTGCAGAATATTATTGTTGTAGCTTGGCTAGAATTCACTAAAAAGTTTCTTGGGAGTTGTCGTAATTTGTTCGGAATTTGTTCGGGAGGTCATATGTGCTCGCGAGGCCATAGCTTTTCGTGTCGGCGAAGCTTATTCTAGGATTCCATTTATAGAAAGGTTCGTCGACATTTGGTCCTAAAGTGGTGGTGTAATTGTCTTTCGCATTGCAAGTTGAATCATGAAATTCCTAACTGGACCCCGATTTTTTTGGAATGTGTTGGAATTTGCCGAATTTTTTTGAGGTGTTGCGAATATTATTGTTGTAGCTTGGCTAGAATTCACTAAAAAGTTTCTTGGGAGTTGTCGTAATTTGTTCGGAATTTGTTCGGGAGGTCATATGTGCTCGCCGAGGCCATAGCTTTTCGTGTCGGCCGAAGCTTATTCTAGGATTCCATTTATAGAAAGGTTCGTCGACATTTGGTCCTAAAGTGGTGGTGTAATTGTCTTTCGCATTGCAAGTTGAATCATGAAATTCCACGAACTGGACCCCTGATTTTTTGCTTTGGAATGTGTTGGAATTTGCCGAATTTTTGTTGAGGTGTTGCAGAATATTATTGTTGTAGCTTGGCTAGAATTCACTAAAAAGTTTCTTGGGAGTTGTCGTAATTTGTTCGGAATTTGTTCGGGAGGTCATATGTGCTCGCGAGGCCATAGCTTTTCGTGTCGGCCGAAGCTTATTCTAGGATTCCATTTATAGAAAGGTTACGTCGACATTTGGTCCTAAAGTGGTGGTGTAATTGTCTTTCGCATTGCAAGTTGAATCATGAAATTCCACTGAACTGGACCCCTGATTTTTTTTTGGAATGTGTTGGAATTTGCCGAATTTTTGTTGAGGTGTTGCGAATATTATTGTTGTAGCTTGGCTAGAATTCACTAAAAAGTTTCTTGGGAGTTGTCGTAATTTGTTCGGAATTTGTTCGGGAGGTCATATGTGCTCGCCGAGGCCATAGCTTTTCGTGTCGGCCGAAGCTTATTCTAGGATTCCATTTATAGAAAGGTTACGTCGACATTTGGTCCTAAAGTGGTGGTGTAATTGTCTTTCGCATTGCAAGTTGAATCATGAAATTCCACGAACTGGACCCCCGATTTTTTTGGAATGTGTTGGAATTTGCCGAATTTTTGTTGAGGTGTTGCAGAATATTATTGTTGTAGCTTGGCTAGAATTCACTAAAAAGTTTCTTGGGAGTTGTCGTAATTTGTTCGGAATTTGTTCGGGAGGTCATATGTGCTCGCGAGGCCATAGCTTTTCGTGTCGGCCGAAGCTTATTCTAGGATTCCATTTATAGAAAGGTTACGTCGACATTTGGTCCTAAAGTGGTGGTGTAATTGTCTTTCGCATTGCAAGTTGAATCATGAAATTCCACGAACTGGACCCCGATTTTTCTTTGGAATGTGTTGGAATTTGCCGAATTTTTGTTGAGGTGTTGCCGAGAATATTATTGTTGTAGCTTGGCTAGAATTCACTAAAAAGTTTTTGGGAGTTGTCGTAATTTGTTCGGAATTTTTCGGGAGGTCATATGTGCTCGCCGAGGCCATAGCTTTTCGTGTCGGCCGAAGCTTATTCTAGGATTCCATTTATAGAAAGGTTCGTCGACATTTGGTCCTAAAGTGGTGGTGTAATTGTCTTTCGCATTGCAAGTTGAATCATGAAATTCCACGAACCGGACCCCTGATTTTTTTTGGAATGTGTTGGAATTTGCCGAATTTTTGTTGAGGTGTTGCAGAATATTATTGTTGTAGCTTGGCTAGAATTCACTAAAAAGTTTCTTGGGAGTTGTCGTAATTTGTTCGGAATTTGTTCGGGAGGTCATATGTGCTCGCCGAGGCCATAGCTTTTCGTGTCGGCCGAAGCTTATTCTAGGATTCCATTTATAGAAAGGTTCGTCGACATTTGGTCCTAAAGTGGTGGTGTAATTGTCTTTCGCATTGCAAGTTGAATCATGAAATTCCACGAACTGGACCCCGATTTTTTGCTGGAATGTGTTGGAATTTGCCGAATTTTTGTTGAGGTGTTGCCAGAATATTATTGTTGTAGCTTGGCTAGAATTCACTAAAAAGTTTCTTGGGAGTTGTCGTAATTTGTTCGGAATTTGTTCGGGAGGTCATATGTGCTCGCTGAGGCCATAGCTTTTCGTGTCGGCCGAAGCTTATTCTAGGATTCCATTTATAGAAAGGTTCTGTCGACATTTGGTCCTAAAGTGGTGGTGTAATTGTCTTTCGCATTGCAAGTTGAATCATGAAATTCCACGAACTGGACCCCTGATTTTTTCTTTGGAATGTGTTGGAATTTGCCGAATTTTTGTTGAGGTGTTGCCAGAATATTATTGTTGTAGCTTGGCTAGAATTCACTAAAAAGTTTCTTGGGAGTTGTCGTAATTTGTTCGGAATTTGTTCGGGAGGTCATATGTGCTCGCCGAGGCCATAGCTTTTCGTGTCGGCCGAAGCTTATTCTAGGATTCCATTTATAGAAAGGTTCGTCGACATTTGGTCCTAAAGTGGTGGTGTAATTGTCTTTCGCATTGCAAGTTGAATCATGAAATTCCACGAACTGGACCCCTGATTTTTTTTGGAATGTGTTGGAATTTGCCGAATTTTTGTTGAGGTGTTGCCAGAATATTATTGTTGTAGCTTGGCTAGAATTCACTAAAAAGTTTCTTGGGAGTTGTCGTAATTTGTTCGGAATTTGTTCGGGAGGTCATATGTGCTCGCTGAGGCCATAGCTTTTCGTGTCGGCCGAAGCTTATTCTAGGATTCCATTTATAGAAAGGTTCTGTCGACATTTGGTCCTAAAGTGGTGGTGCGATCAATTGTCTTTCGCATTGCAAGTTGAATCATGAAATTCCACGAACTGGACCCCGATTTTTTTTGGAATGTGTTGGAATTTGCCGAATTTTTGTTGAGGTGTTGCAGAATATTATTGTTGTAGCTTGGCTAGAATTCACTAAAAAGTTTCTTGGGAGTTGTCGTAATTTGTTCGGAATTTGTTCGGGAGGTCATATGTGCTCGCGAGGCCATAGCTTTTCGTGTCGGCCGAAGCTTATTCTAGGATTCCATTTATAGAAAGGTTACATCGACATTTGGTCCTAAAGTGGTGGTGTAATTGTCTTTCGCATTGCAAGTTGAATCATGAAATTCCACGAACTGGACCCCTGATTTTTTTTGGAATGTGTTGGAATTTGCCGAATTTTTGTTGAGGTGTTGCCGAATATTATTGTTGTAGCTTGGCTAGAATTCACTAAAAAGTTTCTTGGGAGTTGTCGTAATTTGTTCGGAATTTGTTCGGGAGGTCATATGTGCTCGCGAGGCCATAGCTTTTCGTGTCGGCCGAAGCTTATTCTAGGATTCCATTTATAGAAAGGTTAAATCGACATTTGGTCCTAAAGTGGTGGTGTAATTGTCTTTCGCATTGCAAGTTGAATCATGAAATTCCACGAACCGGACCCCGATTTTTTCTTTGGAATGTGTTGGAATTTGCCGAATTTTTGTTGAGGTGTTGCCGAATATTATTGTTGTAGCTTGGCTAGAATTCACTAAAAAGTTTCTTGGGAGTTGTCGTAATTTGTTCGGAATTTGTTCGGGAGGTCATATGTGCTCGCCGAGGCCATAGCTTTTCGTGTCGGCCGAAGCTTATTCTAGGATTCCATTTATAGAAAGGTTACGTCGACATTTGGTCCTAAAGTGGTGGTGTAATTGTCTTTCGCATTGCAAGTTGAATCATGAAATTCCACGAACCTGGACCCCTGATTTTTTGCTGGAATGTGTTGGAATTTGCCGAATTTTTGTTGAGGTGTTGCCAGAATATTATTGTTGTAGCTTGGCTAGAATTCACTAAAAAGTTTCTTGGGAGTTGTCGTAATTTGTTCCGAATTTGTTCGGGAGGTCATATGTGCTCGCCGAGGCCATAGCTTTTCGTGTCGGCCGAAGCTTATTCTAGGATTCCATTTATAGAAAGGTTACGTCGACATTTGGTCCTAAAGTGGTGGTGTAATTGTCTTTCGCATTGCAAGTTGAATCATGAAATTCCGAACCGGACCCCGATTTTTTTTTTGGAATGTGTTGGAATTTGCCGAATTTTTGTTGAGGTGTTGCCAGAATATTATTGTTGTAGCTTGGCTAGAATTCACTAAAAAGTTTCTTGGGAGTTGTCGTAATTTGTTCGGAATTTTTTCGGGAGGTCATATGTGCTCGGCGAGGCCATAGCTTTTCGTGTCGGCCGAAGCTTATTCTAGGATTCCATTTATAGAAAGGTTCTGTCGACATTTGGTCCTAAAGTGGTGGTGCGATCAATTGTCTTTCGCATTGCAAGTTGAATCATGAAATTCCACGAACCGGACCCCGATTTTTTGCTGGAATGTGTTGGAATTTGCCGAATTTTTGTTGAGGTGTTGCCAGAATATTATTGTTGTAGCTTGGCTAGAATTCACTAAAAAGTTTCTTGGGAGTTGTCGTAATTTGTTCGGAATTTGTTCGGGAGGTCATATGTGCTCGCCGAGGCCATAGCTTTTCGTGTCGGCCGAAGCTTATTCTAGGATTCCATTTATAGAAAGGTTACGTCGACATTTGGTCCTAAAGTGGTGGTGCGATCAATTGTCTTTCGCATTGCAAGTTGAATCATGAAATTCCACGAACTGGACCCCGATTTTTTGCTTTGGAATGTGTTGGAATTTGCCGAATTTTTGTTGAGGTGTTGCCAGAATATTATTGTTGTAGCTTGGCTAGAATTCACTAAAAAGTTTCTTGGGAGTTGTCGTAATTTGTTCGGAATTTGTTCGGGAGGTCATATGTGCTCGCGAGGCCATAGCTTTTCGTGTCGGCCGAAGCTTATTCTAGGATTCCATTTATAGAAAGGTTCTGTCGACATTTGGTCCTAAAGTGGTGGTGCGATCAATTGTCTTTCGCATTGCAAGTTGAATCATGAAATTCCACGAACTGGACCCCTGATTTTTTGCTGGAATGTGTTGGAATTTGCCGAATTTTTGTTGAGGTGTTGCCAGAATATTATTGTTGTAGCTTGGCTAGAATTCACTAAAAAGTTTCTTGGGAGTTGTCGTAATTTGTTCGGAATTTGTTCGGGAGGTCATATGTGCTCGCGAGGCCATAGCTTTTCGTGTCGGCCGAAGCTTATTCTAGGATTCCATTTATAGAAAGGTTCTGTCGACATTTGGTCCTAAAGTGGTGGTGCGATCAATTGTCTTTCGCATTGCAAGTTGAATCATGAAATTCCACGAACTGGACCCCCGATTTTTTTTGGAATGTGTTGGAATTTGCCGAATTTTTGTTGAGGTGTTGCCAGAATATTATTGTTGTAGCTTGGCTAGAATTCACTAAAAAGTTTCTTGGGAGTTGTCGTAATTTGTTCGGAATTTGTTCGGGAGGTCATATGTGCTCGCGAGGCCATAGCTTTTCGTGTCGGCCGAAGCTTATTCTAGGATTCCATTTATAGAAAGGTTCTGTCGACATTTGGTCCTAAAGTGGTGGTGTAATTGTCTTTCGCATTGCAAGTTGAATCATGAAATTCCCACGAACTGGACCCCTGATTTTTTGCTGGAATGTGTTGGAATTTGCCGAATTTTTGTTGAGGTGTTGCCAGAATATTATTGTTGTAGCTTGGCTAGAATTCACTAAAAAGTTTCTTGGGAGTTGTCGTAATTTGTTCGGAATTTGTTCGGGAGGTCATATGTGCTCGCGAGGCCATAGCTTTTCGTGTCGGCCGAAGCTTATTCTAGGATTCCATTTATAGAAAGGTTCGTCGACATTTGGTCCTAAAGTGGTGGTGTAATTGTCTTTCGCATTGCAAGTTGAATCATGAAATTCCACGAACCGGACCCCTGATTTTTTGCTGGAATGTGTTGGAATTTGCCGAATTTTTGTTGAGGTGTTGCCAGAATATTATTGTTGTAGCTTGGCTAGAATTCACTAAAAAGTTTTCTTGGGAGTTGTCGTAATTTGTTCGGAATTTGTTCGGGAGGTCATATGTGCTCGCTGAGGCCATAGCTTTTCGTGTCGGCCGAAGCTTATTCTAGGATTCCATTTATAGAAAGGTTCTGTCGACATTTGGTCCTAAAGTGGTGGTGCGATCAATTGTCTTTCGCATTGCAAGTTGAATCATGAAATTCCACGAACTGGACCCCTGATTTTTTGCTGGAATGTGTTGGAATTTGCCGAATTTTTGTTGAGGTGTTGCCAGAATATTATTGTTGTAGCTTGGCTAGAATTCACTAAAAAGTTTCTTGGGAGTTGTCGTAATTTGTTCGGAATTTGTTCGGGAGGTCATATGTGCTCGCGAGGCCATAGCTTTTCGTGTCGGCCGAAGCTTATTCTAGGATTCCATTTATAGAAAGGTTCTGTCGACATTTGGTCCTAAAGTGGTGGTGCGATCAATTGTCTTTCGCATTGCAAGTTGAATCATGAAATTCCACGAACTGGACCCCTGATTTTTTGCTGGAATGTGTTGGAATTTGCCGAATTTTTGTTGAGGTGTTGCCAGAATATTATTGTTGTAGCTTGGCTAGAATTCACTAAAAAGTTTACTGGGAGTTGTCGTAATTTGTTCGGAATTGTTGAAACTCGCTGAAATAAGTTAGAATTTTGTCAAAACATGCCCCGAGTCTTTGAAGATACTTTTCTAGTTCACCAACATGCAAGACGACATTTTAATGCCATGACTCTCCTCAAGGACGTCCCCATATGTTAGACCTCAAGGATTTTCTTGGGAAAATCTATTGATGCTGGCGAGAAGAGGAAAAATGGGTGCCATGGCAAGTGACAAAACGAGAGAGAGAGAGAGAGAAAGAGAGAGAAGGTGGCGAAGCTGCTGGTAATTTTTTTTTTTTTTTTTTTTTTGGTAAGGAGCTGCTGGTAATTTTTGTTTCATGTACTCAATAAAATCTTTAAATAGAATAGTAACTTTCAATAAATAAATAAAGTAACTTCCTTGGCATCCGTAAGTTTCAGTGTTTGCGTTTAGGGGTTTTTTTTTCCTAAATACATTGTTTGATTTCAATTAAAAGTCTTATTTCCCCATTCGATTTTTCACCTGTTGCTGTTGGTGAAAAATTTCACATAATTCTGGAAAAAGTCGATTGCACGGCTGATATCTTTATCGTGTTGATTCTCCCAATTATTTTCGATGAATTTGTATAAAAATTGAATCAGAAATGTCACCTTCTTACTCCCTTTATTTGGAGAAATCCCTTCGTACTCTTTCATCAGGTGACATGCTGCTTCCATTGCTTCCTTCATTGTTCCTCTTAGAGCATCATAATCAAATCGAGCAAAAAATGGTGCACAGACTACATAGAATTACAGAAGAATCCATCTCTATTTCCTATGACTGCATAGCACACAAAATATCTAGTGCTTCGGCGACATCCCAATTCTAACAATACCCAGAAACCATTGCATTCCAGGAGCCTGTATCTTAGAACGGCGTATCATCAAACACCTGACGAGCATTACCTAAGTAATCAATTTGAGCATACGTGTGAGGCTGAAGCTTGTGGATCTGGGCCGGGTGTGAGATGGGCATGGTTTGATGGGTCGTATCAAACCGAAATGCTTGGGCGATGGGGCTGAATTTATCCTCTTTTATTCATTATTATTTTGTGCCGCGGTACTTCCCACTCCAATTTCGGCTTTGATGCTCTCAGAACCCATTTTTTTACCACGTCAGTCACTCGTCTTCTCTTCGAAACTGCCTCTTTCTTTGTCTACCACAATCTACTGCGGACCTTGATTACAGAAGAAGTTTTACTTTTCAAAATAGTGATTATTAATGAATTCACAGCTGTAATATTTAATTTGTTTATAGTTTTTGCTCATTTACAAGCTTCACAAAATTTGATTGATGAAATATTTATTGTATAATAATTGTTGCATATTACTTCTCCTCCAAGTCGACACAAATATATAAAATAAGAAAATAAGTATTGTTTTAGAGCCGTGTGTGGGACCTTCCTTTATAAATTTCTTATAGCAAAGGCTGTCCCAATATGGGCACTTACTTAGGGCGAAATATTTAGTGGTTTCCTATTGCCGCACCTAGACCTAAGATGGGTGATGGGACCAGCCATGGCTGCACATAAAAGTTTCGTGAAGTGGAATTAAGGAAGGAAAAGCAAAGAACGACAGCTAGAAACCTCACATGCGGCCTGGAACCGACTATCTAAGAGAGCGCTAAAAATTAACATAGGTGGGTCCTTTGCGGTCAGAGATTCAATGGGAAGCATGGTTTGAGTGAGTCGTCGCGAGAGTAAAAGTTTAATTGATAAATTTGCGAAGGAGGTGAGTGATAAGCGCAACCATAGATTGCAATTTGCCATTGTGCAGCCTCTTATCACTGAGTGCAAGGTCCTAAAGGCATATTATAAGCACATTCGGATAGAAAATCAAGTGACGGACTGGATTATCAAGGCTCATTGTTGCAAAATCCCTCTTTGCAATTGGGTCCCGAATCTCCTGCAAGTTTTATCAAACCTTGTTTGCTTTGAGGCTAATAAGTAATGAAAGCAGTTGGTTTCCTAAAAAAAAAAAAAAAAACCGATTAGCAAAATAATATAAATATTTTGTCATTCTCACACACGTAGCTCAAGCATGATCTAATCATTGTCTAACAGCCAAATCACATAGCTAATGACAAGTTTAATATACATAAATATAAAATTATTTCCTAAATCTCTCACAAATCTTAAATTTTATATTTAAATCATTCTCATCCCAAATCATATAGATTTGACTCTAAAAATGATGCAGAATTTCCAATTATTTTTTCTCTATACATTTACGAACTTCTTTTTTTTTTCCCAAACTTTTTCCCTATAATCTCCCAACAAAACCGGCCTCAAAAGATTGCATCCACGACACCCAACAAAATACCGATATTCTCTCCCTCTCCTTCGACGCTCACCAATTTCCAGGCTTTGTTTATAAGAGCTATAGTCAGACCTAACTAATCCTTCAAGTGTGTGCGTTTGTGCAAATATACCGTGCACAGCATCAATTGCGAGCCACTCAATCATGACGCCTTTCCTTCCTCCAAGCGTCCACTGGTCACTAAATGATGTTTGAAAGAAATGTTTCCTGTTTCATTAGAATATTCATGATAAACAGATAGTCAATTCTCATTACTGGTTATTTTCGTTCCTTTGTTTTTAGTATGTTCTACGATTGTTTCTTGGAGTTGCAACAACTCGACATAGAGGATAATACTTACTCTAGGCAATTGAATTGGTGACAATTGTTGACAACGCTTGACCTTGCATTCCCACTTTCTAAAATAAATATATTTTTCATTGTAAGGTCCAAATGAGGACTTCATTGTTGGCATGACAGGGTATATGGCACACGAGATGGATGAAACGTTGATAGATTGACAAGTTCTAGGCAAAATCGTTCCAGCCCTTATTTGTCTCTTGATGGATGTTTATTTTTGTGAAAGAATAGACGATGACCATCCTCGTTCTGTTGACATTCTGTGTATCATTTTATTGTTTCTTTCCATGGAATATGATACATCTGTTTTAATTATTTTATGGGGGGAAGATCAAGCGGTTTAATAATGAGCATTTATGATTAAAGACAATGAGTGGACGGAAGGATTAGATGAGATGAGGGAAGAGTTTTTATCCATTTACCTCTCTGTCATTCGTCACGGATTCACCCCCTCCCTCTCATATTTTCCTTGTCTCCGTCACTATGTTATGTCTATTTGGTCATGGAATTTCATTCTTGAATCGCATTATTGTCCTTGCCTGAAATGGAAATATACAAAAGGATCGAGAAACATTGTCGTGTGAAGATGCTAGAATAGATGGAGAAATGATGAAGTGATAGGGGTCGCCGTTATCGGCATTTTGGTGCGAATGAACGTATGGAAGATGTACAGGAGTGGTTCAAAAGAAGCTTTTGAGCATCGATCTAGATTATGGACAGTTTATTTTATTTCTTAAATTTTTGCTGCAACTGGGAAACGCATTGGGATATCTCGAGATTGATTACACTATAAATTCGTTTTGTCGCCGTTATCGGCATTCTGGTACGAATGAAAATTCCTATTCTTACTAGATTAGCGTTTTGTTTTCTATCGCTTAAATATTTTCAACCTTTCATCTCTCATTTAGACATGTGTAACTTGTGAAAGGAAAAAAAGCATGTAACTTCACAATTGTCATGCGAGCCATCGACTTTAGTTTTAGAGCTGAAGTTGAAATTAATATTACGAAACGAAAAAGAATACTTTGAGAAATTAAATTAAAATCGTGATCGAGTCCCTAGACTGAGATTGATTGTGGCTTGAAATGAGAAGTACAATCGGCAACAATCTCGTGGAGAGGTTAATGAGAGAGAGGAGTTGGTAAATTCTCAATGCTCTGTTTCTTGTTATTCTTTTGTACAAAGTACAGGCTAAGAATTCCGGTTGAGATTTCTGCGATATATCTTTCAATATATGATTTTTACTGATCTGTACTCATTTTGATGCTGTTGTAATAAACTTCGATCGCAATAATTGCTTTCATGTTGCGATTTGATCTCTTGTTCGAATCGATCACCATATGTTCGTTAAAATGCCGAAATGAAGTTCGTGTGCAAATCGAGAAGCATTCTCATGTCCTAGTCTGGAATGATGGTTGTATAATACACATGTTCGATTCATTTGCAACGTCTCTGCTTCCAGTGATTTAAGCCTATGCTTGAGATGTCGACATGCCATGACTACTTGATTGTTGTTCAAATCCATCCTCACATGCTGTCTCTGATCCTGATATATTCTTGTTAATCATTTTTCAGGATGACCAAAGCATGTCAATTTATGCCATAAGTAGCTGATGGTTTTTTATGATGGGCTTAAGGCCCGTCCGCCCATGTTGGGCCTAAAAGCCTGGCCCAGAATATTAGGGCCCATGGATGGAGAGATATGATGAAGGGGCACGTTTCTTTTTTGAGGGGACGTATTTAAGAGAGAAAAGAGAGGGAGGAACACACCTTTTGGCATAACGTACATTCCTCCTCCCTCTCTCCCTCCAAAAGAAAAACAGTAAGCAAAAAGGCGACGCCATCTTCCCTTCAAGGCCAATTGACATCATCAGATCAATCCGGGATTGGTTTTCTCTTCCTCATATCGGCGTCGGTGTTTAATCTGTGGCTAACAAGATACGTTCAATTCTGTGATGTGCCTTAGGATCGGTGATGCATGTGTTTTTCCCGGGCTCGTCTTCCGCACAAGTTTAGGGGTTCGATTTAGTGTCGAATCTGGTTTTAGGGAATCCGATAATCCCAACATTGGTATCAGAGCCGTAGTTCTTGTTTCCCGATCATTTTCCATGTTTTTCCCGACCCCTTTCATGTTTATGGATGATTTTTTTTATTAATTTTCGTGAAAATAATCGGCCGACACCGATCGAGGAATCCCGACACCCGAGCACTGTTCATCCATTTTTTCGAGTTTCTGTAACTCAAAATCGATTTCTGATGGCGTTGGATGGAAAGTCTCGTCGAGACGAGCGCGACGAGTGGCGGAACGCCGCCAAAGGCCACCGGACGCGCCCCCACACATAGCCGGAACAAACCGGTGTCTTCGGCGTGTGCAACGCACGAGCGCATGCAATCGATGCGCGCACGTGCGACGCACGTGCGCGTGCGAGGCACGCGCCAGCTAACGTCATCGTGACGTCAGTTGCACGCGTGCCGCATGTGCCGATCGGTCCGTTCGACCCGGCCCAACCGGTCCGATCGGCCCGCCCGACCCGGCGACCCGACCAAGCTGACCGTTGACGACTGTTGACCGTTAACCGTTGACTTTAACCGTTGACCCAAAAAAAAAGAGAGGAAAAGAATGTGTTTCTTTTTCCAATTAAGTCTATGTGGATTATATGTGATCCCTTATATGTTCTGCATTTGTTGTAGGAATAATGCATCCCTCGCACACCTATTCGCGCAATTACCGATGAACAAAAGAAAAGGCTTTCTAAGTTGATAGCTGAGCTGACTGATCATTGATGGGAGAGTGGTGACTTAATTGACCACGTTCTTGAAGTCAACGAGAAAATTCAAAATGTCATATGGAATGGTCGTCCCTTGCCATAGTCTGAGATAGTGCGATTTTTTATGAACACTCTTCCACTAGAATGGCAATGAGTGTTGCATCGCATATGGGATGTCAACAGAGCCGCTTCATATAGGAAAATTGTGATGGATTTTATAAATAATTATTACTGGATTGTTACAAGGGAAAAAATCAAGAAATTGAACAAAAGATAATCTTTCCCAGTTCGTGTACTGACTTGGTGTTAGATGAATTGGCTGGTCTTTATTTAGTGTGCTTTGTGAACATCTTATGTAATATTTTTTTTCTACCTAGTTATTGTTGGTGTGATAACTGATATGTTAGTTGTATTGTGTGAAAGCATTATTATTCTACTGGATGCCAAATATTATTTGCTTTATGTTATTGTTGATTGCTGTGTGTAGTTCATAGAAGTTTTTTGTAACTTCATAGAATTTATTTTGCATAAGACAATTATATTAATAATAGTTTTAAGTTAGGATTTTTGGAGGATGATTGGAAACATAGTGACCTTTTGATTTTGAAACCTTACTTGAAATTGTTCATTGATATGATGGGTTTGTACAAAGTGAATGCATAAATGATAGGCATTAATTATTCGTGCATGTATATCTGATGTGTTCAGATCGATGGTTTCAGCAATTAAGAACGTAATTGCTGATATGAACGGCAACAATTGTGAAATATTGAATATAAAGATTCAATATGTGCTGGAAAAGCAAGAAGCACTAGAAGCTCTTGACCATGTTATGGAAGATCTTGAGGATGCCGTGCGCCACCTTGAGCTAGTAGAGGACCGCCTAATAGCATTTGAGCCGAAAATAGATATTTGCAATGCTGGTTCTAGCTCAGAAAGGGCTTTGAGCTCTAAACGCAAGCGTATTGATTCGTTCAATATGTGGGAATGCAAAGAATCAAGTCCTAATTGCAAGAAATCAAGAGTTAACCAACACAAGAGAGGAAAACGTCCTCAAGTGAAGAAAATGACAAGGGTGAGGTGTTACAATTGTGACAAGAAAGGTCACTATGCTCGCAATTGTTGTGAGCCGAAAAAGGTAAACATCTCTTCTACATTTGAGAATTTTGCTTATGTGTCAAGTTCTGTATTATTGTCTGAATCCAATCCTTTGTGGACTGTAGATTCAGGAGCGACAGACCATGTAGCGAAGGATAGAGAATCATTCGTGGAATTCTGACGAGTACCAATTGGAACTAAGTGGATCTATGTGGGAAATAACTCCATAGCTGAAGTTAAAGGGATTGGCACCTACCAGTTGAACATGTGTGGTGGACGCACCTTATTCCTACATGATGTTTTATATGCTTTGGAGATTCGTTGAAATTTAGTGTCTGTTTTGGTGTTGGTCAAGCTTGGTTTTAATATGAACTTCCATAATAGAGGTGTAGATTTGTATTTGGATACAAACTACTATGGTTGTGGTCATTTTCTGTATGGTTTTATTGTACTAAATGTTGACTGTGGTGATGTCAATATTTGTTATTCCATTTTCACGTCTTCTACTTCATATGATAATGATGTGAATCTGTGGTATGCCAGACTTGGTCATATTGGCCAACAACGTATGAATAGACTAGCCAAAGAGGGCTTGTTGGGCAACATTGAAAAAATCGATTTGCCTATATGTAAGCATTGCCTAGAAGGGAAAACGACAAGGAAACCATTTGGAAAAGGTAAAAGAGTTGAATTTCCTCTACATTTAATCTATTCTGATGTCTATGGTCCAATGAATGTGAGAGGATGGTATGAGGCTGTTTATTTCATCACTTTTATAGATGATTATACTCGATTCGAATATGTCTATTTGATTTCTCATAAATCTGAAGCATTAAGTTGTTTCAAAAGGTTTATGAACTTGGTAGAAAATCAATTAGACAAGAAAATAAAAGTATTAAGATTTGATCGAGGTCGAGAATATTTATTTGATGAGTTCAGAAAATTATGTGATGAAAAAGGAATAGAAAGACAGTTGTCTATTCCATATACTCCTCAACAAAATAGTGTTACAGAAAGAAGAAACAGAACCCTACTGTAAATGGTTAGGTCCATGATGGTACATGCTAACTTACCTATCACTTTTTGGAGTGATGCGTTGTTAACTGCTGCCTATATACTTAATCGGGTGCATTTCAAATCAGTTACTTCCACTTCATATGAGTTATGGACAGATAGAAAATCGGACTTAAGTTTTCTTAAGCCATGGGATTGTGCTGCTTAAACTCATGAGTCATCTCACAAGTTTGGGAAATTGGGTCCCAGAGGAAAGAAGAGTATTTTCATTAGATACTCCGAACACTCAAAAGGGTATGTGTTCATATGTGAGCAAGAAAGTGGGAGTATAACTGAATTTGAATCACGGGATGTCACATTCTAGAGGATGAATTTCCTAAGAAGGGCGAAATAGGAGAAGATTACTCCCTATTTGAAACCTTGGATCAAGATAATGATATTAATGGAGTTCGTCCAAGTGGGAGTAATATGAGAAGTGATGAATTGAATTCAACTCATTCTAAATTACAACCACATGATGAGACGATATTATCATTATCTGATCCTAGTGGGAGCATAATGGGGAATGATGTGCAAAGTGTACAATCTCCCATACGGCGAACAAGTCGCCAAAGTATTCCCCGTCAACGTTTTGACATTGAAGGGGAAACTTTTATGATTGCTTCGCAAGATGAGGATGAGCCAAGAAATATTAATGAGGCTCTAAATTTCTCTAATAAAGAAAAATGGATTCATGCAATGGAAGAGAAGATTGAGTCAATGAAGTCAAACCAAGTTTGGGAACTAGTTAATCTTCCAAAAAGACGCAAAGCTATTGGGAACAAGTGGGTTCTCAAAATAAAGCGAAAAGCTGATGGCTCGATAGAAAGGCATAAGGCTCGCTTTGTGGCGAAGGGGTATAACTAAGAGGAAGGAATTTATTATGAAGAAACAGTTTCTCCTGTAGTGAGATTTACCTCGATTCGCATAATTCTGGCAATAGTGACTAGTATGGATCTTGAGTTACATCAAATGGATGTAAAGACTGATTTCCTCAATGGAGAATTAGAGGAAGAAATATATATGGAACAACCTGCTGGTTTCATAGTGAAAGGTCAAGAAGAAAAGGTATGTCGACTTTTGAGGTCGATCTATAGCCTTAAGCAGTCATCGAGACAATGGTATATACGTTTTCATAATGCCGTAATGGCATGTGATTTTACAATGATAGATGGGGATTATTGTGTATATATCAAAAGATCCAAAGATCAATTTGTGATCATATCATTATATGTTGATGATATACTAATTGCCGGAAGTAATATGGAGTTTGTAAATATTGTGAAGATTTGGTTGTCTTCCAACTTTGAAATGAATGATATGGGTGAGGCTGCATACATTCTTGGAGTTAAGATTTCAAGATATCGTTTGAAGAGATCGTTATCTCTTTCACAAGAAACATATATAAATAAGGTTCTTGAACGATTTTGTATGCAAGATTGTAAACCCATAGACACTCCTATTGCAAAAGGTGAAGGATTGAGCCATAGACTGTGTCCAAGGATTCCACAAGAGAAGGAACAAATGAAACATGTTCCTTATGCTAGTGCTGTTGGGAGCTTGATGTACGCTATGATATGTACAAGACCTAACATATGTTTTGCAGTTGGAATGGTGAGTAGATACCAATCCAACCCAGGTCAAGCACATTGGAAGGCCGTTAAGAGAATACTGAGGTATCTAAAGGGAACTGCTGATTACCAGTTGAGTTATCAAGGAAATGATTTGCGACTCTAAGGCTATTCTGATGTTGATTATGGAGATTTAAATGAAAGGAAATCTACCTCTGGCTTTGTTTTCTTACTAAATAATGGCGCCATATGTTGGAGTAGTAAGAAACAAACGTGTATAGCCTTGTCCACGATGGAAGCTGAGTTCGTGGCATTATCAGCAGCAGTACAAGAAGGAGTTTGGCTTAAGAGATTTTTGGATCATTTCGGTGTTATTGAGAAAGCTGCAAATCCATTATTGGTTAATTGTGATAGCCAAGCAGCTATAGCGTACACCAAATATCCAAAATATCATGGCAAAACCAAACATATAAATACCAAGTATAACTTTGTCAAAGATATGGTTGCATGAAAGGATGTGAACTTAAAGTACATATCTACGCATAGAATGGTAGTAAATCCTATGACAAAACCAATACCTAGAGATGTGTTTTGTGGTCATGTAAAATCTCTAGGACTGTGTAGAGGCTGATGTACTGAATATTGTAATTTCCCTGAAGTGTTCACATTTAATGAATTTGTGTTTTTCATCATTAATGCCTATGAATCTTTGTTTGATCTTTATGCATCTTAATGCTCAGTGCATTACTTTAAATTGAGAAAGTATGTCGGACAGATATAAGATTGGCCCACTCACACGGGTAATCGCCTCTATTTATTGTGTAATAAATAGAGATGAGACGGTTTTTAAGCTTATTATCTAAGTGATAATTGAGAGCTCAAGCTTAAAATATATTTGTCGCCTTAACTGGGTGTTAAGATGAGGACATAATATTTACTATGTCTGAAAGTAAAATAACCCACATATTTTACTTTATCCATCTATGATGCCAGATGTGAGTTCTAATGAATTTTGTGAATGAGTAGATACGTGAACTCAAGTTAGACATTAGATATGTCTGAACTATCATCTGTACGGTATTGAAGGTGTAGACATACGCTCAATGGGAAATGAGTTAATACCGTAATACGTATTTCATACTATATATGCATAAGAACATATGCATAAGACGACTAATAAGAGTGGCAAAAGTTTGATCTCAACTTTTATACCGTGTGAGACTCTTGAGGAAAAGAGTTCCTCAATTTGAGTGCCCTCATGACTCTTACTTATTCTCAAGATTTCTATTTAGTGTTTGCTATCTTAGGATGTTACCAATGGTCATGAGTTGATTCGATCTAATGGGACATTTCTAGAAAAGTAAGCTGAACTGAAATTGAGAGTTTGAAGAAAAGAGGAAAATCGAATATGGAGAATCACATTGTAGTTTTTGTATTCACTAGTCGACCAATTATAACTGTCTTTGGGATAATCATAATTATGATGGGCTTAAGCCCGTCTACCCATGTTGGGCCTAAAAGCCCAACCCAGAATATTAGGGCCCATGGATGGAGGGATATGATGAAGGGGCACATTTCTTTTTGGAGGGGGCGTATTTAAGGGAGAAAAGAGAGGGAGGAATGCACCTTTTGGCATAACGTACGTTCCTCCTCCCTCTCTCCCTCCAAAAGAAAAACAATAAGCAAAAAGGCGACGCCATCTTCCCTTCAAGGCCAATTGACATCATCGAATCGAACGGAATCGGTTTTCTCTTCCTCATATCGGCGTCGGTATTTAATCTGTGGCTAACAAGGTACGTTCAATTCTGTGATGTGCCTTAGGAACGGTGATGCATGTGTTTTTCCCGAGCTCGTCTTCCGCACAAGTTTAGGGGTTCGATTTAGTGTCGAATCCGGTTTTAGGGAATCCGACAATCCCAACAGTAGCATAGTAGAATCTAGTGGTCATGAAATTGTTGGCATCTGACGAGTTATGTTCACTGGATTTGGATATTGTTTTACTCGTGATTCTGTCGGTAGGCTGAAAGGTCTTACATTGTCGACTTGTATATAGGTTCAGTTGTTGCTGAATGAGTCTCAACCATGAGAATTTACAGTAGAATGCGGCTCAATTCTGTTTTCCTATGTTTATGTTGCTATGCATTTCGGTTTTTGTAGCATGATGTTCTTCAAAAATGTCTCTGCTGCAGCTGCCTATGGGTAATGAGAACGTGGTCTTTAGTATTTGGTCCCAGGAGTTCCTGTTGTGTAATATCAGAGTTGTTTCCAAGCTATTCAAGTCATATTGTCAATTTACGTTGGATATCCATGCTGATTTTTATAGAACTTTAATGTGTTTTTTGCGTCATATGTTGGCTAGGATTGGATTTGATAGATCTTGGTTTCATATGAGGGTTAGTTTGGTAGCACACGATGGTTGCAAATGATTTCTCGTCATTTTTTTATGTTTTAGTAGTGATTTGCTTGAATAAATAAAGGTCACGTGCCATTGTCCGAACCATAGACTACAAGTATCGGACTCGTTCTTAGTTAAATAACATGTCCCAGGTTAGTTTCTGTAAGTGGCCATGACCCCAGGCCGGATTCTTCAGTTTACCGGATCATTCTGTGCTGATTTGTTATACATTTCTCCTTGGAATTTTATTATTGGTCGTCATTTGGGGGATATTTATTTGATAGCTTAGAAATAAAATAAACCTTGGATTTGGCTCACAGGGATTCTTGTCTCGGGACATCATATCGGGTTTATTCAGCCGCACGTTACCTTTATTGCATTGATTATGATTGGTTACTTATTGATTGTGCACCCATGCAAGTACATCATTTAGTGGTGTATGATAATACAATAGGCAAAGATCATATGAACAATTTATTCAAAAGACTGAAAAACGGCGCTGAAAGGGTGGTCATTAGATAATTAGTGTAATTAAGCCCCCAATCTTAGACCAATGGTTTGCAAGAGTGATGTGTATTACTGCGCTTCACTTGGCTCTTAATTGACCCTAAATAGAGTAGTGGCAATTTCAATTAAATAAAATTTCTTTGATTAATCAACTGAAACTCAAACATCAAGATAGTTAGAATTTAAGAGAACTCACATTGAACAAGAGCGAGCACCTCGAACAAAGGCATCACTCATTTCAATTCGATAAATCGGTATCCCCGCCCCCTCTAAGATTCCTTAGAGAGGGTTGCAACAATTTATGAGAGAGAGCTTTCGAAAATTAGTTATGGTAATACGTGTTATGGTGACTGGAGGAGGTGGATTTAAGGGGCTTCATTTTTTGGCACGTTTTAAGACAGATGATGTCGTCAATTAAATCTCTTGTCCATGTGCTCCGAAACCAAGTGGGGTCGCCGACAATTTGCTTTAGAAAATTTGGATGCCCATCCAATTCATTTTGGCATTCCTATGCTATTTTTTTTCATTATTTATTTTTACTTATCATTACAGATCTTTTTTTTTTAACAAAAGATCTCCATCCCCATTGCTTTAATGTTTTGTTTTCTATCGCTTAAATATCTTCAACCTTTCCTTGCAGGATAGCCACCTGTTCAGCATGTTTGCCTTCGTTCTTGTGATAATGTACTTAATGTTGTCAATCGAAGACACGCATATTATATGTACCTTCATCTATGGGAATGGTAAGCTTGAGTTGGAACCTTATGACACCTATATTCCAATGGTCTCTCTAAATCCTTCTTATTGAACCTTCATTCTTATCGTGTTTATTCTTCAGAGATAAACTACAAGAGAGAGAGAGAGAGAGAGAGAGAGAGAGAGTCCATGGTAAATGAAGGCATATAAATGAGGAATTAATGGAAAGGAAGTAAATAGAGCTGATAATAAAAAAAGATGATAATTTTTTTATCAGAGTAAACTTCACCTCTAAGATAATATAAAAATAATGGAACTCATCTTGCCGAATTTTTGTTGAGGTGTTGCCGCAAGATTATTGTAGCTTTGCTAGAATTCACTAAAAGTTTACTTGGAATTGCTGTAATTTGTTCGGAATTGTTTAAACTCGCTTGAATGTACCGAAGTCTGGCTGAAATAAGTTGAATTTTGTCAAAACATGCCCGGAATATTTAAAGATACTTTTCTAGTTCACCACATGCAACACGACATTTTATGCCATGACTGTCCTCAAAGGCATCCCATCTGTTAGACCTCAAGGATTTTCTCGGGAAAATCTGTAAATGCTGGTGAGGAGGAAAAATGGGTGCCATGGCAAGTGAAAACAGAAAAAAAAAAAAAAAAAAAAAAAAGAGATGGCGAAGCTATTGGTAATATTTTTTTTTCTAACTTTAAATAAATAAAGTAAGTAACTTCTATTCGGCATCCGTAAATTTCAGTGCTCGCATTTAGTTTTTTCTAAATAAATTGTTGATTCCAATTAAAATTCGTGTTTTCCTATTCGATTTTTCACCAGTTGGTGTTGGTATTTCACATAATTCTAGAAAAAGTCAATCACGTGGCTCATATCTTTATCATGTTGATTTTCCCAATTATTTTCGCTAATTTTTTATAAAAATCGAATTAGAAATTCCGTCTTCTTACTCCCTTTATTTGGAGAAATCCCTTCGCATTCTTCCATAAGATGATATGCTTCAATTACTTCCTTATATTGTTCCACTCGATGCATCATCAAACTGAGTGAAAAATGGTGAGTATCCATCTCTATACTCTGCGATTTCATAGCAAACAAATTATATCCAGTGCTTAAGCAACATCCCCATTTTAACGAATACCCATAAACCATTACATTCCATGAGCCTATACCTCAAAACGGCATATCATCAGGCACCCGACGAGCACTATCGAAGTAATCATGTTAAGCATGCATATGTGCCAAGGAAAAGGCAACGGATACTTAGATTCATAACTTAACTTCAGAATTGAGTAATTGAACCTTTCTCCCTCCACTACATTTTCTACAAATTTAATGGTGGAAGACCGGATCGGAAGATCGAAATCCCTTTCTTACTTCCTAACTCCGATGAGATCTAATTCGATTTGGAGAGCACTGGTGGAAAAGGCGAGGAAATAGCTTGTTGGAAGAGCACCGTCATGGTTCGCCTGCGGGCTCTGTATCGCAAGGTGTGAGATGGGCATGGTTTAATGGGTTGGGCCAGACCGAAAGGCTTGGGTGATGGGGTCCAAACTAGGCCCAATTGGACTCTCTTCTTATTTTTATTTACCTTTATTTATTATTGTTTTTGTATCTTTTTACTATTTTTTATTTTTTATTTTTTTCAGAAATATATGCTTAGTGTGTCGATAAAAATTAAGATGTCAATAATGGATTTTGTGGAATGAAGGGAGAGAGTGAGAGAGATTATGTAATGCGCTTTACAAATAGAAAAATATAATAAAATTACCCATTATCTTAGATAGGAGGAAGGAAAAGGTAAAAGCTCAGGAGAAAATCCATTATGAGATTGAATTCCAACACTAATCATAACAAATATTATATATTTTGATCACTCTTATGATTGAAAAAAAAAACCATAGATACTCATCAAAACAAGTTGTTTTGACATACCCTTTAATATTGAAAAGGTTATATGGTTTCAAATATTTTGAGGATAAATGTTTACAAAAAAATATTTATTTATATATAGATCATATTGAGGATTATGACGGGGCCTGAAAGATATACTATCTCACATATGACTTATATTTGACAAATAGTAATACCAAATGGTGTTTATCACTACGGCAATCTCCACCGATTCCAAAGACTTCGACTTTTTATCACCAACACGCAATAGTCTTTTTTGTCATCCAACAGTTCAAGACTCTTCATGCTAATCGAACTGTTGCGAGGCATGATGCACGGAAAAGGGCAATTATTGCAAGTGTAATTTCCACAACTTTATGTAGATGTGCTTCTTGACTTGACTTGCCTTTTTTATTAATTAAAACAAAGAATTAGAAAAAAGAATCAGTGAGCAATAAGATGTTTCTTAGTTGGTAAACATTACTCTCCACCAACTAATTTTATAATTTTTTCGCTAAAAAAGTTTAGATTGCGATCCAAAAAGAACCAGCGAGCGATAATGACGTGAGACATGATGCATGGAAAATGGCAATTTTTGCAAGGGTAATTTCCGCAACTTCATGTAGAAGTGCTTCTTGACTTGACTTGCCTTTTTCATTAATTAAAATAAAAAATTAGAAAAAATAATCAGTTAGCAGTACGATGTTTCTTAGTTGGTAAACTGTACTCTCCACTAACTAATTTTGTAATTTTTTTCGCCAATAAAGTTTAGATTGCGATCAAAAAAGAACCAGCGAGTAATAATGATGCTCCTTTGTTGGTAATCATACTCTCGACTAAGTAATTTAATATTTTTTCCGCTAATAAAATTTAGATTGTGATAGCGTTTAGTCTCTTTTCAAAAGATGGATGCGCAGCTTCAATGTCTTATCCAATTTGCAGGCCCTTACTCATGCATTTTTATTGTCTAATGACGATGGTACATGGAGAAATTGTCAATCAATTCTACTTTTTTTGTACAAATGACAATAACATTTTAACTTTTTAATTTTCTCAATTTGGTCCTAAATCTTTGTACAAAATCACAATATAGTCATTTTGGCTAATTTTCATCAAAAATCACTGATGTTGCAAGCCATGTAGGATGGTCGACAATAACTGAATCGTACGTCAGTAATTTCTTATATAAATTGACGAGATAGACAACATTAAATTATATGCAAATGTTTAAGACTAAATTATTAAAATTGAAAAGTTTTTGACTAAATTGACATCGATACAATACATCTAAGACTTGTTGGGTAATTTTTTCCTATTATGTGTATTAGCATGTAGTTGTGGAAAAAAAACTTATTTCATCATAAAATTAGAAGACAACTACTAAATCCGTGCATAGAGTCACCTCATACAACTTTAAGGTTGATCGAAGATTATATTCAACTGCTTGAGTAAATAATATCTCGAGTGAGTCAATTTAGGGATATGACCCTCGAGTTGGGCCTAATAGACGAACCATTAATAAAACAACAACTTGTAGTGGCAGCATACAAATGTTTTATTTTATTTCGAGTAATGATGATGGAACATTAAACGAACAAAATGATATAAAAAGGAACAAAGAAAGATGGGATACAGAACATAGGATTAAGACACGACATAGGGTCCAGGAAAAAGTAATAAGAACAAAAGCAGGAGAATATGATTGGGTTTTCTCGAGCCAAAAAGTGAAACCATAATATTTTTTGTTTCATGTGATAAAGGTCTCGTACATGTCAAAGACTAAGAGAAAATTCCTCGAGTACATCTAGAGAAGATGCATTCATATGTCATCATGCTCATCAAGGTGAAGATGGAACTTGTGTCCATTAAAGTGAATCGGTGAAATGGAGATGTAAGATAATTTTAACAGAAGGTCCCGTAAAATTTACAGTTCTAGAAAATAAAATTCACATCGTTTTCCAATAGGTCATACATATGCACTCCATTTTTTCCACAATAATTGAATGGTAAAAATATCCAATCAAATTCCTTGATTGTATAAACCAAAGCGAGTCAAATTCAGAATCTATTTTTAACTATTCGACTCAACTCGATCTCCATTAATAAATGAGGCGTTCTCTTTTATATAATATCGCAATTCTTGATCCTGAATATTTTTGAGTTATACCTTACTTCGGCGGCCTGAATATAAATCTAGGAAAAGCCACACAAATACAGATGCATGAGAGGAAAAATCAAAATTGGGTCTTGGAGGCAAAAGAAAAGCCCCAAAAAACAGAGTTTTTCTTTTTTCCGACAATGAATGGTGCGTTCACTTCAAGAAAAAACGTCCACGGTGTTGTCTGTGTGCTTATTGCTATTTCCTAATAGACTAGCTTTTCCACATGACTTGCGGTCAAATAATATGACAAGATTCCAAAGATGCTTTTACAAGGAAAATAATGCAAACTTTTGATGAGAAAAACATTTTGGCCAAAGCCGGTGGTGGCACGTCGTACAACAGGAGAAAGCATTAATTATTGCACTAAGTGGACTCTATTATTGTCCAACTTTAGTAAAGCTAATGTTTAAAGAGCTCGTGAAGTCACTGGGATTGGAGTGCCTTTATCCGCATCAGAATCTGGACTCCGGCGGCTGCTGATTGCTGGATCCAAGCTCAGCTCTCGTAATTTTTAGCTGGTAGGGCCCGAAGTTAATTTCAGTGCAAAAGAAATGGCGGAGTGGGCCCTTTTGTTTTCAATCAAGCGTAATTAGATGGAGGCATTTGCTCTGTTGGAGAGTCCGTAGATGTTGTGTAAAGATGATCAAATGAAGCCTTACAACATACTTGTAAGCGCGGGCACCTTGCATGCATCGACAAAAGTACAAAATGGTGCCAAGGTTTGCAGGGTCCACGCAAAAAAATACATGTGAGTTAAGAGTTACCTAGCCTTTGATGGAAAAATAACATCTTATTGATAAAAAAATCATGGGATCCTTAGTACAAGAACTGGGATTTTCTCAAATGTGAGAGGGAAGTTGGAAGTTTTCTATATGATGATTGCCGGCATTTTAGTTTGCAAAAATTGTGGTTTCTTCAGTCCACAACCTCCACCTAATAGTTTAAAATTTCAGAACTATTGTAGTGTTTCCACAAAACCTTCCGGACTTCCTAACTCCGATATCATGTTAGATTTTGATAAGACTACCGTCAAGTGCTTTGAAAGCTTAAGTTATTATATGAATATGTGGTTTATTATTTAAATATTTTAATATACAATATAATTAGGACAACAAAATACAAAAAATTTCATGACATTGCCGATTGTGGCAAAATTCTTGACAACATATACCTCTTCAGATACAGTAAATCCTCCACCCCCTCAGCATCGTCAACCCTTCCCTCCACATCTTCCTCGTCACTCATGTCTCTCAAAGATCCCCTCTACATCAATCTGGTGGGCCAACACAATTTGAGACCGTGAGATTATTAGTCCTCCCTTAATTATGGTTTTTGAGCAATACCATTAAGACATTTTTGACATTTAAGACATTTTTAGTTCGTGAAAAAGTTTTTTTTAGAGAACTCCAGGTACAATAATAAGTCCATGACCAAACGACTTATTACACGTTTCTATCCGGCCTTCTATGGCTACTCGAAAAACTGATCTTGTGTCGTACCATGTCGAGCCCAAATGTCGTGCTGTAATTTTTAGTAGGAATGATATCAACTAACCCACCCTTTTTTCTTTTGACAAATAACAAATTCCGGATCCAATTCGACACAAGGTGTCATACCATATAAGCACTTCGAAATTTTCGCTAATAATTTCTATGGTATGACAATTGTGTAGGAGTTACACAAAATTGTTTTCTATAACAGGAAAAAAAAAAACTTCTAAAGAAAATCAGATTCTCCTAAGGATGGGTAGAGCTTCATACACCCGATCGCAATACTCGAAGAATCGTGGAAAATTGCACTGCACTGCTTGTACAGAAGATATCATTCCACTTTGACTTTCCACAATTCAAGTTCAAATACAATATATTCTTGAAAGTCGTATTAAAATGTTTTTTTTTTTTAATTCTCCATTGGACTTGTTTTGGCAATTCTTCTCCACAGACCCGGGGAACTCATCAAATTGATCATTCAAGAGCTCCGAGTTAAGCAGAAGGGTCAAACGTAGGTTCATTACCGAGCATGGAGGCTGTATCGAATGATCAAGAAGAAGGCATAGTGAAAACCACCAGATGCCGAATCTGCAGGAGCACGTTTTGTTGTGATATACAGGTTTGGTGGCGGTGGTAAGATGACTTTGCCGGTGTAATCATGAGCCAGTTATCAGCTAGCTTCAACTCTTATGCAACTCGGAGAGTGTAGTTGGCTTCTGAAGAGTGCATATCTTTGATTCAAACACTTCCCAATTCTTTTGCAAGTTCTGATAGAAGCTAGCCGAAATAAGGACACCACAAATAATGTAACCTTCGAATGACTGTTTTTTGAGTGTTATTATTTTTTTTCCAATCAATTAAGTGCTGTGGCTTATTAAAAATTGTTCACTTGAGTGCCTTGACTTCTAAACTTTCAATGGATCATTTAAATGTTATGAACTTTCCCAAAAAAGAGTTCACTATGAGAGTTATGATACATTGAATTTCCAGCACTTGTAGTGAACGTCTTTAAAAAAAACTATGGCACTCTATTGAACCTTTTTTAGAAGTCATGGCATTCAAGTAATCGAAAAAAAATAAAATAACTATAACACTTAAGTAATGAAAGGAAAAACTTGGGATCTCAAGTTAATGCCGTACAAAAATCATAATATTTATAATGGCATTTCTTCAATCTAAGAGCATTGTGGACTTATTAAATGCAAGATGCTTTTACGGGAAAATAACACATTTCGACAGAAAAACATTTCGTTCAAAATCAGTTGTCTTCACATGGTATCATAAGAGAAAGCATTATTGCACTTAGTGGACTCTATTTTTGTGCAACTTTATTAAAGTTGATACTTAAAGAGTTCGTGAAGTGACGGGGATCGGAGTGCATTATCTGAATCGGAATTTGGACTTGATTTGCAAGTCTAAGGTTGCAAATTAGATTTTCCAGTTTATTCTCGACTTTGGGATAACTAAATTAGTATGCGAATAACTTTAGCAAAATGGATTCAGACGTTGGACATTATTTGGTGGCAAATACATTCACTTGTTTGTTGTCAAATATTGTAGTGGCTTGGAGAAATTCCAAACAAAATCATCTGGCAAAAAAAAATTATGTTTCTGATGCCCGTCAACACCGGATTATGACTCTACTTTGATGAGTTTTCACTTGACTTTCAGGAAGACTTTGTTAAATTAATGTCTCGAATTTGAGCCGGAACTCTACTTGATTTTGATGCGTCTTTAATTATCATCGTGAAGAGCTACCTCACTAAAAGACAAAACAGAGGCACGCTTTACTTTATGATATTTCACTAGTGGTGGCAATAAGTTCATTGTGAGAGAAAGAAACAAGAAGCCTTACCATGACATTCTTAAGCAAGGAGGGAAAAAAAAAAGCCGTCGAACTCACGAGAAATACTTAATTCAGACCCTAAACATGTTTTGGCTCGTCTCGGTGCTAATTTTCAGTCTGCTTGATTGGCTCTAACAGAAAATGAAGTTCGTCAGATGTTTAATTTTACTTCTGACTTTTAACTTTTTCTATTTTACTTTTTATTTTAGCATCAGGGTTATTTATTAATAGTGAATTCACATCGCGCATTCCATCACGACGCATTACGGAGGCAGAGAGAACTCAAATTTTCAGTGAACATTTCCAATTGAAGAAAATATTTTAATTTCGATCCATTTTGACGAAACTCTCAAAATCATAAAGCGGGAAAAAAAAAATTATGCATGCGTCTATCTACCGACTATCTGGACATACATAGCTTTGCATTCAAAATTTCATACTAACCTTCGGCGTTTCTTCGTCCACTTTTTGGGGACTCTATTTTCAACCGTTCACATGAACTTTCAAAAACTTTAGATTTCTCCATCAACAAATATATAATAAAGTACAAAACTCAAGAAAAGAAGCCCAGCTTTTATGTTGACGAAGACTAGCTGATCAACTTGGCTTACTTCAAGGGGCGACAAAGGATAGCCGCGTAATAAATTATGTAATCTGGTATTACTATTTGGGCATTGAGGGCGTGTTTATACCCTTTTTCTTACTATGAAGTAGGGGAAATGTACATTAATCAACCCCTCCAACTTGTCGACAGATTTGTGTTTACAAGAGACTGGCCTCCGGATGATCGTTACAATCTCTCAGAACATGTCATTTCAACTTTAGAAAAGTTTCTTTCGACTCTTGAGGTAATTGGTTTCTTCCTTTATTGTGAAGATAAATCGGTATGGTATATAATGAAAAAATGTTAAAAAATTCATGGGTGACTCCCCTAAGGAAGTCTGGAAATGTTGTTGCTAATTTCCAAAAAGTTAGATAATTGGGAAAAGCAAGCATTGCTCGACGACATCATTTGTCTTTCACTGGGTGGATAATGATATTGCATCTAATTATAGAAAACAAATCCTTTTCGTGTCTTGCATAAATACAACTAGTGTTTGGTAACAAAATACCACGATAAGAAATCGAAAGACTTCATTTGATTCCTCACATGAAGTGCTTTCTTCCAAAGGTTTTAGGAGTGACGTAAAACCTATTATAGATTTCAAACAAATATATTAGCTACTATGGTAACTAAATACTATAAAAAGTAATGTGTTTGTGGTGGAGTAGACTTGCGATGTTAATATTTAGGGGTCCTCGTGCACGACATATATATGTATTTACAATTCAATTGATTATTCAATAACTCGACTGATTTGGATTTGTGATAGATACTACTCAAGTATGGAAATGATTAATTGGAAAATTGTGATATTAAGAATAGGCTAATCTTAGGGAAATGTTTTTCAGCTATTCAGAATAGAATGAAATCGTGGACTGCCAGAATCAAAACAGCTGCATATTTACCAAGGCTCTCAATCACTAGAGGTCCATGCGTTGTCCCGTAAAATTTTACACATTTTTTTCTTTTCTTTCTTTTTTTTTTTTCTTTTTGGCACAAATCAATTTTCAATACTTGAAAATAACTTTTTGCAGTGTAAGGCTGCGTATGAACTCACTCCCCTCTAAGGATAAAGCAATGATGACAGCTGGACAGCCCGCCCGCATTGGAGGACGAGATGGCATCTTCGGGAAATTAAAAATTATTGTCACTATAAACGGGCCCAGGGGCGGGTTTATGAGTGTGTAACAGGTAACGCTGCCTCTATTAAAGCCACGTGCTTCTCTTTCTGATCGTTGCAACTTTAAATGATCACTTCCTCCCCCTAGATTTCGATCTTCATTTACGCCTATCGCTAGAAGTTGTCTCTCTTCACCCAATCTTTCGTGGCTGCGGATTCATCCTACTGAATCTTTCCAGTCCGGTCATTTCCGTTTCGTTACTGGGTTCCATCAGTTCCGCCTTTCTCCGCATATATAATTTCGCAACTTCCATTTCTCCTACAAGAGAACCACAAAAGTCGAAACCGAAAAAGGAAGGGGGGGAGGGAATGGCGGAAATTGTTATTTCCGTGGCTTCCAAAGTGGCAGAGCACCTGGTGGCTCCGGTCGGTCGTCAATGCGGCTACGTGATATTCACCAACAGCTACGTTGGCCAACTTGACAAAGAACTTGAGAAGCTCGATGACGTGAGAGTTGAGGTGCAGCGTTCCGTCGATCATGCTGACAACAACATGTGGGAGATAAAAAGGGAAGTTAACAGATGGAAGAATAATGCAGAGACCTTTGCCAACAAGGCGCGCGGCATGCTGGATAACGATGGAAGAGCCAAGAAAACTTGCTTCTGCGGGTGGCTTCCCAACCCGAAGGGGCGTTATTGTCTCGGCAGGGACGCGAGGAAGACAGTCCAGGCCATCCAGGCACTCATTCCATTGGGTAAATTCGAGAGGGTCTACTACGAGAGTGCTCCGCCGGGGCTTGTTGGCGGTGCTCCCAACGTGAATTCGTCGGCCTGTGATGGGGGTGACACTATCCAGGAACTCATTGCGCGAGGTCAATTCGAGAATCCTCCGCCGGGGCGTGTTGGCGATGGTGGGGGCGACACTATCCAGGAACTCATTCCGCTGGGTCAATTCAAGAAAGTTGACTTCGAGAATCCTCCAACGGTGCTTGTTGGCGGTGCTTCTGGCGTGAATTCGTCGGCCGGTGATGTGGGTGATACCATCACCGTTTCGCGAGCTTCCATCTTTCAGGACATAATGAAAGCTCTGCATGATGAGAAGCTAAAGGTGATTGGAGTCTACGGGCCTGGCGGCGTGGGGAAGACTACGCTACTGGAGGAAGTCGAGAAGAAACTCAGGAAAGAGGGGGGACCGTTCCAGATGATCGTCAAGGCGGAAGTCTTGCAGACTCCGGATTTGAATAATATCCAAGGCCAGATTGCTGACGCCTTGAAACTGGATCTAAAGGACAAGCAAAGCCAACAGGGAAGAAGAGATCATCTGCTTCAGAGATTGCAGAAGGATACGAGGGAGAAGATTCTCATAATATTGGACGACCTATGGGAAGAACTTGATTTGAAAGCTGTCGGAATTCCTTCAGGAAACACCAGCGGAAAATGCAAATTGTTGCTCACATCGAGATTTAAGCATGTGCTGGAGCAGAAGATGCGTGCCGATCGAACCTTTCTTCTTGAAGGTTTAAACAATGATGAAGCTTTCGGGCTATTTGAAAAGACGGTCGGTGACAGGCTCAAAGATGAGGAGGAATTGAGACCAATCGCGGCTCAAGTGGTAAAGAGGCTTGCGGGTTTGCCTCTTTTGATTATCTCTGTCGCAAGCACTTTGAAAAATAGCGGTGTGTCTGCATGGAAAAACGCTTTGATAAAAATAGATGTGAAGAAAATGGAAACCATAGTGAAGTTGAGTTACGACCGCTTGGAGAGTGAGGACGCCAAGTCCTTATTCTTGCTTTGTGGTCTTATCGGTGGGACCATTAAAGTTGAACTCTTGTTGGGACTAGGCAGGGGCTTGGGCTTGTTTGAGGGATTCAATAACATGATAGAAGATTCAAGGGATAGATTGAATACTATGCTTGAGAGCCTCCGCTCCGTTTGTTTGTTGCAGGATGGTTGCGATGACATGGAAAATGTGACCATACATGATCTTTATAGCGAGGTGGTCATTTCAACTCCATTTAGAGGTCAGGATTCTTTAATGATGAACTACGATTATGGCTCATGGTCAAAGGAAAATCTTGAAAAATGTTGGGCAATATGCCTAGCTAAACTTGGCAGAGATAAGCTTGCTGAACTAATGACGTGTCAGTTTCCTAACATGAAGATACTCATGTTGTCTCAACCAGAAGACCGGTGGTGGATGCCAGGGCACAAACATGATGATGAAGAGTGCTGGGGACAACTAGATTTCACATGCATGAGGAAGCTCCGAGTCCTATATCTTCGCTCCAGGCTTATCTCCACTTTACCTTCCTCGATTGAATTCCTTGGGAACCTCCACTCTTTATACTTAGACTACTGTGATGTGAAGGACGTGAGAATTCTTGGCAAGCTCAAAGCATTGCAGATTCTCAGCTTTGCACGGTCCTCCATTTCTCGGTTGCCTAAAGAAATCGGGGAACTTATAAATTTGAGATCGTTGAATCTAAGCAACTGCTATAAGCTTAAAACAATTGAGCCTGGTATATTAAAAGGCTTAATCAAATTGGAAGAGTTATATATGAAGGAAAGCTTTGATCGATGGATGGGCACGGATGGAATACCATCGGAATCATGTAATGCTAGGCTTGCCGAGTTGAAGAGCTTGACAAGGCTAACCACTTTGGAAATATCGATCCCTGATCCCACCATACTCTTTAAGGATGGGGACTTGCCATTTGGGAACCTGATGAGATTTTGGATCAACATAGGAAATGTTGAGGGGAGGGAATTTCTAGGTTTGAGAACCATGAAGCTCAAATTGGAAGGATGTGATAGTATTCTCTCAAACGATTGGGTTCAAAAAACTCTGCAGAAGACTCAATACTTGCATTTGGACACATTGGGAGAGTTCAAGAAGAATGCTCACGAGTTGTGCATTCGAGGATTTACGCAACTAAAGCATCTCGACATTCAGAACAGCCCCTCAATCAAGTACATCGTCAGTTCATTAAGTGACCTTCTCACTGCATTTACGGATTTAGAGTCTTTGTTCCTCAAAAATCTTATTAATTTGGAGAAGATATGCAATGGCCCTGTCACACCAGATTGCTTCAGCAAATTGAAAGTTGTGTGTATCAAAAAGTGCCACCAATTGAAAAATTTGCAGTTCCTCTCAGAGATGCAAAGACGGGTACATTTGGAAGGGATTGAAATATGTGAATGTGACTCATTACAAGCCATTATCACAGGTGATGCAGGAAAAGTAGAAGTTGCTGTTGATGACATGGTTGAGTTGCCTAATGTACGACGTCTAGATTTGCGTAAGTTACCAAATATGACGAGTTTTTGCAGCGGAGCTAAGGGTGCTCCAATTCAGGTAATTTTTTCGTTTTTTGGGTATATTAATTCTTAATCTTACAAACGATACCTTAATCATACTATTACAGGGGAATTTAGGATAAGATGATATTGATTCACCGAATCTTAGTGCATATTGCATTAAATTTATTTGTACTTTTGGATTCACAAATAAACAATCCATTTAAAGAAAACACAGACCATACATTTTTATCCGCATTCAACTATAGCTCGGGGGAACCCCCTTTCTACAAATGATTTCTTTTCGATTTATTTCGGTGTTAGATAATCACACTAATTACCTGGGCTCTAATATGGTGTTGTATTATGGCTAATTTGTTACTCATTTAACATTTTTAAAGAGAAGGGAAAACGTTGTACTTAACAAGAATGAATCTTGAATGAGTGAAAGAAATTCAACAATCTCGGAATGAAGAAAGTGAGAGATTAAATAAATGGAAGGCGAATCAAGAGCCACGTAACAAAGAAAGTCCACCTAATTGATGTTTCACCTACATGCAAGTTGCAATTGACTCCAACACGTCATGACCACCTCATCGTGTCAACGTTGTTCTGCATCTGTCATCCCTTTCTTAAGCTACTAAGGGGATATTTTCTTCTGCATTCTTGTACGCACGACAAAAAATATACACATTCCGCCCTCTGATCAATTGATTCTTGAATAAAATTAAGTTTTTGACATTCTTAAGAGACATCGAGCCCATTCATGTATTCAATGTCCATTTGTTTCATTGAAAATTCATTATTGTTGAAAAAAGTTTTCTTGGTAAATCGGTTTTTCTAGAAAATGAATTGTTTTCCTGTATTTGGTTCTACTGAAAACGCAATTTGAAAAAAATGATTTATGATGTTTATTAACGAAGCACAAAAATTTACAAAGTAAAGACAAAAACTGTTATGGATCCTCAAAAGAAACAAGCCTGAATAAGTCATATTTACATGTTCATAATGAAAACTAATAAGTTAACAAAATTTGTGAAAAAATGAACTTTGATATGAATTTGTTGTCAATTTTCAAGTTAAAAATAGAAAAACAAAAGAAAAATTATGGTAGTTGTTTTTAAGATCGATAAATGATTTCAAAAGAAAAGAGAAAATATTAGAGTTGTAGTTTTGAAGATCAGCTAAAGAAAAGATAAATATATATATGATGAGAGAGAGAGAGAGAGAGAGAGAGAGACTTGTGCAGTAGTGCTGCATTAGCGGCATGATAGTGGTGAGGGTGAGGATATCCTCATGAAAATGATTTACCTTCTTGTAGAAGAGAAATTCATTTTCTGTATTTTAGCCCAAGAATTTCAATCATTTTCTCATATCTATGAAAAGTCTGAGAGTAGTTTCCTGAAAACAACTTTACTTGTAACAAACTCACCTTTTATGAATTTCATTGTGGCACTTCGTTAGGTTTCATTGCCTCGCTTGGAATCCTTGGGAATGGTTGGACTCTTTGGCCAGGAAAAGATACTCTATAGTGAACCTTCATTAAGCAATGTGAAATCGCTACAGATAAAAGAGTCTAAATTTACGTCAAGTATTCTGAAAGATTGGATATTGCTGAATTTGGAGTCAATGGAAATTGGGGGCTCTCCATCAGCAGAAGTAGTTTTTGACTTGGAGGAGCTAAAAGTCACGGGAGATGCCAAGATTCCATCTCAGCTAAAGAAATTGAAGTTTTCTAAGTTGCCAAACCTACAGTGCATATGGATGCTAGATGTACAATTACAAGGAATATCAAGATTTCAGAACCTAGAGAAGCTCCATGTCTACAATACGGGGCTGTCATTTCTCTTTTCGGTGGCAGTGGCTAAATGTCTTAGAGAAATTAGAGACATTAAAGTGAAGGATTGTCTAAATATGAAGGCAGTGATTGTGGATGAAGAAGGAAGAGATGAAGGGACAAATGATATTATAGAGTTCCCATTATTGGAGCGACTATCTATAAGCCACTGTCCCATGGAGAAATTCTTCTCATATCCTCATGGAAAGAAAGAGTCAATAACCAGTACTTCAGATTCACAAGATACTTATTCTGATTCCTTCTTTGATCAAAAGGTATGAATCCTTTCTTTCGAGATTACACCCATAATAGTCAAAGGCATGTGATTTGTAGGGGCAAGTAATAATATTTCTTTGAAGATTATTTTTATTTGGTTTTATTAGTTAAAATGTTTTTTTTTTTTTAATAACTACACTTGTTAGAGTAAGGCCGTTACTGAAAATTCCTTCCTCCACCACATTAGATAGATCAGTATAAGATTATGCCAAATTGTTAAATTTTTCATAGCTATGATCTGATGCATAACTATTATGAGCAGATAAGTTTACCAAGCTTGGAGGTGTTAAAACTTGAGTCTGTAGGAACATTAAAAAGGATATGGCACAATGAACTTCCCAAAAGTTCCTTCGACAAATCAGCCAACCTCAACCTTGGAAAGTGCTCCAACCTACTTGATGTCTTCCCTTCGACAATCATAGGGAGATTGCACAACCTCAAAAGTGTCACAATTTCAAAGTGTCCTTCCTTGGAATCTTTGTTTGATTTTGGATCCCTTGATTCATATACGGAACAAACAATTGAATTGCTCCCCAAATTGGAACAAATCATGGTTCATAGATGCCACTCCCTGGAATCTTTGTTCGATTACAGATCCCTTGATTCAAACATAGAAAACAAAATTGTATTGCTCCCCAAATTGGGATTAGTGGTAGTGATTGAAGCAGGAAGGCTGAGACACATGGTGATGACTAACTCCCAAACAGTTTTGGGTTTTCCTAGTCTAAACGAAGTCAGTGTTGTAAAGTGCTCTGAGCTAAGATATCTCTTCCCCAATTATATGGCCACAACTCTAGAGAAACTCAAGGCCTTAAGGATTATCGAATGCGAACAAATGAAGGAAGTGGTTCCCAAGGGAGAAGGTGGTCTATCCAAGGAAGAAGTGATGAGTTTCCCTTCCTTAACTGCTTTATGTATTTGGTGGTGCCCCAACTTTAGAGCATTCATTCGGAGTCCTACAAGTGTCAAGAGGCAGCTATGCGAGATGATCGAAGAAAATGATGAATCGGCCCAACCGTTGTTCAATGATATGGTTTGCTCTATACCTTATTGTGATCATCTTTAATCTTGCAATATCATGTTTTAGAATGAACAATGTAATAATTTGTCCTACTTATCCTCCTTTCTCACATTATCCTTGTGCAGGTTAGATTTCCTTATTTAGAAAAGCTATGCATTGGAGGCGTTCAGTGCAAAGAGTTATGGAACAATCAAATTTCTGATGATTCCTTTTGCAAATTGGAATCTCTTTTTTTGAAGGGTTGTGACAATCTCCAACATATTGCCCCATCCCATATGTGGAAGAGGCTGCAGGATTGTCTGAAAACCTTAGAAGTGAAATCATGCCGTTCAATCGAGATCATATACGAAAGTGATGGGACGGTGGCAAAAAGCGGTAATTTGAGGACATTGGATTTGCGTGATCTGGACAACTTGAGGCACATTTGGCGGTACGACAATCTCCCAAACATCCCGTTCCCAAATTTGAGATACATAAAGGCTGTGAGGTGCTCCCGTTTGGACATGCTTTTTGCCACCTTCACGGAAAAATTTCTCAGGCAAATCGAAAAGCTGGTGGTAGGGTCATGTGAAGATATGGAACTAATTGCTGGCCATGAAGAATGTGAAGAAGTGACTGGTAATACAATTGCTTTCTCTAGGTTAACCACTCTTAGACTTTACAATTTGCCGAAATTCAGGAGCTTCATACCAGAGAAATATTATGCGGAATTCCCATCCTTGGATGTCTCGAGTAGAATAGAGCCGGACCAAGGCAACCGAAGTGTGGAGGAAAGTGAGGGGGAAATTGAGGATTTCGAATGCATAATTGAGGAGATTGACAAGGAAAGTGGGAAGGTAGATCGAGAAATTATGGAAGAAAGTGAGGAGGAATAATTAGTTTTATGAAGTGAGCCACAAAAGTTTGTGAATGTTGCAACGAATGGTGTCTGGCAAAACAAAATGGACGTGTCCGGTAATATGAGATTTCGTTTTGTTTCGTTGTTTTTTGTTTTTTTTTGTTTTGTATTCTCTTCTATACTTCCCACGAAGTATGTGACTGTTTTCTTGGCTATTCATTTCTTTGGTTTGTCTCCTAGGCTACAACGACGAGTGGTCAGTCATTGGACCATAAATTGTGGGGTTATGTTGTATAAATTCTAATCAAGTGCATTATCGTGTTTATAAATTTTGCCGTAATATTAGAAAATGTATGTGCTATTATATCAAGCAATTGAAGTCGCGATGAATTACCTCACGACGACCGTCGCAGGAGGAAGAAGGAGATCAAGGAGATTGCACTATGGGAAAGCCCATGTTCCTCCTCCAATCTCTCTCTCTCTCTCAGACAATTGATGGAGGCCGAAACTGTTTGAGTTTGAGGGACGGTATTTTGATTTCGAGTTCGACGAAGGTTGAATGTGAGTTGAAATCGGTGATAACGAGGATTTCTTTGAGTGGGTTGAGTATTTGAATAATCATGATTCTCATGAAGGTAACTTCGCATGCTCTGTTTCTGCTAGCGTGAAATCCGGTTGAGGCCGAGACTGTACTGATTAACTCAAACATGTTTAGATGATTCGGTGATTGTGTGGATATGAACCTTTTCCTCATCATTTCATTTAGATGCCCTTTACTGAAACGCCTACCATTTGTTTGATTGAATTCCTGAATGGCACTAACATGGGTATTTTGCAAGTATTCTTGCATCGTGACGATTATCTGGTAATGGCATGCTTAATCTGAGAGTTCTGCAGCATATATGACAAATTATCTTCGTTAATGTTGGTTGAACTTCTAAGGTTGTGCTCAATGCTCCCACGACTGAGAATTTGACCATACCATGTTGGCTTAATTTACTCAGAATTATTAATCTACGATGTTTGTATATGGCTATTCTAACATTTGAGACAACTACCATGCTTGAGCTGGAAATGATGAACCCTTCTTGGAAATGTGCATTGTGTACTGTGTACTTAAGTGAATCCATGTCCGGACTTCATCCTTTGTTTGATCTTGTGTGTAATTGGTTTCATATGCTTGGATGCTTTTGCCTTGCATTTCTTGATCCGTTCAGTGATAGCTCAATACCTTCTCACTGTCAATGATATTTGGTTCATTCTTTTGGCGAATGGATAGGCCTCTACCTGTTTGATTTTCTTCATTTGCTGAAGATTCTGAAGTTCATTCCTTGATGTCATTTGCTGGTAACTTTTCTGTAAATGGCATGTGAGTCCCTGTCATACTGACATTCGATGGGTGAGTGCATAATGAGCTGTTTATGCCATGGCCGAATGCTTTGCTCGACTCATTGTCCACATTGCCATTTTGTATGCATGTTCAGTTGTTGCTGAACGAGTCTCATCCATGAGAATTGACTGTAGAATGTGGCTCAATGCTGTTTTTTTGTGTTTATGTTGCTATGCGTTTCAGTTTTTGCAGCATGATGTTCTTTGAAAATGTCTCCGCTGGAGCCACCCGTGGGTAATTAGAATGTGGTCTTTAGTATTTGGTCCCAAGAGTTCCTGTTGTGCAAAATCAAAGTTGTTTCCAAGTTATTCGATTCACATTAGCAATGTATGTTGGATTCATGTCGACTCCATGTTGATTTCTTATAGAGTCCAATGTGTTTTTTGCATCATATGTGGACTAGGATTGGATTTGATAGATCTTGGTTTCATATGAGGGTTAATTCGGTAGCACATGATGGTACATCGGCGTGCAAATGATCTCGTCATTTTTTAGTTACTAGAGTCTCTATCTATCTAAATCATGGTCATGCATTATCATTCTACTACTCGTATTTCTCAATTTTCAGTAATTGAAATTACCTCAATGCCGTGAGCCACATTGCTTTAGAATCGAATATGACTAATTTACATATTCGATCATGTTGTCATCATATCGGGAAGAGTGGTGGGCAATCTAAGGATTTTGCCGCCCACCTAAGGAAATGTTTCGAAATTGGCCAAAGGACCGACTTTACCATCTTTGCTCAGATGGATCGGACATTGCATCAGGTGGCCTCTCATTTCCTTGGGACTATGTTGGTCCTCATCTGCATAAGCCCTCCAATTCCGTTTGGTTATTTTGTTCACCCTCTTCATGCGTTCAATGCTTTGTGGCTCTTTGGAGCTGTCCTCTAAATCTCCCAAGTGCTCCACCCAAAGCGACATCCTATAACCATAAGCCTGCACAGCATCATTAAAACATTATCAGTCACAAGCTTAAGTTTTTGATAATTGTCGATGCACTCGCTGGGTGTTCAGCTAGTACCTGCTATTAAATAGTTGTAACCACATGGAAATATGACAAATTTGAACTTCATACACAATTCCATTGTTGTGCCCTTTGAATCCAAAATCAGTGGTATTAGCTAATGCGCAATTCTCAGTGGGACCCACATGCACGCTACATCATGCGGCCCTCCGCAGAATTCTCTGCCTCTCTTCCTGTCTCTCTACATCTAATGAACTGAGTCGCTTCCCTTTTCAGCTCAGGCTTGGCGCGCTCTGCAGCAGTGGGGGCAAAACAGAAACAGAGGACCTTCCAACACGGAAAAGGAGCTCAGCAAATTCTCTCTAGCCCTCAGTTATTCCTTTGATCTTCATTCCCTCTTCATTGTCCTCTCTGTCACCCTCCATCCACCAACAGCTGCCGCCACACCTCCATCGCTGGCCACCACAGGACATGTCACGCTGAGAAGGGGCAAGAACAAATAGCATTGATTAGAGGAACTCGGGTGATTTTTCAGCTTTTATAAGGCTGAGAAGAACAGAGGGCGAGCTTTAATTGACACCGTAGACTGATGCTTCAATGAGGATTATCACCGTAGACAAATGATGTGGACAAACATGAAGAGATTGTTCAGATGGAGCTGACTGAATAGTGATGGCTATGTTCTTTTTACTGAAGGCAACGGGAAAGATAAAGTTGGAGTTTTGATTTGGATCCCTCTTCCTTGGTGGCTCTTATACCATGGAAATATTTCTATGATTTGCAAGCAAGAGGGAGAGAGAGAATCAATAAATACTACACCTTTACTCAATAGCCGAATAAAAAAGTATATAGTAGCTCCACTTATAAAGATTGAGAGACATTAACAAAGCTCCGATTACATTATTTGTGACCACCTGCTAATTGCTGACTAATATTCATAATTGGACTTCAACACAAATCACAATTGGAGCAAATACTTGACAGTGTTTTTGCATGTTTTTCCAGGATGTTACTGCGTCACTTTCAAAGAAGTATACAAAACTGTACAAGGAGGGAATGCGGAATTTATACTTCAAGTGGAGAGTTGTGGCAGCCTAGGCTTTTTTTTTTGCAGTCTACCAGTCTCGTCTTTTATCACTTTGTGACAGCTTCTAGTTCTACTGGTCTAAATTCATCGGGCAAAACGTTCGGCCTCTGGGACGTCAGCACGATGGTATTTGCCTGTGTTGCTGTCACTATCAACTTACACCTTATTTTGATGTGTAATACAATTAAAATATGGCATCATATAGCTGTCAGTAGGGGTGTCAATGGGTCCTGAATGGAAGGAAATTTTGTTAATACAATTACAGATATGTTTCTTAACACTGTAAAATGAAATTTTTAGACTGTTCGAGTTTCTCCATTATTGTCAGAATCACAAGCATACGATCTTTAGGATTCTCCGTTCCAAAATTCGTACCCATCCCTAAACGGAAGGAAAGGGAGGGATGTGATGATAACAGACTTCTGGACTCCTTCCAGACGCCAAGAGTATCGCACGTTTCAAAGCAGTAGGAAAGCAGCTTACGTTAATTCTATTCGTGCATTTATGGGCTAGTTCTAGCCCAACCGCAAAGTCCTAAATGCTTTTCTGGAAACCATTTTTTTATATCTTCCTATTCATTGTTACTTGTCAAAGCTGGCTTCACGAAGGAGGCTCACCTTTTATTCCCAGCCACGCTGCTCATTTCTTGCATTGCGACTGCTTATATGGCAGCAATAAGGAGTTCCTTTGCCTGTTCATTAATTCTCTAGTCACTTTTTCTCTGGTTGAGTGGGAGATCTGTTAACTGTTAGGTTATTTTAGGTGCTACTCTGGGAGCCATTGCTAGCTGCATCCCAAAGTTGTTTGAGGATGACAAACTGACCGTGCCTCTGTTGAAAAAGTTGGGTGGTTTATTAGGAATTGCTAAAAGTGTGACCGTTGAAAGTACCTCATTAGTTGAATGAGGAACACTTTCTCAGATTTTCGTAACTGATTCCAGCCGTGTCCTATGATCCCCTTCCAACACAAGTAATTATGGACTTGGCTCGGTCCTTGCATAAGTACCGGTGGCTCTGTACTTGATCATTCCGTCTTATGCAGGGGAAAGGCAGAGGATATCTGTTGGGGCAGTATCCTATTCTATTCTGTAACAAAAGCCATCGCAAGAATCGCATATAATCACCTTAACGATGGACCAAATATCTCACGAGGAGCTGATGAACTTGGCCAAGTTTCTGAGACGCTTTGATTGCTGGGATTCGTCCAACCATTCTTCATTACCATCGTCGTCATCATCATTCTTGAAAACCAGCTGTAGCAGGGGCTTTTTCAGCGAGAGCCCAGGAAAGTATGGTGGGTCTCACAGGACTATATCTATTCCTGTCTCCTTTGAACATCCGAACCATTGGCTTGAATTCTGGATATCTAATCTGGTAAAGCGGATCTTCGCTTGTGTCATTTAATGTCTGACGTGTATCGGATCTTCAAGTCTGAGAGACCTTCCTTTAATGACCTCGATTGCTGGTAGCGGAATGTTTGCCCGGCTTGCACTGTCCACAGGGACAACAACATCGAAAATCATTCCCTCTAACCTCGCGGTTCTTCTTTGGAGCAGCAAAATGAGGAACTTCCTGACGAAACCATCCAGAAATCTCACTCCCAGGGACGCTCGAGTTGTGCAAATGCTTTAGAGCAACCTGAAATATCTTATGAAAAAACACATGTAAGGTCAAACTTTCTGCATTCATGATTGAAGATACTGAACAAAGGTGGAGAAACTAAACTGATGATCTTCATCCATCTTTTTGCTACAGTTCAAGTAGTTTTCCCAAAATGGGAGTTATGAGTGATCTTTTTCACCTTTTCAATTCTTCTCTCCCAAGAGTAAAAGCCTCAGAGATTTCAATACCCGGAGACTAGTGATGTCAACTAGATTGCTGCAATCAGTAAAGTTCAGCTCCATCAAATCAGTAGAATTCAGATGAAAGGCGTAAATTTGAAATTGACTAAACTCAACGCGGGATAGTTCTCGGGGATGATGGCCACGACGGCGCCGAGTCATCGATCACCTCCAGAAGGCCCGGCGCTATCTCCTCCCCTCACTCAAGGCCTTCTTCGTCGAGCTGGAGCCCCGACACGCTGCTGAGCACGTGCTCGCGGTAGAGGCGATCCATGATGCCGTGGCGGGGGGTGTCGGCATCGTGGGAGCTGAGGAAGACGTCGCCATGGAAGCGAGATGAGAACATAGCGTCGTCCTCTTCGGGATCGTCCGTCAGCATTGTCGTCTTCGGCTTCTTGGTCGGCCTCACTTAGGAGTCGCCGGTCTTTTGACAGAGGTTGGTCGATGCAGAGATTGGGGCGCCACTTAACGATGAGCAATGAGCAACGAGCACCTTGCTGACGGATTGGTGTTCCCTTTGAAAAGAGCGATTTCCACAGCACGGGAAATGTGCTGTCTTAATTTTTAATTGACAAATCATGGCACTCACATTAGTTAAAGGGAAAAATTATCCAAAAACTTTTAAATTTATTGTACGATGGCCAATTCAATCCTAATTTTTTTTTTTTTGGTGAAAAAACCTTTCTTTTTTGTTGAATGTCTTGGCTACAGTTTATGATTGATCAGATAGGAGAGGGGCTAGTGTGGGTGGGTGTTCAACTTAATCACAATCCTAAATTTTTATACTAATTTAATTCTAAAAATTTCATTTAATCTTGAATCTTTTAAAAATTATAATGTAGTTCTTCCCACTATTTTTGCCATAAATCGCTAATGTGACGTTCTAGTCAGCACTGATTGTCTTACGTGGAAAGTTGATATTATTGTGGTCAATTGGGTTTAATTTTAAAAAAGAAATTCTAATTTTATTTTATTTTATTTTATTTTATTGTTTTCTTCACAAGGCCGGCAAGTGTTGCCAACCATTTTGGGAAAATGGCGTTCAACTTGTTACCGCCGAGAGCGCAGCACCAGGCCTTCAAATTTGTTCCCATTGAGGTGAAGACTTCTCAGGACGGCTCTTTTGCTGAATGTAAGTGAGATGGTGCCAGAAAGTCCATTTTCTTGCAGGTCCAGCACTAAGAGGCCGTCGCCGATCTTCCCCAGAAATTGAGGTATCGTTCCAATGAGATTGTTACAAGAGAGGTCCAGAATTTGTAGGTCCTTCATTTCACAAAGAGAGTGATGGATTTTGCCAGTCAATTGATTGGTAGCCAGAGAGAAGATGAGAACCATATTTAGGAGCGATGAAGGTTAAAGCGGCCCTTGGATCTAGTTCATATTCAAGCTGGAGAACTGTCAGATTTTTCTATGGAACTTGTTTCAAGCTAGTGAGAAAGTTGTGAGAGATATTGAAATAAGACTGACTCAGCTTTGACATGTCACATCCATGACGGGATATCACCGTGGATCATGTTACCCTGCAGGATCCATTCCACGCTGGTTGAATATCTCACGAATGCAGGGTTCGGTAACGTTGCACCCAGAATGACCGACTTTTTGGAGTTTTGGTAAGACACGCTCGACATTTTTGCTATTGGTCAATGACAAAGTGTTGTCCGAAAGATCGAGATCTTTTAGACTCTTGAGTCTGGATAACAAGCGTAAGTCTCAAAAACTGGTCAGGTCATTGGTTGAGATGCTCAGCTGAGGATTGTAAGCTGAAAAGCCGAGGTTGGCATGACGCCATGCAATGATTACTACTCAGATTAACATGATCTAACGAAGGTGCAGCAAGGAACTTGTCTATGTGACCGCTGAGCCCATTGTTACTCAGGTCTACTCTCATCAAGGATGGAAGAGAGAAAGAGGTTATTGGAAATGTCAAGTTGGGCAAGATTGGAAAGATTCATTATGCTTGGACTCCAAGCGGCTTGTCGGAATAGGAACTGTGAAGAGATTATGCTAGAAAACTTGTTGAAGAAGTTGTTTCTTGTGTACCCATGAAATTGTTGGAGAGAAGATCGAGCAGAGTGAGCCAATCTAGGTTTGATTGAGTTGGAGGAACATGCCTCCTAAGCTCGTTAAATGAGAGTTCCAAACTGTTGAGTTGCGTTATGCTACCGAGTGACGATGGAGTAGAGCTAGTGAAATTACACTGGTTAAGCCAAAGTATCTCCAGAGAATGCAGGTCGCCTATGGACTCTATCAATGCTCCAGAGAACCCTATGGAGGACAAGTCCAAAACCTTCAAAGAGCTATAAAGTAACCGGGAAGCTCAACCTTGCCTGATAGATAGAGACATGTCAGCTTTGGCAAAAGGAAACTGTTTGCTAATTATGTGCCGCACGATTGACTAGAACTAAGGCTGAGATATGGAGATAGATTTATTATTAGAGTCACATCAATGCCAGACATCGTTAGCGCATTGAGGGAACTCTTTATTATTCATTGATGCTCCTCTTCATAGAATATCTGTCCTTATATAGGACCATAACTATATTCAAGAATAGTTATCCCACCGACACTCCTTAAACTGGTTGTATTGAAATTTTCCCTTATAATGTATGTTGTTAATTGAGTTGGTACTTTTTTAAACTCAACACTTCTAACAATGAGGCAATTTATTTGTCTCAACAAAAGTACTCAATTAAAACCTCCTTAAGTTTGAACTATTTTTTGAGAAAGATATTTTTTGATTAATTAGTCAAGTTACATGAAATATAATTATATGACCTTAATATATGTTGTGGTGATTAGAGGAGGAGAACTTAAATGAACCCTAGTTTTGGGCACGATTAAAGACAAATGATATCGTCAATCAAATCATTTGTTCGCAAACTCCAGAGCGGGTTGCCAAAATATACTTTTAAAATTTTGGATGCCCATACTGATTCATTTGGGCATACTTGTGCTATTTTTATGCATTTATTTATCTTTAACTTTACAAATCCTTTTTTTTTTTAAATCCACATTCTTACTGTCATAACGAAAAATTCTATGGCTTATTTATTTTCAACTTTTCCTCTCTTATTTGGACGCGTGTAACTCCTTAAAAAATAGCACTTAACTCCATAATAGTAAGGTGAACCAACAATTTGAGTACTAGGGCAGATATTAATATTCTCAACCATTCCTTGTAGACTAGTCACCAGTTCAGCCATGTTTACCTTCAACCTTTTTTTATTAATATTAATATTCTCAACAATTTTTGGTACCAAAAATTTTGTCATATGCAGCACCAAGTACGATGGAATTTTTTGATTCCCTGGGCCCATCACCGATTTTCCCTTCTCCCTGGCAATCGGTTATGAGAACAATAACCAGAAGGTCATTTTCGTCATTTTAAATCGGGGCAATTTCGTCGTTTGATGAGAGAAATATAAAACGGAATTTTTGGTCTTCGTCATTTGACGAGGAAGTTCTGGATTCTGACTGATTCTTCTTCGCCTCCGTAACCTCTCCCTCCCGTCCTCCCTAGCTTCACCGCCGGCCGCCAGCTCCACCGGAAGCCACCGCCGGCAGGCCTTCCATCTCCGACCACGGCAGGCGCACGAAGGAGAAACAAAGCTCGATCCTGGAATCGGAATTTCATTTTCGTTGATTCGAGCTTCACCAGAGATAAATCAACGTCGATTCCAGTGTCATGACTTCAATTGCGGTGTTCCAGTGCTCGTCTGGTTTCAGTTCCGATCGTGTGCTGTCCTGACCGCGAGGCGCTCCTTCGGCTCGTTCTTTCGCTTCAGGGATCGGTGGAAGGTTGCGGTAAGTTCGAATCGCATGGAAAAGGACGCCCCGGCTCAGTTGACTCCCAACCATAACTTCCGAATCTTCTCTCCACCGATTGAGCTCTTCCACTTCTTGCTCTAAATCAAGCCCAGGAGTCGTCCTCGCGTCTAATGAATGTACGGATACTGCTCAGGAAGTGTTCGATGAAATGACCGAAAGACTCTATCAGATATTTTTTCCCGTTGCTGGCCATTAGAATCAATGCTACAGTGAGGCTGTGCTTGCTGTCTGGAAGTCACTGAGTCGCCACTAAATCATCAGGTCGTCTTTTCTCCAATTAAACTTCGTTATTGTTGTTGATTTGTTATAGACTCGCCTCTCTTGATCTCCGTTCAGTTTTTATTCTTTTCGCCTTTCATTTGACTGCTCCGTCCGACCTTTGTTTGGTCGTCGTGCCAAGACACTTCTCGTCACCAAAAGCCAGAAGCGGGACTGCAACGGTTGAAGCCAAGGATGTGTAGTTGCGATCGCTTTCGATAATACCGGTTGCCTTCTTCGGACCTTCCTCTGTGAATACATTCGAGATGGGCCGGAACGGTATTTACTCGGGAGGTTATATGTGCTCGCTGAGGCCATAGCTTTTCGTGTCGGCCGAAGCTTATACTAGGATTCCATTTATAGAAAGGTTCTGTCGATATTTGGTCCTAAAGTGATGGCGCGATTAATTGTCTTTCGCATTGCAAGTTGAATGATGAAATTCCACGAACTGGACCCCTGATTTTTTGCTGGAATGTGTTGGAATTTGCCGAATTGTTGTTGAGGTGTTGCCAGAAGATTATTGTTGTAGCTTTGCTAGAATACACTAAAAGTTTACTTGGAGTTGCCGCAATTTGTTTGGAATTGTTGAAACTCGCTTGAATATGCTGGAGTCTTGCTGAAATAAGTTAGAAATTTGTCAAAACATGCCCCCGAGTCTTAGAAGATACTTTTCTAGTTCACCAACATGCAAGATGACATTTTAATGCCATGACTCTCCTCAAGGGCGTCCCATATGTTAGACCTCAAGGATTTTCTTGGGAAAATCTATTGATGCTGGCGAGAGGAGGAAAAATGGGTGCCATGGCAAGTGACAAAACGAGAGAGAGAAGATGGCGAAGCTACTTGTAATTTTTGTTTCATGTACTCAGTAAAATCTTTAAATAGAATAGTAACTTTAAAAAAATAAATAAAATAGCTTCCTTGGCATCGTTAAGTTTCAGTGTTGGCGTTTAGGTTTTATTTCTAAATAAATTGTTTGATTTCAATTAAAAGTCTTGTTTCCCCATTCGATTTTTCACCTGTTGCTGAATTCTATAAAAAGTCGATCGCACAGCTGATATCTTTATTGTGTTGATTCTCCCAATTATTTTTGATGAACTTGTATAAAAATTGAATCAAAAATGTCACCTTCTTACTCCCTTAATTTGGAGAAATCCCTTCGCACTCTTCCATCAGGCGAAATGCTGCTTCAGTTGCTTCCTTCATTGTTCCTCTTAGAGCATCATAATCAAACCGAGCAAAAAATGGTGCACGGACTATATAGAATTACAGAAGAATCCATCTCTATTTCCTACGACTCCATAGTACATGAAATATCTAGTGCTTCGGCGACATCCCAATTCTAACAATACCCAAAAACCATTGCATTCCAAGAGCCTGTATCTCAGAACGAAGTATCATCAACCACTTGACAAGCATTGCCTAAGTAATCAATTTGAGCATACGTGTGAGGCTAAAGCTTGTGGATCTGGGCCAGGTTTGAGATGGGCATGGTTTAATGGGTCGTATCGAACCGAAGTGCTTGGGCGATGGGGCAATATTTAGCCTCTTTTATTCATTATCATTTTGTGCTGCGGTACTTCCCACTCGAATTTTGGCTTTGCTGCTCTCAAAACCCATTTTTTTTACCACGTCAGTCACTCGTCTTCTCTTCAAAACTGCCTCTTTCTTTGTCTACCACAATACAGAAGAAGTTTTACTTTTCAAAATAGGGATTATTAATGAATTCATAGCTGCAATATTTAATTTGTTTATAGTTTTTGCTCATTTGCAAGCTTCAAGAAATTTGATTGATGAAATATTTATTTTATAATAATTGTTGCATATTACTTCTCCTCCAAGTCGACACAAATATATAACATAATAAAACAATTATTGTTTTAGAGCCGTGTGTGGGACCTTCTTTTATAAATTGCTTATGGCAAAGGCCGTCCCAAGTAGAGCGAAATATTTAGTGGTTTCCTATCGCCGCACCTAGACCTAAGATGGGTGATGGGACCTGCCATGCCTGCACATAAAGGTTTCGTGAAGTGGGATTAAGGAAGGGAAAGCAAACAACGATGGCTAGAAACCTCAGATGCGGCCTGGAACCGACTATCTAAGAGAGCGCTGAAAATTAACATGGGCAGGTACTTGGCGGTCGGAGATTCAATGGGAAGCATGGTTGGAGTGAGTCGCGGCGAGACTGAAAGGTTAATTGATAAATTTGTGAAGGAGGTGAGTGATAAGCGCAACCATAGATTGCAATTTGCCATTATGAGAAGTGCAGCCACTTATCACCGAGTGCAAGGTCCTAAAAAGGCACATTATAAGAATATTTGGATAGAAAATCAAGTGATGGACTGGATTATGAAGGCTCATTATTGCAATATCCCTCCTTGCAATTGGGTCCCTAATCTCCCGCAAGTTTTATCAAACCTTGTTTGCTTTGAGGCTAACAAGTAATGAAAGCAGTTGGTTTCCCGGGGAAAAAAAAAGATTAGCAAAATATAAATATTTTGTCATTCTGGCACACGTAGCTCATGCATGATCTAATCATCATCCAACGGCTGAATCACGTAGCTAATGACAAGTTTAATCTACATAAATATAAAATTATTTCCTAAATCTCTCACAAATCTTAAATTTTATATTTAAATCATTCTCATTCCAAATCATATAGATTTGACTCTAAAAATGATGCAGAATTTCCAATTATTTTTCTCTATACATTTACAAACTTTTTTTTTTCCCAAACATTTTCCTTATAATCTCTCAACAAAACCGGCCTCAAAAGATTGCATCAAGGACACTTGCCAACAAAATACCGATATTGTCTCCCTCTCCTTCGACGCTCACCAATTTCCAGGCTTTGTTTATAAGAGCTTTAGCTTAGACCTAACTAATCCTTCAAGTGTGTGCGTGTGCAAACGTACTCTGCACACCATCAATTGCGAGCCCCTCAATCATGATGCCTTTCCTTTCTCCAAGCGTCCACTGGTCACTACTATTGAGAATGATGTTTGAAATATATGTTTCCTGTTCCATTAGAATCATGATAAACAGATAGTCAATTCTCATTACTAGTTATTTTTGTTCCTTTATTTTTAGTATGTTCTACGATTGTTTCTTGGAGTTGCAACAACTCGACATGGAGGATAATACTTACCCTAGGCAATTGAATTGGTGACAATCGTTGACTACACTTGACCCTGAATTCCCACTTTCTGAAATAAATATATTTTTCATTGTAACGTCCAAATGCGTACTTCATTGTTGGCATGACAGGGTATATGGCGCACGAGATGGATGAAACGTTGATAGATTGACGAGTTCTAGGCGCAAATCGATCCAGTCCTTATTTGTCTCTTATTAGATGTTTATTTCTGTCAAAGAATAGATGATGCCGATCCCTGTTCTGTTGACATTCTGTCCATCATTTTATCGTTTCTTTCCATGGAATATGATATATCTTTTTTAATTATTTTATGGGGGGAAGATCAAGCGGTTTAATAATGAACATTTATGATTAAAGACAATGAGTGGACGGAAGGATTAGATGAGATGAGGAGAGAGTTTTTATCCATTTGCCTCTCTGTCATGCGTCACGGATTCATCCCCTCCCTCCCATATTTTCCTTGTCTCCGCCATTATGTTATGTCTATTTGGTCATGGAATTTCATTCTTGAATCGCATTATTGTCCTTGCCTGAAATGGAAATATACAAAAGGATCGAGAAACATGTCGTGTGAAGATGCGAGAATAGATGGAGAAATGATGAAGTGATAGGGGTTGCCGTTGTCGGCATTTTGGTGCAAATGAACGTATGGAAGATGTACAGGAGCGGTTCAAAAGAAGCTTCAGAGAATCGATCTAGATTATGGACAGTCTATTTTATTTCTTAAATTATTGCTGCAACTGGGAAACGCATTGGGATATCTCAAGATTGACTGCACTATAAATTCGTTTTGTCGCCGTTATCGGCATGTTGGTACGAATGGAAATTCCTATCCTTACCATTTTAGTGTTTTGTTTTCTATCGCTAAAATATTTCAACCTTTCATCTCTCATTTAGACGTGTGTAACTTGTGAAAAAAAAAACATGTAACTTCACAATTGTCATGCGAGCCATCGACTTTAGTTTTAGAGCTGAAGTTGAAACCAATATTACGAAACGAAAAAGAATGCTTTGAAAAATTAAATTAAAATCGTGATCGACAATCTAGACTGAAATTGATTGTGGCTTGAAATGAGAAGTAAAATCGGCAACAATCTCGTGGAGAGGTTAATGAGAGAGAGGAGTTGGTAATTTCTCAATGCTCTGTTTTTTGTCGTTCTTTTGTACAAAGTACAGGCTAAGAATTCCGGTTGAGATTTCTCCGATATATCCTTCAATTTAGGATTTTTAATGATCTGTACTAATTTTGATGCTGTTGTGATAAACTTGGATTGCAATAATTGCTTTCATGTTGCGGTTTGATCTCTTGTTTGAAACGATCGCCATATGTTCGTTAAAATGCCGAAAGGAAGTTCGTGTGCGAATTCGAGAAGCATTCTCGTGTCTTAGTCTGGAATGATGGTTGTATAATACACATGTTCGATTCATTTGCAGCGTCTCTGCTTCCAATGATTTAAGCCTATGGCTGAGACGTCAACATGCCATGACTACTCGATTGCTGTTCAAATCCATCCTCACATGCTGTCTCTGATCCTGATATTTTCTTGTTAATCAATTCTCAGGATGACCAAAGCATGTCAACTTATGCCATAAGTAGCATAGTGGAATCTAGAGGTCATGAAATTGTTGGCATCTGACGAGTTATGTTCACTGGATTTGGATATTGTTTTACTCGTGAATCGGTCGGTAGGCTGAAAGGTCTTACGTTAGATGGATTCGTTCTTTGCCATGAATAAACGTTGAAAGGTATGAGAAGAGGAACGAGCAGTGAGGTCTTGGGTGAGTGTTTGTGCATATGTGCCTGTAAGTGAGTGGAGAAATGAGTGAGTTGACCGATATTCATAGAGGAAATGAATGAGAAGGTTAAAGGAAATGAGAGAAGCAGAACTCGTGCTCTGGAGACGAGGGACCGAAAATATAAAGTGTAATATATATGAAATAATAAAAAAAATTAAAAAAAAAATGGAAATAAGTTAGAAAACTAGGTCTTGATCAAGTCGTTGGATTTTAGTATTAGATTTAGTTTAATTCATTTGATTAGCACAAATATGGTTTAGAACATTCTGTGGTCTTTTATAAGTTTTAGTTTAGGATTAGAAAAATTAGTTTCTTAGAAATTTTGGATCCGATTTGGATTTAGCTCATGGAATTACTGTCTTGGGCTTAATAATGGGGTCATGATATATTATATGCCCCACTCATATCATATTATTTTATTGCACTTTGTCTTTTGCTCATCCTTTAATTATTATTATTTCTAGTTGTATAGGAAGTGAGGTATATTATCATATTTCATTTAATTTCTAACTGATCTCATAAGACTAGTGGCAACTCCTCATATAAAATTTTGATCTGGTTAATTGAATTAAAATGAAAATCTCAACATCGAGTGATGGAGAACTCACGCTGATTGAAGACCATTGGTTCATAAGTCGACATTAACTTTGAACCTGTCATTCCCATGACAAATGAGTACATGCACTAGACAAGGATAGGCTAGACAGTTAGTCAGTACAGCTTGGTTATGCCCTTCCACTGGACAAGAAAATCCAACCCTAATTGGGATTTTTCCGAAATCGATTATGAATTATTTCCATAAAAGATGGTCTCTTGACATTTCAATGTTCTTTTTCTCATTTTACAAATTCATGTATCAGTATCTAAAAGGAAAACATAGATTAAATTATGTTTTACACTCGGCATAAATCATCAATCTTTTGCCTAGGTCTATAATGAGAACGAAAAAGTAGAGATGAGCTGTAAATATTTTGCATAAAGAAACACAGTGGATGATTTGTAAATCAGGGAGACGTTTTACATAGGGTAAGTTTTTTTTTAATTAATTATCTGTTTCAAGTATACAATTTGAATGGTATGCTACATTTGGAGTGGATACTTTTTTTTACTTGAATTTTTATTATATCCATAGTCAATAGAACAACAGTTTCCATCACGGCACTACCATAGCTATATATATGCGTGATGACCATTTGATTGTATCAAGTTATTTAAATTTCAGATTACGTGTGTAAGTATATTTTATCATCAAGTAAAACTTGTTTTGCTTTTGATGATAGACCAAATTAAGACGCTGCTTCTTTTTCAGAATAGTAACCAAATTTTGCACGTAACCCAAGGCAGAGCTTCTTCATCAAATTACATCCTGTGAAATTAAAGAGTGCATAAGTCGTGTGTATGTTTTCGCAAGATCAGGAGATTGTTTCGTGAGATTAATTTTGTATGAGTTATTACTGCGGCTTGAAACCTCTGTTATTCATAGAACAAATTGTACAAACTTGGGATTGAAAATATATAATTGTATATGTTTGTGCACGCCCAGTTAGGTGATGCTTTTAGCCTTTTTCGGCAATTTCTTTTAAATTTTGATTTTATGAGGTATATACGTATATACATGAACTTAAATAAAAGATATTCAAGTTGGATTCCTGTTCCCCTTTCAGGCCCGTGAAATGTGGGCCGAGAGCCCCTCAACTCTCCCTTTTATTTATTTTCGTACTTAACAACTGAAAATCAATCTTCCATATCATAATAGAAGAGGTGACACTCTGTCTTACTTTTACATTTTCAGCATTACAACTGTAGAAAGATCGAAACTAAGGGTGTAATATGAATAAATCTATTTACAATAGGAAATTCTAATGGAATCACTAAAAATGCTTCAATTCATGCTGTCGAACCAATCATTCTAGACAACAATCAAATATTTGAGAATAAGTTATAGGAGATCAATCTACTAGGGCCAATAAGTAATTGAATAATTACATTGTTTTGCTTGATGATCACCAACAAGTAACGACCGGGCCTATCGACTCAACAAAGAAGAAAGAAGAAGAAAAGAAAAGAAAACAATAAAATTAATACAAAAATTATAAATATTTTGTAAATATTTTTAAAAAATTTAAAAATTATCCACATCAACGGTAATCACATCACATGAGATGGCTGGTGCTAATTAGACTAACACTTCAGCAATATCCTATCAAAATTAGCTGGAAGAATTACATCAATAATTTGTTAAAAAGTTTATAACTAAATTAATAAATTACCAAAAATTTTATAAGTAAATTGGTAAAATTGAAAGGTTTCAAATTAGTTGCTGTATAATAAGTTTAAGATTTTTTGAATAATTTTTCCAAAATTAGGCAATAATTCTTTGCCGTTGTTGTTAGCCCAGATCACTTTACTTAGGAAAAGGGGCTTCTAATCGTGGACTGCCTAAACCTCTTATCAGCCCATCGACTGGCTCTCTTTAGCCCGTTGCCCCGGGGTCTGTAACGCAGTTGCTAATTGGGCTGCGAAGTCGCAGAGGTTAAATCGCCTTCCACAAAATTGGCTTTTGGTCCCTCGTCAAGTCCTTTGGGCTTTGTTATGTGTCGACGCTCCTCTCTTGAGGTCTTCCAATTCTGGCCAGTAATGAAATAATCTCATTTTCGACAAAAAAATAAAATAAAAAGGACGAACATATTCCAATGGAGGTTAAGCATATTCAATTAGACGACACACTCTACAACCTGTGCGCATTGGAGGACGGGAGAGGCATCTTTTGGGAAGATAAAATTAATGTCACTGCCGGTGGTAAGAGTGAGCATTTTTAGGGCATCGATCTTCGAGGATTTCACGTGAAATGGATCCATGGGCTTGGTCAGCACGGGCCTGCCTCGGTAGCTCCAAAACCACGCGAAGAGAAGACAATACGAATACTGATCAAGTCGCAATTTCAGAAGATCTAATCTCTACGCTATAATTATAGGATTATTTAAGCCGAGAAGCTCCAAAAGGCAGGCAAGTCGAGTCAGCTTATGGATACGAAATTATGTTGTCACTACACATTGGACAGCATGCGCGCATCAGAGGGGAGAGGCATCTTTTGGGAATATAAAAATAATGCCACTTCCAATGGTAAGAGTTATCATTTTTAGGGCCTTGATCTTCCAACATTTCACGTGAAATAGATCCATGCTTTTGGTCAGCACGTGCCTGCCTCGGTACCTCCGAAACCACGCAAAGACAAGACAATGTGAACACTAATCAAGACGCAAATTCAGAAGATCTTATCTCTACGGCATAATTGTATGAATATTTAAGCCTAGAAACTCCAAAAGCCAGGCAAGTCGAGTCAGCTTTTGGATACTAAATGATATTTAATTGCGACTTTCTTGGAACTATTGAAAGCGGCATGAGTATACGATCAATTTATGGACATTTGAGCAATCGACACAATTTATTCTCCGAGGGGAGTGAATTTACACGGTCAAAAATTGACTATTGTCCTCAAGGGACATTTGAACCCTAAAATACCGATATATTCTGCTTCTGCGACAACACAATACTTATATTAGGAGCAACTTTTGGTGAAAATAAATTTAAGTACTCTAGGTCATCAAAATATTCGAAATCGGGTGCCCATGCAGCACTATGATCGATTGGTCGGCCATGTGCACTCGACTCGTTAATCGAGAGTTGCCTCATGTACTTAATTGCATGTGTACTTAGCTTCTTCTTGGCAGTCCATTATCACTTCTCTCTTTAAAGTGGTATCCAAGGTTGAATGCAAGTGCAAACCAAATTATACATTTGGGAATAGATATGTAATTATAATTTGTATATGGCTGTGCACACATCACCCACTTTTTCTGCACTGACCTTTTAATTCCTATTGTGTGGGTGGGAGTGTATAGAAAATATACTTGGTGTATTGGTAAATACATTTACTAGACTTAAAGAAATTCTTCACTCTTCTTGATAAACCGATTATACCCTTTGAGCTGTAGGGGCCAAATATCTTCATCCATCGTCAATTGAGAAGACAAAAGCTATGTAAAAGATAGGTGGCTTTATTTCCACAAAAGAAAAAAAAAGTGCAAAACATAATCTAATAAACTTGTTTTCTAATTGATTGAGGAAAGTGGGCTTTGTATAGAACCTTCTGTTTCTTCCAATGAAATTATATATGTAGCTCAAAACATGTGTATTCACAAGATTAATAAGAGGTGTGTTTCAAATATCAATGGAGTGTCTAGGAATCTTTGAACACCTAATTAGTTTCCATTAGGTGCAGTAGTCCTCTGTCCAACACTTACCAGATAATTACTGGAAAATAAATATATGTGCTCTAACCACTGCCAATAATGCATCCAACATGTGGCCTAAGAACAGGTCCTGCGCTGACAAGATTCCTCCGGACGTGTGTGCTATCACCCTTCGGCATCATAGACCATTAAGAATCAATCCAATTAGAAATTTCATCCTACCTCAGGGGCAAATAAACTCGCAATCTAATGTCATTAGCAAAAGTTCATTAGCACGAGACAAAATCAGGTAGAATACTCGAGAATGGATGATTTAATTAGAGTTCACATAATTCCATTAGAGGCCATTGCACGGAAATGGCCTGACCAAGCATGAGATTAAGTTTGGCCATGATGAAGTGAAGCAGTGGAAAAAGGCCCCAGTCAATGTTGCGCGTGTAAAAGGATGGGACTTAAAAGCCAAAGGGTGATGCTCCTAAACTTTTCTGCTGTCTATTATCATTGAGTGTGATCTCCTTGCAATCTTACCTCAAAAAAAAAAAAAAAGTGTTATTGCTTGAGCTCCATATTTTCGGAAAATGAATAATTATACTGTAAATTTTAAAACTTGTCACAAAAGTGTAATTGAGTTATAAACATTTTAAAGAGTGTAATCAAGTGTTAAAACTTGTTAAGTTGGCACAACCAACTCCTTCCATTAATTTTTTCTAATTCAACAAATGGAAAATGTGAATAAGTTTTAGTACTTGATTGCACAAATAAAATAATATATTATAGACAACTCTTGGTACCATATTGAGTCAATCACCAAACAACTTATTGTACATTTCTATCCAGCCTTTTATGGCCACTTCAAGAACTGATCTCCCTTCGTACCTTGTCGTTGTTGTCGTTGCCACTATTGTTAATGTGATGCTGGATGCATATAAATGCATTTCATTAAAAGATGAGAATGATGTGAGCACCTTTAGAATGCCAAGTCTATCTCCAGATCCGATATATGAAACACTGTTCTGCTACGGTGATCAAGAAGGAATCCTATAGGATAACAAGGACCAAACCATACTAAAGCCTTTTTCCAAATCCTAATAGATTGCTCATCAAAAGTCGCGATTTCATCCCTTGCTTGAAGTACTTTATTTTTCCCCAAAAGTTTAATGGAACACGTAAAATCTGTTGCAACTTTATAAGGACTGTAGTAGCTACGGCGTTAAGAAAACACCCTAACGATAATATTACACTACACATGCCAGCAAGTTTACGTGCGTATAATTTAGTCACGCTTCATTTATTAAAGAGATCCAAGAGCATGCATTGCGTTCCTTTTCCTTCCGTGGCTTCCAGTGGTAAGAGTTGGTCTTTGGGGCCTTGATTTTCCAAGATTCACAAAGACAAGACAATATGAACACCAATCAAGTTGCAATATGATTATATAAGCTAATGGATATCAAATTATATTAACTATGCCTTTCTTGGAGCAATTAAAAGCGACATGATTTTATAATCAATTTATGGACATTTTAGTAACGACAAAATTTTGTTCTCCCAAGGTAATGAAATTACTTGGTCAAAAATTGAATATTGTTGGGGCCTTTGATTTCTTTATGACCCCTAAAATTCTGATGTTTTCGGCTTCCTACCATGACTCAATAATTTTCTTATAAACAACTTTTGGTGAAAATAAATTAAAGTACTTGAAATTGGATGCCCAAGTTTCGTTCCCGTTGATTGGTCGGCCATGTACATTCGACTCGTCCATTGAGAGTTGTCTCATGTACTTAATTCTATGCCTATTTAACATTTTCTCTGTGGTCTATGCTATAAGTTCTCTTTTACGTAGTGCTCGAGGTTGGAGGCTCGTGCAATCCAAATTATATATTGAGACTAAGTATATAATTATATACTATTATGGACACATTAATGCGATGATCTCAGGCTTTTCAGCAATTTTTTTTTTTTTAATCCTATAGTGCGGATGGGAGCTGTATAGAAAAGTCACTAGGTATATAGGTAATTAGGTGCATTTGAATTAAATACTTTCTTCACTCTTCTTTTCCAATTTCGACTTCTGTCTATTTTCTGTACAATTGAGTATATTCTTTAAGATGTAGGGGCTGAATACCTTCATCCATTACTACTAATACTCAATTGAGAAGACAAAAGACATGTAAAAGAAAGGCCGATATGTTTCCATAAAAGAAAATGAAAAGGTGCAAAAATAATCTAATCTAATAACGCGCGCACGCACCACGATATTCACTGGTCCCGTTGCTGAGGTGTAATTAATCATGAAATTGGCTTATAGGACCTTTGGTTTCTTCTATTGGAGTTATACATGGAGTTCAAAGCTTATGCATATTTACAAGATTAATAAATAGATTTCTCTGAGATATCGATGGCCTGTCTAGAGCTTTTTGAGCATCCCAAAAGTCACCATCCGGTGCGGCAAATCCTACATCCAATACATATCAGATAATTACTAGAGACACAAAACTATGCTCTGACTGCCAATAATGCATTAAATGTATGGCTTAAGAACTTGCCTTGCCTTGACAAGTTTCCTCCAGACATATGTATGTACTATCCAGCCTTAGGCATAATAGGGCATAAAAAATATCAATCTGACCCATTGAAGTGCGCATATGTTGTATATTTTCTTTTCGGTTATGAGCAGCCCAATGGTCGATGCAAGTATCTATGTTCTTATCAAGTTATATAGAACATGAATATGTTCACCATTCAATAGTCCCTCCATGTTTTACGAAGAGTAAATGTTGCCGAAAGAATGCGAACATATCAAAGGTTGCCTATATTGAGGTGTGATATTTGGACGTGGAACCCTGCATGATTCTTGTTGAAACCCACAATATGAACCTAGCAATCAATCCATTCAAAAATTTCATTCTATTTCACATGCAAACCAAACTTGTAATCAAATTTATTTATCAAAAGTCCATTAACACCAGACCAGATAAGGTACACCCGAATAATCGAGAATGGATCAATTAACTAGAGTTTGCACAATTCCATTAGAGGCCAGTGTGTACAACTGCCCTGACCAGGCATGAGATAAAGCTCGGTTCCAATGAAGTGAAGCGTAATCCTACCTTTCAAAAATTTCATCCTCTCTCATGCGCAAGCCAAACTTATAGTCCAATTTCATTAGCAAAAGTCCATTAACACAAGACAAAATAAGGTACACCCGAACAATCGAGAACGGATTATTTAAATAGAGTTCGCATGAGTCCATTAAAGGCCAATGTATATAATTGCCCTGACCAAGCATGAGTAAATTCAGTTCTAATGAAGTGAAGCCAATCACCCACTCGAAATTTTCATTCTCATGCGAAGCCAAACTTGTTATTAAATTTCATTATCAAAAGTCCATTAACACTAGATCAAATAAGGTACGCCTAAATAATCGAGAGCGGATTATTTAACTAGAGTTTCGTGTGATTCCATTAGTGGCCAATGTATAGAATTGCCTTGACCAAGCGTGAGATAAAATTTGGTTCTGATGAAGTGAACCGCAATCAATCCGTTCAAAAATTTCATCCTCTCTCACACACAAACTAAACTTGTGATCAAATTTCATTATAAAAAGTCCATTAAAACAAGACAAAATAAGGTACACCCGAATAATCGAGCAGATTATTTAACAAGAGTTCGCATAATTCATTAGAGGCCAATGTATAGAATTACCCTAACGAAGCATGAGTAAAATTCAGTTCTGATGAAGTGAAGCGCAATCAATCTTTTCAAAATCAAACTTGTAATCAAATTTCATTATCGATAGTCCATTAACACATGACAAAATAAGGTACACCCGAATAATCGAGAACGGATTATTTAACTAGAGTTCGCATGATTCCATTAAAGGCCAATGTATAGAATTGCCCTGACCAAGCATGAGATAAAGTTTGGTTCTGATGAGGTGAAGCAGTGGAAAAAGGCCCCAATTGAGGTTGCGCGTGTAAAAGTTGGGACTTAAAAGAAAGGCATGAAATGAATAAGTATCACATGATTAATGTGTATGCTGCTTAATGGAAGAGATTTCTCTATCGAAATATCTATGTGTTCTTGAGATTAATAATTCATAACATGCTTGTCCTCCAATCAAAATTAGTGATTGATGATAAGAAAATTATGCAATGGTTCTTTTTCTTCTTATTCAACTTGTTATAATAATGTGATCTTGGACGCCTATAAACACATTGCATTGAAAAGATGAAGATTTGAGCACCTTTAGAAATCAATATTAAGTCTATCTCTCAGGGATCTGATAGATGAAACACATTGTTCTGCTATAGCGATCAGAGAGGGATCCCACGGGATGCCAAGGACCAAACTATGATAAAGCCTTCTTTAAATTGCAATAGAATTCTCATCAAAAGTCTTCATTTTATCCCTTGTTTGAATAACCTTCTCCCAAAAGTTTTAGGGATCACGTAATATCTATTACAACTTTGTGACGATTGCAGTGGCTATTGGGTTAAGTAAACACCGTGACACATGAATACTAAATAAACTTTAGGTTGGCATATTCAAATGGATGGAGGTTAAGCACATTCATTTAGATGACTCACTTCACAACCTGTGCACATTGGGGGATGGGAGGGGCATCTTTTAGGAACATAAAAATAATGTCACTGCAAATGTCGGTGAGTTTACGTGTGTATAATTTAGTCACGCTTTATTTATTTAATAGATCGAAGCTCGTGCATTGCGTCCCTTTTCTTTCCGTGACTTCCGGTGGTAATAGTTAGTATGTTTAGGGCCTTGATTTTCCAATATTCACAAAGACAAGACAATACGAACATCAAACAAGTTGCAATATGATTATATAAGCTTATGGATATCAAACTATATTCAATTACACCTTTCTTGGGAGGGGCATCTTTTGGAAATATTAAAATAATGTCACTTCCGGTGGTAAGAGTTAGCATTTTGAGGGCATTGATCTTTCAAGATTATACGGGAAATAGATCCATGGGTTTGGTCAGCATGTGCCTGCCTCGGTAGCTCCAAGACCACACAAAGACAAGACGATGTGAACACAAATCAAGACGCAAATTCAGAAGATCTAATCTCTATAATTGTATGATTATTTAAGCCTTGAAGCTCCAAAAGCGAGGCAAGTCGAGTCAGCTTATGGATATTAAATCATATTTAATTGCACCTTTCTTGGAACAATTAAAAGCGGCTTGAGTATATAATCAATTTATGGACATTCGAATAATCGAGACAAGTTATTCTCCTAGGGGAATTAATTTACATGGTCAAAAATTGACTGTTGTTGTCAAGAGACCCCTGACCCCTAAAATACCAATATGTGCTGCTTTTGCGATGACTCAATAATTTTCTTACGAACAACTTTTGGTGAAAATAAATTTAGGCAAGTACTTAGGTCATTAAAGCACTCAAAATTGGGTGCCCAAGTTTCGGTACAATGGATTGGTTGGCCATGTGCACTCAACTCGTCAATCGAGAGTAGCCTCATGTACTTAATATCCAAGGTTGGAGATTAGTGCAAAGCAAGTTAATACATTTGGAAATGAATATGTAATTAGTATGGCTGTGCACACATTACCGGCTTACTTTTTAGGTCCTATTGTGTGGGTGGGAGTGTATAGAAAATTTACTAGGTATATTGATAAATACATATGTTCGAATTAAAGATATTCTTCACTCTTCTTGGTGAACTGATTATACCTTTTGGGCTATATGGGCTGAATGTCTTCGTCTATTGGTACTAATTGTCGATTGAGAAGATAAAAGCTATGCAAAAGACAGGCGGCTCTATTTCCACAGAAGGAAAAAAAGTGCAAAACATAATCTAATAAACTTGTTTTGTAATTGATAAAAAAAAAAAAATTGAGTTTTTTATAGCACCTTCTGTTTCTTCCAATGGAGTTATATATGTAGTTCAAAACATGTGTGTATTCACAAGATTAATAGATAGGTATGTTTCAAATGTCAATGGAGTGTCTAGGATTCTTTCAACACTCATCTAGTTACCATTAGGGGCGGCAATCCCTCCATCTCACACTTACCGGATAATTACCGCAGACACAAAAATATGCTCTCTAACACTGCCAATAATGCATCCAATGTGTGGGTAAAGGAGAGGTCTTGCCCTGACAAGTTTCCTTCAGACTTATGTACTGTCATCCTTCGGGATCATAGACCATTAAGAATCAATCCAATTAAAAATTTCATCCTGTCTTAGACGCAAACCAAACTCGCAATCTAATGTCGTTAGCGAAAGTTCATTAACACCGAACAAAATCAGGTTGAATAATCGAGAATGAATGATATAATTAGAGTTCACATAATTCCATTACAGGCCACTGTATAGAAATGCCCTGACCTAGCATGAGATTAAGTTTGGTTATGATGAAATGAAGCGGTGAAAGTTCATTAACACCGGTCAAAATCAAGTTGAATAATCGAGAATGGATGATATAATTAGAGTTCACATAATTCCATTAGAGGCCATTGTATAGAAATGCCCTGACCAAGCATGACATTAAGTTTGGTTATGATAAAATGAAGCCCTTAAAAAAGGCCCCAATCGAGGTTGCACGTGTAATAGGATGGGACTTAAAAGCCAAAGGGTAATGCTCCTAAACTTTTCTAGTGTTTATTGTTATTGAGTGTGATATCCTTGCAATCTTAACCAAAAAAAAGTGCCATTGCCTGAGTTCCATATTTTCTAAAAATGAATAAGTATATTGTAAGTCCTAAAATTTATCATGAAAGCAAAATTGAGTTTTAAAACTTTCAAAAAATATAACCAAGTCCTAAAACTTGTTAAATTAGCACGATCAAGTCCTTCCATTAATTTTTTCCAATTTGACAAATGAAAAATGTGAGTAAGTTTTAGGACTAGATTTCATAAACAAAATTTTATATTATAGACAACTCTCAATACCATAATGAGTCAATCACCAAACAACTTATTGCACGTCTCTATCCAGCCTTTTATGGCCACTTGAGGAACCAATCTTCCTTTGTATCCTGTTGTCATTGTCATCATTGTTGTTAATGTGATGTTGGATGCATATAAATGCATTTTATTAAAAGATGAGAAAGATGTGAGCACCTTTAGATATCAATGCCAAGTCTACCTCCATATCCGATATATGAAACATTGTTCTGCTATGGTGATCGAGAAGGAATCCTATAGGATGCCAAGGACCAAACGATACTAAAGCCTTATCCTAATAGATTGCTTATCAAAAGTCATGATTTCATCTCTTGTTTGAAGTACCTTCTTTAAAAAGTTTTAGGGATCACGTAATATCTATCACACTTCATAAGGACTGTAGTAGGTACAGCATTAAGAAAAAACTGTGATAAAAACTACACTTGTCATAGACTTGGAGATAATTGTCCAAAAAATCATAAACCATTTGTACGGTAAATAATTTAGACTTAAACATTTTAATTGTATCAATTTGATACTAAATTTATTGAAGGACGCCTATTTCAATCCTAAACATTTCAATTGTGCAAATTTAGTCCTTAACTTATTTTACGACGGCCAATTAAGTCATAAACCTTTAAAATTTACTAATTTAATTATAAATCTTTTAATGAATTGCCAAGGTAGTCCTTCTGAGTAATTTTGGTTGAAAATTGCTGAATGACTATATTAATAAATTATTAAAATGTTTAGAACTAAATGGTAAATAGTCAAAAAGTTTAGGACTAAATTAGCACATTTTAAATGTTTAGGACTGCATTAGCTATCGTACAATAAATTTAGCATTGAGTTGAGATAATTGAAAATTTTAAGATTAAATTGTTCGTCATACAAAAAAATGAGGATTTTTTGAACAATTTTCCTAATAGACTCGTGTTACACTAACTAGTGTTTGGAGTAGAGAACGTCGGAGATGCTTTTCTCACTGGAAAAAAAAAAAAATTGTGTTCTTGGAGGTCAAGCATTTTCAAATGGTACAGCCAGCGCGCATTGGAGGACGTGTGGGGCATCTTTTGGAGTGAGTATTTTTAGGGCCTTGATTTTCCAAGATGACAAGTGAATTAGACCCATGTCTCCTTCGTTAGCTTCAAAATCACACGAAGACAAGACAATATGAACACTAATCAAGACGTAATATGATTATATAAGCTTATGGATATTAAATAATATTTAATTAAGCCTTTCTTGGAGCAATTAACAGCGACATGATTTTATAATCAACTTATGGACATTTTAGTAACACACAACTTTATTCTCCTAGGGGAATGAATTTACTTGGTCAAAAACTGACTATTGTTGTCGAGGGGTCTTTGATTTCTTTATGACCTCTAAAATACTGATGTATTTGTCTTCTATGCAGACTCAATAATTTTTTTATGAGCAACTTTCGATGAAAATAAATTTAGGCAAGTACTTTAGGTCATTAAAGTATTCAAAATTGGGTGCCCAAGTTTCGCTACGATCGATTGGCCAGCCATGTGCACTCGACTCATCAATCGAGAGTTGCCTCTTGTACTTAAGCCCATGCGTACTTAACTTTTTCTCAATAGTCTATGCCAAAACTACTTCTCTCTTGCACAGTATCCAGGGTTGGAGGCTAGCGCAAACCAAATTATATATTAAGGACTAAATATATAATTATATATGGTTGTGCACACATAACCGTTATGCTTTCAGGCTCTTTCTACAATTCCTTTTTTATTCCTATTGTGTGGGTGGGAGTGTATAGAAAATTTACTAGGTAGGAGAATTACCAAAAAAGTCATAAACTTATTGCAATTATATCAATTCAGTCTTAAACTCCCTTTTTTGGGCCAATTTAGTCCTAAACCTTTTATAATTATGCCAATTCAGTCTATCCGACCAAAATTAGCTGGCGTTGACATGGATGTCAAGCTGTAAAATAGCAAACGCTAATGTGGCATTTTTAAATATATATATTTTTAATTTTTTTCAAAATTTTAAATATTTTTTGAAATTTTTAATTCTTTTTTTTTCTCCATCTTCTCCTTCCACGGCTAGCCGGTGTCGGTTGACCTCGCCGGCCAATGGCGAGGCTCGCCCCCACCGGCCGAGGCGAGGGCTAATGAGGCTCCTCGCCAAATCGGCGACGGCAGCCTCGCCGACCATTGGCAAAGTCGACCCTTGCCTTGGCTAAGCGAGGCTAAGTCCCTTTTGCCCTCGGCAAGGCCCTCGACTTCTCGTGCTGCAAGGACCTCTTGCAGTGGCTCGGGCTCTGGGAGTTCGTCCTCCACCTCGCCCTCGCCAATGGCCGACAAGGTTGACCCCGCCGACCCTCGCCTTCGGCTGGTGAGGGTGAGCCTTGCCATTGGCTTGCTAGGCTGATCTTGGCCCTCGCCTTTGGCTAGCACCATGGGGGAAAAGAAAGAAAAAAAAAAAAAGAATTCAATAATTCAAAAAAATTAAAAATTCGAAAATAAAAATAAAAATATATATTTAAAAATGCCACATTAGCATTTGCCGGATAGACTGAATTGGCATAATTATAAAAGGTTTAAGACTAAATTGACCTAAAAAAAATTATGACTGAATTGACACAATTGCAATAGGTTTAGAACTTTTTTGGTAATTCTCCCTTTGCTAGGTATATTGGTAAACTACATGTACTTGAATTAAAGATATTCTTCGCTCTTCTTGGTGAACTGATTATACCCCCTGAGATGTGGGGGCTGAATATCTTCATCCATTGGTACAAATCGTCAATTGAGAAGACAAAAGATATGTAAAAGAAAGGTGGCTCTATTTCTACGAAAGGAAAAAAGAAAGGGTGCAAAAATATCTAACATTATTGCATACATAAAAATTGAGATCTACTTTTCTATTGCTCAGATATTTTCAATCTTTCCTTTCTTAAGAGGACGTGCATGGCTTCTTAAAAATAGCATGTAACCCCACAGTCATTCAGTCATGTTTACCCTCATTCTTACGATTGTGCATGTAATATTGTCGACTGGTGATGCATATAATATGTACCTTCACCCTAGAAATGGCAAGCTTGAGTTTAAACCTTATAACACATACATTCAAATTCCCTCTAAATCCCTTCTACTGAACCTTCATTCTCGCCGTCTTTATTCTTCATAGATAGCCAACAACACAACAATTGTAGACATATGACGAGCTTTAACGTGGGAAAATCCTTTAGATACAGAACTGGAGTCAAAACCACAAATGACGAATTCTGCCATTGAATGCGTTTAATGAGCATAAAGCAAACTTATTATCATAAATCATCTAGCGATTTTCCTATTATACTTTTGCTTTGATCTTGACAAAGCTCTTCAAATGTTTATTTTATAATAAAAAGAATTATTTAAATTTATTGTGGATGCATTTACGTACAAAAGTCAATTTTTGAGAGTGTGTGCGCGCCCCCATATAATTAGCTTTTTATGCTCTTTCAACAATTTCACAAAATAGATTTGAAGGAGTTTATTAACTTCAGTTACAAGTTTAATGATATCATTTGATTTTTTTTATCTCATAAAAAAGATTGAAACAAGTTTCTTCACTCTTCATCGACAAAGCTAGCATTACATTGTTTTTCACTATTTGAAAAGGTTGAATCTTTTCCCTCTAAGATAATAAGAAGTCCATGGAAGAATCTTTTCTTTCTAAGATCGACACGAATTTGGGCTCTCAACAATTATTCAACCGGTGAAAAATGTTGTATGCGTTTTTATTTTTTTCTGCTAATTATTGTTAAAGCCATGGTTTAACAAACTAAATTGACTTTTTCCCCAAATGCTGCTTAAGTTGCTTAAATCAACCTTTTCTGCTTCAGAATTTAGCAAGTGATATGTCAATACATGAGAGGGATGTTTTAAGGAAGACAGTACTTATCAGTACTGTGGTTGGGACCCCATCTTGATTGAGATATTCTTTTAAGGAGGTCCAAGTCAGGAAAGAGTGTTTTACATGTTTGCTACACAATTAATGTGATGTAATCAACCAATCACATTACCCAAATTAAATGGATATCATTGTAGACGGTATGTAAGTATTGTAGTCTCTCATTTTTGATTGGTTTGTCGTAACATGGGTCACTATTACATAATATAGCCATCACATAACATACTATCTCACACATTTGGTTGTGTCACTGTCACATAATGTGATCTAATAAAAGAAATTACCTCACAATTGATATAATGCAATTGTAGACCTAAAAAAAAAAAATTGAAAAGGACGAAATTTACATTTGTTGATTCAAGAAATCTATAAGAAACTCTAGTTTCGTTACTTAGTCTAAATTGCTATACTGTAAATCGAAATTGAGATCTCAAACTTCATAAAATTGAAGTGAGTGAAGGGCTTTCTATTAAGTATATAAAGTGTGGTATAAATAGGTGTACTAATTCCTCGTTCTTCTAAAAAAATCATAATTTATGAAAATCAAAACATTTTTTTATTTATTAAAGATCTCCAGAAAAAATTCACATCTCACAGCATCCTTTTTCTTTCTGTGTGTTCCGGTGGTAAGAATAAGTACTTTTAGGGCGTTGTTTCTCCGAGATTACACATGAATTAGATCCACGGTTTTGGTCAGCACATGCATCCTTCGGTAGCTGCAAAATCACACAAAGACAAGATAATATGAACAGTAATCAAGACGAAAATTCAGGATATACATTCTTTTCATTATAATTTTATGATTATTTAAGCCTAGAAATTCTAAAGCGAGGCAAGTCGGGTCAGCTTATGGATATTAAATTATATTAAATAACGACATGAGTATTTAATCAACTTATCGACATTTTAGTAACAACACAATTTATTATCCTAGGGGAATGAATTCACTTGGTCAAAGATTGACTATTGTTGTCAAGGGGCCTTTGATTTCTTTATGACCCTTAAAAGACTGATATATTCGGCTTCTAGACGACTCAATAATTTTCTTATAACTACTTTTGGTGAAAACTGAAAATTATGGGGCCTTTGATTTCTTTATGATCCCAAAAATACTGATGCATTTGGCTTCTCCGTCGACCCAATAATTTTCTTATAAACTATTTTTTTCGTGAAAACTGAAGATTAATTTAGATACTTTGGGTCATCAAAGTACTTGAAAATGGATCACCAAGTTCCGATACGATGAATTGGTCGGCCACGTGCGCTCAACTCGTCAATCGAAAGTTGCCTCGCGTACTTAATTTTTTATCGGCAGTCTAGGCTGTGAATTCTCTCTTACGTAGTATCCAAGGTTGGAGACTAGTGCATACTAAATAATATATCCGGGACTAAATATATAATTATATATGGTTATGCACACATTAACGTGATGTTTTCGGGCTTTTTCAGCAATTACTTTTTTTTCCTATTTGTGGGGGTGGGAGCTGCATAGAAAATTTACTAGATATACTGGTAAATATAGATACTTGAATTAAAGATATTCTTCGCTCTTCTTTTCTGTACAAATTGATTATCCTTCTTTGAGATGTAGGGGCTGAATATCTTCATCCATTGGTGCTAATCGTCAATTGAGAAGACAAAAGATATGTAAAAGAAAGGCAGATCTATTTCCACAAAAGGAAAAGAAAATGTGCAAAAAATAATCTAACATAATGACATAAGTATACGCCTATATTCACTGGTCCCGTTAATGAGGCGTAATAATCAGTGAAATCGGTTTTTAATCGAACTATTAAAGTGAGATTATAAGAAATAAATTATGATTATGGTCAATCAGCTTAATAGGAAAAAATGAAAAGGCATCTCCCATGAGCATTCAGTTTCTTTCAATAAAGTTACACGGGTAGTTCAAAACCTATGCGTGTTCACACAATTAATAGATATATGTCTCTCACATATCAATTAAGTGTCTAGAGCTCTTTGAGCATCCAACTAGTCCCTATTAGTTGCCACAATTCCTCTGGCTTATACATACCAAATAATTACCAAAAAGACTTACCAAAGATAAACTTGTGCTCTAACCACCGCCAATAATGGGGAAAAGTGTTAAAAAAAAGTCCTAAGCATTTTGTGTTTGTACCAATTTAGTCATAAACCTTTTTTTGATGCCAATTTAATCCTTATCGTTTTCACTTTGTGCCAATTTAATCCTTTCAGACTAATTTTGGCCGGATTTTACTAACTGGGTGCCAGTCGGCTGACATGGCCAAACCGGCGCTGACGTAAATAATTTTTAATAACATTTTTTATTTTTTATTTTCTTTTCCTTTTTTTTCTTTTTTTCCTTCTCCTCCTCCTTCCTCCAGCTAGTCACCAGACCTCGGCGACCAGCCAAAGGCGACGGCCGGGGAGATCGACTAGCAAGGCTCCCTCGCCAGTGGCCGTGAAGGTGACCTCGCCAGAGGTTGGGCAACGCTCGACCTCGCCGGACCGAGACTACACTAAGGAACAAGGAAGCTTGACTGAGCAAAGAAGTCAAGGAACGAAGCTGCTTCTATAATAGCCCCGTTGAATAGGAGGGCGAAGGCTTTTTGAAAAAGTCTTTTTTGTCTTGTAAATGAAATGCATTTTTTTTTTCGAATTTCTATTTAGAGAGAGGGGGCTTCAAGTTCTTAGGAAGAGCCGTACGAGGCAGCTCACGTACGGTTCGGGAGCCGAGCCCCAGCACAGGGGCTTAGGTCAACACTTATATAATAACCAGTCATCAATTGGAAATAGGCAAGATGGTGATGAATTGCAATTGGTCCAAACCTTCGACTAGTGATTGAAATGATTAGTAAGCTAGGCAGTTTTGAGTTGAGCTTCTATGGTTGTAATAACCTGCCGGTATGGATTCAATAAAAAGGAAATTGCTATCATATAGATACACTATGTTTATATAACGACGATTATAAAAAGGTGCCTCCAGAGGTCGAGGGGGTTCTGCCGTATTAATATAGTAGTGGCCTCCTCATGTGACTAACTGGAGGAAGGAGGAGGAGAAGGAAAAAAAAAATTTAAAATTTTAAAAATTTTAAAAATATCAAAATATTTTTAAAAGTTGGACACGTCAGCTCCGATCATGCCACATCAGTCGACCGGTGCTCAGTCAGTAAAATCCGACCAAAATTAGATTGAATTAGCACCAAGTGAAGAGGTTTATAATTAAATTGGCACAAAAAAAGGTTTATGACTTTTTTTAACACTTTTCCCGTCAATAATGCATCGAATGTGTGGCTTAAAAAAAAGGTCTTGCCTTGACAAATTTCCTCTAGACATGTACTATCATCATTAAGCATGATGGACCATAATGAATACAAACTAACCCCCACCCCCCTCCCCCAAAAAAAAAGAGTCGTTGCCTGAGTTCCATATTTTCTAGAAATTTACAATTATTTGTTTGAGTGGATGTCACCCTGTTTTTATTCAGCCTTCGGTCAGTTGAGGAACCGATCTCATGGGTAAGGTGTTACACATCCATCATTCTGCATTAAAATGAGCATCGATATGTTACATATGTGGCGTTTAGGATAAACTGATGACGTCAAAATAATCACTTTAGCTCTCGTGAGTAGCTTCTCCATTGTTTAGCTTCTCATAGCCTCATCTAATCACTCTCCCCAGATTATGCAACCTTGCTTCATAAACAATAAATTGAGATGGATTCGTGTGCCTATACGTGAGGTAAGATTTGCACATGAAACTATGTTGCTGTTAGTTGCAGATGCTGCCATCTGGTTTAAACTTTAACTACCTACGTGCTTATTCATAGCATCCTAGATGATTGAGTCTTGGTTTTAACTTATCAACAATTTTCCTTACTAGGGAAAATGACACAAATAGTCTCTGAACTTTGGCTTAATATGCGATTTAGTTTATGAGCTTTTAATTTGTTTCAAGTGGTCCCTGAACTTTAATCCAATGTGCAATATGGTCCTTGAATTTTTAATTTGTTCAATACAATCTCTGAACTTTTGGTATATGTTTAATTTAGTCCTTAAACTGAATGAAAATGTTCAATGTAGTCCTTTTTCATTAATTCAAGACTAGGGACTACATTGAATATTTTCATACAATTTAGGGACTATATTAAGCATGTACAAAAAATTCATGGACTATATTGAACATATATATAATAAAAAAAAAAAATTTAGGGGCTGTATTGAACAAATTAAAAGTTCATGGACCACATTATACATTATGCTAAAGTTCAGGGATCACTTTGAACAAATTAAAAGTTCATGGACTAAATCGCATATTGCGCTAAAGTCCAAGGATTGTTTGTGTCATTATCGTTTTTGTCTAACATGAATGAGCTTCAACAGAGGATAATAGCGCGCGAAAACTGGATAGCTCTCGCATTTTGCAGGCGGTGGAATTCGAAGGTAATTTTAACACAAAGAAATGATAGAGCGGGCTCACTTGTTTTTCATTGGCAGAGCACGGGATTTTGCAGATACCTCTTTCAAAATCAAAAAGTAGAAAAAGGAAAAAATTTAGGTTCTAAGTGGTCTAGCATAATCAAATGGAGGTTAAACATATTCAATTAGAGGACACAGTTTACAGCTAGCTTTGCGCATTGGAGAATGGGAGGGCATCTTTGGGATAATAAAAATAATAATCCTGCACGTGGGTGAGTTCATATGTTAAAGCCATGTGCCCTTTCTAACATTTGTAACGTTTAAATGAATTCTTCCTCGCGCCAGAGTTCAATTTTGACCTATTCTTTTGTGATTGTTAACCATTTTTAGTTGGAACCGTTGGTCCACGTCAACTAACGGATCAGTGTTGATCAATGACGATGTTATGACCGTTGATATCTACTGTAACACTATTTTTTATAGACGATCTCTTGAATTAGCATTGATATATTGGAAATTTAGTAAAACTTACACGACACTACTTTATCTGGATAAATTACATATGCATCAAAGAAATACAACTTCAAAAGTAAACAAATAGGTTCATGATTCAAGATTGACCTATATAGAGACGGATTGGATGTCTCATTGAGCTACCAATCGGAAGATACAAAGTCATGAAAATTGATTCCATGTAAGGTATCTCATTGGTTTGATGATTGATTGTAATTTGACATTTTGTAATAAAGAGCGTCTAGAGTGTATTCAGAATATGAATAGAAAGTATCAAATCCACGAGTATCATATAGGTGCAGCTTAGTGGAACGTTTCATCTGTTGCTGTATCTATGTGCTTTTCTAGATTAATATTTCATAACCTGCTTGTCCATGAGTCAAAATTAGTGATTGATAGTAGGGAACATAATATTAAAGCCTATAGTAATCAATGTTAGGTCCATTAAAGAATGAAAAAGTTGAACTTTTCAGTCTATCTCCATATCTGACAATTGGAACATAGTTCAGCTATTGTCATTAAGAGAGATCCTATAGGATGCCAAGGACTAACCGATGATAAAAGTCTTCTCCTAAATTCCAATAAAGAACTATTCGAAAGGCTTCATTTGATGCCTCACGTGTAGTTCTTTCTTCCAAAAGTTTTAAGAGTCACGTAGTATCTATCATGGCTTTTCAACAGATAAAGAAGCTACTCCAGTAACAAAATACCATGATGAATAATATGTTTGTGGTAGCCTTGCAATATAATAACTACTCTTTAGGTGTCATCCTCTACAAAATATGTATGCATTCAAAACTCAGCTGGCTCTACAATAACTCGACTGATAAAGATTTGCTACGGATACAAGTCAAGCACGGAGTGATGAGTGGGAAAGTTTTGATCTTTAAGAAACGGCTAATTTTTAAGGAAATGCTTATCTTGTTTTATCGCCATTCGAAATGCAATGAATTCGTGGACCGCTGGGATTGAAACAGAGGCATATTTATAAAGGGTCTCAGCCATTAGAGGTCAACGCTCACTTGTGAGTATTCATGTCCTCGAAATTTCACATCTTTTGTCTCTCTCTCTCTCTCTCTCTCTCTCTCTCTCTCTCTCTCTCTCTTGGCACAAATCAATTTGAATACTCGAAAAATCCTGCTCTGCAAGACAATGTATGAACTCACTCGCCTCAAAGCAACGGTGACAGCGTTGGAGGACGGCATGGTATTTTCGGGAAATTAAAAAATAATAACAATATCACTCTACATGTCCCGTCACGAGGGGAAGAGCAAATTTTAAATCATTGAACTATGGGACCCAATTTACACGTAGAGTCCACGTGTCAACTTCTGAATGATTTTATATTTCGCTTACATGGAGTGTAAAATTCACCTAATATTTTCTGAGATGCACGTACGGATTTGAAATTTGCAATGAGAAGCGTGAATTATTTCATTATTTTTGTAGAGAATCGGAAAGATGGTCATTCCGTGGAGGCTATTCGCAGAGAGAGGTTGCAGTGACAGGTGGCCAGGCTTGACCATTGAACACCGTGAGATCCGTATAATCCCTGAAATAAGTTCACGTCCATGCTACGCTAACATGGAGTCAATGGTAAGCAGCAACCAGGAATACTCTTTGGATCATTTATGTCTGATTACCGAATTACCTCACCAAAGAAAAGGGTGTTTTCAACCGAGCTAGAGTCGCCTCGCTAGACCAGTTTTTTGATTAGGTTGATAGGATTACCTTCATTATTTTAACATGTCGGTATCGCATACTCAGTTTATTCTAATTTCTTCCAATGTTTTTCTTCCCGGAAAGAGTAAATACGGGAGTGACGTCATGGGGTCTCCTACTGCAGAACGGATCTCCCACATGTTTCTTTCCCTTGAGTTTTTTAGGGACCTACTCACGTCCATTTTTCCACCCAAGCAACAGCTTGAGATCTATAAAATCCCCGAAATAAGCTCACGTTATCAAGTTCATGCTACATTAACATGGAGTCAACAATCACCTTAACATGCATATTCACATACAAATACACTTTAAATTCACTGGTAAAGTTAATGAGGTGTAATTAATCCATAAAATTTGGTTTTTTTGGAACTATCTAAGTGAGGATCTCAAGAATAACTGATGATAACGCTTATTAAACTTTTATGAAATTAAAATTCTATTCGTTTCTCGAAAAATAAATTAATAAGAAAAATCTTTTTTTGAAGGGGAATAAAAAATTTCTAAAATAAAGAAAAATGTTTTCTACTTTTTAAATAAGAGAAAACATTTTATTCATTCACTCTCTTTCATCGCACGTTCTTATTAGCCCTCACTTCTTTCTTTCTTTTTTATTTTTTTTCAAACTCGAAATTTTTTACTCTGTGTTTCTTTGTTTATTTCTTTTTGCTTTTCCTTTTTCTCAACCGGGCTGGCTACGGTGGCGATCGAGGAGTGATGACCGAACACGGGCTAGCCTCCAGCCTTGGGGCCTCGGAGCTGCTGATAATTTGATGGACGGCGATGGCGGTAGACAGCTAAACAATTCTCGCACCCGCAAGCGGTGGGGTCTGAAGGTAATTTTAGTCCAAAAAGAAATGGTGGAGTGGGGCCCACTTGTTTTAAATCAGCATCCTTAAGGTCAAGCAATGGAGGACGCGAGGGGCATCTTAAGGGAACATCAATCTAGTAAACGCCACATGTATAAATTAACGCTTCGTGCCGCTTTCTCCCACCACCATTGCATCGTCTAAATGATTTCTTCCTCGCTCTAGAAACCCTCTCTTTCACCTGATCTTCTGCGGCTTGTTCTTTTTGTTGGAACCGCCGCGTGTGCATCGTATTGAATCCTTCCCCTCCTTCAGTCATTGTCGTTTCCGGGTTCCATTAGTTTCGCCTTCCTCGGAATATATAAATTCTTAACTCTCGTTTCTCCGCAAAGAAGAAGGAAAGAAAGCCAGAAAGGTAGAAGAAGTCGAAACGGGGGGAAAATGGCGGATACTGCTGTGTCTGTAGCTGTCGAAGTGGCAAAGTGCCTGGTGGCTCCGGTCGGTCGGCACTGCGGCTACGTAATATATACCGACCGCTACGTTCGCGAACTTAACGGTGAAGTTGAGAAGCTGGATCACATGAGGCAAAGGGTGCAGCATTCCATCGATGAAGCTGAAAACAACTCGATGCAAATCCAAGCAGACGTCAGGGAATGGATAAACAAAGAGAAGACCGTCGCCAACAAGGCGCACGACGTGCTGAATGACAACAGAAGTGCTGAGAAAACTTGCTTCTACGGGTGGCTTCCCAACCCGAAGGCGCGTTATCATCTTGGCAAAGAGGCGAGGAAGACGGTCAAGGACATCCAGGAGCTCATTGCGCGGGGTCAATTCGACAAGGTTGACTTCGAGAATCCTCCAACAGGGCGTGTCGACGGTGCTCCCGGCGTGAATTCGTCGCCCGATGATGAGGGCGACTTTATCACCGATTCGCGAGCTTCCATCTTTCAGGGCATAATGAAAGCTCTGAACGATGAGAAGGTAAAAGTGGTTGGGGTCTACGGGCCTGGCGGCGTGGGAAAGACTACGCTATTGGAGGAAGTCGAGAAGAAACTCAGGAAAGAGGGGAGACCGTTCCACATGATCGTCAAAGCGGAAATCTTGCGGACTCCGGATTTAATTAAAATCCAAGGCCAGATTGCTGACACCTTGAGTCTGAATCTGAAGGACAAGGAAACCCAACAGGGAAGAAGAGATCTTCTGTTTCAGAGATTGCAGAGGGATCCACCAAATGAGAAGTTTCTCATAATATTGGACGATCTGTGGGGAGCACTTGATTTGGAGGCGGTGGGAATTCCTTCGGGAGACAAGAGCATCAACTGCAAATTGTTGCTCACTTCGAGAGCTAAAAGTGTACTAGAGCGGATGCATGCCGATCAAATATTTCATCTTGAAGCTTTAGAGGAAGACGAAGCTTTTAGGCTATTTGAAAAGATCGTTGGTGACAAGCTCAAAGTCAATGGGGAATTGAAAGCGAAGGCGGCTAAAGTGGTAACGAAGCTTGCAGGTTTGCCTCTTTTGATTACCTCTGTTGCAACGACCTTAAAATGTAGAAATGTGTCCACGTGGGAAAACATGTTAATAAAAATAGAAGACCCAAATATTGAGAGAATAGTGAAGTGGAGTTACGACCATTTGGAGAGTGAGGACGCCAAGTGCTTATTCTTGCTTTGTGGTCTTATTGGTGGGACCATTAAAGTCAAACTTCTGCTGGGTCTAGGCATGGGTTTGGGCTTGTTTGAGGGATATAACGAAAGATTACAATATTCAAGGAATAGGTTGAATGAGATGCTCGATAGCCTCCATTCCTTTTGTTTGCTACAGGATGGTGGCGATGGCAAGAAAAATGTGACCATACATGATCTTTACAGCGAGGTGGTTGTTTCACATGCATTTAGAGGTGAGAATTCTTTAATGATGAACAACAATTATGGCCCACGGTCAAGGGAAAAGCTTGAGAAATGTTGGGCTATATGCCTAGCTGATGTTGGTGGAGATAGGCTTGATGAATTGATGGAGTGTCGGTTTCCCAACTTGAAGATGCTCATGTTGTCGAATGGGAGAGATTGCAATAGAATGAATTTCGAATACATGAAGGAGCTTCGTGTCCTATATTTTCGCTCCATGTATATCACCAGTTTACCTCCCTCGATTGAAATCCTCAGGAACCTCCACTCGTTATACTTAAACCATTGCAATGTGGAGGATGTGGCAAATCTTGGCAAACTCAAAGCATTGCAAATTCTCAGCTTAGGATCCTCCATTTCTAGGTTGCCTAAAGAAATTGGGGAACTTACAAATCTGAGATTGTTGGATCTAGCCAACTGCATTGACCTTAGAACAATTGCGACTGGTGTCCTAGAACGCTTAACCAACTTGGAAGAGTTATACATTTGTGAATGGTTTAATCAATGGATGGGTAAGGATCAAGTATCGTCAGAATCATGTACTGCTTGGCTTGCCGAGTTGAAGAGCTTGACAAAGTTAGTCGTGCTGGATATATGGATCTCTTCTGGCACTGTACTCTTGGAGGATGGTGACCTGCCATGTGGGAACCTGGATAGATTTCGCATCAACATAGGAAGTATTGGCGAGCTTAAGGTTCGCGAGTTGAGAGTCATGCAAGTCAATTTGACAGGTTGTGAGAGTATTCTTTCGAAAGAATGGTTTCAGATAGCTCTAGAGAAGACTCAATACTTACATTTATGGGGGTTGAGTGAGTTCAAAAAGAGCGCTCATGAATTGTGCACTCGAGGATTTAAAGAAGTGAAGTACTTCAAAATTGAAAACAGCACCTCAATCAATTACATTGCCAATTCATCCGACGGCCTCCCACTCACTGCTTTTAGGACGTTAGAGTCTTTGACCCTTAAAGATCTTATTAAGTTGGAGAAGATATGCAATGGTCTCGTCACACCAGAGTCCTTCAGCATGTTGAGAGACATTACAGTCCAACGGTGCGACCAATTGAAATACTTCTGGTCTCTTCTAGATTGGCAAAGACTTGGACAGGTAGAAGTAATTAACGTGGAGCAATGTGAATCAATGCAATCCATTCTTACGCTTGATGCAAGAGAAGGTATAGTTTCTATCGATAACAGAGTTGAGTTGCCTAATTTATCTCATTTGGTATTGTGTAAGTTGCCAAATATGAAGAGCTTTTGCACCGGAGCTGAAATCACATCAGTGGATACTTCAATCCAGGTATTATTTTTTTTTTTTCATTTTTTCCCTGTCAATTTTTCCTGTTAGAATGAGATGATATTGGTGTTCACTCAACGTCGGTACATATTGCATTTAACTTTGACTATTTGTACAATTTGATTCACGTTTTGATTCACAAATAAAAAATCCTCTCAAATAGAACACTGACCACATCATAGTTAAGGGGAAGCCTCTTTCCATGACTGATTTTTTTAATTTTTTTTAAAGAGTTTTCAACATTAGATGATTGCACTGCTAACTTGGGTTTCTACTGTACTAATTCATTACTGATTTAACATTCTTAATGAGATGAAAAAATAGTGTGCTGAATGAATGAAAGCAAGAATGAATCTTGGATGAATAAATAAAATTCAATAATTTGAAAATGAAGAAAGCGACATCTAGAGATTCAATAAATGGAGAAATGGATGGCGAGCGAGGAGCCATGTCACAAAGAAAGTCCCCATAATTCATGTCTCGCCTAACATGCAATTTGTGACTGATTTCAACATGTAATACCAAGTTGCCAACGTCACCGTGTCAACATCAATGTGCAGTTGAGCCACATTGAAAGCATGATAGCGGTGACGATATCCTCATGAAAATGATTTCACTTTTCAAGGAAGAGAAATTCTACCTTTAAAAAAAAAGGCCCGAGAGTTTTCACTTATTTTCTTGTCAAAATAGCTTTACTTGTAACAGACTCACCTTTAATGAGTTTCATTGTGGTGCTACGTCAGGTTTCATTGCCTCGCTTGGAATCCTTGGTAATAGATGAACTCCTTGGCCAAGAAAAGATACTCTACAGTGAACTTTCATCAACATATAGCTATCTAAGATCGCTAATGATAAGAGCCTCTAAATCCACGTCGAAGAGTATTCTGAAATTAGATTGGATTTTGAAGTTGTCGAATTTGGAATCAATGTCACTTGGGAGATTTCCATCAGCAGAAGTAGTCTTTGACCTGAAGGAACTAAAAGTCACCGCAGATGTTGAGATTTGTTCTCGGCTAACTAAATTGACATTAGAGCAATTACCAAACCTGCAGTGCATGTGGAAACAAGATGTAAAATTACAAGGAATATCGATATTTCAAAACCTGAGGGACCTCTTTGTCTATAAAACAGGGCTGTCATTTCTTTTTTCGGTGTCTGTGGCTAAATGTTTTAAAGAAATTAGAGTCATTAGAATGTGGGACTGTCCAAATATGAAGGCGGTGATTGTGGATGAAGAAGGAAGAAACAAAGGGACATATGATATTATAGGGTTCCCCCTACTGGAGCATCTATCTATACGGCAATGTCCAATGGAGAAATTCTTCCCATATCCTCATGGAAAGAAAGTAACCACTACTTCAAATTCGCAAGATGCTCACTCTGATTCCTTCTTTGATCGAAAGGTACAAATCCCTTCTATTGAGATTATACCCATAACAGCCATAGGCACACGCTTTGTGGAGGGTGTAATAAAATCTCTTTGAAGAATTTTATTTGGTTTTATTAGTTAGAATGTGTTTATTATTTATAATTACATTTGTCATAATAAGGCCATTAGTGAAAATTCATTCTTCCATCGCATCAAATAGATTGTTAGGATTAGGCCAAATTGCCAGACGTTTCATAGCTATGATTTAATGTATAACTCTCATGAGTAGGTTAGTTTACCAAGCTTGGAATTTTTATGGCTTCATTCAATAGGATCCTTCAAAAGGATATGGCAAGATGAACTTCCCAGAAGTTCTTTTTGTAAATTAGCCACCCTCATCCTTGAAAATAGCTCTGAGCTACTCAATGTCTTCCCTTTGACAATCATAGTGAGATTGCACAATCTAAAAGGAGTCAGAGTTTCAAACTCTCTCCCCTTGGAATCGTTGTTTGACTGTAGGTCCTTTCGTATTATCATGTATTAGAACGAACAATGTAATAAATTTATCATACTTTTCCTCCTTTCTCACATTATTCTCATGCAGGTTACATTTCCTAATATAACAAATCTGGAAATTGATGGCCTCCCGTGCAAAGAGTTATGGAACAATCAAATTCCCACCGATTCCTTTCAGAAGTTGAAATCTCTTAGATTGAAGAAATGTGACAATCTCCAACGTATTGCCACTTCTTATATGTGGAAGAAGCTGCAACGCTGTCTCATACACCTAGAAGTGATTTCATGCTGTTTGATCGAGATCATATACGAAGGTGATGGGATGGATATAGAGAGTGGTAAATTATGGAGGCTGGTTTTGCAGGATCTCGAAAACTTGAAGTGCATTTGGCAGTCCGACAATCTCCCAAACATGCCGTTCCCAAATTTGAGAGTCATACAAGCCGCGGGGTGCCCCCGTTTGAAAATGCTTTTCCCTACCTTCACTGTGAAATTTCTCGGGCAAATTGAAGATCTGATAGTGGATTCATGTAAAGTTATGGAACTAATTGCTGGCCATGAAAAATGGGAAGAAGCAACCAACACGACAATCACCTTCTCCAAGTTAACAGCCCTTGCGCTTTTCGAGTTGCCGAAATTCAGGAGGTTCTTCTTACCTGAGAAATACTCTCTGAAATTCCCGTGCTCCGAGGACTTCCCATCCTTGCGAGACTTGACTATAAAAAGCTGCGGATCAGAGCCGGACCAAGTCCTTGGTAACGGGCTTCACCACGGAGTTTTTCAACTAAATTGCGGGATGGCTGCGTTAGTGACATTCGGATTCAACAGTACGGAACGAAAACGTGGCATGCTATTTCATGAGACGTGAGGTATTCCTTCAATATTTAATTGCTTTGATTTGGCTCTCTGCTCCTTTGAATTGAAAATCGATTTGTACTAGCTAAGACACAATTCTCAGTGGGAGCCACACGTACTCTACATTAGGGCTGAGCACGGTTCCCGGGTTACCCGGGAACCGGAACCGAACCGGAGGAGGGTCCGGTTCGGTTCCCGGTTCCAAGGGGACCGGTTCGGTTCGGTTCCTTTTTCTAGGAACCGGGAGTTTCGGTTCGGTTCCGGTTCCAGCGGAACGGAACCGAACCGAACCGAACCGAACCGAACCGGTTTCGAACCGGAACCTGTTTCGGAACCGGAACCGGTTATTTAGGGCAGAAAAAGCTCGACCTTGGATGTTCTAGTGACTTGTATGTGATGTTCTAGTTGAAGTTTGGCTTCGGCCTCTAAATGAAAGTTGTAAAGGACTTCTTGGAGTATAACATACTCAAATTTGGGACAAAAAAAACAAGTATAAGTGGGTGAAATCGTTATTCTTTGGAAAGACTGGATCTGGAGATTTTGGGACCGACCCTTGATGAATGCATGGACTGTAAGGCAACCTTTTTGTCAAAATTTCACTTCGGTTTCTTAACAAAAGTTTTAAAGGACATCCTGAGGTACCACATATAAAAAATTTAGAGAAAACAAACAAGAATAGGTAGGTGAAATCGTGGTCCTTTGGAGATGGTTAGATCTGGAATTACGGTACTACGAACAGGGATTTTAACCGTCCATATTTAATTATCTAGGACGAATTTGACTTCAATGTTTTCATGAAGTATCTACCTTATGGTCTTGGCTATCACATAGTCGAATTTCATAATTTTTGAAGGTCATTTGGGTATTTAATCGGAAATGTTTCTAAAACTGTGCAATCTGATGTGTTCGGATCTTGTAAGTTGCAATGCGTGGACTATATCATTTTGTATGAGGTTCTTTTGGAAATGTGTTCTGCATGAAATATCTCTCTTCATGTCTTCCCTACAACATATTTAAATTTCGTAATTTTTGTAGTTCATTTGCCTATTTAACCAAAAAAGTTTCAAAAACTGTGCAAGTAGAGAATAGGAAAAGTAATTCGATTTTATCTTTTAATCCAGAATGAATTGGACTACGATTTCTTCATGAAACTTGTACCTCTAGGTCTTAAATACAACGTGTCCAAATTTCAGAATTTTATGAGTTCATTTAAGGGTTTAATCGAAATTGTTTTCAAAACTTGTACCTCTAGACATTCTTGTTCTAGTGGTGTTTTATTTCTACTTTCTAGTTTGCTATTTGTTTTAAAATTTCTAATTATATTCTATTATTGTTGTGCAGTGCGAAGTTAATGTATCAAAATAACATGTCAATGGGAAGTTACCGTGTAGTATACACGTACATTATAGTTTTTTTTTTGGTAACGTGCGCATACGTTATATTTTTTTTTAGTAACGTGTGTACACGTTATAGTTTTTTTTGGTAACGTGCGCATACGTTATATTTTTTTTGGTAACGTGCGCATATGTTATAGTTTTTTTTTTTTTGGTAACGTGCGCGTACGTTATAGTTTTTTTGGTAACGTGTGCGTACGTTATAGTTTTTTTTGGGTAACGTGCGCATATGTTATAGTTTAAATATGAAAATAAAAAAAAAAAAAAAAAAAAAAGGAACTGTTTGGGCGAACCGGGCCTAACTGTGACATGGTAGGTTCAGGGTGCCTCTGCTCCCACGGTGGGTTCAGGGTTCGCTCGTTTTGAAGCACATGGCAGGGTAGGTTCCAGGTTCCAGACGGAACCGAACCAGAACCTGGAACCGCTCACCCCTACTCTACATCACGTGTCCCTCTCTCTTCCTTTCTCTCTCTCTAGCTCTCTTTCTTTACTCTCTTCAACTAACGATCTATCGATTCCCTTTTATGCTCAGGAACCGTGCCTTCTGGAGTTCCCTTGATCTTCGTTCCTTGTTCATTCTCCCTCTCCGTCGCCCCTCCATCCACCAACAGCCGCCGCCGAGAGTCCATCGCTGGCCACCACGCGACATGGCATGCTGAGAAGGGAGAAAGGACAGAGAGCATTGATCGAAGGCTCTCGGTGATTTCGATTGAATCCTTTCTTCTCACTTCGCTGCTGGTCGTCACCGCTTCCCAATCACCACCTGTTCCGCTGCCGCGAAGAAATTCTGTAATGCCGGAGTGCTCGAACTTCGGTCACGACTGCCTACTTCGACGATTCCATCCCTTGATGTTGCTTCTGTTATTTTTTTGCTCATATCCGATCTCAATCGCTATAGCTAATCGTTCTCTATTCAACTAAACCATATATGCTCTGTTTTCTGTTCCTATTGCTACTGTCTGTGTGCAAATCGACGACTGTGATTGAAGGGTTGTATTAATGATTTGAAGCAGTGCTTCTCGGCCTAAATTAATGTACGCACCCTGTTTGATGAAATTCCTGAACTAAGTCGGTGTGTATTTTTTATTCAATTCTTGACCGAGAATTCCCTTGATTACTAGATTGTTGATCTATACTGGTCATTTAAGCATATTTGAGGTCTGTTTCTTCATAGAAAAACCATAGGTGTTCGATTTCAAACTTGTTTGGAATCTGCTAGAACCTTGTCGATACTTGCTGATTTGCCATCGTTGCGGCCCTGAGCTGATGTCGATTGGTCCTTGATTTTATGCTATTCCACTCAAGTAAGCATGTGCAGTGATATAAGATTGTCTTATGGTGAATTTCATGTTTGTTTGGAAAAGAAATTATGTCATGAATGAATGAAATTCTACTGGAAATTGATCCATGTATGCTGGCCCTGTCTTGATATCCCTGATTGGGTGTGCTTTTGATTTCAGCTTGAGGCTAGTTTGGTTATGAGATCATATATGTTCATGCTAGGAAAGTAATGGGGTGAATCTCATACCATTTAGCAAGAATTGGGTTCATCTCCAAGCTTGAATATGCTAGAGTGAAGTATTGCATGCTGAGCATGATTGTTTTGTTTAAATTTGGCACTAATTTGGTCTTGGATTGATGTCATTTTGATCAAGTAAACTCATATGCACTTATAGGAAGATATGGCTTCTATTCATGTCAAGTAGTCATCAAAAGATCACAATTTGTGGTTTTTATGCTCTATTACAATTTTGAACGTGTGCCAGAATTTGTGGAATACGCATGAATTGGATGGATTTTGTCTTAGTTTGGTTGCCTTCTTTATTGCCCGTGGATAAGTGATATGCATTTGCATGATTAAATTGATGAGATGTGTGCATGATATTTCCATGAGAGTCTTGGCCTGATAAATAATTTAGAGGACTCTGATGTTAATTGAAGTTTAATTCCATAATTCTTGCGATTTTAAAGGAAACCCTCTACTAGTATACATATTTTGAAGGTGATCTATTAGACTAAGCCAGATATGAGGAAATCTCTTAAGAAAGCTTGTCAATAAGGCCCCTCGAAATATCGCATGTATGACACTTGCCACCAAAGTACATGTATTCTCTTCCTCTCCTTCGATGCTCAGCATTCAAGGCTTATTTACAAGAGCTATTGCTTAAATCTAATTGATCCTTCAAGCGTGTGTGTTTGTGCCAACATACCAGGCACAACACCAATTGCAACCCATGTCTTTTTTCTTGAAGTATTCACTGGTCACTACAATTCAGAATGATGTTTCAAAGATACGATTTTTGTTTTCCTTCCTCCCCCATAGAATTTGCAAAAGCATGTCACCAGCACTGCCAGTAATCTACCTTTGAAATTCATCAAGACCCTGCCCATATGTTCCACCAGGAGTAGGTCCCTAGTTCCGATCGTCTCTCCTATAAACTAATCTGCAATGGAGGTGCAGAGTTCCATCTATCTCCTTGCAGCAGGTCTCTCTATTGATGATAGTAATTATTTTTTATGACCCTGCTGATTGGAGGTACCCTGATCAGAAAAAGTTGAATCTTTTCCCTCTAAGAAGTTTATGCTATAAATCTCAAATGGAAAACACTTGGCCAAGAAGAACTTGATGAAACATATGCATTTATCTTAATGTCCACACGATAACATCAACTCATCCAAAGCATTTTATATGACAATGGCATCGTGTGTCCTTTCCACAAGTTGCTTTAATTAGGAGAGAGCATCCATTTAAATCACAACTTTGTCCTGCTCATGAATGCTCATTCTACTCATATTTCTCAATTTTAGCTCCTCAAAACACTGCGATTTAACCCAAAATCACTTGAAAATTTTGTTATATATCATTGCATTTGCACACTCTCAGAATCGAATGCCACTAATTTTACATAGTCGATCATGTCGTGAGAGCATCGGGAAGAGTGGTGGGTGATCCGAGGATTTTGCCACCCACATCGGGAAACGTTTCGAAACCGGCCAAAGGACCAACTTTACCGTCTCTGCTCACATGGATGGGATACTGCATCAGGTGGCCTCTCATTTCCTTGGGATTATGTTGGTCCTCATCCACATAAGCTTTCCAATTCCGTTCGGCTATTATGTTCACCTCCTCCACGCATTCAGTGCTTTGAGGTTCCCTAAAACTGTCCTCTAAATCTCCCAAGTGCTCCGCCCAAAGCGACATCCTATAACCATAAACCTGCACAGCAAAAGTTAACATTATTAGTCACAAGCTTAAGGTTTTGATATATGTCGCTACACTCGCAAGGGTGTCTACCTAGTACCTCCATTTAGATAAGAGGCTAATCCGATATACTAACCTGGCCATGCGGATGCCTCTTTTTCCCAGCCCAAGTGTGATGCGGCTGATAGGCCCCCATCGCGATTTCGGTGTCTCTTGAGCCATCTAGAGATCTTTGGTTGATATTTGCCGATCCCATGATCACATACTCATCATCTACTATCATCCCTTTGGCATGCACATATATCATGAACCTGCGAAACTTTTGAACCGAAGCCTGCATGGATAAAAACGACAACATGTTTCAAAGCAGAAGTCTTTCTACCACTCGTTCAAAAACCATAGCTCTTAATGACTATTTTTGTTTTGCTTTTTTAATAGATAAGTCAAAGGAAGAATCCATGAAAAGAGTACAGACATATACCAAGGCGTTATTTTCGGATTGTTGATTCATTGATTGGGATGAAGACTGTGTAGAGGACAAGGGCTCCCGCTTGCCAAGGCAATAGAAGTTCAAGTAATCTGACGGATGGTACTTGTGTGACAACCCGGCTTTTTCAAGAGCCTGGGCTATAATTTTGTACATCATCATCATGGTTTGTCCCTGTCCACATTATCAATACACTAATATGAGAGTAGTGAATGTTTATCGCTTGGAGAAAAATACTAAGATGACCTAAACAAGGTCGGGTCTCAAATTTTCCCCTTTAAGTAGCTAGGTTTGTTCTGCTCGGATCACTTCCTTTTCTACTTAACTCTGTTCATTGTCTCATTTAGTTTCAATTTGCTAGGACATTATATTTATTGATATACCGTTATCGAGAGGCATGTGTCATCGCTATTTCTTTGCAAGATGAAAGAGTTTATCCTTGATCTGACCTGCCAGAAGAGAATTTCCTGCACTGCAGCACTAGTAGGGACACCCTCCGGCCACATCGGTATCACTATATACACACAGAAGCGCTCGTTTTCACTTATCTTACTTGCGATCTTCAATGCCAGCTCCATCGGCACTAGATTGTTTGCACCTGCTTGTCAAAACCAAATCAAGCGTTGGTTGCCATCAAAACTTGAACTCAAGAAATTAGAAAGGCCGAAACAAAACTAGAAATGGGGGAAAAAATCTAAATTTAAAAAGTTTTGATCTCGGAAATATAACATATTGAAACAGAAGTCAATTTTAATGCCTTACACAGTGAGTTCTAGCTATTATGAGCTGATACACAATCCCCAGAGGAAGCAAAGTCTGAATACTCTTTACTAGAGGTGCTATTGCTCACTAAACTCAAGTCAGTCAGAATGAATAGAAATGTGAAACTTATACCTGCATTTTTGTATGATGGCCAATGGTAGGAAGAGCCAAGAAAATACTGGTTTTCAATGTAGATGAAGTGTTGTGCCGATCTAATCGCTTTCACATAAGCCGTGTGAATGCTCTTGTCAACTTTCAAGTTCTTTCCGCATATAAGATTCTGCAACCATGAAGAGATTGAAAGAAGCAACATTATCATTGTGGACTTCAATCTATATTAAAAAACACTAAGGATTGTGCATAAGAAAGAAAAGTGACTTTCTAATGTGAGGAAAACTTTTCGAGTTACGTATATAACGGCCACTTGCCTATCTACTAGCATGGTATTAGCAGCTAAAACTTACTTGCTTTGCAGCCTCTTCAACGCTCTTTGGGAATCCCTTTACAGATCCCGAATCAATCGATCTGAAGATCTATACCAACGTAAAATAGAAATGAAAGACGATCATTACACTTTGTTTTGTTTACGAATGAAGTCCTCAAAAATGGTCATTAATTTTACATAAAGTTTCCCAACCTGCACGTGCCAATTTTCCGGGTCATCTTCGTCCCTAACTTGTACTTTTTTGTCACCATCGGGACTTGTCGAGGGACAAAGTATCCATGAAATCCTGTCAAGCCTTAAGAGAGCATTCGCATGCCAATGCCTGACGTTTTTCAGCTTGAACTCGCGCCACTTCGCCACCTTTTTCCATCTCTGTTCGAAATTCTTCAATATGTCATACGCAGCTTGTCCCTCAACTTTGCAATGTAGATCATGCCACGGTTCCCTTGGGACATTGACAGTGGACTCCAGTTGTCACAAAAAAAAAAAAAAAAAGCAATGATTAAATTATCGGAAAATAACATTTACATGTCTTTACAGTGCTGAAGGTAAACATTAGCTTAATTACCATGAATGTTGGGTTGTGAATGTCATTCTTAAAGACAGTGTCAAGATCGCTATAGAGTCTATGCTCGGGAGTGTCGTATCGGCCATCACATAGGTCCAACCCACCAATGAAAGCCGTTATTTTGCGGTTGTTTCCGGAGGCTTGAGTGTCGAGAACCACACACTTTTGGTGGTGCGTGTACAAGGTCCCCACCACCTGGACTACAAAAGATCCATACACCAACAAATTAAACCAAACATTTTCGTAGATTTATGCTGGATTTCAATCGAATGGGCAGCCTCTGCAACACTGTAAAATTCCCTATTAGAACTATCCTAAATGCATGTCATTAGGTTAGAGAACACATGATATGATCTAGGACAGCATGAGACAGATCAATAACTTCCGTGGATTGTCTAATGAAAAGAAAATCTTTCCTATGAAATTATACCCGAATGGAATAATCAGGTAATATACAGCAAAAGCAATGCTTTTGATGCAATCAAACAATGAGATTTTGATTAAGGATCGACCTAAACATCTAAGGATACATACCTGTTGCTTGAAAATGCTGAGTTTGGTGCTTGCATAACGAGGAGCAAGCACACAGCGGACGCCAGAGTGTCGGAAGAACTTCTTCGTCTCTTCATCATGAGTTTGCATCACGCCATCCTGCACTAACAACATGGCACATGCCGAGTCTCAATGATGAGAGATCTCAATAAAGAACTATCTTTTCCTAAGTTGATAAACGTACAGATTTTCTGTCACAAAGAGCATGGATTTGAAATTTGGCCAAATGGTGGGTTGTACCATAAATAAGGATACTTATCCAAGAAAGAGCCATGATATAACATTTTCTTCATTCGCATTTTGTAAAGGCTAACTGAAAGAAAGAACTATTAAAGGTCAAGATTTTGATTATTCCAGCCTTTGTGTTAAAAAACAGAAAACTTCTTATCTGTAAATATTCATTAAGCCAACACTAAAAGTAAGAAAATCCTTTACTAACTATGCACCATTGATAAAAGGGTGTTCCTTAAATTCGATGCTGGTAAAATAAAAATGTGTTCGCATACGGCTCTCATCACCATTGATGCATTAGTCATAACTTGAACCACTCTACTGCACCGGCCCAACAAATCAATAGTGTTGGAAGCCGTGGGCGGACAAATTTTTCTCGACCCAGCAATATTCCGATCATTTCGCAAACCATAAAGACATTTCCATGTTTCAGCAATGTATTACATGTAAACATGGTTTAGTATTACCGTCTTCAAGAGGAACTTGTCGTGTGAAGTCTTGTCGTCCCAAACAAGCACGACCACTCGGACACCTTCCTCGGACTTGTACTTTAGGAGCTCCCCCAAAGAGAGCTCTCCTCCATTCGGCAATTCCCTTGTGGGCTCTCTCACAAGCCTCACAGGATGATAAATGGACCAACCAATGATGTAGATCAAGTGGTGGGCCTCCAAAATGGCATGGCATATGTCCTCCCAGCACCTGCCTTGCTCATAAATCTTCCCATCATCAAGCAAAATCTGAGGCAGCTTGCCCTTTGGGACATGAGCATCTTGGTACAGTGTCACATCCCCACCTTTCCTAAGAGGAAAATATGTGTTTGGGACACCAACATAGTTTGGCCCAACCCCAACACCATCCTTGTATAAGGGATTGTCACTGACTGGCCTGAATTGGATTGAAATGTGAAGTTCCGGGTAGGGCTTGAGAGGGCTCCCGAAGTTGCCGATTATCGGGAACCAGTCATTAATCATGTCGCCGGATACGATCTTGGCCACTGGTATCTCCACGACCCCGATGAGCTCAGCCCCAAACACATCATTGTCCTTCACATGAAACTCCACTTTCACAACCGGATGCGCCACGGGAACGCAAAACCGCTCGTCCCACAGGGGGTTCTCGCAGTTCTGGATCACCCGGGTCTGGGCAACCGTGGCTCCCGCCAGGCAGACGGATACGTAGGGGTCACTCGTGATCATTGAGTTCTTCCCTGAGGAGCGGGCAGGGACGGGCCGCTGCCCGTGTAACCCAGGCACGCAGGGTGGCCCGATCATGGAGCAGCACTGCCTTATTCTCTCCGAGGCCAGGTCCATGTTTGGGAGGGATTTGGCCTCCACTATGTACATGTCCAATTCGCCGTGCAAGAAGATTGGCCCTGTTGTGACGTTAAGCCCATTGAGTTTTCCCGGTTCAGTGTCTGCGTTCCCTGGGATTTCATCCTCGTTCCCCACGCTGCTTTGCGCCGGGTGCGAATCTTCCATCTTCTCAAGCACTTCTTGATCACCTCAATTTAACCCAAATTTGGGCAGACTTTCGCACCTAATAAAAGCTGATGCGGTCTGCTAAATTGAAACTCAGTTGCTCTAAAGGAATGTACCGATTTGTTCGCTTAATTTCTGAAACCCTCAACGAATTCGGTCCCTGCAGAATTAGGATCCGCAGGTGCTCCTTGCTGAAAATCACACGGAATTAGGGTACATTATTTTTCTTGCGCATGAGAGAAAATGATCCCATTCGTAAGTTCATTAAAAGAGGTACAAGAAAATCTTTAACAACTTTTCCAAAAAGAACAAATATTAACAGATCTTGTAATTCAAGGAAATGACAATCCTCATATCACAATTGATCGATAGGTAAAAACAGTATGCCCGGAAATCTGAAGCCTTGGGGAAATAGCTTGACGAGAAGGAAAAAGAGTGAAAAGGAGAGTTACCTGGTGTTGGAAAAAGCAAGGAGGACCCAGAATTGGGAAGACGAAAAGACACCAGACAATGGAAAAAGAGCTTTGCAAGGTTTTCGCTCGTTGGAGAGAGAAAACAGAGGGAAATGGTCAAAAGACAACACCACAGAGAGAAAATACAGGAAAAATCGAAAGCGAAGATGGTGGGAAGCCTCAGATGATGATGTGTAAACCATCTTTATCTCAAGGACTCGTCTTGTTGACTCCCTTTCTTCTGTGACCCGATGAGGTACACCTTTCAATTTTAGATGGTTGATGGGAAAGTAATTGCGGGGAATTAGGGGGTCGATCGAATGTCATTCGATTCATCCTCTCTAGTCATTAGCAAAACTTAACTAATTGACTTTGCCATAGTCCACTGAAAAGGAGAAAAAATCACACGGGTATGTGTGAGATCTAGAGGAAAAAGGCAACAAGTTTCGTTGAACCATATCCAGGCATTTAGTAAAGCAGCTTATCCAGCGGTGCAAGAGAGTGACGATCCAACGAGGTATATTTTGAATAAGTACACAGACTCGGCGACGAAAGTTAAGTCTGACGCAAGAAATCCAAATTTTCTGGAAGAAAACAAATGCATAATCCAGCTCACAATCGCATTAATTTTGGTGAGGGAGATGGATAGGCATTTTGTAGTGATTATTATTGTTTCCATGCATGTTTGCTGAACTTGGACTTGCATGCATGCATGCACACACCCACACACAGAGAGGAATTCATCTCATACCTCACAACTATTTAAAGAGAGAACCGCCAGCCTATATGAAAAATGACATGATCTAAAATGAGGACTTAGTTCTCAACCTACTATCCTGACCATGTGTAACATCGTGACTCCTGCAGGAACCACATCAAATCCTCTCGAGAGAAGTCGTGCAAATCACCATCTTTGCAAGCCTTGCCATCCCAAGGACCCCATTTGAGCTCTCTAATATCTCCTCTGCAGAAGACAGCGGTGTTGAGGTATGTCAGAGGCAGCAAGACGAGAAAAGCTCACACTTAACAGCTACAATGTAACAAGTTAAGATATCCCCATACGAAGCAATGAGATGGTCATGGTCATGGCAAAATTGACGAGAAGAAAAGCAAATACAATACTGGACAACACTAAAATAATTTCTCTCTTTTCTATCATATTTCCAGGGCAGAGCAAGAGGTAAAGAATGCCTGTGAGCCTACCTTGCCCATAAACTTGGAAAAGCTATACCCATGGAAAACAAAATAACACATCAGATAGCAAAATTCTCATGTTAAAGACTGCAATGCAGAAGTATGCTTCTGCCCGAGAGGAAAAGAAATACACAAAGATAATGAGATTTGGATGAGTATGCACAAAAAATCATGCGACGGGACAAGTTCATCTGTATTTTAATCACAGAAAAAATGGCTAATTTCAAGGTCCAGCCTGCAACCAACATTGAAGCCAATGTCATGACAGATGCAGCGCAAGCATGTATCTCCATCTTAAAACAAGAAAATGTGCATTACTTTGGAATAGCAGCAAGACTAACTTCGCAGCCCTTGTTCACAAAAGCAACCGCCCACTGTAAACTACTTAAGTTTACACACGACATAGATCAACCGCCCCCTTATCCAAGTTCAGTGAAGAAATCTCGCTAAGCATCCCACTTAACACCTCTCAAGAGTACAATAGCAACAATCAAAACCAATTCTTCGTAATCTTATGGGAGATGCATAGCAAAGTACTCATTTGCCTCAACGCATCACCCATACTTGGCATAGTTGAAATCTCATACAATGATAATCATTTTACACATGACTAACAAGTAATGAGTACCATACTCTTTATTTATTACTCCACTCAAGGATCTATTTCAATAGACTATAAAAACTTACTTGCTCAATTCCCCCTTGTCCTTCTGGTCTGTAGCTCCTCTGATCTTGCTGCGTGCTCCACTGGTCTTCCTGCACATTCTTTTGCCCTTGTGGTGTGAAACTTTGTCGTTCGCCATATCCCATATAATTCTGTCCATAACTGGGATTCATTCCTTGGCCATGTGCACTACCAGTACCCTGCCCATGAAATCCATCAGAACCCTGCCCATATGTTCCACCAGGAGTAGGTCCATAGTTCCGATTGTCGCTCCTATAATCATTCTGCACTGGAGGTGCAGAGCTCCATCTATCTCCTTGTGGCAGGTCTCTCTGCTGCTGATTGTAACTGTTGTTATGACCCTGTTGATTATAGTTTCCCTGGTATGAAGGTACTGGATCCCTCCTCTGCCCTTGATACGGATCCCTTCCACCAGGGGCATAATTCATATTGCCCATTGGCACGGGATTTCTTCTTTCACCTTGCCCCGGGGACCATAACTTTGCTGAGGAGGATAATTTTGTGGAGCATCCCGCTGCATAGGTCCTTGATAACCATATTGGGGGCTCCCTTGTCTGTTTGGCATTTGACCTCCTTGCTGGTCATATCTAGGTTGGTCATAATTTCTATTGCGCTCACGCCCTCTACCTCCCAGCCTCCCATACTGAACTGGTGGTGGCCTACGCGTGATTACTCCATTTTCATATTTGTCACCTAAGAATTAGAAAGTTCGACAAAATAACAAGCGTTCCAGGGTTACCATAAACATGTCACAGAGTTGGGATTAAGGAATTAGAGGCTGAAGGGATTAATTGAATGCAAAAGTTGGGGCAGAGATGTCTAGTAGATTAAATTCCCTGTGTAGTCAAATCATACCTCCATACTCCTTGTTTTGGGGATCAATGTAGGAATCAGGTAATATAAAGACAACTCCAGGTAGATCTGTTTATAGCTCAATAAGTCAGTGCAGATCGATGATGAGATACTATCATTCATTGATTCCAATGAGAAACTGATTAAAGACACTTGCCTCTAAATTGCTCTGACTCTGCTTCAGTCATCACGGCCTGAAACCCCTGATAAGTGGTGGTGCTACAGGCATAAATTCTCTTTTTTGCTTCTTCCAAACTGAAACACAAAAAATGTCATCTCATTCAACACGCAACTAAGAAATATCAGCAATGATTCAACAGAAACTGGCATATCTAGTGTAAATGCAGAGAAAAAATTAAATTACCTAGCTTTCAACTATGAGAATCATTCACTTGACATTTACTTAAGAAAATTACAAGATAAGAAAAAGCCTTACCATGACATTCCTAAGTACAGCGAGAAGAAATGCTGTCAGAAGGATAAAAAGGGACAATAGTGTCATTGTCCCTAAACTTCAGCCCAATGTACAATGTCATCCTTACTTTTAATTCATTCAATGTGGTTCTTGATTTACTTGTGAATGTATAATGTGGTCCATTTGTTTGTTCACCCATGGGAAAATATCACCACAAGTCCCAAATTATTGGGTAATGTGCAACCGAGTCCCTCAAATTACAATTCATTCAATCTAATTCCTCAAATTTTCCTTACAAATTCAAAGAAGTCTTTTGTACAATTCACAAGGATCATTGACTATAAAAAAAAATATTTTTTATTTAGAAAATAAATTGAAATGAAAAGATAATCTTCAATTTAGACAATACTACAATTATGAAAACTTGAGAATGATACCACATGACCAATCTGATTTTGTTGTGGAAAGGTGAGCAACTAGATTGACAAATTGAAAGTTTAGGGACTAGATTGCACATAATGCGATAGTTAAGGGACATGTGTTTTCTTTCTCCCTCATTCAATGAAACAAAAAGACTACATTGTAGCAGAAAGTTCAGAGGAGACACAGAATGAATTAAAAGTCAAGAATGAAAATGCACATTAGACCAAATTTTAGGGGCTATTAGTATCATTTAGCCCCATAAGAAATACTCAATTCAGACCCTGAACATTTTTTGGCTCATCCCGGTGCCAATTTCCAGTCTGATTAATTTGTTCATTCCAATTTGGTTCATCTGCACAGCCCCTATTGGGTGGAAAGGCGCAGACACTTGAGTAGCTTCAATGAGTTACGAGAACAAGTCAAACCTTTAGCCCAGGGGCTGACCTCCCCAAGTTGCAACCAGTTAAAAAAGAGAGAAACTTCAGCCTCTTCCAAAATCACTAGCCAATTCTAAAAGATATGTCACCTTACACCACTGACATTCTGCCGTAACTACCATATCACCTCTTCCCTGCATCGGAAGAGCATCCCAATTTCCCAGAAATCCTTTTTTTTTCTTTTACTGTTGAGGAGGGCTTCAATCCCTCCCATAAATTAGAGTTCATTAGACTTCCAACCTGTATTGGCAATGCTTTTCGGCAACACCTGACTTATCCCTAAGCATTGCCAGTACTGAGACACCCATAAATCTCCAAGCAACACTCATTTTCAAATTTTAAATCTTATAAATTAAACATGAGGCTCCAAAGCCTCTTGATGACCCACTCCACCTGTGTCTTCAATTGGCAATACTCAAGCTACCACTAATGGGCAACAATATAATGGAGTCTTTGTCACAAAATTGTTAAGGCACTAAGCTAAACACTTTGGACTAGATCTAGCACTGTAAACTCCATAGTCCGGCCACAGAAACAATAAGATAAACATGTCAACTAATCATTCTAAGGGAGATGTCTTTCTCTCGGGTTCAAAACCTGATGTTGAGCCCTTTGGCACAAGTCTCCTCATAGGTGCGAACCATCTCCTCGGGCGTGGGCTTGGGGTCCTTGGGGAAGTCCATGGTGATGAGCCAGTGGTTGAAGTCGCACCCCTCGAAGAGCACCGTGTCCGGATCGATCTTGTCGCCGTCGTTGTAGCCGCCTGCGTTGTAGGCCAGCGACCGCGAGAAGAACAGCGACGCCGCCAAAGCCGATGACGAGGAGCGAGGCCGTAGTGCGGTTGCCGCGGGAGGCGGCGTCGCATGCCGCGACGGGGACGGGGACGGCGACGGCGTCGGCGCGGGGGCGGCGGGGGCCGGGGAGCGCGGCGAGGGGGCGGCGGAGGGCGGCCGGCGGCGGCGCGGCGAGGGCTCGCCGGAAGCGGACCAAGCGCATCGCCAAGGCTGCCGTTGAAGAGAGAGAGAGGGTTTTAGGGGTTTTTGGGAGGAGCTTCTCTCTGGGGAGTGCGACTTCCGATTTGCAGGAGCGAAATTTGATTTTTTTGTGATTTTCGACCGGGAAAAATTACGATTCGGCCCCAGATTTTTAGGGTGGTTATTGATTTCGCCCCAGCCAGTGTCTCGAGATTTCGGCATAAATCCCTCGATATTTTTTCCGAATTGGTTTTTCAACGTACGCCCGCCCGCCCCGACTCCGACCCGCAAGTTCGCCTCACATGTCGGTCACGTGACCGAGGGCGGTGAGGACTTCGAGGGCGAAATCGTCTTTTCGTGGCGAGAATTATATTTTCGCCCTTGGATTTGTTGCGTGGTTGGAAATTGCCCCCCGACGTTTCGAATTCTTTCGCAACGTGCCTCTTCGTAAAAGATGTTTATTATGTCCGAAACCCATCTCGCCTCTTCGTAAAAGAAATCTTCCATAACTGAAGAAAGAGCAAATATTCTTGGATAAAAAAGAAAAAACAATTGGATACTCTTTCCCCTCCTCCCCGCTCGTTTGTTCATTTCTTTTTTTCTACTTCCTTTCATTTTTAAATTCTAATTAAAATGCACGAGTCGATATTAGTTGAAAATCGATTCGAGACCTAAACAAGGGATCAAGGGCCTGCCCCTCCTCCCCATCCCCAACCTCTTTCTCTTCATCTCTCTTTCAGTCTTCTTTCATTATTTAATTCTAATTAAAAATCTTGTAATTTACCGTCACTGTAAGAAGAAGCCTGTCAAGATTTTTTGAAAAATCAAGAGGCATATTGCGAAACTTTGATACATCATAAGGTCATTTGTAATTACTTCACAAATTTCGAGACAAAATTAATTTATTAGACGATTTGTCTTCAAGTTTTTGATTCCAAAAATTTGGAAACCGGTCGGTCTCGAATTCCTCGTGCTGAATCGGTAGAACCAGCAATGACCCTACTTCCTCTTTTGCTCTTATTTTGGTCATTTTTCTGGATTTTTCTTTATAGCCTTTCTTGTATTTGTTTGTATTGGAGAAATCTTGTGTTGTAGATGGTGAAGGATTGTGAGGGACCCATCTTCTGAAATTTACTTACTTGAGACCAAAAGAAAACAATTTTTAGCATATTTGCACAAAGAAAAATGAAGAAAACTTAATTGATTTCATATATCTTGGTTTCTGTTTCTCTTCCTTCTTAAAAGTTAAAACTCCCCATCCTGAAAAAGGGCAAAAATGAAGGAGTGGCGTAGGAATATTTTTTTTTTTAGTCAATCCTACTCTATTCCTATTCTACACTCACTCGCAGACTTGTACCCCGCCTCTTGCAGGGCGTGGGAGTCGCAACCCACTCTCAAAACTTACGCGTCCCTACCCCCATCCCCCGGAAGGTGGGGATTTGAACCTCACCTCCCCCTTCCATATGGAAGGGTGGCCAGGCGAACCCCAGTGGTTTAGTGGCGTAGGAATTAAACTTCACTGAAATTTAAATAATAATAATTAAAAACACCTAGCTTATTCCCAAATTGGCCCCAAGCCATTTCAAGGCCGATAGGATTGCTATCCAATTCCATGAAATTTTAACCGATTTTGACTTGATAAATTCCATCGAACAATCCTGAAACTAATAACCCATACTTTTGATATGACTTACTTAAAAAATAATGTCTGCATAGTTTAACATTTTATTGAGCAGATTCCTCCTTTTGCTTCTTAGCTTACGGAATCTAACAATACAATAAAATAAGCGGTCTTTCAGTTTACAAGAGCATAGTATGCCTCAAATGAGCGGAATTTGATTTTTCGTGATTTCTGACCGGAGAAATTACGATTTGGCCCCGGATTTTAGGGTGGTTATTGATTTCGCCCCACCCTGTATCTCTAGATTTTGGCATAAAACCCTCGATATTTTTTCCAAATTGGTTTTCAATGTACGCCCACGCCGACTCCGACCGCAAGTTCGCCTTAAGGTTGGTCACGTGACATCACGTGACCGATCATGTAACTGAGGGCGGTGAGGACTTCGAGGGCGAAATCGTCTTTTCGATGCGAGAATTAGATTTTCGCCCTTGGATTTGTTGCGTGGTTGGAAATTGCCTCCCGACGTTTCGAATTCTTTGGCAACGTGCCCCCCACCCAATACCTTTTGAGATTAGTTGCGATCTTTCCCTCGAAATAATTGTGGAAAATGAGAGAACTAATTTTAATTAAGGAAAATTGATGGGAAGTGAAATGGATATTTCTAGTGAGGAGAGATTATAGAAATCATTTTCGAAAGGATGCTTACTCTATTATGTCCGAAAGCCGTCTCCCCTCTTCGTTAGAGAAATCTTCCACAACTCAAGAAAGATCAAATATTCTTGGACAAAAAAAAAAAAAAAAAAAAAAAAAAAATCGATTTGATACTCTTTCCCCTCCTCTCCACTTTGTTAACCCAAACATCAAATAAGATATAAGTTATATGATCTATAGTTATATGTGGTCCACTTGCTTCTAATTACAGTACATGTTGTGGGCTTCAATCTAAGGTGTAAAGTCATCATACCACATTCCTTTGGTGGTAATGTTTATATGAAGTGGAGATTATACTATTTGGAATATGAATATGTATTTTTCATCATTTTTTTAAAATAGTATGTTAGAAAATTTCGTAATTAGTATGATATAATCTAAAATAATGATACCATGAGTCTATGTTGAACTATGGATGAGAAAACTTACATATTCGTTCATGATACAAGATTTTGTTAAAAAATATCTAGTCTAAAATTATTTTTTTAGTATTTCCAAATATCATAAATCTCGTGTGGTATGATATCATATAACCAATATAAATGATAATTGACAGGTCACATCATTAGTTAACCGTTAAAAATCAGAAATTAGTTAAAAGTTGAATTCTCTTTATTTGAATGTATTATAATATGTGCTTCATACATATATTTTTTGGAAGTTCAACAAATACAAGGGAAATGAAAGTTCAATCGATAATCATATATACATCTTTTTTTTTTCAATCTGCTTTTTAAACATACCTATAAGGGAAATAATGGGGAGTTCAATGTTCATGGAATACTCAATAATTTTTTGAGTCCAAATTAAGATGGGTAAACTTCATAGATAACTTGTCAATTATGTTGAACATTGTTAATTATGATTGCTATCTAAAGTAAAGTGTAATTGTAGGGCACGACAAATATTTACAACGGTTTTTTACAAACTTTTTTTTTTTAATAAAAAAAAGTGAGAGCGAAGTCATGATGGGATTTGTTTAATTATTAGAATAGATTTACAAAATGCCCAAGAAATTCAAGAAATTCCCATTCTCTTCTTAAACAAGACTTTCGTTCAATTTAATACTGATAGAAATAGAGATTCCCCGAATCACTCTATAGAATTGACTATTTGAGGTTTTATCAACAACTATGGGAACGAAAATAGAGAGAAAATTAAAAAAGAATCATTCCAATAAAAATAAATTGCGATGCGATGTGATGCTAGATTACTTCATGTTTGCTTTTCATGAAAAAATGCCAATTGAAGTGGCTGTACTGCCAGTTATGGCATAATAATCGTTATGGCTACAACGCAATTCAGAATTGCCTATAACAACAAGAAATAACTGGTCCTTGACAAGCGGCTTCATGAGCAGTGTAAGTTAAGGATAAGCTGTCATGTTCCTCCCTTCTAGATTGAGCAACAAAAGATGTATCCATATGTTGACAAAGATGCGATAGGAGAAATGCAAATGTCGTGGGCAATGCCAAAAAAGTCTCTTCAAGAACTTAATTTACCTCCAAGCAAAGGAAAAAGAAGAGCCTACGAGTCCATAGTTAAAAAAATCTACTTCTATTTAAACTGAACTTCTTATGCCCTAAATTGTCACAAGATGTGAGGGCTTGAAACTAAGCACTGATGTAAGGCTATTGCTATCGGGAAATCCTTTGTTACTCTCAGTGTTCTAATTGAACTCACCACCATTCTGCCATTGCTACCCTTCATTGCTCGTATGGAAGGGAAAAAAAAAAACCTTTCCCTCTAGAAACCCCCGAAAACTTCTGTAGGAACCATTTCCTTAAAATTTGTTTGGTAACGTTTACGTTTTTTTTTGTTCCAGGGAACGAGAAAAAAAAAAAGTGTTTTTGTTAGGGGAACACTTTTTGAACAAAAAGATGCGTTTGGTAAATTTGTTCCGGGAATAAAAAATGAATAGAAACACGTTTGGTAAATTTTTGTTCTTTTTTTGTTTCTTTAAATTTTTTAATATTTTTATTTTTATTTTTCATTTTTTCCTTTATTTTTTATTTTTTTCTTTCGGCCGCAGCCTCGCTGGGGGCCGGCTCGCCGCGCGCCGGCGACGCCAAGCCTCGCCAGGGGCCGGCGTCGCCGGCCCTCGATGGCCGGCCGAGGCCGAGGCCGGCGACCGGCCAAAGAGAAAGAAGAAGAAAAGAGGAAGAGAAGAGAAGAGAGAGAAGAAGAAACAAGAAACAAAATTGTTTCTTCAAAATTGTTTCTGGAACGAGAAACAACTTTTTTTTGTTTCTCGTTTCTCTTCTTTTTGAGTTTCAGGAACAAAAAAAAAAAAAGAATAATAAACGCAAACAAACGCGTTTTGTTATTTTTTGTTGGAACAAAAAAAACAGAAGATGTGTTTATAAACACTTCTGAGAAGTGAAAACATGCAGGGCCTTAGCCTTTTCCTGATGTCGAAAATTTTGAGCAAACCTTCTTATTTTTCCTTTTATTGATCCATCATCAATAAGCAAAAGAATGAAAAATGAATGTAAGGGCCATTGGAAAATGTCCTAGTTCGGTGGACCTAGCACCAGAAAAAGGTCGTCATCTTAGTTTGTGCATGTATTCTTTCATTCTGAGTAATATTTGTAACTTGAAACGTTGAAAAAAGACTCATGACTTGCCTGCCTCATTCTTCTTTCATCTTCGCATGCCTCCACCAAAAAATGGTCCTTCTCATTTGCCCTAATTTGTATTTGAGAATGCAACCGCACAGCTGTTTGACCTAGTTGACCAAGATCCAAGGGGTCTTCTATTTGCTTACTATTCCTGAATTCATGTGATTTTGGCTAATATGTATCTGGCAATGGTGATGCACATATCAATGTTTTGAGCACCTAACCGAACTGAATGGTTCAACTAGATACAGGAAGCTGGTCCAGTTCAGTCTTATTATGTAAAATGTCCAGGTCAAGAACCGGAGTTGACCTGGTTCGACCAGGTTAAGCTGGTTCTACTCAGTAAACCAGCAAATAGGTCGACGTAGGCCTTTGAAAATGGGTTATTTGCATTTTATTCCCTCCAGAACTCCAGAGCTAGCAGCACATCCACAAAGTACCAAAATTCACTTCCAAGATCAAGATATACATAGTCTGCACTTTATTTTAATGATCTATTTTCTGGGGGAAAAAAAAAGACAAACCCATCTGAGAAGAATAATTTAGAAAGATGTGTCAGCGGCTTCATCACCAAAAAAGGTAGAAGAATAAGATTGCCCCAGTCCCATTAAGCCATCACCCTAGATTAAGTTATACCAGATACCTCCATCTCTATAGCACTATAATGTAAAGTGCAAAACTGAAGCTTTCTAAGGTAATCCTTCATTATCTGCCAAGTTTACCATGGCATTAAAACGCCACATATCGAAAATACCCAACCAGAAAACTTGAATTCTCACTGGAAATGACAAACCTTAAATAACACAGTTTAAAATCAAATCTACGAGGCATGACAAGCAATTCAGTTGAACCTCCAATCTACAGATGACTGCAGCAAAGAATCTAAGCCAAGGCTACAGTACAGTTCAACAATGTTCACGCCATCATCCTAGTAATAGAGACAGAAAAATGTGGAGGCACGAACAATTAATATTGCAGTATTCTTGATCAACCTGACAAATATTCCCAAAAGATATCCACTTACATCAAAACACTAAATCAGATGATGCACATGATAAATCATCATGTTCTTATGCAAGCTGGCAGACAATAAGCTTCACAGTTCAACTGCACATGAATGATGAAGAAATTACCATCACTGTGGATCAAAATCATGTGTTTGGTTCCAATAGACGACTAGATTCTATTTCTTCTCTAGACTGCCTGTGTTTTTTAGCCTCGTGACTGTATTTAAATCTATTTTGACTCAGTACATAAATGAACAATACTAATAGAAGAATGACATCCATGCTTTAGATGACAGGAAAAATCAAATCATTGAGATAGTTGACTAACCCAATGAAGCAAGAAAACAGGCAAAAGGATTTCATACAAGCAAGAGACATAAAGTTTACACCAAGGAAGCATGTTTCAGCTACGAATACAACATAAGCTGTTGAGAAGGCATGTTTATGACTACGACCAAGACAGACGTGACATGGAATCTGCTTTTCCTTTTCATAGTTGAAATGAAGGAGTTTAATTAAGAAAAAAAGGTCCCTAAGAGTGCCTCAGCAGTATGATCTTTCAATGTATCCCGACGGTTAAAGCTCCCATGTTCAGAACCTTGCCACACCTGCATAGTGTGCAGATCATTGCAAGCCCTTAGACTCAAGCATGTCTTCGTTTATTTTGTCAATGCAAATTATTGAAGACGAGGCATTCCCAAACTAACCCAAATCAAGCATTATTCACCAGTCCTTCCATCAGAACATGCTCAACATGACTAGCCTAATTTTGGTTCTACAAGAAGACAGATGAAAGGTCAAAATCCTAATATATGTTTGACGACCATGCGTTAAATTATCAGCACATGAAGCACACAAACAATGGAAGCATTTTCAGCCAAAACATCAGCTACATATAACAAATTCTGGATGAAAGAGGAATATTTAGAATCCCACCTTGGAATGACAAATGTCAAGAGTTGTGATGCCCGGTTTGCCAGTTTCGTGTAGCGGATAACTAGAAAGTTGGCTGTACCTCTTCACATCCTCAACAGGTGCCAGTGTAGAGGGAATCTGACAACACTTAAGGTCAGTTATAGATTAGAACATATAACCATGAATGAGAAGCGAAAATGAAAATAAAAAGCCGCCGCCAAAAGGACAAGGGAAAAATTATGGCATAAAAAGTAAAACCAGAAGGCCTAAAAACTGATCCTAATGTACCCGTCACTTTTTATTCTGTTGAGAAAGTGCCAAGTTACAATCTATTATCACAGCAATGATGCTTGCAGAATCGCAGTTTCTTCCCAGCATAGCCTGACTCTTCATCTAGAGAAGCTATGACATACAAAGAAAGCTGAAGTAACTACTTGATCACTGATCAAATGCCAAAAAGCTACTCAAGACATAAAAAGGAAGAACCTTTTCTCCCATTGCTCAAGGCAGGAGCATTCACTGCTATATCAGAAGATACTGTCATGGATTTCTGTCTTTCAACCCGTGCAAGTAATGACCGGGCTTCATCCCTTTCCTTTTTTAAATCTTGCAATAACATGGCAAGCAGCATCATGGATATCTGTCTTTCCACCGATGAATCTTGCTCCTATTCTCTTTAGTGGAGGCAGCTACGTGGATACAACAGAGTACAACATCATTATAAGAGCGACGCGCTCATCGGATTAGCAAAGAAATGCTCACAGCAGATGAACTTCGACTTTCTGGAAAGGTTACCAAGAAGAGACCTCATAACTCGAGGAGGCTCAGGGCCCAGAGTTTGATTCATTTTCCTGACATTGAGGTGTTCATCCAGAACCATCAGCTCCAACAATTTTCTACGGCTCTGCATACAGGCTTCAAAGAATTACGTCTGAACAAACAAGAATAATAATTGCTATAAGAACAAAGTCGGGTGCAAATCTTGACATGGCAATAGATGCACCCGATGTTTCTTAAATCAGGCAGATGCCTTTCAAAGGACATGAGCTACAGAGAACATCTCTCCAGTTAAGAAATGAAACATGCATTTAATCACCCACCTTCTACTCGCATCGCATCAACAGTTTTGACACTAGTCAACCCACAAAAGAGTCGGCTAAGGAGACGCACTTACATTCTATCCAGATGATAATATTAGCATAGAATAATAGCCACACCTTCATTTACTAGTACATCAAAGAAAATAAGCAAATAAGAGTTATTCTACCTATGGCAACGAAAGCAGAAATTCAGCATCTAGTTTCTTTATCACGGCCATCATGTGAACAGAAACTTATCTTCAGCTCAATAAAATTGTGAATAGCGACCCTTTTGGACCAAAAGGAAAAATAACCTGCAGCAGGGGAAATAATTAGAAACCATGAATACTGCACTTAGTAAGAGGTAGGGAAGGATGATTGAATTACCTGCAAACAAGATGACTTAGACCAAATCACTCGTATAAAGGAACATAACTATGGACCTATGGTATTCCAGGAAGGTGAGAAACCAAACTTATAGAATTGCTAAGTTTTCTGGGGTGCTCAGTCCAGTGCAAAAACAGCAACTCCCACTTCTTTTCTTATGCCTTGGCAGCAATTCGTGCCCTAAGAGTCTGGTGCAAATTGCGGTTGTAAATAGAAGAGTAAATGTCAACTGCTTCATTGACTAATAAGACAAGAACCAATTACTTTGATTCTCGTTCTTTCTGAATGGATATAATTATAACTGGAAGAAAAGACAAACCAAATCTTGCTTCTCTTTTTCCGCAATTTGCCCACACTCTAGCCGCCTCTGCTTTTCACTTTCTTCACGCGCTCTTTGCTCAGCCTACAAGAAATGTGACGTTTAGGACTAGATGATGAGAAATAGCCAACTTGCTTGCACCGAGTTGGTTCTCTGATAAGTCACAAAAGATGAATCAAGCAAATTCTGTAGTTTTGTGTTAGATTGGCACTGCAATGTTCCATACAGAGGAGGCATTATCTGCTCAGATGTCTAAAATATGGACAACTTACAGTAGCGAAAAAGCACCTCTTAAGGGTATTATGATCCAGGTCTAGAGCATAGCCAGCATGATAAAGCACTTTCACCAAAGAAACATCAGCAATCATGTTCTTTATTTTATATCCAAACTAGTATGGGGATTGTTTTGAGCCAAAGATTATTGCATAATGCAGGCATACTAGTCTAGCAATAGAAGAAAAGGAAATAACAGCCATTTACTTCATAGTAGCACACTGTACAATCAATCACATTCCTGTGATCGACTCTTCTCACCTGAATTTCATCAAGAATATCAGCCACTATAATCAGCAGGAAATCATCATAGGTAGTTTATAAAATGCAGATGCTTTGGCCAGTTCAAAGACCAGATATGTAAAGAATTTGACCTCCGCATAAATGCATCCGATCCCGACAGTCAAATGTCCTCCTTTCTGAATCTCTGGAAGAAATTCAACACAGCAGAGAATAATGAAGGGATTAATCACTTTCAGAATTCCTTATGGTACACGAAGATCGAAAAAAAATCACGTGACAGAATGAAGATGCAAAATTTACATTGCCAAGCGGTCCAGATGGACAAATGGGATTTTCTTTCAGAATGTAGGACTCAAGTGACATATAAAATTTCTTGAACTATCATGTTTTGTTCAAATCAGAGGGAGAAGTTGTCAGAGACGATGACGCTGGAACGAAAGATCATCAGAGCTGCTATGAACACAAAAACAGAGAGAGAATCAGAAATACAGAGGGCGAAATCATCTTTTCGTGGCGAGAATCATATTTTCGCCCTCGGATTTGTTGCGTGGTTGGAAACTGCCTCCCGACGTTGCGAATTCTTCTTCTAAACATTAAAAGTTACGTAGAATTCTCCCGACTTTTTGGATTTTTTTTTGTTACGTAAACTGTTTTGAACTGTTTTTTTCCTAAATAGTTTAGGTAACAAACAGTTGTTGAACTGAAAACAGTTTTACGTAAACCTCATAAATTCTGGGTTCCCCTCGCTGAATTCACCCACGGATATCTGCTCAAAATGGCAGACCGCGTCGAGTTCTGTGTATTTCTTGCCCTTTTTGCAACATTTTTTTCCGCCGCTCTCATATTCTTCATAATACCTTTTTCCATCCTTCCGGATATAGAGCTGAGCCCTGCTTCCACTCTCTCCTCCGTCGACGTCTCCAGCTCCTCTATTACCGGTCAGTGGAACCTGTCTCTTTTCATGAAAAATCCGAGCAAGAGCATCGCGGTTGAATACACCGGAATGACGGTCCTGTTGAAATACGATGAGCAGCTCCCCCTCTCAAGTCCCATGCTCGTCCCTGCCTTAATTCAGGATCCTGACAATGTCACCATTGTCCAAGCCAAGTCGCGGTCGAAGATCCCCATATTCAACGACTTGTACGTGAGGGGCCTGGTGCGTGCGTTGAAGGAGAAGGAGATGAAGATCCAAGTGTTCGTGGAAGCCAAGCGGAGGCTGCACTGGGTCTGTTCTCTGTGTCCGTGTTCGACCTAAGCGTCTGGTGCCCATACGTTACCTTCACCGCTCCAACAGACGGCGAGCACAGCAGAGATTGGATGAGCCTCGGAGGTACCCTGTATTGCTATGGCTATTAACTCAACCTCTCTATATACTGGTAAGTATAAGTTCCTGTTCTCGTTGCACAGAAAAACATAGGCAGCGTAGCCAACGGCGACGCCCACGCCTGAGGCATAGGCTCAGCTCTACGACACGTGAAGCTCTGCCATCGGAAATGAGCTCTGTCGAGGAGGCTGAGCTTCAGCAGCGGCAACTGTTAAAAAAACAGAGGAGATGCAGATATGCAGATATGCAGATATGCACAAGAGCAACGCTAAAAACAGAGGAGAACAGAGGAGATACTGATATACACAAAAACAGAGGAACCGTCTGCAGAACCACACATAAAAAACTGACACCATAGCCTTTATATAGGCTTTACAAAAACAAATAACCACCACAGCCCACTAACTTCACACGTACAGCAACCAATCCACATAATAGAAGTGCTTAATAGACTATTAACACATAAAAAACAAACCAGAAACATTGACTCGTTCAACAGCAACGTGTCGTTTGGCTCTGTCCACCTTCAGGTCAAGAGCTCTGTCGATGTTGATTTCCATTTTTCAGAGAGAGGACATCGTTTTTCTTTTTTTTTGATATGGACTTTTCAGTTCGAAGAAGATATATCTTATGAACAAGGTTTGATTCTGTTCTGATCTTTTTTTTTTTGGTTTTTTAAGATTCTAGAGACTCTGGTGGCTTCTCCAAATTTGGGCATCGGTTGGGCATTGGTTGGAGTTGTCATTCAACAAATGCTGTTACTGGTTTATATGCTGTACTTCTTTCGACAATGTGTATTTCTTCTAGTCTCAAATCGAGTCTGTCCTTTTAACATAAAATTTCGGATCAAGCATCGGCATACAATCTCAAAGCTCGTACAATGGGAGTCAGTAGTTACGTGACTTCATTTGATGACAATTTGCCATTGCTTTTGCCTCCATTTCATGCTTTCCTCCACTCGGTCTTCTTTCCGATCACCGCGCGGTGAGAGAGAGCGCGAAAGTGAGGGTCCGACTTCCTCTCCCAGCCTCTCAATCACTTCTCCAAGCTTCCGTCTGTAAATCTCTCAGATCTGATTCTTCCGCATCGTTATTGCTATTGCCCGCTCCTTGCTCGTTAGATCGATCAGCTCCTTTTACATTTCGTCTGACTTTCTTCTTGTTCTCTGCACTTTCCACGCCTTGACAGATTAGCCTATCACCATTTCTAAGTTTACAGGAGTTTCAGATCTTCGTTTTGTCCGCTTTCTTCCTCATCGTTTAGTTCCTTAATTGCTTAAAGGTTCATAGTGCTGGTGTTTGTCTACTGTTATTTCCAACAAGATATCTTTCTCAAATTCTCCAAGTGTTTTGCTGACGATATATTATTATATGCATTCCTAACCACACCAGTCCAACTTAAAACAGAAAACACTCATTTTGCAATTCCTGCTTCACGACTGTCACAAAAGAAATACGGACTCGATGACGAACGAACTGCTGTACGGGTCTATGCCTAACCAAATCATTAATGAAAAAGGGAGGGACACGAACTCAACAGTATTGGCTTGCAGGGGAAGAGGCGGCAGCTCCTTGGATTTTCTCAGTTGGAACACCGAGTAAGAAGAGACAGAAGGTGAACAGAAAACAGTGAAATAGACCCACCAAAGAATTAGCACAAGAGGCCAGTTGCTTCTGCCTCCTTCGACAATTGTGTTCCTAGCGTAATATGAAATGAAAGACGCGAGGATCCAAGTGACGGCCCAAGAAACAGTGTCTCCATTCACAATTCTGTGAACCCAATAATAATAAAAACAAAAGCTAACGTATACCATGGAGATTATGACACTGCAAAGCAGAATCACCATTGAAGAGACTCGAAGTTTGCTCATTACTCTGTCACTGTGGATTATCTCTGCATTACCACCACCACCACCACCACCACCGTATCTTCTCTGTTTCCGAATGTCAATCAGAACCCACGTCACCAAAACGAACCCAAACACTACATTCACTAGCTCAAGTGCTATATATACAAGTTGACAGCTCCCAAAACTCCGGGCGAGATGCTTCCCATTGAAATGGCCATGGACACTGGAAGAACTCTGCAACTACAAGAACCTGCAACCCAAATGAAAAAAGAAAGAAAAAAAGGAAACTTGGTTCAAGCTTTTCGCACTAGAATATCAAGAAACTACAGAACGAGGAATTGAACGGTTTCATTCTCGCTACCCGTGGATAAACTTCAAGAACATGTACAGGTAATGGGGGGGGGGAAGAGCTTTCTGTTTTCCTTTTCAGATTCAAACCTGGGGAGAGAGATGATGAAGAGAGAGCACGTGGTTCTTCGTCGTGCGTGGGTTGGTGGGCGATAAAGCGTGCTTTTCAGTGGGAATGCGCGGTCACTGAGCCTGGTTTCTGAGAATGGTTTAAATAGACGCCAGAGCAGCTAGAAACAAAAGTCGAAACGAAAGAAAAAGAAAACAATCGCCATCGCCGTAATCTTTTAGTTAGCAGCCTACTGCTTCCATCGCTATCCCCCTGAGACGGAACGTCATCTATTTTTGTAGTATTAACATCATTATGTTACCAAAGCAATACAGTAAAACAGGCCAGAATCTCGACCGCCGCTCCCCCTCAAAACCACCGAGCACTATTCACGCCGGAAGAGCGAGCCTGTCGCCATTTCTTTTGGTAAAGCTTCTTTATCTTCGCTGTTTTCCTGTTCTTCTTTCTGTTTCCTTACATATTCCTTCGGCAGGGAGGCGTTCTCGGGCATGCACCGTTTGCTTCGCTAGTTGTCAATTCTGAGGGCAGAGGATGTCTTCATTCGTGTCTTCATCTAACGACACAGAATCTGCCTCTCGGCTTTTTCTTGTTCGTATTCTTGCACCGAGATCACCTCCTGAAAATGCGGTCAAGAAGGAAATACGGAGTCGATGAAAAAAAGCTGGCGAACGAACTGCCGTACGGGTCTATGCCATCGAATAGTAATAATGAGTTTCCAAGACTTCCCATTTGAGGTCGTTTCCACATGTTCATCAACCATCGAGTGTTTCCACTCTGATTTTCTATCGCTGCACCCTCCTGGCTATTTCAAAGTATAATCTGCGCTCGAGAATCTTGTACGGCACTTTAGACTTGTCCGGCTTCTTCATCGGGCTTGGATCTATAAAAATTGGTCGAGTTCTAAGGGTTGGGTTCGGTTTTATCCGAGTCACTTACCTTTTGTCCGGTGGGATTCCATTTCTGAAACTCCATCTTCATCGAAGAGGACCTGCACCGTTCCACATCATGCTAGCTTATCAGAAACAAACTGAAACTTCGAATTAGAATAATACTGTTAGCTGTTAAAAGAACATGTAGGAAGCTTTCCCTCTGATTGCGAAGGAGCGACCATTGGTTTTGCTCTCCGTAAGAACAGCTAAGACACATTTCTAACCTTGCCATCACAACTCATCATTCACCAATTCCACTTCCAGGGTTTCACCATCGATATGAAAAGCCACAAAATTGTGACAGTGTCGTTCTTAATCTTAAAAAGACAGAGTACTACAATCTGAAGGACTCTTACAATATATTCGGCTGCTATGGAACCGGAAAAGAATAGCGGATGCATAGCAAAATTAGACATGCTCACTCGTTTTTCTTCATTTTTTGAAGACTGCCGGCGAGATTTAAAGTCATGTGGAATCAAATCGGACAATAACATCGCCCAATCGCAAATAACTGAAAAAAGACGCAGAAAACACAAGAAAGATAAGAAAATTTGATTAAATCAGACAGTTTTGCATGTCTTGCATGGAGAGAAACCTTCTTTGACGTGTAAGCCAGGCGCCTCGCGCGTATTTCTATTTGTCACTTTTGGTTGGTGTGGCCACTCGTACGTATTCCTATCTTATTATTTTTGGCTCGCAACTCGCACGTGTTCAGGTCCCCTTCGCATCACGAGCTTGAGTGTCTATAATTGCAACTTGTCCCCTGATATTCAACTAATTTATCGCATTGCTTCCATTGGCTTCTACTCCAACCAAATTTTGCTTGGAATTCCAATTACTTAGACTTGTCGAAATGGGTCTCAAACCCATTTAGGGTGCGTTTGTTTGTGTTTCTTTCTGTTCCGGGGAATAATTTTTTACTAGAAAAATGCGTTTGGTAAACTTGTTCCGAAAATAAAAAAGAACCGAAACACGTTTGGTAAATTTATGTTCTTTTTTTTTGTTTCTTTTAATTTTTTAATATTTTCTTTTTCTTTTTCTTTTTTTCTTTCTTTTTTTTTTTTTTTCTTTTTCTTCTTTTGGTTGGTTGCCGGCCTTAGCCATGGCCGACGAGGGCCGACGGTCTCGCCCAGGCACGGCGAGGCCGAGCCTCACCCAGCCACCAGTCGCCCGGCGATGTCTAGTCAAAGTTATTGAAGAGGGTCATAAATAGGTCACCTCAAATTTATGGTGTCTAGTCATAATAGGTAAGAAATTAAAAAGCTCAAAATTAATGGGTCTAAATGACAAAAGTGAGCGGTTTTAGGTTCCAAATATCAGTGAAATATGTTCAATAATTTTTGGAATTTGAAATTTACCCTACATACCCAACAATCAAGACCTTGTTATAGATTCTGGAGTTTACCCAAATTTCATTTGTACTCTAAATTGAATAATTGTAGTGAATCATTACCTCTGGTAACCACCATTTGCTAATTCATTGATCACAACTTATATTTAAGAATCCTATCAAATGCTTTCAAAAACTCAAAAATTATTTTTAGGAACAAAATAAAACAAAATCATTTTTTAGCAGAAATTATTTCAGACAATAAAATGACTACCAAACGCGGCCTTAGTTTCTTGAGGGTTGAGCACTGAGCTAAAACTGTCCGACCATGCAAATGCACCTAAATCATCCATAGGTGCATGTCTAAATGGTTGGCTGGATATCCATTTACACTAAATAAGAAAACAACCTTTTTCTCATTATTCCAAGTTCTTCAAGGCCCTCAGGAGTAACTACAGCCGCGCACATCCTATTCTACCAATGTACACTTGACATGCTTCATGCGCACAAACTAGCTTTGAGGAAGGTTTTCGACAATCTAAGTGGACATAGACACCACTATGAATCGTTAGAATGACTAAGTTAAGACACAGACTTCTGCACTGGCAAGCCACGGACAGGTGGCAAGCCTCTCCAGCACTGGTTTTTTTTTTTTTTTTTTTTTTTTTTTTTTGTCTCTCCAGCACTGGTTGAAACACCAGCTATTTGCACTTCAGTAGCGGTTCATGTTCCTCCATTTGTCCTTCAGGTCCACCTGAACAGAAAAGCTCCATTTCGTAATGCAGTCAAATCTATGGTATGATGAGTTTCAAGCTTTACCTCAGTTCTCTCCTCGAAAATGTGGCGGTAGCAGTGTAGGATGAGCTTCCAATTTCCTTTGCCAAACCTGGATTGCAAAAACAATATAACAATGAGATACTGTGACGTCTTGACCAACTTGGGACTCAAAGCACATGACAACACTTAACAAAAGCACCCAAACGTCTATGGACAACAAATATCAACAATGAGACCCTCATGCTGTCAATGGATACCGCGAAAATTAATATGTACCTCTGGACACCATTCCTCAAAGTTTCTTCTTCCTCCAAACTCCATCTCTTTACATTTCTCCGTCCAGAAACTTTCAAACTCCGAGTCAATGGCTTCCTCAATGGAGAAACAGTGCTTCTTCTTGGGCTGGGTAACACAACCCTATCCGAGCCCAAAGGTTCTTCAGGTGAGCCATCTATTGAATCGTCCCACTGAAAAAAATGATCATGTTCAAACATAATATGAGCTACTACTATCATATCATCGAAAGAAACAAACTAAAATTTCTCCAAAAAACCATAATAAAGAAGAGGCATTAGGCATCGGTATACTTCTGCATCTGCAAGAGTTGATCAGCATTAAGAGTGCTTACTTTCCATTTTCCCAGCTAAACTTCAATGCTTCATGAACCAGTTAAATGATTAGATATGCTTTTAGATTGACATGGCTCCATGCTGCTCTCATTTTTATGCCGGCCCACTTACAAATATAGTTCTAAATTAATCCACAAAGGATTAAACTTTCAGCAGATCAAAGCTATCACCACCTTTGTTTTCATCAATGTAAGATGAAGAAATCCTACAACAGCTAAGCAAAATCTCCAAAAAGATCAAGAGGAAAAGAACAAGTCATGATCAGTATTGAGACTGCTTCAGTAAAGAGAGGGCTTTCTTCAAAGATTGAATCAATTGAAGAACCAATAAGCATTGATGGATGTATAGCTCCTTGATCAAATGCTCAACTAAGAGAATGAGATGATGAACGAATCAGAAGGTCCAGTGACTACTTATGTACCATAATTTGCATGACACCCAAATTTGACATTACTAGTTAATACGTCCCCTGTTAACCATAATTACATTACTTTGCAGCAGAGATAGCCCAGCTCCAACTGATTCAGACTTATTATCCTTCAAATACCAGTCTGTTTGGGCTACAAGAGAGAATAATATTTTATTAAATATGCTTGACATGGCAAAAAAGGAATGAAGCTTGAGAAACAGTTCACGAGTTTGCCTCCAAGAATGAACTTGTAGGGCTGAGCACGGTTCCCGGGATACCCGGGAACCGGAACCGAACCGGAGGAGGGTCCGGTTCGGTTCCCGGTTCCAAGGGGGACCGGTTCCGGTTCCGGTTCCTTTTTTCTGGGAACCGGAACCGGAACCGGAACCGGAACCTGTTTCGGAACCGGAACCGGAACCGGTTATTTAGGGCAGAAAAAACTCGACCTTGGATGTTCTAGTGATTTGTATGTGATGTTCTAATTGAAGTTTGGCTTCGGCCTCTAAATGAAAGTTGTAAAGGACTTCTTGGAGTATAACATACTCAAATTTGGGACAAAACAAACAAGTATAAGTGGGTGAAATCGTTATTCTTTGGAAAGACTGGATCTGGAGATTTTGGGACCGACCCTTGATGAATGCATGGACTGTAAGGCAACCTTTTTGTCGAAATTTCACTTCGGTTTCTTAACAAAAGTTGTAAAGGACATCCTGAGGTACAACATATCAAAAATTTAGAGAAAAAAAACAAGAATAGGTAGGTGAAATCGTGGTCCTTTGGAGATGGTTAGATCTGGAATTACGGTACTACGAACAGGGATTTTAACCGTCCATATTTAATTATCTAGGACGAATTTGACTTCGATGTTTTCATGAAGTATCTACCTTATGGTCTTGGCTATCACATAGTCGAATTTGATAATTTTTGAAGGTCATTTGGGTATTTAATCGGAAATGTTTCTAAAACTGTGCAATCTGATGTGTTCGGATCTTGTAAGTTGCAATGCGTGGACTATATCATTTTGTATGAGGTTCTTTTGGAAATGTGTTCTGCATGAAATATCTCTCTTCATGTCTTCCCTACAACATATTTAAATTTCGTAATTTTTGTAGTTCATTTGCCTATTTAACTAAAAATGTTTCAATAACTGTGCAAGTAGAGAATAGGAAAAGTAAATCGATTTTATCTTTTAATCCAGAACGAATTGGACTACGATTTCTTCATGAAGCTTGTACCTCTAGGTCTTAAATACAACGTGTCCAAATTTCAGAATTTTCTGAGTTCATTTAAGGGTTTAATCGGAATTGTTTTCAAAACTTGTACCTCTAGACATTCTTGTTCTAGTGGTGTTTTATTTCTACTTTCTAGTTTGCTATTTGTTTTGAAATTTCTAATTATATTCTATTATTGTTGTGCAGTGTAAAGTTAATGTATCAAGATAACATGTCAATGGGAAGTTACCGTGTAGTATACGCGTACATTATAGTTTTTTTTGGTAACGTGCGCATACGTTATATTTTTTTTGGTAACGTGCGTGCGCGTTATAGTTTTTTGGTAACGTGCGCATACGTTATATTTTTTTTGGTAACGTGCGCATATGTTATAGTTTTTTTTTTTTTGGTAACGTGCGCGTACGTTATAGTTTTTTGGTAACGTGAGCGTACGTTATAGTTTTTTGGTAACGTGCGCGTACGTTATATTTTTGGGTAACGTGCGCATATGTTATAGTTCAAATTTGAAAATAACAAAAAAAAAAAAAAAAAAAAAAAAGGAACTGTTGGAACCAGGAACCGACCCGAAACCTGTAACGGGGTAGGTTCCAGGGTTCTGTTCCCACGGGTAGGTTCCAGGTTCCTCATTTTTGAGGAACCTGTACCCGAGGGTAGGTTCCGGGTTCCAGACGGAACCGAACCGGAACCTGGAACCGCTCACCCCTGTGAACTTGTCCATCTTCAATTCCTAATTCTTAGTTTAGAGAAATTTGACTTCCATTTGGTGCGTATCAATTTATGAATGTATTAACTTTTTCTATTGCTCCTCTATCTTTTGCATCTTTTCCATGTACTGGGATTTTATTATTTTCCACTAAACAAATTACTACTTACCAAACAAAGGCACCCCACTGAAATACTAAAACAACCTGTACACATCATGTCTGCACCATACATCATACTTCCTTTTGTCTCAAGATGAGAATTTTCCAAGTGAAATTTCTTACAGAGGTTCAATTTATGTTTTGAAGGGAGGAATTCTTTTAAATAAAAAATGCTTAATAAAAGTTCCACAAGTGAGTAGAAAGAGGAAAGGGGCGGTTCAGCATCCTCTGTGCTTGATAGCACTTCATTTTTACCTATCACAGAGATGACGAGAGAGGAAAACCCTGAGTCTAATGCAGCAAGTATGTTCACACAGTCTAAAAACATTCTTATGACATGTAGATGTATTTTTCCTGAATCTGTGGAAACTTTTGAGTCTTTATAACCCAAAAAAAAAAATGTCACAAAAGATTAAAGAACCTTTGTTCTTCATGCTTTACTAATTATCTTCAAGACCTGAAAGTGAACATTTTTTTCTTCTCACAACTAGAAGCATCCGCCAATTCTTTTAGCTAATAACAAAATGAAGCATTAAGGTATGTATACAGGGCATCCCATCGTTGCATACACGCTAGCAAAGTATCGCTAAGGAAGAGATATTTATTTAGACCAGACAAATGCTGACACCAGCACCAAGTTTCGATAACAAATTAAGTTGCATATTTGTTATATGCTTCAAGCCATAACTCTCATGTGTGAAGTAGACAGACACACAGAGAGAAAAGCACACGTTCACACATACACATAATAATGAAAGAAGTATGAAGAGGCGAAGCAAAATGCAACCATTAGTTAGATACCTCATAGGTACGAGCAGAGCTGTTCCTCTCAAACAAACTATGTTTACACTGCTTATTCTGATGGCTGGTTGACTGGTGAACATGATTTTCTTCACCCCCTGGAACAGGCCCAACATTCTGGTCGGCGGAGGCATCAGATGCATTAACATCTTCCCTAATCCGTGCTTCTGCACATTCAAAATTCATAGACGATCCGGCAGCATTTCGCACAAGGGAGTAGGCCAACTGTATCGCATCAGGAAGTGGGTCTGCAACTGCCGCTCGTAGCTCCATAGAACTAGATTTGAGCGCCTCTTGAACTCTTTTAACATCAGGCGAAGGGACCGTATCAAACCTGCTACGCGATGCAACATCTCTTCCAGTTTCCCCATTATCATCAATGATCTTAACTCCCACTTTGGATCTCCTATGGCGGGCAAGCTGCTTTCTTTTGATCAACCCCTCATCTGGCTTTGATGTTTCTATGGAAAACAACTCGATACATTACCAAAAACCCAATTCACCAACTTGTTTCTAATGCTCTCTAATAACAATCAGCCATAAAAGAAGAAGATCATCACAAAAGCACAAGCCAAAAAAGAACACTTGAAATGTATCAGAGTGACTAAATCCAATTGAACAAACCAGGTATTTCTCCATCATCTTCTATCCTTACAGCCGGCCTTTCGCTATTCGGACCGGCACTCACTCTAACGTCGGGCAAATCATCGCGTTCACCAGCACAGGATTCCACCCGACCGCTCGCGACAACCAGTTCTCTGCACGGATTAGCCTCCGCCATCCGGCTGGCCGCCATCCTCTCCCACGCCTCGCCCAAATACGCCCTAACCGACCTGAAAGCATCGCCCCTCGTGTTCATCGCGCATCGCCGCCTCGACGCGGCGCCCCCACCGGAGCAGCTCCGGCGAGAGGAGTCCGCTCTTGACCGCCGACTCCTCCATCCGCCGGACCCTCCCCCGCCATATCCTCTCCACGGCGACGGCGCGGTACGCCTCCCGCATGGCGTCGGAGACGGCGGCCGCCGTCGTCCTGTCCACCTCCTCGATGGCCTCGAGGGCGTCGAGGGTCTCCTCGGAGACGGAGGCGGCGTCGACCTCGGACTGGATGGAGCGGAGGAGGACGGACTTCTTGAGGCGGAGGTCGGAGGACGGCGAGGGCGAGCTTGACGGCGCCGTCGTCGAGGCGGGGCTGCCGGAGGAGGAACTCGAGGATCCACCGGGAAATGTCGGGGTCGATTTCCTCCATGGAAGAGGAAGAGGAAGAAAGTGAGGGAAAATTCGGAATCTTGGGGGTTTTCCTGGGAAAATGCAGAAGGAAAATGTGGTCGGACCGAATTGGACCTAGAAGAGGAAAATAAAACATAATTCAATGTGAGGGCAAGTTGGTAATTTAAATGGGTAATTTGATTACATGGTCTAATTGCATCCGTATATCATATGTTTCATATCTCCTATTCTAGTTATCTCTGGTATTAATCAAGGCATATTAGGGCGTTAGGCCTTTTGAACTTAAAGGTGGTCGGATCCTTAATATCATCTAATCTCATACATGATATAATTTGCTATACACAGTTGATTAAATGAATTTGGTAATGTCAAAATAATATTTTATGAATAATATTAAAGAATCTCGAGTGGGGTATATATTTCGATATGTCCTACAATTTTAGATCTATCGATTGTCGTGTCTATATATTACATAACACATGTTTAGAGCTTAGGTAGCATTCATAATTTATGATTTACAATTTTCATGTTTGGGACAATGCATGTTAGGATAATTCATAATTTTCATCAAACAAGAACCAAATAAAAAATAAATATATCATAAGGATCTTCATATAGATTGCATATGAGATTCAATGCGTGCCATAAATTGCCGAGTGAGTTAGAGTTAAGGCTTTATACAAATCATATCTTGTAGGAGAGGGAGAAGGGAGAGGGCAAGCTTGACGAAGCGGTCGTGGAGGAGAATAATCCAGATGGGCGGTTCTACTTTGAATTTGGGAACTACCCATTGAAGACCAGTTCAGAAAAATTAGAATTCTTTCGTTGATTCCATAGATCCACCCAGAAATCGAATTGCTGATCCGATTTAGTAGTTGGAGTTAGTTTAGTTTCATTTAGTTAGTATACTTATAGTTTACATATTCTAGTTGATACATTTTACAAGTTTAGTGTTAATAGATTAAACTTTTAGGTAAGAATTTGAACTTGATTTGAATTTAGCTTGTGGGGGATCATGTCTTAGGGCTTATAACATGATCATGTATATTTTTTCGCGATGTGTATCGGATTTTCATTTTCGCACTTACACTTTGAGCTTTTACATACTCGGGTGTTTAATTCTTGTCATTTCGATAGATTGTTTGTTAATTTCTTTTTTTAGAATGGCTAGGTCTAGTTTAGAATCATAATAAACTCCTCAAGAACATTTGCGTGATCACTTAGTTAATTTGATACATTTAGGATCATAATTGATAATTAAATAACAACCTTTCAAATTAGTGATACCAAGAGAATGCTAATAGATATTAGCAATCAAATCTCCAAACTAGAATTTCTGATTGTGTAGGAAACGGTGTGCGTGTGATTTCTGACCAATCCAGATGGCTTGTAGTGACTCTCTGAAATATTAATAATAAAAGCGCGAGATACGGGCCTTTTGAGCAATATTTTAAACCTATCCTCTTTTCCCAACGGAGAAAGGAAGGTCGTGACGGATGATTAAACACGGATGGTTAGACACGGAATCGACAACACACGAACATGCACTCAAGCACACGCTCATGGGCTCAACTAGAAAGAGAAATCTCGTTTTCTAAATATCCATTTGTCAATCATAAAATATGTCCCTCATTAACACATCATAATTTTGATATGTACTCGATTAAATTAAAAGAAAAAAAAATTATTGGCATATACTTTAGGTAACCTACGATATCACAATTCCTTCGCTCATTTTTGTTGTTACTGTATTTAAACTTGGGTAATATGGGAAATGACTTTCCCATGAATTGGCAATACATTTCTCACAAATAATATCCAACTTTGCAATAGCATGATTCTTGATGAGATATCTTGTGATAGCGGTAGTCTTCGCGAGAATGTCATATATGGTAACAAATATGATTTTTTTTATAAAAAAAAGAAAAAAAGAAAGAAAAACATAAGGTATAGACATCTCAATAAATTCAAGAGTTTTAGTTGTTGGATGGGGGAAAGGAATTAGATATCCTAGGATACAATCACCTCATGGGATTTATATACTCACATCAATCAAAATTGTAACTTGGTGATTAATTTGCGCCAACAAAGTTAAGTATTGAGATGATAATGTGAGGCGCCTCGCGCGTATTTCTATTTGTCACTTTTGGTTGGTGTGGCCACTCGTACGCATTCCTATCTTATTATCTTTGGCTCGCAACTCGCACGTGTTCAGGTCCCCTTCGCATCACGAGCTTGAGTGTCTATAATTGCAACTTGTCCCCTGATATTCAACTAATTGATCGCATTGCTTCCATTGGCGTCAACTCCAACCAAATTTTGCTTGGAATTCCAGTTACTTAGACTTGTCGAAATGGGTCTCAAATCCATTTATTAACCTAAAGTTATTGAAAAGGGTCATAAATAGGTCACCTCAAATTTAAGGTGTCTAGTCATAATAGGTTAGAAATTAAAAAAGCTCAAAATTTATGGGTCTAAATGACAACAGTGAGCGGTTTTAGGTTCCAAATATCGGTCGAAATATGTTCAATAATTTTTGGAATCTAGAATTTACCATACATACCCAACAATCCGGACCTTGTTATAGATTCTGGAGTTTACCAAAATTTCATTTGTACTCTAAATTGAATAGTTGTAGTGAATCATTATCTCTAATAACCACCATTTGCTAATTCATTGATCACAACTTATATTTAAACACACATGGATTATAAACCATTAACAAAATTGAAGTCTTAGTCATGGACGTTACCGAAAATGAAAGTTCAGATTAATGGTTTCATATTACATACTCATTATTGCACGCCATAGAATATCATGTGAAGATATAGATAAGAAAAATACAAAGACTTGTTCCAAGTTCTATGTTTCAAGTTTCCAACTTCACCTGAACCTAAAACCCATCTTTAGGAATAGTATCCCCAATTTTTTAAATTTGAAACTTATCATGCATTTCTAAATAGATAACGTTATGAACCCTTTTCCGACCCACGAAATTGGGCCACTAACTCACTCTTAATGGACACCCGACATTGTTCTCCGCTATCAAACTCTCTGCTCTCTCTCCCTATGACATCGCTTGACATCTTCTATTGGATGAAGAGCGAGCTCAGCTTCACGGGCGTTGCAATGGAGTGGAGGGTTTTGAGGGAGACGAGGGTGAAGTAGACGAAGGTCAGGAGGGCGAGGGTGAACAGAGATGATGACGACGATTACGGCTGCTTTTGTGCCACCGATATCGCCAATCGAAGCGATTGGAGATTTGAATTTCCAGCTAGAAATGCGAGGACGATTGTGCAGCAGGATGTATGTGAGATTGGGGAAGGTTTGTTAATTATCGGGACGATGGATTTGGGGTCGTGATCGTGATTCTCTGGGTGCGTTTGGTTTAGCATTTTGAAAATCTATTGTAAAAATGCAAAGGGTGCGTTTGATAACGTTTCTGTTTAAAAATTGTTAGGGAAACGAGAAATAGAAAAAAGTGTTTACATTAGGGGAACAATTTTTGAACAAAAAAATGCGTTTGGTAAACTTGTTCCGGGAATAAAAAATAAACGGAAACACGTTTGGTAAATTTGTATAATTTTTTTTTTCTTTTATTTTTTAATATTTTTATTTTATTTTTCTATTTTTTTCTTATTTTTCCTTTTTTTCTTTTTTCTTTTTCATTTTTTCATTTTTCTTCTTTTGGCCGGTCGCCATGGCCTCGGCCATGGCCGACGAGGGTCGGCGGCCTCGCCCGCCCCACGGCGAGGCTCGACCTCGCCGGCCGCTTGGCAAGCTCGGCCTCGTCGGATCTGGGTGAGATCGAGTTCGCCTAGCTCGGCGCGAGGTCGGCCTCGCCCGGCTACGGCGAGGCTCGACCTCGCCGGGGGCCCGCGAACCTCGCTTGGTCTCCGGCCATGGCCGAGGCCGGCGGCGAAAAAAAAAAAAAAAGAAAAAAAAGAAGAAGAAAAGAAGAAGAAGAAAATAAAAAAGTGTTTCTAAAGTTTGTTTCGAAACAAGAAACAACTTTTTTGTTGTTTCTTATTTTCGTTCTCTTTTTGTTTAAGGACCAAAAAAAAAAAGGAACAGAATCGCACCCAAACGCGTTTATTCCTTTTTTGTTAAAGGGAACAAAAAAAACAGAAAAAAGTGTTCAAAAACAGAAAAAGAAATGCAAACAAACAGTCTAAAGCGGTTTAGCCTAAAGGACTTTAGGCAAATGCAAAAGTCGTTTGGTAAACTATCTTTGAAAACTAACTTTGAGAGAAATGCCGCTTGATAGAAAATACATTTGAAAAGCCCTTTGGGTGAATAATTTTAGTTTTTTTAAAATTTTATTTGTTTAAAATTGAAAAAATAATGTATGCAACTTTTTAAATATAAATTTTGACAATAATAAAAAAAATCAAATACATTTATAATTTTTTTTTTAAAAAGACCAAACTTTTAATTCGAATTTTTTAATTTTTATTTGCTTAAAATTGAAAAAAAAAATGATGTATGTAACTTTTTAAATATAAATTTTGACAATAATGCTAAAAAAATCAAATACATATATATAATTTTAAAAAAAGACCAAATCCTTCATCAAAATGCTATTATCACGCGCCTTTTTAAACATTTTAAAATTCGCATCCTTGCACCATTATGTTTGAAAACAATTTCTCCAATGATGATTGGATTTAAAATGGTCACAAAGATGCGTTTGAAAGAGCTGAACAAGGTGTTTGAGCGTATGAAGGAGAAGTCTCCCGTCAAAGCAAAACAAGACTCTGCTGCAGTGAAGAGGAAAGGCAAAGAGCCCATGGCTGCTCCAGTGAAGAGGAAAAGAATTCTCATCTTGCAAGATGCAGAGGATGAGGATGAAATGACTCTTTCAGCCTTACGAAATTCGAAGATTTTTGTCAGCTTTCAAGAGACTCGAGAAGAGCCAAAAGAAGGAGAAAAAGTGAGAGAAGAGACAGAGAAGGAAGATGAAGAACAGAGGAGGACAGAGGAAGAAAGAAGAGAAGAGGAAGAAGAGGTATAAGAAGCAGAAAGAAGAGAAGAAAGAGGACAAGAAGGAGAAGAAGAGAGAGACTAGGGTCAAGAAGACTCTTTTGAGCCAACTTTGGTTGTCTCCTTGTCCAGTGATTCTGAGATGGGAGGAACAGGAACTACTGACGCGCATCACTCTGAAGCTGAAGTTGATCAAGAAGAAATCTTACCTACTCCACCTGAAGGCAACCAAACAGGGGGAGCTGTTGGACAGCAAGGTATTTCTTCACCTATTTTTACTAGTGATGTGAGTCATTCTGCAGCGGATCCAGAGGATGTGTATGCCTCTCATTATCCAGAAGCATCCACTCATAGTCATGGTGGACAATCTGCTGAAGTTCCATCCATTCTCAAAACCCCTAGAATCGATTCGGCTGGACTTAGTGCTGTAACAGAACAAATAACGAACTTTTCGAGACTGTTAGAAATTTTATTGGATGTAAGAAAGCAGCAATATGATATGGGGTATGAGATGCAGGATCTCAAGAATGCTTTCATGGCCACTTCAGTGTCTTTGCACAATCAGTTAAACGCCATGAAGAATCAAGTGCATTCTACTATGCATGGTGAAGATTTTCAGTCACTAAGCAGAGTTTTGCAAGGCTTGAGAAGACAGTGAATTCTATGGGAGAGTTCAAGCTTGTTCGCCTTCTAAAACGGTCATAATTCTGACTCTATTTTCAACCAACTCTTTTATTTGTTCTCCACTTTTTACTGTTGACAAAAAGTGGGAGAAGTTGATGTAGATTTGACTTTGATTTTGATTGGTTTTGATTTTTGGATTTTTGGACTTATCTTTTGTTTGGTTGTGGTTTGGACTGATTGATTTGATCTTTTGATGCTTGCAGTAACTTAAGCTATGTTAATTATTATAGAAGGTAGTTGTTTTTACAGGATTAACACGTTTTCTGTGGTTGCAGAATGGCTACTATCTTTATCCTAATCTACTTATCTTTGATAAGATATCTTGGTTTGTTTGAGTGTTGTTTTGCAAGACAAAAGTGTTCAAATCTGCTGGAAAGTTTTGTCACCATTAAAGAGGGGGAGATTGTTGGAGAAAACTTTCTTATTTGTTTTGAAGTTGACAAAACGTTTCCATCAGTCTAGTCTGAAGACTTGCAGACTCTATCGTCAAAGCATGAAAACCTCCAGACTCAAGATTTAAAGTCTACCCTCATTGATAGTTTCCAAACCGACGAAGAAAATATTTATCCGTTGAAGAAGACTTACCCAGATGTGAGTATATCTTTAAGGATTTGGTTCGTACGGTTGAAGAAGATCTCACGGTTGGAGATAACATTTCGTGATCAATTATTCTTATTGAAATCAATTCAGATAATTATATTTGTTGATTGACGAAGTATATTTGGAAGGTTCTACTTATGGAAACCTAGATTCCAATTGTATGGGCGAGCATGATTGATGGGCTATCATCACATTCCTTTAATAACTCGAGATCTCCCTAATTGATTCTGTCCAACGAGTAGATTGGAGGAACTCTTTGGAAGGTGCCAACGGTTATGAAAGCATTGAGGAGTATATAAGGAGAACGCTCAAGTTATTCGAGTGTGTGCGTGAAAGAAAAATTCCAAAGTCTAAAGCTCCTAGTTTTTTGTTGTTTCAATTGTTGAGTTTAAGTTGTACTCAAAAGAGAGATTAAATACTTGTGAGACCTTGCAGAAGTGTAGCAGAGTTACTACACTGTGGAATCAAGGATGTGAGACTGTAAAATCTCTTTTGGTTCTCAGTGGAATCAAGCCAGTGGGCTCTCAGTGCATGAGAGTGGACGTAGACTTGATCTAAGCCAAACCACTATAAACCTTGTGTTTTTTATTCTCTTTCCTTAATCTCTTTACTTTTTAATTCGTGATTTTATATAACTGTTTATAGTCTTTTACATCTTCAATCTATTATTCTCAGAAGACGATTTATTCTGTTAAGTTTTGCAAAAACTTCTTTGATCACCTACTCACCCCCCTCTAGGTGCTCTTACTAGCCCTATCAGCATTCAACTATTTCGTCATAGAATTAAGTGTCTCTGCTTGTAGGTCCATCGAAATCTAACTTAAGGACTCTTGAAATCCTTGGTTGTCCTTTGTTTTCATAACCACTATGGGTTGGGCTAATGTAAATTATAGCCTACATGTGGCAACAAGGGTGATTTTAGAGGTTTCTACCCCTCGTGACCAACACATATTTGTAGGGGTATTTTTAGGTGTCAACAGGTGCCAAACTACACATTTTTTTTTTTTTTTTGGGTTAAAGGCTTGTTTGTTTTTCAACCTAATGTAAGTGTTATCTAACAAATGTATAAATAATAAACATGTTCAACGATTAAGACATAGTTTGACACCACTTTCACATGGCAGTTTTAGCTGTGGAAGGGCAATCTCAGCTTTTGAAAATGTTTGACAGGCACCTCAACTACAACATCTCCAAAACTATAATAACCTGTAGCAAATTTTAGAAAGTTGTTTCACCCAACTTTATGTTGTTGCAACTTTAAAATGCAAATTACCAAATATTTAAGTCACAAAACTTCATAGTACATCCATATAGAATAAAAACTACAATTCAATCATAATTATACCAAATGGGATCTAAATAGTACCTACGATGCTGAACCATCACATAAGATAGTTAGATTTCGATTGACCTGGTTGATTTGGTCTAGCAACAAACTACCATGATGAATTGATGGTTTTAATAAATTATCCTCATTAATTTATCATACAATCTATTTCAAACCTAAAAAAGGAAACTTTTGATGGTAAAGAACAAAGGGGAAAATTGTTAAAAAAAAGTCATAAATCTATTGTGTTTTTGACACTATAGTTCTAAACTTTTTAATTGTGCCAATGAGTCCATTTAGCCAATTTTGACCAAAAATCACTGACATGAGCATTAGTTGTTGTATATGACATGATTGATGCGGACGTGGATAATTTTTAATAATATATATTTTTGAATTTTTATTAATTTTTCCTTCTTTTCTTTTCTTTCCTTTCTTTTTTTTTTTTTCTAACTCTGGCCGGTGAGGTCACTAGTTGGCCATTGTTGGCCACAGGTGAGGGCCATCACCCTTGCCTGTTGGCCAGTGAGGGCATCTTGGCGAGGCCCGGAGGCTCTCACTTGTGATCAACAAGGGCCATGACTCCCTCACTAGCGAGGGTTGTAAAAAAATGAAGACACGAAGAAAAATGAAAAAGAAAAGGATAAAATAAAAATAATAAAAGATATTAAAATATTTTTAAAAATTATCCACATCAACGCCGGTTGTCTTATGCCGGGCATGCCACGTAGGATGGCCAGCCGATGTTAATGTCAGCGATTTTTGGCTAAAATTGACCGAATAAACTCAATTAGTAAAATGTAAAAAGATTTAAAACTCAATTAACATAATTAAATGTTTAAAATTAAATTAGTAAAAATACAATAAATTTAGGACTCTTTAGACACATTTTTCAACAACAAAGTATGACCGAAGTTTGGTGGTGAACCGCATAAAAGTGTTCGGTGGAAAGTGTGCGGAGCAGGTTGAATTGCTCCACTTCCTACCGTCGTTTGGTTCTAAAAGGTCGATACATTTTCCTAAATGATGGTGTGCGCACGCATGCATTATAGAAATCACCTGAGCTACATAAATTATCTAGCCATCGAGAAGCACTGCATGCTAATGTCAACGGAATCTTAAGAACACATTATGCTAATGTCAACGAAATCCTAAGTACACAAAATATCATAAGAGATCCGATGAGCTAATCATAGCATTCGCGTCACTAGAGTCCAGAACACTAAGAGAAAGCAAATCTTATCGCATCACTAGAGTCCAGAACACTTAGAAAAAGCAAATTTTATCACTTCATGTGGTCATATATATTAAGAGATCCACCACCACTTTGAGGTATGGAGAGCTAGCGCAGTTTTTCTATTCGGTTTTATAACGAGGCGAACTCCAAACACAAAGCCTTAAAGTGACATTAGATGAAATGATGGATGCAGCGCAAACCCTTTTAATATATGTTCTTCACAAGAGTTAGATACGCATAAATATCACGAGATCAAACATCACCACTTGTCCTGATAAAGAAAAAAAGACATTACATTCATCCTATGCTCGCGTAATGGTCAAAAAAGCTATTGCAGTTGGAGCGCGGCACGATCAAGTTCTTTAACGAGAAATAATTACGTGACAATTTTTAATGTATTGTAAGAATAACAGTTTATTTTGAACTAGAAAAAAATCAAATCATAAATAATAATGAATTATTGTAAGACCCACTTGTTCAAGAATTTATGATTCCCATTATACTATTATTCTCACAGTATTCCAAAAACTGTTATTAGCAATATCCTTTCTAACATTGGATTTATTAAGCCGAAAAGATTTGCCATTCATGTTTCAAGGGACGTGCGAAGTTGATCAGGGGCCACCCGTCGTCCATTCATGTCAAAACTGATAGGACGAGACACAGAACGTTTGTGCCGTGATAGGTCGCAAAGTGGATGGATTCACATCACCATCTCGACCTCTGCTTATGCCACAAAGGATTAAGAAAGAGAGTTTTAAACGACAAACGTAAAGCCTACGGAAAATATATGAAAACCTTATTTATTTAAGAAGCTCGAATGTACGGTGGAATGTTCAGGTGAAAGACGAAAAGTCTGTAACGCGTAAGTCTGGCGGAAAATATTTATAAATATAGAAATCATCTGACTAGGTATTATCTTTTGGAGGCGCAGTCTGTCCATGCTACGCCGCCCAACCAATTATTTTGGGTGATTATAATACTCTACATCATGGCCCAAGACGGTGTGGTCTTTCTCCTCTCTCTCTCTCTCTCTCTCTCTCTATATATATATATATATTGCATTGCCTGCGTGACTAGAGTTCACACAGTACAGCTCATCACTGAGGGGTCGAGACATAAGTAGGGCATCTCGTGTTGAGCTGTGAAATTCTCAAGTATTTCCTTCAGTTGAGCTGCCACCCTTGATTTCCTGAGAAGTAGCGAGAGGGGCAATGGCCATTTTCTCGACCGAAGATCCCTGGGTTTTTGTTTTTGGCCTCCTAGGTATATAGTTTTAGCTAGACATGATCTAACTTGTGATCTCACTTAGTATCTTCATCAAACTAGGGTCAACGTGCACATTATAAGTTGTTCCATCACTATCCCCCATAAGGCCATGGACTGATTCATTTGTCATATTTTTGATAATTCTTTGTCTCAGGTAATGTCATTACTTTCGTGGTCTTTTTGGACCCAGTGTAAGTTCATCCTCTTGATCAACTTTTTGTTTGTCTTAACAGAAGGGTCTGAATTTGTTTAAAAAAAAAAAAAAAACAGAAGTTTCTGAAAGTAGGAACTACTGATTAATAGGGTTCTTGCAATTCTTATTTTATTTTATTTTATTTTGTTTTATTTTGTTTATGTTGGCAGACCAACATTTTATAGGGTATACAAGAGGAAATCTACCGAGGGGTTTCAATCAGTTCCGTACGTGGTTTCCTTGTTCAACGCCATGCTCTGGATCTTCTACGCATCTGTTAATTCGGAGTCCATTGATTTCCTTCTCATCACTGTCAACTCAGCGGGATGTGTCATAGAGGCCATTTATGTTGCTCTCTACCTTGCTTATGCTCCTATAAAAGCCAAGGTATGTAGTTACCTATCTGAACACATATGTATAATACCGTCAAAATTCATACACGGTTGATGTGTAACGGTACACATTGTTAAAAGGGTGCATGCATGCATGCAGATTTTTTCAGTGAAGTTGATGGTGATGGGTTTTGGAGGGTTTTGTTCCTTTCTTCTCTCGTCCCTGTTCTTAACAAAGGGATCAACCAGGGTCCAACTTCTTGGGTGGCTTTGTGTTCTATCCTCCATCATCGATTTCGCAGCTCCTTTAAGTGTTATGGTGAATAATTGGAGTAACTCTTGATTTCTTACTTTCTACTTTTCCCTAGTTATACTGTCCTTCATGCACAACTGGGTTATGTGAGATAAGTTTTGCATGATGTTTATTTTCGATGAATATTGCGCAGAGAATGGTGTTACGCACTAAAAGCGTAGAGTTCATGCCCTTCTCTCTCTCATTTTTCCTCACGCTCAGCGCTGTAACTTGGCTCCTCTATGGCATATTCCTCAAGGACATCCATATTGTGGTACGCATCGAATTTCAGCAAATACTAGAAAATATGCCAAAAAGAGTTATCTATTACCCAAAGAAAAAAGTTTTTCGTGGAAAAAATGGTTTAGATATCGCTTTATTTTCTGATGCACATTCAATTAAGTGTGATCATTTATGTAGGTTCCAAACGTGTTGGGGTTTATTTTTGGAGTGCTTCAGATGGGACTGTATCTCATATACAGGAAGAGGACCGTGATGGTTTTGGAGGAACCCGATAATTTCCGTGGTGCAAAGCCGATTGCCGATACTGAAAGTTGCAATATCGCCTCTAATAACAGCGTCATCGATGTTGATGAGGTCGAAGAGACGAAAGGCGATGTGCACAAGGGTGAGGAAAGCTTTCAAGCTTCCGACAATGGACCCGTGGTGAATAGCTCGTGATGGTTGACACGGTTTAAGTCGCTGCATATGCATCGCTGTTGTCTTTCGAGTTGCAAGTTAAGCTAATTTAGTTCTTTCTTCTCGGTTGTTACCGCACGCGTCGTAACTTGTATATGCAAGTGGTGATTAAGAGCGCGAGTAAGTGCTCCAGAATTGCAATGTCTTATCCAGCAGTTAAAATCTTTCTAGTCTCGTTCCTCTCGTAAATGAACTCATTCTACTCTCTTTAATCCGTATTTCGAATATAAAAAAAATAAAAATTATCTAGGTCGTTTTGTCTCGAATCAGAAATGGTAAGTGTGCCTCGATTCACCTATGAATTTCATGATTGGCGATCTGAATCGAAATTGGCCGTCAAAGATGCCTGTCACGATTCACCTCCTTTAAAAGCAGAGAAGCCCACTCTTTGGAAAACTAACAACCCACGCATGCCATCGTCCGCGTCGTTTAGTGAGCAACGTTTCAATAGAAGTTAAATGGATGCACGTTCTCCATGGGTTAGTAGAGGAGTCATCTCTGGCACAACGTTCATCCGGACCTCTCATTCGAGCCTGTTGTCCTTCTTTAAGAATGACACAGCTTTGTAACATTGAGGCAATAACTATTATTTTATTTCCAGTCTTTACCTAATTTCTGGTCATGGCGATTTAATTACTCAATTGATGGCATTAATAACTGCCTAAATGGCCTTAAATAACATATGTAGCACCATTTAGTGCACATAAGCCGCCAAAGTCCTTCCGACACCATTTTTGACAATATTTGAGGGAAACGAGCGGCATTTCTAAATGTCGGAAAAAGATGAAATGTGTAAATTATTGAAGGGCACGTGAGTCGGTGCTCGAAACTTGACTTGAGCTCGATCAGGCAATAGAATTTTACCAAGCTCCACTTGAGCTTAAAGAGACTCGATCGTCTAGGGCTTCATAAAGCTCGAATATTTTCCTTGGATTTTCAATGATTTGTGAATATACTATGTAACCTTAAGGATCTCTATATTTAATTTTATCACAGTTATAATTGCAAGCTTGAGCTTGACTCAATATGAGATTCGAGTAGCTCGAGCTTGACTCTAGATCAAACAAGTTGATTTGATCGAGTAATATATCATCGAACCGAGGCCGAGCTACATACTCACAAGTAGCTTGACTCAGTTTATAGTGACGAACACGAGGCTTGGGGATGATTACTATCTTGCTCGGGCAATATTTTCTTCCACCCTCGGCAGAGAAAACTTCCTTCAATCAAGCTTCTTATCAGCGGTTTACAAAGATGGACATTTTGATGAAGTTCGTCCGTAGGATAACCTAGTATGTAGTGAAGTCTTTTCTCATAAAACTAATTCGAAGATCTGCTTCGGAAAATGATCCAATTGACGCGCAACAAGAAAGCAACGCATTATCGGCAACTAAAAGGAAAAGGAAAAGAACCAAAACTACGCACATTTGCGGGTGCTCGTCGTCTTGCCGCCTAAATCTTCGTATACAATAAGGAACTTATACTTTCGACTCTCATACCATTTCCCTATCACAATCGAATATGAATCCTGAAACTCATTAGTTTGCCTCTCTTATCATTTTCCCTTCATTTCGAAGAAGCGCTTTCTTAAAGGCTTATTGCTTTTGACTCGGCAGAGTAGTTGATTCTAAATTACAAATAGATGGTCCTAACCCGAACTTTATTTGATGTCGAATTGCAATGTTTGACTGATAGATAACATCAAGGTGTTGTTCCGGAAAAGAAGTCCTCGTAATGGATTTGTGGCAAGTGAGTTACTTCAATCATCGATGTACCTTGCACCCACGGTTGCTTCAAAAGTGAAAACCCTTTTCCGCAATCGATGGCTCCATTAATTTGGACAATAATACCACTCCTAATCAGAACATTCACACAAGCATATGTAACCCCGCTATAGAGGGGACAATTGTTTAAAAAGGCCTAAGCTTATTATACTTTGATTAATTCAGTCTTAAATCTTTCAGTTTTTCCTTCTTTTTCTTTTGGGTCTAGACAATTTTGCCAATTAAATTATAAAACTTTTGACGATTTGTCAATTGAGTCAATTCAGCTAATTTTGACTAGGAAATTGCGGATGTAGACACTAGTCCTCCCATGTCATAAATCTAGTGCCAACGTGAACAATTTTTGTAATTAAAAAAATAAGAAATGTTTTTAATTTTAATTTTTCTTTACCTTTTTTTAATTTAGGGTCACTAGCAACCCTTGCTTGCCATGAAGGCTTCACTCAATACCATTGCCTTGTTGACTGTGATTGAGGGTGCGAAGGCCCTTGCTAGAATTGGGTGAGGGCCACCCCCAGCCAACGAGGCTATGGTGCCTTAGGGTACTCAACTGGCAAATTGTCAAAAAGTTACAAAAGTTGACCACTTTAAAAAAATAACAAATTAAAAAATTAAAACAAAAATAAAATAAAAAATTACAAAAGATGTCCTATGTTATATGTGAAGAATTATTTGGCGTGCTTGTATTATCTATTAAAATCAATGTGGCCGGTCACATATGGTGGAATCCATGTGATCATAGGGAATCAACTTTTTGAAAATGTCCAAAAACCATCTAGTATATATAGAGCATTCACCAAATAATTTATACTATGTGAAGAATTAGCTTCGCATGTTACTATTTCAAAAATCAATTGTCTTAACAAGAGAGTCTCTAGAAAGTTTTCTTGACGTGCATATACAGAAAAACAATTCAAAAAATGCTCTAGATGATTAAAAATTCAAAAACGATCATGGTGTGCAACATCATTTGCAAATTGATAAACTTGTAATGTCAAAAAAACATGACATGTGTTGAAAATTGGCAGAATATGAATGATGATTAAGATAAGGCATAAATCTAATTGAAAAAATAATGCTAAAAAATCAAATACATATATATAATTTTTTTTTAAAAAGACCAAACCTTTTATTTGTTCAAAATTGAATAAAATAATGTATGCAACTTTTTAAATATAAATTTTGACAATAATGCTAAAAAAATAAATCAAATACATATATATATAATTTTTAAAAAAAAGATCAAATCCTTCGTCGAAATTTTTTTAATTTTTATTTGCTTAAAATTGAAAAAAATAATGTATGCAACTTTTTAAGTATAAATTTGAAAATAATGCTAAAAAAATCAAATACATATATATAATTAAAAAAAATGAGACCAAACCCTTTGTCGGAATTTTTTAATTTTTATTTGTTTAAAATTAAAAAAAATAATGTATGCAACTTTTTAAGTATAAATTTTGACAATAATGCTAAAAAATCAAATATATAATTTTTTTTTTTTTTTTAAAAAAGACCAAAATATATTTAGTTTTTTTAACATTGATATATATTTGATTTTTTAGCATTATTTTGGCATTTAAAAAAATAATAACGAGGGCAAAATCAGAAATTTAAAATAAGTGAAGATAGTTTTAGAAGAAAAAAATAAGTTTCAGCATTTGACCAAATGCTTTATAGGTGGGCAAGTTTAAAATGGTTGCCAAACAGTCCAGCATTTCTCCAAAGGGCTTTGGAGGCTGAAAGCCATTTGGAGGCTGAAAGCCCTTTAGGAATGCTGAACCAATCGCACCCATAATCTGTCATGTGTCTTAATATTAGAATTCTACAAATCTTTTACATATTGTTAAACATTTCCTTTGTAAATTTTATATATTTATTAGTTTTTCCTTTCCATAATTTAATACTTCAAATATTTATCAATGAAATAATTTTGATTGATCTTTAAAATGTCAACTTTTCGCATACACACAATGCATGTGCACATTTTTTAAAAATAATTCTAGATATGTGTGATATTTATTTTTACTTTATCAACAAATATTTTGCATTAGCTAATAATTCATATATTTCTTAAGATGCATGGTGAGTTTAAGAAAATTTGCTAGACCTGTTTGATGGGACAAATGAAAGAGCTTGGATTTTGCTAGGGAAAATAACTTCGAAATTGAAGACTTCACCATCAAGACATGAGTGAATGCTCCACCAATCAAAGATAATTGATTTTGATGTTCAGCACCAAAGAACTAGAATAAAATGAATTTCTCGCTTGAGAAGAATTCTCATATATTATCAACTAAATTTTGAACTTTTACAATTAAGAATGCACCTCCTATGTACGAACAGACTAAGACATAAGAATTTAAAAACATTGAATTAGGAAACATTCGACTTTTAGAAAGCCTATCTTATACCTTCTCCTCATTGGTCCCATCAAATCATGTTGTGGTCCAAATTTCTGTTTGTCTACGCAAATATCAAATGGACCTACTTGACTGTGGAGGTTGGAGGTGGGCTTGTGAGTAGGAGTGCACAAAAGAATTGAAACCACTTGAAATTGGATCGGGTTGTTGTAAACCGGTTGTTCCCATGGGACTGGTCTGATTCTCTATTCTAGTTGTGGAACTGCTCACCCGAACTGGATTGATACGTACAATATATGATTTTTTTTTTTTAAATTATGCAAAGCATCTATGTGCACTTGAGTTTGATGTATTTGGGCTCGAAGATGATAGAAATGAATTCAACTCTAGCTTTGGGGGCTCTTTTAGTGAGTTTGATTCTATGGGCTAGATGGAAAATGGGGGAACCTCTAATGGGTGATTTCCATAAGTGGGCAAATAACTTGAGTGCTAGAGGCATCTTTGGTCCAACATTCCTCAAACTTGAAAGGAGACAATGGGGCAAGGGATTATTCACCATAGGTATTGAGGAGGATTGATTTGTGGTCCGAAGCAATTGCGGTGAGGTGAGTGACGATGGTTTTCTAAAGCTAACGACGCTAGTCTAGGTTGGAGCTACACTTGTCAACTATTCAAATTACCTAGGATCGAATTTGTTGGGGACATTTCAACTGGTCCCATGGACCATTATATCTATCAATTGTTCAAAACACTCCAAAATGAATTTGTTGGGGACATTTCGACTGATTTAATGGACTCACTTGAAACTGTGGTTCTCAGTTTCAATTTTTCAAAATCAGTCCTTAGTGAGTGATTCTCAATTCCAGGGTGGAAAGTCCACCTTGGAACCAATCACCCAAACTTACCAGTTAAGTGTCATCAAGAAACTTGATGCTTCCGCATCACTTTAATAATTCAATTTTACAGAATCTTTTAAGTAGATTATTTTCATTTGAAAATTGTGTTTGTAGGATGGTCACGCAGGGAACTTCACATCTAGGAAACAAAAAAGAACGTAATGATAAAGCAAAATATTATCGTTTTCAAAATATTGACTACCATAAAATTGGAGTTGAATCGATATTTAAATTGAGTGTTTCTAAATTACGTGGGCCAATAATTTATATTGTAAAATCTATGTAACAATCAAAGTATATAGGACCAGCACTTGCATTACTTTTTCATTTTATGAAAAAAAAAATTATCAAGCTTAAGTAACTTAAGCATTTGACTCTCTTGGAGAAAACTGGATGGCTCTAAATATCATTTGAGTACAACATCTCTTTTAAAGTCTTGTATTAGTAAAGTTCAAAGGCTCTATTGGTGGGCGCCAAAATGCAATGCCAACCAATTGAAAAGAACATTCAAGAAATCACAAAAATATTACAACAGCAACAAAAGTAATAATGGTGCATTTGTTTTGACAAAAATGAATTACTCGGAAAATATTTTTTTAAATAATTATTTGGATCACTTACAAAAATGAACGAATAGAAAAAAATTCACCATTCATGAAATTATTTACACATAAATTGTTGTTGATAATAATAAATTTTTCATTGATAAATTATTTCAAACGATATATGCGATTAGTTTTTAGGGAAATATTTTCTAAATCATTTATTTTTTTCTAAACAAAGGCAGTCTCGGTAATGTTATAAATGCTAGATATCATCAACTTGACTAACTTAATGTCTTCAGTTTGTTAATTAATCGCCCCAATTTAATGTGAAATCTGTTAATTAATCGCCCCAATTTAATGTGAAATCTGGTGTTATTTACTCAAATTCAGTGGACAAATTTACTTTTTACAATAGGCATTCATGAGTCACTCAGACTGCATATGAAATCCAAATAGGATTCAAAGTACATGCTAGATGTCATCCAACCAATGTAGTCTCGGTTTAATTTTCTTCGGGAGCATTCTGAAGGTAAAATCTTAAATGTGGGTTCCGATTGTAGGATGCATTACGCCTCAAATGAGTGAAATTTAAATTTTTTAATTTTTGACCGGGAAAATTACAATTGGACAGATGGTTATTGATCCCCCCACCCCCAAAAAAAATCCAGTATCTTGATGTTAGCATAAATCCCTCAATATTTTTAAAATTGATTTTCAATGTCCCCAGCACCGACTCCGACCACAAGTTCACCTTAAGGTCGATCACGTGACATCATGTGACCATGGGTGTGAGGAGTTCAAGGGCAATATCTTTTTTCGCGGCGAGAGTTATATTTTCGCCCATAGATTTGTTGCGTAGTTGTAAATTGCCTCCTTATGTTTCAAATCTTTTTGCACTGTGCTCCCCCCGTCTTTTGAATTAGTTGCAATCAATCCCTGAAAATAATTGTGGAAAATGAGAGAATTAATTTTAATTAAGGAAAAATGATAGGGAGTGAAATCAATAAATAGTTCTAGGGATGAGAGATTATAGAAATCATTTTCCAAGGGATATTTACTCTAATTAAAATGCTCAAGTCAATCTTAGGTGAAAATTGATTTGAGACCTAAGCAAGGGATCAAGGACCTCCCCCCCCTCGGGGATTTCTTTTTTAGTTTTGTTTTCATTTTTTGAATACTAATTAAAATTGTAATTCACCATTAGTACAAGGAGAAGACTGTAGATAATTTTAAAAGATCATGAGGCATATTGCAAAATTTTGATACATCAAAACGTCATTTGTAATTACATAGCAAATTTCGAGGCAAAATGAAATTATTATCTTAAAAAGACGATGTTGCCTTCAAGTTCTCTTGAAGATGGGTCATGTGACATCCCACGATCGACTTTTAAGTGAGAATGTCATTAGAGTCAATGCTGAAGACATTGAAATCAATTTGAAAACAACAATGATTGATGCCAAAGTTGAGATGTTATGAGGCAAGTTATGACGACGGTCACGATTTGGAGGGCAAATAATAATATTCCATTAGTAACTTCATTTTAAAATAGTCTGACAAAAAGCAACCACGTGAACATATAAGTGGGAATAAAGGGTAAGAGTTTTAGTTCTTGGAAAAATAAGCATAACATAAATATTCATTATATTTGGGAAAAAACCAACCATGGGGGTTGAAATTGTAGTGCACTTTTGATCATGGGGAGCATCAATCAAGTCTAGGTGGTTTCCGATTTAAAAAATTTGTAATTGGTTATAAATGGACGGTTTGCAATTCCTTATGTTGAATCAATTTCCTTATTATTGACTAGAATTTGGACTCTTACAGTCGAGAATGCACCTCCTATTTACAAAGAGGATAAGACATAAAAATCTTAAAACATAGAATTAGGAAACATTCAACTCTCACAAACTCTATCTTGGACCCCTTCTCCTCATTGGTCCCATTAAATCATGTTTTGGCCCAAAAATCAGTTTGTTTGCACAAATATCAAATGGATTTAATTGATTGAGGAGGTTTATGGGGGGCTTACGAGTCGGAGTGTGCAAAAGAACCGAAACTGCTTGAAACTGAATTGGATTGTTCCATTTGATTACTAATTCTAGGTATGGACTTGCCTATCCAGATCAAACCGGTACACACACACACACACACACACACACACACACATTTATGTAGAGCTTTTATGTTATCTTGAGTTTGATGTATCTGAGCCCAGAGATGACCAAAGTGAGTTCAATTCTAGCTTTGGGGACTCTTCTTCTTCTTCTTTTCCTTTTTTTTTTTTTCGATTAGTGGGGGACTCTCTTAGCGAGTTCGATTCTATGGGCCAAAAGAAAAACAGGGAAACCTCTTATGGGTGTTTTTCATTACTGACAAATAACTTGAATGCTAGAGGTGTTTTTGGTTCAACATTCTTTAAACCCGAAAGGAGATGATAGGCCAAGGGATTATTCTCCATAGGTATTGAAGAGAATTGATTTGTCTTCTGAAGCAATTGCAATGAGGTGAATGACAATGGCTTTTGAAAGCTAATGACGCCTATCTGGGTTGGAGCTACGCCTGTCAACTATTTAAATTACCCGAGAATGAATTTGTTGGAGACATTTTGACTGGTTCAATGAATCATCAAGAAGCTACAATTATCAACTGTTCAGAATACCTTGGAATGAATTTATGAGGGACATTTCGACTGGTTCATGGCCCACCTAGGAACAATGGTTCCTGATTCTAATTTTTTTAAAAGATTATTAATGGACGGTTCTTGGTTGCAAGTTGGAAACCACCTATCCTATAACCGATTACCCCTACTCACATGTTAATTGTCATCAAGAAACTCGATGTTACCCATCACTTTAATAATTCAATTTTAGAGAATCTTTACAGTAAATTATCTGACAAAACTATTTTCATTTGAAAATAGTGTTTGTTGGATGGTCACAAGGGAAACCATGCATCTAGAAAACAAAAAATGTAAAGATAAAGCAAATTTGTTCGTGCTTTTGAAATAGTGATCGTTAAAAAGTTGGAGTTGAATTGATATTTAAAGTGAGTTTTTCTAAAATACGAAGGCCAACTAATTTATATTGTAAAATCTGTGTAACAATCAGAGTATAAAGGACCAATATTTGCATTAATTTTTCTTATTATGAAAAAAAAATTCTTTATCAAACTTAATTAACTTAAGCATTTGGCTCTCTCGGAGAGAATTGGCTGGCTCTAGCACCATTTGAGCACAGCGCCTTTTTCAAAGTCTTATATTAGTAAAGTTCAAAGGCTCTAGCTGTTGGTGCCAATATACAATGATAACAAATTGAAAAGAACATTCAAGAAATCACAAAAATATTGCAACAACCATGTAATAATGGTGAATTTGTTTAAGCAAAAATGAATGATTTGGAAAATATTTTTCTAAAAATGATTGTTTATATCGCTTATAAAAATGAACAAATGGAAAAGAATTTCACCATTCACAAAAATATTTAGACATAAATTGTTGTTGATAATAAAATATTTTTCACTAATTAATTATTTTAGATGATAAATACGATCATTTTGAGAAAAATATTTTTCAAGTCATTTATTTTTTTCTAAACAAACGAAGTCTTGGTAATATTTTAAATGCTAGATATCATCAACTCGACTCACTTACTATCTTCAGTTTGTAATTTAGTCACCTCTATTGAATGCGAAATCTGGTGTTATTTACTCAAATTCAATGGATGGATTTACCTTCCGCAATAGGCATTAATGGGTCACTCGATTGTGTATGGAGCCTAAAAAGGTTTCAAAGTACATGCTAGATGTCATCCAACCAAATAAGATATTGGCTTAAATGGTAGGGGTGTGCATGGTCCGGGCGGGCGGTTCCCGACCGGCGGGCGGTTCCCAACCTAGAACCGGGAACCGCCCGCTAAGGACCGGTTCTGAAAAATTGGAACCGGGATCCACCCGTTTGTTACATGGATCCACTCGGGAACCGGACCGCCGGTCCGGTCCGGTTCTTGGGTGGATCCATGGAACCGATCTTGAAGCGAAACAATTTTCCACGGTTGTGGCGGGTGGCGGCCGACACAAGGGGGCGAACAATAGTGGTGGAGGAGCAGCGGCAACGGCGTCAACGCTCGGGGAGGGATCGAAATGGCGATAGGATTAGGAGAAACCGAGGAAGAGACAAAAAGGGAGTGAGGAGACGAGATCTAATCTAGGGTTTCTTTTAGTAATTTTTTTTTTTAATATTAAAAAGGTTCCGGTCCGGTCCGGGTGGGTGAATCCGCCCATGGAACCGGGAACCGGACTGGTTCCCTCAAGAACCGCCGGTTCCGGGCGGTTCCGGTCGGGTTCCGGGCGGTCCGAGCGGTTCCCGGGTATTTTGCACACCCCTATTAAATGGTAATGGAATTTGTTTCTCTTCTTGTGGTCTTGGGGTAATTCTTTTTGGGAGCATTACAAAAGTAAAATCTTAAATTTACCGAATTAATATAGGGGAAGCGCGCCTTTAAGATTATCTCGGAAAGTGGACCGAGACACGCGAAAGCAGTCCGAACACTACTCTCGGCCATGGAAAACAAAACCAAACCGACCAAATATCATCCTAACGATATTTTAAAAGATTGGCGGGCGGGATGTTACAGAACTCAGAATAGTAATATCTAGAAAGAGAGAAGTAGGGTCGATATTGTTCCGCCATTGATTTAGTAAATTTTCTTCTACTCATTACATTATTTTCTAGCTTCATAATCCATAAATCCACCCTTTAACTGTATGAATCCTCACAAAAATCATGTCATTTTTCCTCTCCCACATTTTTTATTCCTTTTAATCCGCAAAATAATTTACTTTTCCCCAATTTTCCAACAATTTTAACAGGTAAAGCAAGGTAACTCAATTCTCCCAAGCAAGAAAGTGACTAGATTGGAAGAACCTCTTGGAGGACGAGGACGAAATTGAACAAAAAAGGTAAAAATCCTGCGCCTTTTTCCTTTTGCGCGACTGATTTATAATCTTCTGCAGCGGCCCCTCCATTTCTTCATCTTTCAACTTTTCAACCCTAAAGTTCTCTCTCTCCCTACCGGCCAGCGGCTCTGCTACAGTGCACGGCATCTCCGGCGGCGGCGGGCGGCGGCGGCGGAGCGGAGCCACGACCTCTGAGGAGCGGCGGCGTCTCCTGGACGGCAGCGTCCACCAGCTCGATCCTCTCTTCGGCCGGCGGATTCCTGGCCCGAGGTTCGTTCCTCCGCTTCATTTTTCCCGGGCAAAAGCCCCTGCCTGCGATTTACTTCGGTGCCTGCGCGTGTGGAAATGATCGGGGCTATCGATCTCGGTCGCGGAATCGCGTGTAGTTCTGAGCGGCAGGCTGTTTGATTCCGGTCGTCTTCAGTCGGTTTGGTCGGATTTTTCGACCGTTACTCAGTGGCGATTGGTTTTTGTCACTGGTGTTCGATGTGTTTGATTCGTTGAGGTCGGCAGGAGTTCGGAATTCGTCTTCCCGCGTTCTTCATTTCGTCGATAGCTGTCCCGTTTTCTCTCATTTCATACTCCGGGTTCGCCGTTCTTTTCTTAGGAAATAAGTAATTCAAAGGTTTGGTTAGGGATCTTGTGTCGAAGGTTACACGGGGCACCCTTTTAGGTTTGCTGAGATGTGTGATACTTTATCATGGATGTCCGCTGCGGATTCAACGAGTTTGAAATGCACAATTCGAGGATTCTGCCTCTTGAGGGACTCCTTTACATTCGGGGTATTTGAAGAACTATTAGTAGATGTGGATTCGCGAAGGAAGAGAATCCGATAGCCTTAATTTGATTCTTTTGTACATTCCTCAGTTGAGTGAAGTGTTTGGAATTAAGATGACTGAGAGTTTAGTGGACGAAAGGATCCGCAAACAACAATGCTTCCTTTTATTCTTGACCAAATACAAGCAGCAATACACCAGTCACATGCTTTGAAATTGAACCGATTGAATTTACAAAATTCATCATGGACTCCAGTCCACAGTTGCAAAAAAAAAAAAAAAAAATAAAATAAAAAAAATAAATTGAAGAATTAGATGGAGGCAAAGTTCTTGGTTGACTTTGTTTTTGGCGAAGATAAGGAAATATTTTGGCAAAAGCTTGAGAATATTAAAGGCAAAGGCATAGTAGAAGATGAGGTGGAGCTTCGTTATGGAAAAGTGATACAGAAAAGTAGTTATGGAACGTGTAATGTCAGCATGGGAGGTTTGATGCTAATGGTTAATTAAAGAGGTACCTAAGTGGAAGTAAAGAGTTCAAATTCTTTCCCCATCTATTGGCTGAAGAGCTAATGGCTGCATTGGGTTGGAGTATCATGTAACCCTTGGAAGTTTTTTGGGTATATTTTCACAAGCATTAAATTTCTTGCATTCATGTTTGGTTGTCATCTTTTCAATCCTTTTGTCTTGTATATAACTCTGTTATATGAGGAAACAAAGAGAATGGGAACCGATGGAATGTGTAAAGGCAGAAATAGAACAAGAAGAAGTGGCAGCTTAATGCAATGATGAAGTTTCAAATACAACATTGTCTTTGGGAACAAGGATTCTTGAAGGGGAAAGAAGTTCGTGAATGACAAATAATTAGGATTATCAATCTTAGTCACTGCAGCTTGTGCAATTTGCACTAGAGAAATGTTCTAGCTGTCACCTTTTCTAGTTGGCTTTTAAATAGTTATTTAGATGCAATCAGTTCTTCTTCTACTTCTTCTTCTTCTTCTTCTATGTCTCTTTCTCTGTCTCAACTCTGGTTCTCTTTTCTTTCTTGAAATTTTTCCCTAAGTTTTTCTGCTAACATCAGCTTCTAGGTGTTTCGGAAAATTTTTGTGGCTGTTGATTTTATTTTGGTTAGATGTCAGATGAAAGTTAAAAGTTTACATACTATATTGTAGATCCAAGAACTGTAATAACCAGGTTTTGAATAATGGCCAAGTCTGAACAAGGGAAAAAAAATTAGTTTCTTGCACTGGTGAACATTCCTTTGTTAATTTAGGTGGTTAAAGTTGTGTTTTTAAGGTGGCGTATTATCAATTGGGAGGTTCAAAAAATTTTGAAAGTCCAGGTCTTCTAGGAGTAATGGCATAAGACTTGTGGCTTGTAATTAGATAATTTTCAGGAAGATAATTGTCGTGAATTTTTAACGATTCTTTCTTACAAGCATCCTTGCCAATGGCAATTGCGAACATTAGTAACTTCATGGATGTGATAATGTTGATAAGAAGGAGCATCCCAAACTACGTGAGTCCTTGATCCTGTGGATTTGTTCATATCTTTGTGGTTTTAGCAATAGATTTTATGCTTATGTTTGCATACATCCATGTTGACAGAGAAGGAGATTTTCCAACTTTTACTTTATACGTCACAAAGATTGATCTTCATGATCCTTTGGTATCCCTCTTGATCTTTTATGTAAAGGTTTTAAAAATTCCATTAAGATCTATAATAGTAATTGGTTTGGTTTAGTGGATATGATAACCTTTTCTGTGACTAGTCTATGCAAGAAATCTCGTTTCATTTAATATGATAGCAATATGTGTGGGTATGATTTCTTGTATCTTTTCTTTTTATGTGCCAAAGTTTATAGAGTGGTGGATCATTGTTTATTTTTGTTGCCTCTTAAATGCTACTGCAATTTTATTCTGCAGTAGTGCAGACATCAAATTTAAGTTTAACGTATTGCTTCTTGATTTGCTTTTTTGTTTTACTTTATGTGATGAGTTCATTAAACGAGCAATTATCTTCGCCTTGCAGAATATGAGCAGCTTGGTCGAACGGCTACGTACTAGATCAGAACGAAGGCCAATTTACAGTATAGATGAATCGGATGACGATGATTTTGTTCCCCGAAAACCTGGGGTGACTCAGGACAAGCTAGAAAAGATAGTCAGGGATGACGCGGTCTGTATTAGCATCCTTTTTTTCCATTTTTCCATTTTTCCATGAGTGTAGCATGTTTAAATCGATGCTTCTCCTTTACACTTGAGAGTATGCATTTAAGATGGAAACAGAGGAGTGGGCTGGAAAAGATGGACAGTAAGGACTGCATAATATCATTTAATCAGCTTTGTGACGGAAAGTGGCTTCCAATTGTGCCCTAATTTGGATTTGGGTGTTCACTGTACTTTTGTGCAGTGCTTGAGATTTGTTTTATTTTCTTTTTCTTATATCTTTTAGTACTGTGATTCGAAACACGTATTCTTGGTTTTGCCATTTTTATTGTTATTAGTCGTGTAATAATACTACTATGTTAACCTAGTTATCTAGTTTAGTTTTCTAAATGAAAGTTAGATCACAGTTGCTTCCTTAATGATGCAGTTTTCATTTCTGAACTGGTTATCTGCTTTCTTTGATTAACAGAAGGAAGATTCATGTCAAGCCTGTGATGAAAGTGAAAATCTTTTGTGCTGTGAGACGTGTAATTATTCCTACCATGCCAAGTGTTTGATTCCGCCACTCAAAGCTCCTTATCCCAGCAATTGGAAATGTCCTGAATGTGTATGGCTCCATTATATGTATTCTCTTTTCATTCTTTTGGCAACTTTTCAATTGTTCGGCTTATGTGAGAACTGGTATTTTGTGATTTCAGGTTAGCCCCTTAAATGATATTGAGAAGATTTTAGACTGTGAATTGCGCCCCACTGCAGCTGGCGATAGCGATGCTTCTACACTGGGTACAAAGCAAATTTTTGTGAAACAATATCTTGTGAAGTGGAAGGGATTGTCCTTTCTGCATTGCACCTGGTAATTTTAGGCTGCATCATTTTCTCAGTAATGAGAATTGCCATATGAGATTGATTACTTCTATGATTTTACTTTTTGTGTCTCTTTTGCTATTGCTGGGGAAATCCAACTTTTCGTTGGGTGTTCAGCTTTGCTTGTTATGCAACTTCCATTGTATATTCTGTTCAGGATCCCTGAGAAGGAGTTTTTTAAAGCTTTCAAGTCAACTCCACGGTTAAAGACAAAGGTGAACAACTTCCACAAGCAAATGGCATCAAACAATAATGCCGATGATGAATTTGTTGCCATAAGACCAGAATGGACTACAGTTGATCGGATTATTGCATGCAGGTTTGATTATCTTGACCTCTAGTTCTTTGGGAGATCGATTTATTTTTGCTATCTAATCTACTCTTGAGGTGGGGTTTTGAGTACTAGTGCTCCTAGGTATAATGTTGTACATCCGTTGTGCTGCTAGTACTTTTCAATTTTTCCTACTTAGACTGACATAAAGAAGAATTGGCTTCTTTATACTTGGTATGGAAGTCAAGAAAATATTTAATTTTTGATCTGGTTTTATTTATTCCTCAGTTTCCATGCTATGTTGATCTTTTCTACATTCTCATCTGGCGATTTATTGGTATTTTGATTTTTGATTTGTATTATTAAGCGTGGTGTCGTGTACTGAATGCTGTAGGGGAAATGATGCTGGAAAGGAATATCTAGTGAAGTGGAAAGAGCTTTCCTATGATGAATGTTACTGGGAATTCGAGACGGATATATCTGCGTTCCAGCCGGAAATTGAAAGATTTAATCAAATACAGACCAGGTCTCGCAGATCATCTTATACTAAACAAAAGAGTAGCCTTCGAGACTCTTCTGATCTGAGGAAGAAGCAGAAGGAGTTTCATCAGTATGAACAGAGTCCAGAATTTCTTACAGGCGGTATAATTCTCATTGTTTGTTGGTGTTGCATATTGCTGCTTCGATTTATCTTCCGTCTTTTTCCTTATCTTTGTACATCTGTTGCTTGTGATAATGAAGGTTCACTGCATCCATATCAGCTTGAAGGTCTTAATTTTCTACGCTTCTCTTGGTCTAAACAGACACATGTGATTCTTGCTGATGAGATGGGTCTCGGTAAGTCTTTGTCACGAGGAAAATTTATGCACTGAATTTGCTTTTGTGTTTTCTGTGTAAGCTATTCTTTTTTTTTTTGCAGGCAAAACTATACAGAGTATTGCTTTTTTAGCATCTCTGTTTGAAGAAAATTTATATCCATTCTTAGTTGTAGCTCCACTTTCTACTTTGCGGAATTGGGAACGGGAATTTGCTACATGGGCACCTCAATTGAATGTCGTATGTATATTAAACTCTTATTGCATCATATTTAATCAGCAGTATCGGTGACCAATGTGATGTGAGGTTGTACTTTCATAGGTCATGTATGTTGGCTCTTCCCAAGCTCGTGCCATTATACGGGACTACGAATTTTACTTTCCTAAGAGCAAGAAGCTCAAGAAAAAAAAATCTGGCCAGCTTGTTAGTGAGACCAAGCAAGATAGGATAAAATTTGATGTCCTCTTAACATCGTATGAGATGATTAATCTGGACACAGCATCATTGAAGCCAATACAGTGGGAATGCATGGTAAGATCTGTTGGTAATTGAACTCATAAAGATTACCCAACATGATGAAGGCTTGACACTATGTTTTCCCTCAGATTGTTGATGAAGGTCATCGTTTGAAAAATAAGGATTCTAAATTGTTCCACTCATTGAAGCAGTATTCAAGCAGACATCGAGTCCTATTAACTGGAACCCCACTTCAGGTGAGTTGTTTATAATATTATCCTGTCCTAAGTGTGAAATGACAGTACTGCCAAGTATTAGGATTCACTTGAACAACTTTGACTTATAGCTAGATCTGCATTCACTCAAATCTTGTAGTGTTTTTTATTATAACAACTTCCTACTTGAATGCTTAGCTTATGTTTGATTCACAGACCATTGAAGCCTTTGATAGAGAAAATCACGTGTCCATTATTTTTTTAAAGATGATGGAGGGTGTAGTTTTCTTGAGGTGCAAGCCAAAATGTCATGAGTTCATTGTCCATATCTTTACAGCTTATGGCCTACTTAATTTCTTGACCTGATGTGGAAAGAAAAACCGTTATTGCTGTACAGACTGATGGGATAAGCAAACCCAATTACATTTGCAGCTAGATTTAGCTTTTTTTAAATTCTGCGTATAATCTTGTTTCCATCCTCTTGTGGCGTGTGCTGAGAACAATTTGAGGACGGTGTTTACTAACTTAGTTGGGGCTAGGGTTTGAGCGACTGAGTTTGGAATGCTGACTGAATTTCTTGGTTAAATTGTCAATCTTTCCTTCTGAACACTGAACCACATGGTCTGTTTATTGGTTCTGTCATTAGTTAGTATCAACCTTATAGTATCTTTTCATTCAGAGAACGTCAGTGGAGCATTTTTGTTGATACAAGTCTGAGTTCCTTTACTTTTTCCTGATGGAGTCAAGACTAGTGTTAATTTTGTGTGTAATTAATTTAGAAGAATTACCTTGGGTGGGTGGTTCGCAGCAAGTAAACTTTGGATGTTGGTTAAAGCATGGAATAGTTAAGCCAAGCACCAGTGTCTTAGTTGTGGTAACAGAACTAAGGATTAGATGTCTTGTGTATGGAATTTTTCCATTTTCTAGCTTTTCTTCTATTCATGTCTGTGTTTTGTATTACCATTGTTTTACTTAAGTTATTAGCAACAATTACTCACAACTGCTTGTTTGGTACATTTTCAGAATAATCTGGATGAGCTTTTTATGCTTATGCATTTTCTTGATGCTGGGAAGGTTTGTCTACATGGACATTTAGAATATATCAGAGTACTGTTTCTAGATCTATGATGGATTTGAATCTGGCTGATACCTCCCCGATCGATTTTGGTGCCTGCAGTTTGGAAGCTTGGAAGAATTCCAGGAAGAATTTAAGGACATCAATCAGGAGGAGCAGATTATAAGGCTTCATAAAATGCTGGCTCCACACCTTCTCCGAAGTATGACTCTTAAACTAGTGATTCAAACATTTCACAATTTACGAAGGAGAACAGACAATTTTTTGTCGACACTTTTGGCTGAAAGAGATATAAATATTCTTGGCCTTTTGTAGACTTCATAAAATGCTGGCTCCACACCTTTTTGGAAGCATGACTAACTAGTGATGCAAATGTTTCACATTTTACAAAGGAGAAGAAACGACTTTTTGTCAACACTTTTGGCTGAAAGAGTTATTTCATCTTCTTGGCCTTTTGTATCCCTTGTCAATTTTTCTTCACTGTAAGTGACAATAATTATCCCTAAGATGCAATTAAATTAGAGAATCAAATGTTTTCTCTCAGTGAAGTTAAATTCCAGTGACGTCCTGGATAGGATTTATACTGATTGGAGACAATAGCTCTCAAGTAGAATATTTGTATGGCTGTAGATGCATGGTATAGTAGACATATGGTTACCATATGTAATGGGAGTTTCATTTTCAATAGGTTTAGTCTTCTTATTGGATGTGAATCAAATTTGTGTGATACTGCAGGAGTAAAGAAGGATGTCATGAAGGAGCTGCCCCCAAAGAAGGAACTTATTTTACGTGTTGAGTTGAGTGCAAAACAGAAAGAATACTACAAGGCCATTCTAACCCGTAATTATCAGATACTAACACGGCGAGGTGGTCCCCAGGTAGAATGAGAGATTTACTGGAAGGAGCTATATTTTATATTTGACAACACCATTCTAATTAAATTTTGTTCTGAGTGGCAGATATCTTTGAATAATGTGATTATGGAACTGCGGAAACTGTGTTGCCATCCTTACATGCTAGAGGGAGTTGAACCAGACATAGAAGATAGTGGCGAAGCCTACAAGTATATCGTGATCTCTTTGATTTTGTATCATGTTACTGAAGATGGCTCTAATGTTTGCATTTCACTGAATTTTATGTGATTTGCTGCCTAGAACACTTGACATGGTTATGAGAGCAGCCACGTATTTGATCTGATGTTGTGATGGTCTGCTAGTTCGATGTTCAAATTAATGAGTCCCCTTTTTTCTTCTTCTACTTATCTTTCGACAGACAACTCCTGGAATCTTGTGGGAAATTGCAGCTGTTGGACAAAATGATGGTGAAGCTTAAAGAGCAAGGACATAGAGTGCTTATTTATTCACAATTCCAGCATTTGTTAGACTTACTTGAAGATTACTGCACTTACAAGGTATGCATCTGATGTCAATACTTTGAATGTTTATTCTTTTTGGCATGTAATTTGTGGTATTTAGTGTTCTAATGTCATTATTGGCCTATACGATGGGTGCGTTCACATCATATTTCCCATGCAGAAATGGCAATATGAAAGGATAGATGGCAAGGTAGGTGGAGCAGACAGACAAGTACGTATTGATCGCTTTAATCAGAAATCCTCCACCAGATTTTGTTTCCTTCTCTCTACAAGAGCTGGAGGCTTGGGAATAAACCTTGCTACTGCAGACACCGTAATTATATACGACAGGTAATATGGTTGATTTTATCCTAATTTCTAATTGTATCTCAGAGTTTGCCCTGAATAAATATTATTAAGTGGTTTGGCACCTAAATTAGTAAGCTGAGAGATAGTACATTGGTTATGTATGTGGCAATCTGTGATTTGTTGAACTAAAAACTTTTAAAAGAGGATTTGCTTTATTGTCATATCTATGTTAGATGGATAATGGTGTTGACATAGTTATCTTCCTTGGGAGGTGCCTTTCCTCTCCCACGGTAATTAATGTGAAATAGGAGGAAATGAGAATCTATTTTATTTGGCAAGAAAACTTATACCTGGGGCTAACTTTGGAGGATGTCGCTTGTGAGAACAAGGAACCCAATAGGGAGGGTTTGAGGACATGTAGTGTAAGCATGTTATGGGGATAATCTTGTTTACGTGGTGTGTTTTGGAGGACTATGGAGTATTCGATACTTCATAGTGAATTGGAGCCTGGAAAGGTAAAGTTTCTTTATCTCCTTCTTTAAGCAGTACTCCTTTTTCCCCTTTCAACCAAAATTTTTATGGATCAGAGATCCTGTTTGTTGTTACTCTCTCAGTACAACAATTTCTCATTCAATTCTGAAATCTATTTTTTCTGATTGTTATTAATTTTGATTATCACTAGATCTGGAACCCGTTCTTTGGGAAAACATAAAGAGTATTTTCCATAAATGAATAAGAACAATGTAGGTGTTTATTTTTATGACATTGGATGTCTGGTTTTATTGGACACCCAATTAGTTTAATTGGGTCATGACATCTCCCATCATTTTGCAATTAGATATTTTTTTGTGGATCAGAGATGTTGTGTTGTTACTCTCTCAGTACAACAGTTTCTCATTCAATTCTGGAATCTATTTTTTCTTATTGTTATTAATGTTGGTTATCACTAGATCTGGAACCTGTTCTTTGGGCAAACATAAAGTGTATTTTCCATAAATGAAGAAGAACAATGTAGGTGTTTATTTTTATGACGTTGGATGTCTGGTTTTATTGGACCCCCAATTAGTTAAATTGGGTCATGACATCTCCCATCATATTGCAATTAGATATTTTTGTTGTAAGAGTAAGGGCTTCTTTTGTATTTGGAAACAACTTGTGGATGGTTAAAGATATAATTTGTAAATGATAATTATCATTTTCCATAAACATATATCTAATACTATGTATCTCTAATTATATCAAATAATGAGAGATACCAAATTAATCTGTTGTGGATCCTTCTGCAGACATTACTTGTATTTGAGCGTGTTTTTTTGGGGAACTTCTATTTAAGCAATTAGTTCCTTTAAACTTTGTAACAAACACTTGATTGATCAAGGATTCCTTGATTTTAATCAGTATGCGTTTTCTTTAATAAAATTGAGAAATTTGTCTTGAATGATTTATGCAAAATGTAAATTGTGCAAAGTTTCTTTAAAAACTGTCATATCATTTAATGCATGATGTGTTATATATTGGTGTTCGACTAGTGCACTTTTATTTATACATCTTTCCTATCTTTGCCCATTTTTAACAGTAGGAAATATGATTAGTATCTATGTTCAGTTTTTATATAATTATTGGTCACCTACACGTTATTTTGGTGAAGTTCTTTTAGTTTTTCTTTCTCCTCCCTCCCCTATGTCTCACACTTGACATCTCTCTCTCCCTAAGGTCTCTCTTCCTGCTCAGGCCTCACCCACCCACCCACCCACCCACCCTCCTCTCTCTCTCTCTCTCTCTCTCTCTCTCTCTAGGTCAATTTATATTCAGGTACAAGAACATTAGATCTGTTGAAAGCTAATTGCTAGAAATTTTTGGGCGGAGTATCTCTTAGTTTTGAACAGATACTGAGAATATATCTCATGAGTAGGAGTTGAAGGATCTTTTGAAAGCAGAAATCATTACTTCTCCTATTATTTGTTTTTAATGTCCGAATGGGATAATAAAAAGCTAGAAAAGACGCGAATAAGGCGTTTTTCAGCTTGTCTATTCCAGCCATTTTGTTGGAGACTTTATGGAATGTATTTCTGTTTAGAGTGGGGGATTGCCTCAATTTTTTTATTCTTTCTTTGGTTCTGGAGTTAGTTGACTGTTTATATAAGTATTCCTTTATGATGTGGTTAAGGCATTCCAGTTAGTCTAGTTTATGTCAAAATTTTAGATATTGCTAATGATGGGTAGCTTTCCTTATGTGGCCTGCATTTATTTTTCTCTTTCTAATGGAAATTTTTCCACTTTTTTTTTTTTTTTTTTTTTTTGCAGTGATTGGAATCCACATGCTGATCTACAAGCAATGGCCAGGGCTCATCGACTTGGACAAACCAACACAGTTTAGTGTTGTTATTTAGATATACTGCAGGACGTTTTTTTTGTTTTTTTTTTTTGTCTTGACGAAAGATGTTCCTTTCCTGTGCTCAGGTAATGATATACAGATTGATTACGCGAGGTACCATTGAAGAAAGGATGATGCAAATGACTAAGAAAAAGATGGTTTTGGAGCATCTGGTGGTTGGAAGGCTAAAGGCTCAAAACATTAACCAGGTGGACAGCACCCATCCTCACAGATAACTCCCTCTCTCAGAAGTGAAAATATAAATAACTTCCTTGAGCAGTTTAGACCTTTTAAACACATAAATGTGTTTGCGGAATTTCTTTTGTGTAATACATGGACTATATCTCTGAAATCATCATGAAAGAACTCCAGTTTTACACCTACTTCTAACCCCCATCACCACACCTCAGTACAGCCCCCCCTCCTAGTGGTGAGAGTTCTGATCTTTATTGTCTGGTCACAGGAAGAGTTAGATGACATAATAAGATATGGCTCAAAGGAGCTATTTGCTGATGAAAATGATGAAGCTGGAAAGTCCCGCCAAATTCACTATGACGATGCTGCCATAGATAGGTGAGCTTCCATCTTTGTTATTTCCATTACTTAAAAAATTATAAATAATCAACATGACATTGTCATCCTTTATAACAGACTACTTGATAGAGAACAAGTTGGAGGTGAAGAGACGACAGTGGAAGATGATGAAGATGATGGATTTCTGAAGGCCTTCAAGGTTTTTAACTTAGCGTCAAACCTTGAAAATTATAGAACTTTTGTCTTTTGTGTGATGTGATGGGAGATTTGTCTTTGTCTAGTGAGCTTAAACTACACAGTGCATTTAGTTTTAGATTTCTAATATCCAAGAAAGAAGTGGCTTAGGAGTTATGAGACTCTCCAAATGGCAGTTCTTTACTCCTGGATGAGGGATCATTGGTAGGCAGGATAAGTGACAGTCTGTCTGGTTAACAGGACTGAGAAAGTGGGAATAAAATAAAAGGAATTGGTGGAAAAAAATTGAGAACAAGAATAATAATCACTCGCTGAGTTACCTTGTTTGATGACGCTTTAGAAATGAATGTATGGTTTAAATTTTGTAGGTGTGAATTACTATGATACTAAATAATACATGGATTTCTAAGATGTACTTACCACATTAAGTTTTCTTCCACAAAAAGATGCCAAGTAAAAGCCTTAGCTATTGGTCCATTTATGAAGTTACAATATTTGTTGACTTTGATTCATTACCACCTCTCCCTATTCCCATTCCGTCAGTTCTGTACCTGGTAGGGCTTTAGTATATGACAGCCAAGCAGGCACCTTTTGTTCACATCCTTCATCAAGAAAATTTATCCTGCTTCACGGTGCAATGTTTCAAGGCAAAGAGGTAGCAAATCACAACCAGAGGAGATCGATAATTTCTTTTGATTTGATATTCTTTTCCTTTTCAAGGGGGGAAGAGGAGGCTAGGGGTTGGGTTGTGGTTGTTGTTGTTTTACTTCATTGGGGCTACTGAATCGCACATTTCCTTGCTAGGACTAATCTTTCGATAGGCATGAGGTTTAGGGCTATGGTCTGACATACTGCTATCTGACAGTTATTTGACCTTTCACTGTACATTTTTCCCCACGAGGAACTGTATAACCTGTTCACGTTTTAATTTCACACTTTCTCAATTCTAAATCATTGCATTTGGCCTTGTTGCACGTCTTTTAATCAAGAAAGCGAGACACTGGCTGGGATGTGACCTAGATCAAAGTCCTTCTAGGATGTTCCTTCTGTATTCCATATCACCACAGACCTTCCTTTTTCTTTTTATTATCATAGTCACTGGCGATTTGGCTTCTGTGTTCTCTGGTGGGGTAAATCTTTTTTGTGAGATCCACTTAGATGTGGAAGGTTTTCTAATAACTGTAAAGAAATTGCGAGCTTTATGGGCTTAGTTCCACACTGTGTCATTTTTTGTGACCTGGCAATGAAGGCTGGGTTGAGCAGCTAAGCTGATACTCTGGGAATGAAACTAAACTTCACAAGGAGACAAAGATTATACACATGGGAGTCCCTGCATGTCTTGAGTTGGCTTATTCTAGAAATTATCAGACTGCCAACACTTTATTCAGATGTATGCTATTAGAACTTTAGTTTCTCCATTTGAATTCATAAAATTTATGTGACCTTCTTCCATTGCTTGAGCCTCTATATACTTATTGGTGATATCTATGATCTAAACAATTTGACTTACTGCTGAGCACTCCATGGAGTAGAGTCCAAGTGTCGGTTCTTCATTTTTAGGGCATCATGCTATGAATCACTATAAATGCCTTTTTTCTAGGTGGCGAATTTTGAATATATTGATGAAGTAGAGGCTGTGGCTGAAGAAGAAGCGCAGAAGGCTGCTGAAGAGAGTAAATCTACCATGAGCAATTCAGAAAGAACAAATTTCTGGGAAGAGCTGTTAAGAGATAGATATGAAGTGCACAAAGTCGAGGAGTTTAATGCCTTGGGGAAGGGGAAGAGAAGTCGAAAACAGGTTTGTACTGCATGTTTTTGCCATGCTATAAGAAAGTGGCTTGGATGTGCTGTTGATGATGATTATTGAATGAATCAAGCTCTAGGGAACTTTTTCTGTTAGGCTGTCAAAGAATTTCTCATTTTTATAGAGTTACCTTATTTCCTGTTATATGTTTGGAGGTCTAGAGCAATCATTAACACACAATCAATCTGAACATTCAAACTTTGTTCTATTCAAAGTGGGTTATTGTGAATTTTATAGATGGTATCTGTTGAGGATGACGATCTTGCTGGACTGGAAGATGTGAGTTCCGAAGATGAGGATGATAACTATGAAGCTGAATCCACTGATGGTGAAGCTGCTCTTCCTGGAATTCAAACTGGAAGAAGGCCTTATAGAAAGAGATCTAGGGGTATGTCAATTTCTTTTTCCATTTTAGCCGGTGCAATTTGTGCTTGATTACCATATTGTGCTTTTTCACTGAAGTGCTCATCTTTGATCATGTTTCTGCAGTTGACAGTACGGAGCCGCTTCCTCTTATGGAAGGTGAAGGACGATCATTTAGGGTACTGGGATTCAATCAAAATCAGCGGGCAGCCTTTGTGCAGATTTTGATGAGGTTTACTTCTGTATATGCAAAGTTCAATCATCCATTTGTTGGGTTCAGATTAAATCCTGCAAGCTTGTGCAGTGATGAACAGACAATTTCTTTCTTTTCTCTCTCTTCTCTCTTCTTCTTCTTCTTCTTCTTCTTCTTTTTTTTTTTTTTTTTTTTTTTTTTTTTAGGGTATCTTAATTGCTGATTTTTTTTTTTTTTTCATAGGTTATCGTGGATTCTGCATTTTAGAAAGTGAAGCTTATTATTGAAAATGTATTATTATGAGTTAAGAATAAACTTTTATAATGAGACTTACTTGGAGCTCTGATGCAGATTTGGAGTTGGTGACTTTGACTGGAAGGAATTTACTCCCCGTTTAAAGCAGAAGACTTATGAGGAAATTAAAGAGTAATGTGTTACCATCTTACTTTATAGTTTTGAGAAACTAGGGATTGGAACATGATTATATTATTTTGCTCTTTTGTTTGATATTTTCTGTATAAGAGATATTCTGTTGGATGAACTTTTGCAGGTGCTGTTATGTGTTACTTAGGCAACTCATACACTTGAACAGAAATGTTTGAGTTACATTTTTCAATTTTCCTCAAGAATGAGTTTTGGTTTTATCATTTCCCTTTTTCTCAGGATCACTAGATAGCACAGGTCTAAATAGGCGATTATGATCTTTCTTTCTTCTCATATAGTATGCTTTAGGCATCTTAATACTGTCAATTAAGACGGATTGGAGGATTGACTTATTGAAGCTTATTCCAGGTTTATATATAAGACTACTGGGAGTACTTGGTACGCTTATGGTGGGATATTGCAATTTGATATTTAGTTTGGGCCTTCCCCCTTTTTTTTAGAGAAAGGGGGAGAGGAGGAGGAGAGAGAGAAAAGAGGGGAGGGGGGGGGGGTGTTCAGGTTCAATGGAAAATGCTGAGGTTCTCTGTAAAAGGAAGTTCCGAATACATTGCAATCACTGAAACTTGAACAATGTTGCAAGTTCAGCCGTTCAGCTCATATCACTGCTTTGTCCTTATATGGTGCATGTTTATATCTACTTCATTGAGTGTAGATTGTTGCATGGTTGCACTTGTAGTATTCCAGTTATTTTGTCAATTTAATTCAGCTTACTATATGCATAGTGTGCTGTGTATGATTGAACAGCTGTTGATCATACTACACATTGGTAAAATATCCATTGCAGCAAGATATTAGTTTTGGTATATAATTGGCTGAAGTCATCACTTTTGGATTTTGGATTGATATTTGGCATGATAAATGTGTATGCCATGCATGTTTGAGTAGCATCAAGCCATAATTGTATTCCTCCTAAAGCTGTACTTGTTCTAGTTATAATTGGTGTTACTAAGGAGTGGATCTGTTCTTACAGATACGGAAGACTATTCTTGAGTCATATCGCTGAAGAAATTACAGATTTGCCAACCTTTGCAGGTAATTAGTGCTTGTGTCCTCTGTTTACTTAAATCTAGGGATTTTGTATGTCACATTTTGTTAATTATCTTGCTGCTTCTTGTGCCTTGTTTCTCATGATGGTTTTTTACAGATGGTGTACCAAAGGAAGGACTTAGAATACAAGATGTCCTTGTCCGAATTGCTCAATTGATGCTGGTAAAGGAAAAGGTAATTTTGTCAGTAGTGCTTTAATCTTTCTGTCAGACGAACATATATTGAAGTCATTCGTTGACAGGTGGGCTGGGTTTTTGTGCTTGTCTTTTGCATTTGTCTTGTTTAGTAACACTGGAATCAATTATAGATATGCAGAGATGGGCCATTTGGCGTTCATTAGGTCTGAGGCAATTTGCTTGATGCTTGGGCTATGATCAATGCGATTATCTAAGTGAAAAAATAAGCTGATCTGGATCAATTCTCACGATTTTGACAGACATCAAGTTGATCTTTGATAAGCGTATGATATCATAGTGCACTGATTATCTGAGTGAAAAGATAAGCTGATCTGGAGCAATTCTTATGATATTAAACTGCACCAATGTGGTTCCTCCTATTTGCAACCTAGTATTTGAAAAAGATCTAAATAATGCAACATCCCTCATTTTGAAGGCCTGCCTATCTTTCTCCTCCAAATAGTCCAAAAAATGGAAGCAGGGATTAAAGACAAGACTTTCCATATTGTTACAACAGTTCAACCTTGACCAACCTAAGAGTTACCGGCTAACAGACTCTGCCTGTGGGCAAACTAATGTGCAAGAATGATAGAGACGCATTTCAAAGTCTCTGAATCTTGGGGCAATGGAGCATAGGAGAAAAAAATATGTATAATGCTTACCAATAGAGCACCTGCTGGCTAGCAGCCAAGCGTTTCTCTCCAAATTTTGTATGGTTAAATTTCAACCCCCAGCACTCCCATTAAAAAAAAATAAAAAAATCTGTAGGTTATTTAGTTTTCAAACAAATCTTGCAAGGAAAAAGGTTGCCAGCTTCTGCTGTGTACAAGTAATAGCTCCTGTAGGCTCATTTGCCAGGGAAGATCCCATGATAGCTTTAATAGTCATCAGATAATCTCTCCATTAAATGATTTTTGCAAAAAGGTATTTTGGAGGTCAATGGTTTATGATACTGGCTGTATACTGTGGTACTTTATGACAGCTACTGGGTGGGAATCACTGCAGGCATTTGATTGCACCAAAGACGTATTTTGTTGGCCTATCTATCAAAGGAATTTCTTTGGTCTGGTCCTTATCAGGGATAAAAAGTACCCATGATCAGGATTTATGTATATTCTATAGCTTAAGCTTATCATTTTGTAAATTTTCATATTCATTTTATATGTAGTTTTTTTTTTTTTTTCTAATGTTCACATGGAAAGATTTGGCCTGTCGGTCATTTTATGTGTTACTGATTCTGCCTTGATAGCTTTCTTCCTTCCAATGGTGCACGATTTCACTTTCAGTCCCTGAATTAACTTTTGCACTTATTAATGGTGCTTGCAGTTTAAAACTCAAAGTAAACTATTTTGATTGTGATAGTTCATATTGAAGGATCACTTGCTTTCTTTGGCCTGATCTTGAAGAGTTTGGTCATATGATGCACGTGTCTTTAATCATAACTTGAAGAAGTTGTAGGTGGTGGTGTCTACATACAGTCTCTAAGAATCTTTACCGAACAATGTTCTACACACTCATCAATTCAGTTTGGCATATGAAGATTTAGAATATAAAATTGTTTTATTGTAGGATGTTTGCCTACTTATCAAAAATGATAACATGTAACTACAGGGGATTTTAATTTTTAAAATAATGTTAGTTACCTTTCAACAGAATTCAAGGAGATTTATGTTATTGTTGACTTCAGAAGATGAAGATGCCTGTCTGCTAAACATGCCTGTCTGCTAAACAAACTTGTGGAGGTTAGATAAATTTGGAATATAAGTTGCATGTGTGCTGTTCACTAAAGATCTGTCGCATGGTTTGGCACCTTCCTGGTCATTTTGCAATAAGAGATCTATGGCTAAAAAGAAGAAAAAAAAAAGAATTGCTTGTCTGCTAGAGCTGGGGCTTACGTAATAAAGAAGTATATGGAATTACAGCCTGCTTCCCTGTGCCCTACATAATGTTCTGACTCAATCAGTTGGGGATACAAACTTGATGTAGCTTTATGATTGGATCATTTTATGTAGGGTAGGTAGGGTATATTTCATAATATATTGTTATTACATGAATTGGCCATCTTATTTGTTTTGTCTCTCTAGTGCATTTCTTGGCCTTTGACTTTTGGTTATGTGCAAGCTGAATAGTATCAGTTCAGCCATGAGTAATGGCGATAGCATTTTCTGAAAATGTAGGTGCTGTCAGCATCAGAAAATGTTGGGGCACCACTTTTTCCAGAGGAAATATTATTGCGCTATTCTGGATTGAAGCCTGGAAAATTTTGGAACGAGGAACATGATTTATTGTTACTGCGAGCTGTGCTCAAGTATGCCTTCTAACCTGTTTATTTACTAAATTGGTGCTCTGACATCTGGTTTCATATGGTTAGTATCTAACAAGTACTCCAAATTACTATGTTTTTAAGAGTGATTTTCCAGATTTCACTTCAGTGTATGTCCCATCATTGCCTCCAGCATTTCCCCAGGAGACTTCATACTACTTTTAGTAATGAATGAAGCCTTATAAGATTAGCGACTCAATAATTTACTAATCCTTTTTCTGATTTTTTTTCATGCTGATGTGACTGAGATTCCGATGGCACTCATCGGACCAGTCTGCATGATAGAAAATGATTCCAGTTGCCAGAAGCTAGGTGAACTTAAATAGCTCTTTTTTTTCAACAACACCACCACAATCAACAAACCAATTCTTATCTTGTTAGGTGGTTGTGGACTATATGAAAGTGTTCTATTTGGTTGTGGACTATATGAAAGTGTTCTATTTTATTGCGGTTGGTTCTCTGTCAAGTCTTCTGAAAAAAATAAAAAGTCCATATCTTTTTAAATCTTCTCCTTCAAAATTGGTTTTCTATGCCCTATATAGCCTGGCTCTTCATTTCAGCAGCTCATCATTGGAGCATGCAGAGGCCTTTGTTTCACATGGCAAAACACTTTGAAAGAGTATCTGCTATCTTGTCTTCAATTGGCCCTTCACCCACGTTTGCTCCGAATAATTTCATTCATTGTGTATCTTTCCTAGAGTGTCAGCACATCCATGAATCATTTTCATCTCCACTACACTCAATTTGTGTACTCGGTGGTGTTTGACCGCCCAGCATTATGGTGCCATAAAGCACTGCTGGTCATATTGTCACCCTCTAGGTTTCCTTCTGCTTTAGTGGCATTTGGCAATAGCCAAAACACCACATGTACATCTTGATGTAATCCATCTTTCTTTTGCTCTACTAGTAAGGTATTTGTCAATTTCCATCCTCTTGCAAAATGGATTCAAGTAGCGAACCCCTACTCTTACTGATTTTATGCTACTCCTTACATGAAAACCGGTAGACTCCAACCTTTTCCACCAGAGTTCAAGCTTCTCATTTACTCCTGCTTGGTTTATCATGTAGGAGCAATATATCGCTTTGTACCAAGAAAAGTGCCTTTTTCATATCTGCTTAGGCTAGCTTCTTTTGAAAAGTGTCATTCCATTTAATTTCTTCTATTAGTAGGGATGTCATACTAGATTGCTGGTCTGGGGTATCATGTGTACCTAATGAATGAGAAGTAAACCTTCCTGTTTGTATTAATTTGATTCGCATTGTATCATTTCTGTCCTTGAATTTGAAGGCATGGATATGGACGATGGCAAGCTATTGTGGATGACAAGGACTTGAGGGTTCAAGAGGTCATCTGTCAGGAATTAAATCTTCCCTTTATAAATGTACCTATCCCAGGACAGGTTCCTGTTCAACCTCAAAATGTTACTAATAGTACTGATGCAACTGCAAGCAACAACCAGCCCCAGGGAAATGGCAATGGAAATGATCCAGCCGTTAATGTATCTCAGAGAGTGACTGAAACTGCCACCCAGGGACAGGTGTATCAAGATTCTAATCTTCTATATCATTATAGAGATATGCAGAGAAGACAAGTTGAGTTTATCAAGAAAAGGGTGCTTCTTTTGGAAAAAGGACTTAATGCAGAGTATCAGCAAGATTACTTTGTGAGTTTAAATCTCTCCAGTTTCTGAACACTTACCATGAAGAAATTATTTTACTGAAAGTTCTGCTTGAAGTAATTTCAAGGAATGTGGCTTTATAGTTTACTGTGTTGGGCTTCACTGTCTGCATAATGGAGACTGCATCAAATTTTGAAGATTCGGGGTATGATTGGGTTCAGAATGAACATAATAGGGAAATCAAATGTGGTAGACCAGTTCTGGAATAACTGGATTAAATTAGAAATGAGGAGTTAAAATTATTAGCTCGTAGATGCCAATACTAATTTAAATGGTGTTTACCCCCTTTTTTTCTATTCTACCCGTAGTATACAGAGTAGGGTGTGGTCCCTTGGGATTTCCACTACAAGTTTTTCAGGGTATTGGGTAAACTTTTGATATTGCAAACACTCATTTAATCCATCTGGTTTCTCATCAGGCTGAAATAAATGATTCATTGATCTGAATGGGGCAAAACTTTGTTATTAACGTTGAGCATTTTATGTTACTCCATCATATCACATTGAGGTTTTGGTTGATTCATGCCTGGCTGATACTTTTTTCCACTGATTAATTGATTTCAGGGAGAGTTAGGAGCAAATGGGAATGCTTCTGAGGCGCCTGAATCTGAACCTCGAGCACCAGAGGCACCCCCTCCAAGCTCTGATAATGTTGATATGAAGATAATTGAGCAGCTGCCTCAGATTAAAGTCATTGGTAAGGAACCTTCCCCTAGTCTTCAATTTTGGGTGATTGTTTCAAGCTTATTAATGATGTGGACCTCATAATGACATCTTTCATTATTTTTTTATTGAAAGAAATTCTTCTTTTCTTTCTTTTTCTTTTTTGCTTATATGTGCTGATGCATTTATTTCTTTATTACATGCACACTTCTTTGATGAATATTATCTTTTATAAGTATATGAAAGGGAACCAAGGGGGTGTGTATTCCATTCTAATGGCATTTAGTGTATGGGTGGGAGGAAATCAGTTCGTATCTTTAAATCCTTTACATATAAATTTTTCTCACAAGTTAATTATGTGACCATTTTGAGTAGGAGAACACAGGATTATTCCAAACGGCAGTCGCTGATTTCGTGTGCGACCATTTTTTTCAAATATTTTTCCCTCTACTGCAACCTGATTTATAGTTTGGATATGCAAGTCCTTAAATTTTTTGTAAAATGGTATATATTGAATTAAAAGAACCTTGCCTAACATAGTTAGGCATATTATGATATATTACGTGATCAAGGACAATTAAGCTTTTGAAGAAGAATCTGAGCTTGAACACCAACTTCAGCTCTTAATATAGTATGTTGGTCAAGAAAAACTCATAATAAGTATAGATTATGGGGGTTGAAATATTCTAAGCAAACTGGACTTATGCTGATAAGTAGAGATCAAGGGTAGAAAGTATACGACCATTCTTCACTTTTTCACTTGATGTGCGCACGATAGGGATTATACAACAGAGAGGAATGCTGCATTTTGGGCAATAGATGCAGGACATATTTGCATTTAGAACTTAGAACTATCTATTTATGTCCACAAAGAAGTACATTGATTGGATGACTCTTTTGTGTCAACTCTTTCCCCATGGGTCATTGTATGTTTGTCAACAGCTGCAGAGGAAATCTCCGCTGTTGCTTGTGATGATGATTCAGACCGAATGGAGCTTGCGCGGGTGTATAACAAGGTGCCTCTATCACATTCGTCTATGATAACTTTATTTCGAAACATTAGCACGTTGGCTTTGGTGCTGTGAAGATGAATTCTGTCCATGAAACTTTTTGTTCTTCTGAGGAGCTGCACGGTTGATCTTTAATTTTTCCATCTTGATTGCAGATGTGCAAGGTTGTTGAGGATAATGTTCATGAATCAGTGCAGACGTTCTATTCTGACAGCCCGGCCAGTCATAAGTTGCGGAAGAACCTTATTCCGCTTGAAAACGCCTTCGAAAGCATAACTCGAATCCTAACACCTGAGTCAGGTGACCCTCCTAAGTCAGAAGATCCAGTGGTTGGTCCAGGTCAACAATCAAAGGCTGAATCGTCCAAAACCACTTCTGCATCCTTGACTCAAGAAAATGGCAGCGCGAGTGCTGCCATGGCAGACACTGAAATGCAGGAGTTAAATGAAGATACATCGACGAGAGAAAGCAGGTTAGCCTCAGTGCATGAGAATTATGCACAGGAAGAGTGTGTGCCTCCAGATGATGCTGCCGCTGGGGAAGATTCTAACTTACCTGGGATTGAACCTTCGAGCTCGGCTGTAACTAAGGACGACGACGTGGAAATGAAAGAGCAGAATGTCCCTGACGAGGCAGAAAACCCCGAACCCAATGGAGCTGGTGGTACTTCTGAGCCTGTGATCGTATTGGAAGACTAAAAGATACAGCGGCGCCATTGCTGACCCAGCAGCAGGGTCACCTCTTTAATAATAAAGTTCTTACAGACTATCATTTCGAACCATCTGAATTTTACATTATTGATGCATGAGACTTTTATTGCTAGACTCTTTGCTCGAGAGGTCCTGACGGAAACGATGCGCCCGTCTCATTGGGATTTTCGAGGTCGTTTGTTTCTCTGCCGTCTCGGCGTCTCCTAATCATTTGGAGTCGGTTTACAGTTAATTGTTTAAGACTGGTATGGTGCAGTTTAATTGCCGAGAGACTTGATCTTTGCTGCAGTTTGAGACTTTGAACAGAATAATGGCTTGTGCCAATGTTTGACCGGCAGGGCGTATGGAGGAGCACTCCATGTACATATTTTCATAGCAGCTTCTCAAATTTACCTTCTGCAATATTTGCTATATGTCGAAGGAAATGCCTCCTTGGATTTATCCATTTCGGTTTTTATCTTCTTCTTTTTCCCCCTCAAGATGACTTTTTTCAAAGGCTAGGATTGTAAAGCGGTTGAAAGATAGAAAATCATCGCGCCGCATTCTAAATTCAAAATCTACATATTACTTACGAAAATAAAATAAAATAAATGTTCTTTTTCTAATTTACGAAATAATTGCATGTGGTGCGCGTGAGTTGAGGAGTGAATCTTTTTTTATTTATTTGCGGATCAGACAATAATTTAGTATGTTCATATTATTCAATCTGCCATGATAATGAAAAAACGTGGGCACAGTGAAATTATCAGCCTTTTCTTTCATCAGGCAAGAGGGAGACGTTATAATAAATTTAGAGTTAATTTTTTTCATACAAAAAAAAAAAAAAAAAAATAATAATATTATAAGATGGTTGAATGATTTCAAGCACAGGCTGATCCATTAAGAACTCGAAAGAGATACATATTTACCAGTGACAATCACTTTCGAAGAAGAAGGAGTCTATTTCTCCTTAAATGGTCCCTTTAATCGTACTTGTATTTTTGTCTTGATAATACTCTCCAATTGTTTAATATCCGAAAGATGTCGGGATCCTGAAGAGACTTCACACGAAAATAGTTTAAGGTCATGCCTAGGACTAAGAAGATAATAGCACTACAGTTAATTTTTTTTAAAAGCAAAATTATATAATTTTGTATTTAGATGAAAATTTCAAAGGGGCGTTTTCTTCCCTTTGGATTTTCCACGGAAAAGGCCAAAAGAGGAAAAGCACATATGCATGTTCAACACGCGTTCAAAGCGTCACCAGCGGTACGACTCCCCTCGCTTTACGGTCTCCTCGTAATCATGAGTCGAACCTCATCCGAAGGTTAAAAAAAACAAAAGAAGGAGAAAGAAGAGATCCCCAATTGCTCACGCGCCTCCTCTCGGTTTGCAGCGCACGCTCTTGTCAATCGTCTATAGAAGAGATCGAGACGAAGGGAATGGAAAAAAGGGGGGGCACGTAATCATGAAGATTGCGACTTGTGAACGTGCACAAACTTCAAATTTAAGCATGATTGTTGGGCTTCCTATATCTTCTTCGATTTGATAGAGCTAAGTACTATGAATCTCGTGATAATCTTATAACAACCCACTAATATTCAATGACCAATTAGAAATTGCAAGTTGGAGACCTAGGACGACATCTAATTTAAGCCGGTGGAGGTAAGTGAGATAGGTATGATTTGGGGTTCTTATTTTCATAACATGTGATGAGTATCGTGTCAAACTCATTTGGAAAAATTTGTCAATTGTAGGATGAGAGGAGGTAAGAAAAAATGACCCTCGCTCTCTATTGTCACGTTAACTCCACTTGTTCTTTTATGTGATTTATGGAATGATTGGTTTCTAGTCCAGTCTAATAAAATGGTCACTATTTTTTATTCATGTTTCCATTCAGAGTAATATCTTATCGTTCAAAGCATGATCAAGAACAAAGTCAGAACTTTACCAAAAAAAAAAAAAAAAGAACAAAGTCAGAACTCAAGATGAATTTTATGCTTTCAAAGACTTTTATTTCTTTGGAAACAATAAACTATAATCACTAATTTTTTTGAAGAAATAAAAATAATATAAAGTACATGCAGTAGGTCCAGTTACTCCATATAACTGGAAATTGGACTATTCGACACCAATTTAACTTTTAAAAATCAAGAATTAGAATAATATTTCTAAAAATTAGATCGAATCAACTTAAATTCTCGAATATGACAGTTTGTTGTTCACACCAGCAATGACTTATCCCTTTCGCACAGTGAACACGTCATCAATTGGGGGAAGATATTAGAAGAGTAGATTTGAATGCAAGGCAGATCCAAATTCAATGCATTTCCAGTTTAAAACCATTATTAAACTGAACCCCATCCATTAAAAGCTCTCCTCTCCACCCCTCACGCGCGCACGCGCCCTCTTCCCACCGTCCACGGCGCGTAGAATACTTCACACACTCTCTCTCTCTCTGCGAAACGCCGCCGTTTTCGACCCGCCGAGATTTTCGCACACTTTCTTGACCTTCAAAAATCTTCACTTTGTCCGAACAGTATGCCACTTCTCCTGTCTCTTCTTCTTCTTCTTCTTCCTCCTCCTCCTCCTCCTCTTCCTTCGAGTCCAAGCTGAAAGATCCGAAGACCCATCTTCGTCCCCCTTCGATCTGCGCCTCTCCGAGCTTCTTCGGGTCGCTGGAATCTCTCCTGGGATCTGGGTTCTTGGACCGCGTGCTCGAAGCGAGCTCCCCTGTTTCTTGATCGGCGGATAAGGTAGGAAGGCGCGGCGGCGGCGGCGGCGGTGGCGGCGGGAGGTGAAAGCATGGAGAAGTACGAGCTGGTGAAGGACATAGGATCTGGCAACTTCGGGGTGGCCAGGCTCATGAGGAACAAGGAGACGAAGGAGCTCGTCGCCATGAAGTACATCGAGCGCGGTCACAAGGTGGGTGCGTGGGCGTGTGGGTGTCTGTTTTTTGGGGTTCCTGTTGTAAATTTTTCAGCTTTCGGGGTTTTCTTTGGTACCCAGTTGGGAAAGATCGAATCTTGGGTGATGTTGGAGCTTGCTGATGGGATTTTGGCTGATTGGTCTTGTTGGTTTTGGGTTGTAGATTGATGAGAATGTGGCCAGAGAGATTATGAATCACAAGTCGCTTATCCACCCGAACATCATCCGCTTCAAGGAGGCAAGTTTTGTGATTTGATGCTCTTGTGACACCTGTTTTATTTTTTATTTTTTTTTCCTGGGCTTATTTCGTGGGCATTCTGTGGAGCGATTTCTTGTGAATGTTTAGTGGACGACTTGAATGCGTGAGCTTGAAGCGATGATTGATACGATGCAGGTTGTTCTGACTCCTACTCATCTCGCCATCGTGATGGAATATGCAGCTGGTGGGAGTTGTTTGAGAGGATTTGCAATGCTGGGAGATTTAGTGAAGATGAGGTCTGCTAAGTATTTTCCTGATTTGAGTGTTTTATCGATGACTATGATGCGAAATTGGGTTGTGGGGCCAAACGAAATCACCTTGAAACATAGACTTTATGTTGCTAATTGCTTTAGTTACTGAAAGATTAAACAAAAGGGGAAAACTTTCCATTTCAGGTAGGGCCAAACTAAAAAAAAAAATCTGTCCGGTTTGTCCTTCTGTTTGGAGATTACACTGAGCTCGGCGTGTTTGATTTTGAGCTCAAGATTTGCTTTATTGTAATTCATGTAGGCTAGGTATTTCTTCCAGCAACTCATCTCAGGAGTCAGCTATTGCCATGCCATGGTGAGCATAATGTCAAGTTGCCATCGTTGACACTGTCTTTCTGCTGTAGCTTCGGACTAATTTTTAATCCTGTATATCTATTACAGCAAATATGTCATAGAGATTTGAAGCTGGAAAATACTCTACTGGATGGTAGCCCTGCACCTCGTCTGAAGATATGTGATTTTGGTTATTCAAAGGTAACCTGTAGATGAAGTTGGATGAAAAGTGTCCATGTGCTTATTCTAATCCTATCGGTAACTTTTCCTCTTCTTTGTCCATGCATCTCTAGTCATCCATTCTGCATTCAAGACCCAAATCGACAGTTGGAACTCCAGCTTACATTGCACCAGAGGTTCTCTCTAGAAGGGAATATGATGGCAAGGTATGCCAATTTGATGCTTTTAGATAGGAAGTAGTTCCACAGTGATTTACAGCTCAAATCTTCGATGCAAGATTTCATTTTGTCTTGTGCTGAAGGTGTGTATGGATGTGTGGCTCTTTTCAATTGCCAGTCGTGTTATAGTTTATAGTGAATTACAAGATTACACTGCAGCTTCAAGAGTTCTGCAATCCTTTCATGTTTTGGATGAGCAAGCACTCTTCTCTGCAGTCCCTTTTTTTTTTTTTTTTTTTTTTTTCAGGTCATATTTTGGATGAGCAAGCAATCTTTTCTAGATTGTTTCACCTCATGCTTCTTGCTATTAACTTATATTGGCATACAACCAGGACTGTTGTGGATTGAGGTGATCCATCACATAATTTTCGGTTTCATATGACCTTTTGCAGTCTCCTTTCGTATATGATTTACTGGAATGCTAATTCTTGCCAAAGTGTGAGTACCTGGCTATGATGTCTTTGAACTCTTCTGTGGGGCTAAAAATTTTCAATCTTGTCTTCATTAAATCTCTTCAATAGATCTGCACATTGAACATTAAGTAGGTTGATGTGTCCTGCCTATCGCAATACAGATGACCTTACATCTTGTGTCTCCAATTGCCTCTGAATCTACCATATGCCAAATTTACTGTTTATCAAGGACCTACTTTATTTTGCATCAACTATTGCTCCTGAATACATAATATGCCAAAGGTACTGTCTATGGCTCACTTGATGAGAGATCTGCTTGCCAGAGATGAGAACCAGTCTACTATTTAGCATTTCTTTTGTTCTCCTTTTTTCTCCTCACAATCATTGGATTTGATTTCATCATAAGCACTCTTAGCTTTCCCCCCAGTTGCAATCCATTTTAAGGTTAGGATTAGGATTTGATGTCTCGTATTTTTTGGTATAAAAACTGCATCTGAACCGAAATTAAAAGAGTAGAAAGAGAATGAACTGAAGGACTGGAAATTGGAGGAAGAGGAAGTTCCTCAGCTGTTTGGAGTAACTTAAAACTGTTTTGAATAGAGTAAAGTGTAGAATTCTGATATCTTGAATTAACCTTTGTGTCCTCCATGATGTCCTATTAAAGACAAATACGTTTGAGTCAATTTGGTGATCAAATGGGAACTCTTACACAGAAATTCTGTCCATATTCTTATAAATTAAAAATAGCGAATTCTGTCCATTTACTGCTCCAAGATAGAGCGATGAGAACTCGTGCTTTGGAAAATAAATTTTTGAGTCCACATTTTCCAGTTGTGTGATAATTTTTCTGCAATGAGGCAAAAGTTAAGAAGTGTATCCTCTTGAGTCTTATTGGTTCCTTGAATATACAGATGGCAGATGTGTGGTCTTGTGGAGTAACTCTTTATGTGATGTTGGTTGGAGCATATCCATTCGAAGACCCTCAAGACCCAAAGAATTTTAGGAAAACTATGAATGTGAGTGTACTTTCTTTTAGGCAGATAGTTGATGTAATCCATTTCCCTTTCTCACGCCACTTAAACTGACACACATGTTTTCTTTTTGCAGCGTATAATGGCTGTTCAGTATAATATCCCCGACTATGTTCATATATCTCAAGACTGTAAACACCTCCTCTCTCGCATTTTTGTCGCAAGTCCATCCAGGGTATGTAGATTAAGGAGATGTGCTTTTATCTGAGGATGCAATCAAGTGAACTGTTGAATGTCAATGATTGTTTGTAATATCTCCCTTTCCTTTTGAACCATGCGCCAGGCCATGCATACGTTCTTCCTGCTATTTCGACTGTCATATTCTTCTATTTTGGCCACAAGGTGTTTTGCTTCATCGTTTGACTAGTGAGGTTGGGATTAGTATATAACAAAAAAATAAAGAACAGAAAACCCAAGCTTGGTGGTGGGAGAAGCGATTGGGTCATTACTTTTCTGTGAAAATATGAATTGTATTAACAGTCCTTGCATCCGCACTAGTAACTGTTACTGTGATATTCTTTCCAGAGAACCACTATCAAAGAAATCAAGAGTCACCCATGGTTCCTCAAGAATTTACCGAGGGAATTAACAGAAGCAGCTCAAGCCATAGAATACAGAAAAGGAAACCCGGGTGTCTGCCTTCAAAGTGATGAAGAAATCATGAAAATTGTGGAAGAGGCTAGAGTTCCCCCTCCTGCTTCCAGAACAGTTTCAGGCTTTGGTTGGGCAGGAGAAGACGATGACGACGACAACGATGGAGACTTGAAAGAAGAAGAGGTGGACGAAGATGACGAAGACGAGTATGAGAAGAGAGTGAAGGAGGCACAAGCAAGTGGAGAATTTCAGGTCACCTAGATCTATTCCTTGTCGGGGCCTCATCGTTTTCTGTTATCCGATCTTTGTCGCCTGTTGGCTCCAATAAGTATACTCTGTAAATTTGGGTGTCAGAAGTGTCTGTAGGTTTTCAGGCTTGTTTATGGTCTTGGCACGACTACATAGGGTTTATAGATTGTCTGAGTTTGGAGATGTAGGCACAAAGCATAGATTTGACAGGCACTTTCATTTTTACTTTTTTTTGTTTCGGATGTCTAAAATAGTACAATGTGGAGGTATAGGTATAAGAATATGCAGTCCTTGCATGGATACATATCCTAGCCTGCGTACCGTCATCGACCATTGTCGCAGGAGCGATACCAAATGTTATGAGAGTCAGCTTAACCATGTTTCTGTACCGTCTGTTGGTTTTTAACGCAGTGACATGTATGATCAGACATTCTTTACTGGGGTTCTGTCCTACTTCAATTGAACTTGTAAAACTTCTGTGATATTTCGTTTCCTTTTAATGGATGAGCGTCCAAATTGCCTCCATCGAGTTAAATATGCCGAGGAGTGTTTAGATTAGATAATGTCCAAAGGTAGGGTGAGTTTTGCTTGGTCACCAATAGATGCATTTTGACCCATGTGTTAATTCACAATAAGCTTGTATCATGGGTTGGTAATTTCTTGGCCGTAGAATAGCCTGTGCAGCGCTTGCAGCGCTTGATGAGATGATAATATCGGGGCAGTTTTTTTTTTTCAATGATTATTTCAGAGAACAATAATGCGGGCCAGCTTTTTTTTTTAATAATTATTTCATAGAACAATAATGTGAATAGCTTTCTTGTGTTGGATTGTCAGCAGCTTATTTTAGCTATCTAGCCCATTGAGTAAGACAATATATCACTTTAGACTCAACAAATGATTATAGCTTGCAATAGCATTATTAGGAGACCATTGAGAAAGACAATATATCACTTTAGACTCAACAAATGATTATAGCTTGCAATAGCACTATTAGGAGAGTGATATCTACTCTCGATCAGTTTGTGTATAAAAGGTCAACTTTGCTTTAAGAGCTTCATAGAGATATAATTGTTTTATTTGAGAACTTTTAGTACCAACCATCTTAGTTGTATTTATCACTCATTCTTTGCTCACGAATATGAAAGAATCACGGGCTGTTATATTTGTCTCCACTCAATTCCACAACACTCATTGCATTGCTTCCCTTTGTTTCCTAACCATTGATGCACCACTTTGGACAATGCTTGCCCAACAAAATGTGCCACTCCACTGATAGCTTTTTCCCCCTCCCGCATCTATTTGGGCCCCTTCAGTCACTTGCGTTTTCCTGACAAGGACATTTCTAGGCAACTGCACCTTTTGGTAGCACCCTATTTTACTAAGCTTTTCTTGATCTCAGTGAACTAATGAAGATATTTTTGCCAATTGATCCAGGAACGTTTTCCTTATTTGGTGAGAAATCGGTTTCTTTCCTGTGTCTCAAGTGTCATCTTAAAAACTAGTTGGGAGCCGTACTTTCTTTGAGCATATTTTTTCTCAATGATTTACTCTCAACTCTCGTAGGATTGGGTAGACCATAGGTTTTCTTCAACTCAAACTCATATTTACTAAAGGGATCCTACTTTGATACCATTTGTCATGAGCCAATAGTCCTATGCAACACCTAGTGAGCGGATAATACTAGACCAACCTTTCTTCTATAGTTGTTCTAGAGAACAATACGACAAATAACTTCCTCGTATCAGATTGTATCACGTCTAATTTAGCTCAAACGACTAGTTCATTGAGTGAGATAACAAAATACATTAGACTTAACAATTGATTTTGGCTTATCATGACCACATGAAGAGAGTTGCATCATCCCGATCAGTTTGTGCACGAAATGCCAATGCCATCTCGAGCTCCATAGAGATATAATCATTTTATTTTAAAACTCCTAATATCAACGCTACTCCTACGGATGTTGCATTCATCCCCACCGCAACACTCACTCTTCACAACCATGTTCCATTCACAAGGGTATGTAAGTACAGAAGAATCATGGACCGTGAAGCTTGCATCTATTTATACCCAAAAGAGGCAGCAGGAGTAGTAAACAGGGGTTAGCGATGGATTTAGTTGGTTTAGTCGATTCTTTCTAAGCCGAAAACGTGGTTACACGTTCGTGTTTTGAATGCAGCGACAATTTACAATACGCCTTTCTTGAAATTATGCGGGCACTTGATGTCGTTGCTCTTTTGGATGAACCATATCACTTTCGATTTCTTAGTGAAGAGACGTCGGGTGTAGAGACAGAGGAGGAATGAGCCTTCTTTTAAACTGCGATGAAGGTTTTCCGATGAGCACCGATAAAAGAGGTTAGAAGTACGTACCCAGGGAGGCGGCTTTCAAAGGGTATATGTGACCTATAAGAAGGATCTCTCTCCCCCTCTTTCGGTCTTGAGTCGTGCTTGAGTAGCTAAGTTTCAGAAGGTGAACAGCACAATGAGTAAGGAAGGAGACATTCGAAAGGCCGACTCCTATATATAATTAGCCTTTCTGGTAAAATATTGAAGCCCAGAGACTTCGCCCAGGCGGAGGGACGGACGAAAGCCCGATGAAGGCCTGTGAACTAAAAGTCACTCAGCCGTCTGCTCATGTATGTTTATATTTGAAAGAGGTAGGAAGTTGCGTCACTTGTGGATATAGACTAGGCTATAAGAAAACGGTCTCTCTCTCTCTCTCTCTCTCTCTCTCTCTCTCTACCCATCAAGAGATGTTCACTCATAGATTGGGTCGCAAACAATGCTCTTTATCAACAATACCACTAAGATTGCGTCCAGAATGACGGATCGATGAATTGATGTAGATATACAAAACCATATCGTTCTCATTTCCTCCTTGTACAAGGACAGCAAAGCCTGATCCGCAACAATTCTTTGAATATGTACCAAAGGCAAAAGCTCTAGTCAATTAAATAGAGAAAAACTATCATTCTCAGGGGATACACACTGCACCTGCATCTTTATTTCACCTCTGGTGCTGCCCCCGAGAGCACCTCGTAAAGCTTTCTAGCCTCAGTGGAGATGCATTCCCGGTCAAACAGGGCCGACACAACCGCTACTCCCTTGAGATTTGGCAGCCCAAGTTCCATCACGGCATGTGCGTTCGATATGCCGATTCCCCCGATTGCAACGACTGGCAGCTTAGAAGACAAACAAACAGCTTTCAACCCCTCCAAGCCAATAGTGAGATTGTTATCCTTTGTGTTCGTCAGATATACGCCTCCATAACCGATATAATTGGCACCATCCATATATGCTTGTTGGGCTTGCTCCGGTGTCTTGCATGATACCCCGATGATCTTCTCTGGGCCAAGAAGGGCGCGTGCAGTGTGAACAGGCATATCGGATTGACCGACATGGACCCCATCAGCGTCACAAGCCAGAGCAATGTCGATGCGATCATTTATTAGTAGAGGAACGCCCCTGGAACGGCATACTTCCATGCAGGATTTAGCTGCTTCAAGAAAGTTCCTCGTTTCCGCATCCTTTTCCCTGGAAAAAGGTACCAAAAATCATGCTTATCATAAGCAGTCCCATCTGAAGCGCTTTATGGCCAATCTCATCAATATGGGAAGATGACTGCCCGAAGCATACGATATTCCTTAAATGAGAATGAACTAGCTTGAACCACTTAACCAAACACCCGTAGAAGATCAACAACTCACTATATTTTGACCGTGTGTTCAGGAAAAAAAAAGAAAAAAAAGAAAAAGGAAGGAAGTAAAATTAATTTATTCACTCTCACTCTTGACTGGATATTTAGAAGGTGTAAGGACAATGGAACATTCCCTCAAGAGTCATTTCTTCTCTACTGCCCGCTTTTGAGCCCATATTTAGTATCCTGGAGAGCCATCGTTAGTGGTCTACCTTTTCTCCTTCTGAGACTTATACACAGATGATTTTGATATCACATTTCCAAAGTGCCATTGTTCTCTCTGATCACCTCAGCCTCAGGTAAGGATACTCTTAAGTGCCAAACAAGCTCAGTATTGATCACTGAGAAGTAAAATTTTTTTTTGATCTTTTCAGAACATCAGAGCTTCTTATATCGTAAACTTTTCATCAAGATTTGAAGATAAAGGCAAAATATGTGATTCGCCACCCGAGTCAGAACAAAATGCTTAACGTAAATGCTAAATAGCAAATTTAGATGGAAAGGAAGCCTTGGAAACCACTAAATATTTACAGAAATTTGTGCCTTTAGTTGCAAACTGTTCTCATAAGAGGTATCACTTTTGAAGCTTTATTATTATGTGCTTAGCAATGATACCACTGAAGTTTGTTGTCCTTTGGTCAGAACCAATATCTCTTCACTAGAAATGTTGAAATAAGTACTGTAAATAATTTATTCTCTTCAACAAACGTAGACAAACGACTCATATCCGGATGATGAACGATGCCTATTCACATCTCCAACCTGTACATAGGACTGGATAGTTTCTCATCACGGTGCACACACAGTACAAAAGAAACACACAAAATTCCAAAGTCTGGATTGGTCGGCAGACTTGCATGCTTCTTGGACCTTGACAGTCGTTGTTTAAACTAGACAATGAAAGAAATGCTATAAATCAAGCAAGGCAATGAGGCATGAAGTGTAAATGCACAAACCTCAGCTGAATAATGGTTGCACCTCCCTCAATTGCAGCTTTGACAGCATCTTCAATAGACCTGCCCCACTTTCTATTCATCCCCGAATCTGTAACAGCATATAAGAACAGATCACTTGGATCTAGGACCATCTTCTTCCTGTAATTATGAACCTTTCGGTTCAACATCAGAAAATGATCGAAAGGCCCTTGAGGTCCTTTTCCAATGCTTATTTCTTTGCTGTCGTCCAAGGCGTTCTCAACAAAGCGTTTGGCAACCTGCCAATTTGTTTAAGAAATGAAAGCTCATAAATTGATGCCAAATTCTTGCATTTAATCTCCACAAATGGTCCCCTCAGATTTACCTTTAAATTTTCAATCTTAAATTCCAATGCTCAAGCAAATTAAGCCCTGCATCACATTTCCCTCACAATCATCCAACCCCATTGTCTCCCATTCAAGGGTTATCAGTGCCCAACTGAGTTTTCATCTCCCTGTACATCATTCCCCAAAGGAATGATATTTTATACTATTACATAGGTTGTCTGATTTATGAGTACATTTTTCCCTTGGAACCCATTCTTATGGATTTTCATGTATTCGATTATCATAACTTAGTGATATCCCTAATCATTCTGTTCCGCTCCTTTTTTTTTTTTTTTTTTTTTTGGAGAACTTAGTGACGCCACGCCGTAAAGCAGTGACACTTAAGCGGGAGGACCCACCACCCCTGAGTCACACTTAATACACCTAGCGCCTCTCTTGGGTTTTGAACCCTTCACCTCTTCGTTGAGGATCAGCAGAGTTTTATCCAGTGGAGCCACCGCGGCCGGTGGTTCTGTTCCGCTCCTTTCTTCACCAACTACCTATCAAGATTAGAAAGCACCAACTACCTATCAAGATTAGAAAGCAACTAGATATCGATCCTTCTTCCTAGGCCTAGGATATTTATTCTTATATCATTTGGTGCACTCTTAACCCTCAGAAAGCAAGCTTCACTTTCTCCTTTCACAAGTTCAAATTTATGCCTATCACCGATATAGTACAATTGGTTGACATATATCACATATGCACAAAAACAACGAATGTATAATATCTTCTTTTTGCACATGCAGAATCCACTCTTACAATATTCTTCTCCTAGACACATCACAAGTATAATCATACATCACTGTGCCCTATATGCTATAGTAGCAAGCCTCGACCAATGTGCTCAACTTCCATTTGTCGACTTTAGCACACAAAAGCCCATTTGGTAGCACTTCTAGGGCATTCTTTTCTGCTTTGAAAAAGAGGTTGCGACATTTACAGAATGACTTAGCAAAAATCTTATAACATAAGCTAAAGCAGCTAAAATCTACTACTCTAGGTTATCTTGTAATTTACATTTTCAAGTTGATTGTTTTACAGATAATTTTATGATGTTAACTATTGAACCTAGTAATGATGGAGCAAGGGAAAAAGCTGTGGCTGCTACTAACCTCCAAAACTGTTAAATGGGCTTGTAGCCTTCAACTAGTTGATGAGGCTTTCAGCAACCCAGAGGTATAAATCAGTAAAAATTATTTGACAAAAACAACATGCAAGTATGTACGGTGGTCTCCTAGAGATACTGGTTTCCTAAAAAGTGGCATTCAATCCATGAGTTCGTAACAGAATGGAAGCAAAGTTGGAGATTCAGTAAGCATTTCTCAAGATATGCAATACCTGAACAGCAGGAAGCATAGAAGAACCTTTTGCCAGCTCAGCTGCTATACACGATGCTAAAGTACATCCTGTATCATGAGTATTACGAGTTTTAACACGGGGTGCACACGGGTCATGTATCCTTTCACCTATAAGACATGTTCAATTTAGTTCATAAAGTATATGAAAATATTTAATATTGTCCCCGAGGTTGGATTAACAAACGGACAACATCAAACTTTTTAATATAGTTCAAGGAATAAGTTGAACACGTACCAAAAGTTCATTAATTATATTGAACAAATTAAAAGTTCAGGTACAACATTGCATATTTGGCCGAAATTTAGAGATCATTTGTGTCATAATCTCTAAAGCGTACATCATCTCCAATATATCGCAGGATTCATCACGATAGGAATTCACTTCTATGCTATAACAGAAATTGGGAAGCCATTCACTATGCTATCACATTCAATTTTATCAAATCTTTGTGATATGGAAATGTATGAATCAAGTTTTTTGTCCTTTACCTAAATCAACAATTGAATCAATCGAAAGATTTGAATTGCAATTCTATCGAGTATCGATCATGTAAAAGTCGTCCTACAAAGAGAATTCGAAAATACTTTTGACTCAACGTCCTTTGTCTACATCCAAATTCACAAAAAGTCGATGGTTTTCCAAACGCACCCTCTAGATCTAGGAAACAGTCCCAAGTCCAAGACCAGAGACCCGAGCCCTCGGCTGCCCAAGATCCGCCTTCAAGTGTACGGCGCGGTCAATGTCGGCGGTCAAAGTCAAGTAGAATTCAAGAAAGGATTCCCATTTCGTAAAAGCTGAATTTAGATATAACTTTCACGATTCAGGAAAACAAATAAAAGTATTTTTCCAGAGATCATTTTCTAGGAAACCAAACGGAAGTTGAGGAACGGTTTTCTAGCGTCAAGACATTAGCAGGAACAATCCACCCGGGCGAATCTGGATGATGGTGGCTCAAAACAAGAAATCTAGCGTTAGTTAGGCTACCACATAACCTTGTGGAAACGTGCTTGTAAAGGCCCCAAAACGAATAGGAATCGTTTTAGAGGACAATGATCAAAACGTGTTCCTGAAATCAGGTCCACGCCAGGCCAAAAGAACAACTATTTAGAGAAGCTTTGTCCAAAACCAGAATCCATTGGTCCATTCGACACGGACAAGGTAGGCTTCATCCGTGAGAAACTGTTGGAGGTCGACCACCCTTTATTCGTTCTTCAGTGAGATTCCATATAGAAAGGAAAAAGAAAAAAAAAGAAAACATTTGGTAATTTGGAATCTCGTGTCGGGATAGTTGTTTTGCCTTTCCTGCCCTTGCCGTCAATCGATCATGTAGCATATGACCAATTATCATCTTCATTGCCGACCATCACCACCACCACCACCTGTCGTCTTTGCAAGTTTGTCGACCATTAAATCCCACCGTCGCCGGTCACCAAAACTAGTTGGTTACTTTGGTCACCATAGGACATCGACTACCCTTTCTTCGTTCTTCAGTGAGATTCGGTATATAAAAGGTTTGGCCTGTCAGCCGTTTTATATGTGTTACTAATTTTGCCTTTATAGCTTTCTTCCTTCCAATGGTGCACGATTTCACTTTTAGTCCCTGTATTAACTTGTGCACTTATTAATGGCGCTTGCAGTTTAAAATTCAAAGTGAACTGTTTTGATCGTGATGGTTCTTATTGAAGGATCACTTGCTCTCTTTGGCCTGATCTTGAAGAGTTTGATCATATGATGCACGTGTCTCTACCATAACTTGAAGAATTTGTAGGTAGTGTCTACACAGTCTCTAAGAATCTGTACCAAAAATGTTCTACATACTCATACATTCAGTTTGGCATATAAAGATTTAGAAAATAAAATTGTTTTATTGTAGGATGTTCGCCTAACCATCAAAAAAGATAACATGAAACTACAGGGGATTTTAATTTGTAAAATAATGTAAGTTGCCTTTCAACGGAATTCAAGGAGAGTTGTTGTTGACTTCAGAAGAGGAAGATGCCTGTCTGCTAAACAAACTAGAAACTAGTGGAGGTTAGATAGATTTAGAAGTTAAGTCTATCTGTCACATGGTTTGGCACCTTCCTGGTTTTTTGCAATAAGAGATCTATAGATGTAAAAGAAAAGGAAAAAGAAAAAAGAATTGCATGTCTGCTAGAGCTGGGGCTTACGTATTCAAGAAGTATATGGAATTACATCCTGCTTCTTTGTGCCCTGCATAATATTCTGACTCGATCGGTTGGAGGTACGAACTTCATGTAGTTTTATGATTGGATCAATTTACGTAGTGCAGGTAGGGCATATTTCATAATATATTGTAATTACATGAATTGGTCATCTTATTTTTTTTTTAAGTACTTAGGAACCTCCGAGCACCGCTTCGCGGCGGAGTAAACCCTGAAAGAGCAGTAAAGTCACCACTACCCTTGCTGTCTTGGGTAAGTCGTGGATTCATTTTTCGCAAGGTAGACGACGCAACGATTTGAACTCAGGATCTCTCTCGAAAGGAACCTGCTCTCAACCACTACGCCGCCGCCACGGGTGGTTGAATTGGTCATCTTATTTGTTTCGTCTATCTTTTGTGCATTTCTTGGCCTCTGGACTTTTGGTTATGTGCAAGCTGAATAGTATCAGTTCAGCCGTGAGTAATGGCGATAGCATTTTCTGATAATGTAGGTGCAGTCAGCATTAGAAAATGTTGGGGCACCACTTCTTCCAGAGGAATTATTATCGCGCTATTATTCTGGATTGAAGCCTGGAAAGTTTTGGAACGAGGAACATGATTTATTGTTAGTGCGAGCTGTGCCCAAGTATTCATTCTAAGCTGTTTATTTACTAAATTGATGCTTTGACACTTGGTTTCATATGGTTGGCATCGATTGAAGCAGTGTGTTCTCAACAAGTGCTCCGAATTAGTATGTTTTTAAGACCACTTTTCCGTATATCACTTCAGCGTATGTCCCATCATCGCCTCCAGTATTTCTCCAGGAGACTTCATGCTACTTTTAGCAAGGAACGAAGCCTTATAAGATTAGCGACCCAATAATTTACTAATCCAGTTTCTGATTTGTTTTCCATGCTGATGTGACTGAGATTCCAATGGCACTCATCGGACCAATCATTTGGGTATCAGTCGTCAAAGTTGTATATATATGTTGAGAATAAAATTCCCCTTTACATTGGACATTCTTTGTTCAAGCTTAATACCGAACCTAAGTCTTTTATAATAAAGCCAAAACGCAGTGTTTGATGAAAGATTGTTCACGGGAATCAAAATCGGTGAAACGGTGGAATATTCAAAGTTTCATATGGGGTTGACGTTGCCATAACTCTAGTCTAGAGATTAAGGCATCACGACTCATTTGTTCCATGAAAAATCAACGTATTCAAAAATGTTTTACAAAAAACAATCAGCTGTATTGCTTGCAAAAACACGTTAATGAAAAAAAAAATCGTCATCAAAGAAAACATTTAGGTATGAACTATTATTGATAAAGAAAGGAAATATTTTTCGAATTATTTATATCGTGTGAAATAAAATGCACAAAACTCAATTAATTTCTTGACCCAACAAACATAGAGAGAGAAATAAAAAGCTCAACTTATTTTAAAAAAAAAATAAAAAATGGAATGAGGGGCACTCACCGCCGGAGTCCGGACAAAAAGTGGGGAACGAAAGGAGCAGCTTCTTCTTCGTGTGACCTTGGGATTGTCTTATGGGACAAGCAAAGCACATCTCAGAATCCCAACGAGTATAATCCCGTGACATTTGCTCCGCCATCTCTCCATGGATTCTTCCGACTCGGAGCGAGGAAATATTCTCTTCCGACACATTCCTAACGTCGCTGCTGCTCACGATAAGAAGGTATCGTATGTAAGGGTGCCAACGTTCGGTTCGGTTCGGTTTTGTTTTTAAAAGAAACCGAACCGAACCGAACCGAACCACTAGGAAAAACTTCTTAACCGAACTAAATGAGACCTGAACTACCGAAATTTCAATTCGGTTCGGTTCGGTTTTTCGGTTTTTGATTTTCAACTTTTAGTTTTCGGTTTTTGCATTTGTTTTTTTTTTTTTTTTTTTTGTATTTTCAAGAAATAAGCTCTTATCGGTTTGTTGGTTTGGTTCAATTCAGGTAACTGATGAAAAACAATATTTTTAATGAGAACCGAATCGAATGAAAACCGAACCGAAAAAACCGAATTTTTCGGTTCGGTTCAGTTTTTGACACCCCTAATCGTATGAACAGACATGTGAAAGGGTGTGGTCGATAAAACCAATTGCAATAATCTACTGACTAATTTGCTAATCTTGCAATTTATAAATGCTTGGAAACTATATTCATTTCATTGCCTCCTAGAGAGTTTCTCCGTGTATTTATCAGGTCGTAAAATAGGGATACTAAATTTACAACATTAAATTTTTTGTATTCGACTTCAACCTTTATAAAAAACAAAAAAACAAAAAAGAACTGTATATGAACTCAATTCTTTTTTAGTGAGACTCGGCGTGGATCCCACAAATTGTCGAGATATGATTGACTTGATTTAGTGGACTTATAGCTTATTTGGTAAAGGCAAAAGCTCAAGCACTATATATTGAATCGCTATAACAGTTGAAAATAAAAGGCTGTTTGATAATAACCAAAAATTCGCGAGGAGCCGGCAATCAAATGATTCAGGAAAAAAAAAAAAAAAGACTGGATAAAACCTCCCAAAACCAGGTGCGGGCTTAGCTTCTCTTAGGAAAATTTGCTAGCACACTTGAGTCTCCTTTTGGTCCGTGTTGTTGGTTTTATTGGCTTTTAACCTTTGTAGTATTTATTTATTTATTTTGTAATTAGGTCTCTAAGTTTTTTTTTTTTTTTTAACAGAATTAGGTCTCTGAGTTGACCGAGTTATGCAATTGGGTCCTTTCCGTCGCCCACCAAATAAGTCACGTCCTTGCACCAATAAAATATTTTAGGGATCATGGCGTGTATGAAGGTAAGGAGACTAGAAAATAAAATATAAAAATAAAATTCTTGGATTTTTTGCACGTGGTGCGCGTTAGTTGTGAATCGTTTTACTTGTAGATTAAATAATACTTTCATTCGGTGTTCATATTATTCAATGTGCTCAGTGCTATAATAATGAAAAAAACGTGGGCATAGTGAAATTATCAACCTTTTCTTTCCCCAGGCAAGAGGGAGAGATTATAATAACATTAGAGTTAATTTTTTTTATAAAAAAAATAAAATTATATAATTTTGTACAATGTCATTAAATCATGAGTACTGAGTCAATAAGTGGGTCGAATGATATTGGACAAGTACAGCCCAACCCCGTAAGAACTCTTTCGAGTTCCACCATCTTATCCTAGGCGTATATGTCTACTGACGAGAGTCACTTCTGAAGAAGTTATGAGGAGTCTATCTTCCCTCTAATGGTTCCTTTAATTGGTGTTGTATCTTTGTCTTTCTTGAGAGGATAAAATGCCCTTTAAGTGTTTAACGTCTGAGGGATGTCGAGATGTGTATGAGGTCTCAAACAAAATAGTTTAAAGTAATGTCTAGAATCGAGATTATAATAACACTGGAGTTAATTTTAAAAAAAATAAAATTATATAATTTTTGTATTCAGATGAAAATTTCAAAGGCGTTTTTTTCCTTTTGAATTTTCCACGGAAAAGGCTCTTACTCCTTAAAAATAATAAATTATACTCGGTCTGGTTATTTTTTAGAACTGGAAATCGCACTATTCGGATAACAATTCCACTTTTAGAAATCAAGAGTCAGATTCTCCGACATGCGGTTCTCGACTCTTGACGGTTTTACACACCCCCAGTGGCTTGTCCTTTTCAGTTGGTGGACCAGTGAGAATGCCACTCCCCTATCACCTCCCCCTCCTCCTCCTCCTTCTCTTCCTCCTTCGAATCCAAGCTGAAGATCCCCACACCCATTGTCGTCCCCCTTCGATCCGCGCCTCTTCGAGCTTCTTCGGGTCGCGGGCTCGCCTCCTGTATCTCTCCTGGGATCTGGGTCCTTGGACCGCGCCCTTGAAGCGAGCTCCCCTGTTTCTTGATCGGCGGATAAGGTAGGAAGGAGCGGCGGCGGCGGCGGCGGGTGAAAGCATGGAGAAGTACGAGCTGGTGAAGCGCTTAGGATCTGGCAACTTCGGGGTGGCCGAGCTCATGAAAAACAAGGAGACGGAGGAGCTCGTCGCCGTAAAGTACATCAAGCGCGGTCATAAGGTGGGGGTGGGTGTGAGTGTCTGTTTCTTTTTCGGGTTCTCTGTTGTAAATTTTTCAGCTTTCGGGGTTTTCTTTCGTACCCAGTTGGGAAAATCGAATCGTGGGTGTTGTTGGAGCTTGCTGATGGGATTTTGGTTGATTGGTCTTGTTGGTTTTGGGTTGTAGATTGATGAGAAAGTGGTTAGAGAGATTATGAATCACAAGTCGCTTTTCCACCTTAACATCATCCGCTTCAAGGAGGTAAGTTTTGTCGTTCGATGCTCTCGTGATGCCTGTCTTTTTTTTTTCTTTTTTTTTCTGGGCTTATTTCGTGGGCATTGTGTGGAGCGATTTCTTGTGAATGTTTAGTGGACGACTTGAATGCGTGAGCTTGAAGCGATGATTGATACGATGCAGGTTGTTCTGACTCCTACTCGTCTCGCCATCGTGATGGAATATGCAGCTTGTGGGGAGTTGTTTGAGAGGATCTACAAGGGTGGGAGATTTGGTGAAGATGAGGTCTGCTAAGTATTTTCCTGATTTGAGTGTTTTATCAATGACTATGATGCGAAATTGGGTTGTCTGGCCAAACGAAATCACCTTGAAACATAGACTTTATGTTGCTAATTGCTTTAGTTACTGAAAGATTAAACAACAGGGGAAAACTTTCCATTTCAGGTAAGGCCAAACTAAGAAAAAATCTGTCCGGTTTGTCCTTCTGTTTGGAGATTACACTGAGCTCGGTACGTTTATTTTGAGCTCAAGATTTGCTTTGTTGTAATTCACGCAGGCTAGGTATTTCTTCCAGCAACTCATCTCAGGAGTCAGCTATTGCCATGCCCTGGTGAGCATAATGTCAAGTTGCCATCGTTGACACTGTCTTTCTGCTGTAGCTTCGAACTAATTTTTAATCCTGTATATCTATTACAGCAAATATGTCATAGAGATTTGAAGCTGGAAAATACTCTACTGGATGGTAGCCCTGCACCTCGTGTGAAGATATGTGATTTTGGTTTTTCAAAGGTAACCTGTAGATGAAGTTGGATGAAAAGTGTCCATGTGCTTATTCTAATCCTATCGGTAACTTTTCCTCTTCTTTGTCCATGCATCTCTAGTCATCCCCTCCCAATTCAAGAACCAAATCGAAAGTTGGAACTCCAGCATACACGGCACCAGAGGTTCTCTATAGAAGGGAATATGATGGCAAGGTATGCCAATTTGATGCTTTTAGATAGGAAGTAGTTCCACAGTGATTTATAGCTCACCTCTTCGATGCAAGATTTCATTTGGTCTTATGCTGAAGGTGTGTATGGATGTGTGCCTCTTTTCAATTGCCAGTTGTGCTGTAATTTATAGTGAATTACAAGATCGCGCTGCATCTTCGAGAGTTCTGCAATCCTCGTGTTTTGGATGAGCAAGCAATCTTATCTGCAGTCCTTTCTTTCTTTCTTTCTTCTTTTTTTTTTCTCTGGTCATGTCTTGGATGAGCAAGCAATCTTTTCTAGATTTTTTCATCTCGTGCGAAAAGTAGAAAGAGAATGAACTGAAGGACTGGAAATTGGAGGAAGGGGAAGTTCCTCATCTGTTTGGAGTAACTTAAACTGTTTTGAATCGAGCAAAAAGTAGAATTCTGATATCTTGTATTAACCTTTATGTCCTTGAAGATTTCCTATTAAAGACAAATACGTTTGAGTCAATTTGGTGATCAGATGGGAACTCTTAAGACAGAAATTCTGTCCATATTCTGATAAACTAAAATTAGCAAATTCTGTCCATTTGCTGCTCCAAGATAGAGCAATGAGAACTCGTTCTTTGGAAAGTAAATTTTCGCGTCCACATTTTCCAGTTGTGCGATAATGTTTCTGCAATGAGGCAAAAGAGAAGAAGTGTATCCTCTGATAAGTCTTATTGGCTCCTTGAATGTAAAGATGGCAGATGTGTGGTCTTGTGGAGTAATTCTTTATGTGATGTTGGTTGGAGAGTATCCATTCGAAGACTGTGAAGACCCAAAGAATTCGAAGGAAGACCGTAAAGACCCAAAGAATTCGAAGGAAGACCGTAAAGACCCAAAGAATTCGAAGGAAGACCGTAAAGACCCAAAGAATTCGCAGAAAACTAGGAAGGTGAGTGTACTTTCTTACAGTCACAAGATTGATGTAATCCATTTCCCTTTCTCACGCCACTTAAACTGACACACATGTTTTCTTTTTGCAGCGTATAATGGCTGTTCAGTATAATATCCCTGACTATGTTCATATATCTCAAGACTGTGAACACCTCCTTTCTCGCATTTTTGTCGCAAGGCCATCCAGGGTATGTAGATTAAGGAGATGTGCTTTTATCTGAGGATGCAATCAAGTGAACTGTCGAATGTCAATGATTGTTCTTGACATCTCGCTTTCCTTTTGAACCATGCGCCAGGCCATGCATACATTCTTCCTGCTATTTCAACTGTCATATTCTTCTATTTTGGCCACAGCGTGTTTTTGCTTCATCGTTTAACTTTTGAGGCTGGGATTAGTATATAACAAAAAATAAAGAACAGAAAACCCAAGCTTGGTGGGGGGGAGAAGAAATTGGGTCTTTACTTTTCTGTGAAAATATGAATTATATTTACAGTCCTTGCATCCACACTAGTAACTGTTACTGTGATATTATTTCCAGAGAATCACTATCAATGAAATCAAGAGTCACGCATGGTTCCTCAAGAATTTACCAACGGAATTAACAGAAGCAGCTCAAGCCATATATTATACAGAAGGAAACCCAGGTGTCTGCCTTCAAAGTGATGAAGAAATCATGAAAATTGTGGAAGAGGCTAGAGTCCCCCCTCCTGCTTCCAGAACAGTTTCAGGCTTTGGTTGGGCAGGAGAAGACGACGACGATGACAACGATAGAGACTTGAAAGAAGAAGACGTGGAGGAAGATGACGAAGACGAGTATGAGAAGAGAGTGAAGGAGGCACAAGCAAGTGGAGAATTTCAGGTCACCTAGATCTATTCCTTGTCGGGGTCTCATCATTTTCTGTTATCTGATCTTTGCCACCTGTTGGCTCCAATAAGTTTACTCTGTAAATTTGGGTATCAGAAATGTCCGTAGGTTTTCAGGCTTGTTTATGGTCTTGGCACGACTACATAGGGTTTATAGATTGTCTGAGTTTGGAGATGTAGGCACAAAGCATAGATTTGACAGTCACTTTCATTTTTATTTTTATTTTTTGTTTCGGATGTTCGAGTCTAAAATAGTACAATGTGGAGGTATAGGTATAAGAATATGCAGTCCTTGCATGGATACATATCCTAGCCTGCGTACCGTCATCGACCATTGTCGCAGGAGCGATACCAGATGTTATGAGAGTCAGCTTAACCATGTTTCTGTACCGTCTGTTGGTTTTTAGCGCAGTGACATGTATGATCAGACATTCTTTACTGGGGTTCTGTCCTACTTCAATTGAACTCGTAAAACTTCTGTGATATTTCGTTTCCTTTTAATGGATGAGTGTCCAAATTGCCTCCATCGAGTTAAATATGCCGGGGAGTGTTTAGATTAGATAATGTCCAAAGGTAGGGTGAGTTTTGCTTGGTCACCAATCGATGCATTTTGACCCATGTGTTAATTCACAATAAGCTTGTATCATGGGTTGGCAATTTCTTGGCCGTAGAATAGCCTGTGCAGCGCTTGATGAGATGATAATATCGGAGCAGCTTTTTTTTTAATGATTATTTCAGAGAACAATAATGCAGGCCAGCTTTTTTTTTTTTTAAATAATTATTTCATAGAACAATAATGCGAATAGCTTTCTTGCATTGGATCGTATCACGTGCAGCTTATTTCAGCTATCTAGCGCAACTTATTTCAGCTATCTAGCCCATCAAGTAAGACAATATATCACTTTAGACTCAATAAGTGATTATAGCTTGCAATAGCATCATTAGGAGAGCGATATTTACTCCCAATCAGTTTGTATATAAAAGGCCAACCTTGCTTTAAGAGCTTCATGGAGATATAATTGTTTTATTCTAAAACTTTTAGTACCAACCATTTTGATGGACTAGTTGTATTTATCACTCATTTTTTGCTCAATAACCTCAAGCTCTACTCATAAGGGTACGTAAGTATGAAAGAATCACGAATCGTTATATTCGCCTTCACTCAATTCCACAACACACTCATTGCATTGCTTCCCTCTGTTTCCTAACCATCGATGCACCACTTTGGACCATACATCAAATGACAACACTTGCCCAACAAAATATGCCACTCCACTGATAGCTTTTTTCCGATGAGCACCGATAAAAGGGGTTAGAAGTACGTACCTAGGGAGGCGGCTTTCAAAGGGTATATGTGATCCCCCGCGCCCCCCCCTTCTCTTTCGGTCTTGAGTCGTGTTTGAGTAGCTAACTTTCAGAAGGTGAACAGCACAATGAGTAAGGAAGGAGACATTCGAAAGGCCGACTCCTATATATAATTAGCCTTTCTGGTAAAATATTGAAGCCCAAAGACTTCGCCCAGGCGGAGGGACGGACGAAAGCCCGATGAAGGCCTGTGAACTAAAAGTCACTCAGCCGTCTGCTCATGTATGTTCATATTTGAAAGAGGTAGGAAGTTGCGTCACTTGTGGATATAGACTAGTGTCACAGCCCGAAAGAAGGCCGATCCGGGAGGTTCTCATGGCACGACCACGACTCACCCGTGGACCTCCTGGTCTCACTCGGATTCCCACCAAGTCTTCTCCCCGAAAGTTCCAAGGGCGAGCGAAACCGTCATTGAGTCTTATTCTAGAAATCTATTCCATTATTTATATCAGTAGACGGCAGTTAGTATTTATGTCGGTTATTGAGGCGGTGCGATCTTGCCCGTCGGATGAAAAGTAAATCAACGGATGAAATCTGAGGCCTTCAACTATAAAAAGGGTGTCATCCTTCATTTGTAATCATCCACTACTTCCGCAATATAAAGCAAAGCTTCTTTCCAGAGCTCTTCTCTCTAGATACTTTCTCTTTCTACGATCCGGGTAAGGCGAGCGAGTGAGCGTCCGACCGAGTAAGGCTTGGCTTAAGTGCTTTGGCGATCCAATCCGATCCTAAAGTGCCCGAGTCGCCGCGCGGTCATGATCCCCATCGATCGGCCCGTGACACTAGCTATAAGAAAATGGTCTCTCTCTCTCTACCCATCAAGAGATGTTCACTTATAGATTGGGTCGCAAACAATGCTCTTTATCAACAATAACACTAAGATTGCGTCCAGAATGACCGACCGATTCATCGATGTAGATACACAAAACCATTATCATTCTCATTTCATCCTCTTACAAGGACAGCAAGGCCTAATCCGCAACAATTCTTTGAATATGTATCAAGGCAAAAGCACTAGTCAATTTAATAGAGAAAAACTTTCATTATCAGGGGATATATACTGCACCTGCATCTTTATTTCACCTCTGGTGCTGCCCTTGAGAGCACCTCGTGAAGCTTTCTAGCCTCAGTGGAGATGCATTCCCGGTCAAATAGGGCCGACACGACCGCTACTCCCCTGAGATTTGGCAGCCCAAGTTCCATCACGGCATGTGCATTCGATACGCCAATTCCCCCGATTGCAACGACTGGCAGCTTAGAAGACAAACAAACAGCTTTCAACCCCTCCAAGCCAATAGTGAGATTGTTATCCTTTGTGTTCGTCGGATATACGCCTCCAGAACCGATATAATTGGCACCATCCATATATGCTTGTTGGGCTTGCTCCGGTGTCTTGCATGATACCCCGATGATCTTCTCTGGGCCAAGAAGGGTGCGTGCGGTGCGAACAGGCATATCGGATTGACCGACATGGACCCCATCAGCGTCACAAGCCAGAGCAATGTCGATGCGATCATTTATTAGTAGAGGAACGCCCCTGGAACGGCATACTTCCATGCAGGATTTAGCTGCTTCAAGAAAGTTCCTCGTTTCCGCATCCTTTTCCCTGGAAAAAGGTACAAAAAATCATGCTTATCATAAGCAGTCCCATCTGAAGCGCTTTATGGCCATTCTCATCAATATGGGAAGATGACTGCCCAAAGCATACGATATTCCTTAAATGAGAATGAACTAGCTTGAACCACTTAACCAAACACCCGTAGAAGATCAACAACTCACTATATTTTGACCGTGTGTTCAGAAAAAAAGAAAAAAAAAAGAAAAAAAAAAGAAAAAGGAAGGAAGTAAAATTAATTTATTCACTCTCACTCTTGACTGGATATTTAGAAGGTGTAAGGACAATGGAACATTCCCTCAAGAGTCATTTCTTCTCTACTGCCCGCTTTTGAGCCCATATTTAGTATCCTGGAGAGCCATCGTTAGTGGTCTACCTTTTCTCCTTCTACTACTAAAAATCAGATGATTTTGATATCACATTTCCAAAGTGCCATTGTTCTCTCTGATCACCTCAGCCTCAGGTAAGCATACTCTTTAAGTGCCAAACAAGCTCAGTATTGATCACTGAGAAGTAAAAAAAAAAAAATTTTGATCTTTTCAGAACATCAGAGCTTCTTATATCGTAAACTTTTCATTAAGATTTGAAGATAAAGGCAAAATATGTGATTCGCCACCCCTGAGTCAGAACAAAATGCTTAACGTAAATGCTAAATAGCAAATTTAGATGGAAAGGAAACCTTGGAAACCACTAAATATTACAGAAATTTGTGCCTTTAGTTGCAAACTGTTCTCATAAGAGGTATCACTTTTGAAGCTTTATTATTATGTGCTTAGCAATGATACCACTGAAGTTTGTTGTCCTTTGGTCAGAACCAATATCTCTTCACTAGAAATGTTGAAATAAGTACTGTAAATAATTTATTCTCTTCAACAAACGTAGACAAACGACTCATATCCGGATGATGAACGATGCCTATTCACATCTCCAACCTGTACATAGGACTGGCTAGTTTCTCATCACGGTGCACACACAGTACAAAAGAAACACACAAAATTCCAAAGTCTGGATTGGTCGGCAGACTTGCATGCTTCTTGGACCTTGACAGTCGTTGTTTAAACTAGACAATGAAAGAAATGCTATAAATCACGCAAGGCAATGAGGCATGAAGTGTAAATGCACAAACCTCAGCTGAATAATGGTTGCACCTCCCTCAATTGCAGCTTTGACAGCATCTTCAATAGACCTGCCCCACTTTCTATTCATCCCCGAATCTGTAACAGCATATAAGAACAGATCACTTGGATCTAGGACCATCTTCTTCCTGAGATTATGAACCTTTCGGTTCAACATCAGAAAATGATCGAAAGGCCCTTGAGGTCCTTTTCCAATGCTTATTTCTTTGCTGTAGTCCAAGGAGTTCTCAACAAAGCATTTGGCAACCTGCCAAATTTTTTAAGAAACGAAAGCTCATAAATTGATGCCAAATTCTTGCATTTAATCTCCACAAATGGTCCCCTCAGATTTACTCTTCAAAGTTTCAATCTTAAATTCTAACACTCAAGCAAATTAAGCCCCGCATCACATTTCCCTCACAATCATCCAACCCCATCGTCTCCCGTTAATGGGTCATCAGTCCCCAACTGAGTTTTCATATTCCTCTACATCATTCCCAAAAGGAATGATAATTTATACTATTACATAGGTCGTCTGATTTATGAGTACATTTTTCCCTTGGAACCCATTCTTATGGATTTTCATGTATTCAATTATCATAACTTATTGATATCCCTAAACATTCCTTTCCACTCCTCTCATTACCAAGATAGAAAGCAACTAGATATTGATCCATCTCCCTGGGCCTATATTTATTCTTACATCATTTGATGCACTCCTAACCCTGTGAAAGCAAGCTTCACTTTCTCCTTTCACAAGTTCACATTTATTCCTATCACCAATATAGTACAATTTGTTGACATACATCACATATGCACAAAAAGAACGGATGTATAATATCTTCTTTTTGCACATGCAGAATACACTACTACAATATTCTTCTGCTCGATACATTACAAGTATAATCATAAATCACAGTGCCCTATATGCTATAGTAGCAAGCCTTGACCAATGTACCCAACTCCCATTTGTCGACTTTAGCACACAAAAGCCCATTCGGCAGCACTTCTAAGGCATTCTTTTCTGCTTCGAAAAAGAGGTCACGACATTGACAGAATGACTCAGCAAAAATCTCATAATATAAGCTATAGCTGCTCAAATCTACTACTCTAGGTTATCTTGTAATTTACATTTTCAAGTTGACTGTTTCATAAACAATTTTATGATGTTAGCTATTAAACCTAGGAATGATAGAGCAAAGGAAAAAGCTGTGCTGCTGCTGCCCTCTATAAATGTTAATGGGCTTGTAGCCTTCTACTAGTTGATGAGGCTTCCAGCACCCCAGTGATATAAATCAGTCAAAATTATTTGACCAAAAAAACATGCAAGTACGAACAGTGGTCTCCTAGAAATACTGGTTTCCTAAGAAGTGGCATTCCGTCCATGAGTTCGTAACGAAATGGAAGCAAAGTCGGAGATTCAGTAAGCATTTCTCAAGCATATGCAATACCTGAACAGCAGGAAGCATAGAAGAACCTTTTGCCAGCTCAGCTGCTATGCATGATGCCAAAGTACATCCTGTACCATGAGTATTACGAGTTTTAACACGGGGTGCACGCAGCTCATGTATTCTTTCACCTACAAGACATACAAGAGAAAAGTATTGGTTCACAATGTAAAGGAATCACACACTTGAAAGTATAGAGAATACCGCAAAAGATTCTAGAATCAGACCATCAAAGAAAACATCAACAGCATCAGAAGATCCAGGAAGGTCGCCACCTTTGACAAGCACGTGTCTGTAAAGGATGTAGGTAAATAGTTAAAGCAGAAAAAAGTTCTCTTCCAGCTTAGGGAGTATTCAATCTGAATTGCCTTTTCTGTATCCTGGCAATCACTGCACAGTGGTTGCAGTGAACAAGCGTTTCACTTTAAAGAAGTCCAACATATTGAAATACTGAACTTGCGCACAGCCAATTAAAAAGAAAAAGATCAATTCTATAGTGATTGCAGGAGCATCCTTTTTTCATACATAAACACCACCAACTTGCTTAGGCAAAGTTGCTAAAGTTGCACCTAAAAGGCCAAAACTCTAACAGTTAGGCAATATCTGGAAGTTCCAACTGTAAGAGGCATATCATCCTACTCGCAAGCACAGCAAATAGTCATAACCAAATTCTGATGATATAGCATTACTCAGGAGTTTCCTCAGGATTAATATTTGGGAGCAGTAAGTGTTTATCTAGTATGTATGAGATACAACAAATAATATTTGATAGTTATTAGTGCAATTTATCCTCAGTCGACAATGAGTCTAAAGAATATGCGTATGGACATATTATCCTCAGCAAAGCAGCTAATTGTTTTGCCAAACCCTTTCAGTTCACCTCAATTTTAGTTGTTCTTCTAGAAATTATAACAGAAATTGGAAACTAAATACAGACATTTCAAAATATCAAATATATCTTGAAGAAACTAACCTTGGCCCCATTTGATGCAATAACTTCACAGCAGAATGCATGTCAGCAATTGTCTCCAGTTGCCTACCCCCAAGTAAAGCAGATGCCTCCTTCAAATTTGGGGTAACTATATCGGCAATAGGAAGAAGCTCTTCTCTGTATCAGAACCAAAATTAGTGACTTGCCAAGTTTCCTACCAGCAAAACTAGTAGCTTTGTATTCTATTTATTGCATTCTTCTGGCTAGCTATGACAGTGAAAAGAAAGAACCCCTGCCTAAAGCAGCTACCCTTACTTTTGCACAAGAACCAAACTCTTACAATATAGATTACGTCTTGTTCATGAAATTATTATCTTTTGCCTTTCTGTCAATTCATTTTTCTCTCATTCAGTCAAAAAACTAATGATCTTCTCTCCTTCCATAATCTCTGCATATTAAGACTCCTCCTCAATCTCCACCTTGACTACCTCCCTCATCTTGCTCATATCCAGTATCACAGTCTATCATCCATAAATCACATTCATGTCTTCAATCTATTCCCTTCAGCGACCTTCTCTATTCTTCCACGACCATGAAATGATGACTGTTCACAATTCTCAATCTTTGAAGCTCATTCTGATTGCAACAATGTTAAGCATAGTGAAGATTCCTGCCACTTGGACAGAATGGAAAATAAATGAATTACGAAAGACATAATGTCAATCATCTCTCTTCCATACAACCCCCAAGATCATCCCAATCTCTTTCATGAACAGACAGGCCCTGACTCTTCTTAATTATGTGTTATATAGTACTCATGCAACGTTTGGTATTGAACATACCGAAACACGGCAAGAACAGAAGGACCGGCAAGAACATCTCCACTGGTGGACACCATTACGGGATCAACTACTAAAGCTGCCTTCAATCACACAAATTCAGTCAGCTACAATGCCAATAAACCAGTGATTGCATATATATGTTTAAGCAATTTTTATAACAGATTCATACCTTTAACTGGAAACTTGTTGAGACTGTTTCTAAGGATCCTAACTATGCCTGGTGAAGGAAGCATTCCAGTTTTGACCTATGAACATAAGTTAAAACTGGCATTAATATCCTCATTGAACAGTAGTCTCACTTTTATGATAATATGATATAAACGAAAAAAATGCTTTCACAGTAACATGCATCATGATCAATATTGGCATTCTAGAATCCATAATGAAAGTGACACGGACCATTATTTGATAGATAGTTAAAAGTACTTTTCAATTGCAGATGTAAGTGAAAGATGCAACCAATTACTAAAAAATTACCTTGTGCATTCAGTCAATCCAAATATTGAGTCTAAGTCCAACATTAGATTTCGAAAACCAACTTGGAATTTAATAATTTATCATCTTCCCCACTGATAACTCAAGATTCTCTCTAAGGTAGCTTTATCTTCTCTTATTATCTTTGGCCTTTTCTCCAGTGGCTTTTCACTTTTTTCTTTTGTACAAGTGCATTAAAAGAGATTCAAGCTTCTAGGATTATGAATTTATGAAAACATATAAGAAGTGGAAATATGGCAGGATAACAGCTTTATACTGATACTTTAATATATACACACAAAATATAGCAACTGTCTTTTCTCTTCAATTCCAACTGAAAGTGAAAGTGAAAAGCTTCCTCCTCCAAGCTTTTAACAGAAAATAAACAGATGCCATAGGAAGAGCAGGGCATACGATCCCAGTAAGCTTGAAAATTTACAAGCAGCAGAAGCAAGTAAAATTGACCAACCTACATTTAATCCTTAAGTCATCGTTTCAACCAAACATCCCCCTACCATAGTCAAGAAAAACTTGGATTCTAAATTGACACTCCACACAAAGGCCCAGAATAGTCAAGTCCCTATGTCATAACAATAAAGTTACAAAACACTTATCACGGTAAAGGAACTTCAAAAAATTACCAGCCTACAAGGACTTCTCATCCTAGCCAAAGCAAACATGAGACCACCTCAAGGATAACTCTTGCACCCCCTAAAGCCACAGGTGATTATCTTTGTCCCATAAGCAATAGCACCATCACTTGCCCTTACTCTAGTTGATAATATCTGAAGAAAACAGTTAAGTTTATCTGCCCTGGACCCAGACATCTTTCACTAGACCTAGAAACTAGAAAATTGTCAGCTTTACAGGATAATAAACTCATCCACTCGTCAACTAGCCAGCTCCCTAGCCGCTTTGTTTCTCCTCCTATGCCTGCAACACGCAAGACCTAAATTCTGCAGAGCCTCATCGCCAGAGGAGATTAATGTTTCTGTCCAATTGTCCCATTCATCGAGTATCTGTTCCTCTGTCCCATTATGTGGAAGTGAAACTCAGCGACAGGTGAGAATGATGGACATTTGAAACACTAAAAGAGCTGCCCAAGAAAATTTTAGGGAGATGCCATTTCTTCAGTGACAGCCTCAATTTAAGTTCATTAGTCTTTATTTCCACACTCGCGTACTCTTCCCGGAATTCCAAGACTGCCTCTTTGTGGACACAAAAAAAAAGAAAAAAGACCGCCTTTCCACAAATTCAAAAGCCGAAGCAGACGGGAAAGGGGAAAAGGAAGAACACCAATTCCGAAACTTCAACCAAACCGCGGGTATGCAGATGAGCACTTGATATTTTGCAGCAATTCACTTTCTACTTACCACGTCGACTTGCATGTCGGAGAGCACGGACTCCAGCTGCTCCGCCACGAATTCTTCCGGCACATTGTCAACGCCCTGCAATTTCGACCTTCATCATTCAACCCAAACATCCACCAGAGAACACCAAAAAAAAACACCACCACCGACCTCAACAAATAAACCATCACAACCACAAACCTGGACTCCGACGGTATTCTGCGCGGTGACCGCGGTGATCACGGTGGAGCAATACACCCCGCGCGCCGCGCAGGCCTTGAGATCGGCCTGGATCCCCGCGCCGGCCCCGGAATCGGAGCCGGCCACCGTCAGGACGTGAGGCACCTTCGCCATCCCGGCGCCGCGCTCACCCGCCCCGCCGCCGCCGCCGCCGCCTCCATTGCTCCGACGCTCCGAATCCGGCCGCTCCTCGAGCGCGACGAAGCCGAACCGCCGCGCGGCCGCCGGAGCTCCTCCGGCGAGATCGGCGACGGATGAGGAGGAGGAGGACTCGAGCGCGAGTGGTTCTGAGAAGCAAAGCATCGAGCGTCAGCATTGCAGAATCGCAGAAGAAGAATCTAGAGAGAGAGAGAGAAGGACCTTGTGGAGGTTGAAGAAGACGGTGCAGGAGAGAGTTGCAGAGAAAGCCATGTAAGAGAGAGAGAAATCGATGGGGGAGTGATAAGCGAGATTTTATGTGACGGGCGGTCACCGGAGGCCGGTGACCGGCGCGACTGATTGGTCAACGCTTTATTAAAATGGAGTCAACGTGGAACACGAAAAGCACAAATAATTTAAGATAAAAGAATGAGGGAAAAATTGTGTCAATCTATCCATGGCTTATATAATTTGAGAAAAAACTTTTTTGAAAGCTGGTCCCAAAATCACCCATTCCGCAACTGGACTCTCCAATTCCAATTGATCCAAAGTCTACGAAAAAAATTGAAGATATTCAAAACTCTCTATTGACATTTACGTTCACCTTTCGTCATAGGCCTATGTGGACACTCATAGATCCTTTAGAAAAGAAAGAGCTAAAAAGAGTTGCTTACTACAAAAAGTAAGGTCATTCTGATTCCCAAAGTTGGCTTATTAGGGAATTAAAGACTTCAATAAACCCGCTCGCATTATTTTAAGCATCAATTGTCATGAGTCATTTTCTAAATTTCAATTCGATCTTCTCAATTGCTTAGGCTGAACTCGAGTCTTCATCCTAGAAGTCGAGATTCGATGGTTGGACTCGAGTCCTTGGTAATGAGAGTTGGGCCCACGGGATCCTCCCATGTTGTCCTCAACGCCCGAGCCTAAGATCCCAATATTGAAAAAGCAAAGTTTCTTAGAAAAGAACAATAAAATCGTTTTTTGTGCTTACTTCTTTGTTAGCCAATTGGAAGATTTGGCCCTGCATGTTTTCGTTCCTCAAATCTGTTCCTGGAACAGATTTTTTTTTTTTTGTTTCTAAAAAAGAAGAAAAACGCGTTTGGTTGCGCTGTTTTTTTTTTTTTTGTTCGGAACACAAAAAGAATAAATGAAAAAAAAAAAATTGTTTTGTTCCATAAACGATTTTGAAGAAACATTTCTTCTTCTCTCTCTTCTCTTTTCTTCTTCTTTTTCTTTGGCTGGTCGCCGGCCGGCCATGGCCGGCGACCGGCCCGTCGAGGGTCGGCAACCTCGCCGGAGCGTTGCCGACCCCCGGCGAGGCCGAGCTCGCCCAGCCAAGGCGAGGCCGAGCCTCACCCAACCACGGCGAGGCTCAGCCTCGCCGGGCGGCGAGCCTCGCCGTGGCGGGCGAGGCCGCCGCCCCGTCGGCCGGTCGTCGGAGGCGGGGACCGCCGAAAGAAGAAAAATAAAAAAGAAAGGAAAAATGAAAATTAAAATAAAAATATTAAAAAATTAAAAGAAACAAAAAAAGAATAAAATTTACCAAACTTATTTTTATTCATTTTTTATTCCCTAACAAATTTACCAAACGCATCTTTCGGTAAAAAATTATTAGAACAGAAACACTTTTTTCTATTTTTGTTCCCTAACAATTTTCAACAAAAACGTTATTAAACGCGCCCTTTGTTTCTTCTTGAGTTTCCGGAAAAAAAAAATTGTAATGCTCTTTAGGGAAAATGACTTGACTTGTTTTTTTTCTGGAATGAACTTTCAAATTCGAGCTAAAATTGATTTCTTTGTATTTGTTTGCAGAAAACTCATGTATCGGGCCTGAAGGTGGGATGCAGTATTTGGTAAAAGATTATTGGACCACTTTCACTTTGTATGGACAAAGTCCAAAGCCCAAGGCCGGCACTCTTTGCTTCGGCTTTGGAGCATATTTCAAAGGCTCTCTCCAAGTATTAATGAACTTTTTCAATTCCCTTTCTTGCCATTAGAATTGAAACTTACTAAAAAGTTTCTGCTTCAACCCTCCAAATGCCCCTTTGGGCATTGCAAACTCAAGTCAGCTATGCACTATTTCAGATCATGGCCTCAGGTCTCATCCGCAACGTCCTGTCACCGCCTAAGTGGCCATTGAGCTGGTCATCGAAGTCGCCATCGCATGCCCATGATTAGACACATATTAGACATGTTGCGATTGAGATAGAGAGAGATTGGTGTGGCAATGGTTGTTGCCATCATCAAGCACCAGCCTACAAGCGTCACCTAAGTTCACGTGATCTCGACGAGACGATGCCGTGGTCGAGTGACCTTGGGCGACCCGATTACTGATGTAAGACATTCCAAGCAAGGTAGGTATCTGTCTTGCGTGGACTCAAGTGATGTCGGAGTCACGCTGCCATGCAGTGCCCTTAGAGAGGTCACAAGGCCATGACATCCCCATCACCTCAGGCCACTTTCTTGCCCTTTCAAGCCTTCTCGAGCTTGACCCTGTTGCTTCTGTTTTGTATTTTCGGCCTTGTGTTTTCTTAGTTCTCTTACTATCTCTTGTTTGGCAGGTTCAGGAGGAGTAGTCTATCGTTTTTCAAGGAATCAAAGGGGTCTTTCTAGATATATCACTTAAAAGGGCCCGTTTCAATCCCCTTATAAAACTTTAGAAAAATGATATAAATGGTCTATGAATTTTAACTTGTCTTTGAATTTATAATTTGTTCAATATAGTCTCTGAGCGATAGCTCAATTTGCAATGTGATCCCGAATGTTTAACTTACTTGATGTGGTGCCCAAACTTTTGGTATATGTTGAAGTAATTTTCGATATTATCTTGTCCCCAAACTTGAATCAAGAAAAGGATAACATCGAACTTTGTCATATAATTCAATGACTAAGTTAAAGACGTACCAAAAGTTCGTGGATCATATTAAATAAATTAAAAGTTCTAATATAACATTGCACATCTTCCAAAGTTTAGAGATCATTTGTCTCGTAATCTCTAAAAATTTCATCATTGCCTATACATTGCGGGATTACATCAGGAATTCACTTCTATACTACAATAGAAATTGGGAAACCATTCACTGTGCTATCACGGTCAATTACATCAAATCCTTCTGATATGGAAATGTATAAATCAAGTTTTTTGTCCTTTACCTAAATCAACAAGTTAATCAATCGAAAGATTTGAATTGCAATTCTATCGTGTATCAATCATCTAAAAGTTGTCCCACAACGAGAATTTGAAGAAACTTTGAATCAACGTCCTTAGTCTACATCCGAATTCCCAAAGTCGATGGTTTTCCAAATGCATCCGAGTCCTTGGCCACCAAAGATCTACCTTCAAGTGTACAACACGGTCGACATCGGCGGTCGAAGTCGAGTCTAATCCCAAAAAAAGGGATACCCACTTCGTAAAAGCTGAACTTAAATATAAATTTCCACGAATTAGGAAAACAAATCAAAGTATTTTTCGAGAGATCATTTTCTAGGAAACCAAAAGGAATTTGAGAAACGGTTTTCCAGCGTCAAGACATTGGCAGGAACAATCCACGGGGCGAATCTGGCGTGATAGTGGCTCAAAACAAGAAATCTGGCGTTAAAACGTGCTCGAAAAGGCCCCAAAACGAATAGGAATCGGTTTCGAACATAACGACGTGTTCCTGAAATCAGGTCCACGCCAGGCCGAAAGAACAGCTATCTAGAGAAGCTTTGTCCGAAACCAGAATCCACTGGTCCATTCGACATGGACAAGGTAGGCTCCATTCGTGAGAAACTCTGTTGGAGCTTGACCCTTTCTTCATTCTTCAATGAGATTCAATTTAGAAAAGAAAAACATTTGGTAATTCCGAATCTCGTATCGAGATGGTTGTTTTGCCTCTCCCTCCCTTGCCGTCTCTTGTGAATATAGACAAACGAATTGGATAAAATAGTTAGAAGGAAGGAAATGATCGGTCATTGGATTTACGTAATTTAGTTCGAGTATCAAAACTTATGTTCTTACATGGAATTCCACTATAGAAACAAGCGATACAACAAAAATTACGATCACTCATATACTCATAGACTCTCTCAATTTTTGCTAACCCCCCATACTAAAAAACTCATACGGTATTCTACCCCTAAGGATACCTCAGTTGAAGAATTACACAAATTCTACTCATAATAATTTAACTGGCTAAATTACTCGAGTGTAATTACAATGAGAAAATCACTCACGAGAAGAACTCTCTCTTCTCTCGGCCATCGAATGGAACTTAGCGTCCTCTTGGCCACCAAGGGAACTTGGTGCACTCCTTAATGTTGGACGTCTCTCTCCTTTATAATGCAGAAGAGAGTTTTCATCATTGAATGGCCATGACCATTGAATAATCATTATTGCACTTCATGGTGCTCACATGGGAAAGAGACATCTTGTACATTGGCCTTTCTTCTCAAAGTTCAGAAAGTCCACCTTGCATTTATTAAGATGCATACGGAAGCTTCAGTCGAAAGGTCCAACTATTTAATCTAATCCACCTGTCTATGTTCTCAACAATGTGGATTGATCATGTAGCATACAACCAATTGTCATTGTTAGTGTCGACTATCACCAACACCACCTATCGTCTTTGCAAGTTTGTCGACCGTTTAGAATCCCACCATCGCCGGTCGCCAAAACTAGTTAGTTACTTTGGTCACTATAGGACATCAATGGTCGATTGATCCTTCATCACACTCGTTTGGCTTAAAATGCTAATAACCGTTAATGACTTTCGAATATTATTCAAGGAAAGATGTCTTCTCATGGGTATGAACACAGAGACTTCACTTGGAGACCCATCAAATTCAAACCTCCTTCATATCTTACCATAAAAATTTTATAGGACCGTCATTAACTATCTTAAAAAGTTTTGTCTTAGATAAAAGCATGATTCAATATAAAAATACCCTAACATCCATGCACCGGTTAAGTCCAAACATTTGATCCTGACCCCAAAACGGTTTGGGCGCACTTTGTAAGATGGTATTCTCCAATACCCCAATTAACCACACCAAGCCGGGGTTTCAATGAAAAGTATCTTCTTAGGAGCATCCACATGTTGAGAAATGAGAAGTTATTTTTGCATCTTTAAGTAAATTTAGCGTATCAACTTATACTTCGACAATTAGCTATTATATGAATTCACACTTCAAATGGGTGATCTTTTTGCTCAAATGTTCCTGTGAAAGGTTATGGCAGTTCTTCGGGGTCTCTACCATTGCGAAATGCATGACTCATGAAGTAAGACCTCATTCCCTTTCGTTATAATTCTATCTTAATATCACATACTAATTTTCTCATCAAGTACCCAATTTTATTTCAAATTACAAGTTCGACCAGATTATATATATGTGTCGGAGATGCAAAAAGTAACTTATGAGAAATCATGGGGCATAAATATAATTCCCTAAAAGTTTAGGGGTGGTCCTCCTGACCGGCTGGATCTGTCCTTAAAGGATAGGATATGTCTGGTTGGAACAAGACCATCAAGATAAATTTGCTCAAAAGCAAAGTACTAAAAAAAAAGGTGCTTGGTTGGGCTCTAAGCCAAAGAACTCCTTTGAATCATTTTTGTCAGATGGTTTACTTTAGAATTTGCAAATTCTATATAGTTTTTAGATTCATTATATTTTATTTTCTTATCTTGACTTACTTCCTGTTTAACTTTCGGTCTCAAATTTTTACTGACACCATCTTTTTCTAACATTAGTAACTCAACAGCACCATGAATGCAAGATAGGGATAGTGTCAAGACAAGCCCTAAAACTTGTTAGCTCCTTGCAGTCTAGTCCGGATATTTTATTTCGTTTATTTAAGTGATAAAACTTGAAATTTCGATGCACTTTGAACCATTCTTTCCATCGACCAAAAGACTCAATTGGATCAAGAGTTACGAATTTTTAAGACTAAAATTGTATTGAAAGTTTTAAGATTTAACTGCACGAAATGGACGAGTTTTAAGACTTACCTTGCAATTATCCCATGGCAACTATGTGACAAAATAAAGAATATGTGAACATACAAATGTGATTCTGACGCTTGTTCTCAGGAAACTTATTTCTTCTAATATATGCCATTTTGTTAAAGTCGCTTTCATATAAACACTAAAAAAAAAAAATCATCACAGTAGCACAAAGCCCATCTTTTTTTGAAGTCTCCAGAAATTTGGCGATTCAGCTCAAATTTTTTATTATACTCAAATCCCATTCTGGATAATCCCTCATATTCTTGCTAGCACTATCTGCCAGCAACTTGGGCAAAACTGAGGTACTAAAATTCCATTTTGACTAATGTTCTTTCTCCTCCATACAAAAGAGCTGTACAAACGTGGTGACTCTTTGATGTTACATTGTTGTAATGTTGTGTAGGATTCCTTCATGCGTCCCTCATAGAGAGAGAGAGAGAGAGAGAGAGATCATGGTCCTAGTTGCACACAAGGCCAAAACATTGCTGATTGCAAGGCCAAATTCTAATTGCAAATCTTATCCACAAAGCACATCAAGTCATTCAGGCTTGCAGGTGCTTCCATATTGCATGCACCTTCCTGCAACTCCCCCTTTTCTATTGGCAGGGCCACAACAAAAGTTTGGAACAGAGGACCACCACCACCTTCTCTCTCTTCCACACACACATACAACAGAATCATCAATCACATTTGCAAAATCTTGCTCCTCTTTCATTCTTCATGCTCCTCCACCACATTAAATATTATTGCAAAGCCACACCCACCTTCCCTCTTCTTCCCACAATCAAAACATTATACCAAACAATCTCCTCCTCCTCTTCTTCCTCCTCCTCCTCCTCCTCCTCTTCTTCTTCCTCTTGAACACTTGGAAATGGAGCTGAAGTTTGCTTCAGGCAATGTTCAGACGAAGGAGGATTCCCACCAGAGCAAGAAACATCACAGGAGCAGACATGAGCACCATGAAGATGGGGAGGACTCAAGCTCAACCAACTCCCTCAGCTTGAAGAACCTCTCCAAGCTCATCCTCCCGCCGCTCGGCGCTTCGACTTATAACCAGAACCAGATCGAGTCCCGAGGACGGGTCGTCTCTCCCATGGACTCAAGATACAGGTACTCCAGATCATCAGAATCTCTTCAATCATTGGAAAAGCAAAAACTGCAGTCGCATACATACTCATGTGCATTTCCAAGACCGGCCATGAGGTCCATTGAGAAACGTACATCTCGATCAGATTTGTGTAGTTCTTGAATTGTGCAGGTGTTGGGAGACGTTCATGGTCGTGCTGGTTTTCTACTCAGCGTGGGTGTTTCCGTTCGAGGTCGCATTCCTCGACTCGTCGCCGAACAGAGGGCTGTACATCGCGGACAACGTGGTGGACGCCTTCTTCGCGGTCGACATCATCTTCACCTTCTTCGTCGCCTACATCGACCCGCGGACTCAGCTGCTCGTCCGCGACTCCAGAAGGATCGCCACCAGGTACCGTACCGTACCGCAAGGATTTTCATATGTACATCAAGTCGAATTATCATTAGCTTAGTAGTCGAGGAACCGACTTGTCTGTGTGGACTGATGCGTGACACGCATTTGATTCTCCACACGACTGAGTGCAAACAGATCTTACTTACGTTTTGGGTCCTGCAATCGGGCGGGTCCAACTCGGAAATCGACCTGATCGGTTCAGTTCCAAGCCTATCTATCTCCAAGAAATCGATCTGCTAACCGGTTTCAGAATAACTAGAAACTAGCCTAGGAGTTATGCTCATTTAATCATCCCATTTGAAATACTTGATAATCAGCGAGGTGACCTATTTAGGTGGGCTATTTCATAATTAAAAGGTACATATATTTGATTCTCATTGTTGCATTATTAAATTATTCATGGCACTTGCTCTAAGGGGCAAGATCAGGTGGTTTGAAATGATTTACCTGTCGCCCTTAGATACCGTAAGCATGTTGGACACACGGACGAATTGGGAACTCCAATGATTGATATAAGTTCGAGTGCCAAAGTTCGGTATTAGTCTATACAAAGAAATACATATATGGTCAAGGATTTAAAGTTCCCAGATAACCCTAGTTGGTCCTACCCCCAGCCGCACCTTTCATCAAATAATTGAACTTCATAATTCAAATCCTCTGATTACGCTGCAAAAGGGACATGCACAGGACGACATTGCTCGAGACGTGTCGCATGCACGACCCATAGCGTGGAAATTTATGTGGGTCGATCAGTGTGAAATTACTTTTTCTCGGGTCGTTCTTATGAAATGTCTAATCTCACGTAAAGCAACTTTAAATGTCGGTTTTAACTTTAGGATAGAATAAAGCCTAATGAGATTTTGATGATCTTTGGACTAAATGGCCAACCCAATAGGTGTACGGACGGAAATGGTCGGGCCCGCTTCATTGTGGGATCTTCCAACTCCACCACTACACCCTCAAAAGTGGGATGAGTATATTGGACCAACTTAATTGGATATGGCTCGGACCAAACCGGACCGGCTGGTTTGATTCGACTCCCAAGAGCATTGATTTGATTCTCAGTTCCACAAAAATGGAATTGGTGATTTCCAATTTGATTCCCGATTCGAGTAGGAACCGAACTAAACAAGACCAACTCTTTTTATAGAATTTTTTTTTTTTCTTAATAACACCAATAAACCCTAAAATGGTAACACCTCTGGTATTTTTTTTTTTTAAATTTTTAAATTTTCTTGCTAAGTGATTGGTTTCGTTAAACCAGACTAGATTGGTCAGTTCGGTCCGGTTCCCAATCTCAGGATTATCCGATTTGATCCCTGGTCCCAAAATCTAGGAACCGGGCCTCCCAGTCCAATTCTTGATTCCTAGATGGGACCGGACTAGACTGGGAACCGATCTTTGATCCAAAACCTGACTTTAGACATCAAATTATCAACATGATTTTACCACCTATTGAATAGACAACAATAATAATGATAGTGCAAGAAATTAAGATAGTATTAATCTTATTGTTCCTCAGGATAATGTAATCTGTTCGACATGGTCGAGCTAAATATTCCCGGAATTTGCTCGAATCAACAGAAGATATGGTCCAGTGATGATTCTGATTCTGGGTGAGGTATGGCTTGTGCACAGGTATCTGTCAACATGGTTCTTGATGGACGTGGCTTCGACGTTGCCGTTTGAGGCGTTGGGCTACTTGTTCTCCGGCAAGCCCAAGGTGGCCCTCTCTTGCTCCCTTCTCGGCATCCTCCGGTTCTGGCGTCTCCGCCGCGTCAAGCAGCTCTTCACCAGGTTCTTGCTCATCCAACCTCGTTCACCACAGAAAGCTCTCTTCAAGGAATTCACTGTAACTTCTGTTGCTGTCATGTGTTTTCTGCAGGCTGGAGAAGGACATCAGGTTCAACTATTTCTGGGTCCGTTGCACTCGGCTTCTTTTGGTACGTCGATGTATAATAATATGAACTCATTTATAGGCGATGTGGCGTGAGAGTCATGTTCTGGTAAAACTTCATCCGTGGTCCGTAAAGTTCGGCAAATTCTTGCAATTCGATCCATGTTATTTGAAAGACTACTTCATGTTTGATCGATTTTCGGGTTAGTAGCTTTCATTTGCCTCGAATAGGATCCATAGTTTAGATATCTGAAGAGGATTGGTCTAGTCGCATGAATCGGATTGATACTAAATTTTTGCCATGCGCGTGTGCGGTCTTAGGTGACGCTGTTTCTGGCGCACTGCGCCAGCTGCCTTTGCTACTTGCTGGCCGATAGATACCCGCACCAAGGCAAGACATGGCTCGGGGCCGTGAATCCGAACTTCCGGGAGACCAGCCTCTGGATCCGCTACATCTCGGCCCTCTACTGGTCCGTCACCACCATGACCACCGTTGGCTACGGCGACCTCCACGCTGTCAACACTGTCGAGATGATCTTCATCATCTTCTACATGCTTTTCAACCTCGGCCTGACCGCTTACTTGATTGGCAACATGACCAACCTCGTTGTCGAAGGAACCCGTCGCACCATGGAATTTGTAAGCACAACCACATTGATCAGTATGTGCATGACACCATGTTTATATAGTTGTCTACATTAGTCCTGTTTGGTTAAAATGATTGCAGATTTAAGCAAGTTAAAGGATCCATTTTGGTATGTCGAGGAGATTGATGTTTGCGTGATTTGGTTTTGTATGTGATGCAGCGAAACAGCATCGAGACAGCGAACAATTTTGTGTGCCGGAATCGGTTGCCACCAAGGCTGAAGGAGCAGATATTGGCTTACATGTGCTTGAGGTTCAAGGCGGAGAGCTTGAACCAGCATCAATTGATAGAGCAGTTGCCTAAATCGATCTGCAAGAGCATTTGCCAGCATCTGTTCTTGCCGACCGTGGAGACGGTCTATCTGTTCAAGGGCGTTTCTCGCGAAACCCTCTTGCTCCTGGTACGTCGCTTCACATTTACATAAGAGTAAAAAATCACAAAATTAATCTCTTATGGCATGCTAAGCCTATGGTCTATGTAAAAATCGGGTTACTAGACACGCAAAAATTTAGTCCTAGCCATCCATGAACTTTGGTTACTCCGGATGCGAAATCAGTGAAATTTTTCTGTTCTTTTGCTGCATGCCAATTGCCCTGAAAATCTAATGTCATCTGGGTAGGTGGCCAAGATGAAGGCCGAATATCTCCCACCAAGAGAGGACGTCATTATGCAGAACGAAGCGCCTGATGATGTCTATATCATCGTGTCCGGTGAGGTCGAAATATTCGACTGTGAAACGGAGAAAGAGCAGGTCACCGGGCTTTGCAGTCTGGGGACATATTTGGAGAAGTCGGCGCGCTCTGCTGCCGGCCTCAGGACTATACTTACCGGACCAAGTCCCTCTCCCAACTGCTGAGGCTGAAAAGGAATGATCTCATAGAAGCTATGCACACCCAACACAACGACAACATAACCGTGATCAAGAATTTTCTACAGGTTTGCCGCTAGCATAAGACATGGTTCGCGTTTCATCTGTTAAATCATCTGAGGCTTATGTTTTAACACTATGCGACACAGCATCACAAGGAGCTTAAGGATCTATGCATAGAAGACTTCTTCACGGACGCAGGACACGAGCATGATGATCTCCACTTGTTGACCGTGGCGAGTACCGGTAATGCTGCTATCCTCGAGAAGCTTCTCAAGGCGAAGTTGGACCCCGACGTCGGGAATTTAGAAGGGAAGACCTCGCTGGTACGTCTTCCTTAATCTCCGACCGATTCTTGTTTTCATTTGTACAACATATGCTCCAGTTTGGATTGAATAATGATTGCGTCACGGTTGATTCCCGAACTGGAATGCCGCTTCAGGATAGACATTATCTGTTACAGTTTGTCTGTAAATGGAAGTAAACTTGGAATGTTCAAACGTGTCAATTTACAAGTCCACTGATTATTTGGTTCTTTAGAAATGTGAATGTACTGAAAGTTGTTTGTTGCTCTTATGACTTTGCATCAGCACATTGCAGCATCACTGGGCCATGAGGACTGTGTCTGGCTACTGCTAAAAAATGGATGCAACATGCATTTACGAGGTAACGCGTTATCGCCTTGCAACCTCGCCGACTATCATAGATATATGTGCTCCTTATATCCTTAATGTCCTGCATGACAGACCGGAACGGCAACAATGCGCTGTGGCATGCGATATCGTCGAAGCAGCACTCAATCTTCCGAGTCCTGTACAGCTGTGCCGCCTCTTCTGACCCTTGCACAGCCGGCGACCTCCTATGCACTGCAGCAAAAAGGAATGATCTCGAGGTGATGAAGGAGCTCTGAACCATGGATTGAACATCGACTCCATGAATCACCAAGGCTTCACGGCTCTCCAGATCGCCATGGCTGAGAACCATGAAGACATGGTGAATCTACTCGTGATGAACGGCGCGAATGTTGCCTACTCAAACTTGCCCGATTTTCCTCCAGAAGCATTGAACGAAATGCTGAGAAGGAGAGAGACGGGGCACCGTATTGCCGTGGCCGATGGTGCCACATTGCAGGATATGCCAATGAGAATGCACGAAGTTGAGCGAGAACTGACGCAGGAGAAATCGGACATGGCTATTTGTGCGAGGGTGAGCATTTACAGAGGCCATCCAGTGGCAAGAAGAGAGAACCGTTGTGCCGAGGCAGGGAGGCTCATCCGATTGCCAGGTTCCATTGAGGATCTCAAGAGCATTGCAGGTGCATTCTCGTTCTTTCCTTCCACTCCCTTCTGAGTACGGATCATCTACTCGGTTTGTTCAAGAAAATGTCCAAAATGTCCAAAAGTCTTGAGTCTCCATTAGTCTGCTAGGAGTATCATCAAGAACTCTTCTGTTTTCGCAGGTAAGAAGTTCGGTTTCGATGCAACAAACACCATTATAGTGGATGAAGAAGGTGCAGAGATCGACTGCATCGAAGTTATTCGAGACAACGACAAGCTTTTTGTGGTCGAAGATTCGAGTTATTAGTCTCATTCCATGCTTCGGTCTGCTCTTCGCTTTATTAGGACGTTCAAGTATCATCAAGTAATTCCCATCAATCCTCTACCCGGAGGAGTTTTCTCTTCTGCTTCATCGTGTTGTGGTGAGGGATCTGATTCTTGAACTTGCCCAATAATGTTATGTATTAATTCAAAGAGAGAGATGCTGAGGAAAATGTGTACTGAATCTCACACATTAGCCAGAGAAAACATCTCTCTCTCTCCCCTCTATAACAGCACGGGAAATGACAAGAACTATAAAGAAATGAAGAAAGTAATTATAAAGTTATAGTTGTAAAATATTATAGATGATGGTGTTTTTCAGGAATGTAAGAGAACATGAACGTTAATAAAGTATATTCAAGAAATGGTAGATAAGATTATTGTAAAGAATAATTGAGACTCATCGGGAGAAGAAGAAAAAAATGATGAAAGATATGAAATAAATGTAGAATGGCCAAGTCTTCTCAATTGGAGGAGCACTAAGAAATGAGGGGGATAATTTCCTTCCTATCGAATAGAAAGTTACTTTCCTTAATCAAAACTTATTGTTATTGGTTCATCAAAAATGTTTACTCCACTAGTTTCCTCCACCCAAGACACAGGAAAGTCCAAAAATAATTTTCTAGAATTAGTTTTTATCAAACAAACTAACTCTGAAAAATAGCTATATTCATATGAACATTCTAATAACATGAATAGGGAAACCGGTTTTCCCACTTATATATAATAAGAGAAACTTAAAATTGCACATACATATGTAATTATGATATTTCTTCGTAGTAAATGCGGAAGAAGAAAAGATCAATGAAAGTCATAAATCTTAAAAACCCACCTCTTCTATAAATACTCAACATGATTGACACTTCTCAATGGAGATGGCTCTCCCAATTGCCGGTGAAAATTCCTTTCTTAGTAAAGTTTCTTTAGAAAATCAAGTACATTAAATTTGCCACACATCCTATAGTTCCTTTAAAGTATTTGTTAACATAAATCATCCAATTTAGGATGAGGACACTATAAGTAACATAACTTTTGTACAATATTTACTTAAATATCATAACTTTCGAATGTTATTCACTTGAGCAATATAACTTTTTCTCAAGAAATTTATCCAAAAATTTATGTAAATATTTACTTTTACCAACTCAATCATAAACTTTTAATTTTCATCAATTAATTCTTTAACATTTTCAAGTTTTGTCAATTGAGTTCATACGATCAATTTTAACTAGAAATTTCTGACATAAAGATTGGTTGTCCTATGTAATAGTCGACAACCTACGCAGGTCATCACGGAGGCTAAATAAAAATAAGGAAAAAAGAAAAAAAAAAAAATGAAAGAAAAATAAAAAATAACAAAAAAAAAATGTCAACTTCGGTCATTTCTAACTTAAATCGATTTGGATGGAGTCAATTGATAATAATATAAAAATATTTAAAAAAAAAATATCTAATGAAAAATTTTAAGATTAAATTAATATAAATGTGAGACGTTCAAGGTATCTTTTATATGTTTTTTTTTTTCTTATGTTAAAGTCAACATCGTGTGTTGCATCATGTGTTGGAAAGCAGGGACATGTGAGTGAGTTGATTGATGGTGCCAAAGGACAAGAGGCACTAGCCCATTTCCTTTGTAGGGATTCACCAAGGGGAATGAATAGCCCCCGGGATTGGATACTATGAAATGATTGCACCATGCCTATTGCCTCACGAACCAGAATATGCAAAAAGGAATTTCGCCCTATTCGCTCCGCTCAAATTTCACACTCAAAAGGCACTTGACAGCTTTGATCTGATTGAGCGTGACTCAGTGGGGTTCTCCCACGGTTGGCACACTTTTTTTCTTCTTATGCCATCAAAATAGATTCTGTTGAAAAAGAGAAAATAAAAATAAAAATGATTTTTTATATGTGTCGCAAAAATTTTGGTTATTTCGAATTAAAAAAATTCAAGATCCATGTTCCACAAGATTTAGATTAAATAAAAATAAAAAATCAATCCAAACATGTGATAATCTATTAAGATATAGGCATGCTTTATGTTGCTCCCAAACAAGCCCACTTCAAGCTTCCTGAAAAGGTGCATACTTTCCAATCTTTTCCTAGGAATTGAGGCCGGATGGACGCGGAAAAGTGAGATGGTTAGATCAAATATAACCTGATTTCGCGGTATAATAGGTCTGATCCCTTTTAAAATCAGCGTGCCTTGGGCCTCTATGTTTCAATTTGACAACTCCTTTCTTGATTTGGTATTTCCTTCTATAAGCTTTTGTTACTTCTGTCCATCGTTTAGGTTGATTTAATTATTTTTATTGAGATACACGTGTGAGGTCGTTAAGTAAGAAAGGTTTGCATTAAAGTTATGGCGTAATATGGATGAGTTATTATATCATAATTAACTCATAAGCCATTAATTTAAGCATTTAAAAGAAGATAAGTATAACTAAACATATTGATGGACTTGAGTTTGGATTGTTGTGGCGGCTCCCAACAATTGCTATCAAGGCTAGTGGTTTTGGATGAGCTAGGTGCAATATGTGTGGATCGACATCCTCAAGGAAATGGACATTGAATGTGAGTCCCGATTGAGGTTGTAGATAGTGTGCTCCTGCTAAGCTTAGCCAAGCCCAGCGATTAAAGAGAAGTCAATTAGATGCCGTTTTCAAGCCAAACATGGCTAAGCCATGATGAAGATTCAATTTAAGATAATGTTGGCATAGAAATAAGCCTAGATAAAATGAAAGCGGGTATAACATAGAAAGTTCACATTGAGGGAAAATTTGTTAGTATACATGTAGGATGCTAAGGGAAAGAAAACCCACATCGAGGAAAGTATATTTCAGTGGGCTCATAATTCATTAATTTAAGTTTTTAGAGAATGTTGCTTGAATATGGTCTCTCTCATCATGGTCTCTCTCGATGACAGCATCGAACTTCAGCTTCCGACAGCATATCACTTGTAAAATAATAAAAAGAAAGGTGGACGGACGAAGTGGGATATCTTTGGGGGTACGGTTCATATCTGCCATGAGGTTTTCCTTCTCTTCTTTTTTTGTGGATTCAATTGACTTGCCTGTGACGCAAGCAATTTCCATCGGAAAATCTCTAAGCTGTAATTATGTTGTTTCCCAACAAAGTCTCCCTTTGCTTCATGAACAATGGAATGGGTCCCTTCATAGCCAACCTCTTTTCTCGGCCTTTTTGGAAAAGTTGTCCTCCTAGGGACTACATTTCAACAACTCAACTTTTCAGCCATCGAAACCCTTGATATCCTCTCGTCACTGGCTCCATCAGGGACAGGTTTTGCCATAGCCATCGATGTCCATGGATTCGTATCCCGACCGAGTGTTTCTATTCGTGAATCGGGATCCTAATGATTTTAGATATGGACGGTCCAATGAGGGCAGGGCTTTTGATGAGCATTCAAAGCATATTTCGTTTCGATGGAACAAAATAATATGAACCGGAAGGATGAGATGACCCCCTGTCGGCGAGTTTGAAGATTTCCTACACCGTCCATCCTCATTTCTAAATTTCGTCCTGGTCTAGAGATTTATTTATAGGTAATGACTAATGTGTTCATAAGAATTCAAAAAACAACTGAACTCAGCCGAGCCAGACAGATCAAATTCGGCTTGTCTGTTTATTGATCTGGTCTTGGTTTGGGATATTTTTGTAATTGTCTTAATGATTTGGTGTTAGTTTATAACTTCGAAAATCGATAAAGTCGAACCATACTGATAAGCTAAGTAAATAAATTTACTTACCTTTTAACTAATAAAATTTGCAGCTTAATTTAACCAACTAAGTTATCCTTAATTTGACCAAGAGCTGGCTGTGATTGTTGTTGTTCTTACATTTAGTTTAGTATTAGCGTGAATATATTCCTTTTAGTCACTGGGACTTTTTATGTTAATTTCCACTCATCATTGAATTTCGGTAGTTTAAGCACGTATTAAACTTTTTACTGGTACATTCAGTTTCATGGTAACGGTTTGAAACCAAACCTAGGTTACTAGACTAGTTTTAGTTGTAATTTCGTTGGTTTTGTTTGGATTTGACTCGAGATTTTTTCAAACTAATGAACAGAAACTATCTTAGACCGACCCAAACTGAACCATGAACACCCCTACTATTTATAGTACAAAACAAAATACATAAGTTAGTTTCTCTTTTGTTGGCCGTGTAGATACATGTTGATAAACAGACATTAACCAAATAATGGCCGATTTGGATACACAACCTAGATGAATTAGTAATCTCTTACATTGCATTTGAATCTTAGTCTTAAGAATAACAAAAGGCAAATTACCAACAAAGTCTTAAATATATTGCATTTGTACCAATTCTATCATAAACATTTTTACGTTTTGCCAATGTAGTCCATTTGGCCAATTTTGGACAAAAATTGTTAATGTGGATGCCGACGGTTCTACATGATATGATCAACGTTAATATAGACAATTTTTAAATAATTTTTTTTGAATTTTTGAATTCTTTTTTGGAAAATCCAACTAGTATACATGTAATAAATCTACCATAAACTAATTTTTTACCATCAAAAACCATAAATCGATAGACCTCTGACAAATTTACTCTTCATCAATTTTTGTTAAATTTTACCATCAAATCGCTGAATTGAATAACACACAGGTGTAAATGTGATTGATCCAATTTAACAAAATTAAAGGAAAGTAAATTTGTTACAAATATATCAGTTTAAAGTTTGTTGTGGTCAAAAAAATTAGTTTAAGATAAATTTATCACTAATACATTGATTTTGGATTTTTGGTAGTCAAAAAATTAGTTTATGGTAAATTTATCATAAATGTATAAATTTGAGGTTTTTCATGGTATTTGTCCTTTTCCTTTCTTTGTTTTTCCCATTTCTTTTCACCAATAGCCGGTCGCCAATGAGGTTTGGCCTCGCCTGGGGGAGGGTCTCCCTCGCCTGTGGTAGCGAGCGACCTCATCAATCCTCACCTAGGCTAAGGTGAACACTAGCAAAGGCCCCTCTTGCTAGATCTAGTAAGTTGACCATTGCCTAAGCCAAGGTAGCCTCATCAGGCTTCAGCTACGTGAGGGTCGACCTCGCTAGTGCTCACCCTTGTCCTTGCTCATACGAGGCCAACCCTCATTAGCCATCATCTGCGGCAACACAACCAACCGCTAGCAAAAAGAAAAAGGGAAAGAAAAAGAAAAGACTTAGAAAAATCGTTCAAAAGTTTCCAAAAATTGTTAATATCAAATTGATTGGGTAAATCATATTGGCAAATCATCAAAATAATTAGGACTCAAATGACTATATCAAAAAATTTAGAACTAAATTGATATAAATATAATAGATTTAGAATTTGTTTGGTAATTATTCCGAATGGATAAAAGACACCTAATGAATAACATACTTCTTCTATGACGTTTTAAAACACCTAATGAATAACATACTTCTTCTATGACGTTTTAAAAAAATCATTGCCCATTAATTTTCTTTTGTTAAAAATATTTCAAAACTTTTTTCTTTTGTTTTGGCTGAGTACGAGAAAGAAGAGATACGAATCGAATCCAAGATCTCTCTTTGAACTTCTTTAAGGCTTGCTCATCATGGAGTCAAAATCCCTTTTTCCTAATCACATAATTAATCAAGATAATCGATAGTACTGATTCCAGTTTTTGGATGGTGGGGCTCAATATTTTACTTTTGTGTGCTAGACGTATCCAATGTCTAGATACGTGTAATCGTCCGGGAAGCACACGTATGTTTTTTTTTTTTTTTTTCTTTCCAATTTAACTTTAACTAATTAAAAAAATGCCTCGAATGAAATGTTGGGTACGAAAAGAAGACGATTCCACATTGTAGAAATCAATCAATCTTCGATGCACGGAGTCCAATCATTCGTACAATAGGAATTTGATGATCTCTCTCTCTTTCTCATCATGAAAGGATGCTAGAGTGTTCATTTTGCCTTTCTCCAACTTCTAAGCATATGCGCTTCACTAGTTACTAGGTTGTTGGCACACATGACATATTTTTTAATGGAAAATTTAACCGATAAATACTAACTTTATTGCATGAATATCAATTCAGTTCCAAGCTTTTCAATTTTACTAATTCAATCCTTAACTTTTATGCAAAATTTCAATGTAATCATTTCGCCTAACTTTGGTCAAAAATCGTTCATGTGGTGGTTTAGTCATCATTAGCAGTGATTCCTAACAAAAATTGATTAGAATAATTATATTGATTTCGCACGAAAATGCAGGAATAAATTAACAAAATTCAAAAGTTTAAAATTAAAGTGGCATCCATATAATATGTTCAAGACTAATTGGGTATCATTCTCTATTTGAAGTTTTGAACTCAAGTAATTAGCAATAATTTCTTTTGATAGGACATGTCGTTTTTGGCATGTAAAATCGAAGAAAAAAATTGTAGCTTGAGTTACGATAATAGCTGGAATTTTTTCCATTGTCAAGCATGTTCATGTAAATATTACTCAAGAAAATAAAGAGAAAAGGTTCACTAAAAATCCTCAAACTTAGTTGTGGAATTCGATTAGATCTTCTTACTTCGATGTAGATTATGATTCTTCAAGGCATGACGGAAATCTTATCACCAAAGGGAAACAGAATAATTCCTTAATTTGGTGATACACTTCAAATTCGTCGCCAAATTAAGAAATTGACAAGTCAAGATTCATTATCGTATTCTAGAGGCAACTAAAGGGAACTAAACTTTGTCGAAAAAATCTTTATTAAATGATGTTGTGCATATCGCAAATGACATGTTTAGATTAATCACTTATTGAGCATGGAGCCATGAATTAAATTTTACTTACTAGACACATCATTTACTAGACGAAATTGGGTCCACTTGTCAATGCATCAAAAACACATCCCTCCATTCGAAAATGTCCACGAGAGCTGCTCAACCCAAGAAGCATAAAGTGGAATGATTTTACTCTTGTACCAATCCAATGACACTCACTAAAGAGATGGTCTCAAGAGATTCCCAAATTATCATTCCCTCCACTTCTTGGGAAACACCCATTATTGCACCCAGCAATTTAAACCCCCTTTTAACATAGAAACATGTGAATAAACCTCTTTTCTTTCAATACTAACCCACTTTATAAATCCCCTCTCTCCCTCTCTCTCCCCCCTCTCCAAATTACAAATAACCCACTAAATATATATATATATATCGATATCAATATCCTAAATTATATAAATATCTATCATTGCGAGCGCTGAAATAGCTCGAACTTTTGAACACCCATTCAGATTGCACCAGATAACTCAATAGCGTAATCTCTAATTTACTATTGATTTACGCGTAATCTCAACAGTTCAACGATACAGATTGATTCGAATATATCGATAATTTAATATTGCGATTTCGATATGTCTTTTTTTTACACATAATCCTATCAACTGGAGGATGATACATAAGCATTCAAAAAAGCATCCGTGCATATGAGTGTTTCCTTATAAACATTGCGATTTCAATGTCTTTTTTTACACATAATCCTATCAACTGGAGGATGATACATAAGCATTCAAAAAAACATCCGTGCATATGAGTGTTTCCTTATAAATATTGCGATTTCAATATGTCTTTTTTTTACACATAATCCTATCAATTGGAGGATGATACATAAGCATTCAAAAATACATCCATGCATATGAGTGTTTCCTTATAAATATTGCGATTTCAATATGTCTTTTTTTACACATAATCCTATCAACTGGAGGATGATACATAAGCATTCAAAAAAACATTCGTTTATATTAGTGTTTCCTTATAAATATTGCGATTTCGATAATATAATATTGCAATTTCAATAATTTGATTCGAATATATTGATAATATAATATTGTGATTTCGATATATCATTTCTTACGCATAATCCTATCAATCGGAGGATGATACATAAGCATTCAAAAAATACATCCGTGCATATGAGTGTTTCCTTATAAATACGCATGTCCATCTCCATCACCTTTTTAAATATCTTTTCACCATAGCTCTCTTTCTCTATCTCCCCCTCTCTCTTTCTCTCTTTGTACCCTCAAAGATGAATCCGCACTCACTATCATCATCATGCAAGAACGCCACCACTTCATCGGTGAGTGGCTTCTACAACTTCCTCACACAAGCGCTCGACGACTTGAATTCTTCCTTCCCGTCGTCGTCATCTTCGTCGTCGTCGTCGTCGTCGTCTTCGACCTATGGCAACAGCTTCATGTCGATTCAGTACCTGCAGCAAGTCCTCCATTCGCTCCGGTCGGTACACTCTCGGCTGACCTCCCTCGTCCACGAGCTCCGCCTCCCCGTCGGCGAGAAGTGGCTCGACGAGTACATGGACGAGAGCGCCAGGATCTGGGAAGCTTGTAACGTCATCAAGTTCGGCCTCTCTCGGATGGAGAGGTATTGTACGACCGCGTCGAATGTCGTCTCGTCGATCCTCGGCTTGCATGATCATCACTTGGATCGTCGCCAGGTAACTTATCTATATATCCATAAGCATGTTGAAGGAAATCAGCCCTCTTTCTCTTTTTAATTGTTCGCAAGGTTTTCATTGAAACTTGGATGTTTCCTGATTTTGCTATGATTGTACCACACAAAGACAACCCTATTGATTTCGTTCTTTATCTCGTTTGAGCTTTGAAAAGGCGCTTCGGGCTATAGACGAATGTAGAAGAGAGGCGTTGGTGTTGGAGGAAGAGAACAAGCACTTGATGGAAGCAAGAGTTCAACCACTCTCTCTATGCTTCAACGAGAACGTTTCATTAGAATCCAACTTCAATGGTTTCAGTGGCTTTAGGGGCGCTCTCTTTGCGATGAGGAATGTGAGCTCATTGCTCCTGATGGTTCTCCTCGCCGGCCTCGTCTACACTTGGCCGGAGTCGATCTTCCACCAAGGAGGGAATGAGGGGCACGCCGTGTTCGGGTCGAATTTCATGATCTCGTCGTCGAGGATCCAACAGAGGATGGCCAGTGAGATCCACCGGATGAGCCGGCGGTCACCGCCGCCGCCGATCCTTCTCTACGAGTTCAGGAGGGCGAGGCACGGCATGGAGGAGCTCAGGGGGGTGTTGGAGAGGGGAGAAGAGGGGGAGCATCATCAGCTGGGGCAGGAACATGTGCAAGACAGGGCTGAGAATTTGAAGGGCTTGATTGGGTGTTTGAGGAGTGGGGTTGAGAGTGTGATGGTACAACTTGATGATTTGTTTGATGAAATAGTTGAGGCAAGAAAGAATCTTTTGGACTTGTGTAGCCGTAGATAGAGAGAGAGAGTATGTGTTTGCTTTCAAAATTTCAAACATGTGAGGCAATCAATTGATTGATATAGAGGAAAAGGTGCAAGAGGGTAAGATCATTAGATTCCCCACCCAAAAAGAGAGGGAGAGAGAGAGAGAGAAGAGGGTAGAATGAAAGTTGTCAAATTGGTTTGGTTCCATTGTTTTCTGGAGGATTTTTCTTTTTTATTAGTACTATTTATGAAATGTAAAGACAGTTCTAGGAGTCTCACATTTGCCTTGTAAAAGATGCAGGTGAATCAAATTCGGTTGTTATTGAATTTTCTTTGTTGCGTGCAAGTGTTATTTAAGCTGACCAAATGCAGATTATAATTGCCCAGGGTGACGCCCATAAAGAAGATATTCGATAATTATAACTAACTTATTTACATATGATCAAGAAAGTTTGAGCGATGCAATTTTTCATGAATATATGACTAGGATTTTTAATCTCAATAGTGCAATTCAAGTAAACATAAGTGAAAATCACAATAAAAGAAATCATTATCTTATACTATCTCTCTCTTTTCTCCTTTGATTTGCTTCTCTTTTGCTTCTCCTTTTGGTTGATATTATGTTGGTTTCCTTTGCCTCTTCTGATTTCAACGCTCTTCTGGTCGAACAAAGTATGGGATGCTTTTGAAGTATTGGCAGACTTTTAAAGTTTAGGCTATTGTTGGAGAGTGCCCCTAAAGCATTCGCTAAGTAGCTAATGAAGGAAACTCTGCAATTTGTAACACATCATCTTTCTTGATTTATACGTAATAAGAGCAATTTTGGCACTTGTCTATTCAACATTATAAAGATCTACAAACCATATTGAGCCCGTTCAAGAACACAAGTTCTCGTGCAATTTTTTGTATTCTCTATGTTTTCGAGCAAATCTCTCATATTCTTAGGAAACAATAACAGGGTTCTTGAGCCTGCAAGAGTTGAAACAACTCGCCTTAAAAGTTCCACAAAAGTAATTTTCTTTTTTCCCCTTCTTCCCTCTCACTTTATTGATCTGCAACTTAGGATCCACGGTATTTGAAAAGCTACTAGAGAAACTTTTTTTTTTTTTTATCTTTTCTTCCGTTCTTTCAAAAGGGGAAAATATATTCAATGCGGAAAATTCCCTGCAAGTTCTTGGCTTTGAAGAGAAGCAAGGTAACTATTCCCAGTAAAGAAACAAAGGGGCGAATATCTGATCTGCGCTGCATTTGCTTTAATGTAAAGCAAAATTATCCCCAACAGAAGGACAGATTCCTCTTCCTCTCCTTTTTTAACAAGAGGAAGGTGATAATGATTCTTCTTGTTTGCTCAGAAGAACACATTTTTTATATTCTCCTTTTGATTAAGATGGTATTCTTTTTTTTTCTCTACATTGTTTTTACTAATTTAGATATTCTTTCTTCCTTTCGAGAACAGTTGTGTGGTTTGACTATAGCTTTGCTTTTAATGGCCAACATCCTCGCTGGCTGTCATTCACCAACCTTGTACGTCAAAGTCTTTCCTTATTTCTCTCTCCCTCTGGGGCCTGTAGGAACATCATCAGATTGCTACATCTGTCGAGACAATAGGGTTGGTTCAGTCTGCTACCGACGTCTTTTCCAGTTGTTATTGTTAGGTTTCGCTGGTTTTGAACCCTCGGTCAACCTGGTCTTCATTGACAGTCGACTGGTGCTGGTAGGCTCGTAATTAGAAAAACAAAGAGAGAGAAAGAATGCAGAGAGAGAGAGAGAGAGAGAGAGAGTTGTCATTATAGCTCTTGTTGCTTCAAAAGCTCAAAAGTCACAAATGCTATCCCTTTTCACATTATCGAGTTCCATTTTCCCCTGCCAACATCTTACAGGAGCTAAATAAACTATGGTTAAACATTAGAAAGTACTGGAGAAGTAGGCAAAAGTAACTCTTAAAGGTCCAATCAATTCTTGTTTTCAGTGAGCTCGCCAATGAAAGCGAGTCCTTGACTAGACCTCAGTCCATCTAAGTCCACGATAGTTAGGTTAGTTTATTATGACATGGCCTGTTCACAGGACACCGTAAATTAATAGGCAGAATGATGACTCCCATGACATCAGTAGTTTTAACTATTCCAGTGATCCAGCCATTTACAACTACGCTCAAAATCACCAAGGAATATCCATGGGTCACCTAGCGTGTTCGAATTTGACATTACATAGAAGTTCAACACCCACTGTATTACAAAAACCGATCAAATATACATACATACAATCGACTAAGAAGTTCAATATGCTTTGTCAATCGGTCAACACAGACAGAAGGATTGTCTAAACCTGTCTGAACTCCCATGCTGTACATTCTCCATCTTCAAACGGTTCCGTTTTTCACTGGAAGAAATCTGTCAAGTTAGCAAACAGAAAGGCCAGTCTTCACCACCACCACTTAACTGAACCTGATCTGTCCATGCACTGAAACAAAAGTTAATAAATGCACATGTTGAAAAACTACACCTTCGTGGGCACCGTTCAGTATTTCACCTCCATAAAGAGCAACTTCATTTCCTCCAAATGAGAAACATGACAATCATGAGATTTCTTTGAGATTGCCACAAACTTAAGAGTGAAGTAGAATTAGCCAAGATAAGGCACTAATACTTGCTTCCACTAGCAAATCATATTTACCGTTGCTCTTATATTAGCACAGAAACTATTGATCTGAACAGCCCAAATCTCAAGTCTGCACTAGATATCTGGATTTTCCTCTTTCAACTCATAATCTTAATAGCTTTTGTCCTTGTCGAAACTCTCAGGACTTTGACCATGAAGGCAGCACTCTTCCTCCACTGTTAACATTCGATGCATCGACATCGACATCAAAGTCATAATCCTCAAAATCCAAATCATCTATACATGTAATGTCATCGCCTGGCTCGTTGACAGCTTGATTATTGTAATTTTGGGCCTCGATTACTGTGGCTCTTTTCTTCGAGCGACCAGTGCTTCTCGTGAAATCATCATCCTCTTCATAGTTGGGTTTCGTGCCTCCATTTGCCTCTCTTCTCCTTTTCATGGAATCCATACTATCATTGCTACTGCTGCTGTTTCGATTATCTGTTCCCTGGTATTCCCTAATGGTGGTTTCTATGGTTTCTAGCAACCGATCTCCATACTTGCTTACCTTCGCCCTACACAGAAACATAAAAATAATTATCTGCTATTAGCAGAGCATGTGAGATAAAGTCTCCTCATAACTTACTTCCCAATGCCATTGATTTCAAGCAGTTCTTCCTTTGTTCTGGGAATTCTTTTGCTGATATGCTGAAGTGTAGCATTGCTGTCAAGGACCCAAAAGGAAAAAAGCAAGGGGGCTCGATGAATATTCACTCAATAGCACCACAAAACAAACAATTACAGACTAAACTCATGAAGGAGATGAGCTCACCCAAATATGTGATATGCCATGACCCCATCCCCAGCTTCCTTAACAAGAATAGTCCGTAGCATACGCAATGAAGTGTATAATTTGGCTGACAGGATCTGAAATACAAGGAGTTCCACAAGCGGTAAAGAGAGACGAGCAACTTCATCCTTGTTCTTAGGAGAATGGACAAGCTAATAGATGCGTGCTCATGCATATATTTCCATACCAGATCGCCTTGAGCTTCAGGTTGAGCAGGACCGTCTATCTGAGGCATCAATTTCCCAGAAGTCAACAATCCTTTGGCAGGAGTTACATCAGATTTACTAGACTTAGATATCTTTGCCACGGAAGGAAATCTGCAAAATATGGTGGCACTACAGTCAAGCAAAAATTGCTTCATTTAGATTATCCTAGTATGTTACACATTTTGATACAAATATTAAGCTTTCAAAGCAGATCAAACAAATAATATGGAAAACTGGTGGCCATACTGTGGCTAAATCACCTAAAATGTATGGCTACTCAAAAGACTCAAGCGCAAATCTCCCAGTAGTAATGGAGATTTCATAGTTTTGTCACAGGACAAGTATGAGCAATACGTTTCACAACACCATGATCGAACTGTTAGAATATTTAAATGTTAATCACACATTTATCTAACAGCTAAAGCTTTTAGAGCAATCGGCTGTGGTCTCACCAAATTTCACATGGTATTAGAGCTGGAGATCATAAGTTCAAATCTTTCCAAGCCTTATTTGTGTCCTCAATTAAATTTCCATGCCTAGTACTAAGCAAAAGAGACCAGACTAAGCGTGAAAAGGAGTATTAGAATACTAAAATGTCAAATCACACCTTCATATAACAGTTTAAGCTTTTAAAGCAATCAGCTATCATCTCACCAAATTTCACAAACCTTTCCTAGGTGATCCTAAAGTTTCAAGTTTTCTTTTTTTTGGAAAGGTACTGAGGGGGTACCACCCTATATACTAAACGGCTCCCAGCAGAAGCCACTTATATCAAAATTATGCACAAAAGCTGCTTCTAACATTTTCAACAAATTTGATGTATGAAACTGAACTCTCCTGCTATACCAAAAGTGAAGAGCGCACAACCAATTATCCTAAAAAGAATCCCAGGAGGATTTAACTCTTTGAAATGCCCTTGTGTTTCTCCTATTAAGCAAAAAGCCAAGAAGAGAAATCATCTAGTAATCAGTTCTTTTCAAGATGCAAACCCACAATTCACATCATACCATAACTGAGGGCAGCAAAATTACCCCTAAAATAGCTCCAAATTTTTCTGATCCTAAAACTTTAAGTTGTCGCACAATAAACCATATCATCCGCATGTATCTACTGATCGATCAAACTGCTTGAATAAATCTTTCATCCGTGCGTCAATGACAAAGATGTCAAATTCTGCTAAAATTTGACCTCAAAAACTAGTACCATCTGCAAGAAGGCTTACAATCTAATAGCATGAAAGGTGTTAGTTTCCCACCTAGAGGAAGAACTATAATTGAAGGGAGTTCAGGATAAAAGAGCAGCAGTAAAGGCTGCAGGCCAAGCACAACAAATTGCTCTCACAAAGGGGAATTGACTACATCAATACTCCATGCCACTGCTCCTATTAAGCACCATTTTCTCTCTGAGATTATAAACTCAACACTTTTAAACCTCATATAACCTTTTTACCACTCTTCTAGCGTAAGATCACATTTTAAACTTGGAACATTACTTCAAATGATAAATCACTATAGGTAGCTATCTCTAATCTAACTTATAATGAAAGGGAACATTTCTCCCAGTCTTCCTTCAAATTCCTAGTTATCCCCCAAAGCTCCTAATCTTGAATGCATTTGGATTATTTTTCCCGATGAGTCAACGCATAAAGAAGTAGATTTGAGTCGCAGATATGTTGCAATCATGACTTTACTGGAATTGAGATCCAATTCTATGATGAATGCCACCTGACAAAACAGGTATGATGGGTATGAAATTATAAATTCATTGCAACCAGTGACTAGAGAGAGAGAGAGAGAGAGAGAGAGAGAGAGCATTGATGTGAGGGGCATTTGTGGAAAGGAAAGGCCTTGGACAAGATGCAAAAGTGAAACACTAATGGTCAGATGAGACAAAGATCCAGCATCTTACCACAAAAATTTACAGCAGATCCTGTTGGCCCTAGTGGTTAGAATAGTCGGTTCATTACAATAGATAGCAGCAAATAAACGCCCTCAGAAGTGGTTAGTTATATTAATCTTTTTTTTTTTTTTTTTTTGCCAAACACCCATGAAAGTCCATGACCAAAACAAAATATCTATAATAAATTGTTGTTTCACTAATTAAGTCCCTAGTAGACCCACAAGATGCTTGTAACCAATAAATGTTGATTGTCATTGAAGGCAAGAAAAGGTTACTTTGAAATATCTCTTTGTTAAATATAAAATATGAAATGTCAAAGCTCCACAAAATTTGAGTAAAAAGCATGCAAAAGTCGTGTTAATTTGGACAGGGATTAGAAGATTCAGATGAAATGCATCCTATGTGTCTCTAAGACATAAGTGCAATTCAAGCTAAGATTATGGAACAAAGAAAGTTTCCAAAAAAGCAATGCAACACCCTATCGGGGTAGAATAGCAAATGCATATGTAGGCACATGGTTAATAAGCACCATGAGATGCTGGTGATAAATTTCCGACAATGAAAACAGAAAAGTTACTTGGTTCAGCGAAGGGATGCCCCTCTCATCACCAGTTAAAGAACAGCAAAATTAATGACAAACCTCAGTATGACAGATTGCCTCCCAGAGCAAAGACTGTAAGCCTTGGATTCATTTACCTGAACAGAAACAAACAAAGGAACATAGTCTCCTGTCTGAAAGCAAAAAGCAAGCATCCAAAAGGAGGGAGGAAAATTTTCTTCTCAATTAAATGATTAACCATAAATTTCATGGCCTCACGGAATCATAGCAGCAATATCTACCTTCAGTATTGATGACAAAGATCCATAAAGGTCACTTTTCCTAACATCCTCCACCAGGAAATCTTCAGTAACAAGATGCCGTAGCACACGGGAAGCTTCTCCCTTTGCTAGATGTTTCCCAGCTCCATGCAAATTCAACTTTTCATGTCGATGCTTTTTGACCTGATTTAACACTCCAATTTGAGAATCAAGCAAACAAAGACCAGGATGATCAATGGAGAATATCTAAGTTACTGTCTCAACATACAAATTGATTCAAAGAACCCCTGTAAACTTCTAATATGTGAGCTGAAGAAAACTGCTGCCCTGCTAACTTCACCAACTCAACCTACGCAACAGTAATTCCACATTCAAGTATGAGCAAAAGTCTTAGCTCGCAAGAGATTGGAGCAAACCACCACAGTAACTGAAAAAGACAAATAGTAAGCATTCAAACCAATTGCTTTGCAATCTCAGTCACATCCTTCTCAACAAAACTTTTGATCTTGAGGCAATTGTCACATGTTTTTCCGCAATTATTGGAATCAAATTTTTCTCCAAAATGAACAAGCTGCAGGAGACGTCGACAATCAACATCATTTTCACAGTAACTGACCTGAAACAGTTGAAATGACTTTCAGACCATCTATAATAATTGGAACTTTAGAAAGCATCATTTGAATCAGTACAATACCATGCGCAGGAGATTGTCAGTATTTGTTTCGAGTACCCTTCCTGAATTCGCCATATTGATACGGTTATAACCATTTGAGAATGGACTTTGCTCTACTACTCCTTGGCTAATCATATGTTTTACGCGTATCTGTCAAAGAAAATATAGAATACATAAAGTTCTGTTATTTTTCCCTGATGTGCCATAATGTACTGAAGAGGTTACACAAAAGGAATTGTCAAAGCAATATTTTTTTTAGTACTTTAGAAAAAGAACTTGACAAAATTAACCAACTTTCAAATTGCAAAGTCGAGCATGAACAAGAAAAGTCAGTACGATAAAGTCTTTGGAGTTATAATGTTCATAAACATACTAAAAGATGTAGGAGAAGGATAAGAAATATGAGTGCATAAATTTGGAGAAGAATCGCTGTATCAGCATTACATAATCACTGTAACTGTAGTACAACACACAAGACGAATGCTGACCATCTCGTCCAGCACGACCACATTCCTGTGATATAACCAAAATCCAGAATTATCACCATGTCATGAGCTAAACCAAAAACATTGAATTACACACTGATTTTATTAATGTTCAGCAACTGAAACTTCCAGCACTCAAATGCTCGATAGAAGCATCATCATGTTTCAAAATGTACCTGGTGATAACCCTCAATTGATTTAGGAAGGGAATGATGAATTACAAAGCGGACATCTGGCTTGTTGATACCTACAAGACACATTGTCCATGGTCAAAATGCTATCGCATTTGATTACTACAATCAGAAATTGGTGAGAAAAGAGATACCCATTCCAAATGCCACTGTGGCACAGATTATATTGATCTCATCTTTGCTCCACTGCTTTTGGACAAATGCTCGTTGAGCAGGGTCCATGCTCCCATGGTAAAATGCCGCTTTATGTCCATATTCCTGACAAATACAATCATTATTTTTAACAAGTTGTGAACAAGTAAAGGATCCCTTGAGTCTTAGCTTTTATCGAAGCAACTTATCTAACAAATAAAAGGAATAAAAAAGAAATCTGCTTTGCCTATTGCAATATAAGGCACACAACCCTGTGAAAATATAGGAAATTAAGAAATATTGATTGAAGAATATGAAATATACTTTGTGTACTCAAAAACGAGAGAGAAATATGCAAAAAGACTCAAATTTGTCTTCCCCCTTGATACTCTTGCACCACATAGCATGTTTAATATCCAAAACAACAAGATGATACTCATACTAATCTTCCATGAATTCATGGTACAATAATGGAAAAGTCAAAAAGGACATAAAAACCTAGCATCAAGAATGGAGTAAAATTAGCAAACATTCGACTGCAGCATGCAGCTAACATATGTACACCTGACAAACATATTCAGAAATCGGTAAGAAAATAAATGCCAATGCATGTGCAAATGTACACGAGCATGCAAGCATATATACACAAGTAAACAATTGAACATGAATGCAATGCATGTGGTAGAGACACAGATAAGGAGAAAAAATCTATATGCAATGTATGCAAAGCCACTGCAGTGCATACAGAGCTTCATGAGTCCTACACTCGCCAAAAAAGAGAAAATTTTCATGGGCTTGGTTGAGCTAAAAAAAGGATAGTCAATTCAGACTTGCAAGGAAATTCAACGTTTCTGGATTGGGTTGGGAGGGGGGGAGGAGAAGGATACGGTTTCTTTAACAATTCGGAAATAGTCCTCTCTATGAAATAAAAAATTTAAAAAAAGGGAAGCTAAATGGCATATACTATATAGTAAATCAATTTTGTAAGCACTACTCAACAACCAAAACTAGCAATCAAATCCAAGGTGTCATCTTTTTTAGGCTAGAAATAATTTTTACAAAACTGAATCTATCTGATCATAGCAAGCAATCATGGCATGTGATCATATGTAGCTGAAGTCAAGCCAAATTTCAATTAAGGGAGCTACCATCTAGATGAGTCTGAATTCCATCAATTTAGGTCAATATAAAAAATCATAAAATCAATTCATATCAATCTCAAGCATGAAATTTTAACCCTCATGTCTAATATTTCATTCAAAAGGATGTGATGAATTGTGTTATTACCATGCGAAACATAATGCTGTCAAAGGTTTCGGCAAGTAGTTTCACGTAAGGTGTACTACCGAACTCTCATACTAGATTATTCCAACCAGTTGGAGGTTATGTTCTAGCCTCACCAACAAGTCTTTAGTTCAACAAATTGAGGGACTTGATTTAAAAAATAAAAATAAAAATCAAGCTGTCTCCACGTGAATATTATCCTATATGATCAAACAACTCTTAAATATGGTTGCCAACAGCATCAAACAGGACCAACCTGTAACTTTTCGGCAACCTTCTCACAGTCCATTCTTGAGAGACAATAAATTATCCCGCATTCATCAAAATGATTTTCTTTAATGAATTTGTCTATGTCCTCCAGACACTTTTTCGTCTTTGGAATGACAGAATACCTGCAAATTTCCACAATCAGCTATAATTTCCACAGCTGAAAGATAAATGTCTCACTTAGATGCAAACCGTAAATTTGGACGATTAAAACTCTGCCGGAAAATAATGCAGTTGACAAGAGCAAGAGCTCGGACAACATCTTCTTTGACACTGGCTGTTGCAGTAGCAGTTAAAGCTAACACTGGAGTGCTAGGGAACTTCTGTTTCAGAATACCAAGACCCTGCATAACGTACAAGATGATTGGCATGAAAGATGGAGCAGTACCAGTAGCATAAAACTCAAGAAACTTTTACCTCCATACCTGATAGTCGGGTCTAAAATCATGACCCCATTGACTCACACAATGGGCTTCGTCAATGACAATCCTAGCAAGAAGTTCACGAGCATGTAAACTTTCCAACTGCCGCAACAAAACATCGCTTCTGCATTCAAAAAAGAGGCAAAAAAAGCTTTCTGAAATATTCAGAAGAATGTAAAAGAATATGTTATTAACTTCTTGGAGAAGAAAGTGCTATAATTTCTTTTGAAAATTAATAATAGTAGATATTCAAAAATTAGATACTTCATTCAGATATTTCAAGAGAAACTGGGGTCAAACAACAAGCACCAAAGTATTATCTAGATGGTCAAGCTACTAGATGAGATGTCCTTCAGAGTTAAATGCATTAGCACTCCCGCGCCAAGGCTGGACTTTTGCCTAAGATTTAGGATCGCAATTGATTATGAGTGGGGAGGTAAAAAAAAGGGCTAGAAATATTTGAGCTCTGAATCCTGCTTTAGTGCCACGTACAAATTCTTAGAGCACTTCCAACTTATCTTAAATATTTCTCCGCTCGATGATTTATCTATCTATAGATATGTGTTCAGCCTTCATCACTTATGTTTGAATTATGAGCCTTACCGTACAAAAGCGCAGCAGGGCCATTAACTGATTTAATTCATCCACTGAGTGGTCTGATTTTATGATGTTTTTATATGTCTTGAGCTATAGATAAGCCAGAAGCTGCCTCTTAGCTATGCTCCAGGAGTTTAAAAACCAATTTTTCTTGCATCATTTGTGAGGAGAATAACACTCACTTGGCAACCTTCTCAGGTGTGACATATAGGAGCTTGAATTTGCAATAATCAGAATTGAGTTCTCTAAGGATCTCCTGCTGTTCACTCCAGTCCATGTTAGCACTTAAGTAAGTCGCAGGAATATTAGCCTACAAGAAAAGAGTGCAGGAGAGCATTAGAGAAACAGTCCCGAAAAACCAGGATAACTGAAGATATATGATGTAGACACGAACATGTTAATCTGGCAAGTTACCTGCAACAAATGCATTATTTGATCTTGAATAAGTGAAACGAGGGGTGAGATAACTAATGTCACCCCTGGACATATTAGAGCTGGAAGCTGTCAGGAAAAAAAATAAAAGAGGAGTAACGCACAAGCTTTGAAAAACTTGACATAGTGGATTCACAAGCCATCACACATTCCAAACCATGCACATCAAAACAGGAAGGTTTTGTAGCAAAGTTACATGGATAATGGGACAAACAGCATGTTGAGAGAATGTCAAGTACCTCCATTTTTCTATGGAACTCTAGGCCAAATGAAGCAAAAGAAGCACTTACTGTACTAAAGTAATATTGCATGAACACAAACAAATATCAACCCTCGAACTTAATTTACCTGGTATGTCAAGCTTTTTCCACCTCCAGTTGGCATTAAAACAAAAACATCATATCTACTCATTGTAGCATTTATAATTTCTCGTTGGTTTGGGCGGAAAGAATGGTTCCCAAATACTTTTTTGTTATGATCCTGGCAGCAAAAGTTAGTAAGCAACAAGAGGTACAAGATATGCAAATAAAAGCTAAGTATTAAGTGGGCAACACCTCCAAGCTTTTTGTCCACGGGAAGCTCCAGCTGCTCCACTTTTTATCAATTGAACCTTCAGTATAATTAACTTCCACAGGCTTTTGAATGTATGAGTCTCTATCCACAGGACCTGATGAAACAGGAAACCTATCTGAAGTGAAAGAAACTGATGGCGAGTTCCATCTGTCATAACCACCAGGCTCATTTTGTGGATGAACATGGGCTTCTAGTCTAAAAGGTTCTACCCTAGATCCAAATGCTCGAGGTGTTTCATACAGGGAAGACGTCGGGGGCGCTGCAGATGCAGAAAAATGAGACTTTCTCCTTTCCTCATCAACCGTAAGAGAGCGAAGATGATTCTCAAGCTGCTGAATTTGCCTATTGAGGTGTGACCTAAAAAATGTGCATACATACAGCATTTAAAAGTTATTGCATCCCCTATTAGAGCTTCTTTCTATAACATCTATACAAAAGCTGGAAATTATAACTAAAAGATTTTCATTCCTCCATTTTGCATGCATTAGATTCCAAGCAGAAAGGACTTTACAAAGAGAAGAAGCTGGGTAGGAGCAAACCTATCATGACGAAGCTTCTCCACCGCTTCTGGAGTTAGTTCGGTCACATTGTCAAGGAGCTCGTTGGATATTGCAATTAAATTGTCCTTCATTTCCTGCAAATGACGTGCAGCATCGGGGCAAAGGCCTAGCTGTATCCATTACAATATTGAGCATATCAAGCGTGGAAGAGAACAATATACGGCATCTTAATGGGACAAATGAAACTGGCCAACTCACTTTTAACCCATGACTGCAATTTGAACGCAGCTCCTCAGGCAAACAACTTTCATCTTGTTGTAAACTATTCCTTTCCACATCTGGAGTTATGGGTGGAAGCTTCTGGATTGATGGTTGAGGTGTTGAAGTGGATTGATAATGCTCCATTACTATCTGGTCGACATCAATACTCTGAAACCCACCTCAAATTGATGAAGTACCATACATGGCAAAGGCAATAAGATAAAATGCTGATCACAGAGACATCAAATAAATTGAACTAAGGTATGAAGTGTCTGATGGCAATTGAACTAAGGCAAAAGATGTTTTATCAACTGACTGAACCAGAAAGAAAGCTTTTAAGAAACAATATCAGTGATCCAATCATGAACTGTTAATCCATCATTCCTTAAGGATCATATAGCAGATTTTTACTCTTTCTAATAAGTATAGAGTCTGGTCACACTAATAAATGAGACCTAAACCTACTAGAGTCAAAATTAGACTTACCTACCACCACTAGTCAATTCAAGTAACAAAACTGAAAAGTAATTTCTATTAGAAGAAAAGACTACTCCTTTTTCACAATGTTACAGTTTGATCAGCAGCTATCCACTTAAGGAAAAAAATTACCTCCAGAATGTCATCGTCATCTAGCTCATCAGCCAAAACTCCCCCTGATGATTTCGTTTGTGCATTAGGCATGCTGTCTCTGTTCATTGCTGCTGAAAAGCCTTCACAATGTGCTTTATTCTCCCCTAAAATGCCATTTCCACTTTGCCTAGATGGACGTCCCCCTTCTGCAGCCTCATAATGGGCCAAAACAACTGGATTAGAAACATAATTATTTGACGCATCAATCCTGGCAGTCAATCCATTTAACTTTTTATTGCTTTCCCAAGAATGACCGTGTTCTTTGCCACTGCTTGAGACAGTTCTGCTAACTTTATCAGAATGGCCAGCATTGTCATCCTTGACCGGCAAAGTCTTCCCAGGTGTTATGTATGTTCTAGAAGATATCCGAAGACTGGAAAGAGCACGCCAAGCCTGCAAATTTAACATGCCACAGTTCCATGCCAATCAAAACTTCAAAATATCACAGATAATTGCTTCCTCAGGAGAGCTAGAGTTACATTTGCAATTTAGAACAATCAGCACAGCCATTGAAAACAGTAGAACGCATAAAACTGTCCTCATGCACAAATTCTACAGCGGGCAACCGATGTTAAGAAAAGGGGCGAAACTGAAAGAAAATAAAATTACCAATACTGGAAGTATGATCAGCATCTCACATTATGTTACACATAAATCTGCTTAACAAGTTTACCTTGTCTATTTGGTTACTGGGTAATCGTTGGGGATTCGCCATGGAGAAGACCATAGACCTAACGAACAATGCAAATAGTCAATAGGAGACCAATATAGCTCAAACAGAGTGCATAAGCATACAGCAAAGGCACAGGGCCCTCACTAAGGGTAAGGCAATTGTACAGGGTCATCATATAAATCAGCCAAACAACAATGTCCATGACAACCTGAGACGTGGATTCCAGTATCCATCTTTCACATAAAGAAACACTATGCTAATGTATGAAGTTGATAATACTAGACTACAGAAACTGCCTCCAGAAAAATTCCGTGCAGAGCACAGCAAATCAATACATTGCAAACAGTTCTAAGCAGCAGCTGGGATTTTGACCCATTACTTTTCCAGCTCAAGATACCATGGCCACCAAAAGACCCACAAGCGTGTAAATTCTGTCGCTTGGACCAGCAAAACAACTACATTAGGGAGAATCCGCAATCCCGACCGTCAACATTCCACTCTCAATAAAGAGCACGGGAAAAGAATTATCATACTTCATCCTCATACACTGTCTAAAAGAACAGTAATTTCGTCAACCGCGACATCAACAGCAAAAAAGCCTTCTGTTTTTACCAAGTCACCACAACCACGAAACGACTAAATCTGTGTCTACTAGCAAACGAGGACACGACAACATCAGCAAACGCTTCAGCCGACTCAACGTCACAATGCGACGGTTAACCGAACCGTGATAACGAACTACCTCGACCCCATCGATTCTTGGACGGGAGGCCTCTGGTTCGGCAGCGAGTAGAGGAAATTCGAGCTCAGGAACTTGGACTGGTTCGAAAAGTTCTCGTGAGCGCTCGCGTGGTCCGACCAATTCACCCTCGGAAGCCGATCATCGCCCCCTCTCTCCGACTGAAAAATCAAACAACACCCAACCTCCAAAACATCATTAAAATTTAAAAAAAAAAAATTAAAAAATAGAAAACCTCCAGGAAACAGTGAAAACAGGGACAGCAGCTCTCACCGCGTTTGCATCTCATCGGTCGTCAAACCCGCGCACGCATCGCAAAATCAAAGCTGTCCACGAATCCCTAACCGGAAATCGGAGCTCGCGAAGGCGTGGGGGTTAGAGAGAGAAACTGATACCGAGAGAGAGGAAGAGGAGGAGAGAGAGAGGGAATGTCTGCTGCTTGCTGCTGCTGCTAGAGAGGGAGAGGAAGAGGAAGATGGCGGGATAACTCCATTTGGTTCGGATAGCAGCGGCAAATTCCAAATTTTTCAGCTGCGGGAAATTGAGAAAATGGAATGGAGTAATAAAAAAAAGATGAAAACATTTTCGGTGTTTTCTTTGGATTAGAAAGGAATACAATATTCCCCTGACCTTTTTGGGGTGCGTTTGTTTGCGTTTTGTTTAAAAATTGTTAGGCGAATGAAATAGAAAAAAGTGTTTTACATTCTAACGATTTTCAACAAAAACGCGTTTAGTAAGAAACTCGTTGTTAGGGAATAAAAAATAAACGAAACACGTTTGGTAAATTTGTATAATTTTTTTATTTCTTTTATTTTTCTATTTTTTTCTTATTTTTCCTTTTTCCTTTTTCTTTTTTTCTTCTTTTGGCGGCGGCCTCGCCCGCCCATGGCGAGGCTCGCCGTAGCCGGGCGAGGCTCGGCCTCGCCGGCCACCGCAGCGACGCCGACTCGCCCGGATCCGGCGACGCCGAGCCTCGCCGCCGCCGGGCGAGCTCGGCCTCGCCGGATTTGGGCGAGATCGAGCTCGCCCGGCTCGGCGCGAGGTCGGCCTCGCCTTGGCCGGGCGAGCTCGAGCTCGCCCAGATCCGGCGAGGCCGAGCTCGCCCGGCCAAGACGAGGCCGACCCTCGCCCCTACGGCGAGGCTCGGGCGGGCTCGCGAGCCTCGCCGTGGCCGGGCGAGGCCACCGGCCCTCGTCGGCCGGTCGCCGGCCATGGCCGAGGCCGGCGACCGGCGAAAGAAAAAAAAAGAAGAAGAAAATAAGAAGAAAAAGAAGAAGAAAATAGAAAAGTGTTCTCAAATGTGTTTGAAATAAAACACAAATTTGTTGTTTTATTTTCATTGTTTCTTTTTGTTTGTTAAACAAAAAGAACAAAAAAAGGAACATAAACGCACCCAAACGCGTTTTGTTCCTTTTTTGTTCCTAACGAAAAAAAAAGAAAAAGTGTTCAAAAAAAAAAAAAAAAAAAACACAAACAAACAGTCCTCGATAGTTGATATTTAAGAGGGCATTTATTTTGCTGAAAATTTCAAAATAAGAGAGAATGTTTTTATGAGGATTATTTTCGAGGAAAATTGTTGATTTTCATTTATTTGGTAATTTGAGAAAAATGGTTTTCTTTTTGCCAAGATAAGAAGTCGTTTTCGCTCTATCCAAACTTGTTTTTGGGGATAATAGCACAAATGATTGATGACTTTAGCTAGATGTTCGATATTGTGTATGAACTTCTAATTTGTTTAATAGGATTCTTGGATTTTGGTTGAATGTGCAATGCTATTCCTTGACTTTTAATTTTATTCAATATGATCATTGAACATTTTTATATAGTGTAGGGACCACATTAAATATTTGATAATAATTTGCAGATAACATAAAATAAATTAAAGTTTAAGGATAATATTACATATTAATCAGAGCTCCATTGAACACATTAAAAGTTTAAGAGCGACATTGCATATGAACTAAAATTCAAGAGCTACATTGAACGAATTAAAATTTCAAATATGACATTACACGTTTGACCAAAGTGCAAGTACCATGTATTTCATTTTCCCTTATTTTTAGTCAATCAAAATATTTTTTGTAAATCAATTAATTTTCCGTTATTCAAACAACGAAAAGTAAAAATAAATTAAAAACAATTTTCGAAATATAATTTTCCTTCAATCAAACGAACTCTAACTCAATCTAATTCTTCCCCTTGATAAACTAATGGCGTTAGTGGGGAAAAAAACTCCTTTTTATGCTAAGTTGGAAAAAATGTGTGCCATTCAAAATCCTTTAATTTTTGTTTCATTTGTTTTGCAAAAAAAATGAGCTGTGGGTGGCGGTCTTGCGACGGTGATCGACGGTGATAGTCGGCAGTCGTGCGGCGACAGGCGGCAGTCGTCCGACGGTTAGTGACGGCAGGCTGTCGGTGGACGGTGGAGGTCAACTTGCAAAGTCGTCAACTTGCCCACCTCTATTTAAAGGTTTAGACGGATCCCAACACATCCCCACAAACACACGTCAAGATGCTACCATCACCCTCCTCGTTTTTGCCGTCCCCCTGATAGCCAGAGTCCTCGCTCTGTCCTCCTTCCCAAATATGGCCACCCCTGACGACCAAAGTCCCCGCTCCGTCCTCCTTCCCAGATACGGCCACCCCTCTGATGGCCGGAGCCACCCAGCGGCGACCGCCGCACAACCGTTGCATGACCGCACGACCGTCGCACGATTGCCGCACGACCATTAACTATAGTCCATATTTAAACACACAAAAAATATGAAATATAAACAAAATAGGTCATAAAATGAAAGTTTAGACTAGTGATTATAAATCATTTACTTATGATCGAATGCCGCAAAATAGCGTAAGATCACAAAAAGATATGCATCGAGAAAAATACAAAAACTTATTCCAAATTATAGGTTTCAAGTTCCACCTATTAATATATCAGTTGAAATAAATTCCCAAATTTTTGGAATCCGAAACCTATCATATATATATCTTAGATTTTGAAAGATATGCATGCCACCTTTTCGACGGATTTTGACCTTTGTCCAAAACAGGCAGGGCACACCATCTTACAACGAGTTTTGAACGTTGTCCAAAACAGGTAGTAACAATTATGATAGAATATAAAAAAGAAAAAATCAAATTTGCCTTTGGTGAAATCACTGCTATGGAGCGAAGGCATCGTATTTCATTTGCCTCGGAATATGCATGCTAGGGAACTATCATCGACATAAAGTTGTTCCCTGAGGATTTAGTAAAATTGCATCTGCTCCATATATTTCACAGAAAATAAATGATTTGAAAAGTATTTTCTAAAAGACAATTCTTTTTACCATTTAAAATATCTAGTCAGCGAAAAATATTTTTATTATTGATAATAATTCATGTCTAAATAATTTTGATAGACGATGAAATTATTTTTTCTTTATTCATTTTTATAAACAATACAAGTAATATTTTCAAAAAAGTATATGACAAATTATTAATTTTTGACAAAACAATGCAAGTGAAAAAGGGGCGAAAGAAAATTATATAGTTTTTCTGCTTAGGCCTATCCCCACAAGATGAATAAAAGAAATTATTACATATCAATTAGCGGCTATGAAAGTCCAGTAGCCGATCTTTTCGTTGCATAAAACTTGCTGAAAATTGTCCCTCGTCTGTCTATATGCATCCAAATTCAAGGAAACGAATCTTAAATTTTAAGATTTTTGCAAGAAAAAGTAAAAGTTTAGACGAAATGATAATAAGTTCTAAAATTGACCTTATTAGAATGAGACAATATTTTTACTTTTTTGGAGATTATTAACATAGTTATGGATACTAGATAAATTCAGTAGTAATAAGTAATAAATTCAGCAGATCCTCGATCCCATCATGCGTGCCAATAATATGATATGTATAAAAAAATATATATATATATACCAATGTGTTTTTTTTTTTTTTTTTTTTGGTGATCGAGGATTTGTTGGAGCATGTCCTTATTGGCTTACGCCGATCTATTGATGTGTTTATAGAAAAATATAGAGAGAAAAATTTGATTTTATTGACGATATTTATTTATTTATGTGTTTATTTTTGGGTGTGTACGGATACAAGTCTAATTAAAGTAACCTAAAAAGATGGATAAAACGTTCGGCTCTAAATCACTGTCCTTATAGAAGGAACTTAACCGTCCATTGTCATCCTTTTTCCCCAGTTCTTTCTAGGGTTTTTGCAGCAATCTCTCTCTCTCTCTGCATGTTCATCAACATCATCATCATCATCATCTTCCTCATCTGTACTCCCATGGGGGATCCTCGTTCACCGACGACCGATCTCTCGACTCTGCTCGGAGTCAACCACAAGAGCTCGACGGGCCTTTTCGACATCTCCAAGGCCTACAAGTTCCTCCACCTGAAATGGCACACCGACAAGAGCCCGTCAAACAAAACCGAGGCCGAATCCGACAAGGTAACGAAACCGGGTCCATCATGTGCCAACATGGTACATTGTTAGAGCAAGATTTTTTATTGGTGATTGATGTTTTCGCGTTTGTCTCAGAGTTTCGATGGGAAAAGGAGCGACGAAAGAGTCACAAGCAGCGACGATGCGACGACATCGGATGGCTCGTCGCATCACAACCGCAGCGTCGACGACAGCTTCTTCTTTCGCCGCTCGTTCCTGTCGAAGAGCACGAGTCGGAGGAGCCACACGCCGAACCCGTCGTTGTCGAGGACGAGCAGCCGGATCAACACGTCCTCGCCCTCGTCAGATTTCAGTACTTTCTTGCGGAGCACGAGCAGAAAGGTGGGATCCGAGACCGAGGCTCCGGCCACCTTGTCGAGGAACATGAGCAGGAAAGGGAGCACCCCAATCTTGTTCTCGCATACGGCGGCCCGGCGGAAGCCCACCCCGATCGAGAAGAAGCTGGAGTGCACGTTGGAAGAGCTGTGTCATGGATCTGTCAAGAAAGTGAAAATCAAACGAGATGTGATCGGCGACACGGGGTAATCATCTTTCCCCCTCAAATCATCATCTCTATTCTATCCTCTCTAATTAACATGGAATTGTGTTATAAATATCGAAATCGACATCAGAATTTTGCTTGAGGAATAACATGTTTCAGACATGATTATCATGCATATATCTACAGCATTGAAGTTTAGCAAATACTGATTTTTTCCATCGCACAGGATCATCCAAGAAGAGGAGACGTTGAAGATCAACGTGAAACCGGGATGGAAGAAAGGGACGAAGATATCGTTCGAAGGCAAAGGTGACCAGAGGCCGGGTTATCTGCCGGCCGACATCGTCTTCTCCATCGAAGAGAAGAGGCACCGGCTGTTCAAGCGGCGGGGCGACAACCTGGAGATCGCGGTCGAGATCCCGCTGGTGCAAGCCCTGACCGGGTGCACCCTCTCCGTCCCGCTATTAGGGGGCGAGGAGATGAGGGTTCCGTTCGATGAGGTCATATTCCCGGGGTACGAGAAGGCCATCCCGGGGCAGGGCATGCCGAACCCGAAGGAGGACGGCAAGCGGGGCGATCTCCGGCTCAAGTTCTACGTCGAGTTCCCGGATGAATTGGATGATGAACAAAGGTCTGAAATCCATAGCATTCTTGAGGGTTGCTGTTATACATGATCCTAAAAAAATCTAGGGTTGCTTCTTTTTCCAATTTCATAGCAGGTTGATATACAATCAAATGGGAATTGGTGATGCACTTGCTTAATATATTCGTGTCATTTATTTTTGCTAGAAATGTATATGGTTAGGTTTAACAGTAGATAACCAATATTTTATACAAGTAACTTGTTCCAATCACGGTGAATTCAAAAGATGAACATTTAGTGATTATGTGCATCGAGATTATTAGGTTTGCTATTCATAAGAAGTAAATTAAACAGGTGAAATTGCTGAGCTCGGTAACACGAGCTTGTAACTAGTTGGGGCCATTAATGTTGTGACATGAAATACTCTAATTACATTGGCCCGACGGAAGAGTTAAAGACTCATTGATCCACGTTGATATCCATGCTACCTTCCAGAGAAGTGACATATTTTAACGATCAATAAGCCGCAGAGGTGGCCAAAATGACCGAGTAAGTGTTGAAAATTCAGGGGATTTAGAATTTCATGAGAGCTCCAGAAAAGTTCTCGAGTATATTATGGGGAATAAACATTTCTGTTCTAGAGGGTTCTATAATTAATGGGGTAATTTGTAAACAAGGAGATTGAATTTACATTGCAATTAAGGAGAGATCCATGATTGTAATTAGAGAGGCTCATATATAAATACGGGTCCCCTTTCATTCATTTGTATCAGCCGCAAGCATAACACAGAAAGAGCAGTAGAATATTTCCTATCAAATCACTCGTCTCTCTATAGTTTTTTTTTTTCTTTTGATACCTATGAACCGCTGGAGCCCCCTTTCGCTTACGCTATTCGAGGTTATACGACCTACCGGTGCCCAGTGACATCGTCGGGCCTCGCCACAAAGCCGCTATTTAGACGTAAATCTCGAGGGAATTTAGCACAGGACCTCACCATCGTGACTCCCTGCTTAAAACGTGTTGACAATGCAGAGATTCGAACTCGTTCCCTCGGCAATGAGGTAGTAAAGCCCAAACCAATTGTGTTGCCCACTGGTGGGTACTCATCTCTCTATATTTCTCTCGACCATCCCGAGCATGTCGAGTGAGCGCTAAATCAAGGGGAAGGTGGAGCTCAAGCAACTCTACTCAAGCATCGGCCCGTGACGCCATGGCCTTTTGAGTTTTGAACCTACCTCTCCACCACAACACAAGAGTATATGCTTAACATAAACTACTAGCTAGCAAATATGGAACGCATTAATGACGTGTGTGCAAAATATTGTGAAAAAGACGTGCGATGGGGGAAAGGAAAACGCGTGATTTGAGTTATTTTTGGAATCAAATTTAAATTATTGCGGTATAAAGATGATGACTTGCATTTGGAATCTAATTGGCGAGATTTATTTATTTTATAAAATGATAATTATGTTCACATTTTAAATTACTTTCATGCCGGCTTGTGTGTGACCACTAATTATTATATTGGAGGTTTTTTTTTTTTTTTTTTTAAAGGTGATGACTTGCATTTGGAATCTAATTGGAGAGATTTATTTTATAAAATGATAATTATGTTCACATTTTAAATTACTTTCGTGCCGGCTGGTGTGTGACCACTAATTATTATATTGGAGGTTTTTTGAAAAGAAATGATTGCGGGATAGTGTGGATAGAAAGATACTCTGACAGACTAACACTACTAAATCTAGTGGTAAAACTGATTTTTTTATCATTGTATCTACAAAGTGTATTTTATAATAACTATACACATATTTAATACAAACACATATAGGCTGCGTTTGGTCGTTCGGATTTCTACACAGAATTGGACTGCATAGGATACGATAAGAAATTCATGGATTTTTTCATATTTTATTCACTATTTGGTGAGTTACGAATTTAAAGTCAAATGTTCTCATATCCTATCCTATCCATTGTTTGGTGAACTACGGATTTAAAATTGAATATTTTCATGAGCAATTATATTCTTGAAAAAAAAAAATTAGGAAAGCACAAACTAAAGATTAGAGCAAAATCATCCAAAACGAACTATTTTTTTCAAATCAAGAGATTCTCACAAAATCACACAATATCAATCCATGATTATGCATTATATGTGAAATGCATAAAGAATCTATATGAGATGAGTCAATTAAGAATGTTGCCTTGAAAGAATGTTGGCTTGTTAGAAGTGGACCATCGCAAATTATTTGTTGATGAGGATTTGTTATCCTTATATCTACCGTGAGTAACTCTCACTCTGTTACATTAAGGTATATAACTGACTATAGCTAGTCTTGAGCTTAACAAAAATAATTTTGAATTTAGTTTCAACTGTCTGATTCACATGTACCTTACCTAATATTTTTTTAGGTTAGTTATCTTAAGTGACATTGATTGCAGCGGGATCTATAGTACTTTAGTCGATTTATTCAATCAATGTCTACTTCCCAACTGATAACCTTAGCAGAAACACTCAGAAAAAAGCATACGTCCTTAAGACTGGCTAAAGCCAAACAAAAGAAATTTAAGATGCTCTTCTTCACAATAGGGACGCAATAAGGAAATAAATGAATAAAATTGCAGATATGAAACCACAAGAATACATAAACCGACAAGGTAAAACAACATCGCAATTCTAACATTTACTTATGATTTATATATGTTTTCCCACGTTGAACTTGTAAATAATACCACACAAGCAATGAATATCTCCTACTGAGATCAAGTATTTACCAATAAATCAATCATGACATCTACTACGCGAATAAAATTACAAATATACAACCACAAGAACACATAAACCAACAACAACACAGTTATAACAAAATCACAAACCTTGTAAAGCGTGCGAATATCAATGCATAGAGAGAGATGAAATCTTGCGAGAGAGTAGAATTGCCGTGGCTCCTCGCTGGAGATGGTGCTTGAATTCGTCGGATAAGAGCTATTGAGAAAATGATGTGTTTTTTTTTTTTTTTTTTTTTTTTTTTTTTTTTTTTTTGGTGAGAGGAGTTGTGCGTGTGAGAGAAGGAAAAGGAAAAGGAGATTATAGGGTTTTTTTAGTAATAGATTGATAAAAGAAATCCTATCTAGGTCCATCCCACCACTCCCCCTCGGATTTTTTTATCTAGGCTATATCCCCTCTATATCTGACCTTATCCTATCCTAGCCGGCTGCCAAACACGAGATAAGATAAAACATATCCTATAGAGACTTTTATCTGGTCCATCATTAATTAACAAGGTCAATTAATGATGACATCTAAAATCTATAATTTTCTTATTTATTTTTGTTATGCAAAATTTCACTCTCCTCATTAATAACACCAGCTAGTTTAATTTCCATATCCATATATGTGTAAACTTGGCTCCTCCTCGCACGAGCTCAATTAAAACCTCCATGCCTTAAATGCTTTTTTTGGAAAATGGCACAAAAAGGGAAAATAAAAAAAAATTGATAAGGACTTAAAAATTATCGCTTATATCATTTGAAATAATTAGTCAATCAGAAATATTTTAATTAACAACTATTGTCTAAACATTTTCATGGACGCTAGAAATATTTTTCATTTATTTATTTTTTCAAGCGATCATTTTTAGGAAAATACTTTTCAAATCATTTATTTTCTACAAAATAAACGAGGGAGAGAGGAAATGGAAACTCTATCCTTAGAAATAGGAGGAAATTATTCATGACGCTTTAAAGAGTATGGCATTAAATGTTTAACATTCACTGCTTAATAGATAAAAGAAATTTTGATAATGGTTTTTATGGGAGAGAAGAAGGGAAATATATTTTAAATATGGGAATTCCTCTTCCATGATGTAATTGATAGGTATACTGTATCATTCTTATTTTTGCCAAATGTATCTTCACCTCATACTAATGCTAACTCAATGGAAATAATAAATCCGTGTATATCCATATTAAGTAAAAAGAGTGAATTGAACACATCAGCTATTGCAATAGTGAGTGTCCAACCAACTAATACATCGGATCCCAACAATCTCCAATTCCTAACCATTTGAGAGGATCAAATTTCATCAGTGGTCCCTAAATTTTAAAATAATTTCCCAATCTAGTCACCAAAATTCCAATTTTAGCCATCGATGTATGAATTTCCAATCTCATAATCAATACCTTTTCTGGGAATAGGCCGGCTCAGGGCAAACCGCCCATGTGGTGATGATCCCCGAGTGGCAATGGGTGCGGGATCTAGGAAACCCTCTCGTGCGTCTTCCCCGCCATCGGTTCGCCAAAAATCCATCGACGGCGAAAGATCGAAAGTTGAGAACATATTTGGGTTATCAAAAACCACAACTCAACGAGCTAATTACAGAAGTGTAATAATTCTCAAAGAAAGTCACATCTCTCTTCAGCAGTTAGCATGGTGGGTTTGGTCAAACACGTCCGGTTCGATGATATTAAGGGACTATAAGTCTATATATACACGACAAAATTCAAAACTTGGGAAATGCCAAAGCTCTCGCATTAATTTCGTTCGTGGCGATCTTTTCCGCTCCGCTATACAAGAGAGAGAGAGAGAGAGAGAGAGAGCACGCGGAAGGAGAAGTTGGCCGGCAGGAAGGGAGGGAGGGAGGAGGGCGAAGGAACCCAAGAATCCAAGAAAGATGGCGGAAAGAGGAGAGACGAGCTCGGCAGGAGGGAACGATGCAGCGCAGGATCCGTTCTCGTCTGCCCAGAAGATGTCCAAGAGACCTGACTGTACGTGCTCCTTTTCTCCTTCTCAAGGTTTTGGTCGTGTTACCCTCGTTTCATCTTGGCTTTTCTTAATCTCTCGTGATGGGAAAACTCTCTCGGTCCTTGACTTTCTTTGTCGCTGGGTACGAACCCCTGAGACGATCCTCATTGTTAAATGAAGTGCTCGCTCGGTGTCACCATCACCCGGCTGGGCCTCGCCTATGGCGGGCGAGGCCAACCGGCCGTCGCCTGTGGCCGGTGACCGGCCACCGAAAAAGGCCAAAAATTAAAAAATTAAAAATTACAAATAAAAGAAAATAAAAAAATTCAAAAAAATTAAAAATTATTAAAAATTGTCCACGCAAGACCGGGCAGTCCTACGTGGCACCGCCGGCATCTACGTCAGTATTTTCTGGCCAAAATTAGCCGGATGGACTTAATTGGTAAGAAGTGAAAAGGTTTAGGACTCAATTGGCAAAGTTAAAAGGTTTATGATTGAATTGGCAAAACTGTAATAGGTTAAAGGACTTTTTGGATAATTTTCCCCATATATACGTGGAAGATGATTGCACGGAAAGTTTGAGAACGAGGGTTTATATCTTCTTGAATAGTTTCAAGTGTCATCCAAACGCGAACGTCTGCTTTGACTTTTGAAGGAATGCGTTCTTGGATAAATTGGCCGGTAGGTTGACGTTCCTTTGTTCTGTTTCGTTAGAGGTTTTGGGAGGAGCAAGTATGGATAGATGTTTGAAGTGCTAATTCAGCCTACAAGAAAAAGATGGCGAAGTGCTTTTGATCTCAACAATGTATCTCAATATGCAGAAATGCATTGCTATCAAATATAATGAGACATTTTCGTGGTGCTCCTCAACTCAAAACTGAGTGATGTTGTACTTGGAATCCTCATCTCGCGATTGTCTATGTGCTCCGATCAATCTTATCTGAGGAATTGGTTTCCTTTTTCTCTCTTGATAATTTATTGGTGATGGAGCATTTGAGATGTTTTCAGGCATCCGAATCAAGTGAATGTTGATAGGGGCAAGTACTTTTTAGTTTTCTGACAATTAGAAGTTTTTTCAGCCATATTCCATTGTCTGTCGTTGTGTGTGTTTGATAGCCAAACAACTTGGGTAAGAACTATTGATTTAGCTTGATACAACATTTGCAAAGGGTTTATACTTGTTGGGGGTTTGTATTATTAGTTTTGATGCATTTGTCCTTGTTTTCGTTTTTCCAGATTCTAGGTTCACCCAACAGGAACTTCCTGCTTGCAAACCAATTTTGACTCCCGGTTGGGTACAATCTACAATTAGCAATATTGGTTTCTTTAAGTTGTGAAATCACAACATATTGTTGTGGCAAAATCATCTGTGGCTTCTTAAAAACACTTCATCATTTTCAGGTTATTACAGCTTTTATACTCGTCGGTGTGGTCTTCATCCCAATTGGCCTTGCCTCTTTGTTAGCCTCTAAAAGAGTAATGTTTCAATTTTCTCATTTCATGATATTTTGTTCTAGAGTTGATTTTCTTGTTTTTGTATTGTCAAACACTTGATATTCCTCTGGATGTAGGTTGTAGAAATTGTGGATCGATACGACGAAGATTGCATTCCTCAAAGTTTCAAGAACAAAGCTCTCGGCTACATTCAGGACGATAAAACTGATAAGACTTGCACGAGGAGTCTAGTCGTGAGTTCATTTTCTGCTTACTGGGGAAGTTTTCTTTGGTTGATGCTTTTCTCCATCTTTATGTGTGTTCTAAAAGAATCAATCGCTCCATTGTTGCAGGTCCCCAAGCTGATGAAAAGTCCCATCTACGTCTACTATCAGCTGTCTAACTTCTATCAGAATCATCGCCGGTACTCCTATTCATGTCCAGTTTATATTCCATATTTCCTATGATTATACGCACAAATATTGATAAAAAATTTTCCGCATGACGTCTTCTCTAGGTATGTCAAAAGTAGGAGCGATAAACAATTGCGAAGCAAGGACGGTGAGCGGAAAACAAACACTTGTGAGCCCGAAGATTTCGCGGGAGACAAAGGTCCAATCGTTCCTTGTGGCCTCATTGCGTGGAGCTTGTTCAACGACACTTACAAGTTTTCAGTGAACGATACGGTGCTGGATGTCAACAAGAACAACATAGCATGGGATAGCGACCGAAAGCATAAGTTCGGATCTGATGTCTACCCGAAGAATTTCCAAAGCGGACATCTAATCGGCGGTGCAACACTTAATTCAAGCATTCCTGTAAGAGTTGCATCGCTTCCATCTGATCCATTCATTGGTTCGAAAAGTCACTCTCTCTCTCCCTTTCTCTCTCTTTTTACTCTTAACTGATTGCATTATGCTTTCAACAGTTAAGTGAACAGGAGGACCTGATCGTGTGGATGCGCACGGCAGCGTTCCCGACTTTCAGAAAACTATATGGAAAGATAGAGGTTGACCTCGAAGTAAATAAGACGATCACGGTCACAATACAGAATAATTACAATACCTACGATTTCGGGGGCAAGAAGCACTTGGTGCTATCGACCGCCAGTTGGATAGGTGGGAAGAATGACTTCCTGGGAGTGGCATATTTGGCTGTTGGAGGGATTTGCTTGTTCTTGGCAATAGCCTTCATCTTTGTCTACGTGCTCGTGCCAAGGTGAGTCTCAATCGGTTCAAAACATGACTGTTGCAATAGGTGTTTGACAAAGATTAGCTTTGGGAAATTTGACCGTTTGATTTTGATATCATTTATCCTGTTGTCTTCTTTCTTTTTGTTTCATGATTTGGGCAGGCCTCTTGGAGATCCATCTTACTTATCTTGGAATAGGAATCCAGCTGGACGCTAGAAGTAATGCCCAAGTTTCAATTCTGGAATCCCATGTCTTGAAGGATTCTTGTCATCTATGGTACTTTGGTTTTCTGACATTTAATACTCTAGTATTCAGTCGAGTCATTGTAAAGGAGACTTCATCTTTTGTAGCTTCCCAAAGCTCGGGATGAATTCATATGTGCTTCTAGTATGAGTTTCTATCCATGATATGCACTCGTGAACGTAGGTATAAAATGCATGTTTTCACGCATGACCCACCAAACAGGCAGGTAAATTTACCAGCTGTGACGAAACTGCGGTACACACACAAGTAAGCAATGATTTAGCAGGTGATGGAGTTTCTCCACTGATGAAACCAAATAGCTCTTGGCTTTGCAAGAACCTGTGAAATTGTGCTTGCCAAAGAAGAAAATTATCTCTTTTTTTTTTTTTTTTTTTTTTTTTTTGGTGAAAAGTAAGAAATATATTGATAACTTTGGACAAACAAGAAACGGCGCCAACTTACACTCGACCACGCAGCGGGAAGAGTGGAAGGGAGTCGAAGGAAAACAAAAGAAAGAAGAAAAACGCCCACAACCCGGGCCGAGGCAAAACCAAACCTAGCAAATCTCTACTACACGCTTAAAAGCAGGACAAGAGAACTAGGACGGTACAAAGACAAGCACCGACAGCAACAAGCAAAGCTACCGAGAAAAGACCGAGGGGTCGAAGCCCCAATTCCTTTGAAATCTTCTATTTCTTGGGGTAGGAGGCACATTCTTGAAGGAGAGAACTCGTCCTGACAACTTTGATCAAATGATTTTTGAGAGCCGACACGGAAACAGTTTCACCCCGAAAGATGATGCAATTTCTCTTCTTCCAAATTAGATAACACAGAGCTCCAAAAGAGAACCTAGCAATTTTGTGGAAGAAATCCTTATCCGATAAAAACTTTAGAGCCCAAGTGGAGGTCTCGGTCCACGGTCTGATTCTCCAAGGTAGGTTGCACCTAGAAGCCCAGAAATAAGCCAGGATAGCAGGGGTTTGACAGTGAAAGAAAAGGTGATCAATAGAGTTCGGCTAAGTTGCAAAAGGCACAGACCGAGTAGTCAATCCTACCGTAAGAAAGTAGGAGTGATTGAGTCGGTAGGCGCTTCTTGGCAATAAGCCATAACAGAAATTGATAACGAGGTGCCAAGGCATTATCCCAAACTAGAGTCGCCCAAGGAACTCGATCTTTTTTAACTCTGATTAAATTCTAGGCCGAAGCAACCGAAAAAAAGCCCGAAGAATCACCGCACCAAAGGAACCGGTCACAAACATTAGAAAGCATCGGCAATGAGAAGCCCCAACTTTCTAGGTGGGATTTAAAGGCCAGGGCAAAGATGTACAGTTCAGAGACAGCTGCCATCTTAGATTAACCCGAGTCCTCCATTACAGTGGAAGAAACAATTGCGTCCAAAGGACCACATGGAAGCCAGTTATCATGCCATAGAGATGTCCGCATTCCATTGCCAATTTTCCAACGAAACGACTGGCGAAAGTAGGGCCTAAGCTGCAAGATTTTTTTCCAAGCCCACGAGCATAAGGTTGGTTGAGGAGAAATCCAGAAATTCACTCTCTTTAAGAAATTTGAGTGAATCCAACGACACTAGAGTGACTCCTTATCAGTAAATAAGAACCAAATGTATTTGAGCAAGGAAGCTCTATTGCAATCTTTAAGGTATCTAATAGCTAAGCCGCCCTTAGATTTTGGCATGCAAATATCTAGCCACGAGACTTTGGCCCTGCCTTTTCCCAGGGCAGAACCTTTCCAAAGAAATTGTCTCAAGATGCGCTCAATATTCAAAAGAACAGCAGTAGGTAAAGAAAAGACACTGGCCCAAAACGCCTGAATGGAATGGAGAATGGACCTTATAAGTTGGAGTCTCCCCACAAAAGAGAGAAATCGATGAGTCCAAGATTGGACTCTTGCTGTAATACGGTTGATCAACTCAGTGCAGTTGGTCTTGGTCAATCTAGAAGAGATGATAGGTACCCCTAGATACTGAATAGGGAGTTTGCCTTCTTGAAAACCAAATGTAGATAGAATATTCCTCTGAAGGGAAGAGGAGCCTCCTGATAGGAAAACATCACTTTTGTTTCTGTTTGGTACAAGACCGCTCCAGGAGGAGAACGTGTCAAGGCTCTTTTTAAGGACCACCGCCGACTTCTGATTCGCACGGCAGAATAGGAAGACGTCGTCAGCGAAAAAGAGATGGGAGAGTCTCGTAGATTTACATCTCCAAAAGAACTTGAAATCTTTGACGGAGGTCCTGGGATTGATGATGCCCGAAAAAACTTCCATCACAAGGGTAAATAGATAAGGAGACATCGGGTCTCCTTGTCGGATGCCTCTACCATTAGCAAAGAAGTCGTGAAGCTCCCCATTGATAGAGATAGAGAACATAGGCGTGCGAACGCAAACCATGACCAGTTTAATAAACCACTCAGGAAATTGGAAGGCTAGAAGGGTTAACTCCAAGAAATCCCAATCAACGGTATCATAAGCTTTGCGGAAGTCAACTTTAACGTCACATTTCAAAAGATAAGGATCACGATGAAAACCTGCAAATAGCTCCTGTGCCAATAAAATGTTGTCTCTAATCCTCCTACCTCTGACAAAGGCGTTCTGAGCAGGATTAATAATACTGTTTAGAACCATAGAAATCCGATTTGCCAAGATTTTTGTAATAACTTTATAAATAGTATTGCAGCACGCAATAGGTCTGAAATCAGTAACCTCGCAAGCATTAGGTACCTTAGGTATTAACACCAGAATTGCAGCATTAACTTCTTTCAGGAGATGACCCGAGGAAAAGAATCCTTCACAGCCCGAATCACCAAAGTTCCAACAATTCTCCAATTGTTTTTATAGAATTCAGCAGTAAAACCGTCAGGGCCCGGAGCTTTACTTCTTGGAAGAGAAAAAAGGGTGTTTTTAATCTCAGAGTCCGAGACAAGTGCAGCAATAGAGCAAACCTGGGCATCCGAGAGTGGGCTGCGAATAACTTGCCGCAAGTCTTCCAAGGACAGCTTGACAAGGGTAGCATGGGGGGATAATAGATCCAAGAAAAAAGAGACAAAAACCCGCGGCACCCGAGTTGGATCGGTGATAAGAGAGCCAAAGGAGTCCTTAATAGAGAGGATTCGATTGGTGAGGTGTCTCGCCTTCACAAAATTGTGGAAAAACTTTGTGTTTCGATCTCCCGCCTTAAGTCATTTAACTCTTGATTTCTGGCGATAAAAGGATTCTTCTTGACCATGAAGATCTATGAAAATACGCCGCTGGCATCTTTCAAGTTCTGCAAGATCAACATTATTAGGGTCAGATTGGAGACCAACTTGAGTAGACCGAAGAGCTTCTCTAGCTTCAATTGTTCTAATAGAGATGTCCGAGAAAGCTTCTTGGTTTAGCGATTTGAGGCGAGCCTTCAAAAATTTCAATTTAGAGACAAGCCTGAACATGGGATAGCCAATCACTGGAGAGTTCCATGCTTGCTGGACAATAGTTAGAAAGTTTGGATGCTCAGTCCAAAAGTTGAAGAATTTAAAAGGCTTCTTCTTGGACGGCGGATTAATAACCCTGACAAACATCGGAGAGTGATCAGATATTCCAGTGTTCAAAAAAGCCGCCTCCAAAAAGGAGAAGTCGATGTTCCATTTAGTGTTAACTAAGACCTTGTTAATCTTCCTTTGCTTCCTTGAGGAACCAGCCGAAGTTGACCAAGTATATCGGAGACTAACATACCTGAGGTCCACTAATTATGTTTGGTCAAGACAAAGCCGGAAATCATCAAAACATGGCAACCATGTATTAGAACCACCAAGACGGTCAGAAGGGTCCTTTATAGCGTTGAAATCGCCTGCCACAAGCCAAGCCGAATCCTGAAAAAGATCATTGTAATGGATGAGATCCTCCCACAGAGACCTGCGTTTGACAAAAGTGTGCTCTCCATACACCGCTGAAATGCAGCATGAGGTATTGACGGCATTAAGCTTGAAGCGGCCATGAATAGCCTGAGCACTAGTAGAGATAAGATCAAAATTTGCAAAATCCGGGTTCCACCCGAGCCAAATTCTACCACGCGGGGCGCAATCATAGTTGGCAACCCACTTCCATCCTCTCAGCAAGGTAAAAGATATGGAATCAAAAAGAGATTCAGGAACCTTAGTCTCAAAAAGCCCCACCAGGCACAACTTGTTTGAAGAAACAAACTTTCTAATTCCTGCACGTCTGATGGGATTCATCATTCCTCTAATATTCCAGAAGCCAAAAAACATTAGGAGGGGGAAAATAGGGACTTACCTCCTTTTGGAGGCCTTGCAACTAGTAGAAGTCGCCTTAGGAACAGCCGAAGGGGGCAGTGTAAGAGGGTCCGGTGGAAGTAACAAAAGTTGGTCCTAAACGCTCATAACTGCCTTAGGAGAACTCGGGCCTTTTGAGGACAGGGGTCTATCTGAGAGCAGATCATCATCACTCAGAGCAACCAAACTACTCACACTACAAATCTCATCTACATTTGAATTATGGTGAGAGTCAACAGGGGACGCGAGACTCGACTTCTGCTGGGATCGCCCTTGATTAGCTCTGATAGTAACCTGAGAGGAGCTTTTTAGAGGCTTGGAGCTCACTATAGTAGCTAGGTTCGGCGGTAAAGGGGACTTTAGTTTCAAGAGCTGCCCCCCTTCACTGGGTGGGGCAAAACGGAAGGAAGCTTCATCCTTGGCTGGAGACTGTTTTTTCTTCTTATTCTTGACCTTCTTCCAACCCAAATAAGCAAGAATAGGATAAGAAGAATCCTGAGGCAAAGTCGCCGAGGCTGGAATCTTGTCTTCACCCTAACCAGACGGTCCAACAAGAAGGATGCTGGTGGGATCAGGGACTACAAGCAGCGGCATTTGAGGTGTAGCCGAAGGTAAAACAGGGACCAAAGAGGCCTCAATTACCACTTGCTGAGCAGGGGCAATATCCACCGGAGAGGGAAGAACCGTATCTGTAGCAGGAGCAGGACGAACTCCGGATGTAGAGACCAAAGGTTGTACTTCTGAGGCACGAGCAGAAGGTTTTTCAGCAGATGGAGGGCACTTGTGACCAAAAATTCCGCAACTCGAGCAGGCGACTGGCCTCCATTCGTATTCAACTCCAACCTCAATGGTTTCTCCTTCATGTTCTAGCTCAATTGAGTCACACGAAGGTTGATCAGCAGTTATCTCAACGTAGACCCGCGCAAATGACATTGCCTTCAATTGTTCAGTTCGGTGATCCACATATAATGGTTTCCCCAAAGCACTAGCCACTTTACCAATGGATTGTGCTGACCAGAAAGAGTAGGGCAGCTTCGTTAGCTTCACCCATACCGGCAGTGAAAGCTGAGCGGCTTTCCTAATCTCCAAACCAGGGGTCCACTGCTGCAGAGCTAGAGGAATTCTAGCAACGGTTATAGGGTCGCCTTCAAGAAGTTTCCGCCTAAAGCCCCTGTCCGGGATATGGAGAAGGAAGGATCCTTGTCCATTGGACATGATCTCGAATAGGTTTGGTCCCCAAGCTTTTTTTAGAGCCTCCTCAACAACTTTAATTGGGAGGCGTCGCCCAAGAAAGTAACCTAATAAGCAGTCGTGTAGCTTAGGATTTGCCGCTTGTAAATCTTGCTCTGTCATAACAATGACCGGTTTGTTGTTCCTGAAAGTCGGAGGGGTATATTCCAGCTCGTACCCTTTAGCCACGGTCTTCACAACTGCAACCCAAGTGCGAGGGTTCGCCTTACTAGCCTCTCTTCTTAGCTAAGGACGTTTCGAGCGCAACCTACCCCTACTACGAGTTCTAGCAGTAGCTGGAGCTCGAGGGGATTGCGCATCGCCACTACCAGACGCAACAGATGGATTCGAGGTCCCAAGATTGTGGTCATTCACCGGCGCACCAGCCAATAACGAAATCTCAGCAGTAGGAGGAGATAAGCTTCGAGCAGAGATCTCCCCACCCTCCACGAAGACTCGATTTGACCTCGAGTCCATCAATCCCAGCAGAACGAAACAAACCAGAGCAGCCTGATAAACCCTACCCGCAATTCACCATAAACGATTCAAGAAGGGGACTTACCAGGCGCCGAGAGAGGGGGGAGTTGCACCAGCTAAGATGGAAAGCCGAACCAGTAGAGGAGTCTGTCGAAGGTGAACAATGAAGTCGGTTGAAAACAGGGGAAGCTTCGAACAACCAAGCTCGTCCTTCCCCGTACACCAGGGACGTCATCCGATGAAGCAGCACCGAACGAACGACCAGCCGAGACTCCCCCAGCACGCTGAAATCAGACCAAACGAGCAGCAGATGCGAAGCTCCTAGGGTTGGTGAAATCTGGAGACGTAGGTTGACCCAGCCAAATCCGTTCGGAGGGAAGGAAGATGTCACGCCCCGAACCCCGAGCGTGCGCACATCCCACTGCGGTCGATCAAATATGCGACATCCCAGGATACGTCGCCGACCCATTCATTTATTTACGCATGCGGAGGCGAAACAAATCCCCTGACAACATTTAACTTGGGATAGAAAAGCAGGCAATCAATCACAATACCAAACACTCATTTACAAACACATGGGTTTAAATACAACTCTGGACTGTCTACAAAATAGACCAGCTCGACAAAAAGAGAACTATCTTAAAACCAACTAGCAGGACACGTTCACCGATACTTCAGTCTCCACCTTTCCAAACTTAGGGCTTCGGGTCCTCCACGACCGCCATCTAGGGACCTGAAACTTTAATCCCCAAACCGGGATGAGACAATGTCTCAGCAAGTTCAACCCCTAAACCCCTATTAGAAAGAAAATACGCCCCGGGTGGCCTAGCCACATCACACAGAGAACTTACCTCGCCTTAATTCCTTCCTGCATGTTAGCACAATTCAAATCACTTAATCACAGATAGTAATAGGGACTTAAACAATCGGAACGCATTTACTTTCATATAACCAACAACCGCGGGGGTCCTGATTATAAGACTAAATCGTTATGACACGTCCCATTCCATGCCATACAATTCCGTCCCATAATCCGACACATCAACAACACTCAACATGCATTCCAATTGTTATTCATCACCACACAAGGGCATAGCCTACTCGCAGTTCGGCTATCTACTGGCATATAGCCAGGCACGCCTCCCCCATGGAGCGCGCTTCGTCGCACGTCGATGTCATTCCCGAAGGAGCATGGGCCCAGAATCTACTGCGACCCGCAACCACCGCGTGGGCATCCCATATAGGGGCAAGTCCGGCTCAACAGCCCAGGACGATTCTTCTTAATTATCACACAGCCAAAGCATACTCGGCCCCAGGACACTTTGTCTTTCACTCAATGCTTCCACTTAAAATAGTGATCCCGGCCATTTTTCCTTCATCTTAAAAATATTCCAGAATTACTCACGTGTGTGGGGACACGCTAATTTCGAATCAAAAAGCCAATAACTCATTTTTTCAAACCCCACTATTTAATATAATCATTAAAATCCAATTTTTGCATCAAAACCCATCACTTGGGTTTTTATGAATAAAACTTATTTACCACAATCAACACTCAATTTGCCACATACATTCATCAAATTCAAATTCTAAAAGCACAAGCGATCAAAGACGAAATTCGAGAATTTAGGGTCCCAAAATAATTTTTCGAATTTATTAAATAATAAAATTTATTCCGAAAATTAATATAATAATAATATCCATATTTTTCACGATCCACGCTCAATTTATGATATCCAATCATCAATTTCAAAATCGACTACACGACAAGCGATCGGCACGAAATTCGAAAGAACCGGGGTCAAAAATAATTTTTTTGTTTTTTTTTTAAATAATAATATTTTTAATAATTTCGGAATATGATTTATTATTAAATAATCCAACAATTTCGAAACATTTATTTAAATCATAAATAAATTCCTTTAAGTCACATCAAATAAACCTTCTTAACCCTTAAACTAAACATGTTTAACTTTAATTAAACAACTTAATCTAATCCATATTTAAATAAACTAATCTACCAACCTAATCTTACTTAATTTAGACTAAGCACACTTAGGGAATCATTAACCCTCTAATCAAGATTTAGTGAGTTAAACTCACCCGATTAGCGAACCGAGCGGACCAAAACGACGGGGACGACGCGAGGATCGACTTTCCTCAAGGCGGGGCATTCGGGCTCGGGAAGGCGGCCAAAACGGGCCAAAACTCCGCTGCAATACCCATTTCTCTTGGCTGCTGTTCACGGGCGGAGGAGGGCTGTCGGCGGCGATTCGGGCGCGGGGAACGGCGGAGAAGCGGCGGCTGCAGCTCGGTGAGCGAGGCGGCGGCTCCGACAGGACTCACGGTGGTCGGAGGTGGCTGATCCACGGCCTACAGCAGCCCACGGAGGCGAGGACGAGCTGGATCTCGACGGACGAGGGCGGCAAGCCGGCGAGACCGGCGGAGCGGCGTGCGGGCCTCCTCGCACGGACGGGCAGCGACCGCGACGGCTCCGGCTCCGGTGACGGCTGCGACGGACGAGCGGAAGGGGGGGCGTCGGGCTGGCTGGCCTGCTGCTGCGCGGCGGACGAGCGGAGACGCGACGGAGAGGTGAGCGGGCGAGGCAGCGGACGGCGTGTGGCAGCGGTGAACGGCGGAGGCAAGCGGCCGAGCGAGCGGCGAAGGGGCGGCCGGTCGAGCGGTCGGCTTGGCTGGTTCCGGTCGAAGGCTCTCCCTCCTCCTCTTTCTCTCTCCTTCCCAAGGTTGAAGATGATGGTGATGGCCACTTTTTGGAGATTAAATCTCCACCGTCCACGTGTTAAGATCTCAACCCTTGGCCTCAACCACCATGACATCATCCCATGTCATTTTCCACTAACTCATTTCCTCTACAACCTATTTCAATGGTTGCAATTTCATTTTCCGCCGGGGTCCAATTCTTGTACACTAATTTCTCCAATTCCATTCAATTCTCTTCCAATTGAGTCAACTTGAAGTTCATAAAATAAATTCAATGTCACCACACGTCAATTCACATCTTCACTTGTCTATAAAATCAACTTGAGTCCCAAAAACACGACCAAAAGCGGGCCTACTAATTTCTCGAGCCAAATTAGCCATTTTCTGATTTAATTGCTGAAAAACTCTAATTGCATGAAAAATCTTCTGAAGATTAGTCAATGTTTCTAAAATGATTTGTGACACACCCGCACTTCCATTTCGAATTCGATCTCAATTTCACGGTTTATTTCACTTTTAAGACGATACTGGCGCGGCCCAACCTACCGGGTAGCCTTTAGAAATTTTCATGCATTCGACCTGTGGTTAATCATCTCAAGCCACAATGTACATCTTTGAAACATTGGCGACTTCCGGTTGTCGGGGTAATCTCAAGATTTCAAATACGAACACAGGGTACCCAATCGACAGAAAAGTCGGTCCAGTGTCGATCGACAAGGATTATGCAATCCGGTGGAATCACCCACACTTGATCGCATGCCTTTGTCGAGTCGACCTATCTCTGGTCTCTAATCGATTTTTATTTGTGCCGTAATGACCCTTGCAGATTAGCTCGGTCGAAAGGTCGCTTCCTGGCCAAATTCTCGAGTCTGATGCATTAGAATTTCTTAACGACTTCACCCGATAGACTAGTTTTCATATGAGTGGCCGACTCAAGGAAATGAACTATATGCGTGCCAACGAAATGTCCGTCTCAATTTATTGAAAATAGAATTGGAAAATCGGGATGTCACAGAAGAGGCAACAGAGAGGAACCTACCGTCCAAATTTCAGCTCAATCGGGTGGCTAGAGCTTCGGGAGGGAGCAGCTCACCAGTCGGATGAACAGTAACGCAGGAACCAGAAGGGTCTCGCGTTTCCCATTCAGTGGCAATAGAGATGTTTGTTGCCCCGAAGAAAATTATCTTTGGCTAGTTTGATGTTAACAAAGTTGGAGATGTTAACATGAATTGGAAATGGGTATTTCTGTATTCTTGCTGCCATTTCACACTTTCAGACCCTAGATGATGCTTAATTACAGACACAATCACTTGCTAGTTTTACAGTATGGAGTCGTGAATATATCACTGATGATGATTAGATCTTGATGAAGAAGAACAACTCACAGATCTGTTCAAAGAAACAGATGATTCACAGGCCCACAATCAAAGGAGAATACCACCATTAGCAGCAGAAGAAAGTGATAAATGAAACTTGAATGCGGCTTCAACCTGCGGCAGTTTCAGCATCTTTGCACAGTAAACATAGATGATTTGTGCTCTAGGGTATGGCTTTGATACCATGAAGAAATTTATGAACAGAGAGAGAGAGAAGAGAAACAGAGATGATGAAGTTTTATTCAATGAGAAGTATTTTTACATCTGAGAGCTTGATTACTTGTTTGCTCTCTTCATATCAGTTTATATATCAGCTGAAATTATCAACTGACTGGAAAAACTAACTAACAAAAAGCAAAATAGAATGTTTCAGCTTTACACACTTAAAACCGAATATTGATTCCACAATGTAAACATGCTACATGTGCTACAATCTTCGTTGTTGACTTCTTCAGATTCAGACATTCTCATTTTCCTTCCTCTATTCTCGGGAACACCAAATTCTTTAGTAGCTTTTCTTCCTCTGTTCTTGACAGCACTAGTAGCAACTCCATCGACATGCTTTTGCATTATACTTCCTCTGTTTTTGGCAGCACTAGATTTACTTATCATATGATTCTTAACACCACCGACAGCATGCTATTGCCAACCGCCACACGATCGCCTCGTGCTGCCGCATGACCGCTGATTGCCGTCGCAGGACTGCCGCGCTTAGCTCACCGGCCATTGCCCCTTCTTGCGGCCGGTGGGTTGTGGGCGGCAATCTTGCGGTGGCAGTCGGTAGCGACAGTTAGCGATTGTGCGGCCGTCATGTGGCGGTCGTGCGGCCATCGTGCGGTGGTCGTAGCGGCCGTTGTGCGGTGACGGGCGATGGTCGGCGATCCGTGAGTAAAAAGAAAAAACAAATAAATACAAAAATTTATAAATTTTTACCAAACATATTTCTATTTTTGAGGGAAATTTTGTATAATTATCAAATACTTTATTTTACTCAGAAATTGTTCCCGAAGTAAAAATAGAAAAAAAAACTCTTTCTGAAAAGAAATAATTCTCCGGAATAGAAACGTTTCATGCGTGCCCTAATTTGTTAACTCGGTTCTATTAACTTGAGGGAAATTCACTTTCATGAATGAGGAAGATGGAGTGACATACCAAACTTTCTGTCACAATGGTTATGCTTGGGTTTAGAGACTGACTTTTTTGTGTCTTAGTTGAAGTGTACAGACATTGCGCCTCACCTCGATTCTGCACTTTAGGTTTCTCGCTCAACATGGATGAATTTTGCAAAATTTTGCAAATGCACGTGACACAGTCTCCGTTACTCATGTAGCCTGTGACTATATGGTTGATATATTAATGCTATCTTTTCTAAGAAAAACTTTCAAGTTATTATTACAGATGTATGCGAGCCATTTTTGTCGAAGTTCTGCATCTGTATCGAATTCTTTATCTCTGTCTGCTTTTGATTTTCTATCAACTTCAAAACATAACCTGCATTTGCATCTGCGCTTTTCATCTGTTCATCTTATTTTTATCAAACCCTATCAAGTACGTGTGAATCCATCTGGTTTCACCATCTGCCCAGGATAATTCATATACAGAAAGACAATTATACATGTAAATCATTGCCTCTTCATTGCTCCTCACAGCTGGCATGTTTACCTGTCTGTTTGGTGGGTCATGCGTGAAAACATACATATATACTGACGTTCGCATATGCGTATGATGGATACAAACTCATACTAGAAGCACGTATGAATTCGTCCCGAGCTTTAGGAAGCTACAAAAGATGAAGTCTCCCTTTACAATGACTCAACTAAATAGTAGGGTGTTGAAATAATTGATAGGTATCCTGTATCATTCTTATTTTTGCCAAATGTATCTTCACCTCATACTAATGCTAACTCAATGGAAATAATAAATCCGTGTATATCCATATTAAGTAAAAAGAGTGAATTGAACACATCAGCTATATTTGACCAAAAAAAAAAAAAAAAAAAAAAAACACATCAGCTATTGCAATAATGAGTGTCCAGCCAACTAATGCATCGGATCCCAACAATCTCCAATTCCTAACCATTTTTTTTTTTTTTGGAAATTCCTAACCATTTGAGAGGATCAAATTTCATCAGTGGTCCCTAAATTTTAAAATAATTTCCCAATCTAGTCACCAAAATTCCAATTTTAGCCATCGATGTATGAATTTCCAATCTCATAATCAATACCTTTTGTGGGAATAGGCCGGCTCCGGGCAAACCGCCCATGTGGTGATGATCCCCAAGTGGCAATGGGTGCGGGATCTAGGAAACCCTCTCGTGCGTCTTCCCCGCCATCGGTTCGCCAAAAATCCATCGACGGCGAAAGATCGAAAGTTGAGAACATATTTGGGTTATCAAAACCACAACTCAACGAGCTAATTACAGAAGTGTAATAATTCTCAAGAAAGTCACATCTCTCTTCAGCAGTTAGCATGGTGGGTTTGGTCAAACACGTCCGGTTCGATGATATTAAGGGACTATATATACACGACAAAATTCAAAACTTGGGAAATGCCAAAGCTCTTGCATTAATTTCGTTCGTGGCGATCTTTTCCGCTCCGCTATACAAGGGAGAGAGAGAGAGAGAGAGAGAGAGAGAGAACGCGGAAGGAGAAGTTGGCTGGCAGGAAGGGAGGGAGGAAGGGAAGAGGGAGAGAGAAGGAGGAGAGAACGACGAGCGGAGGAGGGCGATGGAACCCAAGAACCCAAGAAAGATGGCGGAAAGAGGAGAGACGAGCTCGGCAGTAGGGAACGATGCAGCGCAGGATCCGTTCACGTCTGCCCAGAAGATGTCCAAGAGACCTAAATGTACGTGCTCCTTTTCTCCTCCTCCTCCTCTTTTTCTCCTTCTCAAGGTTTTGGTCGTGTAACCCTCGTTTCATCTTGGCTTTTCTTGATCTCTCGTGATGGGAAAACTCTCTCGGTCCTTGACTTTTTTTGTCGCTGGGTACGAACCCCTGAGACGATCCTCATTGTTACGATGTGATCGTTCTTGATCCTCGGAATCTTTTCGTTCATCAACTCACGTCCTTTAGCCCGACGATCGTATGTCCTGAGTGGGGTGGTTCATATATAACCAAAAAAAGTACGACCTTCGGGTCCTTGGCCCAATGATCATATATACGTGGGAGATGATTGCACGGAAAGTTTGAGAACGAGGGTTTATATCTTCTTGAATAGTTTCAAGTTTAATCCATACGCGAACGTCTGCTTTAGCTTTTGAAGGAATGCGTTCTTGGATAAATTGGCCGGTAGGTTGACGTTCCTTTGTTCTGTTTCATTAGAGGTTTTGGGAGGGGCGAGTATGGATAGATGTTTGAAATGCTAATTCAGCCTGCAAGAAAAAGATGGCGAAGTGCTTTTGATCTCAACAATGTATCTCAATATGCAGAAATACATTGCTATCATATATAATGAGACATTTTTGCGGTGCTCCTCAACTCAAGACTGAGTGACGTTGTACTCGGAATCGTCATCTCGCGATTGTCTATGTGCTCCGATCAATCTTATATGAGGAATTGGTTTCCTTTTTCTCTTTTGATAATTTATTGGTGATGAAGCATTTGAGACGTTTTCAGGCATCCGAATCAAGTGAATGTTGATAGGGGCAAGTACTTTTTAGTTTTCTGACAATTAGAAGTTTTTTCAGCCATATTCCATTGTCTGTCGTTGTGTGTGTTTGATAGCCAAACAACTTGGGTAAGAACTATTGATTTAGCTTGATACAACATTTGCAAAGGGTTTATACTTGTCGGGGGTTTGTATTATTAGTTTTGATGCATTTGTCCTTGTTTTCGTTTTTCCAGATTCTAGGTTCACCCAACAGGAACTTCCTGCTTGCAAACCAATTTTGACTCCCGGTTGGGTACAATCTACAATTAGCAATATTGGTTCCTTTAAGTTGTGAGATCACAATATATTGTTGTGGCAAAATCATCTGTGGCTTCTTAAAAACACTTCATCATTTTCAGGTTATTACAGCTTTTATACTCGTCGGTGTGGTCTTCATCCCAATTGGCCTTGCCTCTTTGTTTGCCTCTAAAAGAGTAATGTTTCAATTTTCTCATTTCATGATATTTTGTTCTAGAGTTGATTTTCTTGTTTTTGTATTGTCAAACACTTGATATTCCTCTGGATGTAGGTTGTAGAAATTGTGGATCGATACGACGAAGATTGCATTCCTCAAAGTTTCAAGAACAAAACTCTCGGCTACATTCAGGACGATAAAACTAATAAGACTTGCACGAGGAGTCTAGTCGTGAGTTCATTTTCTGCTTACTGGGGAAGTTTTCTTTGGTCGATGCTTATCTCCATCTTTATGTGTGTTCTAAAAGAATCAATCGCTCCATTGTTGCAGGTCCCCAAGCAAATGAAAAGTCCCATCTACGTCTACTATCAGCTGTCTAACTTCTATCAGAATCATCGCCGGTACTCATATTCATGTCCAGTTTATATTCCATCTTTCCTATGATTATACGCACAAACATTGATCGAAATTTTTCCGCATGATGTCTTTTCTAGGTATGTCAAGAGTAGGAGCGATAAACAATTGCGAAGCAAGGATGGTGAGTGGAAAACAACCAATTGTGAGCCCGAAGCTCTCATGGGAGACAAAGGTCCAATCGTTCCTTGTGGCCTCATTGCGTGGAGCTTGTTCAACGACACTTACAAGTTTTCAGTGAACGATACGACACTGGATGTCAACAAGAACAACATAGCATGGGATAGCGACCGAAAGCATAAGTTCGGATCTGATGTCTACCCGAAGAATTTCCAAAGCGGAGGTCTAATCGGCGGTGCAAAACTTAATTCAAGCATTCCTGTAAGAGTTGGATCGCTTCCATCTGATCCTTTCATTGGTTCGAAAAGTCACTCTCTCTCTCCCTTTCTCTCTCTTTTTACTATTAACTGATTGCATTATGCTTCCAACAGTTGAGTGAACAGGAGGACCTGATCGTGTGGATGCGCACAGCAGCGTTGCCGACTTTCAGAAAACTATATGGAAAGATAGAGCATGACCTCGAAGCAAATAAGACGATCACGGTCACAATACAGAATAATTACAATACCTATGATTTCGGGGGCAAGAAACACTTGGTGCTATCGACCGCCAGTTGGATAGGTGGGAAGAATGACTTCCTGGGGGTGGCATATTTGGCTGTTGGAGGGATTTGCTTGTTCTCAGCAATAGCCTTCATCCTTGTCTACGTGCTCGTGCCAAGGTGAGTCTCAATCGGTTCAAAACATGACTGTTGCAATAGGCGTTTGAGAAAGATTAGCTTTGGGAAATTTGACCGTTTGATTTTGATATGTTCCTTTTTCATTTTTCCTGTTGTCTTCTTTCTTTTTGTTTGATGATTTGAGCAGGCCTCTTGGAGATCCATCTTACCTATCTTGGAATAGGAATCCAGCTGGACGCTGGAAGTAATGCCCAAGTTTCAATTCTGGAATCCCATGTCTTGAAGGATTCTTGTCGTGTATGGTACTTCCGTTTTCTGACATTTAATACTCTACTATTCAGTTGAGTCATTGTAAAGGAGACTTCATCTTTTGTAGCTTCCTAAAGCTCGGGATGAATTCATATGTGCTTCTAGTATGAGTTTCTATCCAAGATATGCACTCGTGAACGTAGGTATAAAATACATGTTTTCAAGCATGACCCACCAAACAGGTAAATTTACCAGCTGTGACGAAACTGCGGTACACACACAAGTAAGCAATGATTTAGCAGGTGATGGAGTTTCTTCACTGATGAAACCAAATAGCTCTTGGCTTCGCAAGAACCTGTGAAATTGTGCTTGCCATTGCCAAAGAAGAAAATTATCTTATTTATTTATTTATTTATTTATTTTTGTGGTGAAAAGTAAGAAATATATTGATAACTTTGGACAAATAAGAAACGGCGCCAACTTACACTCTGACCGTGCAGCAGGAAGAGTGGAAGGGAGTCGAAGGGAAAACAAAAGAAAGAAGAAAAACGCCCACAACCCAGGCCGAGGCAAAACCAAACCTAGCAAATCTCTACTACACGCTTAAAAGCAGGACGAGAGAACTAGGACGGTACAAAGACAAGCACCAACAGCAACAAGCAAAGCTACCGAGAAAAGACCGAGGGGTCGAAGCCCCAATTCCTTTGAAGTCTTCTATTTCTTGGGGTAGGAGGCACATTCTTGAAGGAGAGAACTCTGTCCTTGACAACTTTGATCAAATGATTTTTGAGAGCCGACACGGAAACAGTTTCACCCCGAAAGATGATGCAATTTCTCTTCTTCCAAATTAGATAACACAGAGCTCCAAAAGAGAACCTAGCAATTTTGTGGAAGAAATCCTTACCCGATAAAAACTTTAGAGCCCAAGTGGAGGTCTCGGTCCACGGTCTGATTCTCCAAGGTAGGTTGCACCTAGAAGCCCATAAATAAGCCAAGGTAGCAGGGGTTTGACAGTGAAAGAAAAGGTGATCAATAGAGTCCGGCTGAGTTGAGCAAAAGGCATAGACCGAGTAGTCAATCCTACCATAAGAAAGTAGGAGTGATTGAGTCGGTAGGCGCTTCTTGGCAATAAGCCATAACAGAAATTGATAACGCGGTGCCAAGGCATTATCCCAAACCAGAGTCGCCCAATGAACTCGATCTTTTTTAACTCTGATTAAATTCCAGGCCGAAGCAACTGAAAAAAGGCCCAAAGAATCACCGCACCAAAGGAACCGGTCACAAACATTAGAAAGCATAGACAAGGAGAAGCCCCAACTTTCCAGGTGGGATTTAAAGGCCAGGGCAGAGGTGTACAGTTTAGAGACAGCTGCCATCTTAGATAAACCCGAGTCCTCCATTACAGTGGAAGAAACAATTGCGTCCAAAGGACCATATGGAAGCCAGTTATCATGCCATAGAGATGTCCGCATTCCATTGCCAATTTTCCAACGAAACGACCGGGCGAAAGTAGGGCCTAAGCTGCAAGATTTTTTTCCAAGCCCACGAGCATAAGGTTGGTTGAGGAGAAATCCAGAAATTCACTCTCTTTAAGAAATTTGAGTGAATCCAACGACACTAGAGTGACTCCTTATCAGTAAATAAGAACCAAATGTATTTGAGCAAGGAAGCTCTATTGCAATCTTTAAGGTTTCTAATAGCCAAGCCGCCCTCAGATTTTGGCATGCAAATATCTAGCCACGAGACTTTGGCCCCACCTTTTCCCAGGGCAGAACCTTTCCAAAGAAATTATCTCAAGATGCGCTCAATATTAAAAAGAACAGCAGCAGGTAAAGAAAAGACATTGGCCCAAAACGCCTGAATGTAATACGGTTGATCAACTCAATGCAGTCGGTCTTGGTCAATCTAGAAGAGATGATAGGTACCCCTAGATATCAAATAGGGAGTTTGCCTTCTTGAAAACCAAATGTAGATAGAATATTCCTCTGAAGGGAAAAGGAGCCTCCTGATAGGAAAACATCACTTTTGTTTCTGTTTAGTACAAGACCGCTCTAGGAGGAGAACGTGTTAAGGCTCCTTTTAAGGACCACCGCCAACTTCTGATTTGCACGGCAGAACAAGAAGACGTCGTCAGCGAAAAAGAGATGGGAGAGTCTCGTAGATTTACATCTCCAAAAGAACTTGAAATCTTTGACGGAGGTCCTCAGATTGATGATGCCCGAACAAACTTTCATCACAAGGGTAAATAGATAAGGAGACATCGGGTCTCCTTGCCGGATGCCTCTGCCACTAGCAAAGAAGCCGTGAAGCTCCCCATTGATAGAGATAGAGAACATAGGCGTGCGAACGCAAACCATGACCAGTTTAATAAACCACCCGAAATCGGAAGGCTAGAAGGGTTAACTCCAAGAAATCCCAATCGACGGTATCATAAGCTTTGCGGAAGTCAACTTTAACGGCACATTTCGGAAGATAAGGATCACGATGAAAACCTGCAAATAGCTCCTGTGCCAATAAAATGTTGTCTCTAATCCTCCTACCTTTGATAAAGGCGTTCTGAGCAGGATTAATAATACTATTTAGAACCATAGCAATCCGATTTGCCAAGATTTTTGTAATGACTTTATAAATAGTATTGCAGCACGCAATAGGTCTGAAATCAGTAACCTCGCAAGCATTAGGTACCTTAGGTATTAACGCTAGAATTGTAGCATTAACTTCTTTTAGGAGATGACCTGAGGAAAAGAAATCCTTCACAACCTAAATCACCAAAGGTCCAACAATTCTCCAATTGTTTTTATAGAATTCAGCAGTAAAGCTGTCAGGGCCCGAAGCTTTACTTCTTGGAAGAGAAAAAAGGGTGTTTTTAATCTCAGAGTCCGAGACAGGTGCAGCAATGGAGCAAACTTGGGCATCTGAGAGTGGGCTGCGAATAACTTGCCGCAAGTCTTCCAGGGATGGCTTGACAAGGGTAGCATGGGGGGATAATAGATCCGAGAAAAAAGAGACAAAAACCTGCGATACCCGAGTTGGATCGGTGATAAGAGAGCCAGAGGAGTCCTTAACAGAGAGGATTCGATTGGTGAGGTGTCTCGCCTTCACAAAATTGTGGAAAAACTTTGTGTTTCAATCTCCCTCCTTAAGCTATTTAACTTTTGATTTCTGGCGATAAAAGGATTCTTCTTGACCACGAAGGTCTATGAAAATATGCCGCTGGCATCTTTCAAGTTCTGCAAGATCAACATTATTAGGGTCAGATTGGAGACCAACTTGAGTAGACCGAAGAGCTTCTCTAGCTTTAGTAGTTGTAATAGAGATGTCTGAGAAAGCTTCTTGGTTTAGCGATTTGAGGCGAGCCTTCAGAAATTTCAATTTAGAGACAAGCTTGAACATGGGATAGCCAATCACTGGAGAGTTCCATGCTTGCTGGACAATAGTTAGAAAGTTTGGATGCTCAGTCCAAAATTCGAAGAATTTAAAAGGCTTATTCTTGGACGGCGGATTAATAACCCTGACAAACATCGGAGAGTGATCAGATATTCCAGGGTTCAAAAAAGCCGCCTCCGAAAAGGAGAAGTCGATGTTCCATTTAGTGTTAACTAAGACCCTGTCAATCTTCCTTTGCTTCCTTGAGGGACCAGCTGAAGTTGACCAAGTATACCGGAGACCAACATACGTGAGGTCCACTAATTCTGTTTGGTCAAGACAAAGCCAGAAATCATCAAAACATGGCAACCATGTATTAGAACCACCAAGATGGTCAGAAGGGTCCTTTATAGTGTTGAAATCGCCTACCACAAGCCAAGCCGAATCCTGAAAAAGATCATTGTAATGGACGAGATCTTCCCACAAAGACCTGCGTTTGACAAAAGTGTGCTCTCCATACACCGCTGAAATGCAGCAGGAGGTATTGACGGCATTAAGCTTGAAGCGGCCATGAATAGCCTGAGCACTAGTAGAGATAAGATCAAAATTTGCAAAATCCAGGTTCCACCCGAGCCAAATTCTACCACGTGGGGCACAATCATAGTTGGCAACCCACTTCCATCCTCTCAGCAAGGTAAAGGATATGGAATCAAAAAGAGATTCAGGAACCTTAGTCTCAAAAAGCCCCACCAGGCACAACTTGTTTGAAGAAACAAACTTTCTAATTTCCGTACGTTTGATGGGATTCATCATGCCTCTAATATTCCAGAAGCCAAAAAACATTAAGAGGGGGAAAACAGGGACTTACCTCCTTTTGGAGGCCTTGCGACTAGTAGAAGTCGGCTTAGGAACAACCGAAGGGGGCGGTGCAGGAGGGTCCGGTGGAAGTAACAAAAGTTGGTCCTGAACGCTCATAACCGCCTTAGGAGAACTCGGGCCTTTTGACGACAGGAGTCTATCTGAGAGCAGATCATCATCACTCAGAGCAACCAAACTACTCACACTACAAATCTCATCTACATCCGAATTATGGTGAGAGTCAACAGGGGATGCGAGACCCGACTTCTGTTGGGATCGCCCTTGATTAGCTCTAATAGTAACCTGAGATGAGCTTTTTAGAGGCTTGGAGCTCACCACAGTAGCTAGGTTCGGCAGTAAAGGGGACTTCAGTTTCAAGAGCTGCCCCCCTTCACTGGGCGGGGCAAAACGGAAGGAAGCTTCATCCTTGGCTGGAGACTGTTTTTTCTTCTTATTCTTGACCTTCTTCCAACCCAAATAAGCAAGAATAGGATCAGAAGAATCTTGAGGCAAAGTCGTCGGGGCTGGAATCTTGTCTTCACCCGAACTAGACGGTCCAACAAGAAGGATGCTGGTGGGATCAGGGACTACAAGCAGCGGCATCTGAAATGTAGCCGAAGGTAAAACAGGGACCAAAGAGGCCTCAATTACCACTTGCCGAAAGGGGGCAAAGATCCACCGGAGAGGGAAGAACCGTATTTGCAGCAGGAGCAGGACAAACTCCGGATGTAGAGACCAAAGGTTGTGCTTCTGAGGCACGAGCAGAAGATTTTTTAGCAGATGGAGGGCACTTGTGACCAAAAATTTCGCAATTCGAGCAGGCGACTGGCCTCCATTCGTACTCAACTCCAACCTCAATGGTTTCTCCTTCATGTTCTAGCTCAATTGAGTCACACGAAGGTTGATTAGCAGTTATCTCAATGCAAACCCACGTAAATGACATTGCCTTCAATTGTTTAGTTCGGTGATCCACATATAATGGTTTCCCCAAAGCACTAGCCACTTTACCAATGGATTGTACTGACTAGAAAGAGTAGGGCAGCTTCGTTAGCTTCACCCATACTGGCATTGAAAGCTGAGCGGCTTTCCTAAGCTCCAAACCAAGGGTCCACTGTTGCAGAGCTAGAGGAATTCTAGCAACGATTATAGGGTCGCCTTCAAGAAGTTTCCGCCTAAAATCCTTGTCCGGGATATGGAGAAGGAAGGATCCTTGTCCATTGGACATGATCTCGAATAGGTTTGGTCCCCAAGCTTTTTTTAGAGCCTCCTCAATAACTTTAAATGGGAGGCGTCGCCTAAGAAAGTAACCCAATAAGCAGTCGTGTAGCTTAGGATCTGCCGCTTGTAAATCTTGCTCTATCATAACAATGACCGGTTTGTTGTTCCTGAAAGTCGGAGGGGTATATTCCAGCTTGTACCCTTTAGCCATGGTCTTTGCAACTGCAACCCAAGTGCGAGGGTTCGCCTTACTAGCCTCTCTTCTCAGCTGAGGACGTTTCGAGCTCTAACTACCCCTACTACGAGTTCTAGCAATAGCCGGAGCTCGAGGGGGTTGCGCATCGCCACTACCAGACGCAACAGATGGATTCGAGGTCCCAAGATTGTGGTCATTCACCGAAGCACCAGACAATAACGAAATCTCAGCAGCAGGAGGAGATAAGCTTCGTGCAAAGGTCTCCCCACCCTCCGTGAAGACTCGATTCGACCCCGAGTCCATCAATCCCAGCAGAACAAAACAAACCAGAGCAGCCTGATAAACCCTACCCGCAATTCACCATAAACGATTTGGGAAGGGGACTTACCAGGCGTTGAGAGAGGGGGGAGTCGCACCAGCTGGGATGGAAAGCCGAACTAGCAGAGGAGTCCGTTGAAGGTGAACAATGAAGTCGGTTGAAAACAGGGGAAGCTCCGAACAACCAAGCTCGTCCTTCCCCGTACACCAGGGACGTTGTCCGATGAAGCAGCACCGAACGAACGACCAGCCGAGACTCCCCCAGCACGCGGAAATCAGACCAGACGAGTAGCAGATGCGAAGCTCCTAGGGTTGGTGAAATCTGGAGACGTAGGTCGACCCAGCCAAATCCGTTCGGAGGGAAGGAGGAGGCAACAGAGTGGAACCTACCCTCCAAATTTCAGCTCAATCGGGTGGCTAGAGCTTCGGGAGGGAGCAGCTCACCAGTCGGACGTGGGAACCAGAAGGGTCTCGCCTTTCCCATTCAATGGCAATAGAGATGTTTGTTGCCCCGAAGAAAATTATCTTTGGCTAGTTTGATGGTAACAAAGTTGGAGATGTTAACATGAATTGGAAATGGGTATTTCTGTATTCTTGCTGCCATTTCACACTTTCAAACCCTAGATAATGCTCAATTACAGACACAATCACCTGCTTGTTTTACAGTATGGAGTCGTGAATATATCACTGATGATGATTAGATCTTGATGAAGAAGAACAACTCACAAATCTATTCAGAGAAACAGATGATTCATAGGCCCACAATCAAAGGAGAATACCACCATTAGCAGCAGAAGAAAGTGATAAATGAAACTTGAATGCGGCTTCAACTCCGCGGCGATTTCAGCATCTTTGCACAAGAAATGAGAGATGATTTGTGCTCTAGGGTATGGCTTTGATACCATGAAGAAATTTATGAACAGAGAGAGAGAAGAGAAACAGAGATGATGAAGTTTTATTCAATGAGAAATATTTTTACATATGAGAGCTTGATTACTTGTTTGCTCTCTTCATATCGTTTATATATCAGCCTGAAATTATTAACCGACTCGGAAAAACTAACTAACGTAAAGCAAAACAGAATGTTTCAGCTTTACACACTTAAAACCGAATATTGATTCCGCAATGTAAACATGCTACATGTGCTACAATCTTCGTTGTTGACTTCTTCAAATTCAGACATTCTCATTTTCCTTCCTCTATTCTTGGGAACACCAGATTCTTTAGTAGCTTTTCTTCCTCTGTTCTTGACAGCACTAGTAGCAACTCCATCGACATGCTTTTGCATTATACTTCCTCTGTTTTTGGCAACACCAGATTTACTTATCATATGATTCTTAACACTACCGACAGCATGCTATTACCAACTGCCACACGACCGCCTCGTGTACCGCATGACCGCTGATTGCCGTCGCAGGACTGCCACCCTTAGCTCACCGGCCATTGCCCCTTCTTGCGGCCGGTGGGTTGTGGGCGGCAATATTGTGGTGGCAATCGGCGGCGACAGTTAGCGATTGTGCGGCCGTCGTGTGGCGGTCATGCGGCCATTGTGTGGTGGTCGTAGCGGCCGTTGTGCGGTGACGGGCAACGGTCGGCGATCCGTGAGTAAAAAGAAAAAAAATAAATACAAAAATTTATAAATTTTTACCAAACACATTTCTATTCTTGAGGGAAATTTTGTATAATTATCAAATACTTTATTTTACTCAGAAATTGTTTCCGGAGTAAAAATAGAAAAAAAACTCTTTCTGAAAAGAAATAATTCTCCGGAATAGAAACGCTGTCATGCGTGCCCTAATTTGTTAACTCGGTTCTACTAACTTGAGGGAAATTCACTTTCATGGATGAGGAAGATGGAGTGACATACCAAACTTTCTGTCACAATAGTTATGCTTAGGTTTAGAGTCTGACTTTTTTGTGTCTTAGTTGAAGTGTACGAACATTGTGCCTCACCTCGATTCTGCACTTTAGGTTTCTCGCTCAACATGGATGAATTTTGCAAAATTTTGCAAATGCACGTGATACAGTCTTCATCACTCGTGTAGCCTGTGACTATATGGTTGATATATTAATGCTATCTTTTCTAAGAAAAACTTTCAAGATATTATTACAGATGTATGCGAGCCATTTTTGTCGAAGTTCTGCATCTGTATCGAATTCTTATCTCTGTCTGCTTTTGATTTTCTGTCAACTTCGAAACATAACCTACATTTGCATCTGCGCTTTTCATCTGTTCATCTTATTTTTATCAAATCCTATCAAGTACGTGTGAATACATCTGGTTTCCCCATCTGCCCCGGATAATTCATATATAGAAAGACAATTATACATGTAAATCATTGCCTCTTCATTGCTCCTCATAGCTAGCATGTTTACCTGTCTGTTTGGTGGGTCATGCGTGTAAACATACATATATACTAACGTTCGCATATGCGTATGATGGATACAAACTCATACTAGAAGCGCGTATGAATTCATCCCGAGCTTTAGGAAGCTACAGTGCGTTTGGGAACCACTTCCCAAAGCCCTTTGGGAAAAAAAAATGGTGTTTGGGAAAAAACTTTAGAAGGGACTTGGGCTAAATGCTAGCATTTTTAAGGCTGAAAGCCCAAGGTAGGGTGGGGGCTGCCTTGGGCTTTCCAGCATTTTCGGCATGCTGGAGATTCATTAAAGGAAATTTTTGTTTTGTCTTTTGAAAACCTAATTTTCTTCGTCGTCGCTTGCCGTCTCGCCTCTCTCGTCCGAAAGCCAAGTTCTCTCTCCCCAATCTTCTCCACCGCTCTCAACTCCACGATCGCCAACCCCAACCGTCGCTGTTGGAACCACCCACCACCGTCTACGTCGAAGCCCAACCACCATCGTCGCCGTCGGAGCGACATTCTCTCATCCGAAGGCCCCTAATCTTCTCCACCGCTCCTTTTCAACTCCATGACCGCCAACCCCGACCGTCGCCGTCAGAACCAGCCACCACCGTCTCCGTCGAAGCCCAACCACCATCGTCGCCGTCGGAGCCCCGGCCACCACCTTCGCCAGCCACCCAACGCTAGAATCTCTTTTTTGCTTCGATGAGTTCTCGATTCCATTTTCTTTCGTGCCTATTTGAGTTCCGGTTTTGGGTTTCTGGCGTTGACATTGAAGTTGGGTTTAGGGTTTTCGGTTCGGTTTCTCTGTTTCTCTGTTTCTTTATCAATTTCTTTTCTCTTTCTTCATTATGTGCTTCTTGTTGGAGCATGCATGAGATCGAGCGACGTGGCGATGATGTTCTGCCTTCTAAACTTCTTCTTCTTCTTCTTCTCTCAAGCTATGAGAGAAATTGTACTGGTGAATCGAGGGGATTTTTTTGGGGATCTCTGTCACTGGTGGTCGTTGAGGAAAGAGGGTTCATAAGCATGTTGGGTACCTGAATTTTGTGTAGATTCAGCTGATTTGGGTTACCGATAGCTTAAAAAGATTTTGATCAGAATCGGCTTCTGCTGAACAGAGTAGTGCACAGGGGTTGCATTCTGATGGTTGGTTGGGTCAGATGAGTGTTGATTTTCAAAGGGTGAACATTGAGAGATTGCGATATGGTTCCTTTGTTTTCCAGATCCAGGGTCATGCTTTGACTAGGATTGATCTGGGGGGGAATAGCTGCGCAAATCGTAAGCTCGAATCCATCTTTTGCCAGAATCAACTGCTTCCTGCTCTTGGAGAGTTGATATTTGTTTGATTGTGGCAATATTTTAGGACCTGGAGGCGACTGCTGGGAGCCTCTAGCAAAACCTTGGTCCTATCCAAAGCAGTCTGACCCTTCTCTAGACCCTGGACATCACTGGACTTGGTGCACCGTGGCACAGTTATGGAAAGATCTTAAGAAGAAATTGAACAGTACAATGATATGTTGAAGTAGTTTCTAGTTTGATGTGCTTTAGAATCAATGAAACGCGAATATACGCTAAAATGGATGACATCAAGCATCAAACAAGTGTATGAGAAACCTGGCATGAGGCGAAGTAGAAATTCGGTATCCGATAGTGTCTTTGATTAATTAAAACAAGATTGTAAAGCAAGTCGGTTCTATTTGAAGAGATGGTTAATGGCTTTGTCTGTGGATGGTGGTGCATGGTGGCTGCATATAGCTTGTGGTTATGCACGGGTTACTTTTAATTTGAAGCTTGAATGTGTAGATTATGAAACTGGACATCGGTTTACTTAATGATGCATGCTACATGCTGATGCATATTTTATAGTATGATGCCATACTGTCAATTTCAGATGTTAAATATTTGAACAAAATTACGTTAGACACAAATAGGGTTGAAAATTAGTATAATATAGTGATATTGACTCTCTATGTGCAGTCATAGTTCTGTGCTATAACCTATAAGTTCTCATTTGAGTACACCATGACAATGTCTCCTTTGATTGGACTTTCTCTTGAAGAAGAATTGGTTGACTCTTATTCTGTTTTTCTCCTTTGATGTGTAGAGTTTTCCCCATTAGTGTAATTTCTTCATCCCGAGGAGAGACAGAAGTGTGCAAGTTTCTAGAGGTCCTCAGTTTACCGGGGAAGGAGGTTGCGGGCGTGCGTTGGGGGTGTGAAAGACCATGTTGAGATAGTTAGAGTGGTAAGTTATGGGCTTAATAAACCGTAGGTTTAATGCAAGTAGGCTTGAGTGTTGAAGTTGAGTTGGGTTTGATTTATTTTAGGTATTTTCTAAGCTGGGCTATGAACAATTTTGAAGGAAAAGAGGTTTTTGTATGGGCTGGGTTTATTTTAGTGAAATGGGTGAACATGATTGACGTTGACATGCTTAACTGTTTCAGCTACTGAGTTAGGAACACGTTTTATTCTGATTGTTTTTGTGTGTTTCAATTTCCACAGCAGGATATATACTCATTGTTCATATTCTTTCACCGAAGTGCTCCCCTCTCTCTTCGCTCAAAAGGTGTCGATTGTCCCACTTTGAATCCAAGTTCTTTTACTTCTATTTCTTATGTTTTTGTTCATTTTCCCCACTTACATATCCAGCTTGGTGTGCTCTTTCATGGGTTTCTATGAATTGCATTTTAATTTATTTGTAGTGTCCCTTACTTTGTGATTATAGTTAACATCATCTCTTTTCATTTTTCAAATATGTTTGTATTCATTTTATTGAAAGATTGCAAGTTCATCAAAGGAAAAAGCATATTGGAGTCCTAAAGATATAGAAACTTTTTGTCGATTATGCATTGAACAAATTGAAAAAGGCAATCGTCCTGCGAACAACAAAAGGGATGGATGGACGGATATAATTAACAAATTTGAGGAGCTGAGGGGAAAAAGGTATGAAAAAAATAAAATGAAGAGTAAGTGGGATAATTTAAAGGAAGAGTGGAAAAAATGGAAGCAATTGGTTCAAAAGGAAACGGGATTAGGATGGGATCCAAAGAAGAAAACCATTGACGCGAGTGATGAATGGTGGGAGAGAAAAATTCAGGTGTTTATCTAATCTTTTGTTACTTTTTGTTTTGTAAGTTTAACTTTTATAATATAACTTCTAAAAATATTTTATTATAACAGGCCAATCTTAAGCTTAGAGCATTTCGAACGAAAGGCATACATCCAGATATTGAAGCTTTGTTGGATCAAATGTTCCAGGGTATAGTTGCTACTGGAAGTGTTACCTGGAATCCTGCACAAGGTTTATGCAATAATGAGAATGTTGAGACCACACAAGCTAATATTGGTGATTGTGCAGGATCTACTGATGATACTTTAGAGGGTGATGTAGGTGAAACAAATGCTCAACCAAGTCAAAGTAAGAGCAATAAAAGGACGGTAGAAAGTTCAACGAAGCAAGCTCGAGGAAAGAGAGGAAAAAAATTGACCGGACCTGATAAGTTAGCATCACAAATTGACAGACTTTGTTCAGCTGTTGAGAGTAGGAGCAATGCAACATCGGTTGCAAAGGAATTTGATCCTTACAAAGAAATTGTGCAAACATTGAAAGCCATACCTGAGATTAAGCAATACAGAAAGTTGTTCTTTTTTGCACTCTCTCATTTTGCTGAAAAAAAAAAGACAATAGGCAGATTTTTATGAACTTGGATGAAGATGAAGAAAAAGTTGAGTGGCTGTAGTATAAGTTGGAAGAGCATGATAGTCGCCATTAAGATATTAGTTATTTCTTTGAGCTCTTTTATATTAATCTATGTTGTAATGAGAGATTTATTTTCGGTTGCTAAATTGCACTACTTGTGAACTCTTCTTCTGATTATGTTTTAATGTGAGACACGTGTTTTTAGTTTATGTTATTTTGATTTGGTGGAATTTGCATATATATTATGGAAAATAATTGTTCCATTGATGGATGATTACTCATAACTTTTTTTACTGTTTTATTACTTTAAACAGATATGGACAATTCTCCTGAAAGAGAAATCCATGAGAAAAAGGATGAGGAATTCAATCAACTTGTGGAAATTACTCAAGCCACAATCGCTTATCAAGCAATATACAGTCAGAAAAAACCTTGTAGGACATCATCATATACAGGATATGCATGGTTAGAAGAGTTGATGGGCGAAGATGCTAATCCGATAAGGTGTTATCAAATGTTTAGGATGAATAAGATTGTATTTAATAATTTAATGCATGATTTAGTAACACGCTATGGTCTTGAAGGAACTAGATATATTGATGTTAGAGAAATGCTTGGAATATTTCTTCATATTTTAGGACATGGTATAGGTAACAGGTTAACACAAGAGCGTTTTCAACGCTCTGGGGAAACTATAAGCAGGTACTTTGGCTTAGTATTAGACAAAGTATGTGAAATGGAAAAAGATTTGATCCAACCAGCTTATCGGCAATTTAGGGATGTTTCAGAGAAGATAAAAAATAATGGAAGATTTTATCCATATTTTACGGTATGTTTTGATTATTCAATAGAAAGAAAGAACTAAATGCAAATTTTGATTATATAATAATATTTGCATTTTTGTTTTAGAATTGTATTGGAGCTATTGATGGCACTCATATCCCAGCGGTGTTACCTGTAAAAGATCATATTCGTTTTATTGGTCGAAAAGGTACAATGACTCAAAATGTCTTAGCGGTGTGTAATTTTAATATGGAATTCACTTATGTTTGGGCTGGTTGGGAGGGCCAAGCCCATGATACTCGTATTTTCTATGAAGCTTTAGGGAGACGTGATATGCAATTTCCTCATCCTCCTCCAGGTTTGTTAATTAATGGTTTTTGTACATTAATATGTATAAATATGGTATATGTTGATCAAATTTATATTATATTTTTACATGTAAATATTATTTAGTAGATGCTGGATATCTAAATTCAACGGGTTATTTGGGACCATACAAAGAAGTTAGATATTATTTGCCAGAATTTCAACAAGGTCCCATCCCTACAGGCTATCAAGAGGTATTCAATCGTGTTCATTCCTCGCTGCGATCGGAAATTGAGCGAGCTTTTGGTGTGTTGAAGAAGAAGTGGAAGATTCTAAAGTATATGCCAAATTTCCCCTTTGAAAAGCAAGTAAAAGTTGTTATAGCAGCAATGACTTTGCATAATTACATACGACGAAACGCCGCCAATGATAGACATTTTGCAAGAGCGGATTTGGATCCCAATTATGGATATTCAGTTAACCTTCATAATACAAATGAGGAGGCCGGTACCTCAAATGACAATTTATTTTCTGACATGACGCCTTTACGTGATCAAATATCAATGAGTTTAGTAAATACTTGAGGAGGATGTTTGTAATTTTTAATAAAGACCTATTTCTTTCTTTGATGCATATGTAATCATGTTTATTATAATGAAATTACTATTTCTTTTTGTTAATATATCTCTTTTATATATACATCTCAGTGCAAAAATAAAAAAAAAATAAAAAAAGTCATTGAATTTGTTAATATATATATATATCTAAGTGCAAAATATATTTAAAAAAAAAAGTCATTGAATTTGTTAATATATCTCTTTTATATATACATCTCAGTGCAAATATATAAAAAAAAAATAGTCATTGAATTTGTTAATGTATCTCTTTTATATATAGATCCCAGTGCAAAATATATAATAAAAAAAAATCACTATTTTCGTTTTCAATTTTAAAAAATAAAAAATGAAAGCTTAAATTAATTGCGCTAAAGGACTTCCAACAAATATGTGTTTACCAAACAGCATTTTCCCAAAGTTGCTTCTCAAGGTGCTTTTCAATTATAGTTTACCAAACAGTTTTTGCATTTCATCCAAGGCCTTTAGACTAAAGGCCTTTGCATTTCCTTAAAGGCTTTTCCCAAAAGCAATTCCCAAACGCACCCGAAGTCTCCCTTTACAATGACTCAACTAAATAGTATGGTGTTGAAATAATTGATAGGTATCCTGTATCATTCTTATTTTTGCCAAATGTATCTTCACCTCATACTAATGCTAACTCAATGGAAATAATAAATCCGTGTATATCCATATTAAGTAAAAAGAGTGAATTGAACACATCAGCTATTGCAATAATGAGTGTCCAGCCAACTAATGCGTCGGATCCCAACAATCTCCAATTCCTAACCATTCTTTTTTTTTTTGGAAAATTCCTAACCATTTGAGAGGATCAAATTTCATCAGTGGTCCCTAAATTTTAAAATAATTTCCCAATCTAGTCACCAAAATTCCAATTTTAGCCATCGATGTATGAATTTCCAATCTCATAATCAATACCTTTTGTGGGAATAGGCCGGCTCCGGGCAAACCGCCCATGTGGTAATGATCCCCGAGTGGCAATGGGTGCGGGATCTAGGAAACCCTCTCGTGCGTCTTCCCCGCCATCGGTTCGCCAAAACTCCATCGACGGCGAAAGATCGAAAGTTGAGAACATATTTGGGTTATCAAAACCGCAACTCAATGAGCTAATTACAGAAGTGTAATAATTCTCAAGAAAGTCATACCTCTCTTCAGCAGTTAGCATGGTGGGTTTTGTCAAACACGTCCGGTTCGATGATATTAAGGGACTATATTATACACGACAAAATTCAAAACTTGGGAAATGCCAAAGCTCTTGCATTAATTTCGTTCGTGGCGATCTTTTCCGCTCCGCTATACAAGGGAGAGAGAGAGAGAGAACGCGGAAGGAGAAGTTGGCTGGCGGGAAGGGAGGGAGGAAGGGAAGAGGGAGAGAGAAGGAGGAGAGAACGACGAGCGGAGGAGGGCGATGGAACCCAAGAACCCAAGAAAGACGGCGGAAAGAGGAGAGACGAGCTCGGCAGGAGGGAACGATGCAGCGCAGGATCCGTTCACGTCTGCCCAGAAGATGTCCAAGAGACCTAAGTGTACGTGCTCCTTTTCTCCTTCTCAAGGTTTTGGTCGTGTAACCCTCGTTTCATCTTGGCTTTTCTTGATCTCTCGTGATGGGAAAACTCTCTCGGTCCTTGACACCTTTTGTCGCTGGGTACGAACTCCTGAGACGATCCTCATTGTTACGATGTGATCGTTCTTGATTCTAGAAATCTTCTCGTTCATCAACTCACGTCCTTTAGCCCGACGATCGTATGTCCTGAGTTGGGTTGTTCATAAATAACCGAAAAAAAGTATGACCTTCGTGTCCTTGGCCCAATGATCGCATAAACGCGGGAGATGATTGCACGGAAAGTTTGAGAACGAGGGTTTATATCTTCTTGAATAGTTTCAAGTTTCATCCAAACGCGAACGTCTGCTTCAGCTTTTGAAGGAATGCGTTCTTTAAAAAATTGGCCGGTAGGTTGACGTTCCTTTGTTCTGTTTCATTAGAGGTTTTGGGAGGGGCGAGTATGGATAGATGTTGGAAGTGCTAATTCAGCCTACAAGAAAAAGATGGCGAAGTGCTTTTGATCTCAACAATGTATCTCAATTTGCAGAAATACATTACTATCAAATATAATAAGACATTTTCCCGGTGCTCCTCAACTCAAAACTGAGTGATGTTGTACTCGGAATCGTCATCTCGCGATTGTCTAGGTGCTCCGATCAATCTCATCTGAGGAATTGGTTTCCTTTTTCTCTTTTGATAATTTATTGGTGATGAAGCATTTGAGATGTTTTCAGGCATCCGAATCAAGTGAATGTTGATAGGGGCAAGTACTTTTTAGTTTTCTGACAGTTAGAAGTTTTTTCAGCCATATTCCATTGTTCTGTCGTTGTGTGTGTTTGATAGCCAAACAACTTGGGTAAGAACTATTGATTTAGCTTGATACAACATTTGCAAAGGGTTTATACTTGTTGGGGGTTTGTATTATTAGCTTTGATGCATTTGTCCTTGTTTTCGTTTTTCCAGATTCTAGGTTCACCCAACAGGAACTTCCTGCTTGCAAACCAATTTTGACTCCCGGTTGGGTACAATCTACAATTAGCAAAATTGGTTCCTTTAAGTTGTGAAATCACAATATATTGTTGTGGCAAAATCATCTGTGGCTTCTTAAAAACACTTCATCATTTTCAGGTTATTACAGCTTTTATACTTGTCGGTGTGGTCTTCATCCCAATTGGCCTTGCCTCTTTGTTTGCCTCTAAAAGAGTAATGTTTCAATTTTCTCATTTCATGATATTTTGTTCTAGAGTTGTTTTTCTTGTTTTTGGATTGTCAAACACTTGATATTCCTCTGGATGTAGGTTGTAGAAATTGTGGATCGATACGACGAAGATTGCATTCCTCAAAGTTTCAAGAACAAAACTCTCGGCTACATTCAGGATGATAAAACTAATAAGACTTGCACGAGAAGTCTAGTCGTGAGTTCATTTTCTGCTTACTGGGGAAGTTTTCTTTGGTCGATGCTTTTCTCCATCTTTATGTGTGTTCTAAAAGAATCAATCGCTCCATTGTTGCAGGTCCCTAAGCTGATGAAAAGTCCCATCTACGTCTACTATCGGCTGTCTAACTTCTATCAGAATCATCGCCGGTACTCATATTCATGTCCAGTTTATATTCCATCTTTCCTATGATTATATGCACAAACATTGATCAAAATTTTTCTGCATGACGTCTTTTCTAGGTATGTCAAGAGTAGGAGCGATAAACAATTGCGAAGCAAGGACGGTGAGGGGGAAACAAACACTTGTGAGCCCGAAGCTCTTGCGGGAGAAAAAGATCCAATCGTTCCTTGTGGCCTCATTGCGTGGAGCTTGTTCAACGACACTTACAAGTTTTCAGTGAACGATACGCCGCTGGATGTCAACAAGGGCAACATAGCATGGGATAGCGACCGAAAGCATAAGTTCGGATCTGATGTCTACCCGAAGAATTTCCAAAGCGGACGTCTAATCGGCGGTGCAAAACTTAATTCAAGCATTCCTGTAAGAGTTGGATCGCTTCCATCTGATCCATTCATTGGTTCGAAAAGTCACTCTCTCTCTCCCTTTCTCTCTCTTTTTACTATTAACTGATTGCATTATGCTTTCAACAGTTGAGTGAACAGGAGGACCTGATCGTGTGGATGCGCACAGCAGCGTTGCCGACTTTCAGAAAACTATATGGAAAGATAGAGCATGACCTCGAAGTAAATAAGACGATCACGGTCACAATACAGAATAATTACAATACCTACGATTTCGGGGGCAAGAAGCACTTGGTGCTATCGACCGCCAGTTGGATAGGTGGGAAGAATGACTTCCTGGGAGTGGCATATTTGGCTGTTGGAGGGATTTGCTTGTTCTCGGCAATAGCCTTCATCCTTGTCTACGTGCTCGTGCCAAGGTGAGTCTCAATCGGTTCAAAACATGACTGTTGCAACAGGTGTTTTGAGAAAGATTAGCTTTGGGAAATTTGACCGTTTGATTTTGATATCATTTTTGCTGTTGTCTTCTTTCTTTTTGTTTGATGATTTGGGCAGGCCTCTTGGAGATCCATCTTACCTATCTTGGAATAGGAATCCAGCTGGACGCTGGAAGTAATGCCCAAGTTTCAATTCTGGAATCCCGTGTCTTGAAGGATTCTTGTCATGTATGGTACTTTGGTTTTCTGACTTTTGATACTCTACTATTCAGTTGTCATTGTAAAGGAGACTTCATCTTTTGTAGCTTCCTAAAGCTCGGGATGAATTCATATGTGCTTCTAGTATGAGTTTCTATCCATGACATGCACTCGCGAACGTAGGTGTAAAATGTATGTTTTCACTCATGGCCCACCAAACAGACAGGTAAATTTACCAGCTGTGACGAAACTGCGGTACACACAAGTGAGCAATGAAGAGAGACAGTGATTTAGATGTACGATTGCCTTTCCATATACGAATTATCCTGGGTTGACGATGATAGGGTATGATAAAAATAAGATGAACAGATGAAAAATGTGCGGATGCGAATGCAAGTTATGTTTTCAAAGTTGACAGAAAATCAAAAGCATAGACAGAGAAAGAATTTGACGCAGATGCAGAACTTCAACAAAAATGGCTCACATGCATCTGTGATCATATCTCCAAAGCTTTTCTCAGAAAAAATAGAATTAATATATCAACCATATAGTCACATCCTACACGAGTAACAGAGACTGTGTTACACGAACTGGCAAAATTTTACAAAGATTCATCCATTTTGAGTGAGAAACATAAAATGCGGACTCGAGGTGAGACACAATGTCTGTACACTTTAACTAAGACACAACAAAGTCAGTCCCTAAACCTAAGCATAACCACTGTGACAGAAGATTTGGGATGTCACTCCATCTTCCTTGTCCATGAAAGTGAATTTTCCCCAAGTGAGCAGAACCCACTTGAAAATTGTACTCTGGAAAGCACCGAGAGAAACTCAAAGTTCATCGTGCATAGGTCTATCCAAAGGCAGATCCAAATTGGCAATTACATTATCAACGACATGGGGAATATTGATGCCCTCTTGGTTGCCTCTAACTCCAATCTCTGCCTGTCCTGACATACCAGCCTTCAGTGCAGCTGTGACCTTCCTCTGCAATTTCAGTAGTCCGATGCGTTTCGAAACAACATATAGAACAGCACATGAGAACAAGATAAATCCAACTGCAATTATTATCCTGTCAATCAGAACCAGGTATTAGCTCAAGGCAATTCCAGGTAAAATATGACATATGAATTGAGGAAAAAAAAAGTGTGCCCAAATCCAGACCTGTCAATCACATCTTGACGTCGCATTGTAGAAAGTAGGCTTCGGGTGCGCATCAACAACGAACGGTGGCCCTTGTACTCACTTTCAGCCTTCCTTAAGACTCCAGTCGATTCCTCTGCAAAATCCACCATGAAAATGATACATTCGAGTTTCTTCAAAAGTCATATTTATCTATTTGCAGAGACAGAATATGGAAATAAGTTTCCCAAGATGCAAGCACTATTAGCAAATGCATGTCACTATAGATAGATTTTGCACATATGACAGATAAAAATTACCGAGTACTCTAGCTAATAAAGTTGTTAGTCTTTAAACTTCACTTCCCCACGAGCTTCCAACCCCAGAAGTGCAATTCCTTGTTTCCTCAAGTTAAATTGGTCTATAGTCCGGTTAACGTACAATACATTGCTTTGGATGCTTTAATCATCACTTTCTCATATTCTTACTGACAATACAGGAATAAAACTCACCCATTTTCCGTCGCTCACGATTCTGTCGCAACAAACTGTATGTGAGTGAAATTTCACTTTGATGTGTGAAGTACAAAAGCAGACTTAATTCTCAAAATAAAAATAACTTTACTTTTTCTTTTTCAATATTTGACACAAAAAGGCTTACTAGACAATCTCAGGAATCTCTAACCCCAAGGGCTAAAGGTTATATGCCTAAGGAAGGTTTTACATAACGTTGACAGAGTAAATTTTAATTTTGAAACATTCAACTCCACAAAGACAGCTAATGTAGTTTGATTGGACTTCCAGTTAATTTTGTCATGATCGCCATTTTACCTTCTTTCCCATCATGACATATTTATACATGAGTACCGACTACCAAACAAGTATCGTGTACCTATCTAATGGCAAAGGCCTTAAAAATATGAAAAGATTAATAAAAACGTTCAAAGTAGGATACATCTCATAATTATCTTAATTTGATGATTGATAATACATGATTATGACAAGGGAACACAAACTGCTACTCTTACATATCACTTAACTAGCCCTTGTCTAATAATGTCCCTCTTTCTATTTGCAGAAAAGATCAAAGGTTTAATAGCCTAGAAGGAAAATACATCAAAATCCAAGATCTTAGCCAAGTGCTTCCTATGATAGAAAAGTGGAAGGTTGCTTTGAGACTATACCCCTCTTTCCATTACAAATCTTAGCTAGGAGAGCCCATTTCCATAGTGAAAGAAAAACTGAGGTCACAGCTCATGCATTTAACAGAGAGAGAAAGGCCAACCCAGAAGGATTTGTGACGAAAAAGTAATGATGAGAAAAAATCTGGAGCTTAGCAGTGCAACCATGACAACATGCATTTGCTTCAAAGCCTCTTCATAGGAGCAGAAAATACTTACCAACAGTCATGAGCGTATTTGCACTCCGTTCCACCTCCTGCAAAGTGGCCTTAGTGTTACAATCATTTTTCCTCTTTGTATAATTCAGTGTTGGGAATTTGGAACAACATTAAATATCCATGATACAGACACCCTTAAAAGTGTGAGAAAAGAAGATGCAAAGCGAGCTGACTCTTCACCTGGACCATCAGCTGACGAGTGCGGCGAAGGCTCTCTGTGATACTTTCTGCAGCAGATGTCATTCCAGCCTTTGTCCTAACAATTAGTGGTAGGCAGTAGAGATTAACCACATGGATGTCCGGAATTCCAGATATTAAAAGCCATACCATCTCAGAATAATAAAATATTGCAGAGTTAAATAAAAAAGTAAAAGAAGTGATACATACTGTAAATTGCGTCTCCGAATTGTTGATTCTTCTCCGCCACCAAGAAGCAGTTCTCTCTAAAATGCAAGAAATCAAACGAGTTCATCCTCCTGAGCCCACATTTGGAACTCACCACATAGAAAAGTCATTGATTGAGCAAAGCAAAAATGAAGCATCATATAGACAAGACTGTACATACCTCTTCTTGCGCAGCCTTCTTCAGATTAGCTCTTGCTTGCAAATTAGCATTCCTCAACCTCATTCGCAAGCTGAGTACAGAGATGATCTTTGAAAATCTTCTACATATTGGTGTATGCACAACTATTTTGGTCATGTAGAAATATTTACATTCAGATTATTCAGGAATGCTCAAGCATTGGTTGTCAAGCATAGATATGAACTTTTAAGAGAGTTAACAAGAAAACTATATCAGGATTGGACCAATAAGACCACAAATCTTTTCTCAACTCACAAGGAAGCAACTGGGGCTTATTCGGATTACTCTTTAACAAAATTCTTACAATTTAAGTTAAACAAGGCCAAACATACCTGGACCAACCATTTCTTTCAAACAAAAAAGAAAAAAGAAAGAAAGACCCTCAACGGCGGAAATTTCCAAAAACAAAAACTGTCATTAGCTTTTCTTAAAACAAGAATCTTTCATCATCATCCACACTTCCCAACACCATTTTCTAAAACAAATGATTTGGCCCACAATTGTAAGTTTTACTCCAGCTGATAACGACAACATGCACACAAGAAGCAGTCATCTTCCAGAGTTCACAAAATTACACACATTGAGTTTCAGGTTAACCAATTAAGAACCAAGAACGTACTTTTGGCTCTGGGTCTTCCACGACTCGAGCAACGACTTGGCAGATTCAACTGAGTCAATGGCAGGCAGCTGTGGGGCAAGAAGATCGAGTTTAAACTGCAGTGAATTCAACAGAGCCAAGCCATCCTGCGCCAGACCATTCAACCTTGGAAGCGAATTCTTCTCCTCTCTTGACTTCCCATACTCCTCAATTGCCTTTATATGCTCTTGGGTTCTGACATACGCCTCACCCCATTCCTTCTTCACTTCCTCAACAGCTTCCACTACCTTGTCCATTCTATAAAAGAATTTTTCCCTCAGACAATCAGCTCAAAATCAAAAAAGGAGACATCAAACGAAATAATGTGATCCCATTTGACCCAGATTGAAATAAACGCTAAATTCACAAGCTTCTCCACAACCCATGATTGCAATTCAACTCCTCAAACGCTCGCACTTCACCATTCTCGGGGTCTAGCAGCTCGAATGAAAGGAAAAATGGAGACATCAAACGAATTAACACGATCCCATTGACCTAGATTGAAACGATACGCTAAAATCACAAGTATATCCACAACCCATGACTACAATTCAACTCCTCAAACAGACCCACTTCACCATTCTCGGGCTCCAACAGCTCGAACGAAACGAAAAAAGGAGACATTAAGGGCGCACATGACAAAATTTTTGTTCCAGAAATTGATTTCTGGTCAGAAATTGATTTCTCAATTTCTATTCCCCGGACAAGTTTCTAAGCAAAGAAACCCATTTGATAACGACTCAAAATTTCTATTTCTGGAACAGAAATCCGTTTGATAACAGAATAAAATTTCTATTTCTAGAAATAGAAATTGATTAGATAACAATATAGAAAATCCTCAAATACAAAATAATAGTCCAAATAATACTAATACATTACAAAAGGTGAAAAAACAATTTCATCATCTCCAATGTTACACACCTCCCTTAGCCAAATAAAAAGTGCAAGAATTAATGGCACATTATAAAACCGAAATACCTTTTTATCTATGACATTAGCATTGCTGGAATTGAAATTAATCACAGTTTGTGCAAATGACGCTCGAATGGAGACAATGACATGAACGTTACAACGATACTCAAAGGGAAATCAGCAGTAATTTTGGCAGGGTTTCGGTGTAATTTGAACATATCTTCTTCCTCTGCATCTCTTCTATTTTTTGTAAGTCTTAAATTCCCTTTGATTATTACTAGGTCGATGATCATTTCTTAACTAAACTGCTTTCATATATCCATGATTTCCTACCTCAACTGCCTTCATGTATCCATAATTTCCCGACCTAACTAAATTTCCGATTTCTGAGCATTTCTCATCAACTACTTTGTCTCGTTCTAGCTTGGTAAGTTTATAACTGTTTTTGCTTCTTTTGAATTCAAAGTAGGTCGAAGACTCTCTTTCTCAAACTACGGCGGAATGGGCTTTCATGAGCATAAAAACGAAATTGAACTTGATACAGCTTGGCTTGTGATTTTTTACTACCAACATATTGTTGACTTATTCTTATTATTAGACGACAATTCAGTCACACAACCAAAGCACAAAGTAAACCGAAGCACCAAGGGAAAAAAGAAATCTCTGTCATCAAAGGATGAAGCATCAATATATCTTTCGGCAAAAAAAAAAAAAACAATTCGCAATATATGGTCAGCAGTCCAGCACGTTGAACGATAACATCCAAATCACTCCATCCGATCTCATATTGATCAACGACAGACAAATTCGTTATTATCATCTCTAAGGCAAAACGTCGAACAGGTGGTGATCACTAAGGGCGAGGTGTTCTGCAAATAGGAATTCCCATCAATTGGCAAGGAATATAACATGAGAAATCCCTCTAAAAAATTGCTAGAGCGGAATCGACGAACTCGAGAGCAAATAATGGACAAGAATTTGACATAACAATTTGAAGCTCTCGGCAAAAGGGCAATACAGAACAATCGTATGAATGAATCTCGATGAATCGACCGCGTCCTACCTTGGGGGAGATCCGATCCGAATGGTTACCTGCTAATAAATGAAAGACACTCCAAAAGACTTGGAGAATCTCAGAAGACGAAGCTAAGGCGACGAATCGATTCAGCGACGAAATTGCTTGATGAAGATATTCAACTGCAACTGGCTTCGACCGCGGGCGTACACACTGGATTTGGTCCAGAGCGCTGAAGATACGAGAGATAGAGAGAGATATTTTCTCGGTCCGGGCGTGTGTTCTTGCCTCGCTCGGTTCCTCAGCCTCCCCCGCCCGCACCAAGCGAGGGAGAAAGAGCACGAGAGAAGTTTCGATCGGCGGTGATGAGCGTCCGCTCTCTGCTCCGTCACGGCCGAGGTTGCGGTTACCGGCGAGGGAGATTTGACGGCGGCCGTCACCGATCGGAGATGGTGTAGACGATCGATTGAGGGTGATGGAGCTGAAAGGAAGAGGCGACTGCTCCGAATAGCTAGCCAGAGGAATGGAATGGGCCGGACCGAGAACTTAAAAATTTGTATTTTTACCTTACCCAAAAAAAAAAAAAAATTCTATTTTTATTTTAGAAATTGAAAAGTTAAAAATTTCACATTCTAATTTCTTCGATTTTTCCATTCTAGAATAAAAAAGAGAAATCAAATTGAGTTATCAAGGCTGTTTGTTTTTGCAACTTGTTTCTGTTAAAAACAAAATTTTTTTTTTTTTGTTTTAACAAAAATGAAAATAAACGTAAACGCGTTTGTTTGCGTTTTTGTTTTCAAAACTATTTTTTGTTTCCAAAATGCGCTGGAATGTAAAACAAAAAACAAAAAAGTTGTTTCTTGTTTTCGAAATAAAATTTAAACACTTCTTTCTTTTTTTCTTTGGCCCGAGGCCGGCGACTGGTCGGTCGTCGGGTCGCAATGCCGTTGAGGGCTGGCTGGCAACCTCGCGGAGCATCACGGCCCCGGCAAGGCCGAGCATTGTCGGCCCCTGGCGAGGCTCGGTGTCGCCGAGCCACCGCTAGGTCGGTGCCTAGCGGTGGCTCGGCTCGGCGACGCCGAGCCTCACTTGGCCGGCTTTGGGCAAGGCTCGGCCTCGCCGGGGGCGGCGAGCCTCGCCGATTCTTGGGTGAGGCCGCCGCCAAAAGAAGAAAAAAAGAAAAATGAAAAAGAAAAAGAAATAAATAAGAAAAAGAAATAAAAAATAAGAAAGAAAATAGAAAAAATAAAATAAAAATATTAAAAAATTAAAAGAAATAAAAAAATTATACAAATTTACCAAACGTGTTTTTGTTCATTTTTTATTTAAAAAAAGTTTTACCAAATGCGTTTTTTGTTTAAAAATTGTTTCTCGGAATAAACACTTTTTTCTATTTCGTTTCCTAACAATTTTTAAACGAAACGTTACCAAACGCACTATAAACGGATTTGCTGTTCCAAACTTATTTCGGAGAACAGAGAAATAGAGAAATTAAGAAACATAAATTTTATTATACACGCCCTAAATGAATTAACACAATCCTATTTTACCCGGATCGAAAAAAAAGGCTAAAACCACAAGCTTTTCACAACCCATGACTGCAATTCAACTCCTCAAACAGACCCACTTCACCATTCTCGGGCTCCAGCAGCTCGAACGAAACGAAATCAATCCGAAGGAACATCTCAAAGCCTCCGAACCAAGAAAGCCGTTAGCCAACTCACCTTCGATCATGGACGAACGTCGACGATCCAGTCGATCATTTGCGCTAGAAGAGATCGCCGGAGAGAGACAGGATCGCCCGGTGCTTTTCCGATGGTGATCGAGGGGGAGGGAGAGAAACGCCTCCGGATCAAATCCGACCCGTTTAAACGACCCGCGAACAGGAAATGAGGAATTTCCCTTTTTTTTTTTCTTTTTTTTTTGAATTCTGAGAATTTTCCCGGATTTTTGGCTTTCTTTTCCTCGAGAACATTTTATCTTTATTTTTTGGAAATTTTGAAAGAATCTATGGTGAGATTTAATTTGTTTCGAAGAAAAAAGAATTAACGCGATATATTAGCTTTCTGCTCATTATAGAGAGAGTTTTACATGTTTTCGTGGTTCCAAGCAAAAATCAGAGTGCAATTATCTAGATTTTTCTATTATAGACTTAAAAACAATCCTCTCAATCTCAATTTTTCTTTATTGAAATACTCCGATAAAACTCATTCGTGTCATGAGATAAATAATAAATCTAATTTAATAAACATTCAACAAAATGAATGGTAAGACGATACAACGCCACATCTAGATGGAAAATGGAATCTTAGGCCAGATTTTACAAAAGGATATCTCGTACAAGGATATGCTATGTGATGATTTTATTACTTGGCAATGATGTGTGATATAACAAGCCAATAGAGAGAGTGATTTCAAAATATAAGTGTCATATAAGAGGACAAGTATATCACGCTATTAAAATGATTGTCAATTACACTATGTCATTTGTATGGTTGATATATAATATACTTTTGCCAACCTTTATTGTGGTCTTTTCTTTAGTGATTGTATTAAGCAGGAACCCAATTGAGATCTTAGACTTCTTGAGGTGCAACATCTTGATCATATACCACTCAATCAATCTTTCAGGAATGATTGATAGGAAATTTGACATAACCGAAAAATTAGTACTAAAATTTCTAGGATCTTTTGGGCGAAACATTTTAATTCAGGGTTTAGTTTAAATTTTGTTCATGAAGCTCATATTTCTATCTAGATCTTGTCAATCATTGTCTTCAACTACCATGCTTAATTGCATAAAACTGCTAACATGGCATAGCTGATAGCCAATGCTCATGTGAGGCTTAATGCTGGAGCAGCATCGTAGGCTAGAGGCGACTGTAAGCCGAGCAACCGCCATGACTCAAGTCAATCCGTCAAATGGTGGGTCGAATCATGTTGAACATTAGTTGATTAAAATTGACACATTTAGCCTATTTTGAATAATTTCCACACAATACAAAACTAGTGACTCATAACCAACTCAACTCTTATTACTAAAACACTTCTATATTTAACATAATTTAGGAAAACTCATACCCAAACCAATGTGAGAGCAGCAGGGAATAAGCAAGCGCAAGATTGAGTGAAGCTAAGAGAAAGGAGAGGGCGCAAGGGTGGACATTGTTTAAATTATAAACCCATTCAACACTCATATTATTTTAAATTTTATCGTTCTAAACCCATTTACCGAAAATAACAACCCAACCTATCAAACATAGGGGTTAAAAAATGCGCTTATAACGCGTTTTAATGGGTTTACTTTCAAGACACCATGAGCAAATGGCAGCCCTCGGCAAAACCTTTCCATCGACTCGATCTCGGCCGATCCGCAAACTTCTTCATCACGAGAGAGGGTTTGAGTAACAAAGTTAGGCCATTGATCACATCAGTCATGGCCCGTCCAATTATCATATCTATTGCAAACTCCTGCTCGAAGCATGAGCAAGCTTTGTTGCACGAGAGGCTACAAGGTAACGGTTAAGTTCTCCAGTGCGTAAACATCCGTGTTATCTCAATAAAAAGGTACGGAAGCCAGCCACAAAGACCATCCAAAATTGCAAACTCTTCAACATACTACTATGCAATGTTCTGGTATTTCTGTTGTCCAACCCAGCAAAAACTTTAGGAATCGTTTGCTCACTTGAAGTATCTGTACATGCTTCGATTCACACGCCAATCAATCGCTACAAATCAAGAACAGTGTCGCAATACGATGCTCAAGAACACCATCATAACCTTTACAGTCTCAGCCCTTTTGATAATGCTTCATCACATCAAAAGCTTTGTAAGTCGTAACCAAAAATTGTGCGGGCTTTAACCAACCAGCAACTGAGAAAGCAACTCAACTAGTAGAATAGAACTCATGAAAACGATCCAGCAACCGTAAGTTGACAGTTTTGATTCGACGTTCACATGAGTTTGTCAACATACACTTGTACAGCGTATCTCTTGCCCAATATCATCTCACCATTTGCCACTCAAAAATGCATTTGAAGTAGATATCAAGAAGCTACATTGCTATCACATCTGCATCAGTCAAACCTGCACAATAGCCCCGCCTACATTCTACATTTACATTTCCTTCCCTCCTTCACAAATGAGTACAACAAAGTGGCTAGATCTTCTTAACTCGACAATTAAAGGCGTTGATGGTTACATGCCACCTCAATGTAATCTGCTCACAAATCGACAAGAACATTTTCAGAAAATGTCTAGTAGACATGAACACACCTAGTTATCTTAGAGCCTCCCACCCCCGGGCCCCCCAAAAAAAGAAGAAGGGCTAATTGGACTGTAAAACATGTGTCAGCAGAATTATATTAATGCAGTTCTTCAGACTGTGCTGCCAAAAATCATAGAAGATGTGTTGCTATCTGTTTGCAGACAAACAACAATATTGACAACTTATATTCAACCCTCATATTATATTGTAGTGATCAGGCATACATAACATGAATCGTATTTGGAGGATTTTTTTTTTTTAAACTGAACAAAGGAAAAAAAAGGCTTAGGGTCTCTAACCTTAAATGGGAAACATGATCCTTCAAGAGCAGGGTATGTGCTAATATTTTAATGGATGCAGAGTCTCTGGGAATTTACCATTTTTAAAAAGACCAGCTCAAAGATATCCATTAGGCTGTAAGCTGCTTAACAGTGATTCAGAAAAGAAAATCTTATTCTGTGAACAAACAGACAATTTTACGGTTCCTCAATTCACTCACAACCACATTTTCAAAAACCAGCCACCTCTTCCTGGTGACTATGTATAGAAAACCACCACAGGTCATCCTCACTCGAAATGATCTACACATAGGTCCATAGAGATTAACATAACCGAATTACCTCAGGAACCTCATTTCTTCCCAAGTGGACGTTGCTTAGCAAGATAGGGAAGATTCACTACTCTCCCGACAATGTCATCTCCAACAAGAACAGTGCTACCTTCTGAAGCAGCTTGTCTTTTAATGTAACCCAAGCCAAAATACTCTGGTTCCCTTGTCGATGTGCAACTTGTCAGCTTTCCAACCTACAGGGTCCACCAGTACCAAAATTTTCTGATTCTCAAAGTTGAACAGACTATAAAAGTTATCTATGTCAATTAGGAGGCAAGATGGAAATAATGCCAGACGACAACCGAAAAAAAAAAAAAAAAAAAAAAAAATTCGACAATTTATGCCAGGCTACAGTCTAAGTGTGTCAGTGGAAAATTCAGAGGCAAGTCATTGCAAAGCACCAGAAAATCCACTAGAGAGGAATTTCTTTGGCTGCAAAAGTAAATTTCAGTTCAACTTGAAAGATAGTTTCAAGAAAGATATGAGATAGTTGGCTTAGGAATAGATCACAGGAATTTTCCTGCCTTTTCGAAAAACTTAAGCATATCTTTGGTTATAAATCGAGCTTCTTTTGTTAATATTTTTTTAGTACTACATCACTATAGAGCCACAGACTGTACCTTTTTCCCATCAACAAGGATGGGGCTTTCAGGTTTTGCTGGTGCATCTAGATGAACACCCCATAGGTTCTGTTTGACTCCATCATAAGTTATCAGTCTAGATATTGTCTCTTGCCCCTTATAACAGCCTGAGAAGTCAAGATAATGTAAATCATCTAGATTTCTTTGAAAAAAAAAGGTATTATTGTAAGGAGATACCCTTATCCAGTGATATTGAGTTCCAGAGACCAGCTTCTAAAACATTGTACTCTTTGGTAAGCTCCTTCCCAGGTGCTGGTCTTCCTGCAAAAAACCATGTTTGACTAATGGGATCGAAATCTGAAGTCCATGATTAGAAGAGACAGACAGTTTCCTCCTTGACAGTGACGTCTCAAAAACGTCGTTAGTGACAACCACACCATGCACATCAGATCATGCATGAATATGGTAACCATGACAAGTCTGTGCAACAACCAGAATACTCTCAACAAGATTAACTTTCCCTTTTTAGGATGTAATCACATAAAATGCCGGTGTACTTTAATGAGCAATGACCTTAATGAAAAGTAAAATGATAAATCTTGCTAATGAAGGTTCTATCATTGAACAACAGGTGATCCTGCCAAAACATACAATTTGCAAAGAAGAGAGTTGAAATCAGATGACACGTCCCAGTGAAACATAAAACATAGCCAACTATAGCACCAAGGTTGATTTCATGGTCTTAAAAGTTAAGCATGCATCAGCTCATGATCAGCAATACAAGAAGAAAAAAGCTCTAATGATAAAAAAAACCACAAGTAGGTAATGGAAGCTTATAAGTAACACCTCAAAGCAAATTCGACTGTTTAGAAAAGTGCATCAACAAATGCATTCCCTCATCTGGATCCTGATCCCCACGTATATGACCATAGCAGAGGGTCAAAGCAGTCTGCTTAGTGGATGCCATCCTAGAAAACATCCCAACAAAAACCAAACATATATGTCCACTGCTAGAAATAACGCTTGAAACCATAGTTCACATTAACTCATGAAAAATCTCTAATAGTTCACATTAACTCATGAAAAATCTCTAATAGTTCACATTAACTCATGAAAAATCTCTAACTATTACATAAATTCATCCCCAATATTATCAAGCAATTAGGAAAAAAGGACCAAACAGACGACAGTATGCATATGCTAAAATCATTTAAGTGATACTTTACAAGAAATGTAATGCATTTAAGCCAAGAGAAATTGACCTCGCAGAATCCTTAGCCTTTCCCATGCATTAGCTCCCATTGGGATGGCACCATGAGATAAGAGATAATCCCAGACAGTTGTGGCAGCAGCAGGTGACGTCAACATAGAATAACCTTCTTCAGAAACAAGATTTCCAACTCCTACCGTTACTGGCAGTCCATTTATCTGAAAATTTAGAACAATCTTTCAATTGCACGTGCAGGTTATATGACCTCAGCTCTCCTCACACTTTTTGAGCATCACAGACAGAGATCAAGAACTTGTAGGATATGATGATAAAAAAGTTATGATGCCTAAACCATAGATACCACGCCAACAAAATTATGTCAATCTCTTTATTGCCAATAACTGCTGGACATGGAATATACAGATACCGTGTTCCTGCTAGCAGCCATGATAAATGATATCCTAAAGAGCACATTGCATACCATACTCAACAAATGACTATAGGTGACAATACTCGTGCACTTCTTTGCCACACCACTATACTCCTTTTCACATAACAGCTAAGGGAAGGAAGATGCTACAAATTTAATATGCCTGGATTCACAGGAACACCAGTTAAATTATAAGCAAGGAAATGCTATGCCCTCTAAATCAGCAAGCAGAAGGATTTAATATCACTGGATCAAACAAATATTACACTATAATGTTTATGTGAGCCATATGGTTGTCCATCCAGATCCTTCAAATTTAGATGCTCCATAACCTGTTAAATTGTCAAAATGTAACCAACAGAATCATAAATATGAACCAGGCGAAAGTTTGAACATTTTTTCTGAGCTCATTGGATAGCACAATTACTTGATTGCTCTTAGGTCCCAAAAGGACAAAGAAGCTTGTCTGCTTGGTGATATCTGTGATCTCTACCTTGTCAGCAAAAAATATGTACCTAAACAAAACTCAAAAGGTTAGATAATACTCGCTTAATGAAACATATATGATCAAATGCATCAAACTACTTAGTTAAAGACAAATTTCATCCATCAATTTCATAATTGTGCCAGAAGCTTGAGTTTGAACGGGAGCAAACAACAAAAACCAAGCAGTATTTGAATCTTTGAACCATTATACCAGTCCAAAGTGAGTCCATGACAAAAGAACGTACTTTGTGAGCATTTCTGTTATGCTTTGACAGGTGACTGGAGAGACCACCAAAGTGATAGCATTTTTCTGTTACATTCGATGGAGCAGTCATGACTACTTTAAAAGAATTATCTTAACCACAGCAGAAGGAACAGAATACATTAAGGAACAAGAAGCAAGCAAAGCACTGATTTTTACCATGATCCATGCATAGCCAATATCGATTGTCCGTGCTGTTGGTGTCACAAAAACCGTGTCACAACCCTAGAGATTTGCAGTAGGCATTCCATTAGCAAAGTGAGTACTTTATGAGACCGGGAAACATGAGAGTACAGAGAGCTTGGTGGAAAAGATGAGCATATCATGTGTAAATCTCCTACCTCTCCTTCATTAAGGCATTCAAAATTTGCTGTGGTCTGATTTTGAAGAAACGAGACATGGTCTTCTCCACTGACTTCGTGTGAAATGCATTGATAAAAACAAGGATGAAAGCACAGAGTAATAAATTAGATGAAAGTTCAACAACCATAAGATACGATGTATTAGACAACTAAGATGCCCTAGAAGATTGGGGCAATGCCCCAGCACCACATCCTTATTCAGTGAACCACAAGTTTAAACCAATGAAGGGAGCATGAAGGAGATAAGTGATTTTCTAAGACAAGAAATGCAGAGGCATCGCAACCCAATTTTCAACAGGCACATCATTTCGGAGGAAATTATTTCTATAAGAAGAATGACATGACTGATTTGTTCAGTCAGAGTATACCTATCACTTATTATAAATAGGAGTTTACGAAGATAACCTTGACAAGACATCTAAAGTGTTTGACAGATAGCACAGGCACCCTTGTTACTGAAATTCCCATCAGAATATATTATCAGGCAATCAATCAAATGATCTCCCATAAGAAGCGACCCATACCTCTTATTCGTCCAAAATGCGACAAATCCACAACCTAGAGCATCATGTGTATGTATCAATGAATCAAATCCAACAGAGAAAAAAATGCCAATCACACAAAATGAAGAGGAAATAAGTGGCTGCTTATATGTTCAGCCACAATAAATTAAAGACCTAAGCAAGCAAAATCTCCAGCTTATAGTTTAGAAACAGGTCTCATCTCAAACCTCATAGATTAAATGACCAAAGAGTCACTGCAAAATTGAAGTCCTGCTTAATAGGAACGAAATGTGAAATAGTCCTCACTAGAGCAATCAATCTCGAAGTCAATGTCTAAGTATAGCATGTTCAGCCAATGTTAAAACAAATATATCTTATCTATTCTCAATGAGGAGACACCACCCCTCCAAGTTTCTTATTCTACTCCTCCCCTCACTCCCCACAGGGTCCCTCACCCCTCCTTTTTCCTGAAGACCTGCATATCCACCGCCGCATCCTCACCTCGGCATCTTCGCTCGATCCAAAGCTAATGAAAACCAGAAACAAAAAGCAAGCACAAGTCGGACGGCCGAGATGATCGCACTTCCCAGACATAAGCTCGAACTTGTTGGATTAATATAGTAGGACGGACAAGCTAGAAGTAACACTCTCTTTCATCCCACCCCACCGCAGTCGATATAGCCTCATACAAGTCCAGCCCACCAGAGACGCAACCAAAGGGTCCAAAACACAGGCACGGGTGGATAAAATGTGAGGCATACCAGAATTTCTGTCCAAAATTAAACCACACTTGTGTACAAGAAGCACGAGAACAAGTAAAAAAGACTAGCCCACATACCGCGAGACCGTTATCGGCCGCATCCAATGCTTCGTCATCGTTGTCATAACTCTCCACAACCCCATCGTCCGACACCTTCGCTCCAGCCCCCACCATGGACTCCTGCAAGAGCGCCCCAACCCAGCAACCCATGCACCCAAAGAGCAACCCAGCACAGGACAGATGAAATAAACCGTTAACAACGACCACCCATCAATGAATGACCAGAATTCAACTCCTCCAATATGCAACGGGGGGGCTTACGGCGAGGTCGTGATCGATGGGCGGAGGAGACAGGTCGAACGGGGTCGCCGCGACCGGAGAGAGGCGTCTTTCCATCTGGGTCCCGCTCCGACGCCATGGATGGAGGACGGGGACGAGGGTCGTGGCGCTCCCGACGGAGGAAGGACGTGGAATCGCGCATGGAGGAAAGCGAAACGCAATCGACGACGACAACATCGTTCGGAGTTCGAGCGAAGTGAACTCGAAGAAGAAGAAGAAGAAGTTGTTCCCAGGAAAGAAGCTAGGTGAAAGTGCAAATTCGAGCTTTTGTACTTATTTCGTGACGTGGCAAAATAAATTCAATCAATTATGTGGTAGTGATAAATAAAATTGTATCAGAGAGAATTCAAAAACCCAAATGTAAAATAGATTATGCTGAAAAAAGAAAAGATTCGAAGGTATTATATATATCACGAGCCAAATATAACTGATCGATTATGCTATATCCATCTCTTAATTTATAATCACTGTGCCTATTTAGTTTTGCAATTAAGGGCGTCAGTCTCTAATTCCACCGAAGCATGCGTTCACAAGGATAGGGATTGTGTAAGTAATATAACTACTTTTTCTCTTGGTCCTGCATTTTTATCTTTCTCGAGTTTGTAATTCAAACGGCTGAGTCTTTTGAATATGTAGAAAAATATTGTAAACCTTTAATAAATTGTAGCTGACTTATTTTCTACGCAAAAAATATCATTTATGAGGTTGTACACATATCATAACCAAAACAAAACAAAAATAGAGTATTGTCGTGCAAACATCTAAGAATGATAAGTACAATTACAAATATCATATTTCGCTTTAATCATACATACTTATACACGTAAGATTAGAATTTCTTCAATATTCAAATAATTATAGGTAACGTTTATTTATTATCCTCTACAAATTTTTAAATATACATAACTTTGTCTTCAATATTTGAAATGAAAAAAATGAAAAAAACTATTTGGCCAAAAAAAAAAAAAAAAATCCCCTCTCCCCTCCTCTCCTCTCCTTTCCTCTCCTCTCATGCAAGATAAAACTCAGCGTCTGGTCCACAGAAAAAAGAGCCTCTGAACCTCGCTTTCTTCTCTTCATCTCCTCTCCGGTCTTCCTTCGCGGTTTCCGGGGCTAACACCAGCATGATCTCGATCTCGCCCGGCATACTCTGCAACACCCATCACCATCGCCCCTCGCCGCTCCCCTCCAGCGCCCCCGCGAACCGCCGCCGGCCGTCCGGGACGACGGCGGCGGCGACGACGACGACTGCCCGTCTCGGCCGACCCCGGCCGGTCGGCGGAGGGAGGAGGCTCGTGGCGAGAGGCTGCGCCGGGGGCGATGACGCGGGAGAGAGCGCGGCCGCCGAGAGCAGGCGGCGGAGCTTCTTGACGCTGGAGGAGGCCGGCCTCATCGAGGTCTCCGGCCTGAGCACCCACGAGCGCTTCCTCTGCCGCCTGACGGTACGTAAAAACATCCCGCCACATCCCCGTCTCCCCTTCGAAAGCTCCGTTTTTGTTTCCTTCTTGGGTCGGTCGAGAAATCGATTTCTGAGCGGCTGGCGATGTTGGGAAAATTTGCAGATATCGTCGCTGAATCTGCTGAGGGTGGTGGCGGAGCAAGAGGGTTGCGCCATCGAGGAGCTGAACGCCGGGAGGGTGTGCGACTGGTTCTTGAAGGACAAGCTGAAGCGGGAGCAGAGTCCCGAGTCGGCCGTCCTCCAGTGGGACGATTCCGACTTCCAGCTTTGACTTTTTCGCCTGCTGATTTCTTCCCTTCCTTCCTTCCTTCCTTTTCCGATGCAGAGTCTGTCGTTTTAGCTGCGTTCATAGGTAGGATTTGACCATTGCAGAGGATGACAGAGCTCGTGTCTGTCGTATCGAGCATGGACGTTTGTCCCTAACATGGAAGTTCTTATGTATGGGAGAGAAGGGGAATGGTGTGCCGAGTTCATAGAAGATGTGCCGGGCCATGACCATTAATCTGTTGTCGAACAGGTGGATTGAGTTGGGATTTAGATGGATCGAAAATGGTCTTACCCAAATTAATTTTTTTCTTTTTATCAAGGGCGTTTGGTCGGTTCAATGGTAGGTCAGTTTTTACTACGGAACCTACCTTGTAAGGTCGGTTACCAATTTGTGGAATTGGGAACCGACCCATCTAGCCCTAAAACTGACATTATTTTGCTCTTTTCTAGCAAGAAAATAACTATTTATACAAAGAAAGTCTAAATATGATTTCATGGGAGAATAAAATAACTATTTCTACGACATATTTCATTGAGGGTTCGGTGAATACAATAAAAAGAAAAATGAAAAAGTCATGGCTGGTTCTTTTGGTTTGGTCCCACCCTTGGAACCAAAATTGAACTGGTTATTTTCTTGGAACTAGATCAATTCTTGTGGGAACCACTCAGTAGCTAGTTCAGTCCAGTTTTTAGTTCAATCTGAGTTCTCACCCTATTTTCATGTCATACACTTGTAGAGACCTATGATCCTATACAATGCTCGACCCAATCTAGGTTTCAATCAGACGAACAATTTCTTTATAAAAAGACATGGAAATCGTGAAATAGACGTGGACAAACACCATGATACAACCCATCCCTCTCTTTATTCTCAGGGTATTTTTTACATTTATTTTTCGGTATTTTAATCAAGAAATAGAATTTTTGACGTGCTGGATTCCAACGTATTGTTTCCAAGAATTTTGGCAATTTGCTGAATAGTTGCTGCCTTTTATGATAATTCTACGTCAATTTGGTACTCCTCTAGTCCACATGCCTCGTACCACAGACCCGAAAGTCTATGAATCATTTGATTGTTGATGACGAAATTCGAGAAGGGAGTGAATCCGCATGATGTCTCTGCTAGGGATAATGAACAGCGAGGGCGGCGATGGTAGATAGGAATGACGGTCGCTACAGATTGAAAAATGAGTACAATAGCATTCGAGGCCATGCTCGCTTGTTATAATGCGTCTTAAGATCAAAGCCAACACTGAAGAAGCACAGATGGAAAGTGCATGTGCACCTTCTCTCGGACATTGGCACGCATGATGACCACTTTATTTTTGTTTCGGAATTGGTTTTCTATTTCAGATTTTTTTTTTGAAGAGAAATAAAATGATTATCATGCGCACTATTTTTCTATTTTAATTTGGAAGAGAAATAAAATGGTTATCATGCGCACTACTTTTCTATTTCAAATTTGTTTCGAGAATAGAAATCTAGTATGTGAATGAGAAAATGATCTCTCAATAAGGTCGCTTCTTACAACAAAATCGAGGCGACGGTACATGCCCTATAGTCTTTATTACGGGTATTGACACCTAAATTTTCATGATTTGTTTAAGTGTTTATTAATTACATTGGAAAATTAGGGATTAATTTCTAACCCCTTAACAAAAAGTTTTCATTAAAATTGCATCACATATAGACATTAGGAGCATTTGCGTCACTAGTTTTAAAATTTATAAAAAAAAATCAACAAAAAAATTTAAATAAAAAATTCGAAAATTTAAAAAATAATAATAAAAAAGAAAAATAAAAATAAAAAAAGGAAATAAAAGGAAATAAAGAAAGAAGAAAGAAGAAAGAAGAGTAATATATATATATATTAAAAGGTATTGTGTTTTCGTTATTGCATAGCGTATTGAATGGTCTTTATTTTTCCAAAATTGTCTTAAAAAAAGGGTAAAAAAAAGATCATTAAAAAGTATAAGAAAATCGAATGAGGCCGCGTATATGGCTTTTCTTCATCCGTGAGCTCATCGACTTATCTCTTTTTCCTTTTCTTTCTTTTGCACTTGGACCGGCCCATCTACTTTTATTTCAGCCCAGCCCATGCATGAGTCTTCTTCCTCCCCTCACGCCAACCACGCTCCTGCAAAAGAAGAAGAAAAGAGAAACGTACAAACGAGCGGCAGGAGGCGAGGACGGCGTGATCCAGGGTCGGAGATCAAGCGGCCGCGATAGTCTGGCGTGGCAGAAGCCATGCGCGTCTGTCGTTGGCCGAGCTTAAAAGGAAGAGAGAAAAGAGAAGATGCGGAGTTCACGGCTGGTTCTTGGGTTCAAAAGCGAAGAACAGAGAGCACCGGAGAGCGAGCTCGAGAGAGAGGGCGAAGGAAAGAGAGCTGGAGGGAGCTTGAGCGAGAGCAGAAAGCTCGAGAGAACGGAGGGCAAGCCGGAGGGAGAGGTCTTCGGCTAGGAGAGAGGGGGAAACCGATAAAGAGGGTGAGCGAGAGAGCGACCTAAAGAGAGAGTGGTTGGTCGTTGCCGGAGGTCCGTTCGTCAGCTGCCATTCTCCGCAGTCCTCCTCTCGAACCAGGTAGGCTTTTGTTTCGACCGCGTGTCCCTTGTTTCTCGGGAGGCGTCTGGCCGGAGCTTGTGCCGACTAGTTCGCGCAAGTTTCGGTCCGAGCCGGTCCTCCCTGAAAGCTGCTAGCTGTCCTAGTATGCGTCGTAGGGGTTTAGATTAGTCTCACGTTTCTATCAAGGGGAAAATTCCCGGTGTCAGTAGCGCACACCAAATGCTCCTAAACAATATCTAAGTTCTGCAAGTTTGTTGAAGCCCGGAGATAGTTGTTTTACTGTTCCGACTGTGATTAACCTGTCCATGAGCGGATCTTGAGCATTGCTTGTGCATGTCGGTTGATGTTTGCCCAAATTTATGTCCCAAGTGAGCCTAGGTCCTCTCTCTAGCCGATGCACTTCATCTGTTTGACAAAATGTCCCAAAGAGAATCGAGAAACAACCCAGGTTTAAACTCAGTCTGATTCGCGCCTGCTCATATATATGTTGGACCGTGTCTGTCTTTTATGTTTTCATTGCGATTCCGTGCAATTTTCGTGGAGTAATCATGTGTGTTTGAGCCAGGGGATGTTTGCATCCGAAAATGGTTTAGCAGCTGCCGTCGGAGTTAGGTGGCCGGCGGCGGTCTGCGCCAGTCGGGGTGGTTTGGCGTTGGAAGGGACGTCGGGTGCTTCGGCTGGTGGTGTTGTTCGGATGAGTTTCGGTGAGGAAGCGGTTTCGGAAGTGAGTGTCGCGAGGAAGGAGAAGACACGCTTCGGGAAGAGAAAAGAGGGAGCAGGGAGGAGAGAGAACAAAATAAAAAGAAAAGAAAAGAAAAAGAAATAAAAAGAGGGTAATGAAAAGAATTTAAAAAAAAAAAACAAAACGGAGGAAAAGACGTTGGAGTCGTCGAAGGGGGAGGGGACCAGAGGGGAAGAGGCAAATAAAAAACAAAAGAAAAAGCAAGAGTAATACGGCCAAAAGTAAAAAAAAAAAAAAAACAAGCAAAAGTTGCTTCGGGAAGGAGGAGTGGCAGAAAAGAAAGTGCAGTAGAAGCGAAATAGGGAAAAAGACAAATGGCGCAAAAAAAAAAAAAGTATTAAATTTAAAAGATAAAAATATATATATATATCTTTTTGTCCGATTAGGTCGGATCGGGCTCATCCGGTCCGAACCTGCTCCCTCGAATATTATGATATTAAAAAAATTTTCAAAAAAATTAAAATTTTCAAATTAAAAAAATCGAAAAATAATAAAAATTCAAAACTCCTTTGAAAATTCAAAAATTCAGAAAACATAAAAAATTCCATTTAAAAAAAAAAAAAAGAAAAATTTCAAAAAATTGTAAAATCTAGTTTTTTTGGGGAAATTTGTAAATTCTTTTTTAATAAAAAAACAAAAACCGAAAAATCCAAAAAAAAAAAAAAATCTAAAAAAAATTAAAAAAATCTTCAAAAAGGTTAAAATCAATCTCTTGGGTTATTTTTTCCTAAAAAAAATGGAAGTATTCCAATTTAGAATTATGCTTAAATCTGATTAAGCCTTTAGGGCTTTACATTAGGGTTTTAGTTGTCCTTAAAGACGAATACCTATTATTGCGCAATTTTGGTATATTAACTTTGGCTTTCCTTTAGTCTAGTTAAGATTAGTATTTATCCTTTCTTTGATGTAAAATCTTTGTTCTCCAATGCAATTTATTTAAATGCTTTCATTGGTTGTTAATTGTTATTTTAATGACTACATACCCGTATGATCATTTCACATGTTAGTGGATAGATATAAAATCAATCCAAACTGCCTGTCAAAAATATTTTCTTTTAAAACAAATAAAATTAGGTACCGAAAATGCACTAATTGGGCAATTAGTATAATCAAGTCCCCGACCCTAGATACTTTGGTTGCGTAGGAAGTGAGGTACATTCACATGCCTTACTTGGTTTCTAGCCGACTCCAATAGACTAGTGGCGACTTTTTTTTTGCAAAATTTTTAAAAATATCCCAACGTCACGCGGGATATGGACTTGGGAGAGCTCACGCCTAATCATGGGCCTTAGACCCGTCATTTAGGTAATATCCCTAAACCTGTTCCTTCTCTCGAGGGTAGGTCGCGACAACGGGGTTTTAGTATTTCACCAAGATTAGTCATAAGAGAATGGGCATCATTAGAATATCGATCGATGGCTATCAATCGAATATCCACTATATTCCAAGAGTTTCATATGCAAAAGTGACATTGATTTTTGAAAGAAGTGTCTTCTATTTTGAGGAATTTGTACACCAAATATGATTTGCATTTCAGTCCCAAAATGTGAGAATAAGATAATTTGATTAAAAATGCAATTTCAATTTTTGTGTCCCAAAATATAATCTTGACTTGAAAGAATTTTCTAATCAAAAAGCGGTTTTGATCCCATAATTAAAAATTTAAACAAAGTCATGTTTAGCAGGGTCTGATCAAAGTATTTAGAACTTGCACTCAATGTTCACTTCTCAAGAGTGATTGCCAAATTTTCAATTATAAGCTTACATTACCGAGGGCATTCGATTGCTTCCTATGAATTTCAAGATGAAAATTCAATTAATTAAAAAAAAAAACGAATAAAAAGAAGAATGATACTTACAGTAGTGGACAGCTTTCTCCCTCTCTCTCTCTTTTTTTTTTTTTTTAAATTACATAGATATGCACATAAGATGTGATTTGATTTATACTCTATACAGCTCAAAATGGAGCCATAGGATCACCGGACCGAACCAATAAGATCGCGGCTAGGTCGTGTTACCCATGACTCCGACTTCGTTAAAAAATCAACCCATGTCACATGGTTGTAGACTAGGGTAGGGACCTTTGATATCAGGATGGAAATTTCGGGGTTGAAATAGGTGACTTGTACTACATGATTGTAGTCGGAGTGGTATTCACCTCAACACCATTCTAAGTGATCCAATGTGGCCCAGATCCGGCGGCAGGTAGTGTGTGTCAAGTCGTAGTGCAATGCAGAAAATGCATGCATGACAATTTATAGGTAAGCGACACTTCATAAATTTAAAACATGAACATTCATTCACAACTACACACTTGCAAGACAAGGGGTTAATAATCACTCCTCTCCTTATAACTCCCGACTGCAATAACATTTAATACTCACATTAGGGACGTACCCGGTATTCTCGCTGCCAAACAAAAACTATTTTTGAACAAGATAGATTTCGGCCTAAGTCCTCTAAGGTTCAAACTAGATCTCTACTGGAGTCGTCAAGCTGTCGCAACCTATCCTCGAGGAGATGGAACATGTTTAGGGGTATTGCCTAAAGGACGGACCTAAGGCTCATGATTAGGCGCGGGCTCTCCCAAGTTCATATCTCGCGTGACATTGAGGTATTCTAAAGAATTTCGCAAAAATGAGTCGCCACTAGCCTATTGGAGTCGGGTAGAGACAAGTGAGGTATGGGGGTATACCTCACTTCCTACACAACTAGAGAATCTAGGGTCGGGGACTTAATTACACTAATTAACTAATTAGTGCCATTTCGGTACATAATCTTGTTTATTTTAAAAGAAAGGGCTTTTGTCAGGCAGTTTAGATTGGTTTTATACCCTATCCACTAATATGTGAGGTAATCATGCGGGTGTGCAATCATTAAAGTAATAATCACAAATTCACAGCTACCAATATCATAATTGCAGTAAAATTGAGCAAGTGCAATTAAACATAATAAATATTCAAATTAAACACGTGATATAATCAATATGCAAGAAAGTAAATGCCTAATTATACTAAGAAGACAAAACATGGCAATTTCCAACAAAACCTTAAATTTTTTTAATTTTTCAAAAAATATGTTTTTATATATTTTTAAAATATTATTTTAATATTATAATATTATAATATATTTAAAACGAACTGGGTTGGATCCCTGGGTTGGGACCGACCCGATTCGTTGAAAAGGGCCCAAGCTCGGACCGGATCGGGCCAAATAGCCCGAACCCGAATCGGACTGGGCCGCGCAACCCAGGCCGGCGGATCCTAGCCGGGCTGGGTCTGGTGTGCTGTTGGGCTGGTGCTGTGATAGGGTCGTTGGTGACTGAATGGTAGCGGCAACCGTCCTAGCAGTAGTCTAATGCGCCGACAGCGTCGAGGACGCCGCTCGATAGGGATCTAGTGCGGCGATAGCGTTAGGGATGGCGGCGATGCGGCTCGAGGGACGATGTTTGGCCAGGGGGTTGGGTCATGGACAATGGCGACACGGTGAGGACCCAGACACGGTGACAGTCGTCGGGATGGCGGAATGGTAGTGGCAGGCGACGGTGAAGTAGCATTGTCTCCCAGATCTGATTAGAAACAATCAGATTTGGGCTTGTTAAGCGTCTCTCCTTCTCTAGTTTGCTCATCACCGGAGATCTCTCCGGTGGAGGTTGTGTGAACTCCCTTCTTTTTCGTCCGTCTTTGTTCTCTCCCAGCGGTGCTCTTTGCTCTTCCGGTTTACCCTTGTCCCTCCAGCTCTCTCTCTCTCTCTCTCTCTCGAGCTCCACTTTGCTCCTCTTTCCTCTCTGTTTTTGGGTTTTGCTTTTTTCTTCTTTTTTTAGTCTCCCCGTCCTCGTGCTTTTTGCTGTCAATGTAGTCCGGGAGCCTTCGTTGAGTCATTTCCCTCCTCTTTTCTTTTCTCACGCAACGCAGAGAGAAATAGAGGGAGATAGAGTAGGAAAAGAAAACTAGAAAGTAAAAAGGTGGGTTGGCCAGAGATTCAAAGGTGGGGTTTATATAGGGAAGTTTGACATTATAAGGCTTCTGGTTTTGCCTTCAAAGCGAAGAAGCAAGGTGAGTCAAATGTGCTACGAAAACCGAGAAAGTACTTCAATGAGGGTGACGCAAAGGGTTGTGCCGATTCCTCTCGATGACGTTTCATCTTTTCCTTGGCCGACGCTTCTCAATCGAATTTGGCGGGACATGCCTATGTCTCGAGCGAAGCGATGCGTTATGACTTTGGTTGGGCAGAGGGAGGGGGACGCTATGACAGAGACGCGCACGCGCCCCATGCGCCGTCGGACCTAGTCTTGGAACATGAGGGGAGTCACTTAGTTCCTATTGCCAAAAATGAGACAAAAACAGAAGAAGTTGTTGGGAGGGGAAGTGTGCTTCCAAGTCTAGGTTCGATGGCGCGTGGGACACGTGCGCGTCTTTGTCATAGCGTCCCCCTCCCTCTGCCCAACCAAAGCCATAACAGGTCGCTTCACTCGAGATGCAGGCATGTCCCCTGAAGTTCGGTTGAGAAGCGTCGGCCCAAGAAAAGATGAAATGTCATTGAGAGGAATCGGCACAACCCTTCGCGTCACCCTCATTGAAGTACTTTCTCGGTTTTCGTAGCACATTTGACTCGTCTTGCTTATTCGCTTCGAAGGAAAAATCGGAAGCCTTGTAATGTCAAGCTTCCCTATATAAACCCCACCTTCGAATCTCTGGCCAACCCAACCTTTTACTTCCTAATTTTCTTTTCTTGCTTTATCTCCCTCTATTTCTCTTTGCGTTGCGTGTGGAAAGAAAAGAGGAGGGAAATGGCCTAACGAAGGCTCCTGGACTACATTGACAGCAAAAAGCACGAGGACAGGGAGACTAAAAAAAGAAGAAGAAAAAAGCAGAACCCAATAATAGAGAGGAAAGAGGAGCAGAGTGGAGCTTGAGAGAGAGAGCTGGAGGGACGAGGGGAAACCGAGAGAATAGAGAGCATCGTCGGGAGAGAACAGAGATGGACGAGAAAGAGGGGAGTTCACACGACGTCCGCCGGAAAGATCTCCGGTGGTGAGCAAGCCAGAGAAGGAGAGACGCCAAGCAAGATCATCAAGCCGAAATATGATCGTTTCTCATAAGATCTGGGAGATAACGCTGCTTCGCGATTGCTTGCCGCTGCCATTTCGCCATCCTTGACGACTGTCATCGTGTTGCTGCTATCCACAACCCAACACCCTGGCTAGACGCCGTCTCTGAGCCGCGCTGCCGCCATCCCCAACGCCATCACCGAAGGAGGATGGTTGGGACGGCTTGGCGATGTGGCGGGCGGTAGCGACGACATCGAGATCTACAAGGATAGGCGGCAATGGTGCGGTGCTGGTGTGATTGGTGGTGGCACAGGGTAGCAAGGAGTGATGATGACGTCGGGGTCGGTAGTGTCGTCGGTGGCTAAGGAGGCGGTGGTAGCAGCAAGAACGGTGACAGCGAACCCCCTCCCTCCAAATCTGGCTTACTTAGGCAACGGCGGCTTCACGGGGGGCAAGGGCGACGGCGATGGAGCTTCGGGCGGTCAGAGATGTCAGGTTGTCGCGGCCATGGTAGGGGCGACAATGCAGTAGGGCAAGTGTGTGGAGGCACAAAGCAAGTTGCTAGCATAAGGCTGTAGCGGCGTTGCTCTAAGGGGGAGTGACTTGGACTGGCGTGCAAAGGGTCAATGCTTAGTCGACGGGTGGAGATGGTGGGCCATGATGAGGGAGACGGAGTCACGAGTAGGCAGGTTGCAGGCCGACGCAGGTTCCAGGTGAGGCGGGGTGTGGTAGTGGCTGGCGATCGGACGTGGGCGGCGCAGACAGATGGGATGAAGGACAGCAGTAGCGGTGTTGTGGCTGGGTCGCGGCTTGAAAGAGGGTGGAGTGGCTGCCCACCAGAAGAAGATGAACAGTATTGTTCCGTTTCTTACTCCCCCTTGCCCTCTCCTTTCTCTCGAATGCCTCAAGGAAAAAGAGAGAAAGAGCCCCCCGAGAAGGCCGGGCTCATCTTGGGCCAAAATAAAAGAAAAGTGGGCTGGCCAAGCAAGGAAAAAGAAAAAGGGAAAGAGAGAGGTCGGGTTGACCCGCCCCGCTCGTCTCATTTTTCCATTTTCCTTTCTTTTCTTTTTTTTTTTTTTTTTTTTTTGTAATTAATTTCCTTTGATAATTTTTAATTTTTTTTTTCTTGTTTTTGTCATTTTGATGACGAATTCTTTTGAAAAAAATTAAGAAAATACCATTCAATATGCAGTGCAATAATGAAAACACAATACCTTTTAATGAAATTTTTGACTTTTCTTTCTTCTTCTTCTTCTTTTTTTTTTTATAACTTTTTTATAACTTTTTTTTAGCGACTAATTCCTAACTTTTAATGCTATTAAGTCTTAAGTAAAATAGTAAAATTTAGATGTCAACAAAGCTGAGTAAAAAAGGGATACATCACAGATGAAAATATTGCATTTGAGGGTGGAATAAAGATAAATAAAATATCTTATTTTATGATATAAAAGCTATTTTCTCAAAAACCTTACCCTCACTTTCTCCTTTATGCCTCTAGTTCCCCCCCCCCCAAAGCGAGTTCATGTTAAAGGTTCACTAAAGGGGTGAGACATTCGAACCGCGGAGATGAACAATCATGCTTTTTCTCTCTTATTAGATTTGATATTATTTGGCCGATCAATCTTTTGATGTCGTAGTGGCCCATTTACCTTTCTTCTTGTAGTCGATTATGTGGTTCTTGGAATATTGCAATGAGCTCTTTTGCCTTTTAAGGTTTAGATTGTACAATGTAGTTGGTATTGAGAATTTGTTTCTTTGGGTTGAGAGAGGTAGGAAAGAGTCGGCAGTAATTATGGATTGATTACTAGAATTTACTTGTGCATCTTCGGATTCTTAGGCAGTGTAATGACGAAAGATTTTTACCATTCTTGTTCTGCGACTTCGAGATCTTTAGTAGCAAACCGTGAAAAGGGGGTGGTAATACTTTCCGTTTGTGCATTTTCGGCTAGAAAAATGAATTAATTAGCATGAATTTGTGAGATTCTTCCCATTTCAATTCGAAGCTCGCATTATTATCATTTCAAGTAGCCCTATTGATTTGAGAAGGATATGGAGTGGGGCATTGAATGATTTTGTCATTATCTAAACCTAGCACTTTGTACTTGTGTAATGTCCATATTTTTTTTTTTGTCTCGTAGATATGGATCATGATAATAACAAAGAAATTTGTAGCATTTTGATGTTAGGGGAGATGAAACTACATGACATAAATGATTATGGTGTACCCTAGCACTAAAAGGTACTACCATTAGATTGCACATTTGTTATAAACCAAGCTTGTTTAGATGATCTTAATAGCCCCAATGACTTGAATTGTTTGAAACAACTTAGGGTGGACAGAAGCACATTTGCTCAATTATGTGAGTTGAAAGGCAAAATGGTTTCTTGGCTTGGTTAACGGTGCCCGTAAATGTAAGGTTTGTTGTGTCGTCCATTTGTTGTTTTATGACATTGAACGACATCGAACAATGTTTTTTTTTTTTTTTTCGAAGTTGTGAACTACATAGATTTGGCCATTTTTAAGGAATAAGTACATTGAAAATCTTACAATTCGTCATGAAATTGCAATTGAGCCATGAAATTCATAAAATATAATTAAGTCATAAAACTCATCAAATTGGTTTAATCAAGTCCTTTAATTATTTGTATTTTGTTAAAAATTTTAGAACTTGATTGTATTTTCGTGACAATTTTTAGAATTTGATTGCTCTTTTTGAAAATTTTAGAACTCAGTTACACTTTCATAACAAATTTTATGACTTTTAGTATACTTATCATTTTATCAATTGAAGGGTTGTGTGCGTAAACATTGTGATCGAGTAAATTGTGGTTTTGTGAAAGATTTTATCTCAAGAAAGAGGGACCATGCCTACTGCACCTGCAAACTCTTAGTCACAGCATGTGCTGTGCCTCCAGCTTGATTGCTTTAATGCTGGCTTTGAGATGTCTTCTAGAGGATGAAAGGATGATGGGAGCTAAAGAGATGTTCCTCCACGCTTACAACTCCTGTTAAAAGGTCTAGATTGCACTTCTTTTGTTCTTTTAACTATCTCGTGTGTTCTGAATTTTTTTTAAAAAAAAACTATCTTGTGTGCTTTTGACATGGTCCAACAATCTTGGGGCGAGATTGTCCTTCGATAACCTATTTTATAATTAATAAAGAAATTAAAAAATTAGTCAGATTTCTAAGTTTTTTATTCTGTTTATCTCTATTAGAGTTGGGGGATAATAGAAGTGTATAAAGGAATCGAAAACCATCTGGATCGCTTGGATCTGGACCGGCCCGGAACAAGTGATTCTTAAAGAAACCAATCCGATTTTTGATTCCATAGGCGGATTCACCCACCCGGATCGGACTGGTATTATAATAATATAGATTACAATAATATATTAGTTTTTAATATTAAAAAAAATGAAAATTCGAAATTACTAAATCTGAAATGTGGGGCCCTTTATTCTCCCTCGCATGGCGTCTCTCTCTCGGTTCTCCACTTCTCCGTCTCCAAAATCACCCCAACTCTGTTGGTCTCCATCTCGCGACCACGCGCGCATCTAGACTAATGACGGCGGCGGTGCCGCCTTCGGCCATTCAGCGCCGCCCTCTCTCTCTCTTTCTCGGCCGCTCGCGTCCATTTGTTGTAAGTTCGAATCTCTAATCTTCAACCGACTTCCTAAATCCCATAATTTTTTTATTTTTTTGGTCGAAGCTAAATCCCGTAAGTTATTCGTCTGTTTTGGGTGATCAACGCATTGTCTACAAGTTGGTGACAATTATGAGGTTATTTCTGGGGATTCTATAATTGATATCCAAAGCATTATATGCTTGATATGCATTGTGGACAATGTAATATGAATTTTTTGGATAAATGGTTTACAAGGCAATATATGCCCGATATGCTCGATATGCTCGACACTCTCTCTTGAGCGATTATTTCTATAACTCCTGTTTGTTCCTTGATTAATGATTGATGTATATGCATCCAAGTTACCTGTTTTCATGTACAAGTGTCGATGTACAATGTTAAGATATATGGTACATACATTGTGGACACATTTTCTGACAGCTTAAGCTAGTGAGGAAAAATGGTCAGTTCACACGTATTACATATGCCACCGTGAAAAAGGGTTGGCACGACTTTTCGTTTGTGCATTTCCGGCTACAAAAATGAATTAATTAGCGTGAATTTGTGAGATTCTTCCCATTTCAATTCTAGGCTTGCATTATTATCATTTCAAATAGCCCTATTGGTTTGAGAAGGATCTGCAGTGGGGCTTTGAATGATTTTGCCAATATCTAAACCTAGCAGTTTGTACTTGCCTAATCTCTCTCTCTCTCTCTCTCGTAGACATGGATCATGATAATAACAAAGAAATTTGTACCATTTTGATATTATGGGAGATGAAACTACATGACATATATGATTATGGTATACCCTAGCACTAAAAGGTACTACAATAAGATTGCACATTTGTTATAAACCAAGCTTGTTTAGATTATCTTAATAGCTTCAATGACTTAACTTGTTTGGAACAACTTAGGATGGATAGAAGCAAATTTGCTCAATAATGTGAGTTGAAACGCAAAATGGTTTCTTAGCTTGGTTAATGGTTCACGTAAATGTTAGGTTTGTTGAGTTAGTCCCTTTGTTTTTTTCTGACATTAAACAACCTCGAACAATGTTCTTTTTTTCGAAGTTGGGAGCTACGTAGATTTGGCCTTTTTTTTTTTTATATTAAGGGATAAGTGCATCGAAAATCTCACAACTTGTCACGAAAGTACAATTAAGTCATGAAATCTATAAAATGAAATTAAATTGTAAAACTCATCAAATTGGTTTAATCAAGTCTTTCAATTATTTGCAGTTTTTAAAAATTTTAGATACTAATTACACTTTCATGATAACTTTTGAAATTCGATTGCACTTTTTGAAAGTTTTAGGATACAGTTGGCCTTTCATGACAAGCTTTACGACTTTCAGTGCACTTATCCATCTTATCAATTGAAGGGTTGTGTCTTTAAACATCGTGACCAAGTAAATGTTGGTTTTGTGAAAGATTTTGTCTCAAGAAAGAGGGACCATGCCTAGTACACTCGCAAACTCTATGTCACAGCTTGTGCTATGCCTTCAGCTTAATTGCTTTAATGCTGGTTTTGATGTCTTTTAAAGAATGAAAGGATGATGGGAGCTAAAGAGATGTTGCTCCTCTGCTTACAACTTCTGTTAAAAGATCTAGATTGCACTTCTTTTGTTCTTTTAACTATCTCGTGTGTTCTGAATTAAAAAAAGAAAAAGAAAAAAACTATCTTGTGTGCTTTTGACATGGTCCAACAAGCTGGGGGCGAGATTGTCTTTTCACAACCTCTTTTTAATAATTAATAAGCAAATTGAAAAATCAGTCGGATTTCTAAGTTTTTTATTCTGTTTACCTCCATTAGAGTGGGGGATAACAATAAGGAGTGCATAAAAGAATCGAAAACCATCCGGTAACCAGCCCAGAACCAATGATTTTTAAGAGAATCAGTTCGATTCCTGATTTTATGGGCGGTGGTTTTTAAGGGAATCAATTTGGTTCCCTATTCTATGGCCGGATTTATACACCCATATTGGACTAGTATTATTTTTTAATATTAAAAAATGAAAATTCGAAATTACTAAATCCGAAATGTGGGGCCCGTTATTCTCCCTCGCATTGCGTCTCTCTCGGTTCTCCACTTCCCTTCTCCATCTTCTCTCGAAATCACTCCAACTCCGTCCCCTTCTCGCATTGCGCCTCATCTTCTCAAGCCTGATATTGTGCAGTCGATGACTTCTAATGGCTGCGAACCAGACATTGAGCATTATGAGGACATGTAGAGAATGACAAGGCCGTCATCTAGGCCCCTCGAGCTCTGCAAAGCTCGCGGGAGGTCCACATCGAGACTGCGCAACCATGATCTGGTCCGAGCCAAAGGCGACAACCATGGCCAACCTTTGATCTGTGCCATGGACGTCACAGCCAGAGGCTCAAATGAACTACCGATATGAGCAGCTTTTTAGCCAGAATCACACCTCCTGGGTTCCAAGATAACTTATCGGAACCTCGTAGATTTCGATGTTCGCGAACCTGGAGGAATTGAAAGAAGAGTAATGGGAATGTTCATGTTTCTTCCTCTCGCTTGGCTGTTCTTCCCGCTGTAGGTCGAGCGGAAAAAGTTCTTAGACATGGCTTCTTTCCCTCCCTATTGGGAACAAATAAGCGCGGGGAAGAGGGAAGAGGGAGAGGGGGGCCATCGATTTTTGATATAATCGGACGGAGCTTTCTCGGAGGAACCAGATCGCAGCTCTAAAATCACAATCGTGTGCGTTCTCTACAATCTTTGACTGAGATTATCATGCCCCAAAATTTTCAAACTTTCAAGCTTCTAGAGACATTTGGCCTTGATGCCTGTGTTATCAATGGGTGGGTCGGACCAGGTTTGTGTGATTCCCGACCCGACCTGAAACGTGCGCTTGACCCAACCCAAATTGATACCCGAAATATCATATAATGGGTCGGGACGAGTTGGGCTGGGCCAGCATTGGTTTTTCCTTTCACTCTTCGTGCGTGTGCAACGAGGACAAGACAGTTAGCTAATTGGTACATTGATTAGCTAGGTGTTTCGTCGTCATTGCGCACGCATAAAGAGAGAGAAAACCCGTGCCGGCCTGCTTTGACCTAGCTCCACCCAACCCAAATTTAACACAAACAATAGCAACACCTAAAAGGCCTGATTCCAAAATACCCTAATTTTAGTGTCGGGTTGTGTGGGGCCGGGCCAGGTCGGCTTGGCCGGGATGGGTTTTTTGACATCCCTACTTGATGTTATGAGATGTTAAAGTAGATGTTTGTGAGTATTGTTTTATTATCAGATGTAAGTTGAGGCATTGCGCAATGATAGGTTTGATGCGAATTTTCAGGCGACAGCCGTTACATGACTTGATGTTCTAGTGAAAAGATGAAAAAGGTTTGATATGAAAATGCAGTTCTTATAAATTTTTGGCATGTAACTTACTGCATGAGTGAGTTTATGCCACTGGATTGTGCAATTTGGCGGCATTTTTTTTTTTTTTTTTTTGGAAGATGCAACCTTGATATTCGAGTTTTGCTTGATTATTAGATTTTGGCTGTTGGGGTTTAAGTTGCGACTTCTCTCTTGTATGGGCTTCGAAACTCTACCTGGTCTGCACCTACTTCCCGATGACCAAGCCGAGGCTTTAAAGAGTACAAAAGAATTTGGTTAATAACATGATCTGGCTGGTGGGTATTTGGTTTTGGGAGCTTCTACACTGAAAATTGACAGGAAGCTTGGATAGACATCAGGCTTTCAGTGGACAGTGTAATGAAAACAAGATGAGGCATAGCATTCCTCATGATATTAAGGAAATTCAATTTGGTCCTATCTCGTGGGTGGTCGGCAGGTTATGAATGCTGGTCAGTGTGCTTTTGTTGCTCGATTTTGACTTTAACTTCATGTGATAAAAGATGGAGCTTCTTAACAGTATCTGAGGTAACTGTAAATGTTTCCTGCCTTTTATCTCTTGGTGCTGACTTGATATGCATGAGAATATGTAATGTGTAATCTCGTATTACCTGCTGAATAGTTTCTATTGCAATATACAGAAGGAAAAGTCGTTCTATATCTCCATGGCGATGCAAGAGTCGTTCTCCAATAGTGAGGCGTCACAGAAGTCGCTCCCCTACCCCAAAGTGCTATAGAAGGCAAAAGAGTCGAAGTTCCTCATTGGCCTCTTCTAATCCAAGCCTTGGGTCTGTGGAGTGCAAAGGTGCCAATGAGAAATTGAGAAAGGAAGAAGAAGAGAGGAAAAGGTAGATCTGAGTCAAGCTATGTTCTCTGCCGTGTTCTAATTCTGATTTTTCCCCTCCGTTTTGTATCTTTTCATTTTGCTGAGTTTTTTCCATTTTGATCTTTTCATCCAACTGGATGAGTTTTTTTTTTTTTTTTTTTTTTGGGGGGGGTGGAGTTTGGAGTAGTTCCATTGAAGGGTTTGTTTTTTCAGAAAATGCTCTTTCTTGGGTTAGATTTATGCATCATTTCCTAATCATACAGTAAGGGAAGAATGGCTTGGACTTGTTATTTTTTATTTCATAGTATATGAGCTGTGTTTAGAATGAGTGCTTGTCGATTTTATTGGGAATTTGTTACGGTTATTTCTTATCGATGGATCTGTTTTTCTTTATCCTTATTAATGAAATTGTTTGAGGATTTAATTTTATAGAAGATTTGTCTGTGAAGAACTAGAAGCACAACAACTAGATGTATTTGCATTTCTACATTGCTAAGAAAGTTTCTTGAGTTTAAATTCCATTGAATGCTGTTGAGTGCCAGCTCATCCAATTTTGAGTAATTTTACATAATTTAAGAGTTGATAATATATTCTTGAGTTGGCGTTGATCATGCCTTGGTTCATTGTCACTCTTCATCGTTTAAATTTGAGAGACATCAAGAAAGTGCACTCTAATGTATTATTATTGCGAGAAGACATTCTTTATGGGGACAAAACATCATGTACATTAAAGAATAGCCAAAATTTTCTCTCACCTGAATTAGTTATGTAGCGGTACTACAACCAGGCCTTAGGGCATGACTATTCCATAAGGAAGGAGTTGAAAGCGTGATCAACGCATTGTCTACAAGTTGGTGACAATTATGAGGTTATTTCTGGGGATTCTATAATTGATATCCAAAGCATTATATGCTTGATATGCATTGTGGACAATGTAATATGAATTTTTTGGATAAATGGTTTACAAGGCAATATATGCCCGATATGCTCGACACTCTCTCTTGAGCGATTATTTCTATAACTCCTGTTTGTTCCTTGATTAATGATTGATGTATATGCATCCAAGTTACCTGTTTTCACGTACAAGTGTCGATGTACAATGTTAAGATATATGGTACATACATTGTGGACACATTTTCTGAAAGCTTAAGCTAGTGAGGAAAAATGGTCAGTTCACACGTATTGCATATGCCACTGATGCTTGCTTTAGTGAAGCTCTTAGTTGTGGGGCTCATATTCTTAGGGTATATGGGAGATTTCAAAGGGCATTAACATCAATTGTGATCTGGAAATAGAAAACGATTTTTCGTTTTGAGCTAATTGTCTTGGGGGAAAATTTGTTTATAGAATGGACAAGGTAGTGGAGGCTGTTGAAGAAGTGAAGAAGGAATGGGGTGAGGCGTATGTCAAAACCCAAGAGCGTATAAAGGCAATCGAGGAGTATGGGAAGTCGAGAGAGGAGAAGAATTCGCTCCCGAGGTTGAACGATCTGGCGCAGGATGGCTTGGCTCTGTTGAATTCGCTGCAGTTTAAACTTGATCTTCTCGCCCCATAGCTGCCCGCCATTGATTCCCTCGAATCTGCCAAGTCGTTGCTCGAGTCATGGAAGACCCAGAGCCAAAAGTTCTCGGTTCTTAATTTGTTGACCTGAGACTCAATGTGCGTAATTTTGTGAACTCTGGAAGACGATCGCTTTTTGTGTTCATGTTGTCATTAGCAGCTGGAGTAGAACTTACGATTGGGAGCCAAATCATTTGTTTAGAGAAAAGGGTGTTGGGAAGTGTAGACAAGGAGGAAGAATTTGTTTTGAGAAAAGCTAATGACAGCTTTTGCTTTTGGAATTCCTGTTGCTGAGGGTCCTTTTTTTATCCAACTAATTAGTTCTCCTGCAAAAGCTGCAGGATGAAGGTACAATCGTAAGTGTTTTTAAGTAAAAACTGAACATACCATCTAAAGTCAGTGAAAGGAGCTCGCGGAAAAATAGAAGATGAGGAGAAATGTCTTCAAAGGGAAAATATCCCCCTTGCAGCTTTTGCAAGAGAATTAATTATTTGGATAAATATTGTTGATTTCAAGATAAAACCGCACCACCACTCTTGTAAAAGATTTGGCAACATGGAACTAAAGCATTAAATGCTTCAACATCGGCCACTTTGGTGTAATCATTCGACATCAAATTCCACAAATTTTCAAATTGAAAGAACATTCATCTAGATGGACTAGCTATTGAAATTCTTTTCGTTCAACTTTGGAAGTTACACTTGGACATAATCGGTGGATGACATTGCTAACTATAATACCAAATGTTGAAACCAAAAGAATAATGGTATTGTGAACTTTGGAAAATTAAAATGAGAGCACCAAAAAATGGAGAGAGAACTTTCTCATCGAGAATGCTTTCTCTTTGACTTCGTACTACAACTTTTGATCTCATGGCCTTTTATAAAAGTTGAACGTGCACAGTAAAGCACAAATGTTGACAACATTTAATGAAGAAAGATAAAATAGTTTAGGGTGCACTTGGCAACTAATCAAAAAACAAGTGACTTATTCCTTTATTTTCATAAATAAATTTGGAATAGAAATCCATTTGATAAATTTTTTTGTTTTCGGGAACAAAAATCCATTTTTTTGTTCTCGAGAATAGATTTATAATAGAATCAATAAGTAAAAAAAAATTGTTTCTTTGTTTCTAGAAACAATTCCGAAATCAAGCACAAATCTTTTTTTTTCTTCCTTTTTTTGTTCTTTTCTCCTTCTCTCTTCTTCTTCCTCCAACTGGACACTAGCCACTGCTGGCTAGGCGAGGTTCGAGTGAGGCCGAGCCTCCCAACAGCGAGGCTCGACCTTGCCCAAATTTGCGAGGTTGAGGCTCGTGGTGGCCAAGCAAGCCTTTGGCAAGCTCACGGATCTCGCCCAGCTAGTCCTCAGCCACCACCATCGTAGGTCGCCGGCGACTGGCCACAAATAAGGAGAAAGAGAAAATGGAAAAGAAAAAAAAGAGAAAATTAAGAAAAATATAATAAAAGTATTAAAAATTGAAAAGAAACAAAAAAAAAAAAAAAAAAAAAAATTAAGAATCCTACTAAACGCATTTCTATTTTGGGAGTAAAAATTTTCGACAGTTACCAAACGCCAAACGCCTTCAAATACTTAGAAATTGTATCAAGAAACAGAATAAAAAATAATCATTTCCCAGGTCGTCTGGATTTCTCTCTACCGTATGGTAGGTGTTCTCCTTCCTGTAGCTTCGCAAATCTCTTTGAAGAAGTTCCCTTGAACAGCTTTTCCCTCTGACTTTCACTGTAAGAATCCTCTTTTCCTTCTCTTGTCCTGTCTTCCTGCGTATTCGCCTGTGTCTTCTCCCTCGTATATTTTACCCTCAATTGTAGCAGCTTTTTTCTCCTCTTTTACCTTAGCAATCGCCTTTTTGTGCCCTAACCACGCCAATGTTAGACGTGATTTTTCCCTAGTTCTCTTTTCCTCTTTTGTTCTTTGTTGACCTTAAAACCCTAAATATCGTCACTCCCAATAGTCATCCGCTCCTTCTACTCGTAACAGCTTTTGCCCGAAGTAGATCATCCTGCCCGAGTGCTCTGTTCTCCCCTGGCTGAAATATCTGCTGTAAAATAGTAAAATTGATCAGGGGGCAGATCTGAACCTGTATCCCTTTTAAAAGCCCCAATCATACTGTAGCTACTCAACAATTTGCGCAAAGGATAAGCTGTGTTCTTGAAAGAAATAATTGCCTCTGTTATTTCTCTGCTGAAATAGTTCTATTACAATTTATTTGAGTCTGTGAGCAAGACAGAGAAAATGAATGATCAAGCTACTGATGAGAATCGAGTAGAGGCATTATGCAGAAGCTTGGGCAGATTATGGTCCGAGGCTGATGTGATAGATGTTACACAAGGAATATCTGAAGAAAAACTGAAAGAATGCCGTTTAACATTATTTGGAAAACTCTATTCTCGTCCTAATGTGAATTTTCAGGCGTTTCTCAATACTATGAGATTGGCATGGAAGACGGAAAAGGTGTCATGTACTAAGCTTGAAACAGGTCTTTTCTCATTTTCCTTCGAATCTGAAGATGAAAAACAAAATGTACTTGACTCCGGGCCGTGGTCCTTCGCAAGCAACCTCCTAGTGCTTCAACAGTGTGATCCTGACATCCCAGAAATGTGTTATGATTTTGAACATTGTCCCTTTTGGGTTAATCTATATGGACTTCCATTTGGCAGAGTGACGAAGGAAGTTGTCAAAGAAATAGCTTCCAAGATCGGTGAGGTAATTGATGTAAAGCTGGAAGCCAAAGGAAATAGTACGTATAAAGTTGGTAAAGCTCGAGTTAATCTTCACTTAGGCTCTCCACTTAAAACAGGAGTAGTTCTCAATTTGGGCAGCAAGAAATTATGGATAGAATTCAAGTACGAACGGCTCCCGCACTATTGTTATTCTTATGGAAGGATTGGGCATTATGCCTCAGCATGTAAAGAAATTCCCTATGAAACTACAAGGCAGGAAAAGGATTTACCAGGTCATTTCGGCAATTGGTTACGTGCTGAAGTTAGGGAACTCAGCCCTTATGGTAAAATATTCTACGGAAAACATGTCGAATTCCTTCATGATCCTGAAGTGGTGCCAGAATCCCCCCTTGCTGCGGAATTTCAGTATAATCAGCACTCAAACCAAATGACAGAGCAGCCCACCCTACCTATCAGAAGTCAGCAATTTTCGGAGGAAGAAATGAAACAACAGGCAGATCCTCTTCATCAGTCTCTCGCCATTACCATAAGGGAGGAAAAAAGCCCACAGAAAAGAGGAAGCAGCTGTCTAGATGAAGATGAGGAATCAATGATGTTTATTTACACCGAACAGCTGAAAGAAAAAAAGGTAGAGGGAGAACACCAGTCAGTAAATGAAAGAGGCCAGAATAAGGGCAAAACTAAAATTACAAAAATTCCTACTTCAAAGAAAGGGAAGAGATTTTGTCCATACGGTGCTCAATTTTCAAAGGCACCATCTAAAGAAAAACTGCAGCTTGTGGATATTCCTATCACGGAAGAGGAGAAATCAACGCACTGGGCTTTGGTGGCTAGCCCTAACAAGCCACCAGGTCAGCCATGAAACTTATCAGTTGGAATTGTCAGGGGTTGGGCTCACCCCTGACAATTCGAGCTTTACGAGCCCTAGTGTCTCAAGAACGGCCAAATATTCTATTTTTAATGGAGACCAAAAATAAAGAGCAGCTGGTGCAAAATTGGCGACATAGACTGAAGTTCCAAAATAGCTTTTTGGTGAATCCAGATGGTTTTTCAGGCGGTTTGGCGATCTTTTGGGATGAAATGGTTACTATAGTTGTGGATTCGTCTTCTGAAAATTTTATCAATGTGCAATGTTGGCTTCACGAAAATAGGCAGCTCATGAGAATCACCTTTATACATGCTCCAACCAGTTTTAATGCTAGAATACTCTTATGGGAAAAATTACAACGAGAAAGCACATTCAATCACCTACCTTGGCTATGTATCGGGGACTTCAATGAAATCCTGTATCATTGGGAAAAGATGAGAAAGAGATTAGCAGAAAACTTTCGTCTTATAGCCTTCAGAGACTTCCTACATGCATGTTCTTTGATGGATTTAGAAAGTAAAGGATGCGCTTTCACATGGACTAATCGAAAGAGTGGACAGGAAAATGTCAAGAAAAGGTTGGATAGAGCATTATGTACCCTGGAGTGGAGAATAGCTTACCCTGCCGCGGAGGTCATAGCCCTACCAGCAATAGGCTCTGATCACAGTCCTCTCCTGCTGTCCCTGAATCCTAAAATAGATCGCAGAAAAAGAGAGTTCAAGTATGAAGCATATTGGGCCGAGGATGAAGATTGTAGAAAGCTTGTCAAACGAACTTGGGATGATTCCCAAGGCAAAAATATGGTTGAGAAACTAAAGTTAGTAGCTGCAAAACTTGCTGAATGGGGTAAAAAAAGATATCCCAATGCATATAAACGGATAGAAGGGTTGAAAAAGGAACTGCAGACCTTGATGAATAGTCAAGATGACTATGACCAGCAAAGAATTCAACAAATTAATCAAGAAATCGAATCCCTTTGGCGACAAGAGGAGATGTTCTGGAGCATGAGATCACAAATAAAGTGGCTGCAATGGGGAGATAGAAATACAAAATTCTTCCATGCTACAACTATTCAACGTAGAAACCAGAACCGAATATCCATGTTATTGAATGAGCAAGGGGAATGGGTTCGTAATCAGGAGGAACTTCAAGCCATGACAGTTAATTTCTTCAAAAACCTATATATGTCATGTGGACAGCGAAACTTTCAGCCCATCCTGGATTATATTCCAAACTTGGTGGATGAACCTATGAATCAATATCTTATTGCTCCTATCACAGTGGAAGAAATTAAAAATGCTGCCTATCAGTTGGGATCTAATAAAGCTCCTGGGCCGGATGGGTTAAATGGCATATTTTTCCAGCACCATTGGCAAGACATTGGAGAAGATATCTGTTGGGAGGTTCAACAATTCTTTGAGACCGGATCCCTGAATCCAGCCCTTAACCAAACACAAATCACTCTCATCCCCAAAATCCAAAACCCAGAAAAGATAGAACATTTCAGACCTATCAGTTTGTGTAACTTTGCCTACAAAATCATTTCCAAAATCCTCACGAACAGACTGAAACCTCTATTACCAGCCCTAATCGAACCAGAACAGAGCGCCTTTGTGGGAGGTCGGCAAATACAGGATAACATCCTAATTGTTCAGGAGGTCCTTCATAGACTAAGAACTCGTGATCGACAGAGACATTTCCAAGCGGTCCTTAAACTTGATATGCAAAAAGCGTATGATCGGCTAGAGTGGGATTTCCTTCAAGCATGCCTACAGAAGATGGGGTTTTGTGAAGAATGGATTAAATGGACCATGCAGTGTGTTACCACTGTCTCTTATAGCATCAGGTTTAATGGAATATCCTTACCATATTTCCAACCAACTCGGGGTATTCGACAAGGTGATCCATTATCCCCTTATTTATTCATTATTGTGGCTAATGTTCTATCTCATTTGTTAAAGCAAGCCATACAAGCAGGCACTCTTCGGGGAATCAGGTTGAACAGAAACTGTCCCACTCTTTCACACTTATTATTTGCAGATGACTCAATCTTTTTCCTAGATGGTACAATCTTGGAATGTCAAAACTTGGCGTCTATCCTTCATCAGTATTGTTATGCATCAGGCCAAGCTGTCAACCTTAACAAATCAGGGATATTCTTTAGTAAAGGTTGTCCAGAACAACTGCAGCAAAATATGGTGTTTGAGCTGAGAGTTCCGGTTATTAAGAAAACAGGGAAATACCTAGGATTCCCTTCGGATTGGGGTGCCTCTAAAAAAGAAGTCTTCGCATGGATTCTAGCTAGAATAAATATAAAGTTGGAAAGTTGGAAGGAAAACTTGCTATCAAAAGCGGGAAAGGAGACACTTCTCAAATCAATTGTACAAGCCATACCCCAGTATGCTATGTCTATTTTTAAAATTCCAACATCTATTATAAGAGACATAGAAAGGAAGATTGCTAACTTCTGGTGGAGAAACAACAACAAGATGAAGGGTCTTCATTGGAGAAAATGGGAACTCCTTAAGCTCACAAAAAAGGAAGGGGGACTTGGATTCAAAGACCTTCTCACGTTCAATGTTGCAATGTTAGGAAAACAAGTCTGGCGCCTTTCTCAACACCCAGACAATTTATGGAGCCGACTTATGAAAGGTCTATATTTTCCTAACTGTGACTTCTGGCAAGCAGGAAAAGGATCGCGCCCATCCTGGGGATGGCAAAGTATATTAGCTGGGAGAGAAGCAATAGCCCCTCAAGTAATGTGGGCTGTGGGAAATGGGCAGAAAATCTCAATCAGAACAGATAAGTGGTTGAAAATAGGTGTATTAGGAGGACCCGCGTTAAGGAATGAACCTCCAAAGTTGCAGATATGATAGACTTTGAAAATGCCGAATGGAAAGAAGACCTATTGCGAGATATGTTTGATCATAACATAGTGACGGAAATTCTAGCCACCCCTTTCGGCCTACCATCTACGGAAGATAAACTGGTTTGGATGGATAATAAATCAGGAAGATATACGGTGAAGAGTGGATATTTGTGGCATAGAAAAAACACAATGATTCATCGACATCAACAGCCAACAACATCCTACCAGGTTAGCCCCGACTTGTGGAAACGAATATGGAATGCAAATATACAACCTAAGATAAAATTTTTCCTATGGAGTGCTTGTCAGAATGCTTTGCCTACAATGGAGAACTTGTATAAAAGGAAAATAGTACCTGCGCCTACATGTTCAATATGTGGATTGGAACCGGAGACGATCGAACATATATTTCTCCTCTGCCCATGGATTACGCAAATATGGACTGAGCCACCCCTGCAAATTCAAGTGAATCGAGTAGGATTGACACGCTTTGACGATTGGTTATGTCAGGAGCACATAAGATCAAGACTATCACATAACTTTGAACTGCTTGCGAATGTATTATGGTGCATATGGAAGGATCGACATCACCATATATTCAGAAAGAGTCCCCTCAACTCACATCATACCCTTTTTAGAGCCATCAGTTCTCAAGAAAGTTTCATCATATGAAATCCCAAACCTAAGATTAAGAAGAAAAAACCCGACTTACACAACAAATGGCAACCCCCAAAACCCGGTACTCTCAAAATCAACATCGATGCATCTTTTGAGCCTGCCTGCATAGATAGATCACAGTTGCATTCAAACCAAGAGCTTTCATTGCACATAATTGAAGGTTTTTCAGAATCAACCCGGGAGCTACAACCAGCAATCGAAGAAATTCAAGACTCGAACATTGATTCCTTTACCTCCATCCTCCCAAAGTTTGACAATTCATGGAGTGAGGTTGAAGAAGACCATGAAATATGTGTAATAACACCACCAGAAGCAAATGAAGGAAGTTGGGACCAGATACATCTACATGAAAACAGTCAATCAGCGAGTTCCACCCATAATCCACAAGGCTTGGCTTTACCGCCAACAACAATTCCTACGAGACTAGATCTCACAAAGAAGAAAAAAGGCAAAGACTTCAATAAAACAATCTTAAATCTGTTCCACAGGTTGCCCAGGCGAGCTGTTTATACAAGACGGAGCAAACAAAACCCAAACAATATCCTCTTACATACTGACTCAAGCACACAAAGAAGTAGCAACGAAGAGCAAAGGGAGAGGTCATCTCTGCATTTTAAAGAAGGTGAAGGTACTAGCAAACAACAAATAAGCCCAGATCTGAAAAGACAAGAAGAAGGCAGGATCTCACACACCTTGCTGCGACAATCCTTTCCAAATGGTACTGCGCCGCACCTCAACAGGGGAGCCAGGACAACTGGTTGCTCCAAATACAAAGGAAAAGACACACATTTGCTGGATCTGTTCAACTTTTTTGAAAATGGAATGGATGCCGCTGATTGTGTACAAACAGAATTCGTCTCAAAGTCTGTACAACAACCTCAACTGACTTGCTCGCCGGATGATGACAGCAATGGGAGGATAGATCAACTAAAAGGAAAATTTGCAGACGACCATGGAAAAAGCTCGACCTCAGAACAGCACGGACAAGAGCTCGAATTCTCCACTGGTTCTCAACAGCGACACCCTCCCCTCAAAGGTGCTGTAGCTTGTATCTGCAGGGACGAGATGGGCAGAATTATTGATGGCTTTACGAAATCTGTGGAGGTGAGATCAGCGGAGCAAGCGGAGGTAATGGCTTTGGTGGAAACCCTAGATTTTATTTCATCGAAATTGGTCCCAAATAAAACTGAAAAAGAAATTCTCATACATTCTGACTGTAGTACGATCGTGAATGGGGTCCTCTCTTCAGAAACCTGTGGCTAGGAGATACAACCACTAGTGGATCGGGCGAAGCGAAATCTGGAACACATGTCGGGTACCACTTTAGCCCATTGTAGTCGAACCACAAACAAAGTGGCTGACTGGTTAGCTAAAGCCCATCGAATGGGTTGTCTTAATAGGAACTGGGTTAATAACCCCCGTCAGCTCTTTTAGATCTATTATGTGTGGATGCTAGTGTTGTATTTGCTACAAACGTTTCCTAGTAATGAAATTATGCTTGCTTGACCAAAAAAAAAAAAAAAAAAAAACTCTAACTTCAGCATAGAAGTTTTCATTCTTGAATTCTAAGGAGAATATGCAGTCCACCATAAATCAGGCCCGTCGATATCTTTTCCATCTTCATGGAGGTTTTGTCAACATAATAATCAATTTTCTTGGTCAAATTCAGACAACTTTTGGTAAGTCAAGTTGTTGTTTCAAAAAAGAAATTACATCAACGGTCAAATTCGACAGAATCGATAGATAAGTAATTTTTATGCATGCATTTTCCGCCGTAAAATTTCTTCTATCTTTCGTGGCCCACTTTGCATGTGCTCATTTTCCAAGCGAAGGTTTATGGGGGTGGAAAGTCAATTCACCGAAAAGACAATTATGCCCTTCTGAAATCAAAATGAAATTACTATTTATCTTGACGTGCGCCAACAGGCAACAATCGCAGCACAAGATGGAGCAAGTTAGCTGGGAAAAAGCACGCCTCCACCGTGAAAGTGTAGAATGCACGGTTTTCCTCTAATAGCCACGGAAGCCTTGTGATGGTAACGCGAGAAAATCATAATAGACAATTAAGAAACAAGTTTTTTATACTAAACTACGGTACAAGTACAACACTTAAAATAAACACTCTCACACCACATATCAAATTTCAAACTCAAACTAGCCGATGCATACATACACTCAACTATTCTATTTTCCTTTTTCAAATCACATAGAGCCACCGAGGTTGCGGTGCTTCTCTCTTAGAAGTTTGCCTTTGGGCTTGGTGACTTCCTATTTTGAAGCTCTCACTACTGGAGGCTTCCTTGAAGCTCACATATGTGTGGCTTTCCTAACGCTCACCTTTGTACCCGGTGGCTTCCTCTCTAGCCTGAGGCTCTTTGCCTTTGTGTGGCGCGAGGCCCTCTCCTTAGCTTGAGACTCTCTACTCCACCTCCGGTGGCTTGAGGCTGTTAAGCCTCTCTTTCACCTTCGAGGCATTTTGGCCTATCTTCAAATGCTTCATGTGAAGCCTCATATTAGAAAGTGCCGACATTCTTCAAGAGTTTTCATGTCGTGTCGAACAACCTGACACATGTCCAACACCCTCCCACACTTTCGGACAATTTTTGACACTTGGTCAGCACGTATCGGAAAATCCGACACTTAGCCACCTTTCCAAACACTCTCCTACAGAAATTTCGATATGCGAGTTTCTAACACGTGGTTCCGATACGTGAGATCAATTTTAAATTTTTCAATAAATGATGGGTTGAAATATATATGTGAAAAAATAAAAAATAAAAAATAAAAAAAAATAACAAATGGGGAAAAAAGAAAATTTTGGTATTTTTTTCTCTTCTTACTCTCACTTCTCATGATACACAATTCACGTCTTAAGTTTTTTTTTTCTCTTCTCTTTCGACACATCTGATATGCGAGTACAAAATGTGAATTGCTTGTTTTTTTCTCTAAATTTTATGGATTATTGGAATGAACTTAAATTTGTTAAATTAAAACAACGAATAACATTAATAAATTGTCGATTAATATTTCTAGTGTAAATTCATTATTGACATTATTTATTTATTTATTTGTGAATATCATTACATTTAATATATAACGTATCCTAACATATAAAAATTTTCTATTTTAGAAAAAATGATGTATCGACATGTCGTGCTATGCCGTGTTATGTGTCAGTATCGCTTTTACTTAGGCCTTATATATAGGTGAAGTTTCACCGCCTTCATTCCCTACTTTAATGTGAAAGGATCTGCGGCTAACATTTTCTTCGAGCCCAAGTTAGCACGTTGAACCCTGCTTCCCTTCTTCCTTTTGACCGACGTGTTCACCGCTTCTTGAAGGCTCCACTCGCAGCACTCGCAGCTTGTGACAGGATATATTATTATAATGTGCTCCCCTGGTTTTTGACCGAAACTTCTTTCTCCTGTTGTTTTATTTAAGGAAGGTTCAATAGGCAAATTCCAATTGGGACACTTGTTTCTTCAACAGCTTCTCGTTGCTTCTTCATACTTGCGGCTTCTTGTTCTCATTTTAGGCGTTGACTTTAACAGAAAGAGCCCTCCGAGATGGCCGAGAAGAGCAAAGTCCTGGTGATAGGAGGCACTGGATACCTCGGAAAGTCCATCGTGGAAGCGAGTGCTAAGTCCGGCCACCCTACCTTCGCTGTCGTGAGGGAGTCCGCTCTCTCCAACCCCGCGAAGGCCAACATCGTCGAAGGCTTCAGGAGCTTAGGCGTCAATTTATTCCATGTGAGTAGTTATTTCCGTGTGATTGTGTTTGTTGCCACACCTGGTTCTGCTTCGACGGATTGAAGCTTCACCTTCCGTTAATCTCGTTCGCCGTTCTGAGAAATGTTTTTAGCGGTAGAATCGGAGTTGATGTTTATCTCACGCTCGTACAGGTTGATGGAGTCACCTTACGCTCTGGTTGCTCTTCCTATTCTCTGATATATTGTCTTTGTATATGGTAGAAATCAGAATTCACGTTCATCTCCTTTTTCAAATGCCTGACGAAATCTCAGCTTTGCATGATGATACAAGCGTGCACATTTTCAGACAAAATCTTGTGGAAACTTCCGTATGCTTTAGCTGTTTATGAGACAGCTATAGCTACGGAGGTGCACTTTGCTGAGCAGACAAATCTTGTTGATGATTGTTGACTTTATCGATTGCTTATTGAGGTTCCTGGTTATTTGATTCTCAGGGAGACATACACGATCAAGAGAGTCTACTGAACGCAATTAAGCAGGTTGATGTGGTAATTTCTGCAGTTGGGACAGAACAAGTAGAGGACCAAGAGAAGATTGTTGCTGCCATTAAGGCAGCTGGGAATGTCAAGGTGGTGCCGTTTCTAATAATTTCATTTTTGTTACTATAAAGGTTGCTGTGTTTGGATGTGAAGCTTCTTACGAGCAATTTGAACTGGTGAAAATCTTAGAAGGGGGTAAGGTGTATTTTAATTGGTGTTCTATGGGTGAGCACAAAGGTGAAAGTTCTAACCACTTGTTGCTACAGTCTAGTGTGACCAGAGAGCTTTGAGAGCTGCTACTATGTGTGGTGTTCAATAGGTCATGCCGTACTTGGTGAAAGAAGTTTTTCTAAGCTGCTTCCTTTATAAGAAAAGGAGGAAAACTAACAGGATATGGAGAACAGCACCCGTTTGCTTGTTTTGGTGCGTCTGGCTGGAGAGAAATAGGAGTTCCTTAAAGGAAAAAGAGAATAAATAAAGCGGATCCAAACTTAAATATATGTGTGAGCTTATTCTCTCTTCTGGTATAAGTGCACCTCGTTCTCCTTGTGAGATCCGCCTTGAAGACTTGGGATGGATGGTCTTATTTATCTGCAGACTTTAACTTGTTTTTCTTAAATGGTCATGTATTTGTGTAGAAGTGATCTGTAGGTTCAAGGATAACTATTTCAAACCCAAGTATAGGACAGTGCGGGAAACACGAACTAGTTACTCCTGGAAATGGTCCTTTTCAGTAGTACTTACCTGATATCTTATTACTTGTGAAAGTGTCCAAGCAAGCAGAATGTTTGCCAATTTTATACTTGACAGTTTCTTCTATTTTTCTAATAGTAGTTGGGGTCGAATTTGCTTAATTGCTGAATCTATTGATTCACTTATAATCACTTTTTCCTCTGTTATAGTAACACATTGAAACAACATGAATTTCAGTCTCACATAAGTTTTGTCTTTTTGTCTTCTTTTTTGCCAAAATTCATATAATTTTGTTGGTTAAAGGGAATATGCTCTAAATTTTTGTTGCTTTCTTATAAAGACGTTTCTCATGATTTGATTATGTTTCCTTTTAGAGATTCTTGCCTTCAGAGTTTGGACGTGATGTGGATCGTGTCCGTGCTGTGGAGCCAATGAAAGCTTTACTTGCCACTAAGGCTAAGATCCGCCGCCTTGTTGAGGTCGAGGGAATCCCTTATACCTATGTATGTTGTAACTGTTTTGCGGGTTACTTCCTTCCGACATTGTCACAGCCGGGGGCTACAGCTTGCCCTAGAGATAAAGTTGTAATCTTAGGGGATGGAAATGCAAAAGGTAAGAAGCAATTCATTGAATTGCGCATTTTAAGCCATTGAGATTTTTCTGTACATCTTTCGCGATTTAATTACAGTAGTGATCAGAGTGAGGAGTAGTTCTTGAAGCTTGAGAATTCCAAGCAATTTCCTTATCTAGAGATGTTGGGCCTTTTGCATCATTAGTCTTCAATTTTAGGGACTAATAGATAATATGAATGTCATGAGGGTTATCTTATCATGTGGGTTATCTTGACACAGTTTCATCTTTTTAGCATATAAAGATGGTTATCTTGATGTATTTGGTTGAGAAAGAACATTTGGCGGACGCCAAGTTTCTGGTAAATCTATTTACCAAGAGATTATTATTATTATTATTATTATTATTAGTAAATACTAGCTGAAAGTAACTTTAGGGACATTGATGGATCTGTGATTTATTTATCGGCCAAATTCTAAAAATCTCCCGGTCAATATACAGCGGTGCTTAACAAGGAGGATGACATTGGCATCTATACCATCAAATCTGTGGATGATCCAAGGACCTTGAACAAAATTCTATACATCAGACCTCCTGCCAACACCTACTCGTTTAATGATCTTGTGTCTTTGTGGGAGAGAAAGATTGGCAAGAACCTAGAGAGGGTGTATGTTCCGGAGGAGCAGGTTCTGAAGAACATTCAAGGTTAGGGATGCTTTTCTATCAGATTTAAGTACGTGATATTATCTCCATTCTCAAGCTTCGATTGGTCTACTTTTCCGGTCATATTGTAGAGGCGGCGGTTCCACTCAAAACCACGTTGGCCATATTACATTCTTGTTTCGTGAACGGAGACCAAACCAACTTCGAGATTGAGCCATCGTTCGAAGTGGAAGCTTCGGAACTCTATCCCGATATCGAGTACACAACTGTGGATCAATACCTTGATCAGTTTCTCTGATTATTGAAACCGACTGTGCTCGGTAATTTCTCACATCAACTGGACTCGTAAATAATACACAATCATGGATCAGTACCTTCATCAGTTTGTTTGATAGCAGAAACTGACTATGTTTGGTAGATTTCTCACATTGGTTTGAATCATGAATAATATGGGATTCTACTAGTTAGGATCCTTGTGTGAAATGTCGCTCCCGCTGATTGTCTTATGGCGTGTACAACCTCCAAAGACAAGGACATACTATGAACATTCGATGTGTGTGCATCTATGCAGTGCTTAGAGAAGTTATTCCCGTTTTGGAGTTTGATATGGCTTTATGGCCCAAGCTATGGGAAGCTAAAAAGTAGACATGGGTTTATCTAATTTTGTATATTACGTGTGGTACGTCCTCGGTGTGGGTAATGAATTGGAGCCGCCAATGATGAGGTCGAGCCTTGCCCTAGGCATGTGAGGTCGACCCTTGGTGAAGGCATCAAGGTCTTTGCTGAGGCCGAGCGATTGATAGAGGAAGAATAGGAAAAAAGTACGTAAGAAATGAAAAGAAAAGGAAGGGTAAAAAAGAGAGAGAAAAGAAAATATATATTTATTTATTTAAAAATTTCAAAAAAATTTCATGTGAGCATTTGCCATATTACATTAGAAGGTAGACGTTGATTGTATCTGGGAAGCATCGACACTCCGACACGTGTTTGATATGCTTTGACACATTTCGACATGCGGTCAACAGGTGTTGAAAAATCGAACATGTGATCAACTCTCCCAGCACGTGAGTTAGGAATTACACTTTGACACGTTTCGACATGCAGTTTATGGGTGTTAAAAACTTTGATATGTGGTCAGTTCTCTTGACACGGTAGAATTTCGACATGCAATTCCGACATAGTCAATTTTTTTTTTTTTAATAAATAAGGGGTCAAAATGTATATATGTAAAAAAATAAATAGTAATAAAAATAATAAAAGGGAGAAATGAGGAAAATTTAGTCTTCTCTTCTCTTTTAACTTTTACTTTCTTGATTCACCATTTTTAGTATAAATTCATTCTAATCAATTTCATTTTTATCTATTTATTTATTTGTGAATTTGAATCAAATTAATTTGATTGAAATAAAAATATACATTTAATATATGTCTCCTAATGTGTTGAATTTTTTTTTTTATAGAAATGACATGTTGACTTGTCATATCATATCGTATCGTATTACGTGTTGCGTATTAGTATCAGTACAACTTAGCATTGTATCGCAAGGTAAATCATTAAAAAAATTATAACTAAATTGACCAAATCAAAATAACTAAAATTGAATTGGTGTACATATCAAAGGTTTAACAACTTTTTACTAGTCATTCCATATTTCAACACTTGTAATGTTGTTTTTTTCTCCCATAGAGGTTACAAATTACGAATATATTAATCTCGTGTCGGCCAATTAGTTAAAGAACGGTAATCTTGTGATGAACCCTCCTCGGAAAAAGAATTTATTGAATCTCTAAACAATAGCATAGCGGCTATGAATGTAGAGTTCACACCATTTTCTTATCTTTTTCACATTATAAAAGTCGACGTAAAAAAGGGGGTTTCAACTACTTCCTCATCAATTATGATTACTTAAATTTATAGCACCATCAAAATTAATTTTTTTTTTCGCTAAGCTAAAATCTATCCTACTTCACAATAATTTAGTTTTTTTTTTTTTTTTTTTTTTTTGGTGACCGAGGAACCGCCGGAGATCACCCTTTGGGGATCACACGACCCTCCAGTACCCGATGGCACCGTCGGGCCTCGCCGCAAGCCGCTATTTAGACGTAAACCTCGGGGGAGACTTCACAATAATTTAGTTGATCACTGAAATCAGACAAAAATCATTTTCTTCAGTCTATCTTCCCATTTTCCATGTACCCTTTTTCCAGTGAAGGATTCATCTCAACAAGAAAAATTGTTTCAAAGAAAAGACGATTATGCCCATCCAAAATCATCCAATGACGCTCCACCCCGTCACGAAGACAAGAACCCCTCCTCTTAGCACGAGCTCTCTCTCTCTCTCTCTCTCTCTCCAGTTACGGTAGAGTCACTTCAGAGACCGATCAAGTTCGTCGGGAAGAATGGCATCTCCGCCGTGAAAACGCCCTCCAAGATGGCCGAGAAGAGCAGAGTCCTGGTGATCGGAGGCACCGGATGCATCGGAAAGTTCATCGTGGAAGCGAGTGCTAAGTCCGGTCACCTTACCTTCGCTGTCGTGAGGGAGTCCGGTTTCTCCGACCTCGCCAAGGCCAACATCGCTGAAGGTTTCAAGAGCTTAGGCGTCAATTTAGTTCATGTGAGTAGTTCTTCCCGTGCAATCCTGTTTGTTTCCCGCATTCGGTGCTCCTTTGAGGAATTGAAGTGTCCCTTGCCGTTAATCTTGTTCGTCGTTTCGAGAAATGTCTTTAGCAGTAGAATCAGAGCGCCTTTCATTTCAATCTTTCACAAGATCGAGTTGATATTTGGTGTTTCTCATTCCAATCTCTCTCTCTCTCTCTCTCTCTCTCTCTCTCTCTCTTTCTCTCTCTCGTAGATATGGATCAAGATAATAACAAAGAAATCTGTAGCATTTTTATGTTAGGGGAGATGAAACTACATAACATATATGATTATGGCATACCCTAGCACTAAAAGTTACTACCATAAGATCGCACGTTTGTTATAAATCGAGCTTTGTTTAGATTATCTTAACAGCCTCAATGACTTAACTTGTTTGAAACAGCTTAGGATGGACAGAAGCACATTTGCTCAATAATGTGAGTTGAAATGCAAAATGGTTTATTAGTTTGGTTAATGGTGCTCGTAAATGTTAGGTTTGTTGTGTAGTCCCCTTGTTGTTTTATGACCTTGAACGACATTGAACAATATTCTATTTTTCGAAGTTGCGAGCTACATAGATTTGGCAAGGGATAAGTGTATTGGAAGTTATATAACTCGTCATGAAAGTGCAATTGAGTCATGAAATCTATAAAATGCAATCAAATCTTAAAACTCATCAAATTGATTTAATCAAGTGCTTCAATTGTTTGCACTTTTTAGAAATTTTAGAACTTGATTACACTATCGTAATAACTTTTAGGACTTGATTGCACTTTTGAAAATTTTAGAACTCCATTGTGCTTTCGTGATAAGTCTCACGACTTCTAGTGGAATCAGTTGAAGGTTTGTGTGCTTAAATATTGTGACTGAGTAAATGGTGGTTTTGAGTAAAAGGTGGTTTTGTGAAAGATTTTGTTTCAAGAAACATGAACCATGTCTAGTGCACATGCAAACTCTATGTCACCGAAATCAATTTCTGACCAAAATTGATCTTTCTATTTTTATTCCTCAAGCAAGTTTCACAAATAAAATAGGCGTTTGATAACAATGTAAAATTTATATTCCAAGAATATAAATTCGTTTGATAAAAATATAAAATTTATCTTTCTTGAGTGCGATTGGGGGTCGATGACTGGCGGCAGGTGATGAGGGGCGGGCGACCGGCGATGTAGGCCGACGACTAGCGACCAGGGAGCAGACGGGTGGGCACTGACAAAAATAAACAATGGGAAGAGTTTCTATTTCTTACTTTTGTTCTAGAAATGGAAAAATAAAATTTTCTAATTTCTAATTTCTATTCGAAATTTATTTCTAGAGTAGAAATTTGTTCTAGAAATAGAAAAATGAAATTATAATATCAAAACGGATATCTATTTCAGACCCATTCTCAAAAATTAAAAAAGAAAAGAAAAGAAAAGAAAAATAGAGCAATATAAATTGTACCATGTGTGCCCTAAGTGTCCATCACGTCCAAAAAATTAGGTTAGTGAGGAAAAAAAAGAAAACACACATGCACTCACACAAAGATGGGCTAGGGTTGCATTCCTTGGTCGTGCCTAGGTAAGGTTGCGACCCTCGCCGGTCGCCACTGCATGCAAGGCACTTTCTCTTAGGCTTGATATAGTGACAAAAGCAGAGACCTAGCTCATGTGGGGCTTGTAATCAAGTTTGCATTACCTAACTTCAGGTGGAAATTTAGCAAAGTGCAGAATGTCTGAGAGAATTTGAGTATGGATTCGATGGAAGCCACACTGAACATCAAGCAGCCATCGAAGAAAACATACAGTTCAAGAATCCGATCAAGAAAAGTTTAGAGATGGCATGGAATAATTTGTCGAAGTTCACAAAAGGACTTAAAAAACCATGTTGTTGAAGGATCCAAACGATAAAAGTTTAAGGATGATATCAAGCAATTTGCAAAAGTTCATATTATAGAAGTTTTTTATGAACAAGTAGAGTAACCTGACATGAGAAGTATGATTGTAAACAAGGTCTACCACGTTCGATGTTGCATCAACCCCAACGAACCAAGGTATATTAGAGCTGCATGCTACCCTCCGGAGAGATCATTTTGGGATGGACCGAACGGTATGAATTAGCCTCTCACCATGACCTTTACCAAAATACCAACTAGATATGAGTAATTTAGGTAGGCTCAAAGTTCTAAGTTCAATTTCCAATTAAGCGGAATTTGAAAGGAAATAATTTGAGGGTAAGCTCAGTTTTAGACTTTTGTTATGCCTATTTGCAAAGTGTAGGAGTTGAACCCCGTATCTATTATACTAGCATCCCCACGCCCCCAATTTCCTCACTACTGGCCGCATTCCTAGTGGCGATTATAAAGGCATAAGAGATCATCATTCTATTTATCTGTTTTTCTATTTTTGGGTTTACAAAAATGTTTGGATAAAAAATTTGTTAAGTAACGCAATTTTATTTTTCTATTTTTAAAACAAAATTTTACTCTATAAATAGTTTTGGAATAGAAATCATTTTGGGTAAAATTTTTCATTTTTCTATTGCTGGTTCAATTTCCAAAAAAAATGAGACATAAAAACTATTTTCATTGCTTATCCTCCCATTCTATTTATCTGTTTTTCTATTTTTGGGTTTACAAAAAGTTGGCCATTTTTCCACCCATCATTTAAAAACTATTTTCATTGCTTATCCTCCCTACAAGTTGGCCATCCACTCGCCACCCGTTGCCAGCCCGCCAGCCCCCGCCTATTACTTGTCCGCTTGCTGCCCGTTGTTCACTGGAGAGAAAGAAATTTTGTGTCGTTATCAAACGAATTTCTATTCTGGAAATAAAAATTTTGTGTCGCTATCAAACGTATATTCATGTTCAAAAACTTGTCAAGGGAATAAAAATAGAAAAATCAATTTCTGATTAGGAATGGTTATCATTCACGCCCTATAATTTCAATGGATTGCTTCTTATGTAAAACGCCTCCTTTCTTAAAATTATTTTTAGGTTATTGGGTGAGGATAGTTGTGAACGGGATAATGACAATAACAATTCGAAATTTGTGTCGAACCAACATTTAAATTTTAAACTTGTTCGAGTTTGATGTTTGAATCCTTCCACTAGCCATATTATTTCCAAGTGGACGAGAAATCTATGTGGCATTTTTTTTTTTTTTTTTTTATCAATTTTTCTTTGTTTTTTTGTGAACATGTAGAAAAACATAGAAAGACGAAAGAGAGAGGAGTCTAGAGGGAGGGATTGTGCTCAAAGAACGCCGCCACGGCCGACCTCTTTGCATCAAGGAGGGCCAACAACCTCTCATCTGGGCTAGGGCGAGAATGGCTGGCCCTTGCCATGCCACCGGCCACCATAACCCTTGGTAGGTCTATGTGAGGGCAAGTGCCCGTGCTCAAGTGGTGGTGACGCCACCCCTCGCTACCACCGAGAGAGAATCGACAAGCCCACACAAGGGGTTGCCAACCCTTGGTCAGTGGTGGTGAGGGGTGGTGCCACCACAATTGGAGCGATGGCGCTTCTTGTCGCGATCTCGGCAAGAGGTTGCTAGCCTTTCTGGCATGAAGGGCCTATGTACAATGTCCCCCTTTCCCCTCTAACACTTGTGATTTTTTTAGGGTTAATAGCCTGAAAAATTCCAAATTGGTACATTGTGACAAATTTACCACAAATTAATTTTTTTATTATGAAAAACCCAAAATTGATATACCAATGATAAATTTATCCCAATTGATGATAAAAAAATCCTAAACTAGTACATTTGTGATAAATTTACTTCAAACTAATTTATTCAATTGCCAAAAATTTGAAAAAGGTATATTTGTAACAAATATATCTTCTGTTAAATTTGATTATTACCATGAGAAATCACTAAAATTGCATAACTATAACAAACAAAAAATAAAATCTCAAATTGGTACACCAATCAACTGTGTGTGTTATTTAACTTAGTAAACAGAAATTTGTCACGATTATATCAATTTATAGTAAATTTGTTAAAGATATACCAGTTTGGGATTTTTTGTAGTTAAAAAATTAGTTTATGGTAAAATTGTCACAAATGTATTAGTTTGAGATTTTTCAAGGCATTAACCATTTTCTTTATTTTGTTAATATTTTTTGTCTTTTTTTTTTTGAATTTTAATCTTTTCTAAATTTGCAAATATTTATATAAATATTATATATATATATATATATATATTTATATATATTTGACATGACACTATACAAACAATGTCATTTCATGTTCAAACAGCCGCCATAATCGTGTTTACAGCCATGGGAGATAAAAACAAAAAGCCCGCATGTGATCTTCCATTTCCAAATAAAATTGTGGAACTTAAAGGAAGTCCTAAAATAAATAAATGTGAAAGTTTTAGGACTTAAATACATTAAAAAAAAAAGTTTAAACTAAAGGTTGGGTTTGGTGACTAGGATTAAGGCAAGATTGTATGTTTGGTTGTAGTATACGATAGGATAAGGCCAAAATAAAAAGGATACATCACAAATGAAATAATTGCACGTGAGAGTGGAATAAAGTTAGATAAGATTTCTTATTTCATGATATAAAAGCTATTTTCTCAAAAATCTTACCCTCTCTTTCTCCTCTTTACCTCTAGTTTGCCACCCAAGCGAGTTCATGTTGAAGGTTCACAAAAGGAGTGAGAGATTCAAATTGCAAAGGTGAACGATCATGCTTTTTCTATCTTATTAGATTTGATATTATTTGGCCGATCTATCTTTCGATGTTGTTGTGGCGTGTTTATCCTTCTTGTTGTAGTCAATCATGTGATTCTTGGAATACTGCAATGAGCCCTTTTGCCTTTTAAGGTCTAGATCGTAAAATGTAGTTGGTATTAAGAGTTTGTTTCTTTGGGGCGAGAGAGTTGAGAAAGAGTCGGCAATAATTATGGATTGATGACTAGAAATTACTTGTGCATCTTCGGATTCTTAAGCAGTAAAACATAAAATACTTTTACCATTCTTGTTGTGCAACTTTGAGATCATTAGTATTGAATTGTGAAAAAGGGTTGGCACTACTTTTCGTTTGTGCATTTCCGGCTACAAAAATGAATTAATTAGCGTGAATTTGTGAGATTCTTCCCATTTCAATTCTAGGCTTGCATTATTATCATTTCAAATAGCCCTATTGGTTTGAGAAGGATCTGTAGTGGGGCTTTGAATGATTTTGCCAATATCTAAAGTTCTAAACCTAGCAGTTTGTGCCTGCCTACTCTCTCTCTCTCTCTCTCTCTCTCTCTCTCTCTCTCTCTCTCTCTCTCGCTCGTAGATATGGATCATGATAATAACAAAGAAATTTGTACCATTTTGATATTATGGGAGATGAAACTACATGACATATATGATTATGGTATACCCTAGCCCTAAAAGGTACTACCATAAGATTGCACATTTGTTATGAACCAAGCTTGTTTATATTATCTTAATAGCTTCAATGACTTAACTTGTTTAAAACAACTTAGGATGGATAGAAGCAAATTTGCTCAATAATGTGAGTTGAAGCGCAAAATGGTTTCTTAGCTTGGTTAATGGTTCATGTAAATGTTAGGTTTGTTGAGTTAGTCCCTTTGTTCTTTTTTTTTTTTTTTTTTTTTTTTTATGACATTGAACAACCTCGAACAATGTTCTTTTTTTTGAAGTTGTGAGCTACATAGATTTGGCCTTTTTTTTTTTATTAAGGGATAAGTGCATTGAAAATCTCACAACTCGTCACAAAAGTGCAATTGAGTCATGAAATCTATAAACTATAATTAAGTTGTAAAACTCATCAAATTGGTTTAATCAAGTCTTTCAATTATTTGCAGTTTTTAAAAATTTTAGATACCAATTACACTTTTATGACAACTTTTGAAACTTGATTATATTTTTGAAAGTTCTAAAATACAGTTGCCCTTTCGTGACAAGCTTTACGACTTTCAGTGCACTTATCCATCTTATCCATTGAAGGATTGTGTCTTTAAACATCGTGACCAAGTAAATGTTGGTTTTGTGAAAGATTTTGTCTCAAGAAAGAGGGACCATGCCTAGTGCACATGCAAACTCTATGTCACAGCTTGTGCTATGTCTTCAGCTTAATTGCTTTAATGCTGGTTTTGATGTCTTTTAAAGAATGAAAGGATGATGGGAGCTAAAGAGATGTTGCTCCTCTGCTTACAACTTCTGTTAAAAGATCTAGATTGCACTTCTTTTGTTCTTTTAACTATCTCGTGTGTTCTGAATTAAAAAAAAAAAAAAAAACTATCTTGTGTGCTTTTGACATGGTCTAACAAGCTGGGGGCGAAATTGTCTTTCCACAACCTCTTTTTAATAATTAATAAGCAAATTGAGAAGTCAGTTGGATTTCTAAGTTTTTTTATTCTGTTTACCTCCATTGGAGTTGGGGATAACAATAAGGAGTGCATAAAAGAATGAAAACCATACGGTAGGACCTGACCAGCCCATAAACCAATGATTTTTAAGGGAATCAGTTTGGTTTCCGATTCTATGGGCAGTTGTTTTTAAGAGAATCAGTTCGGTTCCGAGTCTATGGGCAGATTTATATACCCAGGTTGGACCAGTATTATTTTTTAATATTAAAAAATGAAATTACTAAATTACTAAATCTGAAATGTGGGGCCCGTTATTCTCCCTCCCTCGCATTGCGTCTCTCTCTCGGTTCTCCACTTCCCCTTCTCCATCTTCTCTCGAAATCACTCCAACTCCGTCCGTCTCCATCTCACGACCGCGCGCGCGCGTCTCGACTCACGGCGGCGCCACCGCCGCCTTCGGCCGTTCAGCGCCGCCCTCTCTGCCGCCCTCTCTCTCGCGCTCTCGGTCACTCGCCTCCATTTGCTGTGAGTTCGAATCTTAAATAGCCGTATTCTCTAATTGGATTTGGACGACAGAAGAGATGGTCTCTGCAAACAAGGTGACACAAAGAAGGCACCAGATATTGTGCAGTCGATGACTTCTAATGGCAGTGAACCAGACATTGAACATTATGAGGACATGTAGAGAATGACAAGGCCGTCATCTAGGCCCCTCGAGCTCTGCAAAGCTCGCGGGAGGTCCACATTGAGGCTGGGCAACCTCGATGTGGTCCGAGCCAAAGGCGACAACCATGGCCAACCTTTGATCTGTACCAGGGACGTCACAGCCAGAGGCTCAAATGAACTACCGATATGAGCAGCTGCTTTCTAGCCAGAATCACATCTCCTGGATTCCAAGATAACTTATCGGAACCTCGTAGATTTTGACGTTGGCGAACCTGGAGGAATTGAAAGAAGAGTAACGGGAATGTTCATGTTTCTTCCTCTCGCTTGGCTGTTCTTCCCGCTGTAGGTCGAGCGGAAAGAGTTCCTAGACATGGCTTCTTTCCGTCCCTATTGGGAACAAATAAGCGCGGGGAAGAGGGAGAGGGGGGCTATCGATTTTTGATATAATCGGATGGAGCTTTCTCGGAGGAACCACATCGGAGCTCTAAAATCACGATCATGTGCGTTCTCTACCATCTTTGACTGAAATTATCATGCCCCAAAATTTTCAACCTTTCAAGCCTCTAGAGACATTAGGCCTTGATGCCTGTGTTATAAATGTGTGGGGTCGGATCGGGTTTCTGCGATTCCCGACCCGACCTGAAATGTGCGCTTGACTCAACCCAAATTGATACCCGAAATATCCTATAATGGGTCGGGACGAGTTGGGCTGGGCCAGGCCGGGCCAGCATTGGTTTTTCCTTTCACTTTTCGTGCGTGTGCAACGAGGATGAGGCAGTTAGCCAATTGATTAGACTGATTAGCTAGGTGTTTCATCGTCATTGTATATGCATGGAGAGATAAAAAAAAAACCCGTGCCGGCCTGATTTGACCTAGCCCCACCCAACCCGAATTTAACACAAACAATAGCAACACCTAAAAGACCTGATTCCAAAATACCCTAAATTTAGTGTCGGGCTGTGCGGGGCTGGGCCAGGTCGGCTTGGCCGGGATGGGTTTTTTGACATCCCTACTTGATGTTATGAGATGTTAAAGTAGATGTTTGTGAGTATTGTTTTATTATCAGATGTAAGCTGAGGCATTGCGCAATGATAGGTTTGATGCGAATTTTCAGGCGACAGCCGTTACATGACTTGATGTTCTAGTGAAAAGATGAAAAAGGTTTGATATGAAAATGCAGTTCTTATAAATTTTTGGCATGTAACTTACTGCATGAGTGAGTTTATGCCACTGGATTGTGCAATTTGGCGGCATTTTTTTTTTTTTTTTTTTTTTTGGAAGATGCAACCTTGATATTCGAGTTTTGCTTGATTATTAGATTTTGGCTGTTGGGGTTTAAGTTGCGACTTCTCTCTTGTATGGGCTTCGAAACTCTACCTGGTCTGCACCTACTTCCCGATGACCAAGCCGAGGCTTTAAAGAGTACAAAAGAATTTGGTTAATAACATGATCTGGCTGGTGGGTATTTGGTTTTGGGAGCTTCTACACTGAAAATTGACAGGAAGCTTGGATAGACATCAGGCTTTCAGTGGACAGTGTAATGAAAACAAGATGAGGCATATCATTCCTCATGATATTAAGGAAATTCAATTTGTTCCTATCTCGTGGGAGGTCGGCAGGTTATGAATGCTGGTCAGTGTGCTTTTGTTGCTCGATTTTGACTTTAACTTCATGTGATAAAAGTTGGAGCTTCTTAACAGTATCTGAGGTAACTGTAAATGTTTCCTGCCTTTTATCTCTTGGTGCTGACTTGATATGCATGAGAATATGTAATGTGTAATCTCGTATTACCTGCTGAATAGTTTCTATTGCAATATACAGAAGGAAAAGTCGTTCTATATCTCCGTGGCGATGCAAGAGTTGTTCTCCAATAGTGAGGCGTCACGGAAGTCGCTCCCCTACCCCAAAGTGCTATAGAAGGCAAAAGAGTAAAAGTTCCTCATTGGCTCCTACTCATAGCTCTTCTAATCCAAGCCTTGGGCCTGTGGAGTGCAAAAGTGCCAATGAGAAATTGAGAAAGGAAGAAGAAGAGAGGAAAAGGTAGATCTGAGTGAAGTTATGTTCTCTGCCGTGTTCTAATTCTGATTTTTCCCCTCCGTTTTGTATCTTTTCATTTTGCTGAGTTTTTTCCATTTTGATCTTTTCATCCAACTGGATGAGGTTTTTTTTTTTTTTTTTTTTTTTTTTTTGGGGGGGGTGGTGGAGTTTGGAGTAGTTCCATTGAAGGGTTTGTTTTTCAGAAAATGCTCTTTCTTGGGTTAGTTTTATGCATCATTTCCTAATCATACAGTAAGGGAAGAATGGCTTGGACTTGTTATTTTTTTATTTCATAGTTGAGTGCTTTTTGATTTTATTGGGAATTTGTTATGGTTATTTCTTATCGATGGATCTGTTTTTCTTTATCCTTATTAATGAAATTGTTTGAGGATTTAATTTTATAGAAGATTTGTCTGTGAAGAACTAGAAGCACAACAACTAGATGTATTTGCATTTCTACATTGCTAAGAAAGTTTCTTGAGTTTAAATTCCACTGAATGCTGTTGAGTGCCAGCTCATCCAATTTTGAGTAATTTTACATAATTTAAGAGTTGATAATATATTCTTGAGTTGGCGTTGATCATGCCTTGGTTCATTGTCACTTTTCATAGTTTAAATTCAAGAGACATCAAGAAAGTGCACTCTAATGTATTATTATTGCGAGAAGACATTCTTTATGGGGACAAAACATCATGTACATTAAAGAATAGCCAAAATTTTCTCTCACCTGAATTAGTTATGTGGCGGTACTACAATCAGGCCTTAGGGCATGACTATTCCATAAGGAAGGAGTTGAAAGTGTGATCAACGCATTGTCTACAAGTTGGTGACAATTATGAGGTTATTTATGGGGATTCTATAATTGATATCCAAATCATTATATGCTTGATATGCATTGTGGACTATGTAATATGAATTTTTTGGATAAATGGTTTACATGGCAATATATGCCCGATATGCTCGACACTCTCTCTTGAGCGATTATTTCTGTAACTCCTGTTTGTTCCTTGATTAATGATTGATGTATATGCATCCTAGTTACCTGTTTTCACGTACAAGTGTCAATGTACAATGTTAAGATATATTGTACATACATTGTGACACATTTTCTGACAGCTTAAGCTAGTGAGGAAAAACGGTCAGTTCACACGTATTGCATATGCCACTGATGCTTGCTTTAGTGAAGCTCTTAGTTGTGGGGCTCATATTCTTAGGGTATATGGGAGTTTTCAAAGGGCATTAACATCAATTGTGATCTGGAAATAGAAAACGATTTTTCGTTTTGAGCTAACTGTCTTGGGGGGAAAATTTGTTTATAGAATGGACAAGGTAGTGGAGGCTGTTGAAGAAGTGAAGAAGGAATGGGGTGAGGCGTATGTCAAAACCCAAGAGCATATAAAGGCAATTGAGGAGTACGGGAAGTCGAGAGAGGAGAAGAATTCGCTCCCGAGGTTGAACGGTCTGGCGCAGGATGGCTTGGCTCTGTTGAATTCGCTGCAGTTTAAACTTGATCTTCTCGCCCCACAAATGCCCGCCATTGATTCCGTCGAATCTGCCAAGTCGTTGCTCGAGTCATGGAAGACCCAGAGCCAAAAGTAAGTTCTCGGTTCTTAATTTGTTGACCTGAGACTCAATGTCCGTAATTCTGTGAACTCTGGAAGATGATTGCTTCTTGTGTTCATGTTGTCATTAGCAGCTGGAGTAGAACTTACGATTGGGAGCCAAATCATTTGTTTGAGAAAAGGGTGTTGGGAAGTGTAGACAAGGAGGAAGAATTTTTGTTTTGAGAAAAGCTAATGACAGCTTTTGCTTTTGGAATTCCTGTTGCTGAGGGTCCTTTTTTTATCCAAATAATTAGTTCTCCTGCAAAAGCTGCAGGATGAAGGTACAATTGTAAGTGTTTTTAAGTAAAAACTGAACATACCATCTAAAGTCAGTGAAAGGAGCTCGCGGAAAAATAGAAGATGAGGAGAAATGTCTTCAAAGAGAAAATATCCCCCTTGCAGCTTTTGTAAGAGAATTAATTATTTGGATAAATATTGTTGATTTCAAGATAAAACCGCACCACCACTCTTGTAAAAGATTTGGCAACATGGAACTAAAGCATTAAATGCTTCAACATCGGCCACTTTGGTGTAATCATTCGACATCAAATTCCACAAATTTTCAAATTGAAAGAACATTCATCTAGATGGACTAGCTATTGAAATTCTTTTCGTTCAACTTTGGAAGTTACGCTTGGACATAATCGGTGGATGGCTTTGCTAACTATAATACTAAATGTTGAAACCAAAAGAATAATGGTATTGTGAACTTTGGAAAATTAAAATGAGAGCACCAAAAAATGGAGAGAGAACTTTCTCATCGAGAATGCTTTCTCTTTGACTTCGTACTACAACTTTTGATCTCATGGCCTTTTATAAAAGTTGAACGTGCACAGTAAAGCAAAAATGTTGACAACATTTAATGAAGAAAGATAAAATAGTTTAGGGTGCACTTGGCAACTAATCAAATAACAAGTGATTCATTCCTCTATTCTCAGAAATAAATTTGGAATAGAAATCCATTTGATAAATTTTTTTGTTTCGGGAACAAAAATCCATTTTTTTGTTCTTGAGAATAGATTTATAATAGAATCAATAAGTAAAAAAAAAATTGTTTCTTTGTTTCTGGAAACAATTCCGAAATCAAGCACAAATCTTTTTTTTTTCTTCCTTTTTTTGTTCTTTTCTCCTTCTCTCTTCTTCTCTCTTCTTCTTCCTCCAACCGGACACTAGCCGTTGCTGGCTAGGCGAGGTTCGAGTGAGGCTGAGCCTCCCAACAGCGAGGCTCGACCTCGCCCAAATTTGCGAGGTCGAGGCTCGTGGTGGCCAAGCAAGCCTTTGGCAAGCTCACGGATCTCGCCTAGCTAGTCCTCAGCCACCACTAGAGGTGTTAAAATGGGTCATAAACCCATTTATGACCCATTTAAATCTTAAATGGGTCATAAATGGGTCCCTTATTTATAACAAAAGATAGTTAAATGGGTTTTACAATTAAATGTTTAAGATGGGTGGGTATTAAGTGGGTTTTTAAATGGGTTGGGTTGAAAACTTATCTTTAACAAAAACATTATAATCCATCCCTTCTCTCTTTAACTTTATAAAAATCGAAATTATAATTTTTTTATTTTTATTTTCTCTTTTATTTTTCTTCCTTTTTTATCTTTCTTCTTTTTTTATCTTTTGTTTTTTTTTTTTCTTTCTTTTTTTCTTTCTTTCTCCTTCCTCCTTCCGGTCGCCCTTTGCGACGATCGGCGACCGGCCAGGCGAGCCTCGAGCTCGCCGGCGTCGGGCGAGCTCGAGCTCACCGGATCTGGCAAGGCGGAGGCCTCGTCAATCTGGCGAGACTTGAGCCCGCCGGCGTCGGGCGAGGCTCGAGCCTCGCCGGTTCCGGCGAGGGGCGAGTTCGAGCTCGCCCGACACCGGCGAGCCTCGAGCTCGCTAGATCCGGCAAGGCGGAGGCCTCGCCGGCGTCGGCGAGCTCGAGGCTCGCGGATCTAGCGAGACTCGAGCTCGGCCGGCGTCGGGCGAGGCTCGAGCCTCGCCGGTTCTAGCGAGGGGCGAGTTCGAGCTCGCGCGACATCGGCGAGCCTCGAGCTCGCCGACAACGGTGAGCTCGAGGCTCGCCTATGGCCGGTCACCGGCCGGTGTCGTGGCCGGCGGCCGGCCAAAGAAGAAAAAAAGAAAAAAGAAAAAGAAAATTATATTTTAAAAATATTTTTAAAAAATAATTAAATTTCGATATTTTTTAAATAATTATTTTAAAATTTATAAAAATTGTCCATTAAATTTATATTGTATAAAACTATTTTAGCAATACAATTTTAAAAAAATATTTATATAAAAAATATATATATATATATAAAAGCTTGGAAGTATTTTAATAATATAATCTTAAAAAAAAATATATAGGAATAAGTTTTTCTAAATTTGTTAAATATGAAAATATTTTATTAATATGAGTTGGGTCGGGTCGGGTATGGGTTGGGTATGGGTCGGGTTGGGTTTGGATCGAAAAATTTACATTAAGCATAAATGGGTCATAAATGGCTTAATGGGTCAATTTGGGTCGGACCATTAATGACCGACCCAAACCCGACCCAACCCACCCATTTAACGGCTCTAGCCACCACCATTGTAGGTCATCGACGACTGGCCACAAATAAGGAGAAAGAGAAAATAAAAAGAAAAAAAGAGAAAATTAAGAAAAATATAATAAAAGTATTAAAAAATGAAAAGAAACAAAAAAAAATTAAGAATCCTACTAAACGCATTTCTATTTCGGGAGAAAAATTTCGATAGTTACCAAACGCCTTTAAATACTTAGAAATTGTATCCAGAAACAGAATAAAAAATAATCATTTCTAAGTGGAGATCGTTCTCAGGAACAGAAACGTTACCAAATACACTATAATTTTGTCAAAAAATATTAACCAACTCTAACTTCAGCATAGAAGTTTTCATTCTTGAATTCTAAGGAGAATATGTAGTCCACCATAAATTAGGCCCGTCCATATCTTTTCCATCTTCATGGAGGTTTTGTCAATATAATAATCAATTTTCTTGGTCAAATTCAGACAACTTTTGGTAACTCAAGTTGTTTCTAAAAAGAAATTACATCAACGGTCAAATTCGACAGAATCGATAGATAAGTAATTTTTATGCATGCATTTTCCGCCGTAAAATTTCTTCTATCTTTCGTGGCCCACTTTGCATGTGCTCATTTTCCAAGCGAAGGTTTATGGGGGTGGAAAGTCAATTCACCGAAAAGACAATTATGCCCTTCTGAAATCAAAATGAAATTACTATTTATCTTGACGCGTGCCAACAGGCAACAATCGCAGCACAAGATGGAGCAAGTTAGCTGGGAAAAAGCACGCCTCCACCGTGAAAGTGTAGAATGCACAGTTTTCCTCTAATAGCCACGGAAGCCTTGTGATGGTAACGCGAGAAAATCATAATAGACAATTAAGAAACAAGTTTTATTATACTAAACTACGGTACAAGTACAACACTTAAAATAAACACTCTCACACCACATATCAAATTTCAAACTCAAACTAGCCGATGCATACATACACTCAACTATTCTATTTTCCTTTTTCAAATCACATAGAGCCACCGAGGTTGCGGTGCTTCTCTCTTAGAAGTTTGCCTTTGGGCTTGGTGACTTCCTATTTTGAAGCTCTCACTACTGGAGGCTTCCTTGAAGCTCACATATGTGTGGCTTTCCTAACGCTCACCTTTGTACCCGGTGGCTTCCTCTCTAGCCTGAGGCTCTTTGCCTTTGTGTGGCGCGAGGCCCTCTCCTTAGCTTGAGACTCTCTACTCCACCTCCGGTGGCTTGAGGCTGTTAAGCCTCTCTTTCACCTTCGAGGCATTTTGGCCTATCTTCAAATGCTTCATGTGAAGCCTCATATTAGAAAGTGCCGACATTCTTCAAGAGTTTTCATGTCGTGTCGAACAACCTGACACATGTCCAACACCCTCCCACACTTTCGGACAATTTTTGACACTTGGTCAGCACGTATCGGAAAATCCGACACTTAGCCACCTTTCCAAACACTCTCCTACAGAAATTTCGATATGCGAGTTTCTAACACGTGGTTCCGATACGTGAGATCAATTTTAAATTTTTCAATAAATGATGGGTTGAAATATATATGTGAAAAAATAAAAAAAAAAAAAAAAATAACAAATGGGAAAAAAAGAAAATTTTGGTATTTTTTTCTCTTCTTACTCTCACTTCTCATGATACACAATTCACGTCTTAAGTTTTTTTCTCTTCTCTTTCGACACATCTGATATGCGAGTACAAAATGTGAATTGCTTGTTTTTTTCTCTAAATTTTATGGATTATTGGAATGAACTTAAATTTGTTAAATTAAAACAACGAATAATATTAATAAATTGTCGATTAATATTTCTAGTGTAAATTCATTATAGACATTATTTATTTATTTATTTGTAAATATCATTACATTTAATATATAACGTATCCTAACACATAGAAATTTTCTATTTTAGAAAAAACGATGTATCGACATGTCGTGCTATGCCGTGTTATGTGTCAGTATCGCTTTTACTTAGGCCTTCTATATAAATGTGAAAGGATCTGCGGCTAACATTTTCTTCGAGCCCAAGTTAGCACGTTGAACCCTGCTTCCCTTCTTCCTTTTGACCGACGTGTTCACCGCTTCTTGAAGGCTCCACTCGCAGCTTGTGACAGGATATATTATTATAATGTGCTCCCCTGGTTTTTGACCGAAACTTCTTTCTCCTGTTGTTTTATTTAAGGAAGGTTCAATAGGCAAATTCCAATTGGGACACTTGTTTCTTCAACAGCTTCTCGTTGCTTCTTCATACTTGCGGCTTCTTGTTCTCATTTTAGGCGTTGACTTTAACAGAAAGAGCCCTCCGAGATGGCCGAGAAGAGCAAAGTCCTGGTGATAGGAGGCACTGGATACCTCGGAAAGTTTATCGTGGAAGCGAGTGCTAAGTCCGGCCACCCTACCTTTGCTCTCGTGAGGGAGTCCGCTCTCTCCAACCCCGCGAAGGCCAACATCGTCGAAGGCTTCAGGAGCTTAGGCGTTAATTTATTCCATGTGAGTAGTTATTTCCGTGTGATTGTGTTTGTTGCCACACCAGGTTCTGCTTCGACGGATTGAAGCTTCACCTTCCGTTAATCTCGTTCGCCATTCTGAGAAATGTTTTTAGCTGTAGAATCGGAGTTGATGTTTATCTCACGCTCGTACAGGTTGATGGAGTCACCTTACGCTCTGGTTGCTCTTCCTATTCTCTGATATATTGTCTTTGTATATGGTAGAAATCAGAATTCACGTTCATCTCCTTTTTCAAATGCCTGACGAAATCTCAGCTTTGCATGATGATACAAGCGTGCACATTTTCAGACAAAATCTTGTGGAAACTTCCGTATGCTTTAGCTGTTTATGAGACAGCTATAGCTACGGAGGTGCACTTTGCTGAGCAGACAAATCTTGTTGATGATTGTTGACTTTATCGATTGCTTATTGAGGTTCCTGGTTATTGATTCTCAGGGAGACATACACGATCAAGAGAGTCTACTGAACGCAATTAAGCAGGTTGATGTGGTAATTTCTGCAGTTGGGACAGAACAAGTAGAGGACCAAGAGAAGATTGTTGCTGCCATTAAGGCAGCTGGGCATGTCAAGGTGGTGCTGTTTCTAATAATTTCATTCTTGTTACTATAAAGGTTGCCGTTTTTGGATGTGAAGCTTCTTAGGAGCAATTTGAACTGATGAAAATCCTAGAAGGGGGTGAGGTGTATTTTAATTGGTGTTCTATGGGTGAGCACAAAGGTGAAAGTTCTAACCACTTGTTGCTACAGTCTAGGGTGACCAGAGAGCTTTGGGAGCTGCTACTATGTGTGGTGTTCAATAGGTCATGCTGTACTTGGTGAAAGAAGTTTTGCTAAGCTGGTTTCTTTATAAGAAAAGGAGGAATACCGACAGGATATGGAAAACAACACCCGTTTGCTTGTTTTGGTGCGTCTGGCTGGAGAGAAATAGGAGTTCCATAAAAGGAAAAAGAGAATAAATAAAGTGGATCCAAACTTAAATATATGTGTGAGCTTATTCTCTCTTCTGGTATAAGTGCACCTCGTTCTCCTTGTGAGATCCGCCTTGAAGACTTGGGATGGATGGTCTTATTTATCTGCAGACTTTAACTTGTTTTTCTTAAATGGTCATGTATTTGTGTAGAAGTGATCTGTAGGTTCAAGGATAACTATTTCAAACCCAAGTATAGGACAGTGCGGGAAACACGAACTAGTTACTCCTGGAAATGGTCCTTTTCAGTAGTACTTACCTGATATCTTATTACTTGTGAAAGTATCCAAGCAAGCAGAATGTTTGCCAATTTTATACGTGACAGTTTCTTCTATTTTTCTAATAGTAGTTGGGGTCGAATTTGCTTAATTGCTGAATCTATTGATTCACTTATAATCACTTTTTCCTCTGTTATAGTAACACATTGAAACAACATGAATTTCAGTCTCACATAAGTTTTGTCTTTTTGTCTTCTTTTTTGCCAAAATTCATATAATTTTGTTGGTTAAAGGGAATATGCTCTAAATTTTTGTTGCTTTCTTATAAAGACGTTTCTCATGATTTGATTATGTTTCCTTTTAGAGATTCTTGCCTTCAGAGTTTGGACGTGATGTGGATCGTGTCCGTGCTGTGGAGCCAATGAAAGCTTTACTTGCCACTAAGGCTAAGATCCGCCGCCTTGTTGAGGCCGAGGGAATCCCTTATACCTATGTATGTTGTAACTGTTTTGCGGGTTACTTCCTTCCGACATTGTCACAGCCGGGGGCTACAGCTTGCCCTAGAGATAAAGTTGTCATCTTAGGGGATGGAAATGCAAAAGGTAAGAAGCAATTCATTGAATTGCGCATTTTAAGCCATTGAGATTTTTCGGTACATCTTTCGCGATTTAATTACAGAAGTGATCAGAGTGAGGAGTAGTTCTTGAAGCTTGAGAATTCCAAGCAATTTCCTTATCTAGAGATGTTGGGCCTTTTGCATCCATTAGTCTTCAATTTTAGGGACTAATAGATGATATGAATGTCATGAGGGTTATCTTATCATGTGGGTTATCTTGACACAGTTTCATCTTTTTAGCATATAAAGATGGTTATCTTGATGTATTTGGTTGAGAAAGAACATTTGGCGGACGCCAAGTTTCTGGTAAATCTATTTACCAAGAGATTATTATTATTATTATTATTATTATTATTATTATTATTATTATTATTATTATTATTATTATTATTATTATTAGTAAATACTAGCTGAAAGTAACTTTAGGGACATTGATGGATCTGTGATTTATTTATCGGCCGAATTCTAAAAATCTCCCGGTCAATATACAGCGGTGCTTAACAAGGAGGATGACATTGGCATCTATACCATCAAATCTGTGGATGATCCAAGGACCTTGAACAAAATTCTATACATCAGACCTCCTGCCAACACCTACTCGTTTAATGATCTTGTGTCTTTGTGGGAGAGAAAGATTGGCAAGAACCTAGAGAGGGTGTATGTTCCGGAGGAGCAGGTTCTGAAGAACATTCAAGGTTAGGGATGCTTTTCTATCAGATTTAAGTACGTGATATTATCTCCATTCTCAAGCTTCGATTGGTCTACTTTTCCGGTCATATTGTAGAGGCGGCGGTTCCACTCAAAACCACGTTGGCCATATTACATTCTTGTTTCGTGAACGGAGACCAAACCAACTTCGAGATTGAGCCATCGTTTGAAGTGGAAGCTTCGGAACTCTATCCCGATATCGAGTACACAACTGTGGATCAGTACCTTGATCAGTTTCTCTGATTATTGAAACCGACTGTGCTCGGTAATTTCTCACATCAACTGGACTCGTAAATAATACACGATCATGGATCAGTACCTTCATTAGTTTGTTTGATAGCAGAAATTGACTATGTTTGGTAGATTTCTCACATTGGTTTGAATCATGAATAATATGGGATTCTGCTAGTTAGGATCCTTGTGTGAAATGTCACTCCCGCTGATTGTCTTATGGCGTGTACAACCTCCAAAGACAAGGACATACTATGAACATTCGATGTGTGTGCATCTATGCAGTGCTTAGAGAAGTTACTCCTATTTTGGAGTTTGACATGGCTTTATGGCCCAAGCTATGGGAAGCTAAAAAGTAGACACGGGTTTATCTAATTTTGTATATTACGTGTGGTACGTCCTCGGTGTGGGTAATGAATTGGAGCCGCCAATGATGAGGTCGAGCCTTGCCCTAGGCATGTGAGGTTGACCCTTGGTGAGGGCATCAAGGTCTTTGCTGAGGCCGAGCGATTGATGGAGGAAGAAGAGGAAAAAAGTACGTAAGAAATGAAAAGAAAAGGAAGGGTAAAAAAGAGAGCGAAAAGAAAAAATATATTTATTTATTTATTTAAAAATTTCAAAAAAATTTCATGTGAGCATTTGCCATATTACATTAGAAGGTAGACGTTGATTGTATCTGGGAAGCATCGACACTCCGACACGTGTTTGATATGCTTTGACACATTTCGACATGCGGTCAACAGGTGTTGAAAAATCGAACATGTGATCAACTCTCCCAGCACGTGAGTTAGGAATTACACTTTGACACGTTTCGACATGCAGTTTATGGGTGTTAAAAACTTTGATATGTGGTCAGTTCTCTTGACACGGTAGAATTTCGACATGCAATTCCGACATAGTCAATTTTTTTTTTAAAATAAATAAGGGGTCAAAATGTAAATATGTAAAAAAAAAAAAAAATAGTAATAAAAATAATAAAAGGGAGAAATGAGGAAAATTTAGTCTTCTCTTCTCTTTTAACTTTTACTTTCTTGATTCGCGATTTTTAGTATAAATTCATTCTAATCAATTTCATTTTTATCTATTTATTTATTTGTGAATTTGAATCAAATTAATTTGATTGAAATAAAAATATACATTTAATATATGTATCCTAATGTGTTGAATTTTTATTTTTATTTTTAGAAATGACATGTTGACTTGTCATATCATATCGTATCGTATTGCGTGTCACGTATTAGTATCAGTACAACTTAGCATTGTATTGCAAGGTAAATCATTAAAAAAATTAGAACTAAATTGACCAAATCAAAATAACTAAAATTGAATTGGTGTACATATCAAAGGTTTAACAACTTTTTACTAGTCATTCCATATTTCAACAGTTGTAATGTTGCTTTTTTCTCTCATAGAGAATACGAATTACGGATATATTAATCTTGTGTCGGCCAATTAGTTAAAGAACGGTAATCTTGTGATGAACCCTCCTCGGAAAAAGAATTTATTGAATCTCGAAACAATAGCATAGCGGCTATGAATGTAGAGTTCACACCATTTTCTTATCTTTTTTACATGATAAAAGTATAAGTAAAAAAACTGTTTCAACTACTTCCTCATCAATTATGATTACTTAAATTTATAGCACCATCAAAATTAATTTTTTTTTTCGCTAAGCTAAAATCTGCCCTACTTCACAATAATTTAGTTGATCACTGAAATCAGACAAAAATCATTTTCTTCAGTCTATCTTCCCATTTTCCATGTACCCTTTTTCCAGTGAAGGATTCATCTCAACAAGAAAAATTGTTTCAAGGAAAAGACGATTATGCCCATCCAAAATCATCCAATGACGCTCCACCCCGTCACGAAGACAAGAACCCCTCCTCTTAGCACGAGCTCTCTCTCTCTCTCTCTCTCTCTCTCTCTCTCTCTCCAGTTACGGTAGAGTCACTTCAGAGACCGATCGAGTTCGTCGGGAAGAATGGCATCTCCGCCGTGAAAACGCCCTCCAAGATGGCCGAGAAGAGCAGAGTCCTGGTGATCGGAGGCACCGGATGCATCGGAAAGTTCATCGTGGAAGCGAGTGCTAAGCCCGGTCACCTTACCTTCGCTCTCGTGAGGGAGTCCGGTCTCTCCGACCTCGCCAAGGCCAACATCGCTGAAGGTTTCAAGAGCTTAGGCGTCAATTTAGTTCATGTGAGTAGTTCTTCCCGTGCAATCTTGTTTGTTTCCCGCATTCGGTGCTCCTTTGAGGAATTGAAGCGTCGCTTGCCGTTAATCTCGTTCGTCGTTTTCGAGAAATGTCTTTAGCAGTATAATCGGAGCGCCTTTCATCTCAATCTTTCACAAGATCGAGTTGATATTTGGTGGTTCTCATTCCAGTCTCTCTCTCTCTCTCTCTCTCTCTCTCTCTCTCTCGTAGATATGGATCAAGATAATAACAAAGAAATCTGTAGCATTTTTATGTTAGGGGAGATGAAACTACATAAGATATATGATTATGGCATACCCTAGCACTAAAAGTTACTACCATAAGATCTCACATTTGTTATAAATCGAGCTTTGTTTAGATTATCTTAACAGCCTCAATGACTTAACTTGTTTGAAACAGATTAGGATGGACAGAAGCACATTTGCTCAATAATGTGAGTTGAAATGCAAAATGGTTTATTAGTTTGGTTAATGGTGCTCGTAAATGTTAGGTTTGTTGTGTAGTCCCTTTGTTGTTTTATGGCCTTGAACGACATTGAACAATATTCTATTTTTCGAAGTTGTGAGCTACATAGATTTGGCAAGGAATAAGTGTATTGGAAGTTATATAACTCGTCATGAAAGTGCAATTGATTCATGAAATTTATAAAATACAATCAAATCTTAAAACTCATCAAATTGATTTGATCAAGTGCTTCAATTGTTTGCAGTTTTTAGAAATTTTAGAATTTGATTACACTTTCATAATAACTTTTGGGACTTGATTGACTTTTGAAAATTTTAAGACTCCATTGTGCTTTCGTGATAAGTCTTACGATTTCTAGTGGACTTATCTATCTTATAAGGTTCGTGTGCTTAAATATTGTGACCGAGTAAATGGTGGTTTTGTGAAAGATTTTGTCTCAAGAAACAGGGACCACGTCTAGTGCACATGCAAACTCTATGTCACAGAAATCAATTTCTGACCAAAATTGATTTTTCTATTTTTATTCCTTAGGCAAGTTTTTCAAATAAAATAGACGTTTGACAACAATGTAAAATTTATATTCCAAGAATATAAATTCGTTTGATAACAATATAAAATTTCTCTTTCTTGAGTGCGACTGGGGGTCGATGACTGGCGGCAAGCGATGAGGGGCGGGCGACCAGTGACGTGGTCCGACGACTAGCGACCAAGGAGCAGGCGGGTGGGCAGTGACGAAAATAAACAATGAGAAGAGTTTCTATTTCTCATTTTTATTCTAGAAATGGAAAAGTAAAAATTTCTAATTTCTCATTTCTATTCGAAATTTATTTCTAGAGTAGGAATTTGTTCTAGAAATATAAAAATGAAATTATGATACAAAACGGATTTCTATTCTAGACTTATTCTCAAAAATTAAAAAAAAAATGAAAAAGAAAAATAGAGCAATATAAATTGTACTATGTGTGCCCTAAGTGTCCATCACGTCCAAAAAATTAGGTTAGCGAAAAAAAAGAACACACGCATGCACTCACACAAAGATGGGCTAGGGTTGCATTCCTTGGTCGTGCCTAGGTAAGGTTGCAACCCTCGCCGGTTGCCACTGCATGCAAGGCACTTTCTCTTAGGCTTGATATAGTGACAAAAGCAGAGACCTAGCTCATGTGGGGCTTGTAATCAAGTTTGCATTACCTAACTTCAGGTGGAAATTTAGCAAAGTGCAGAATGTCTGAGAGAATTTGAGTATGGATTCGATGGAAGCCACACTGAACATCAAGCAGCCATCGAAGAAAACATACAGTTCAAGAATCCGATCAAGAAAAGTTTAGAGATGGCATGGAATAATTTGTCGAAGTTCACAAAAGGACTTAAAAAACCATGTTGTTGAAGGATCCAAACGATAAAAGTTTAAGGATGATATCAAGCAATTTGCAAAAGTTCATATTATAGAAGTTTTTTATGAACAAGTAGAGTAACCTGACATGAGAAGTATGATTGTAAACAAGGTCTACCACGTTCGATGTTGCATCAACCCCAACGAACCAAGGTATATTAGAGCTGCATGCTACCCTCCGGAGAGATCATTTTGGGATGGACCGAACGGTATGAATTAGCCTCTCACCATGACCTTTACCAAAATACCAACTAGATATGAGTAATTTAGGTCGGCTCAAAGTTCTAAGTTCAATTTCCAATTAAGCGGAATTTGAAAGGAAATAATTTGAGGGTAAGCTCAGTTTTAGACTTTTGTTATGCCTATTTGCAAAGTGTAGGAGTTGAAGCCCGTATCTATTATACTAGCATCCCCACGCCCCCAATTTCCTCACTACTGGCCGCATTCCTAGTGGCGATTATAAAGGCATAAGAGATAATCATTCTATTTATCTGTTTTTCTATTTTTGGGTTTACAAAAATGTTTGGATAAAAAATTTGTTAAGTAACGCAATTTTATTTTTCTATTTTTAAAACAAAATTTTACTCTATAAATAGATTTGGAATAGAAATCAGGAGTAAAAATTTTTCATTTTTCTATTGCTGGAAAAAAATGAGACATAAAAACTATTTTCATTGCTTATCCTCCCTACTAGTTGGCCGTCCACCCATCATTTGCCTGCTTGCTGCTCAGCCGTCCACTCGCCACCCGTTGCTAGCCCGCCCGCCTATTACTTGTCCGCTTGCTGCCCGTTGTTCACTGGAGAGAAAGAAATTTTGTGTCGTTATCAAACGAATTTCTATTCTGGAAATAAAAATTTTGTGTCGCTATCAAACGTATATTCATGTTCAAAAACTTGTCAAGGGAATAAAAATAGAAAAATCAATTTCTGATTAGGAATGGTTATCATTCACGCCCTATAATTTCAATGGATTGCTTCTTATGTAAAACGCCTCCTTTCTTAAAATTATTTTTAGGTTATTGGGTGAGGATAGTTGTGAACGGGATAATGACAATAACAATTCGAAATTTGTGTCGAACCAACATTTAAATTTTAAACTTGTTCGAGTTTGATGTTTGAATCCTTCCACTAGCCATATTATTTCCAAGTGGACGAGAAATCTATGTGGCATTTTTTTTTTTTTTTTTATCAATTTTTCTTTGTTTTTTTGTGAACATGTAGAAAAACATAGAAAGACGAAAGAGAGAGGAGTCTAGAGGGAGGGATTGTGCTCAAAGAACGCCGCCACGGCCGACCTCTTTGCATCAAGGAGGGCCAACAACCTCTCATCTGGGCTAGGGCGAGAATGGCTGGCCCTTGCCATGCCACCGGCCACCATAACCCTTGGTAGGTCTATGTGAGGGCAAGTGCCCGTGCTCAAATGGTGGTGACGCCACCCCTCGCTACCACCGAGAGAGAATTGACAAGCCCACACAAGGGGTTGCCAACCCTTGGTCAGTGGTGGTGAGGGGTGGTGCCACCACAATTGGAGTGATGGCGCTTCTTGTCGCGATCTCGGCGAGAGGTTGCTAGTGTTTCTGGCATGAAGGGCCTATGTACAATGTCCCCCTTTCCCCTCTAAAACTTGTAATTTTTTTAGGGTTAATATCCTGAAAAACTCCAAATGGTACACTGTGACAAATTTACCACAAATTAATTTTTTTATTATGAAAAACTCAAAACTAATACACCAATGATAAATTTATCCCGACTGATTATAAAATATCCTAAACTAGTATACTTGTGATAAATTTACTCTAAACTAATTTATTTGATTGCCAAAAATCCGAAATAGGTATATTTGTAACAAATATACCTTCCGTTAAATTTGATTATTACCATGAGAAATCACTAAAATTGCATAACTATAACAAGCAAAAAATAAAATTTCAAATTGGTACACCAATCAACTGTCGTGTGTTATTTAACTTAGTAAACAGAAATTTGTCCCAATTATATCAATTTATGATAAATTTATTAAAGATATACCAGTTTGAGATTTTTGTAGTTAAAAAATTAGTTTATGGTAAAATTGTCACAAATGTATTAGTTTGAGATTTTTCAAGGCATTAACCATTTTCTTTATTTTGTTAATATTTTTTGTCTTTTTTTTTTTCAATTTTTCTAAATTTGCAAATATATATATATATAGATATTTGACATGACACTATACAAACAATGTCATTTCATGTTCAAACAGCCGCCATAATCGTGTTTACAGCCATGGGAGATAAAAACAAAAAGCCCGCATGTGATCTTCCATTTCCAAATAAAATTGTGGAACTTAAAGGAAGTCCCAAAATAAATAAATGTGAAAGTTTTAGGACTTAAATACATTAAAAAAAAGTTTAAACTAAAGGTTGGGTTTGGTGACTAGGATTAAGGCAAGATTGTATGTTTGGTTGTAGGATACGATAGGATAAGGCCAAAATAAAAAGGATACATCACAGATGAAAATATTGCACGTGAGAGTGGAATAAAGTTAGATAAGATTTCTTATTTCATGATATAAAAGCTATTTTCTCAAAAATCTTACCCTCTCTTTCTCCTATGTACCTCTAGTTTGCCACCCAAGCGAGTTCATGTTGAAGGTTCACAAAAGGAGTGAGAGATTCAAATTGCGAGGTGAACGATCATGCTTTTTCTATCTTATTAGATTTGATATTATTTGGCCGATCTATCTTTCGATGTTGTTGTGGCGTGTTTATCCTTCTTGTTGTAGTCAATCATGTGATTCTTGGAATACGCAATGAGCCCTTTTGCCTTTTAAGGTCTAGATCGTAAAATGTAGCTGGTATTAAGAGTTTGTTTCTTTGGGGCGAGAGAGTTGAGAAAGAGTCGGCAATAATTATGGATTGATGACTAGAAATTACTTGTGCATCTTCCGATTCTTAAGCAGTAAAACATAAAATACTTTTACCATTCTTGTTGTGCAACTTTGAGATCATTAGTATTGAATTGTGAAAAAGGGTTGGCACTACTTTTCGTTTGTGCATTTCCGGCTACAAAAATGAATTAATTAGCGTGAATTTGTGAGATTCTTCCCATTTCAATTCTAGGCTTGCATTATTATCATTTCAAATAGCCCTATTGGTTTGAGATGGATCTGCAGTGGGGCTTTGAATGATTTTGCCAATATCTAAAGTTCTAAACCTAGCAGTTTGTGCCTGCCTTCTCTCTCTCTCTCTCTCTCTCTCTCTCTCTCTCTCTCTCTCTCGCTCGTAGATATGGATCATGATAATAACAAAGAAATTTGTACCATTTTGATATTATGGGAGATGAAACTACATGACATATATGATTATGGTATACCCTAGCCCTAAAAGGTACTACCATAAGATTGCACATTTGTTATGAACCAAGCTTGTTTATATGATCTTAATAGCTTCAATGACTTAACTTGTTTAAAACAACTTAGGATGGATAGAAGCAAATTTGCTCAATAATGTGAGTTGAAACGCAAAATGGTTTCTTAGCTTGGTTAATGGTTCATGTAAATGTTAGGTTTGTTGAGTTAGTCCCTTTGTTTTTTTATGACATTGAACAACCTCGAACAATGTTCTTTTTTTCGAAGTTGTGAGCTACATAGATTTTGCCTTTTTTTTTATTAAGGGATGAGTGCATCGAAAATCCCACAACTCGTCACAAAAGTGCAATTAAGTCATGAAATCTATAAAATCTAATTAAGTTGTAAAACTCATCAAATTGGTTTAATCAAGTCTTTCAGTTATTTGTAGTTTTTAAAAATTTTAGATACCAATTACACTTTTATGACAACTTTTAAAACTTGATTATATTTTTTGAAAGTTCTAAAATACAGTTGCCCTTTCGTGACAAGCTTTACGACTTTCAGTGCACTTATCCATCTTATCCATTGAAGGATTGTGTCTTTAAACATCGTGACCAAGTAAATGTTGGTTTTGTGAAAGATTTTATCTCAAGAAAGAGGGACCATGCCTAGTGCACATGCAAACTCTATGTCACAGCTTGTGCTATGTCTTCAGCTTAATTGCTTTAATGCTGGTTTTGATGTCTTTTAAAGAATGAAAGGATGATGGGAGCTAAAGAGATGTTGCTCCTCTGCTTACAACTTCTGTTAAAAGATCTAGATTGCACTTCTTTTGTTCTTTTAACTATCTCGTGTGTTCTGAATTTAAAAAAAAAAAAAAAAACAAAAACTATCTTGTGTGCTTTTGACATGGTCCAACAAGCTGGGGGCGAGATTGTCTTTCCACAACCTCTTTTTAATAATTAATAAGCAAATTGAGAAGTCAGTTGGATTTCTAAGTTTTTTTATTCTGTTTACCTCCATTGGAGTTGGGGATAACAATAAGGAGTGCATAAAAGAATGAAAACCATCCGGTAGGACCTGACCAGCCCATAAACCAATGATTTTTAAGGAAATCAGTTTGGTTCCCGATTCTATGGGCAGTCGTTTTTAAGAGAATCGGTTCGGTTCCGAGTCTATGGGCGGATTTATATACCCAGGTTGGACCAGTATTATTTTTTAGTAGTAAAAAATGAAATTACTATATTACTAAATCTGAAAAGTGGGGCCCGTTATTCTCCCTCCCTCGCATTGCGTCTCTCTCTCGGTTCTCCACTTCCCCTTCTCCATCTTCTCTCGAAATCACTCCAACTCCGTCCGTCTCCATCTCACGACCGCGTCTCGACTCACGGCGGCGCTGCCGCCGCCTTCGGGCTTCTTGTGTTCATGTTGTCATTAGCAGCTGGAGTAGAACTTACGATTGGGAGCCAAATCATTTGTTTGAGAAAAGGGTGTTGGGAAGTGTAGACAAGGAGGAAGAATTTTTGTTTTGAGAAAAGCTAACGACAGCTTTTGCTTTTGGAATTTCTGTTGCTGAGGGTTTTTTTTTTTGAAAGATGTGGTTGGCCCGTGTATGTTTGGACTTGTTTAACTTAAATTGTAAGGATTTTGTTTAAGAGTAATCCGAATAAGCCCCAATTGCATCCTTGTGAGTTGAGAAGAGATTTGTGGTTTTCTTGGTCCGATCTTGAGATAGTTTGCCTGTTAACTCTCTTAAAAGTTTATATACATGCTTGACATCCATTGTTTGTGCATTCCTGACTAATCTGAATATAAATATTTCTACATGAGCAAACTAGTTGTGCATACACCAATATGTAGAAGATTCATAAAGATCATCACTGTAATCAGCTTGCGAATGAGGTTGAGGAATGCTAATTTGCAAGCAAGGGCTAATCTGAAGAAGGCTGCGCAAGAAGAGGTATGTACAGTCTCCTCTATATGATGCTTTGTTCTTGCTTTGCTCAATCAATGACTTTTCTATGTGGTGATTCCAAATGTGGCCTCAGGAAGATGAACTCATTTAATTTCATGCATTTTAGAGAGAACTGCTTCTTGGCAGCGGAGAAGAATCAACAATTCGGAGACGCAATTTACAGTATGTATCACTTCTTTTACTTTTTTATTTAACTCTGCAATATTTTATTATTCTGAGATGATGTTGCTTTCAATATCTGGAATTCCAGACATCCGTGTGGTTAATCTCTACTGCCTATTGTCATACGAATTACAAGTAGTTGATTTACCACTAATTGTTAGGACAAAGACTGGAATGACATCTGCTGCAGAAAATATCACAGAGAGCCTTCGCCACACTCGTCAGCTGATGGTCCTGGTGAAGAGTCAGCTCGCTTTGCATCTTCTTTTCTTACACTTTTTTATTTGTCTGTATCACAGATATTTTATGTTGTTCCAAGTTCCCAACACTGAATTATACGAAGAAGATCATTGTAACACTAAGGCCACTTTGCAGGAGGTGGAACGAAGTGCAAATACGCTCATGACTGTTGGTAAGTATTTTTTGCTCCTATGAAGAGGTTTTGAAGCAAATACATGTTGTCATGCTTGCACTGCTAGGCGCCAGATCTTTTCTGATCATTACTTTTTCGTGACAAATCCTTCTGAGTTGGCCTTTCTCTCCGTTAAATGCATAAGCTGTGACCTCAGTTTTCCTTTTATTATGGAAATGTGCTCCTTTCGCTAAGATTAGTAATGGAAAGAGGAGTATAGTCTCAAAGCAACCTACCACTTTTCTATCATAGGAAGCGCTTGGCTAAGATCTTGGATTTTGATGTGTTTTCCTTTTAGGCTATTAAACCTTTTGTCTTTTCTGCAAATAGGAGGAAAGACACAATGAGACAAGGGCTAGTTGAGTGATATGTAAGGCTAGCAGTTTGTGTTTCCTTGTCATAATCATGTAGTATCAATCGTCAAATTAAGATAATTATGAGATCTGTCCTACTTTGAACATGTTTATTAATCTTTTCATATTTTTAAGGCCCTTGCGATTAGATTGGTACACGATACTTGTTTGCTAGTTGGTACTCATGTATAAACATGACATTATAGGAAAGAAGGTAGAAATGCGTTCATGACAAAATTAACTGGAAGTCCAATCAAACTACATTAGCTGTCTTTAGTGGAGTTGAAAGTTACATTGTTCAAATTTGCTCTGTCATCATAATGTAAAACCTTCACTAGGCATATAACTAGGGTTAGAGATTCCTCAGATTGTCTAGTAAGCCTTTTTCTGTCAAATATTGAAAAAGAAGGAAGTATATTTATTCTAATTTGAAGAATTAATTCAGCTTTTGTACTTCCTGCATCAAAGTGAAAATTCACTCCCATACAGTTTGTTGCAACAGAACCGTGAGCAACAGAAAATGGCTAAGTTATATTCCTAGATTATAAGAATATGGGAAAGTGATGATTAAATTATGTAAAGCAGTGTATTGCACATTAACCGGACTATAGACCAATTTAACTTGAGGTAACTATGACCTCACTTCTGGGTTGGAAGCTTGCAGGGATGTGAAGTTTAAAGACTAAAAGCTATAGTACTTGGTAGTTTTTATCCATCATATGTGCAACATCTATCTATAGTGACACTTTTGCTATGGCCCGGATCTTGGTGAAACTTATTATTTTTTCGTATTTTGTCTCTACAAATAGACAAGTATGACTTTAGAAGAAACTGGAATGTATCATTTTCATGGCGAATTTTGCAGAGGAATCGACTGGAGTCTTAAGAAAGGCTGAAAGTGAGTACAAGGGCCACCGTTCATTGTTGATGCGCACCCGAAGCCTACTTTCTACAATGGGACGTCAAGATGTGATTGACAGGTCTGGATTTGGACAAACTTTTTTCTTTTTTCTATTCATATGTCATATTTACCTGAAATTGCCTTGAGCTTATACCTGGTTCTGATTGACAGGATAATAATTGCGGTTGGATTTATCTTATTCTCATGTGCTGTTCTATATGTCATTTCGAAACGCATTGGGATACTGAAATTGCAGAGGAAGGTTACAGCCGCGCTCAAGGCTGGTATAGCAGGACAAGCAGAGATTGGACTTAGAGGCAACCGAGAGGGCATCAATATCCCCCATGTCGTTGATAATGTAATTCCCAATTTGGATCCGCCATTGGATAGACCAATGCACGACGAACTGTGAGTTTGTCTCGGTGCTTTCTGGAGTAAAATTTGTCAACTGGGTTCTGCTAATTTGGGGGAAAGTCGCTTTCATGGATAAGGAAGATGGAGTGACATACCAAACTTTCTGTCACAATGGTCATGCTTAGGTAAATTTATCTAAATCACTACCTCTCTTCATTGGTCCTCGCAGCTGGTAAATTCACCCGTCTGGTTGGTGGGTCAAGCGTGAAAACATACATTTATACCGACGTTCGCGTATGTGTATCATGTATGCAAACTCATACTAGAAGGACGTATGAATTCATCCCAAGCTTTATGAAGCTATAAAAGAGAAGTCTCCTTTTACAATGACTCAACTAAATAGCAGAGTATTAAATGTCACAAAGCCGAAGTAGCATACATGACAAGAATCCTACAGAACATGGCAATCCAGATTTTGTAACTTAGGCACTATTTCCAGCTTCCTGCTGGATTCCTATTTCAAGATAGGTAAGATGGATCTCCAAGAGGCCTGCCCATATCATCAAACAAAAAGAAAGAAGACGAAAGGAAAAAGGAAAAAAAGAAACATATCAAAATCAAATGGTCAAATTTCCCAAAGCTAATCTTCTCAAACGCCTATTGCGACAGTCATGTTTTGAACCGATCGAGACTCACTTTGGCATGAGCACGTAGACAAGTATGAAGGCTATAGTCAAGAACAAGCAAATCCCTCCAGCAGCCAAATAAGCCGCTCCTAGGAAGTCATTCTTCCCACCTATCCGACTGGCGGTCGATAGCACCAAGTGCTTCTTGCCCTTGAAATCGTAGGTATTGTAATGAGAGTTGATGTCCTAAAATTAGTTGTTACTTAGTTGGAGGTAAGTTGAAATAAACACGGGAATTAAACGGCGAATGAACCTGTACAGAAGCCATAGTTTGCAAATTTTGTGCCTTTTATGGATTGATTGCTGCAGATTCAAAATGATGTATGGGACCTTAATATCTAAGCTTGATAAGAATTTGAGGCTTAACAATGCTTTCGCGATACATACACATGACTAAATAACATTTTCTAGATTGCCCATTTCAAGAATTTACAACCCTCCAACTTTGTTACTCATATAGGCCATTACCGTTTGGGGATCAGAATGGACTCAAGAAGGTTGCATTATTGATGCTAAACCTATGGAATGGGTGCATTAAGTCGGATTTGGGTGGATCCAAAATGGGTTTGACCCAAATTGATACTTTTAAAAAAAAAAAAAATTATCAAGGGCGATTGGTTTTATGATTGGTCATTTCACAACTTGAAACCTAAAACTGGATTGGGTAGGGGATTCTCAATTTGGAACTAACCCACATAGCCCTAGAACTGATCATAGTTTCCTATTTTTTTAACCTCTTCTTTTCCTTAAAAGAAAATAACTATTTGTACAAGGAACGTCTAAAGATGATTTCATAAGAGAATAAAATAACTATTTCTACAAGAAATTTCATTGGGGGTTTGCTGAATAAAATAAAATAAAATAAAATGAAATACGTAGGGCTTGTTCTGTCAGTTCGATCCCAACCCAAAACCAGGACCGAACCGGATTTCTTCTTGGAATTGGACCAAATCCCGCGAGAACCACTCAATGATTGACTCCGTCCGATTTCCAATTCAACTCAGGCGCTCATCCCTCTTTTTTATGTCATACAAATGAGAGACCTATGGACGATTTGGTTCAATCCAAACCCAACCCAGGTTAATTAGACTTGGAAATTGTGATATAGACGTGGACAAACATCACTTAACATGAACTAAAGATTTGTATTCATTTTAATTCCTGCAGTACATTGTAATGGCAGCCCGCACACGTGAGGCCGGACGACATGCCGCCTCAGCCAGTTCGAGTCCCGCAAGATGCAAACATAATTATGCACCGAACGCTACCAGTAAACAGATTTTTCGCTTACCTAAGTTAGGCCATTTATGGTACGAAGGCCGTGGATTATTTCTGTATGAGTGAGATGGCAAGCTTTCAAGGAAAAGAAATAACATATGTTTTTGCTTGATTGTACTGCTTAATTTGTCTCTTCCCTAACAATGAATTTTTTTCATTAGCAGATAATTGGTTTTATTTTAGATCAAATTCATGACTGAGGTGATTCTGGAACAGCACATTGATGATGTCCGCAAATGGAAAAAAGTGTCTTTCATCAAATGGAGCAAAAATTGGAAAAGAAAGTCGACCATGTTCCTGAATTGGAACAAAGTCAATCTGGTTGAACGGAGGAGAGAAAGGAAATTAGAATTGATGGGTAACACCGCATTGATGCACAACAGCCCTCTGTTTTGACGATATAGTAAGAAGCCTCCATGTTCACCGCCAGCATGAGCTTGATAATCTCTCTGAGAAAGAACCCGACTTACATACATGTAAGAAAGCAGAGCCGGCATTGGAACGAGTCCCAGAACCGGAATCAAGAAAGCCCACAAATTGCTCTCGCCTCACCATCAGAGGCTACGAAACATTGACCTCCAAAAACAGAGACACAGAACGACCACTCCCAAAACAGGACAAGTTCGGTTTGTTTTGTTGAGTCCAGCGGCTGCAGTCATTCCCGTGGTCGCCTTATTCAAGTCTGATCAGTGATCATCGCAGGTAATGATCCTCTGCTTGTTCAAACCGAGGTTGCTCTGACTCTGCTGCCAACTAATGTAATAGGCCACGATCATCGCAGGTAACGATCCTCTGCTTGTTCGTGGCCTACCTCCCCAGGGAGGGCGCACTCTTTCTTCTCGCATGCGGAGTGCCCATAGAGAACAACTCTGAACACACCAGGACTACTCTGGTTTGAGGACGCTGGCAAGAATTTGTGCGGGACAACTTAGTGGAGATGAATGACGTTATGGTGTTCTCCTACCAGAGTAGTCCTGGTGTGTTCAGAGTTGTTCTCTATGGGCACTCCGCATGCGAGAAGAAAGAGTGCGCCCTCCCTGGGAGGTAGGAGAAGGAAGTGAAGTCCAAGAGCATGACAGTGATGATGATGATGATGATGATGAGGACTACAACGAGGAGGAGGAGGAGGAGGATGGAGGCAGGAGCAAACGGTCAAAAAAATAAGGTAATAGAAATCATTTAAGATTCTTTAATTTTCAGCACATTTTGATTATATTGGGTGTACATAGCTTCTAAACGGTGAATTTGTTAGTTTGTTTGACTCTCCTAGTGTTATCTGATATTCAGGGAACGTTGAAGAGAGGAAAGCTGCTAATGAAGATCCTATCGATGTGAAGAGGTACATCGACCTTAAAAATCCTTACTTCGTGACGGTGATCCAGGCTCTAAGAAGTTCTTACTTGGTATGCTTGCTCTTCAATCCCGCTTTTCGTCTTGCATTTTTTATCCTGTAGAAGTGTGAGCTCGTTATGAATGTTTTTCTCTTGCCTTCATAGATCCGCAGTCTGTCAATTTTGCTGCAATGTCACTCTTTCTTTCTTGCTCTAGAGAATGATCATTACAGAACACTTATTTTTACAAATGAGAGATTTTGGCTTAGAATTATTGACATAGAGTCCTCATCACATTCACCTGTCTCGTTGCAGTATGTTCCGTGCGGTGTCCTTATCGATTATGAACTCAAGTTACCTCAGGCCATTTTGTTCCACGATCCCACTGGGAGGACATGGAAAGGGACGGTTAAGGTGTGGACAGACAGCCGCACCTGGATCACCGGCTGGGGGGCCTTATGCCGCCATAACAATTTAAAGAAGAACGACCGGTGTATATGTGAGCTTCTGGAGGAAAATGGAGTCACCGGTCGCATCATTAAGGTTCACATCATAGGAGGCAACGGTACCTGAAAGCCCCAGCTCGTGGTGCCCAATCTGATCTGGGACTTTGGCTAGTTGTGATTAATTTTTTATGTGAAAGTTCTAGTTATTTGAACAGTAATTTATTACTATGCTGGACTTCCACGTGGTTCCTGTTGTGTCATCTGTTCAAAGCAATGTTACAGTGCTCTTTTATTCGGTTCTTCAGTTCTTGCAAGTTATATATTTACTTGTAATTGCACTGGGATTTATTAGATAGAACAAGCTGACATGAACGGGTGGTCCATATTCACTGCAAACCAAAGGCTCTAACTTCATTGCTTTTCTTGGACAATATTTGAAGCTGCAACAAATCTGCCCTCGAGCCAACCCCACTCACCTTATCCTTTCTCTATCTCCCATTCTTCCACATACAAAGCCTCACTTTGCTTCCCTCCATTTTAGTTCAGCAAGCTCAGAGAGGTAACCCTCCGCTTAAAAAAAGGTATTGAACATTTTCAACTGGAAATAGGCACACACACATTGTCTTCCCAGAAAGATCTAGCTCTTCTCACTGCTGTGAAATGTTCTTGATTTCCATTTAGGCTGTGGAATTCCAGGATATGGCAACCGCCTCTGCTACCATCGCTCCTTTGGCTCTCACCGCCTCTGCCTCTGCCATGAGCAAAGGAAAGAGGACGAGCAATCTGAATTACATAACAGGAATGAATGGAAATAGTAAAAAAGTTATGATTAAATTTGTCAAATTAAAAAGTTCATGATAGAACATACAATGATGACATTTTTGGTAATTTTCCCGATTCTTATCAAATGCCCTTACAAAACTTGCTAACAACATTGAGGATCTTGTCTATTTTTAGATAACAAAAATTCAAGTTTCAATTTGGAAAGTTTTAGATATTTAAAAGATCACAAGTAAAGTATCGCATATTCAGTATAATTTAAATTGCAACCTTGTCCCTTTTTTTTTCCAATGTTGTGCTAATTATAATTCAATCAGCAATAACAATGGGGCTTCTCACGAAACTTGTTGATAAAGCTCTCTTTCGGGATCACGTAGCATTTGCAACTTGCCACCTCGGCAATGCTGACCCAAGCGACGTTGACCTCGCGTTAACCAAGTGAGGCCGGGCTTTGCCAATGGATGGTGAGCTCAAGGCGACCTCGTCGGGGCTGACGAGACTCCAAAGAGGTTGCCAGACCTCTATGGCCAGTCGCCAGCCAACATCGAGGCCAGCAACCGAAGAGGGGAAGAAGAGAGGAAGAGAAAGAAAGAAAAGACGAGGAAGAAAAGAAAGAAAAAAAAAACTTATTTCTTGAGTTGTTCCTTGAAACAAGAAACAATCTTGTTTTTATTTCTTATTTTTGTTAAAAATCTATTGTCAAGAACAAAAAAATTACCAAATGCGTTTCCATTCTATTTATATTCCGGGAAACAAAAGAGCATAAACACGAATTCCGGAGAGCGTTACCAAATGCTACTTTAGAGAAAGCATTTTTCTTATTATCTAAAGGGGTAATGGTTTTCTCCTAATTTGAATTTATTGTTTTCAATCCATGAAAATCTTTTTTTTATAAATTGATTAGTTTTTCCACATCTAAATATTTGAAAGTGGGAAAACAGTGTATTCTTTTTTCACTCTTACACATTATTTATTTAACAGCACAACCGACCGCCTAAGATATTATTTATCATTTTTTTTTATCTATTGTTTGGTGGGGCATGATTAATGAGTTAATTGGGCCTGGCCTACTGAAAATAGTTAAGACGGGCTTTCAATTGGGGTCCCTCTTGGTCATTGCATAGGTAGGTTACACTCACAGGCGACGACAGATTTGGAGTTTTTTGTTTTTTTGTCGATCCTACTCTATTTCTACTTTAACATTCACTCTCAGATTTTTGCTTATCCAGGGGTAATTAAAGAATCTACGGCTACGTGTCGTCTGCAGCACCTACGTGTCCTCCATCTTGTCCGTTGGTTGCTCTGAAATTTTGAAACATTGTTGGCCCTTGGAGGGGCAGAATTACCCACGCAACAAGTTTTTATGGGAACGGGAGGAGACAAATCACACAAGGGATATTTAATTCGGACCAACTTTAATTTGACGAAGATTTACGTGCTTCGAGTCACATCGAAATAGACACTTAATTTTCGAGTCGGGTATGACTGTATTGGTCCACCTCATCTGCCTTAGTTACATGCATTCGCATCATGTAATAAATTGAAAATCTTTCGCCAAGATGCAACAACGGACGCACGTCACTAGTAGGATCGCATAAAGTCTCAATCATCTATAACGTCCACTGTTAATACTTGCATAGACTTGTCCCGTTTGTACAGTTGGGTCAACGACACATACATCGATCATGTGAATTTCCTGTATGACCCGATCATTGTATATTATTTAGATGCGAAGCAAAAGAGATAAGTAAAATCATATGAATCAATGAGTTTCAAATGCGTGATGATTGAGACATATCACTATAATTCTATGCAAAATTGGCTAGATACAATTGGCTCACATCCACCTCCTTTGGCATTGCATCTAGAAAGGAAGAGCTTTGGGAGAGGGACACACTTCACTAGGATCGTCTAAAGTTTCAGTCATCTATTGCATCCCCGATTATGTTAATACTTGTCTATATCATAATAGTAAGTGAAATGGATATCGTTGATCATGTGAATTTCATGTGGTCCCATTGAGATAGATATTTCTCTACAATAATCATTACATATAATGTAGATGCGAAGCAAAGGGGTCTAATCACATCCCATGTAATAAATAAGTTCAAATTTGTGATGATTTAGATTTGTTGATCCAATTTTGTGCGGAATTAAGTTCAAATTTGTGATGATTTAGATTTGTTGATCCAATTTTGTGCGGAATTGGCAAATTATGTTTAGCTCAAACGAAGTTACAATAGTAGACCAAAGTGGATGATTTGGGTTCGTAGAACCCAACTAAAATCACTATCAAATAAGCCGAACTAAGTCGTATCCCCAGTTCACGTTGGCCATGTCAAGTCTAATTCCTTATTTAGTGATTTGTCCGAGTTTCCCCAACCGTAAACCTTCCGGTCATTGCATCCGAGCACCAAATAGCATAAATTTCGACTTCCTGTCAAGCCGTCAACCTTCATTCTTGTTATTCCCTAAAAGAAAACGTTAAATTGAAATGTCGAATCTTGCCATCACAGAAGGAACACAGAAACTAGAAGAGATGTATTTCATAGACCCATTAAAATTCATATCGAATTGGACCTTGCTACTATAAATCCATAAGAACGTAAAAAAGAAGAAGTTAAAATTAAGTGTATTTAACTTATTTTGCCACCCCTAATAAAAACTCACATTCGATTACCAAAATGAATGTTGATTTCAAGGTCATGTCCTTGAGGATTTGCTTCTGCTTTCTGAATAGTGCATCAGCAACTTTACAAGGGCATGGATTTATTTGATACAATGAGTAAGTCCTTGAACTTTGAGTCTACCATCGTGTCTATTTAACCTAAAAGATACAATCCACCCCTCTCGTAATTCTTCTGGTATTTCCTACGTTTATTTTTCGGTCTTTTTATCAGGAAATATAATTTTTGACATGGTTTTCTTATGAAGAAATATAATTTCGACATGCTTGATTCCGACGTATGCTTTCTAATAAATTTTGCTATTGGTGAACAGCTGTTGTATTCTATGATCATTCTACGTTAATATAGTCCTTGAGTCCACAAACCTCATACCACAGACCTGAAATTCTGTGAATCATTTGATTGTCGAGGACATTCGCTGCCTGCTTGCCATGATGATGAAATTTGAGAAGGAATCCGAGTGGCGTCTTCGCTCAGGATGACGACTACAGGGAAGTAAACGGAGAGGGCGACGACAGTAGAGAGGAACGACGGTCACTCGAACTGGAGCTAGAGAGACTGAAAAACGAGTACAATAGCACTCGAAGCCATGCTAGCTCATTATAAGGAGAGTCTAAGATCAAAGCCAACACTGAAGAAGCACAAATGGGAAGTACATCTGCACCTTCTCTCGGAGAATGAGAATGCGAACCCCCCTCTATGCCGTGGGACTGTTTTATCTGGTGTTTTCATCCTCTTCTTCTTCACTCTGTTTTCTTTGTCGACAATGTGACTCATTGAGATTCTACTTGCATTCTTGAATGATGCAAGACTGAACACACTGCAGGGTATTTGCGTGATTAATTGAGTCAAGAAGTACACGGTTGCATCTTACTTATTAGAGAGCCAAACTGCAAAGCAATTCAACTGCTACAAATCGAGTGCTGTCAACTCCTACGAATTGAACTCCAAATTCAAACGTAGTCCTTGTAAGTCAAACATATGGGAATGCACATTTTGTGCCGAAGCCGAAACTTTAGAACATCTGATGTCAAAACTGATGCTGCGGCAGCCAAAATTCATAGCCTCGCAACTAGTTCATCAGAAGGAAATTTGGATGCAGACCCTAGTCACTGAAATTCTGGAGCTAGTGAAAGATTTCAGAAGCACCAAGTTTCATTTAATTAACAGAAAAGCCGATAATTGTACTAACTGGTCAGCTAGGCAATTCAAAAGGAAACGTCCAATGCTTCTTGGGAAGGTTATGCCCCCACCACCTTTGTCCGCACCATTGACTTCTGATGTATGGGGGAAAAAACATATTTAATGTATTTAGTTTCGCTCAATAAAGTGGTTATATGGACGAAATGAAAGATTTGCAATCTTTCCAGTCGTAGTTCCAATGAACATGATCAGCGGTAGATTTTACTTACATCAGAACCATCACAATCTTAAGATAGAAAAAGTAAATACGTACATAGATGAAACTCAAGGGAGAGTAAAAGCATTGTGTTCATCAAGTTCAAAGCCAACAAGCTAGCTGTACCGAAGAAATGTTGCCATTCTTTGGGTGCGTAACCACACGACTCCTCTTTGATCTCCACATCTACACTTAGGCTACTGGAAGAACGGCTCCAATAGAGTGCGAATATTGGTGAAACTGCAAAAACCCATCCAAAGTATTAAGCCCTTTTTAGGTAAATAAAATGGGAGACATCTAAGATTATTAGATTAGAGGTTAGAAAATTAAAACAGTGGTGACATTATTCTATTAGAAGATTTTTTTTTAGAGAGAGAGAGAGAGAGAGACCCTGCAACATATTTAGCAAAACAAAGTTAAGACTGCATCTGTTTACATTTCAGGGTAAGGGGAAAAATAAGAAAGGCTTCAAGCAAGTAAATGGCACTTTAGACACTGATGAATTTTCAAGATGTGATAGGGACATGTTCATCAATGAATTTTCAAGATGTGGTACATACATGTAGTGTTGAGTCATAAGGATGAAATACGAATGTACCTCTTTCATAATATCTTCGCATCTATGCAATAGCTCTTGTTGTTCAGCTGCACAGGATTCTCTTATTGAATTGGTACTTGAGGTAATGGAATCCACCTAAAAACTCAGAAAGAAGGAAACACATAATCACCACTTTGAAAAATTTCTGAGGCAAGATCGTCCAGAATTATCAATTTCAGATGGGTTGTTTTGCGACATAAAAGAAGAGTTTCGATATTGTACTATACCTCTCCCACCACACTCTCGACCTTCCTTTGTCTTTCCTCCAATTCATGTTTCCTAGATTTTATTTCCATTTTCACGTTATTGAATTCTCTTGAAGCTTCCTCACATTTGGTATGACTTTCCTTTTCTACCTGCTTTCTCAGTTGATCCAATTGTTCCTCTGGCAGAACACACATTTCAGCTCAAGGCGTGTGGTGAAAATTAAACTATTGTTGAACAAAAAAGAAGCAACAGAATCACCTCTTCCCTGCAGCTCAATTAGGTTGGCATCATGTGATTTATCCAAGATTCCATCATCACTTAGCTTAGACTTTAGTGCTTTGAAATCTTTATCGATAGCTTTGGCAGAGTTAACCTACCAAAAAGAGCATTATCGCAAACCCCAGTTAAAAAGCCTACATAAATGGTAAATCTCAGAGAAAACCAGAGATCATTATCGTATTTCTTATATTATAACGTCACGATCACCAATGCATAAAAATATCTTAATCAAAAGGCCTGATATCACCTGTTCCTGTATCTTTTGCATCACCATTAAGTGCTTGGACAATTTTTTTGACACCTGAAACAAGAAATTAAAAAAATAAACAGAAGTGGAACAATACACCAGTGCTGAATCTTCATTATTATAATTAAGAAATGAAATAGAGATAGTCTATAGAGATTTCTTTGAAGACAACTTGTTAGCATGTAAGAAGTGAAAGCAGGTCATGTGAAAGAATATTAACAACCCTTTGTCTAAGTCAAGGAAGAACTTGAAAGCTGGAGACTCTACCAATTTCTTGAGATATGCTCAAAAAATTCCTCTCCTCCCTCCAGGCACTTGGAGGAGCAGAGAATTTAATAAGCACAGAATGAAGAGCAGAATCTATTGAGATTTAGTGGATTGTAGTCACTAGCTTTAAAAAGAGGAAACACAAGGTTAGCAATCATTCATAAGTTGATTCCCTCAACTTATACCAGAAGGATCAGAGACTTAGAAAGTAATACCAGTGCGATAACAGAAATGCTCAACACCTAAGGATACCCCTCATGATACAGGGCATATGATAGGATAAATGCTCACCCCCTAAGAAATCCACCTTAGGATTTAGGTCAGTAACTCATCACTCAATGGAATCACCAAAGAGATGTAGAGTTAAAGTGAAATTCTAATCCACGAGTTCAACTATGAAAACCCACTATTCAAAACACTAATACACATGAGAAAGCCTTAGGGTGGTTTATGTAGACTTAACTTGAAAAAAACCTTCCAAGCATAAGCAAATGCCAAGTCAATATATTTTTCAAGATGAAGACTAACAGTCCCCAATCAAGACATAGAAACATTAACACTGACTGTTGACATAACCTTATAAATAATAAAACAATGCAATGGACTCAACAAACACTTGGAAATACTAAAAGACCCAATCTCATAATTCCTTACCACCTCTTAGTATTTTGAGCATAACTTCCTCTAGAAGACTCCCAAATGCATAAAACTTGATTTCTTTGAAACTAGACAAAATAGTGTTTTCCAGCATTTATTATTTGATCACATTGGAGCACGAAAATCCTATCAAATATCAAAACAAAGTGACCCCTCAAACTCTGCAGAAGAGATGCATTTAACCTCCAAGCAAGTTTGCAGTAACTGTTGGATGAGGTTTAATCTTCTTGAGATGTCCATCATATAATTTCAGCAATAATTATCCATGTACTTTTTCATACTGTACACTATCACCGACTGTACCTTAGCTAACCATATATTTAGCAGTCGCTCTTGAAAGAGCATTCTATCTGATCTCTGAGTACTTACTCATTTGAGAAAAGAGAAGCAAAACAAGGAAATATTTCAGATTCAGGTTGACAAACTATAAAAGGAAGAATTACCGCAGCTCAAGCATGACATCTCCATTTAATATTTTTTTGGGCATCCCTCCCTCTGCCATTTACAAATTATAGGGAATCAAAAAAAAAGTTCTCGTGTAGATGTGGCCACAAGCACTTTTATGTGAACTTGTCAAATATAATGCAAATGGAACCATGGAGGATTAGTCCAGTTGAATTCAGGAAAGTCCAAATGGTTGCATCTGTTGCTGATTACGGCAAGCACAGGGGGGTCTATTTAAATATGGTGAAAACAGTGTCTGTAAGTCTAGAGGCAGCCTTGTTTTGCAAATCAATTTCCACGACAATGATTTTATGGCCTGTGTAAGTGGGGAGTGCAAAGTATAACAGGTTTCTATTCTTTCTCATTTAGCTATATAGTGACATGTAATATATCTTATGATGAATGCATCATATAGGAGCCCAACTCTTATGCAATTGAAACTTGGAAAGAAGATAAGGAAACTGGCAAGAATCAGACCTTTCCAGTACAATCTTCTAACTGCAGGTACACAAAACAAGTGGAGGCGCACGGAGTTTTTTTGGCATAAACTCTCTTTCATGTATGTAGCAAAAGCAAATGGTTTCACTTATCACAGTGATACTCAGGCCAACTGTTCACACACACACACACACACACACACATTCACTCTATAAAATTGCTTTTAACCTATCCGATATAGGTCAGCAGACCAAAGAACCTTTCTAATAAATGAGCTTATTGCATTAAAGAGGACAAGGTCGATACATGGCTAGGATTTAATACGTGTCAGGACACACACAAATGATCAGAAATCCTACCAAAAGGACTAGATGTGAAATGCTTTTTTTCAGCTGTGACTAGTCATTCAGATTTAAGTCCACTTTGTCAGAAATATTACAAATAACTGATTAAGCCTTAAATAAATCGCAAGTTACAGAAAAAAGACTGATGAAGATTATGAACATAAAACTCAGAAAGCCAAAGATTATCTCAGTAGCATGAGCATTGACGACTTCTAGGAAAAACCTGAATATGCACTATCATGTTGTTCTATAATAGCTTAATGCAACAAACTGCTAGAGAGCTTGAATTAAACAGATTGAAGCCTCAAGCAGGCAACCCTGATTTGGGAAATAATGATTAACATATGGAAAGAGTATCAATTACCTTTGTGAAAACCTCCATAACGGCATTCTTGTCCTCAAAAGATTGCTTTGCTAAGTTTTCAGCATTTTTTGCCTCTTCGCGAACTAATTTTTTCTCTTCCAGAGACCCCTTCATGCAAAAACAACTTGAATCTCATACTATATATGCAAAGATAAGGGTGAAGGAGAAAAACCAAAAAAATAAAAATAAAAATAAAACATGGACATCATATGATGGGTTCTTATCATGTAAACGTTGCTACTTCAGAAAGTTATGAGCAGATTAGTACTTGGTAGCAACACACTCAGACAAGAAAATCACATACACAGGTTCGTCTCTACAGATGCCCCTATCTGAGTCACAGGATGACAGGAGACCCCAGAAAAAAGCCTGCTCAAAAATCATACGATCATGACCTCTAAAATTTGACAAGAGATGGGGCAGTAAATTGCAAAGTTCTACTGTCTCTTGCCCTTCAAATCTGGAGTTCTAAAAATAAAACATGGACATCATATGATGGGTTCTTATCATGTAATCATTGCTACTTCAGAAAGTTATGAGCAGATTAGTACTTGGTAGCAACACACTCAGACAAGAAAATCACATACACAGGTTCGTCTCTACAGATGCCCCTATCTGAGTCACAGGATGACAGGAGACCCCAGAAAAAAGCATGCTAAAAAATCATACGATCATGACCTCTAAAATTTGACAAGAGATGGGGCAGCAACTGTCTCTTGCCCTTCAAATCTGGAGTTTTCCAAGTTGGTAGATCGTTGAAGTTGCTAATAGTTCTCCAATGCTGTTGGTAGAACAATATGACTGGCAACTTGTTTTTCAGGTTGTCCCTTAGTAAGTTACTGACACTATCAGAATTTTATCAATGTCCAAACAAATTAGTAGATTACTAACTCCTCTGCAGTTTTACAAGGTTCATTAGTAATTTTTCCACCACTGTAATATATTTACCAACATTCAATACAATTAGTAATTTATGAAATTATTTGAAATATTACAAGCATAATTAGTAAAATACTGACTATTTAACAAATTTACTAGCCTCCCAACAAGTTAGTAAGTTACCAAGTTTTTTGAAGTTTTACTAGTATAATTTGTAAACTACCGACTAGATAAAGAGTTTGCAAGTATCCCAATAAATTATTAAACTACCAACCTTTTGAATTTATCAACAATATCAGGATTTTACCAATGTATAAATGAAATAGTAAATTACCAACTCCTGAGAAATTGTACAAATGTCGTTAGTAACTTACTGTGACTATGAAAGATGTAACAATGCTCTACTAAATTAGTAACTTACCAACTTCTTTAAAATTTACAAGTTTGTTAAGCGAAATACCAACCCTACAAGGAATTTACCCATATTCCAATAAGTTAGTAAGCTACAAAACTTTTTTCAAATTTTACAATAAATGTTCGTAAAGTACCAACATTGAGGAATTTACCAATAAATCAGTGAATCAAGTTCTTTGAAATTTTACAAGTGTAATTGGTAGATTACGGATATTGTAAGTAATTTACCAGTGTCCAATATTGCACCAACAGTCCTAAATGTTAGTCAAATCCTATACATTAGAAAAGTGCAATCAAGCCCTAAACATTTTGAATTCAATATAATTAAGTCCTTCCAAAGAACGCTAAGCCAATTTTGCTTATGTGGCATGCAAAAATCCAACATGACACTTTTGTAATAGTTATGTATAAATGATGCCAAGGGTTGACTAGGCCTTGGAAAGTGCGGGTGAGGGCTTGCAGCCTCACACAATGGTGGCATTACCACTTATGAGGGTTGGCTTGATGGTGGTGAGCACTAGGCACCCTTTCGCAGTGGTGGCAATTGCGCAAAGGCAAGCAGCAATGAGGGCCCGCCACCCTCATCGTGACCTAGACAATGTTCACCAACCCTTGCTGGTGACAAAGGGGGTGGCAGCTTTAACCCTCATCCCAATCCTGTGGTGTCTTTTTTTTTTTTTTTTTTTTTTTTTTTCTAACGCAGCGTAACATTATTTTGTTTAAACTATTGAAAATAATTTAAAGAAACATGTAGGATAAAAAAATGATTAAAAAAAGGCTATGTGTGCGTTTCCGTCCGCTTGAAAATAGAGGATTTGCTAAAAGGACTGAAGTGGATGAAAGCCAAAAGTTTTAGCATTTAAATGAATGAATGGAAGTTAGGATAGAGTGCATGAAGTTCACAAGTTTAAGGACTTGTTTGTAACTATCCCTACTTATTTAATGAGATGTTGGCAAATTCCTTATAGAGAGATTTCACTAACCATACTTGTAAACTTTCAAAAAAGGCAGACATAAGAGACCAGTCATAGATATCAGAAGGCATAGCAACAAGCTTAAATATATGAGATGAAAAATAGAACTTAAAAATGTTTCCCAGCACACCTGAAGTTTATCGGGTGACTGGACTATTTTCGAGCGTAATTCTGCATTGGCTTGAACGCTTTGCACAAGCTCACGCTCTGCATTAAAGATCTGAAAAGCATGACAATAAGAAATAGTTAACAGGGCATTGATATGAAGCGAGCACCAGGTCAAAAGGGGAGTAGTACTATTTCTACTGCAACTAATCATTAGGCCATAACTGAGAAAAGCAAACAGGATTTCCATTTGTATACAAATGCAAGCATAACTATCACCAGTCTGATATGAAAGCATGGGTCAACTTCATTAGAGTACTTTTCCAAACAGATAAAAAGAAAAAAGAAAAGAGAGAGAGAGAGAGACTCTACTACTGTAAACTCGATACGAGTACTCACAGGCAAGACAGACTATGTTATTGCAGCATTGAACCTGGATATTCTATGTTAAGCAGCAGCTGAAAGACCATCTCCCCTCAGCTGGATTTTCAGATAAAAACTATCATGCTTTCATTGTGCAAATGAAGTGATCTGTCCCTATCCTAACTAGAGTTTGATCCTTTAAGGCTGATATCTTAGGGTATGCACGTTTCTAATTTCCCAAACCCTCGAGAAAAGCCAATCTACAATCTGTACAAAATTAACAGATAATGAGATATCAATCAAGCCACCAAGAGTGATATTATCTTTGCACACTTCAAAACACATTATGAAGTAAATATTCACATGGAAAGACATTGAAACATGCAAAGTTTATCCTTTTTAAAATTTCAAAACATTTTAGACTAAAGCTTAACAAGTGCCTGAGGTCACTCTTTAATGTGCTCTATACGTGGAAACAGAAGGTGAATATCACTTTCTTGTCACATAATACCTTTCCTGTTACATAATACTACACAGCAACTTCCTTTTTAGTGTGGAAACTCTAACGAAATATTGGTTGCAAGGCAATCTGCAATTACAACACACTCAATTTTAGTGCTTCTGCTTCCATTGTTATACTGTCATTCTGCTTACTGATAGAATCCCCGAGACCAGCATGTGACGCTCAACCTACAGAAAGGCCTATATCATGATTAAGGAGTTCATGCGGTGTGCTAAGCACATTTATTGGACACAATCTAATTTTCTTTAGTTAATTTCATTGTGTGTACTCAATATTTATAGGTTGACAGTTTCCATCATCAATTTGCTTTAAGAAATGAAAATGCAACTGGTTGTTTGTAGGGTGTGAAGGAAATAACCCACTTTAAAGATAAAAAAAGATGTAGATTAACTAGTAGTTAAACGATGCTACCATACAGCAGGCATCCTGCGGACCCTTAAAGATAGAACTACCAACTTTTAATGCATAATGGAACTGGAGCCCTTCAAAAGCACACTTGTCTCTGTTCAGACAATTCAAGAATAGTTTTAGGGATTCAGATTGTGTTTACCAACTTTTGCTTATTAAAGCAAGAGATGAACCCACAAACACAGGTCTGCTGACAGAATTGTCTTGCAGGAAGTGGGATTCCCTTGTAACAAGCCTATGCACATGACCAAATGACAATCAAGCAACTATTACATTGCCTTCAATAAGGATTTTCACCAATTTCTTACTCGTGAAGTGGATTATCACTTTATTAGACACTCAGTGAGAATATCACCAACAGTCATGGCTTTTCTCTGGGGAAAAAGTATGTGGTATCATTAAAAATGCATTAAATAAATGACATTTCGACAATATTTGTGATAACTTGGCCATGACTGATATCTATGCTCTAACTTGATAGGAATGTCTAAAGCTTTATAAGTCTAGAAATTGTGCTGACATCATTACAACTCAGTAAGAGGAGTTATCTTTGGTGAATGGCACTGCCGCATTATTCTCTGCTTAGTTCTTCCTTTCTCACAACAATTCAAACTTGAAAACCTTCCAGCAAAATAATCACCTTGAAAACCCTAATAATGGCATACGCCACAACATCCCAAAGACTGAAGATGTAATTTCTACAAGAAGAACAGGAGATCAAAAACCGTGAGGAAGAAGGGAGAATGGTAGCAGCCAGAGTATTACAAGTCTAAACCAGAAAACAAAGATGGATGCCATACAAATTATATGGTTCAGACTAATCAAAGTAAGAAAACAAATTATATGGTCCAGAACAGGATGCTGCATTAACTTCAGTTTACTTGCATTGCTCCAGAATTTCTTGTTAAAAAAAATTTAAATTAGTTATCATAGTAGCACCAGAGGACCCCATCTCCGGTAATGACTCTAAATCGTAAAGTCAACACATCTAAATCTACAATGTAAATTCAGAAGGGAGTGCAGAAACAGCAAAGACGACACCTACAAAAAACAGTAAGAAACATGCACTATGGTGGGCTCACCTTAGCATCCATTTCTATAGTCATATCCTTCAGCTTCCGATAGGTAGTTCTCAAAGACATCTGATGATTGTTAAGTTCTGATATTGTCTGGCGCAGTTCTTTCAGTTCTCTATCTACCTCTTGTACAAGAGGTAATTCCCTCTCTCTGGCTTCATTATACTCTGCAATCTCTGCATTCAACTGTATCAAATGTATTATATGAATTCATGCTCGACTTGCATAGAAAGTGCTTTCATTGCAGTTGCTTTTTGGGTACCTGTGATAACTTAGCCTCCCATTCCTTCTGTTGCTCATCAAGGAGGTTGAGTTCTTCTACTATAGGTTTTAACAGATTCATTTTGTTGTCTCTGGAGAACGGTAAAAATGTGAAAGGAAAAAACACGTATTAGGTGCATACGAAAGATGAAACTCCTTGGATACTCATTATCCAGATATAAGTCATCTAGAAAACCAAGTGAGATGGATTATGCCTTAATACATAAAGTAAAAAGTTATGTTTGCTGTACATAAATGTACCGTACAAACAAAGAATTTGAATGATCCGTTACAAGACATTGCGTACTTTGCACTAACTTGATCATGCCTGTCCGAGCATGATAGCCAATTTTTACATGTCATATGCAGTTGAACCACAAGCGCCCATGTACTAGATGCATAAACAAAGATGTGTGAACAATTTGGGGAAGTGGGGGAGGGGGGCGGTTGTAGATTCTGGAACTTGGTGATCTAGGAAATATTATTTAGCTGTGTACATTGCAGAAGCATTGTTATGCCTCAAATTCTTATAAGCTTAAACATTAAGGCCCTATTCATCATTTCAAATTTGCAGCAATCAATCTGCAAAGGCACGGAATTTGTAAACGATGGTTCCCCGACATAATTACTGGACCAAACTCACTTGTGAAAACAGAAATTGAGAATGGCACTGACGAAAATCTCGGTCCGTTCCGCATTGGGCTTGAGCAGATCTTTCACGGTAAACTGCGTGGGACAATGCAGCGAGGCCACGACCTCCTTGACCCTGCTGTACAGGTTCATCCGCGGCACCATCTCCACGTGGAAGTCCGGGTTCTCGAGCTGCTCGAGCGCCGCGAACTCCATTTGCCCATCTTCCCTGTACAATAATGCTCAATCACTCCAAACAAACACGACCAACCGCGCGAAATGGTCGCGCCTTTAACGGGCCGGGTCGAGATTACGCGGACTCAAGCCGCGAAATTTCGAATTTTGAGGAACTGGGCATCCATGAAAATGAGGGATTGGAGATGGGTAAGCTTACTCTTGGAAGGAATCGAGGTAGATCAGGAGCTGGGTGTAGAGGTCGGCGACGAAGTCCGGGGTGGGATCGGCGAGGTGGTGCGCGGTGACGTTGCTGAAGATCTGGGAATCGACGAGGAACGAGAGGATCTCCGACCGGGTGAGCCGCGGGTACTCGAACCTCGACATCGGAGCGCGTTCCGGGCGGCGGTGAAGGCGGCGAACGGCGGCGAGCGGCGGAGCGGCGGAGGAAGATGGGCTGAGAGACAGAAAAGAGAGGTTTCCCGCCCAAAGGGCAGAGGCTTATTTTTCTATGTTTTTCAACTGACGAGGCAACCGGTAATAGCCGGTTGTCCCCCATTTTTCATTTAAATGTTTATTCATTTTTTTTTTCAATTTATCGGACTTTTTTTTTTTTTGATCTGTTGGCTTTTATTTATCTTACTTACCAACGCATTAAATTTACCAACTTTTCTTTCTTTGCAGAATCTACTGAACATCAATCGTAACGATTGCTTTTTTTTTTTTCCGATTAAATTATCAATTTGAGTTACCAACTCTTTTTAGAATTTCTAAATCCCAAGTGGAATGATCATCGACTTTATTTGATTAAATTACGACTAATTCTATGTTATTGGTCCCTATTTGAGTTGGTTCCAAATGTTCATTTGTTTTTTTTTTTATTTTTAAATTACCATCTTATTATATCTCACCAAAAAAAAAAATCTCTTATTATTCATTGCCTTTTATTTATCAATCTTAACAACTTGAATTTATCAAATATTATATGAAATTACTGGATCAAAAAAATATTATATGAAATTATCAATCTTTATTAATGTGACTTAAGAATTTTTCACCAATTAAATTAGCCATAATTTAGATAACATTTTTAAGGGAAAATTTTAAATAATGATCCAAAATGTCATCATTTTCTTAAATAAAAGTCTGAAGTTATTATGGTTATTCCAAATCAAGGCCTAGTCTTGCTAACTTGTTGGCCAACAAAATTTCTCGAATCAAGATTATTTTCATCCAAATACAATTTAAATGAAATTAAATTAGATTATAAATTTAAAAATTGAAAAAAAAAAAAAGGAAGGAAAAAAAAAAGAGTAAACACAAGTGGAAAGGTGCTCCCTCTTGCCCTTATGGCTCACACCCATGGGGTAGTGGCGACAAAGGTTGACAAGGGTCATCAACGCCTGGGGGAGGGCCAAGAACCCTAGTTGACCAAAGATGAGGTCCGCTAGATGCAAGAGGGAAGTGACCCTCTCCCAAATCTAGGCAAGAGTGATTGGTGGGGCTGAGGTGAGGGCCACCGATCGATGGGTCATCACGTGTCATGGTGGGAAACCCTCGCCCAAATTGGGCAAGGGCAGGTGACCCTTGCCCAAATTTGAGACAAAGAGACGTTGTCTTTGCCACCGTGGCAAGGGCTAATGGGCCCCCTCACCTCTAGTTGACTATGGTTGTCGACCCTCCCCAAGCATCAAAAGACACAACCAACCTTTTTATTGCTACCCCACTAATGATGGGGTGGTTGCTTTGCTTATGTTTTCTTTTTTTTTTTTTTTAGTTTTTTTTGAAAATAAAAATAAAAAAAGAAGAAGAAAAAAAAAAATTTTTAAAAATTCAAAAAGAAAAAGTTGTCATTTGCATTTGTTGAGTTCAAACCCTTCTTTGAAAATTGGAAAATCTCAAATAAGAACTCAAAGTGAGAGCTCTTATTTGAAATAATATCAACTTTAAGCTCTTATTTAAGAAAATAAAACATTTCAAGCCTATTATTTAAAATTTTCCTCATTTTTTATTTAAATTACTTACTAATGCTTATTTATTTATACTTTAATTTTCAGCTTTTTTTTTTTTTTTAGTAATTGAGTTACAAATCTGGGGAGGTTAGACCCACCACCACAAGATTTCAGATTTGGGAAAAACCCTAAACTTTATTTGTTCAAAATTATTTTTTTGATCGCAAAAACCCCAAATTGATATATATTTGACAAATTTATCCCAAACCGGTACACTTGCGACAAATTTACCCTCTATTAGTTTTCTTTAAATTTTGACTAAGTTAAATGATACGTAACAATTGACTTGTATACTAATTTGCGATTTTATGCTCCATTGTCACAGTTTACAATTTGTGATTTTTTTGTAGTATTAATCCAATTTAGCGGAATGTCTATTTGTCACAAATTTACTAGTTTATGATTTTTTGCGATAGAATAAATTAGTTTGGAGTAAATACCAGTTTATGATTTTTTATTGTTAGTTGGGGTAAATGTGTCACAGATATACCAATTTGAAATTTTTCATGGTAAAAAAAATAGTTTAGAGTAAAATTGTCACAAATATACCAGTTTGAGGTTTTTCCGGCTATTAGCCCTTTTTTTTTATTGAGTTACCACTTGTGGTTGCAATTTATTTGTTCTGTTTTTTTTTTTTGGCTAACCAACTTTCTCCGACAAAGAAAAAAGCTTTTCTTATTTTTTTTTACCAATTTTATTGACCAAAGCTTTACAAATTGGCCAGCCAAAGCGGGAGCGAGACCGCCTGATCACATTTGGAAGTGGCTTCAAGAGTAGCAATGCAGCTTGGAAGCGCAAAGCAGATCTTGAACCTCAGGTTAAGAATGCATGTTCAAAGCCATAAGATCCATTTGTACCCTCTGCTCATATCCCAAATGCATCCTGAATTTACACAAAACAATAGGAAGTGGCAGATAAGCCATCCTCTAATAATGTATGTATGTGAATCATTCTCGAAAAGACAGTGTTCTACACTGCAAAAGAACAGTAGCCAAAGGCAAGAAAAAGATCTCATTTTTATGCTATGATCTGCATTGACTAAAATAGGACTGATCATTAGGAGATGGGCATAGTGATCCAACACAGGATGACTGCTCTTGTAAATCCCTCCACTTTCTACTAAAGAAAATTTACATTGTACAACAAACGCAAAGGCATATGCTGAAGGAGGAAATACTCTACACCAACACCTGTCAGGCTATGTACATTGCCAAGATAGCCAAGGAAGTTCAATTAACAAAAACTCAGGCTAATAAACTTTAAACCTATAAGACAGGGAGCTTTGCTCTAATCATTCGCCTGCTACATCTAACCTGCCGAGCATAAGCACGTATACTTCTTGACAGCATCATAAACCAGCTGCATTATCAAAGTTTAACCATGAGTTTGTGATGTCTTGCATAATCTGCAGGGGCAGGCACAACATGCCAAGCAAGAGAGAACCTGACAAAAGGATTCAGCATAATGGTCAATGCCTGACAGGCAGAAGTTTTCAACACAGCAGAAAGCATCACGCACCTCTATTACTATGGCAAAGATTGCTGCAGTAGGTCATGTAGTTTGACAGGGTTCCAGAAATACCACTTTCAACAACTTACCATGCTGTAGAGGAATTACGAAGTCATGCACGAAAGGCAGAGGAGCCAGTTCCTACAGAAAGGTTAACCAGTAAGGAAAATGCAGCATATAGTCTGCTGAGGATACTTATTACAGATAAAATCACCAAAAGCAACAGCCACATTACTAGGCTTAAAAGGGTCATTCTATCAACCTCGAAATAAAAAGGTGTAATGGATGACTATGAATTCATGTCATCAAAAATTAAAATAGGTCACCACACAAATCAAGCAACACATATTACCACGGGTTTAATGTCAAATTATCAGCAAAAGTGTGATATGCAACAACAAACAGCAAAAAATGACAGCACCCAACTAGTATTAAGTTATTAACTACAAAAGATCCACATGCTGGTTGCAATTTCTACAGCAGTTGAAAATGGAATTCAGACCTCAATTGAAAAGGCCATAGCAGATGCAACCCACTCTTAAGAGAAATTTGGCATAACTACATTGCAAAAACTCATCCCAAAGTTTTTTTTCTATTTTTCCCACCTATTTTGAGCCCTTGTTTGTGGTTTTATTAGATTAGCATATCAATAAATACAACACTAAGTTGAAGATTTCTAAGCAAAACTGTCAGTAATCACAACCAAAAAATGAAAGTGAGCAAAAATTGTGTGTTTTGATTGTGATTGATCTCAATTTTTAATGCAGTTGCAATTGAGTGCTCTCTCTTTCTCATGTGTCAGAAGCCAGAGTCACTCATGCAACTTAGCAAACTACATGAAAATTGACTTAGAACAATCATAAGAGTCACATATGAATTTGCGTTTATGGGGCCCCTAATTAGTATAACCTGATTTAGAATACTATTAAGCGCATGCCATGTGTTATTGGGCATCCGAAATTATATATCTGGAGAAGTTCATTTGCAGAGTATCTTTTAGAAAAATAGATAAGAGCTATGCTCTACTTAGAGCACTAATAGTCATTGATCCATCACAAAGAAAAATAGCAGAATTACCTCAAATAACATTACCCGGAAATTCACTCCTTCCTTTTATGAGATCTCACTCCTTTCAAACTTAACTGATGCTTGGACAGTGTTTCCTTAATAAGTTCATCACCAAAGAAGCGTGAATTTTTTAGAATAAGGTCTCTTGTTGACAAATCAATAGCATAACCATGACCAGACATCCACTGCAGCAGTTGGAGAAGTAATTCCTTCTTCTCAGGCAGAACAATAAATCGTGACACAGCCATAAAAAATATTTTCTGCAAAGGAAAACACCACCATCAATAAATCTTGTAACTAGATATAAAAATCTCTAAAATTTTCATGAACTTTTTTTCATGCACAATTCTTATGAACTGAAGCATCCCACCCCAGAGAGAGAGAGAGAGAGAGAGAAGATGAAAGCAAAAGAGATTATTTCAGAAATTGGAGTACCAACTTATGCATTTTAAAGGTCAAGGTCCCAACATGCATAATTAGAGCAGAACGGAGCTGCTCACAATCTTGCAGGTCCTCAAACAATTTTTCTCAAGATTGGTCCAAAGAATTGAAAGCAAATTCAGTCACAGAACAAGAGATCAAGCATAAGAGAGGCACCAAATTCTTAAAATGTATTACTTAAACTAAGAGAGGCATAAAAGGGATTTTTCTGGTTTAAATAAACAATCAAAGACATCAAAGCAGTCACTTGCAAAAACAAAAATAACTACTGTGTTTTCCCCTAAGTGGGGTTAGCTCATGGGTCCTATGTCATTGCACTCTATTTTGGACCACATGCTTTGTAATATCCAGTTAATCAAGATCTCTGTTAAAATACTGTGCATGTCTTTTTAGATTTTCCTCTATCCCTTTTACCCCACATCTCCACCATCACTTTACAATTTGAAAGCCCACATAAGTGAATTGATAAACTCACTTCAATAAGATAACTAGGGGCAAAGAATGTGATGCATATGCCTTAGCTTTCTTATTTCATTTGGCCATAAAAAAGCACTTATTTCTGTTTAGTTAGCGCAAATACTGACTGCTTGCCTGATCAATCTTATTCCCAGAGGCATGGATGACCTTCAACACATCATTTATCAAGTTGACATTGCCCGACTTCATAAATGCAGTTGCAAACTTCCTTACTGCTTGCTTGGAGATTGATCCGGCATTGTCCTAGCAATTGAAAGCAAAAAATATATACATGTAAGCAAAGGTGACCATTGAACACCCAAAGAAAGCCCAAAAAAAAAAGTACCTTGACGATGACATAAGCCTCCTTGTAAAGCCGTCCAGAAATCAGAATGTGCAGAATTTTCTCATGGAGTGCCTTACACATACTTCTTTTGCTATACCTCAACATATTGTAAACAGAAAAGGCTTCTGAGTAGGCATTCATGTTACCAAGTTGAAAGATTAGGGAGGAGCAAAGTCCCTGCAGCAACATGGATACTTCAGAATCCTTCAAAATTATTACTAGTTTCTTACAGTAAAAGAAATTCATGAAGTGGCGCCAAGGGGATGCTAACCCGTTTGCAAAATTATTTACAAGATAAAGAGCCCACTAACGACAAAACTAATAGTACCAACACCCAGCATTAACTGCTTGTTTTCAACTTTTTTAACAGGTATCTCTTTGTTTTTAACTAAAACTGCTTTTCAATGTTATCAGCAAGACTGTATCTTTTATCTTGGAATAGTAAGAGAAAACTCCTTATTTGTTTGGCATAAAAGGGAGGCTTGCTCCCTTGCATGTAAAGATTAAGAAGTCTGGCCTTGACAAGTGAGGTTTACTGCTCCTTATTCCTCCATGCAAACAACAGACACAAAAAGGGGATCTTAACCACAGCTTTCACAGAATACCAGAATAAGCATTGATTCTTCCTCCATGAGTATAGTCTACAAATGTATTCCTATTTTTCTAAAAGAAGAAAAACAATCAGAATTTGGTTAACAGATTCAGCCATTTTGTGGCAAATGATGCCCCTCCCAACCAGAGATACTCCTCTCCTTCAAAAATCCAAAAAAGCCGAAGAACTCCTCACAAGGGTGACTTTCAATCATAAAAAAATGTCCACTTTGGAACAGCACAGTTCAGTATCAGCAGCCAAAGGAAGCTTGCTCTCCCTACTCGGAGGTGTAAACACTAGAAGCTGTTTGTTGATAGATTTCAATACAAATTACCTTTTCTGTTAAGCTTGCTTATGTCAGAATGCTGTCTCTTTGTTTGAAGATGTAATCACTAGTTCCAAAATGATTGTAGATTGATCAAGCATCACAAAGGCACAAGCGTCAAAGGAATAGGCATTTGAAAACTTAAAATTAGCGTTCCATGTTAAGAGCAATGAACCTAATTTAAGTTATGAGACATCAGGATATCATATTAGAAGTCATCATACCTCCTCTGGTTGGTGCCCCTTTTTATGCATGTCCTCTATAGTCCTGTAAGCAAGTAGATATAATTTCTCCTTAAAGAAGTATTTGACTAGGATATGAAAGGTATTGTAATCAGGATTGATAGCTAGTTCATCCATCCTCTTCAATGTTTGCATGACACTCTCCATTTCACCTGCTCTGCAATAGGCGCATAGCATTGTATTTAATATTACCAAGTCATATCTGTTAAATTTGGCTTCAAAGTCTTTGGCCAAGAGTTTGGCCTCTTGTAAAAGCCCACACCGGCAAAATGCTGAAATCATGATGCAGTGAGCATAGCCATCTGCAAGTAAAACATAACCATTATATTCACATAAGCATTGACATTATACTATAGTAATGACGAAGTTCTCCCTGCAGGGAAAAATTTGAAGTCCCTGCGCCCGCCCCCCCTTTCCTCCTTTCCCTCCCTCCCTGCACACTTGCAGACTGTTGTCTGCTTGAATTACATTAAAAGAATGGGACAGCACAACGGAGGATCTGATGCCACCAGACAGCAACCCAAAAGAAAACCATCTTTGCTAAGGACATCAAAGCTAATACAAGTAAAAGGATGAAATGATGCTGGTCCCAGATCTCATTTAGAAACTGAAAAGTTTAAAGAAACATACTGGAATTCATTGAACTCATTTCAAAAGTGCATGAGAGGGAACTTTACAAAACTCATTTTGCCTCCTTAATAAACAAGGATGGTAGAGAAGATAACCCGATAATCAAATGAAATTGTAGTCATGCTTAGTTACCAGATTTGACAGATTTTCCCATCATTTCGTCAAATACTGATTTAGCTTCATCTGTCCTTCCAGCCTTAGCTAGGCCATCCATCAATAGACAGTATGACATCTACAAATTGAACACATGGTAAGTTACATAAATGATAACTCCAAGCAAAATCTGAATATACATAAAATGATGGAACATCAGTGAGAACAAATTACAGAAGGAGAACAAAGGATCAATCCACAAGTTTATCAACAGGTAAGCATAAGATGTATGTTGCTTACAGGTTTAAAATCTCTCATATTGGTACCTGTAGATCGTTGAGCAAAAAGTTGAGAATGTTGCACGTCAATAGTTGGCAACCTACCTTTCCTATGCTTTTGAAAGTTATTAGTTTCTTTTGAATTATTACAGAATGCCTAGTATAATATACCTGATTGTTGCTCAGTGTCTGCCATTCATAAGTCTTATCCCACAAAAATGCAAGACATCATAACTGGCACCAGTACTAAAAATAGGCCATTTACCCACAATATACATCTTATCAATGAGAGGATTTGATAGTTCTATGCCAGAAAGATTAAACATGGTTTCCACATTTTCTACTTTAAGGGTAGTAGAGAGTAACATCAATCAACTAAAGGAGCCTCCATGCTCTTCTTTTTGCACATTCCTCGGTCAAATCCTAATTATCAATATCATGGCACTCAACTACCGAAAGAAGTAAACACATCTGAAAAATCGTTTGAAGGGTTCTAAAAGTAGAAGTATAAAAGTTGCAAGACATGCATTATGGAGCTATGACTTTCATATGAACCCACGAAGTGGTACTGCAGGGATCCCCAACTACAAACCCAAATGAAAAGTCATACTTAGAGCCCTCATCTTTTCACTTTGATGTCAATCAGAGATGTTATTTCTTGAAGCATGATCTGTGCTGTTGTATGAGACTAGTGCAAGGTAAATCAAAGCTCTTTGAAATAAACTGCCTAGCAATATGAGTATCAACGGCAAGCAAAATCAGAGTAGTTGGAGATGTGAATGCTTTGGTAGTAAAGATAATCATAAAATAATAGATACAATGAGCGTATTCCACAAAAGAAGATGAGGTGCAAGAGACTCAGTTAAAGAGAAATGAAATATGAAAACATAACTCAAGATGCTATGAGAAAATACAATTTATGGTAGGAAAAGAGTGTTATCTGGGAGGAGAGGCTGAAGAAGACATGACAAAAACACAAAAGGCAGGATCTAGAAAATGGCTCTTTTAGAGGATATCCCACTAAATAGAGCCGCTCACATAGTCAACCCTCCTTGGCAAAAAGGCTTTGTTTGTTTTCATCCTCACACAAAATTAAAGACTTTAAATTACACTGTATGATGATATTTGCACAGCATTGAGATCGAAAATGCAAGAAACAAGCTTCAAAGAATCCCTTATTGAATTTATGATTTCATATTGCAGCCCATCAGCAAAGGCATGCGGTAATATATGAGAAATCTAATAGAGAGAATCCTCTGAAAGTCTATGATGGTCTAATTTCTCAAGACTAAACTGTGTCACAGTTTCCTGTCCTGACCAGCTTCTGTCCCTTTGCCTTCTGAGGTCTGATGAGAATACTATGCATATCAATTGTTTCAGGTTGGATATATTTCAAGCCTGTTATAGCTTCGTGTAGAAAGCAGAGAGAAAAGCACAATAATATACCTCATCTTTGGCATGGCCTAAGAGTTCCAGTTCGGCCAATAATTCTCTTGACTTATCAAATAAGCCTCCTCTGACGTAAACCTTTAGCAAAGTAGTCAAAATTACCTGAAAACCTTGCAGTAGTGAATGATGTCAACATGGTATAAGCATACTGTACATGTACACTACAAAAATAAGTAATCAAAATTTCTGGTCAAGGCAACACACCTATGACACATACAAATTCAAGTGAGAGGGTTTTGACATTAGCCACTAAAGAAGCAGCTAGTAGACATGAAGTGGGTGAAAATGTTAATGACAACTGGGCAGCCTTAGAAGGCACCCTTCTGTCCACCCCACAAAGATTTAAGAGGAAGCTGTAGCAGTAGGAATAATACTTGAAATTGACAGGTACTCCTTTTATTTTGTTATTATATTATTTAATCAAATTGCCAGAGCTTGATTGTCAAATTTTGAGTCACTCAGATCTATTTAACTTTGGGGAGGGGATCAACATCATCAGTCAGACAAGTGCAATGTAGTCCAAGGTACTCAACCTAAACAGAGTGACTGAATCTAACTTCTAGGATGTCAGGGCAACAGGCTTTCCACAAGGCCCCCACCCTTGATGCATATGGCATCAGTCATAAATAGGGATGGGCATGAGGGGCCATGCCTCAAGTAAAAATTCCAACAATATGGTTTTTCAGCAAATTTTTATATATATCTCCATTTTGATATAATTTTAATTAATAAAAAAATAACGTAGTCGTGCCTTTTTTTCCTAAGATTATTTAAACAAATTTTCAAATAATTTAGGAAAGAGATATTTGTTCTTCCAAGAGATGTTTTTTGCAATGAAAATCCACCCCATGCAGGTCGGGACCTGGTGGGGTGCCGCTCCCCATGCCCATCCCTGGTTATAAAGTTGCTCTTCCATCTGAGAACATGGGTTTTTAAAACCCTAAAGAGCAGCACTTTTTCGCCTAGTTTATAGAAGTTTGGCAACAAATCAAAATAATAGTTTGAAAAGTAAAAGAACTATTAGACCTTATGATGAGGAAATAGCACAAAATTTGGCAACTACATTTAAAAATAGGGTCCTCTTTAAAAGTTTCAATCCCACAATCCACATTACCATCTTCAAAATTATGTGCATGCATTCAAATGCATCTCATAACATAAAAATAAGAGATGAAGTTTGAAACAAACCTTATTGACAACTAAGCCTGCAGATTTCATATCCTGCACCAAGGCTTCCGCCTTCTTGTAATTACCATCAGCAGAGTATGCATTTAATAAAGAGCTATAATGGAATTCATTAGGTGTATGGCCTTCATTCACCATTTGCCTGAAGAAGCGCTCTGCATCTTCGCAATGATTGTTCGAAGCACACACAGCAATAAGAGTCCCATACATTACACTATCCATTTTAAGACCATTATACTCCAGTTCCTGTATCAGTTCCAATGCTTTGGCATAACCGTCATTGACCTTCATGCAACCTGCAAGCAACTAAGGATGATGAAGAAAGTAAGGATTGCTACTGCTCAAACCATGGACTTTACCAAGGAAGACTGCAATGATTTTCTGACTATTCACTTCCTCAAACCTTGGAGCAAATCAAAGAGGTGATGTAATCAAAATCGGATTTATTAAGCAGTGAAGAAAAGGGTTAAATTTGCTTAGTGGGGCATTATCAGAGCAAAATGAACCTTTCCATTCAAAAGACTCCAGAAAAATTATCTAAAGTTGAACCTTTCCATTCAAAAGACTGCAACATACCTATCAACTTCCATTGCTATGAGAACAAAATAAGATGGGTCATTAAGCAGCAAAGAAAAGGGTTTTTCAACTCAAAATAAAGTTGAATCATTCAAAAGACTCCAGATTGATTTTCAATTTCTTTGGCACATAATTGATCATTGTTGCAACAAAATGAGATAATTTGTTGCAACATAATGGAAGGGGCACCTATCAACTTCCATCAATGAAGCCACATACTATGAGAATGAGCAAAATAAGATGGGTCAATGTTGTGAAAGTTATACGATTCAAGACTAGAAACCATATGGTCCATTTTAATCCATGGATAATGTTGTCTAATATTCTAAAGAGACTATATCTTAACAATCCCTCTCTTGTATAAGTGGGGCCATCCATATGAAACATGGGATGCGACCATAGTAAAACGAACTAAAGAAAATGACAGACTGGAACCTAGAGCATGAAAGCAGACAGAATAACATACAAAATAATAAAAAGGGGGTATTTTGGATATGAACACCTGACCTGTGCTCTAGCATGTTAAATAATTATTTTTCCCAAAAGCTTAAGCTGTCAAGAATAGGCCTACAACGTATTTAGCATAACTCCTCACACAAATTTCCAAAGTTCATGTATCAGAATTCCAATATAATATAACAATAGATATTACGTAAAATTTAATTTTTTATTGGTCACGAATCCATCTACCACAAGTTGCTAATTTTATTACTTAAAGAAAGTTAACCAAGATGAGGTTAGAGTTGCGTACCGTACTATATGTAATGATATCCGGTTTCAGTCCATCCTGCTTCATCTGTTGAAAACATTTCATGCCGATGCCGAATTTACCATTTCTGACAAGGCAACTAAGAACAGCATTACTTATAAAGACATTGATTCTCATTGAGGCATCTGGAATACTGTTATAGATTTCCAGTGCATTTAAAGGGTTGTGGCTTGTCCCTGCGAACTTTATATAACTGCTATAACTTGCAGCACTAATCTTCTCATGTTTCTGCATATACTGAAAGAGCTGCAACAATTTCAACAGAAAATCAATACCAGCTCTTTGTTAGGTAATTAAAAGTAACAGAAAGAAAATGATAAACCATCTACTAAGCAAGAAGACCCATTGCTGGGCATGATTTAGCCTGCCAAACAGAGGGCAAGCAGGAGACAGAGGAATGAGACAGCAGAACATGTCAAAGGAAATGAATTAAGATCTTAAGCTTCCAAATCATGAGGGTGAAGCTAAAACCAATACCAAAAATCTTTTCAAGCTGTTTGGCAAAATCAAGTTTCTTATAAGTTGTCATAGCTTATTAGATTAGTCCCACGATCCATTAGTATCAGAGCCGTTAGGACGTGTCTTTCTCCAATCACCAGCAAGTACTCATATATGACCCATAATTGACAAAAATGTGGAAAGAGACAATAAGAAAAGATCCAGTGAACTTAGAGCTTACAAAATTGATTCAAAATTGAGAGCATGGCATAGACGCCGATCCTTCATACGAGGATAAGTCTTGGGGTTTGTTTGTTGACTTGTGAAAAGCAAAAGCAACTTTGATACATCCCACCAAAATCTAAAATATAGTCAACTTTCAAAAAGCTATGAAGACTTATATGTGAATCCCCGTGTCAACATTTCTATAATATGAAAGCTTCAGATGCTTTAGACTAAAAACAAAGTCAAAGTGTGTGCATTACAAGATTGAAACAGAAAAAAATAAGTAAAAGCCAGTCCAAACACACTCTAAACTTATTGCGTTTTATAATTTTTTTTTTTTTTTTTGTCATTGTAGATATTCCTAAAGACGCATTACAACTTTTAAAAACATTTATCTCCAGGCACCATCAATTCAATGATTTTTATGAGCTGCTCTTTGTTCTTGACAAAATTGAAGAGTAAGCATAATTCAGCCACATCACAGTGAACGCATAATGGAAAAAACGCATGGATACCTTAAATCCATGACAGTCAGTCAATGCTAGTCCAGACAATGCAAAATTGTAAGTCAGTGTTTGATATGAAATGACGGACGATATAAAACAAGGAAATTGTTGAAAGAGATATTCCAGATCACTGGACCAGCTGAGTAATACCACTGTCGATCATCGAACCCATGAAGAGAGTCCGTCAAAATGCTGACTACATGCTACCTCTATTACTCTATAGGGCTACATTCATTCTTCCCGAGTTCCAGATAATCAATGCTAAAAGAAAAAAGAGTTGTGACCCCTTCAAAAATTAATAAGGACAAAAGAGCACTTAAAATGGAACAGAGCACGAGTTGAAAAGTTGGTTTGTGCATATAAAATTTCAATCATTGATGATAATTCCAAATTTTATGCAATGAAAGGAGACACTTAAACTTATTCGACAGAAAAAGTGAATATAACTTTGAAAGTTTCAAAACCTTGGAAATATCTTGCATCCGGTTGAGCTTCCCGAAATACCTCAAAATGGCATTCAAGTCCTGCACCTTCAGTAGACCGCCAAGCCTGCACAGACACAAAACTAAAAGACCTTAACCTCCTGAGAACAGAATGAAGCAAAGACAAGGAAAAAAATGATATTTGGCCAAAAGCAGAAGCGCAAGAAATAGGCTAATTGAAATAGGCTAATTTGGCGGCTTTTTGCTCAATTTCATGCGGAGTCAGATTCTCATCAGTACGCGTCAAGGAAACGGCCCCTGTCCTTTGATTTCCATATAAAGAACACAACGAGTATAAATACCCTCTTTAACTTCGATTCGGATGGACTGAATATCTTTCATACAAAATCATAGAAAGATGCAACGATTTTTTCCAGGAAACATGCTTTCGGGACGTCTTTCGCATTAGATGCTGAGAGGGAACATACGAACTTGTGAAAGACGATTTCATCCAATGTTCCAAAATATGCATCGAAATTTTTGCATTTTTCCCCCTCAAGACATATAAAAGTTTCGTGCTTTATGACATAAATTCCATTTGGGATTCATTCCAAAATCTTCGAATGGCGCAACTGAACTCTCCAAAATTCAATCTTGATTTCAAAAACGAACGCGCCGCATCACCAATTAAACAAATCAAAGCACTTCACAAACAGCGTCGAAACAGCGCGGCGTAGGGCCATCGCATTCCCCCCGCTCAGTCAGGACCGGACCTTTCGAGCGCGGCGTCCAAATCGGGCGACTGCTGAATTTCGACCACCGCGGCCTGCCTGGCCAGATAAGACTTGGAGCTATGTTTCCGGGCGGCGGGCGGAGGACGGCGGGGGGCCGGCTCGGCTCGGCTCGGCTCGGCGAGGGCGGCGGAAGCCGAGGCGGAGAGAACTCGAGAGGACCGAGCGGGTGCTCTCGAAGGAGGAGGAGGGGACGGCGGACGGGGAGCAGAGGAAGAGGAGTGGCGGCGCCGGGCGGGCGGGGCGGAGGATGTTAGGAGACGAGGCGGCGAGCGGGTGGAGGAAGGGATCGCCATAGCTGGGCCTCTGCGAGCTCGACGTTGAGGAGGGAAATGCGGACGAAGAAGAAGAACAAGCTGAGAATGGAGAGTGTTTTCGTTTCCTCTGGGGAAAATGGCGGGGTCCGGTTCGACCGGGGATCGGGTCGAACCGGCCTGAATTTCCGGTTCTCGATGGTTGAACCGTTCTGAATTGGTTTTGAGGCTCTCTTAGAAAAGGGTCAGTATAACAACAGTGACAAATTCATTCAAATTAATTTTTTGAGCCATAAAAACTCTAAATTGGTATATTTATAATAAATCTATACTTTATTAATTTTTTTGTTAAATTGGATTAATACCATGAGAAATCAAAAACTATATAAAAACCCAAAATTAATACATTATCAATTGCTGCCAATTATCCAATTATGCAATTTCACAGCAAAATTTAATAGAAATTGAAATAGGTAAATTTGTCCCCGTAGTTTATGCTCTGTAAAATGGAGATCTCGTAACTAAATAGTTATGACTTCAATCCAAGGATAAAGATAGGATATATCAATTTGGGGATAGTTTTGGATAAATTTATTACATGTATATTAATTTGGGATTTTTCATGATATCAACTCTATAAGGAAAAATAGAATTACTTCTGCACCCATAAAAAATTGAACCGTGATTTTTCAACATGAATACTTGATTAACGCATGGTTTTGTAATCAAATGGTGCAACTTTTCTATTTTGTTACAATTTTTTTATGCAGAACAAAAAGGGCTTGAGTTTTGGGTAGAATCGGGAATCAAACTGGAAGTGACCAATTCAAGCAACGGTAGTTCCAAAACCAACTGGCTCAGTCCCCCAGTTCCGAGCTTTTTATGACTAGAGGGTCACAAGGTCAATTTTGTTTCTAAGTTGGATTGGGAACAAATCAATCACCCTAATTGATTGATAAATCTATAAATTCTTATCATCCAAGATTTACCCGTGATTGAAAAAATGTTAGATTGACTTCAAAGACACACCAAATTGATTTTTAGTTTTTATAGTTCATTTAATTAAAAGTACTTTGATTTTTTAAAATCAAAAACTTGAAATTTCACAAAATACATACATCTGTAAGTAAATTTTCACATGAAGGCAAAAGAGCTCATTTTGTTTTTCCTTAAACTGAAACAAACTAGGGGTACTTACTTTACGATCTAAAACCTTGCTATGTTTTCTCAATTATATTATATATATATATACTGGAAAACTATTCATTTTTACTGGAAAACTATTCATTTTTACTGGAAAAACTACTAATTGTAACAAAAAGTCATAAACTGTTGATATATTCAAAATTAATAAAAAGTAGCTGACCCGGTGAAGAACTGAGTAAAGGTATTTAATATATTGGTAATTTCACTTCCATAGTATTTGTAAGTGGTTGGTAGCTTTCTGCTTCAACAGTTGAAAGGAAAGCGCCTCAAGCTCAAGAACAGACATCAGATTTCTTGAGCTCCACGAATGGAAATGCTTAAATTTCCACGGGAAATTAAACAAAAAACAATCAATGCGGCGTTACTGAAGGGCAGTTCCCGTGAAATGCCGTTCAGTAACTACAGCGATCCTTTCCTAAGTTCGAACCAGGTCGAGAAAACAGAACGAATTTGCTTCAGTCCTTTGGAGATTCAAGAGTAATATTAAGCTGTACTTATTGCTATATACATGCAAACTGTTTGTTTTACAGACAAGAGGAGTTCCAACTAGCATCTACAGCCTTCATGATCCTTTCGTGCAGTTTGGCTCCAGAGCATGCGATTATACCTCGATCCAGACCTTCCAAATAAATACCCTTTGAAAAATCAAGGGACGTCCCCTTGCATCCGTCACGACGCCACCAGCCTCTTGTACTATCACAACTCCGGCAGCGTGGTCCCATATTTTCTCCTTGTAACCCGCCCTTGCGAACTTCATGAAGATCTCAGCATCTCCACGAGCTATGGCTGCATACTTGACCATGCTGTACACACGCAATGGCTGCTTCCTGCAGAAACAGAGGTATTGTCAAGCATGTAAGCTCTCTCGCCAGTGTGTTCTAATTATTCATAAATCTCTTCTTTCAACACCCGGAGTTCGTGGTGCTTGGGGAACATCTGCTTTTCCCATGACCAGATGGGCCTTCTTATGAGTTTTTGGTGTGCCTTAAATCCTAGGGTCTGCAAGTTTGTCATAATCTCAACAATTTTCTTGTTTTGCAGCATTCAGGGAATATCTGTTATTTCGCATTATAAGTTACGCATCCTTTATGAATCATTCACTAATGCTTAAGTGGAGCTAAAATGTACTCCATTCCTGTTCATATCACCATGCAAAGCGGTGAACATAGGGGAAGAGACACGTACGCACCTAAGCCCAACACTGTGAGCTAGTCCAGCTGTGAAGGAATGACTTGAATTTGCCTTCTCAACTGGTTCACAGAACGTTGCTAATGCTGGATTATCAATGGAAGAAACACGAACGGGCACTGCAGCGTTTGGCCACTCTAAACTCTTATTCTTATGGAGCAATGGCTGCATCCAGGCCTCGCCACTGCCTTCCCTGGCATAAAGTATGCAACCCCGGTCCCAAGATTCCGACGCTGGTGGGGTCAATTTGGTGATAATCCTATGATAGCGATGGTGATAGTTTAGCCACTCCTTTTTCATTGGGTAATTGGGGCAGCCAAGAACTCCAAGGACCACTTTCCCATCTTCTATCAGTGAAAGAGCAACAGCGTACTGATCACCACGCACAAACCCCAGTGTACCATCAACAGGGTCTAGTGCCCAAAACTTTCTGTTTAGCCTGCCAGCGGAGTTGCAACGGCCAATAGCCTCAAGCACTTCCTTAGGGCCAAGGTTCCCTTGAGGAGACATAAGCCCGAATCGGGGTGCCTCAGATAGGGCTTCACTGACTGTTTCCACAACCGCTTTCAACAAGCCAGCTCCATCAGCCTTGGAGAGAGCATGTACATCCTCCTCAGCAACAATCAAGACATTGCTAGTTCCGAAAGATTCAGATAACAACAAACTTATTGTAGCTTGCACGCTCCAGTCTGTTTAGATGCAAGATCAAGAGAATTAGCCAAAATACTTGGTGAAGACTGCAACTGCATCATATAAAGCATGAACATGAAGAACTAATGGAACATGTTAAAAGTACACATTGGTTGAGGCCATCAAAAATGCCTCTCTCTAGGATCTAAGCAATCAGGAAGCACTTGCTTCTCATAGAGCATAAACAAAGATTATATAACAAAAGTAGCATGACGTGACTGGTGCATGCGGAAAGAATCTCATGACTAATTCTAGTGACAGAATCTATAATCAAAGAACCGGCAGATTGGTTATATAGATAAACAAGTATGATAGAGCAAATTATAAACAGCACATATGATACTGCAGAATTATTTCAAGTAAATAGACAAAGAAAAGGAACAAAACGCTTAAATTTGCTGATGAGGGAAATAACCTAAGGTTCTACTTCATTAGGCTTTAAGGTTTTTATTTTTTTAGCAGAAAAAAGGCAGATAGTACTAATACATGATATATTGGAGATACTGTCTTGGGGAAAGAAAAACCTACACGTCAAAGAAAGAGGCTTAAACATGTATGCTATCATTTGGTATATGTAACTGAAAAATAATGCATTTTCAACCACACAAACTCAAGGAAGGAAAATTCTGATGTTGCAAATTGCAAGGGAAAAGAAAGGAAAACCCAGCAGTTACTTCACAACATAATTACATCAGAAAATTAAAAATCTGTAATTTGCCTAATTGCATCAACAAGGCAAATTAATGTGAAAAGTACAATTGATGCCACAGTGAAGTCTGACCCCCATGCACAGAAGTTTGTGGGGACCTGGTTCTCGAGATAAAGCACTTAGTCGAATAAACAGTAGACACGCTCATAAAATTTTAAAATACAACTACAACTGAACCTCCTCCAAAGTAGGGACTCACTTGCATGCTAGTAAATAGGTACTCAAAATTTATAAACTGGCATTTCAGTTTCCTTAGGCTAATAGTTATTAGGGCGAATCCATTGCTTGCCTCCTCTAGAATGGGAACTCTATTCCAGACTCAGATTCGACAGGTTTTAGAAAGCTTCATCAGTAAGCCAATTAAACTCTACTATTGCAAAACAGGAAAAGGTTCCCTTCTTTAAAAAAGACTTTACTTAAAGATATTGCAGCTTCGAGCACTAAACATTCCACCAATCTCTCTACACGGTCAGGAACCAAAAGGTCTCTGGTCCAGTCATTTCTTATCACTAACATTATGTTCACTATGCGATGGAAGATACACCATCAGATTATCACCAGTAAGAATTATTTGCAAATGAGAATGTGTAATTCAAGAAAATTTGTAATTCAAGAACCACAAAGAACAAAGCTATGTTCTAGCAATTACTCCAGAAACACCCTTAATTTATGGCATAAACCAAACTCAGAACCAATCCACATAATCACTCATCAGAACCAAACAAACAGGATTCACAATCACCACCCAACTTGCCTTTATCCAAGAACTGCATAATTCAACAAAAAGTAAACAATAGTAGTTGGCTTTTCTTTTACCAGCAATAGTAACTGGAGAGTTATCATCCTTGGAGTGAACTTGCTTATCATTGCTGCCACTACTGTTGCTGTCGTTGGTCTTAAACACTAGAGTGTCCTGCACTTTCTGGCAAATCCAACATGCTATCTGTACGGCTCTAACTGCAACATCCAGCTCTCTGGAGTATCTCTCCCCCCTGCTTCAGAGGAAAGACTCAACCTTTCGGGGTCCTCCATTAAAGGGTGTGATGGGCTTGTGCTGAAATTGGATGGGGAAGCGATCTTAAGCACATGTGACCTGTTCTTGGGTGAGCATACTGGTGGGCTGTGGCTTTGGGAGAAGAAAGAGATGAATCTGGCTACATGGTTGGACGAGAATTGAACACATCTCCCCTGTCGCAGCACAACTTGCGGGAGGTTTCCACCAATTCTCGGGCAACTGATAGGCATTTAAATCCCACCACTACCCAAAAGAAAAAGAAAAAAACCCAACAACAGAACTCCTCTCTCTCTCTCTCTCTTCTCTCTCAAAAACCCAACATCTGAACTCTCTCTTTCCCTCTCTCTCTGTCTGCTCTCTGTGCGTAGATTACAAGAGTGGTCGTCGTATGATGTGGTTCGTGAGGGAGAAGGGACGATGGGGGGATGAATATATAGAGGACAAAAAGACAAACCTCGAAAAAGAGAGAGAGAGAGAGAGAGAGAGATTGTGAAATCTTCTTTTCCCATTACACCTCAATCAACGCATCTTCTCCAATCAACTGGAAATAATTTGCTTCGAATCCCCCTCAATTTTTACACCATGACACGATGGTTTATCTTGCCCAAGAAAGCTGACTTTGTCCCACTTCCACTTTCGGGCAGTATGGAAGATATTAAAACAGGTTACTACAACAAAAAAATTAAAATTTCTAAGGTGGGTAATTCCTAACTTTTTAAAGTTGGAGGGCTATTTTGCAAAAGCACGAAATCAAAAGAACCCATAACTTCTTGAAATTATCAGGACAATCTAAGAAAGGTGCCGAAGGTTTAATAAGGTTTTTAATAATTGTCCTGATAATTTACGGACACTTTTTTGTTTTTTCCTTCTTTGGGTGAGCACCCAATTTATCACAACCTTCCGATCACAAATTGCATCGTACTACATGAGGCTTGCATTAACTCCATACATCGAATAATGACCTTTCTTAGATGGATTTGCATTACTTCATCAATTTTATCAGATTCATCGAAAATATACTTTCCATCAAACATTTAATATTTTCCTCCTTTAATTGGGGTTTTTCTTCTTAAACAAACATTCGTGATTGTATACAAGCACAATTGACGAGTACTTTCATGCATCGACTAGTTTACCTATTAGGTCGATAAAAAGAAATAGGGAGTCCTCAATAATCAACACTTTTTTTCCTTGATCCATAATCACTTCCTTGAAAAATAATCAATTTATTTTCTTAGCGAACTATATTCTTGTATTGCTTTCCCTTAGTCATAAACAACATGGAGCCCCAGATGACATTTGAAGTATACTAATGGAATGGTACTCATCATATATTGAGTCAAAAGAACAAGAAAAAGAAGGGCCAAAGATTTATTTTTCCTCTCTTATGTACCCTTTCCTTGAACTATATACTAGAGCACATCTGAGTGCATGATGGGAAAAACTTTTAGTATACAGAAAGTGGAATATTATGTATGAAATTACGAGAGGATTCTCAATTATGATTTTGCCCCCCACTGAACAATTATTATCTCCTCCCAAAACCTTTTGGCTACTGTGCTTTACTTGCATCACCATGAGATCATCCACACGTAATCTTGAGATTGAGTTCTAGCACCACTAAGCTTGATGCACATGCAAATCCACATGGGCTACCAAATAGGGAAATCAATCATTCACCTTTTTAAGTTTAGAAGAGATATTTCTGACTTCATTTATTTCACAAAAAAATTAATAATTTAAAAAAATGATCATTTATTTTGCTTGAAATAATTAATCAATGAAAAATATTTCATTATCGACGACAATTTATGTTTAAATATTTTTGTGAATGATGAAATTTGTGTTTGTCCGCTCATTTTTATAAGCGATACAAGTGGTTACTTTAAAAAAAATTAAAATTATTCATATTTTTTATGAAATAAACGCATTATAAGCAATTAAAGTTCTTAGTTGTGACATTTGACACACAATGTAAGGGTTGTCTTTTTAGGCAGGAAGGAATCACTCACTCCAATAATTGGTCATAAAAAGAGAATGACTTGGTTGGTGGTTCATGTTCATGTGCATGCTCATGCTCATATTCATAAATTGGAGTGGATAGATGCAACTAAGAGTCAAGCGCATTATCATGCTATTAATGATGATGTATGACTCAAACTAGAAACCTTGGATAAGAGAGATCATGTTATGTACTGTTTTCCCACTTTGGTAAGTTGTAAGTGCTCTTTTGTTATATATCCCGTTTCAACATGAGATAATTGTTTAAAAAGTCCTAAATTTATTATACGACAGTCAATTCGATCCCAAACATTTTAATTCCGTCAATTTAATATTAAATCATTTGACGATTTGTCAATATAGTCCTCCTAGGCAAAACTTGACTGAGAATTGTTAATGTAGATACTAGCCATTTTACATGGTACGGTTGACATTGATATAGACAAGTTTTGTAATATTTTGAATTTTTTTGAATTTTTTTGAATTTTTTCTTTTTTCCTTTCTTTCCTTTCTTTCCTTTTTTATATTTTTTTCCTCTTTCACTCTACCGGTCGGCCTTAGGGCCTTAGTGATGGCAGATGGAGAAAAAAGGGGGAAAAAAAAAAGAAAAGAAGAAAAAAAATCCAAAACTTTCTTTTTAAAATTGTACAAAAATTGTTGCTGGCATGGACAAGACCACGGCTTAGTATGGCTAATATTTGCGTTAGTGATTTTTGGGCAGATGATTATATTGACAAATTATCGAAAGATTTATAATTAAATTGGACAAATCGAAAAGTTTGGAGCTGAATTAGTCGGCACGCAATAAGTTTAGACTATTTGGATAATTTTCCTCTAAATACATGAGTTAAATATGAATGCATGAGCTAAGGGAGTGATGGTGCTTACATGCTTGGCATCTATAGGAACAACTTAATTCAGTTGCTACGGTATTAACCTCCAATGTATCAACCATATTTAGGCAACGATTTTGGTCAAAAGAGAGTCCCAAGAAAACAGAGCCCACAAGACCATTCACTTTTTCATAATTATAGTCAATGAGCTTTTGGCAACACGACATCCCTTTTAACACCTCGTTTACTCTCATGTAAAATATATATTATATATGTCAACATGACGAATGGATTGCGCTGCTTTGAGGCTACTAAAGCTTGTGGGACACATCTCAAATCGAAACTAACAAATTTCTTCAAATTCATTATCTTCTATCATAGTCCAATCACATGATGTTCTCATGGAGGTAAAACGCCTTTCTTATGAAAGCATCTCCTTCAAGAAAATTACCAGTGTAGATTTGCTGACCGCAGCCTTATGTGAGCATGACGCAGAGATTCACTACTTCAGGAAGTTGCAAGGGAATCCACTTTTACTGCCGACCCTTTATGCCTCGCCAATTGGCCAATCAATCGTGGGGCAGCCGCCGGTTTTGACTTGTAGTCAACCCGTTGGTTGCAATTAATTCCATTTTAACGGCTGATAATAATTGAATGTCATGTTAGTAATTTGGAATGGTTATTGATTGAAAGAATTATATTGAAATTTTGTAAAAATGTTTAGAGATATATTAATAAAATCAAAAAGTTTCCATACTATAGATGTATGATAAATTTATGACTGACCGAATAATTATCTCAACATAAGTATATTACTGATGCATTCTATTGCAGTGAAGATAATGTATAGTCTTATAAATCAGCCATCGGAAATTAATCCCTCCGAAAAATGAAATGGCAAGTAACAAAATTAGTGCACTCAACCCTCTAGTGAATCACTAGGCACCTTTAGCACATGGAAAGAAAAGTGGGGACATTTAATTTCAGGTAAAAGATTTAACTTTCACGTTCTATAAAAAAAGCATAAAAAAGCATGGTTAAAGTCTGAAAATAAGTTGAAAGTTGGAGCATGACAAAACAAAAAAAGAAAAAGAAAAACATCTAACGGATTTCGAGTTTAGAAATTGGAAGTCATCTGTTTTGATTTAACCAATTATGCGTGCTTATTGCCTTCTGTCGGGCTGCCTAAACATATCAAAAGGTTAAGTTCAATTGGTTCACAGGCCTCCAAGTTGCCAAGCCTCTATGTTTGTGTCCTAATCAATGAAAGTGATTCAAATGCACAGAGCAAGTAATTCATGGGACATGGTACAGGTGTGCCTATTTGTGCCACAAAGGATCTGTGCTTGAATCATTCAATCAAGTGAAAGCTTGAAGCCGGACTCCTTCAGTAACATCACTGCAATGCGCAGTGAAGGTTGTTATCTGATCTGCCACCTGGGTCTGCCCACTGACTGACGTGGGAGAGTTCCTTATAAATCTGGGAATTTCTCTACACTTACCATGTAGTATCTCCACTGAGTTTTCAGCCATCAGAAACTTCAGTAGTCATGCATAAGTGGAACCTTAATGATTTCCATTTTTATCTGACAAGAAAGCACACTATAATTCAGTAAACCGACTAATGATATGTATTTTTACTTTCATAAATCAGATAAGCCCCAAATCAATACTTCAATGAATGATCAAATCGTACATGAGATTATTTTGATCAGACCGTAGGTGAGATTATTTTGTAGTTGATGTGGGTGGGAAATCACTCGAATTTGTGTTTCGCACTTAAGACTTCATCTATATCCATCTATCGAGTGCCGGGTCGTCCATGCCACGAAGTGGGTTTTTTTTTTAACATCTTCTATGACAGTTCTTGCATTCAGATTCATGAACCCATAATTGTCTCAAAGCTAGTGGAGAAAATGCCTAATGCATGAAAAGTTGGTAGCTAACAGAAGGCTCTGAATTACTGAGCTGTCCTTTCAGCTAGCTGATTTTCTTGACAATTTTGGGTTGAGAAGTCCTATCCACGATCATGTAATCATGACGAGAAACATATCCGCATTGAGCTTGAATCAATTGACTCAATGTCTTACACGTTGTTCAGTTAAAGCTACAGCACTTACCTAAAATGGAATCTACCGTAGTTAAAACCAAATGTAAAGAAACGTTCTGATCTGAATTGAAGCCACTGGAAACTAAAAAAGGTGCTTGATGAAGGGGTTTGACAAAAGCATCCCACATAGGAAGAAAAATGTGTCTTACGTTGACCTTCTTGAAAACTTTCATCACAAGTATTCACTGTCCTAAAAAAGAAAACTGATGACATGACAAATACTACTTTCATCGCACCCATTGTTAACCATTTGGAACTGGCTTAGTAATTAAAGAACGGACATGGCCTGTATCATGAACGAAACTTCAGTTCTCTGCTGCAACGACTACGAAGTGCATGAATTATTCGTGAAAGTTCTTACTCATGTCTTACCTGATTAAATTAGGGCAAAAAATGCCTCATAAACTCTAACTTTCCTCACTTAAGATGAAGCTCATCATCATAAACAAAGGAAGCATCATTGCACAAATCTTTTATGAATTATCATTTCACTTTCAACATGTACAACAAATGTAGAAGTTAGAACGTGATGCTCTGGGCTTAATGAAATTGCCTAGGTAGCATTTCCTTTCTTTAAAAGGAGTTCTAACCAACAAACTTTGTTCATGGTGTTCTTATCAAGAATCCTTTTTATGCAGATCGTCGCTGCAGTAGCTTTGAATAAAAAACACTCGGTAGTATTTTTATAGCTATTGATAAAAATCCAAATATACATCTTTAACTTACCGATCGGCCACGCATCGGTTTATTCAATTCTAAGTTGATAATGACAGCTTACTAACACGTAACCGACCAATTTCATATTGCTATCAGATATTGAGATTTTTCCATTCACAGACAACCAGTCTGGGATTTGGACAACTTATTTCAATGACTTATCAAAATTTGCCCTAATTTTGCCTATCGCCCTGCCCTAACATCCTCAAAGCTGCCCATTCATCAGACAACTGGAAGATGATGGCAGATGAACAAGAAGCAAAATCTCATGGTTCTTTCATTTGTTGGGTGATTAGCAACTGCAACTACCTAAAGACCGCACTTCCATATAATAAAGGGGAAAAAGAATCATACAAGCTGGTCATCAGAGAAGAACTGATACCGCTACAATTGTATCTATCCATGTATTTCCCCATAACCCGGACACCAAGATGCGAAAAAAAAAGCCAAGTGCACATATGGAACAAACTACCTTCAACAATTTCATTTTGAGCCAAGAGCGAATGACAACTTGGGCCGCAATTTGTTCTTGCCCAACACTTTCATCTGATTTAGCCGTTGCTCCTCCTCTTCCTGTTTCTTCCTCCGCAAAGCCTCCTCTTTCTGCCTCTGGAGCTTCTCCAGCTCCAAATACCGTTCCTCTTCCCTCCTCTGCTGCTCTAAAGCTTCCTTTCTCTGAGCTTCTTCTACTCTCCTCCTGTTCTCCTCCAGCATCCTTTCTAGTTCCTCTTTCTCTCTTCGCGCTTGCTCCTGCAGCCGGGAGATTGTTTAAGCTCCAAGAAAAGTAATAAAATAATAAGATCAACACAGTTACTTTCAGACTGGGCCCTCCAAAGGAAATGAAGCAGAACAGCTTGGATTTCCGAATTATCCTTCTGGCCACAGTTCCTTTGCTATTTATGCAATAACTACAAATTTGGCTCAAAATCTATCAGAGGTTTCAGGAGATCATGTTAGCATATCTTGAAAATGCCGTCTATCAAAGCAAGAAGATTCTAAAAAACATAAGAGCAGACATAACTGCAAGAACAACAAAGCTAGTAAAAATGAATACAAATCTGATGAGTAATGATACGCTTCTGCATTTTGACTACGTGATGGCAGTAATTCATCCTCAAATGATCCTAGAGATAGGCTCGGTGATATACAAAAGACAAGTCCAGTGAACTCTACCTCCTTTTGTCTGGCCTGAATAAGGCCAATTTCCTTTTCTTTTTCAAGCTGTGCTGCAACTTCATCATGAAGCCTTCTCCGGCCTTCCTCCAACCTTCTTTGTACCTCTAGTTGGATCTCAGCAGAGCTCAAGCTCTCTTCCACTTTCTTCTGGATAGCTTCCTCTACCCTCTTAGCAGTTTCCTCTTCGATTAATTTCAATTCTGCCTCACGCTGACGCCTATAAAGAAAGAGAAAAGTCAACCAGGAAAAAATGAACACCCACCAAGAGCAGAATGATGTGACGAAAAGCTCAAACGAGGAAAAAAATAACCAAATTGGTTTTCCCACATTCCATGCTTCTTTCCTCATTTTATTAACTCAACTATTTCCAATCTGCAATAAAAGTGCAAGCTCACCATTATGACAGCAAAGGCACAACAACGCATGCTTATGTTTTAAAGCATACCTCTAATTGATTCCAGATCCAAATAAATGAGATTCAAAACTGGAACAGTAGATAAACGAAGCACCCATCAAATACTAAGAACTTGACTTAATAGCAGTATCTTCCTCCAGAAAATCCTGTGGAGAAGAATGTCAAGTAACATGCCGCAGTTTTAATCCTACTCAGTGAAATTCTTCAGAACCTGCACTAAAATACATTTTAGAGGAAAGATCTGTGGAGGCCTACATTGACACATTCTTCTGCTTTGCCACAAAAGGCACTGATAGATAGATGGCTAGAATTCGTAACTCCATAGTGAAAAGAACCGTTAGGGAAAATCCTAAGCTCCATCACAACACAGCAGAAACATGACAGGCGAGATGACTGAATTAGAAACCACCTACAATCCCCATGAAGCAAAGCATATGTAACGAATGTTCATACACTCCGTTCTCAGTCTACACTTTTGCTATTTGCTTGTGGCTCCCACTGAGCATCCAATGCTCAATACGCACAGCAATGGAGAACTATTTCAGACAGCTAAATTGCTTTAAAAAGATAAAAGTAATGACGATTGACAAGCCATCTCATTAAATCAGTATGAAAACACAGTAAGACATCTAAATCAAGATCTTGTCAAATCACTGACTCAATAATTAATTGCAGGCTAAACAGAGCAGATAACAGACTGCTGCTCAAATAATGTGATGACCACCACAAAGTGGAATAACTGAATGAAACTTTGTTTAACAATCATATGCACACAATCCATGTCAACTTAAACAAACAATAAATCCAGGAAACATGATGGGATAGGGTGACAAGAACAGATAGCAATTTAACAATCAAGCAACTGTGCCTTATTAACTACCCTTTTCTGATTAACAAAGCCCTACTATCTTTATAGGACTGGATGATTTGATGATTGTAATAGTGTAAACCTAGTGCATGAACTTCGTTTTCTATTTCCAGATCACAATTGATGTTAATGCCATTTGAAATCTCCCATATACCAGAAGAATATGAACCCCACTACTAAGAGCTTCACTAAAGTAAGCATCAGTGCCAAATGCATTACGTGTGAACTGGCCGTTTCCTCATTAGCTTAAGCTGTCAGAAAATGCGTCCACAATGTATTTACCATATATTGTAACATTGTATGTTGACACTTGTACATGAGAACAGGTAACTTGATGCATATACATCAATCATTAATCAAGGAACAAACAGGAATAATAGATATAATCGCTCAAGAGAGAGTACCGAGCATATCAAACATATATTGCCTTGTGAATTGACCATTCATCCCAAAAATTCATATTAAAGTGTCTACAATGCTTTGCGTATCAATTATAGAATCCCCAGAAATAACCTCATAATTGTCACCAACTCATAGTCAATGCAGTGATCATACTTTCAACTCCTTTCTTATGGAAGAACTCATGCCCTAAGGCCCGCTCATAGCACTGCTACATAACTAATTCAGGAGAGAGAAAATTTTGGTTGTTCTTTAATGTACATGATCTTTTGTCCCCATAAAGAATGTCTTCTCGCAAATAATAATACATTAGAATGCACTTTCTTGACGTCTCTCGAATTTGAACACTGAAAAGTGACAATGAACTAAGGCATGATCAGCGCCAACTCAAGAATAAACTATCAACTCTTAAATTATGTAAAATTAGTCAAAATTGGATGAGCTGGCCCTCAACAGCATTCCAATGAAAAGTTAAATTCAAGATACTTTCTTAGCAATGTACAAATGCAAATACCTCTAGTTCTTGTGCTTCTAGTTCTTCACAGACAAATCTTCCATAAAATTAAGTCCTCAAACAATTCCATTAATAAAAATAAAGAAAAAAAGATCCATCAATGAGAAATAACCATAACGAATTCCCAACAAAATCAAAAAACATTTGTTCTAAACATGGCTCATATACGTATGAAATAGAAAAATCCAAGTCCAAGCCATTCTTCCCCTACTGTATGATTAGGAAATGATATATAAAGCTCTCCCAAGAAAGAGCATATTCTAACAAACAAATCCTTCAATTCCACCACACCAACCCCCCCCCTTCAAAAAAAAAAAAACCCAAAAAAAAAAAAAAAAAATAACAACTCTCATCCAGTTGGATAAAAAGATCAAAAGGGAAAGACCTAGCAAAATGAAAAGAAAGAAACAGAGGGGAAAATCAGAATTAGAACACAGCAGAGAAACATAACTTGACTCAGATCTACCTTTTCCTCTCTTCTTCTTCCTTTCTCAATTTCTCAATGGCACTTTTGCGCTCCACAGACCCAAGGCTTGGACTAGAAGAGCTATGAGTAGGAGCCAATGAGGGACTTCTACTCTTTTGCCTTCTGTAGCGCTTTGGGGTAGGGGAGCGGCTTTTGTGACGCCTCACTGTTGGAGAACGACTCTTGCGTCGCCGCGGAGATATAGAACGACTTTTCCTTCTGTATATTGCAATAGAAACTATTCAGCAGGTAATACAAGATTACACATTAAATATTCTCATGCATATCAAGTCAGCACCAAGAGACAATAAGCAGGAAACGTTTACAGTTACCTCAGATACTGTTAAGAAGCTCCATCTTTTATCACATGAAGCTAAAGTCAGAATCGAGCAACAAAAGCACACTGACCAGCATTCATAACCTGCCGACCTCCCACAAGATAGGATCAAATTGAATTTCCTTAATATCACGAGGAATGCTATGCGTCATCTTGTTTTCATTACACTGTCTATTGAAGCCCTGAGGTCTATCTAAGCTTCCTGTTGATTTTCAGTGTAGAAGCTCCCAAAACCAAATACCCACCAGCCAGATCATGAACATTCACCAAATTCTTTTGTACTCTTTAAAGACTCAGCTTGGTCATCGGGAAGTAGGTACGGACCAGGTAGAGTTTCGAAGCCCATACAGAGAGAAGGTCGCAACTTAAACCCAAGCAGCCAAAATTTAATAGTCAAGCAAGACTTGAATATCAAGTTTGCGTCTGCTCAAAAACTATGCCCACCAAATTGTACAATCAAGTGGCATAAACTCACTCATGCAGTAAGTTACATGCCGAAAATTTCTAAGGACTGCATCTTCATATCAAACCTTTTTCATGTTTTCACTAGAACATCGAGTCATGTAACGACTCTTACCTGACAATATGCATCAAATTTTTCATATTGCAATGCCTCAGCTTACATCTGATAATAAAATGATACTCACATAACATCTACTTTAACATCTCGTAGCATCAAGCATCCTTCACATTCGGAGCTAAACCACATTCAGCAGAAATATGGGTGAAACAGCAACATCCATAGAGGAAGGATGTGCCTTGCGCAGGCCAAATCGATGTCTTTGCATTTCATTTCAGCAAGAGTTACACGAATGCCGCTTTCTTTCTTACAACTGTTAAAATTAAATTACGCCAAGATATAAACGGGATCACCTGCTATAGGAATAAGATGAATAGGGAGATCGGCTTCTGTCTCTTCGACTCCTGCGGCTATACCTATGCCCCAAAGGAGAAGGTGAACGCCTTCGTCTATATGTAGGTGAACGAGACCTTGATATATCGCGAGGCATCTCCACCAATCTTAGCTTCACAAGAAATCAACCCAATATGAAGTTTCCTCTATTAAAGCTCAATAAAGAAACGGCTCTCTCCTGCAATGTCAAAGCAGTTGAAATTTACTTATCAAAGACAATAAATGTCAAAATAGTTCAGTAAGTGAACAGTTTGCTTCATTGAGAAGTGAATCCACAAGACAAAGATACAGGTTCCAGCCTATTTGCCCACACACCGAAGAAATTCATCAGCAGCAACCACAAAAGTGCAGGTGACACGAAAACCTTTCCATTTTTAACTAGCGGGTGACAAAAACCCTCCAAAAGTTTCTTAATGGCACTCGAAAATCGATGCCAAGACATCATTTTGCGCACGAATTAGGGCATTGAAGGAGCTAATTTGGCTCCAACCATACAAAACCATGTAGCAAACAACATAGGCAGAAAAAACACCACCACAATCATTCTCTTCCAGAAAAAAATCTCATGGCTCACGGAAAAGCACAAAACAGCTCAAACATCTCCAATCACCATCTAATCAGCATCTTGCCTCAAAACCAACGCTACCCAAATTCATGCACGTCACTGCACTCCCGAAAGGTGGAGACTTTAACGGATTGGACAATCGAACAACAAAATCAACACCGACCCAGATCAATCCAGAACCGACAAAATCAAAGTTCAACGACAAAGAACGACGAGCACGATCGTCGCACAACACGGCCGTCGAGGTCGTCCCGCGCGATTGCAAGATGAGGTCACCAATTCGACCTAACAAAATTACCAGTCGCAACAACGAGGAAGATCCAGCGGCGGCCGATCGTCTCATGTAGAATCCCAGAGAGAGAGAGAAGAGAGAGAGAGAGAAGAGAGAGAAGGAAGAGCTGCAAGAGGAACGGATTGGCCTACGAAGAATCGGAGCATGCAATGCAAAGAGAGAGAGAGAGAGAAAGAGAGAGTTTGGGGCTTTTTTGGAGGTCACAGGTTGAACCCCTGGACGAATCTGGGGAGGGGCGGCTGAAATCCCTTGATCGAACCGGTTCGCTACTGAACCGGTTTAGTCATAGCTTTTCGAACCGGTCGTCTCGGTTTTGAGTAGGATAGAATATGAAATTCAGGAATTTTATCATATTTTCAACCATGTTTGATGAATTGCGGTAATAAGATTGGGATTTTTTTTGCGTGTGCAATATATGTAGAAACTTCATATCAATGTAAATGATATTATTCTTGACATCGGTATCTCCCCACTCCAATAAAGATAAACATAAAAAAAATGAAAATCCGACTAATTTTCAAATTTTCATGTTAATTGTTAAAAAAGAGTTATCAAAAGACAATCTTGTGCCCGGATTGTTCGGCCATGTCAAAAGCACGCCAGCCAAAAGAAGTGCAATCTAGATCTTTAACAGGAGTTTGTAAGCTTTGCTAAAAAAAAAAAAAAAAAACAGAAGTTTGTAAGCATAGGGTGACAACATCTCTTTAGGCCCCCATGGTCCTCTCAATCTCTAAAAGACGTCAAAACCATCATTACAATTCAACTGAAGAAATAGCACATGTTGTGACATAGAGTTTGCATGTGCACTAGACATGGTCTATCTTTATTGAGACAAAATCTTTCACAAAAACCACCTTTGACACGATAATGATATTTAAACACACAACCCTTCAATTAATAAGAGAGATAAGTGCACTAGAAACCTTAAAACTTATCGAGAAAGTGCAATTTTTGAAAGTTTTAAGATTTGATTGCACTTTTGTAATAGGTTTTAGAACCTGATTATACTTTTTAAAATCTTTAAGGATCAATTGTACTTTCATTACAAAATTTTGGAACTTTCAATGCACTTATCTCTTAATAAGAAATACCACATCTATGTAGTTTGCAGCTTTGGAAAAAAAAAACATTATTTGATGTTGTTCAACATCATAAAACAATGAAGGGACTGCACAATAGACCTAATATTTACAGGCATCATTAACCAAGCTAAGAAACCATTATGCATTTCAACTCACATAATAAAGTTATGTACATCTATCCATCCTTAGTTTTTCCAAACCATTTAAGTCATGCTATTAATGAGGCTATTAAGATAATCTAAGCAAGCTTGGTTTATAACAAATGTGTGATACTTCAATGTATGTTTATGGTAGTGCCTTTCAGTAGTAGGGTACACCATAATCATACATGTCATGTAGTTTTATCTCTTCTAACATCAAAATGCTATGAATTTTTTTTATTATCATGATCCATATTTACAAGACAAAAAAAGGGAGACATTAGGCGAGTGTAGACTCCTAGATTTAGATGATGGCAAAATCATTCAAAGCCCCACTACATTTCCTTCTCAAACCAACGAAGCTATTTGAAGAGATAATAATATGAGCCTAAAATTGAAATGGGAAAATTCTCACAAGTTCACGCTAAATTAATTCATTTTTATTGCTGGAAATGCACACGAAAAGTATTGCCAACCCTTTCTCACAATTTTGCCACTAAAAAACCTGAAATTGCATAACGAAAATGGTAAAAATCTTTCTTGATTCATTGCTAAAGAACCCAGAAATGCACAAATAACTTCTAGCAATCAATCCATATTATTGCCAAGTCTTTCTCATCTTCTCAACCCAAAGAAAATGAACTCTCAATACCAACTAAGGTGTACAATCTAAACCTTAAAAGGCAAAGAGCTTATTGCAGCATCTCGAACCACACAATCGACCACAACAAGAAAGGTAAATGGCCTACGGCGACATCGACAAGATAGATTAGCTAAAAAATAACGAATCTAGTGAGAGAGAAAAAGTGTGATTGTTCACCTTTGCGCTCGAGCCTCTCGCTGCTTTGGTGAACCTTCGACATGAACTTTGTTGGGGTGGTGGACCAAAGGAATGGATGAGAAAGTGAGAATAGGGTTTTTGAGAAAATAGCTTTTATACCATAGAAATAAGAAATCTTATCTACCTTTCTTTCACTCTTACATACGATATTTTCATCCACGTTGGATCCCACTTTTGTTTGGTCTTATCCTACCTTGTATCGCAACCAAACACAGGATCTTGCCTTAATTCTAGTCACCAAACATCGCCTTTAGTTCTAACTTTTTTTGCATGTATTTAAGTCCTAATACCTTCACACTTATGCATTTTGGGACTTCCTTAAAGTTCGTCAATTTTTTGTAAAAATCACATGCGGGCTTTTTATTTTATTTTATTTTATTTTATTTTATTTCATGTGGTTGTTAACATGATGATGGAGGCTATTCGAAGATGAAACGACGTTGTTCAAATAGTGCCATGTATTTGACACAAAAAAGAATAGTGCCACGTCAAAAAAAAAAAAAAAAAAGATTAAAATTCCAAATAAATTGAAGGCTAAAAAAGGAAAAAAAAAACTTGCAAGTGTTGTTTTTTTTTTTTTTTTTTTGTGGCATCACCTCTCTTAGACATCACGCGGGGAGGGGCGTGTGCCCAATAATGGCATAGATCTACTCGAGGGGTTGGGTTGTTGGTCCCTAGTGAGGGCTTGCCATTTTCATCTCGACTCAGATAGGGGAGAAATTGTTGGCCCTCCTGAACAAAGGGGAAAATTATCAAAAAATTCCTAAATTTATTGTAATTATACAAATTCAGTTTATTGGTCAATTTTTGAGGCGGACGATATCGATTAAGATAATTTTTAATGATATTTTATTTTTTTAAATTTTTTATTAAATTCTTTTTTTTTTTTTTTTTTTCCTTTTCTTCATTCTTTAGCTTTTTTCAAGAAGGAAGAAGGGGAAAAAGAATAAGAAAAAAAAAGGAACAATAAAAAATTTAATAAAAAAATTTGCCAAAAAAAAAATATTATTAAAAATTTCTCATTATTTCCAATCGGTGAAAATTAGCTAAATGAACTTGACACAATTGCAAAATGTTTGGGATTTGACAAAAAAAAAGTTTATAACTCAATTAACATAATTACAATATGTTTAAAATATTTTTGGTAATTCTCTCGACACAAAGTGATTGAACGTGATAGAGTTCTTTGAGCACAACTCCTCCCTCAAGACCCCTCTCTCTTTCGTCTTTCTATGTTTTCCTAAATGTTCACAAAAAATTAAGAAAATTTCATTAAAAAGTGCCACGTAGATTTCTTGTCTTGAAATTAATATGGCTAACGTGAGGATTCAAATGTCAAACCTCAATAAGTTTAGGATTTAAGTGATAGGTCGACCTAAATTTAGGACTGCTATTGTCATTATCCCTTTCTATTTCATCTTAACCGGCAATTTTCATACTAGAGTTTGATAAACCTACTCGTGTGCAAAAAATAGAAGTGGATGGTTTGTGTAGTGGGTGAATGGTAGCAACTATCCTTACCCAATTAGCTAAAAATAATTTTAAGAAAGTAGAAGTTTTACATAAGAAGCAACAGGTTGAAATTTTGTAATCAAAATTGTTTACAGGTTACTGCCATAAATTGATAGCTTAGCTATGTGAGAGCTTACCCTCGAAAATTATTTCCTTTCGTAGGTCAGAGGTGCAAATTCTGCTTATTTGGAATTTGAACTTTGAGCCAGCCTACATTACTCTTATCCAATTGGTATTTTGGTAAAGGTCATGGTGATGACCTAGTCCATATTGTCCATATTGTTCATGGTTTGTTAGGATTGATGCAAACATTGAACATGAGAGATCCACAAGCTAGACATTTTGTGATGGGATGTGGACTCTATCATAATGCCCACATCAGTCAGAAATATTAGTCACCTCATCTTACAATCATATTTTCCACATCATTTTACTCTTCAAAACTTATTAAAAAAAAATGCGGTTAGAACTTTTGCAAATTGTGCAAAGTGATTATTGAAATTTTCTCATTTGAATCCTTGAATTGTGTATTTTATTTTCAAATTGGTGTCCTTTAAAGATTTTGACAAATTATTTCATGTCATCCCTAAAATTTTATCAATTGGATTCTTGAACTACATATTTTCTTGCTAAATTAGCCAATGTCACATCGGCATCCAATAGGCAGGCATCGCTCGGTGAGACTGGCTGAACCCTAAACGTGCTCAAGCGACGATGTGGCCATCCTCTCTACATCTCTTTCATTATCCATTTGTTGCAATGAGGAAGGGACCGTTGTCTCGTTTTCTCCCCCTGTGCACTTCCACGGCTGCTTGATGTTCAGCACGACTTTCATCGCATAAATACTGAAAATCTCTTAAACATTCTACACTTTGCTAAATTTCATCCAAAGTTAGGTACTGCAAACTTGATTACAAGCCCCGTATGAGCTAGGTCTCTGCTTTTGTCTTTATGTCGGGCCGAGAGAAAGTGCCTTGCATGCAGTGGTGAATGGCGAGGGCCGCCACCTCACCTAGGCACGACAACGAAATGCAAACCTAGCCAATCTTTGCGCGCGTTTGTATGCATGTCTTTTTTGTTTTTTTTCCCCATGTTAATCTAATTTGTTAGATGTGATGGACACTTATTGGTTTAGGGTTTGAAGTCTATGCAGAGTTTATACTGCGTATGAAAGATAAAAGAGATCGACCATAAACAATGTAGTCTCACGTCTTCTATAAGGAAAACACTTTGGATGGGAAAATGCGTAGAAATCTGCTTATGAAAGATACTTTTTTTTTTTTTCATGAAATCGACCTTTTGGATTCTGCAAATAGTTTGTAGGCTAAAACACATTTTGTTGGTGATTGTCATCCAATGGAAAAGGAAAATTTTTAACTTAAACTGATCATCTTTGTCATCATAAATTTGAACTTTTAGTGAACCTCTTCACAAAAAGTCGAAACCTTTGCTTTTGCCACAATTATAACAAAGACCGTGAACAATTATAACAAAGACTGTATCGCAACTTGCACATATTTACTTATGGATTTTGCTTTGTCAAATCTTGATTGATTTTTTTTTTTAATTCCAAAAGCAGGTATTGCTTTGCCTTTCTCATGTTCTTAAGTTAATTGTCGTGTTGCAAGTCATGTGATGAATGTAGTTGGATAGTACTCTACTTACGGGTGATTGGCAGACGGAAATGGTATGTTTGGACAATACTCTTATATGTAAAAGCTCAATTTGTCTATCTTTAGTTTGGTCCGGCCCGAAATTACTATTTAAATGACATGTGATGGGCAGTCTTGGACAACACATTAAGCCCAACCCGTGGATCCAATCCGGTCGAAGCACGCCCACTGATCACCTTTTCCGTTATGCCAAAGCTTGAACTTTGTCGTAGAGAATCCTTCTGGACCAACCTGAGATGTCCGTCATCGACTCCAAGGATCGGATACTATATTGTATCCGTGTCATGCTGTGAAATATTATAATTTGCGAACTTGACAATAATACATGTTTTGAAAGCTGCAGTGTGGAAAGTTGGGGAGTGAGCTGTTACTGGTTTTGTCTTTTTATCATCGAACGGTCATCCATTCCAAGGATCGGATACCCGAAGATCCACAGAGGGTCCCCCACAATAATTTATTCTCCAAGATAAACTTTCCCAAAATGCTTTCACAAATCTCTCCAAAAGATAAACCTATCCTCTTGAACATGGTGAAGGTGCAAATTAACTTGGAAGATACCAGCAATTGATCCATATATTATTTCAAATTGGCCTTTAAGGCCACAAGCAAAGTGGTAAAAGTACAATTGACGCCAGAAGTAGACCCACCAGGCACCATGGACATTGAATCATCCTCCACCACCACATTCTCAGCACGACCAGATCTCCCTATCTCAAGAAGGATGAACCTTGTGAGATGAAATCCCCTTCCAAGCAGTCTTCATGGAAGCAGTGGCCGAGTTGACCGCAGCCTCAATGTACTTCTTGGCGGCCGCCGTGGCCACCTTCTCCATCATGTTCCCCATCCGCCTGGCCTTCTCCGCCGTCTCCAGTAAGCTCTCCATCTCCTTCTTCGCCATCTGGTCCATCTCCTCCTCGAACCGCCGCATCTCCTCCATCGCATCCTCCATGGCCGAGTCAAGTAGGCCTCAGCCCGGTCCACCTCAGCCTCGGCCGCCTCGGCCTCGGCCAGGAAGTCGAACTCCGCGGCCGCCCACGACTTGTAGGCCTCGACCTCGAAGAGCCTCATTAGTTCCTCAATTGTGGCCGGGTCGAAGTTCTTGTCGTGGAGGGATTGGTCGGAGAGGAAGGTGAAATGGTTGAAGAGATCATCCATGGCTGCGGTCTGCGTTAAGAGTGAATAGTGAGAGGAGGAATTTGCAGATCTAGAGAATAAAAAGTTGGGAGCGATAGGACAAAGATGATCGTATTAAAAGGGTGGGTGGTGGGGTTTGGCTTTTTGTGGAATAATAGAAGCCACTCGTTGGCAACTTTTGAAACGTACATTTTTTTTTTTTTTTTCATTTTTCTCTTTTTGCGTCATCCATGGACATGGCCATGGAAAAGTCCTCAGGAAAATATATAGGATTTTAAGTTGAATTTTTTTTTTTAAAATACAAATTACATTTAATAAATTATAATTTAAAAATCAATTACGAAATAACCTTGACCAAAATAGTGTTTACATAAGTTATATTTACAAAATATTTATTATTAAAAAAAAATCGATCGGTAAAAAGCAGAATCGTTGGCAATTGTTGCCACATCGACGCTAATGGTCGTCGTCTGAGGTTGTTAGACCTCAGGCGGCCCCCAGAGACCACCGATGAGGGCCACTTGGGGTTGGACGACTGGCGGCGACCCAAGCGAGACCCTCGCCTGAGGTCGCGTGGCCTCGGCAAGGGCTGTTGGTGGTCGGGCGACCCTTGGCGAGGGTTGCGTGACCCAACCGAGACCCTTGCCGAGGTTGTTGACCACAAGCGAGACCCTTGCATGAGGTCACGCAGCCTTGCCGAGGGTCGCTTGAGGTTGCGCGACCTCAATGAGGGCGTCGCTTGTGGTTGACAACCTTGGCAAGGGTCTCGCGTGACCTTGACGAGGGTCTCGCTTGTGTATTGTGACCCTCGGCGAGGATTACACAACCATCGCCTGGGGTTGCGCGACTTAGATACCGCCGAAGATTGCGTGATCCACTGGCGATTGTCGTCTTGGTCGTTGTAACTATCACCGGCCTCTCTCTAGTTTGTTGCCCGCCCTCTGCAGCCCTTCACAATCCAGATGTTTGCCTCAACGAAGAAGATGAACGGTAGAAACAAGGACAAAACCAAGGGCTGAAAGCCCAAGGCATCCCAAGAGGTGCCTTTTCAGAAGGCCAGCTTTTTCTTAATGGAGTTTTTAAAATCTTTTCCAAATACCTAATATTTGGCTAAATGCCTTTAGGTGTCCAAAGCCCATTAGAAATGCAGGTTCCAAATGTACCCAGACTTGACCATCTGTATGTCGATAGAATACCCGGCAAGTACCATGAAGCGGTTAAGTCTGGCTTTTCGACTGTACCAGCCGGCCCAGCCTCTACTTTTCGTAGGAAATTATGAAATTCTCCGATAAACCACGTTGACAACAGTCGGGTTATTGCTCGGCATCCCCGTCCTTCCAACTTGAGGCATGGATTCAAATTACCAAATCCGTCCATGAGCTGTCTCCGATGTTCGCTCAATACGCACAGGATGGGAGGACTGTCACATCCGACGGGAATTGGCTAGATGCTGAGCCTCGGACACTCGATTGACATTAAAAAACAACAAGAACTTGAGATGTGTTGCCCCACTTTGCGGTGCTTCAAAAAAGCAAAGGACGTGGAAAGAATGGTCTTCATATTGGGCTTGAGATTGGGAATACATTCGTTTCTTAATCCTCATAACTCGAAGAGGGCTTTAGGCATCAGACCTTTGGAATAAGATCTCATCATTCAAACGAGGGATCGTCCTTTTCTCTTTCGTGTCTCGCATTAGGTGAGAAAGTTTATTGGATCCTTCGAACTTGACCGATATATTCCATAAATTTTCATTTCCGTATCAAAATCATTCTCCAATTACCGATATTCATAATATTAACAAGTAAGAAATTCTTGAGAAAAAAGATTCATTAGAAGTGAGTCGAAAAGGGGATATCCAAATGTATTTGTATTGGAAGTAGATCAATTTATGTTACTCAATACAATATAGAGGATTTATTTTGAATACTCATAACCTTGTAGATATAGGATTGTATAGGCAAATTCCCGATATGTGGCTGGGCTTAGCAATTAGCACAATGGATAAAAGGATCACGCGGACCTTCACAGTAAGGGTCCCGAGGTGGAGATTTTTTTTGTCGGGTAAGTCCCAAACTGCACAAAAGGCGTAACCCTAGAGGAACAATTTCTCTAGAATGGCAATGTGCCGTAACACCTTTTATATTGTAATTAACCAATACAAAATTGTTGTGACTTATTTAGGTGTCAATAGGCCGTGATCAACGACGATTTCTCATTCGTTGTTGGCGACCGAATTGAAATTACTCGATACGAGAATTGCTCTTTTTACGAGCTTTTAGATTGTATGATTCTCAGTGTTGAAATTAAAACTATGGTAAAATGCTATGAGGCGATGATTCCTTGATGGATTATCTAGACTACTACAGCAGCTCCAGCTCTATTCACCTTTTTGAAAATGTCAAAGCTTGACATTTATACAGGAGGAAGAGGACTATAGATCCACATGGCCTAATTTAATGAGAATCATCCGTCGATTGTCACATCGAGTCACAACCTACCGTGTAAATTTTAGATATTCATTGCGTACAACATTGAGAGCGAGAACCGAACAGTCCCTTTTAAATGGGAAATACAAGGAAAAAAAAAAGGCAAAAATGATAACGTTATTAATTTGGCATGTTGCGTCAATGTAATGAATATAAGGCTGTCGTGCCTTGGATTCTCTCAGGTTGTATATTATGGTGGACGCTGGATTTTTAAGCTCAATCAAAGTATGTTGCGATGATTTTTAACTCTTCAGTTTTAAAATTTGTAAGCTTGGTTTTTTACTTTTTAACATTTTATTCTTAATACAATACTAAATATCTCAGATGCTAGGATGTAAGTAGGCATTTTTCAGTCAAGTAAAAAAAAATCGTAATATTTAAAGTTTTTTTTTTCAATTTTTAATAAAAAGTAAAAGTTACATAATTTTCAAACCCGTCCAAATAAGTAGATCCTCCTTTCACATAGCCGCATTAAACACGTCGGCTACTGGTGATGCGTTTTCAGATTATGTGCATGACGATTTGTGTGCATCCTTAAAAACTAGAAGAGTTATGTCAAAAATTACGTTCATTAATTTCCTAAAATCCATTTTGTGAAGTCCCCATTTATTGTCGCTTTCCGAATATTAGGTCAACTGGACCCTAAAGTCCAAGTTAATATAGGATGGTCACATGCCACATAGGTAAGTGAAATTTTAAAAGGCTTTTAATTTGGAAAATTCATCTATCACCATCTCAGTATTTGATAATGTGCAAGGAAGAAATAGTACTAACGTTACTTTTTTTCCCCAATCATATATGAATCCTTTCTTTGATTAAGTGGTATGGCTATTTACCAACATGTGTTAAGCATTGAAAATATTTCCTAGTTTATTATTTGAAATGAACTTCGACACGAAATTTTAGAACATGGGGATTTTTATAATGGTTTTTGTGTATTGGAATTGAGCTTGAAAAAACCGATTTCATATTTTGCTCGTGTTTATTTGTCCCTGATTGTCGATTCATCTTCGTGTGTAAGGATTTCAGCAAGTCGGTTCAATTAATCCTCGGATCCTCTTGAAATGCAGTGGCTTTAAATCGAGTCTCGGATTATGGGATATGTTTGGGATTAGAAAATCCTATCAGGTCCTAGATGGATTTGGGATTCATATATTATATTGCATGCATTGATAATGAATGTTTGGTGTGGGACGATGCACATTGTTTGACTTAGTTATCTGCACTTTGTAGATGGTAATTGATATTTTAATATGTAATCAACATGCCTTTTCGTCATTATGTTACAAAATTTACTTAGTAAATATTCATTTGGAGAAAACCATAATTGAGAATGTTTTAAGTGACTATTATATTTCTATGTATATAAATAAATACGGTACGAGGTTAAATGTTGTTATTATGAAAAAGGGGCAAGTTCCCCCTGGCTTGAAGGCCTTGTCAAGTTCCCATTGATTATGATCATGAGCCTCGAGTCCCTAGCTCATGCCCTGTGAGCTCAAAACCATCCAGCCATGCTCGTGCACTCAGCTGGCTCAGTGCAATCGATTTGTATCTCGAAACTCCGACGAACTTGATCTCTGTTCAATGGTTAATCTCCAACCTCTGTTCAATGGTTAATCTCCGATTGGATTTTCTACTCCAAATAGAAACCCTTGTGATTGATAATCCTTAAATTTTCCATTTAAATCTAGTTAGATCCTCTCAGACTATGGAGGAAATTTGCTGGTAATTATTAGCAATTTTATGGGGTAAATAATTTATTAAAAAAATTATATCACGCCTCAAAGTCTGTTACATTCATTTTGAACCAATATTTTCCAATAGTTAAAAATAAAAATAACTCGAGATGTGTTGCCCCACTTGCGGTGCTTCAAAAAAGCAAACGACTTGAAAAGAATGGTCTTCATATTGGGCTTGAGGGTGGGATTACATTCGTTTCTTAATCCTCGAAACTCGAAGAAGGCTTTAGGTATCGGATCGTCAGAATAAGATCTCATCGTTCAAATGAGGGATCGTTCTTTTCTCTTTCGTGTCTCGCATTAAGTGAGAAAGTTTATTGAATTCTTTGAACTTGTTAGCTGGCATACTCAAAAAAATGTGGAAATGTTTTTTTTTTTTTTTTTTTCGATTTTTGGTCTAAAATTTTGATGGAAGTTCAATTTGATTAGATAATATTTGGGTCACTTGAAACACCAGACCAAAAGTGGGCAAAGAACTTGAGTGCCAGAGGCATCTTTGGTCCAACATTCCTCAAACCTAAAAGGAGACAATGGGGCAAGGGATTATTCACCATAGGTATTGAGGAGGATTGATTTGTGGTCCGAAGCAATTGCGGTGAGGTGAGTGACCGTGGCTTTCTAAAGCAAATGATGCCAGTCTGGCTGACATTTCGACTGGTCCATGGACCATTATACCTATCAACTGTTCAGAACACTCCGAAATGAATATGTTGGAGACATTTCGACTGGTTCTATGGATCCACCTGAAAACCGTGGTTCTCGATTTCAATTTTTCAAAATCAGTCATTAGCGATCGATTCTAAATTCGAGGGTGGAAAGTCCAACTTGGAACCGATCACCCATACTTACTAGTTAATTGTCATCAAGAAACTTGATGCTTCCGTATCACTTTAATAAATTTTACAGAATCTTTAAAGTAGATTATTTTCATTTGAAAATTGTGGTTGTAGGATGGTCACGCGGGGAACTTCGCATCTAGGAAACAAAAAAGAACGTAACGATAAAGCAAAATATTATCGTTTTTAAAATATTGACTGTCATAAAATTGGAGTTGAATCGATATTTAAATAGAGTGTTTCTAAATTACAAGGGCCTATAATTTATATTGTAAAATCTATGTAACAATTAAAGTATATTGCACTAGCATTTGCATTACTTTTTCATATTATGAAAAAAATTTCTTTATCAAGCTTAAGTAACTTAAGCATTCGACTCTCTTAGAGAGAACTGGATGGCTCTAAATATCATTTGCGTACAACATCTCTTCTAAAGTCTTGTATTAGTAAAGCTCAAAGGTTCTAATGGTGGAAGCCAAAATGCAATGCCAAACCAATTGAAAAGGACATTCAAGAAATCACAAAAATATTACAACAACAACAAAATTAATAATGGTGCATTTGTTTTGACAAAAATGAATCATTCGGAAAATATTATTTTAAAAATAATTGTTTGTATCACTTACAAAAACGAACGAATAAAAAAAAAAACTTCACCGTTCATGAAATTGTTTAAACATAAATTGTTATTGATAATAATAAAATTTTCATTAATTAATTATTTCAAACGATATATACGATTATTTTTTAGGGAAATATTTTCTAAATCATTTATTTTTTTCTAAACAAAGGCAATCTTGGTAATGTTATAAATGCTAGTTATCATCAACTTGACTAACTTACTATCTTCAATTTGTTAAGTAATCGCCCCTATTTAATGTGAAATATGGTAATATTTACTCAAATTCAATGGACAGATTTACTTTTTACAATAAGCATTCATGAGTCACTCAGACTGCATATGAAGTCCAAGTAGGATTCAAAGTACATGCTAGATGTCATCCAACCAGTGTGGTCTTAGTTTAAGTTTCTTCGGGAGCATTTTGAAAGTAAAATCTTAAATGTGGGTTCCGATTGCAGAATGCGTTATGCCTCAAATGAGCGAAATTTAAAATTTTTCATTTTTGACCGGGAAAATTACAATTGGCCAGATGGTTATTGATCCCCCCCCCAAATCCAGTATTTTGATTTTGGCATAAATCCCTCGATATTTTTAAAATTGACTTTCAATGTCCCCAGCACTGACTCCGACCAAAAGTTCACCTTAAGGTCGATCACATGACATCACGTGACCATGGGCGGTGAGGAGTTCAACGGCAATATCGTTTTTCGCAACGAGAGTTATATTTTCGCCCTGATGTTTCAAATCTGTCAGCATTGTGCTCCCCATCTTTTGAATCAGTTGCAATCATTCCCTGAAAATAATTGTGGAAAATGAGAGAATTAATTTTAATTAAGGAAAAATGATAGGGAGTGAAATCAATAAATAATTCTAGGGATGAGAGATTATAGAAATCATTTTCAAAGGGATATTTACTCTAATTAAAATGCTCAAGTCAATCTTAGGTGAAAATTGATTGGAGACCTAAGCAAGGGATCAAGGACCCCCCCCAATTTCTTTTTAGGTTTGTTTCATTTTTTAAAATTCTAATTGAAATCTTGTAATTTACCATTAGCATAAGGAGAAGACCGTAAAGAATTTTAAAAGATCACGAGGCATATTGCAAAATTTTGATACATCAAAATGTCATTTGTAATTACATAGCAAATTTCGAGGCAAAATGAAATTCTTGTCTTTAAAAGACAATGTTACCTTCAAGTTCTCTTGAAGATGGGTCATGTGACATCCCACGATTAAGTGAAAATGTAATTAGAGTCAATGATGAAGACATTGAAATCAATTTGAAAACAACAATGATTGATGCCAAAGTTGAGATGTTATGAGGCAAGTTGTGACATTGTCACAATTTGGAGGGCAAATAATAATATTCCATTAGTAACTTCATTTTAAAATAGTCTAACAAAAGCACCCATGTGAACATATAAGTGGGAATAAAGGGTAAGAGTTTAAGTTATTAGAAAAATAAACATAACATAAATATTCATTACATTTGGGAAAAAAAACAACCATGGGTGTTGAAATCGTAGCGTACTTTCAATCATGGCGAGCATCAATCGGGTCTAGGCGGTTTCTGGTTTAAAATATTGTAATTGGTTATAAATGGACAGTTTGCAATTCCTTATGTTGAACCAGTACCCTTATTATTGACTAGATTTTGGACTCTTGCAGTTGAGAATGCACCCTATTTACAAAGAGGAAAAGACATAAGAATCTTAAAACATAGAATTAGGAAACATTCAACTCTAAGAAACTCTATCTTGGACCCCTTCTCCTCATTGGTCCCATTAAATCATGTTTTGGCCCAAATTTCCATTTGTTTGCACAAATATCAAATGAATTTAATTGATTGAGGAGGTTTAAGGGGGGCTTATGAGTCGAGTGTGCAAAAGAACCAAAATCGCTTGGAACCGAATTGGATTGTTCCATTCGATTACTAGTTCTAGGTATGGACTCGCCCATCCAGACCGAACTGGTACACACACATATATAATTTTTATTTTTTATTTTTATGTAGAGCATCTATGTTCTCTTGAGGTTGATGTATTTGAGCCCAAAGATGACCAAAGTGAGTTTGATTCTAGCTTTGGGGGCTCTTCTTCTTTGTTTTTTTCCCTTTTTTTTTAGTTAGTGGGGGACTCCCTTAGCAATTCTATGGGCCAATTGAAAAATAGGGGAACCTTTTATGGGCGTTTTCCATGACTAGCAAATAACTTGAATGCTAGAGGTGTTTTTGGTTCAACATTCTTTAAACCTAAAAGGAGATGATAGGCCAAGGGATTATTCTCCATAGGTGTTGAAGAGAATTGATTCATCTTCTGAAGCAATTGCAATGAGGTGAATGATAGTGGCTTTCGAAAGCCAATGACGCCTGTTTGGGTTGGAGCTACGCCTATCAACTATTTAGATTACTCGAGAATGAATTTGTTGGAGATATCTTGAATAGTTCAATGGATCACTGGGAAGCTACAACTGTCAACTGTTTAGAATACCTTGGAATGAATTTATGCGGGACATCTCGATTGGTTCATGGCCCACCTGGGAACAATGGTTCTTGGTTCTAATTTTTTGAAATCGATTATTAATGGACGGTTCTTGGTTGCAAGTTGGAAACCACCCATCCTTGAACCGATGACCCCAACTCACACGTTAATTGTCATCAAGAAACTTGATGTTGCCCCATCACTTTAATAATTCAATTTTAGAGAATCTTTACAGTAAATTATTTGACAAAACTATATTCATTTGAAAATAGTGTTTGTTGGATGGTCATGAGGGAAACCATGCATCTAGAAAACAAAAATGTAAAGATAAAGCAAAATTGTTCTTGCTTTTAAAATAGTGGCCGTTAAAAAGTTGGAGTTGAATCGATATTCAAAGTGAGTGTTTCTAAAATACGAAGGCCAACTAATTTATATTGTAAAATCTATGTAACAATCAGAGTATATAGGACCAATACTTGCATTACTTTTTCATATTATGAAAAAAAATTCTTTATCAAACTTAATTAACTTAAGCATTTGGCTCTCTTGGAGAGAATTAGCTGGCTCTAGCACCATTTGAGCACAACGTCTTTTTCAAAGTCTTGTATTGGTAAAGTTCAAAGGTTCTAGTTGTTGGCGCCAAAATACAATGACAACCAATTGAAAAGAACATTCAAGAAATCACAAAAATATTGCAACAACAACAACGTAATAATGGTGAATTTGTTTTAGTAAAAATTAATGAGTCATAAAATATTTTTTTTAAAATAATTGTTTATATCGCTTATAAAACCGAATAAATGGGAAAAAATTTCACCATTCACAAAATTTTTTTAGACATAAATTGTTGTTGATAATAAAACATTTTTCACTGTTTAATTATTTTAGATGATAAATACGATCATTTTTAGGAAAATATTTTTCAAGCCATTTATTTTTTTCTAAACAAACGAAGTCTTGGCAATATTTTAAATGCTAGATATCACCAACTTGACTCACTTACTATCTTTATTTTGTAATTTAGTCACCTCTATTGAATGTGAAATCTGGTGTTATTTACTCAAAGTCAATGGGCGGATTTACCTTCCACAATAGGCATTAATGGGTCACTCGACCATGTATGGAGCCCAAAAAGGTTTCAAAGTACATGCTTGATGTCATCCAACCACTAAGATATTGGCTTAAATGGTAATGGAATTTGTTTCTCTTTTTGTGATCTTGGGGTAATTCTTTTTAGGAGCATTCCAAAAGTAAAATCTTAAATTTACCAAACTAATGTAGGGGAAACGCGCATTTAAGATTATCCTAGAAAGTGGACCAAGACGTGCGAAAGCAGTCCAAACACCACTCTTGGCGCGGAAAATAAAACCAAACCAGTCAAATATCATCCTAACGATATTTTAAAAGATTGGCGGGATGTTATAGAACTTAGAATAGTAATATTCGGAAAGAGAGAAGTAGGGTCGATATTGTTCCGCCATTGATTTAGTAAATTTTCTTATGCTCATCACATTATTTTCTAGCTTCATAATCCATAAATCCACCCTTTATCTGTATGAATCCTCAGCAAAATCATGTCATTTTCCCTCTCCTACATTTTTTTATTCCTTTTAATCGGCAAAATAATTTAATTTTACCCAATTTTCCAACAATTTTAACAGGAGGTAAAGCCACCAAGTCGTGGTAATTCAATCTCCCAAGCAAGAAAGTGACTAGATTGGAAGAACCTCTTGGAGGACGAGGATGAAATTGAACAAAAAAGGCAAAAATCCCGTGCCTTTTTCCTTGTACGCGAGTGATTTATAATCTTCTGTAACGGCCCCTCCATTTCTTCATCTTTCAACTTTTCAACCCTAAAATTCGACTGCTGACCGTCGCTTGTCGCCGCTAGCCGCTAACCGCCGACTGTCGTCACCAACCTCTGCCCATAGCCCATTGACTGCAAGGGGTGGTTGGCAGCCATGCGGCAGTCGTGCGATAGTCGTGCGGTAGTCGTGCGATAGTCGAGTGACTGTCGTGTAGCGATTTGGCAGCGGTCGTCAGCCGGTAGGCGGCTAGTAGTCGGGCGGTCGGCGGTGGCAGTCGATGGTAGTTGTCGGTCAATGGGGGCCGGCGGGCGGCGGGCGACCAACGGACGGTGGTTGGCAGCAATGGATGAAGGATCGGTTGACGAAAGATTAGAAAATTTTTTATTTTTCATTTTTGTTCCAAAAATAGAGAAGTAGAAAATTTCTACTTCTAATTTCTATTCCAAACCTATTTCTGAAATAGAAATCTATTTCAAAAATAGAAAAAACAGAATAATGTTACCAAACTGATTTCTATTCCGAAACAGGTTTGGAATAGAAAATTTGTTTTTGGAATAGAAATTTTGGTTTGTCATGCATCCCCTTATTCTCCAATTACAACTTCATATTTCTTTAGAAACAATAAACTAAATCTACTAATTTATTTGAAGAAATAAAAAATAATGATGAAAAAGAAGGTACATACAATCGGTTCCCTCTTAGAGTCGAATTGGATTTTTAGGGCGCGTATGATAAAATTTTTAATTTTCTATTTCTCTATATCCTGGAACATATTTGGGCAAACCGTTTGGTAATACAATTTGCTTTTTCTATTTCGGAACAGATTTTTATTTCAGAAATAGATTTGAAAAATAAATCAGTGGTGGTGGGGGCGGCGAGCTTCTTCCCTAACACAAGGGGAGGAGTTCGATTCCGTTACCCGGGACACGAGGGGTGATAGTGACTCACGTGCCTCCCCAGGGTTTACTCCGCCGTGCTTTGTCGACATATGGGGCTTCCCTAGGTCATAAAAGAAAAAAAAATCAGAAGGTAAAATTTTTAATTTCATAAATTGATTATCAATTTCTGACCATAAATTAATTTTGTCATGCACGCCCTTAAGAATTGGGGAGCCAGACCAATATCAGTTCGGGCGGTCCGTTTTGCATAACCCCGGGATGCTATGTCATGTCAATTTATTTAATTTTCCTCGAGAGAAGTAGCCGAGGAAGTAACAAATACTCAACGCTTGCCGAGAGACCACGGCATCAAAGGAGTTTGCCGAATTCTCAACCTAATCCTTCTTCTCTTTCTTCTTCTTCTTCTTCTTCTTCTTCTTCGTCTTCTTTGCGAGATCCGAAGCCCGATCCGATTGGAGCCGACCCGGGTCCGTACCCGCTTTCTCCATCTTCTTCTTCCTCTTCTGCTTCATCAATGGCGGCGAAGAGGGCGTTGTCGTTGCTGTCGCCGTTGATTCTACTGTGGTTGGCCGCCCTCGACGGCGGGGATGCGATATTGATGACCCTGCCCCTGACCGGCACCAAGTGCGTCTCCGAGGAAATCCAGGGCCACGTTGTCGTCCTCGTTGACTACGTCGTCGTCTCTGACGACCAATCCCACATCCCCACCATTTCCGTCAAGGTTCTCGCTTGAATCCTTTGCTCCTTTCTGTTCCCGTTTGAAATTCGCCTTTTTTTTTTTTTCCTTTTACGTGAGTGATTTATAATCTTCTGCAGCGGCCCCTCCATTTCTTCATCTATCAACTTTTCAACCCTAAAATCCGACTGCTGATCGTCGGTTGTTGCCGCTGGCCACTAACCGCCGACCGTCATCACCGACTACCGCCCATAACCCATCGACCGCAAGGGGTGGTTGGCAGCCGTGCGGTAGTCGTGTGATAGTCGTGCGGCTAGATCGTGCGATGGTCGAGTGACCGTCGTGCAGCGGTCGGGCGTGGTCGTCGGCCCGGACAGGCGGCTAGTAGTCGGGCGGCGGCGGCGGTGGTGATCGATGGCGGTTGTCGGCCGCGGGGGTGGCCGGTGGGTTATGGGTGGCGGCGATGATGGTCATCGGCTGTTAGGGGATGCGGTGACTACGGTTTGGTGGCGATGACGATGATGATCGCCGGCGGTCAGCCGATGATGGTCGGCGCGATCGGGCGGCGGCGGCAAAAGCGGCAACGACAACAATCGCCGGCCGTTAGGTGGCGTCGGTAGCGGCTGGTGGCTAGTGGTTGGCCGACGATGTGGCCGTAGGCAGTCAGTGGTGGCTGGTGATTGGCAGGGGGCCATCAATGGCTATAGCAAGGAAGAAGTACAAAAGAAAAATTGAAAAGAAAAAATGGACTTATTTCTAAAATTGTTTCCGGGATCAATAAGTTACTTTTTTTTGTTTATTGTTTCTGTTCCAAATCTACTTCCCGGCTACTTTTTTATTCCAGGGAATAGAAAATAAGTTGGCATTACCAAATGGATTTTTGTTCTTTTTTTGTTTTGGGGAACAAAAGAACAGAAATTGAGAGAAATAGAACGTCGCCATGCAGGCTCTTAGTGTTCCTATAACTAGTCCATTATGTATTGTGTAATTTATTCCAGCGAACTCTTGTTTATGTATCAAAATCAATCTATGACTACTGATATTCATAATATTAACATGTAGGAAATTCTCTAGAAAAAGGTTCATTGGAAATTGATCGAAAGAGGATGTCCAGACATATTTATCATTGGAAGTAGTTTGATTCATGTTACTCAATACACTATATCGGGGTATACTCTGAATACTTGCGGGTATAGGATTGTATGAGTAATTTTTCAATAAATGGCTGGGTTAAGCATCTAGCACAATGGATAGAAGAATTTTGGGGAGTTGTGAACATCCATCTGATGCAAAGACCAATTATGAACAGCTGCAACTGATAAAAATGAACAAACTGTGACGTCCTTAGCAACAAGGGAAAAAGTCTCGTGATAATCGAAACCTTCCCATTGTGTATATCCTTTAGCCACCAACCTAGCCTTGTAACGCTCAATGGACCCATCAGATCTATATTTGATCTTCTACACCCATTTACATCCTATGGACTTTCTGTTTTGAGGAAGAGTGACTAATTCCCATGTGTGGTTATCAGTCAATGCTTGTAGTTCTGCTGCCATGGCCTGTTGCCATCGTGGATCTCTAGATGCTTCATCATAACTAGAGGGTTCTTTCTCATCGGAAATACGGCTAATGCAACATCTATGATCTAACGAAAGCTTATCAAAGCATACATAAGAAGATATTGGATAGCGAATACCTGGTAAGTTAAGCGAAGCACATACATAATCTTTAGTCCAGGTTGGCGGTCTTGTGGGTCGTCCTAAGCGACGTGGATGAGCTGTCAGTGGTGAAGATGAAGATTGTCCCTCTGCATGTGTCTCAGGAGTATCCCCCATATTGGTTGTGTCTTCAGGAGCACTATCCAGAAATTCTTCTGCAGGAGAATTAGGCAAAGTGGGAGGAAGATTTGATTTTGGTGGTGTTGTGAGGATAAAACCAGGGGATGCTTCATCTTCATCTAGAATTTGGCGGGAACTCGTTGGAGCATTCAAGTCGTCTTGAAAAAATGAGCTTTCACGAAAAGGGAAGATATTTTCATGAAAAACAACATCTCGACTAATAAAAAAATCTCCTGTTCTTATGTCAAGAACACAATATCCCTTTTGTAGATTTGGATAACCCATGAATATGCCTCTCCTAGCACAATGACTCATTTTGTCCCGAGGCCCCATTACTGCAGCATAACATAAGCAGCCGAAGACCCTCAGATGATCTAAGGTCGGCCTTTTTTCATAAAGCAATTCGAAAGACGATTTACCATCCAATATCCGTGTTGGCATTCGGTTGATCAAATAAGCTGCTGTGAGAACACAATCTCCCCAATAATTTTCTGGGATAGATCCCTAAAATTTCAGTGCTCAGTAACTTCCAAGAGATGGCGATGTTTTCGCTCTACTACCCCATTCTATTATGGAGTATAAATACAGGAGCTTTCATGAAGAATGCCATGGGACAAAAAAAGTGAACGGCAATCATTATTAAAGAATTCCGTCCCATTATCAGTGCGAATCCATTGAATTGACCTTTTAAATTGACTTTTAGTCAGGAATACGAACATCTTTAGATGAGAAACAACGTGTGCTTTCGACTGCATTAGGAATACCCATGTGGCACGAGAGTAATCGTCCACAATTGTGAGAAAATAACGTGAACCATCCCAATGTGGGGTGTGATAGGGTCCCCAAACATCCATATGAATCAGAGAAAAAATTTCAGTGGAACGTGTTGTACTGAAGGGAAAAGGAGTTCGGGATTGTTTTGCAAGTGGGCATATTTCACATTTAGAGTAAGGAAAGAATGCACTATGACCAATTTGTGAATGTATAAGAAAACTGTTATCATTGGTAGATCGATTACACAACGATTTTTTATTCAGGGAAGATAAATCAAAATGACTAGGGTAATTGATCCAAAAATAAAGCCCTTCAGAAAGACTACTCAAGCCCATCAGTTTGCCAGTCGAACAGGCCTGAAAAAAATAGGTGTCAGAATATTTGACATGAATTTTCTCTACAGACTTTGGAGACAGAAATGAGATTGAATTGGAATTGTGGGACATAAAGAATATTTTGAAGGGTAATTTGATGACTCAATTGGACAGTGCCTGTCAAAGTGACATGAGTAATGTTCCCGTTTGGAAATTGCACAAAAATAGGTGTATCTAATTTCTTGTGCATATTGGAAAAAATTCCTCTATCACAAACAATATGATCGCTTGCCCTTGAATCAATTATCCAAGCTTTTCTTGAAATAGAATTTATCAGGCAATGAGAGATACCTGAAAAACTTGCTCCTTTATTTCCAACATCGACCTTTTGCAAAGTTTGCATCAGCTGCTGATATTGCCCATATGTAATAGGTTGATCATAATTCAGACTAGTTGGTCCAGTGACCTGGTAAGCTGCAGCATATTCTTTATTCTTTCCTTTTTCTCCTGGCTTACCATGCAATTTCCAACAATTATCTATGGTATGATGTGGGCGCTTGCAATATTCACAATATAATTTACCTCTCCCCTTTGAATTTTGACCAAAATTCTTTAAAGATGCGGAAAAAACCTGACCGTCCGATCCCTTTGATGAGGAATAATTCTGACCATCTGATCCCTTTGAGGGAGAATAGATCTGATCGTCGGATCCCTTCATCAAGGGATAACATTCGCCGTCCGATTCACCGAACTAATAGAGCCCCTGTGCGTTGTCAGATTTCGGCGGAAGATCTGGGCCGTTCGTCCCCTCTCTTTTAAAGGGGCGTTCGAATCCTCCCTGGAACCCTTGCCCCCCTTCGCGATTCTCTCTCTCTCTCGGGCTAGGGTTTTTCCCGAGTCTCGCCGAACGCCCCGCATCGCGAGGGCGATGCTGTCGCTTCCTCGCGTTTACTCCGGAACCGCGAGCCTCTGGCTTTCCTCTTGGACGGCCAGCTGGAAGATTCGTCCGAGGGGAGGCACCGGATTCATCGCCAAGATCAGAGATCAAAAGGTTAGATAATTTTCATTCAAAATCAAAAGGAATCGTGTCGCCTTCTCCCTCTCCTTCATAGATCTGTACTGTTGGAGTGTCTCTGCTGGTCCCTCGAGCTTCTCCTCCATTGCTTCGAGTTGGTTCCAAAGAGATGACAATTTGTTGTAGGAGGCCATGACGGTCATATTTCCCTGCTTTAACTCGCTTAATTCCTGCATGAGAGAAAAGATCTTGGCTCGATCTAGTTTCCCATACATCTCTTTGATGCTATTCCACATCTTTTTTGAATATTCCGTCAGAGGAAGCCCGACGGCCACCTCTGGAGAAATACAATTGCCAATCCACGTTCGGATGAGGTGGTTGCACTTTCTCCAGTGTCTGGCCAGCCGCTTGTCCGACGGTATGGGTATTGATCTGTCGAGAAATTCGTCTTTGTCCTTCGTCACGAGGGCCCGCCGGAAATCCTGCAACCATTTGGAATAATTCTTCGACCTAGTGAGTTGTAGATTGATCAATTTCAGTTCTGGACCGTTGGCAGTTGATACGTATAAAGGGTTGCCAGGTTCCGGTCGGCCGGTGACGACAGCGATCGGAAACGGAAGGAAGCCTAGTGCAAAATTTGGGTAGGGGTTTGCCCTTGTACCTGATCCACTAAATCCGGATCCATAACCCGCATTGGAAATGCCCGGGTAGGGATTCGACCCTAAACCCGGTTCACCCGACCCGCTCACTTGTTCTTAACCGACGGTTGAGTTTGCCCCATTTGTGGTCGGCGGACTCTCGTCGGGCTAGGGGTTACTTAGGCTGCTCCCAGTCCCCGGCGATGATGTATTTGACCCAACGTACCATGGATATGGTACCCAATGGTAAGGATGCCCAGAGACGGGCAACCCCATGTTCGACTGAGCCAGGTGATATTGTCATGGTAGACTTTGAATTTGGGTTTGCTGTTGGATTGCCGAAATTGTGGTTTGTATTTGTTGTGCAGATGTAGCCTCTCTTGTGGATTGTGTATCCACGCCAGAAGATGGATTTTCTGGTTGATTCATGGTGAGTAACCTCCTCTGCTTCTTTCTTCTCTAATAAATTTTTGATTCCTTCTCTACTTTGATTTGGTTTTGCAGATCAGGAAGCTTCGATGGGCAATCAATGTATGCGGAAGCGGAATGAAGAGCCAAGCTCTGATACCATGTCAGAAGACGTAGAGAAGCAAAGAGCAGACCGAAGGAAAGAAGATATCGTAAAGCTTTTGGGGAATTTTCTGTTTTTCTCTATGTATCATTCAGTGTACATGACACTGTAATTATAATACAAGAGATACATGAATAAAAGGAAAAGAAATATTTTTACAATCGAATCAATGTCTTAATCTAATCAATCTAATCCCTAATTGATCTAATGCATGATCATAACTAAAAATAGATCCTGCATATCTTCCAAGAGTAGCAAAATGCCTAATTTGGTAAGTTCTGACCCGCACAAAAGGTATAACCTCGGGGAGCTATTTCTTTAGGACGATAATGTGTCATGGCATCTTATACATTGTAATTACCAACACAAAAATGTCAAGACTTAAATTGGTGTCAATATAGGCTATGATCACCGATGATCTCCTGCTTATTATTTGCTGCAGAGTTGGAATTATTCACTACGAGAATTGCTCTTTTTATGAGCTTTTACATTGCATGATACTTGGTATTGAAATTACAACATGGTTAAATGCTATGCCGCGATGATTTCTTGATGGATCATCTAGCTACTATAAGTTTATAACAACTCTATTCGCCTTTTTGAAAATGTCAAAGCGTCGACTTTATTGTTAGCTTTGAAATTTATGGCAGGAAGAGGACTATGGTAGGTACCGGTTGGATTGCTAAGTTAATGAAAACCATACGTCAATCGTCACGTTGGGTCACCACCTACCATGTGATTTTTAGATGTCCTTCATGTACGACATCGGGAGCGAGAACCAAACTATCCATTTTAAATGGAAAATACAAAGAAAACAGAAGAATGATAATGTTGTTGAGATTAAGGCTTTAAATTATAGATTTGGTCACGGAGTTTTGATTCATATCTCAATTTGATCACTTAATTTGGCATGTTGTGTCGACGTAATAGACGCTAAACTATCTTTCGTTAAATTTTCTTAGGTTGTCGATATGATTGACATTGGATTTTAAACTCATCCTGATCCAATATGCTGAGGTGACTTTTCAATTTTCAGTTTTGAAATTTCTAAGTTTGATCTTCACTTTTAAAACATTTAATTCTTTATAAAATTCTAAATATCTCAAATGCTTAATGTAAGTACAAATATTTTTAGTCAAGTAAAAATAAATTCGTAAGTTTTAAATTTTTTTTCAACTTTCATTGAAAAGTCAAATGTAAACCTAATTTTCAAGCCCATTCAAATGAAGTAGATCCTCATTTCACATAGTCACATTAAACCCATCTTCTTACTGATGACTCATTGTTAGGTTTACGCGGTCATGATGGTTTGTATGCATCCATGAAAATTAGAAGAGTCAAAAGTTTCGAGACGTCATGTCAAAAATTACGTTAATTAATTTCCTAAAATTCATTTTGTGAAGTCACCATTTAATGTCGCTTTCCGAATATTGGTCAACTGGACCTTAAAGTCCAAGGTAATGTAGGATGGTCCCATGCCAATTAGGTAAGCGAAATTTATAAAGGCTATTAATTTTGGAAATTCATCTATCACCATCTCAGTATTTGATTATGTGCAAGGAAGGATCAGTACTAAAAGTTGCTTTTTTGTTTCCCAATCATATATACAGTTTTTCTTTGATTCAAGTGATAAGTGTAATTTACCAACATGTGCTAAGCATTGAAAATATTTCTTAGTTCTTTTTATTTGAAATGAGCTTTGAAACGAAATTTAGGAAATGGGGATTTTAAAATGGCTTTTGTATTTTTGAATTGACCTTGACCGATTGTTTATTCATCCTCATATGTAGGGGTGTCAGCAGACCGGTTCAATTGATCCTCGGATCCTCTTGAAATGTAGTGGCTTTAAGTCAAGTTTTAGATGTCCGGATTTCTTTAGGATTAGAAAATCCTATCAGGTTCCGGACGAATTTGGGATGCAAATATTCTATTGGGTGCGTTTGATAATGAATGTTTTGAATGGGATGATGCACGTTGTTTGACCAAGTTATTTGCACTTTTTAAATGGTAATTAGAATTTATATTGGTTGAGTTATGGAATTTACTTATTAAATATTCATTAAGAGAAAATCATAATTGAGGATGTTCTCAGTGAATTTCTAGATTTTTATATACATGTAAATAAATAAGGTTAAACTGGTACAAGGTTAAATTGCCTTGTCAGGCTCATCCATTATCTGAAATTAGCCTCGAGTCCCTAAATCACACCCCATGAGCTCAAGATCATCTGGCCATGCTCATGCACTAAGCCTCGATGATTGCCTTGTCAAGTTCCCCCTGGCCATGCTCATGCACTCAGCCGGCTTGATGCAATTGATTCGTACTTTGAAATTCCGACAAATTCGATTGTGGTTTTATGGTTAAACTTCCCTAGGATTCTTTACTTCAATTCACGTATCATAATCCATAATTTTTGAAATTTTTATTTGAATTCTGTTGGTCCACTCGGGTTACGGATTCTTACTATAAACAAACTTAAAGGCCAAAATTGCATCTTGAACATCAGATGCCAAATCAATGCTTTTTATTTGTTTTTTTTTTAAAATATTTTTACAAATAGCAAAGCAAAAAAAAAAAAAAAAAAAAAAAAAGATTAAGAAAATTAAAGGAAAATTGAATTTATGAAATGGGCGATCGGTTCCCTATTCGGTCCAATAAAACTAGTTACTTTTTATTTTCATGTTTTCATCCAAATATCTTATTGTCCAAAATATGATCACGCAAATCGTTTAACCTATAGCTATTCAATATTCTTGTGAAAAATTAATTACATTCGAGCGTTTCTACGGCTGAATCCATTTTGAATTTGATAAATGCATTGCTTGTGAAGTATATGTTGTTCAACGAGTCACACCTACTAAGAAATTTTTTTTTTTTTAGTTCATATAAAGTAATATCAGATGGTATAAATTTAGCAACACTTTTTCCCCGAATCTGTTACAAGAAAGGGATAATATACAACTTCCACAAATTTAGAGCTCCAACAAACCAATCAGGTGCTTTCATCCGGATATCTTATTCTTCTCCAATTCAGAAACAATAAACTTCTATATTTTTTGAAGAAATAAAAAATAATGATGAATAGTTAGGAATCGGACGATAAAATTTTTATTTATTTTGGTTCCCAAAATATGTTTGGAATAGAGTTAGGAATCGGACTTTTAAGAATTCCGTAAATAAATTTAAAGAAAAATCGCTAAAATTTTTAATTTCTTAATTTTGAAACCAGTTCGGGATCGGAAATTTTCACGCACATCCTTAAGAATTGGCCGGAATGCTATGTCATGTCAATTTATTTAATTTTCCTCGAGAGAAGTGGCTGAGGAAGTAACAAATACTCAACGCTAGCCGAGAGATCACGGCATCAAAGGAGTCTGCCGAATTTTGAACCCATTCCTCCTTCTCTTTCTTCTTCTTCTTCTTCTTCGTCGTCTTCTACGCAGATCCGAACACCGATCCGATCGGAGCCGACCCGGGTCCGCACCCGCTTTCTCCATCTTCTTCATCAATGGCGGCGAAGAGGGCGTCGTCGCTGCTGTTGCTGTCGCCGCCGCCGTTGATTCTGCTGTGGCTGGCCGCCCTCGACGGCGGGGATGCGATATGGATGACCCTGCCGCCGACCGGCACCAAGTGCGTCTCCGAGGAAATCCAGGGCCACGTCGTCGTCCTCGCCGACTACGTCGTCGTCTCCGACGACCACTCCCACATCCCCACCATCTCCGTCAAGGTTCCCGCCTGAATCCTTCGCTCCTCTCCGTTCCCGTTTGAAATTCGCCTTTTCTGTTTTTTTTTTTTTTGGGGATCGGGCTTGTGGGTTTTGAGGAGGAGAGAAAATCGAGAGCAAACGCGGCCGAAAGATCGCCTTTTTTTTTTGGTTTCTTTTTTTGTATCTTCCTTTTGAGATTCTGAGGGAATCGATTGAAGACGAGGATCTTGGATTTTTCGGCTGTCTGTTGTGGTGATCGGAGCCCTTTTTGCCGTTATTGATTGCATGCGTGTTTGCGCGCCGGAGTTTCGTGTAGTCTGGCGGATGATAAGGGTTGCTGATGGGCGGATGAGGGTTGGTGCTTTGGAAGCACAGGAGAGCCGACTCGGAAGAGAGGGAATTTCGTCGAATTTGGTACTTCTTTAGAGCCCGGTCTGTTGACTTTCTTGGGGTCTATGTGGAAGGAGGGGATGTGAATGTGCTGCATGATTTCGGGGTTGGAATTCCCTCTCTTTCGAGTCGAATTTGCACGAATTGAACGTGAGGATTTTGGAAGTTCGGCTGTTTGTGTAGTTATTGGAGGCTTTCTGTGTTATGGGTTGCGTGTGTGTTCGTGCGGTGGAGTTTCGTGTTGGTTTTTCATAGCAGATGGTGAGTCTTTACTGATAGCCGGATGAGCAGTTGGTGCTTTAAGCAGGAGAGAACTGACTCGAGAAAGAGAGAATTTCTTGAATTTGTTACTTGTTTGGAGCTTTGTCCATCAACTTTTTCGGTGTCTATGTGGAGGGAGGGAGGGAGGGGGATGTGAATGTGCTGCATGATTTCCGGGTCGGAATACGTTGTTGCTGGGAGAGGCGGAAGGGGGAGCGCTCTTGTAGGCTCGGATCTCGATGGCGATCGGCATTTTTCTCCATCGGTGGTTAGCATAATTGCTATGTGAATGCTTAAGATAGATAAACCTGCTGTGAGTTCCCATCATCGCTGCCAATTCCCCATTCTTTGATGGGGATATGATTTTTTGAATTTCGAACTGGTGGTTTGATACTATGAAGTTCAGCTCTAGACACTGCACCTCTCCTGTATTTTTCTTTTGGGTTTTCTGAAGGGGAAGAAAAGGGGGGGGGGGGGGAGTTGGTGCTGATTAGCCTCGAGTTGAACTCCCTTCGGTACCACAAATAATGGAATCGCTTCATAAAGGTGTTGCCTCAGCAGTCATCCTAGTAGTTCTACCTTACTGACTACTTTGGCAAGTCCAAGCTGAATAGCTGATTACTGGTTGAGAGATCTAAGGCATTCACTTATCTTTGAAGACATCTGTGGTGTTTTTCCCTACTTAATATTTCTTACTTGCATTAGTGCTTATTTTGTGGCACATCATATGCTCAAAAGTAAACTTCCGGCATTTTCATGTGCTTGTTGGTATAACAACGTCCTTTTATAAGAAACTTTGCAACTAGCGAAAGTAAATATTATTGCTTCTTCCGTGATACAGATGATTGACTGATTCAAAAGTGGAACATCGAATGCTACTAAATTGCATAATTGGTTTGTCTATTCTAGTTAACCAGAGAGCCAATTAGAGAGATATCTTCTAGTGATTTTTGAAGTCATTTTCTCGAAGTAATCAGAATAGTAACAATGATTTTCTTCCTCTTTCTTCTTCAGTTTCTGAGCCTTTAGCCTAAATTTAATTGCTTAATGCCAATTCCATCTGTTTTTGTAATCCCTGTACTATGCCTCCCTAAAAAGATGATGAAGATCAGATAATAAACCTTTAGTTGTGAGTCTTATGTTGCCATATTCACTGCTAAAGATGGCTTTGGAAACCCCATGGAATTAATAACATGACCTTTTTACTCTTCAGAAAAGTTGATTTTGTTAACCTAACCTATTTCCATGACAACCTTAAGACATTCTTTGAACTTTGTGTATTGTTCATAGCAAGCGTGGCTGTCCTTTCTCTTGAACATAATCTACATTTAAGACTTGCATATGGAATCAAGGCATACTGACTTGTATCCAAGTTATTAACAAGTGAGCAAATCCCTAAGATCTAACCTATTTATCTCGTGGACGGGATTTGGCACCTCAATACAGAATTGAACCTATAGCACCATGTCTTCCTTGACAGTCAAATAGTTCCTGATTCTTTGTGCTTTTTATTTCTGTGCCCTCATTTTTGGGAGACCTTCATAAAACTATTTTGTTTTTTGTTCTTTTTTTTTAATCCCCATTGAATACATCATTCTCAAAAGAAAGAAAAGGTGTCTAATTTGCTCACAGCGTTGCTTATACTACTTTACACCTTGACAAACTGCAAATTCATTGAGCATTTGTTTAAAAATGGAGCATATAGATAAACCAAATTACCTTTTCTGTCATATGCATGACTAGTGCAAAGTGATGTTGCAACTTGAAATTACATATGTAGATTTAAGTCTCGGGACACAAAAAGATGATTGATTGCTATATATGCTCTCACTGGAAAATTTTCAAAACTAAATTGGATGGTGCAAATGATGTTTTACAGGCCTTGGCATTAGCTTTTCAGAAATTGCGAGATCCAGTTTACTCTGTTGTTTGAGGCTTAGAGATGTAGACTTATTTGTAGTGTGTATTGAAAGACTTCTTTTGCAGTTTCTTCATTTTACCGTTAGTCAACTATTGCTTTTACTTCTGTAAGTCCTTGTATATCTCCGTTAGGGCCATATGAACGACATAGAAAGGTTGGAATAGAAGGTTAAATAAAAGACTTACGGTTCTAAGTTACTGAAGGCATTGTTGTCATTTCAAAATCCATTGTAAAAGTTCAAGTTCTTGTTTCTGGATTGAGGATTATGAGTGGATTGAATTACAAGATTTAGTTGGAAAAGTGTCAAGCAGAAGATTACATGCATTGCGCATGATCCTTTATCCAAAAATGATAAACCGTATGAAAATGAAGAAGGTCCTTGGTTTCTATGTTTTCATCAGTAAGATAATTGTTATAGTAATGAGACAACAGAGATTATGCTAGATTTCCAACATTGAGCTATCATGAAAGCTGAAATACCTTTTAAGTAGTGATATAATTTGAAGAACAGTCTGATAGTACTCTGCTTTCTTCTGAGTATTGGCATGCTTGTTCTACAGTAGACAAAGCCGAAGAACCTGCAGTTACTTGATTTACCTTTCCCTTTGTGCTCTCTTTTGTTCTTTTAGGAGATTTGACCCAGTTGATTAAAGTAGACAACTTAAGCAACGATGAAATATGATGAGAAACTGTGCTTTGACAGATGGTGCAAGGAGACCCCCTTAATGCCTTAATCTTGACTTTCAAAACCAACTCAATGTATTTGAATTCTATATGTAGGCATAAACTGTTTCGGCAAACTCAGTGTTGTTCTTGTCATGACCCATCTCTACCAACCCTATTCCTTTGAATTTATCTGTATTTTTAAGGGAAATGTTTTATTTGTCTCACTTCTTGGATTTTTCAATATTACCCTTCCTACTCACTGAACTCATTTTATCAAGTAAACACCCACTTCATAATGATCGCTATATTTATACCTTTAAATAATCACCCAACTCCTCTTAAAATGTTTCCTTTTTTCTTCATATGCAATCTCTCACTGTTGCGTGCCTCAACACTAGTTGAATAAATACTAGAAGACTTATGCCGCCCAAGGCACAAGCTGAATAAGTGAATAATTAACTTCCTTCTCTACTAACAAATGAAAAAAGTAGCCTTTTTCTCACATAGATCTACTGATATTTGGGAACTAGATGAATGTTTGATTGAAGGCCAGCTCATGTTTGTCAAATTTTGGCTTCCATCTTTGTAGGTGACTTCACCATATGGCAACAATCTACACCACAAGGAGAATGTCACTCATGGTCAATTTGCATTCACAACTAGTGAAGCTGGCAACTACCTGGCCTGTTTCTGGGCGGATGGTCATAATCAAGGAAGTGGAGAAATAAGTGTCAATATTGATTGGAAAACTGGAATTGCCGCGAAGGATTGGGAATCAGTTGCAAGGAAAGAGAAGATTGAGGTAAGGACTGTGGTTTCTTGTTTAAATGGCCTGCACTATTTCCATCCTAAAGGTAAATATTAGGAGATGATGCCTCTATGTAGGGACTAACTCTTACGTGCCTCAGGAAGAGAATCTCCAATAAACTGGATTGTCTCCTAGACTCCAGAAGAATTTAAAATTTCATACATTTGTTATGTCGTTGTCTGTATGTTTCTAACATGTGGACAATTAAAATCACAAATTGACTTCTTTTGTATTAATTTTCATTGAAGATTCGTAACTTGATATAGGTTGCACTCTTAATGTGCATTTTGATGAAGACTATTTGTTGTTAAAGACCCTGTATAGATGTGGTATCTATGGCATTCTGTGATGTTTTAAAATAATAGTTATCTAATTTGGTTAAGTGACTGTTTCTGTTGTTTTTTCTCAACATGAAGTAAAGTGGTGAATCTTGTTAGAAGGTGGACTATATCTATTTTGAAAGACGACAACTAAAATATTGTCCCTGAGCCCTTTCTTTGTTTATTTTTTCTGGGATATCCATTGAAACTCCAAAATCCCGTGGGATTTTCTTCCGACAGTGGCTTTCTCAATGTTTTCTCTTTAATGTTCTACAGGGCGTTGAGCTTGAGCTCAAGAAGCTTGAAGGAGCTGTGGAGGCCATACATGAAAATCTGTTGTACTTGAAGAGCAGGTAATTTTTGCATTTCTATTTGATATTGATATCCTCCTTTCACATTTCATAGTATTGTCCCTTAATCATTGCCTGTAATAACAGAGAAGCAGAGATGAGAATGGTGAGCGAAAAAACCAATGGTAGAGTTGCCTGGTTCAGTATAATGTCCCTGGGTCTATGCATTGTTGTTTCAGCCTTGCAGATTTGGTACTTGAAGCGATTCTTTCAAAAGAAGAAGCTTATTTAAGCCGAGACTAGCTACGTCACTGGTTAAAAGTGGATTCCTGAGACTTTTTGATTATTTGTTGCTATCGTAGTGTAGGAGGAGAAAAATTTTGACACAGGAAAGGACTAGATTTCACTGTTATAACAAGTAAAAATTATCCTCATATCCTGCAGCAATGCACTCGTTTGTGGAGGCCCAATTTTGCTCTTCAGGTTTAAAGGCCTGGTGATATTTATGCAATACAGGCATCGAATGTCTGATTGCATGGTAATCCGGTCTGCTGTTAAGTTGGATTAATGATATTGACATTTGAGAGACGGTCCAAAATGCATGGAAAGTTGATGTGCTGTGGTCTGTTTCTTTCAAGATTGCCCATGATTTTACCTAAGAATGGTAGTCCAAAACATTGAGGATAAACTTTAGTGGGTCAAATGCTTGAAGAGTCTAAAAAATGTGGCAACGGGCATGGTTTAGCTTGCCAAATTGATTTCAGTGTTGGTGATTTCGAATAGGCAAGGATTGAGGGAAACGAGTGATATTGGCTAGTGCAAATGCCTGTGTTACCATGTCATTGAGAAACAAATGATTTTTGGTGCTGCAGTCACTTAAAACAATCTTATCGAACACCCACAAGTTCCACAAATTGGTGAAGTGATTGAGTCTGAGCTTGTAGTTTGTACAGGTGATTCTGACCCGGAGCGGTTCGCATACGATTCATGAACTCGAAATTTTCTTTGACGTCTTCACTAACGAAACCAACTTTGGGGGTTCTCTTCCTTTTTGACCTTTGGGGTTGAGAGTGTGTTTCTTTCCTTTTGATACCTTAAATTAAGGAGACCAAACAAACGCTCGCTCGAATCATGCAAACCTTGGGATGTTTTAGATGCGGTATTTCGTGAGCTTCGATGGTGGCGAGCTTTGATGGCGGCAAACGGTTCACGGTCAATTCGTTAAACAACATTCTAACAGAGAGAGCTAACTCTTCCGGTCCACCCTTACAAGAACATTTCTTGTTTTTCCTTTGTTTTCTCTCTCTCTCTCTCTCTCTCTTCTTTGGCTGTGAGGCACAAGCCTATTTACTCTGTGAGTTTTGAAATTCAAGAATATAACGCTGAAATTGAGATAAGCAACAGACTACAATGAGATGAGAATCCTTACACTTTTTAGTCGGCTCAGCCCATCGAAATCCGGTATCTTGTTGCGGAAAACTTGCTGAACTCCTCTTCTGCTGTCTTGCCAGTTTGTCTACTTTGCTCAACAAAATCAGAGTCCACATAAGCCCAATAGAAGTCGTCTGTTGGCCCGCTATGCTGAATACTTTGGACTCTTGAATTACATCCTCCATGCTCGCACCCTTTAGATGCCCAGATTCTCGAACTGCTTTCATGTTTGATTTGAGCAATATTCCTAGGAGATCATTTTCATCTACTCCTTCCTTCATTGCTTTCTCTCTTTTGGTCATTACTTCTTTCAGCAATCCTTTAAGTTTTATGGTCGATTTCTTTCATCCTCTTGTGCAGTTTAATCGGCAAAAGGATGCATCTTTTTTTTTTTTTTTTTTTTCGGCAAGTCTACTTCAGGATGAAAACTTTATACGTTGCATACACTCAAATCATTTTTATCCATTCTGTTGAGTTGAGAAGTTGGAAAAAAGCAATCTCCCTACATACTATCTTGCAATCACAATCCAACCACTATCCATGATTTGCAAAATCATAGGACAGTTGTCTTCATAAAATTTTCAAGTTCCTTGTGTGGCAAGATGCTTAAAGATCGGCACATGATTTGCAAAACAATTACAAAATTTTGAAGGGTCGCAATTGACTGTAGGGTAAGGATTGAGGATGTCAAACTAAATTCTGCTACTCTGTTTTCTGGTTACATGCTTGTTAAACAGTTCCACTATATCAGGATAGACTATTGCCCTAATCATCTTGACGAACCTCCACCCGAGGGTACTATATAAAGGATAAGAAATAATGTAGAATGGTTTCAATCTATATAGAAAATTGTTAAGTGATTTGTGATTTAATCTAAACATCTATGTTTGTTTGGATTGGTTAATCTGTGAAATTTTTTTTATAGGTTCTATATCTCTAATGTAATAATAAAAATCGGCTAGTTGTGTGAAATTATCTAATACAAAGTGTAATAATTCAAGAGCGATAATGATAATAAATAAGAAACGAATTAGGTGAAGAAATGAAATATAGATGAAGATTAAGCTAATTATGATTTCAATCATATCATAATATGAAACATAATTAAAATAACAATGTGATCTCACGCAAGGGTGGTAGTTCGTGATCTCATGAATGAGCGGTAGTCGCAGATCCCACTGATATGCATAAGCAGTAATTAATATAACAATGTGATCTCACGAAGAGGCGGTAGTTTGCACTCGAACCAAGATCCCACCGGTATGCGTGAACAGTAATTAATATAATAATGTTATCTCACGCAAGAACAATAGTCCATACTTGAGAACTCGATGTGGATTTTTTTCAAAGATCCCATCGATGCAAGCTACATATGCATGATAAAAAAATGTGACATTTTACAAGGGTTTGAAAGGAGCGACATATAGGTACTAGAACATTTTTTTCCTCCTTATCATTGTTTGAGTCCGTGGTTGCAAGTAGAAATCCCATAAAAGTAAAAGAAGGCTAATGATATGAAGTGATAATGCTAACCAAAACTTGATTGATTTTATCATTGAGTGATAAGAAAACTTACATATAGTTGATATAAGTGATTGGAGATGATTACAAGTGATAAGAAATATCTTGAAAAAGTGATTATAAGTGATAATGAGTGATTACGGGTGTTTGGGAAAAGATACAAGTGAAAGATACATGAGAGTGAAAGGATGTGATCAAAGGAGGCTTTTAGGACGCATAAAGGTAAGAGCACAAGAATGCAAGTGAGTTGAAGGCAAGCGATGATCCCCCTTCTTCTTCTGCTCCTCCTTTTATAAGCAAAGCTTGGACGAATTTACAGCCGCATCTTCGGTCCATCTTCAATCCATCTATAGCATGTTGAGATTTTTCAAATGGAAAATGATGATGTGCTTTGAAAATTCCTTTGTTGTCTTCTTCGATTTTTGTTTGTTTTGGTGATTGGTAATTTCCTCCACTCATCTCCATCGTCATCTAACAAGTTGATGCCATAACAATGATCTTCATTAGTATTGCCACTGTGATAAGATTGATCATCATTAGAGGAACTTGGAGATTTTGGAGGTAACTTGGTGATTGAGAATTCTAACATGAGTTTTGCCAATCCATGGCCATATTCTTTGGTGACTGCATGGCAGCCAAATGAGTTTGGGCTAGTGATTTTTGCTGATTTTTTTTTTTTTATAGTAATTTTGTGATAAGGTGATTTTTGATTTCGCCGATTTAGCCAATTCAGAACTACTTCATTGGAAAGATTTTCTATGAATTTGATATTGTCCCACCACTTAGTCCTGAATCTTCTAAGTAGGTGGAGGGGGTGTGAAGGATAAGAAGACCATCTATAATCAAATTCTCAAGCTGTTACCTAGGAAACTCGGAAATTGATGAAAAAATGCATAAGATTTGAAAATTGTGATTCATGATTTGGTTGGTTTGAAATGGGTGTAAAATATTTATAAGCTAGTTTTAACTATGGAGGTAATATTTCAATGACATTTTGGAAGTAATTGTTCAATATTAAAATCTACTTTGAAATAAAAAAGCCAAGTGTGACGATTATTTTCATTTTGGCGGAAAAAAGTATTCCGCTAGGCTTTTTGGCAATCCCAATAAGTGAAGGTTGGAAGATATGGTAATTTGGTGGTTAGTTTGATTTCAAATCATAATTGGGTATGACGGTTGGGCTTTCACATCTCTGGGGGTATGACTTGGAGGATTGTGGTTTTTTTTTTTTGTTTTGTTTGGTCGGTGAGGATTGTGGTTGTTGAATGAGTGACATTATATTGATTTTCAGATGATGCAATATGTTTAAATGTGATAGATTTTGTTTTAACAAGAATTTGCTCATAATAAGCTCGCGATTTTGACAGATCAGTTGGTGGGTAATGCTAATTTTCTGGAAAAACATATTTTACATAAACTTTTGGATTTTTGTGGGGGAAATCTCTTTCAACTACCATGAGGTCTTGATGTTGGCTTTTGGTGATGAATTGTGATTTGGCTGACGATTGTGATGTGGTTATAGAAATAATTAAGGTAGAGGGCTTTGCTATCATATATGAAGGAGATGGTTTTATGACAATTTCACTATTTATCCTTTCAAGTGATTGTAATTTTCTTGTATTGTGAGAGGCTAATGGTGATGGATTTAAAGTGATGTCAATTTGTTTTAATAGATTTTCTTAAGCAATGTTTGCCCAAATTTTGATTGGAGCGGATAATGACAATGATTATTGGGTTTGTGATCTGGATTGAGGTTTGTATGATTGTGAGAAACAATTTCTGATTTTGCTTGGGAGAGTAATGGAGATGGGTATAGAGTAAGATCAGGAGATATCTGTTATGATAATGGTGGTTGTTGGGCTTTGGTTATATCTAATCATATCTGCAATTGCTAAGGTGATTGTGATGATTGTGATAATAGTGGTGATGATTGTTAGATTTTAGGTGATTGTTGAACTTTCATTATATCTAACCAAGCTTGGAGCTAGTCTACTGTTGGTGATTGGGATTGTGATTATGAGGTTTTGGCAATAGCTTTGCCTTTATCTTTTTTGGACTTTGGCATTGTTTTCCCTATAGAAATTCTCTTGTTAGAAAATCGGGCAAAGAATTTGATGATCCATTGATGATTTCAATATCAAAATTAAAGACATATAATATGGCTTCAAAAATTTGTTTTGAACCAATATTTAATACATTCTTTTGTAATACTTCTTTTGCTGATTTAAAATCAATATGTAATAAGAACTTTTGATTTAAAATATTACCTTGGAATTTAGATATTGCCAAAACAATGGCTAATATATATGTATATGTATATGTATATGTAATATTAATATTATCACATATTGATAGTAGAGTAATTTGTTGAGTTTGGTTCCAATGTTTAGAAACAAACTGTGCTATTTGTTTTATTTATTTATTTATTATTTATTTTTTACTTGTTTTAGAATACCTCCATAACTTATGTGTGCAGTATTTGTTTCTACTATTTTGAAAGCAGAAGGATCAACTAGATAGAGACAAGGTATTCCTTTAACATGGGTTTTGATTTTTTTAATAATATTAGTGAGTTGAAGCCCATGGTGAAGGGTTTTTTTGTAATCTTTATAATGGTTTACATAAAATATTAATATTTGGGAAAAAATCTGTAATGTAATTTAGACTTCTTAAGAATCTTTGTAATTAGGTTTTATCTTTAATTTCATCAGGAAATTTTTCTGCAAAAAGTATTGATCTTTCAATTGGGATAATAGTTCCTTAAGAAATATAATGTCCTAATAATCTAATTCTTGTTTGAAAAAGTGATATTTTGGTTGGGGAAACTATTAAGCCATTTTTCTTAATAATACTTATGAATACCGAGATATGTTTGAAGTGTAGACCTATATTAGTAAAAAAATTAAAACATCATCTATATAAACTAAAATATATTCAAAGTAAGGATTAAAAATATCATTCATTATTCTTTGAAATTCAGAAAGAGCATTTTTCAAACCAAAGTGCATTACATTTTATTTATATTGTCAAATGGTATTGTAAATACTGTTTTATATCTATTTGATTCATTTATTTGAATTTTCCAAATTCCATATTTTATATCAAACTTTGAAAATATTTTTGAGTTATAAAGTTGGTTTAGTAAATCATTTTTGTTTAGAATTGGATATATAATCTATTTGAATGCTTTGTTCAAAAGGTTTATTATTGATAACTAATATGGGTACTCCTTTTTCTAATTCAATGTTTTTATTGACATAGAAAGTAGAGCAACTCCAAGGTGATTAGCTGTTTCTAATCAATTTCTTATCTAATAAGTCTTGAATTTCTTTTTGGCAAAATTGTAAAACTTCTTGGTTCATTTGAGTTCGTCGAGCTTTTGTTAGAATTTGTTTTTTTATTTTATTAGAAATTTGATTCATAAGGAAGACTAACAATATGTTTCTTCCTTTCCCAAACGCATTGGGTAAGGTAGAACATATATTTTGTTTGATATGTTTTTGGAGAGAAGAAATTTTTTCTTTTATTTTTGGATCAAATAATTTTTGTTCTATCTTTTTGAATTCCAAATCATATTTTAAATATTGAAGTTGATCTTCTTTGTTTTTTTTATGAGACAAGTTATTTCACATTGAGTATTTTTGTAACATGTTTAAATTTCTTGTCCGTGGTTTAGTAATGAATTCAAAAGTAATGTTTTTATATAAAGCTTGTGTTTCAATTCCTTCATTGGTAAAGGTAGAACGTTGAATTAATTGAATAAAGGATTTTCTTAGTATCACATTATGTCTCATATTTTTAACTAAAGGAAAAGATGTTTTTATATGAAATTTGATTTTTTTTTTTCTATTTTATAGAAGCTTCAGGCAACTTGTAACTTATTCTAAATTTGTCTCTTGAGGATGACTTTAATGATTCTATAGTTTTGTGAAAATATTTTGTTGGTATCAAGCATTCTCTTATACAATTAAGATTAGCTCCTATATCAAAAAGTGTTGTGGTATCAATAGTGAATTCATCATTGATTTTTATTTTTAATTTTATTATCCATTTTCTCGACATTATTTTTGATAAATTCATTAAAAAATTAATATCAATGTTATGGTTGGATTTTCTTCTTCTTCTTTTCTTTTTCCTTTTCTATTTTAGATTTTATGGCCAAAATTTCTTTTTGTATTTGGCTTAGGTATCTTTGAGAGCTTTTATTTCTAATTTTTGTTGATTTATTTCATTAGTGAGATCATTTATATTGATAGGTCTAGATTGAATTTTCTTATTTCTATTAAGAACATCTTTGAGATTATAAGTTGTATTATAATTAGTTGGGATCTTAATAGAAGATTGGAGTCTATCTAAATATTATTTTTTGGCTTTTGGATCCCACATATTATTAACTATTTCTAACAAGAATTTTTCTTCCTTTGTTAAAACATTGATTTCAAGTGTCAGTTCTTCAGGAGAGGAATTATTATTATTATTATTATTATTATTATTATTATTATTATTATTATTATTATTATTATTATTATTATTATTATTATTATTATTATTATTATTATTATTATTATTATTATTATTATTATTATTATTATTATTATTATTATTATTATTTTTATTATTATTATTATTATTATTATTATTTATTTTTATTTTTATTTTTATTTTTATTTTTATTTTTTTTCAGATTTCTGATGAAGTTTCTATCTCGTTGATTTGGAGGCCTGCTTCTTCAGGATAGTCTTTTGAAGAGGAATCATCATCTATAGCAGCCATGATGTTATTAAGTTGATAAAGAGTCTCTTCATTTATGAAGAGTTCATTTAATTTTGTTTTATTCGGCAATATTTAGAAATATGCCCTTTTTTCCCACAATTGTAACATTTAATGTCGTTTAGTTAATTTTCATTTTTGGTTTTTTTTTGAAAATATATATATATTTGTTTATGTTATGTGAACAATTTTTGAGTATAAGAATGATTTTTCGCAAAAAAATTTCTACTTTTAGGAATAGAAACTTGTTTGGTAACTTGTATAATTTTTTTTTTGTTTCTTTTAATTTTTCAATATTTTTATTATATTTTTATCCCTTTTTTTTTCCGTTTCTTTCTTCCTTTTGGTCGGCCACTTTGGCCCTTGAAGAGCTCGAGCTTGCCTAGATGGGCGAGGCCCTTAGCCCACCGTAGGTCGGAAGTCGCCCGGTGGTGAATTGGCGAGATTGAGCCTCAATGGCTAGGTGATGAGCAAGTCCAAGGCGAGGTCGAGCCTCACTTCTCCAAAACCACCGCAAGGCTCGGCCTTGCTAGGCCAGGGCGAGAATGACCTTGCATTGCCTAGGCGAGGTCGAGCCTCGCCGGTGACCTTGCCTAGCTGTCAAGGCCATCGGCGAGGCTCGGCCTCACCATCGCCGGACCTCTTGCCTTGGCTGTGCGAGCTCAACCTTGCTGGATCTGGGCGAGCTTGAGCTCGCTCAACCAAGGGGAGGCCGAGCCTCATCGTGGGCCGGCGATGCTCCGGCGAGGTCGCGGCCTCGACCCTGGTCGTCGGCCATGGCCGAGGCTCATGATCTGGCCAAAGAAAAGAAGGAAAGAAAAAAAAAGAAGAAAAAGAAGAAGAAAAAGAAGAAGACAAAAAGTGTTTCTTGCAATTGTTCTCGGAAATAAGAAATAAGTCTTTTTCTACTTATTGTTTCTGTTCCAAATCCGTTTTTTTTTTTTGATGACCCTAGAACCCCCGTATAGCCAGTAGCCGGTGAGGTAAACCAGGGGCGGTGTTAGCTCATAACCCACCATCAGGGCACCACACTTAAGAATCCTTAACGGCGGTTGGGATTTGAACTCCCCCTCTCGGATGAGGGTGAGCGTGAAGCTTAAAAGCAAAATGCGGCAAGTGGTTTGTTCCAAATTTGTTCCTAGAAACCAAAAAAAAAAAAAATTTTTTTTTACAGAGAGCAAAAGTGTAAACAAACGCGTTTCTGTTATTTTTTTTATCGGAACAAAAGAATAGAAATTTTGACCAAAGTTGTATCTTAAACAAAAATAAACAAACAGGCCCTTAATGTCTTTGGTAGTTTCCTTTTTGGTTTTTGTTTGGGTTTATCACGTTTATTGGTTCGTGATTTATTTTTGTAATGATTTTTAGATTTTCATTTTTCAGAAAGACAATTTTCTTTATACTTTGGTTTGGATGGAATGTATGAAGGATCATATTGTGAAAAAAATATCCTAAATCTTTTTTGCCTAATTGTTCTTTCTTTAATTGCTTTTGTAAATTTATTGAATTACACATTTGGGTTCCTTGTCTATAAACATAAGAAATTAGTTCTCCTTATGATAATAAGTGATAAGGAATTTTGCCATTATATTCTTCTTTTATTTTTAAAATGAACTTGATCTTCTATTAAACGAGGTAAACTAGCTAAGAATCTTTCCTTCCAAAAAGGTTGGTTTACGTCTGGTCTAACCAAAACCCTTTGTAGAAAAAGATCCTTATATTTTTGGAATCTCCCTAAAGATTCAAATTTCATGTTCGAAAGAAGATCTTGATTTACATATTTAATATGGGAAGGATCTCCTATGAAATGCTGTGATATAGAATAGATGAGAGTACAGGGCATCTTGAATGGCTTGCCCATTAGCATTTTCAATATGTTGTCCATATTCATCTATTTTATGTGCATTTAAGATTTGAGTTCTTTGTTCATCAGTAAGATAATTATCTGATCAACCTTTTCATTGTCCTGTAAATCCAACTACTAAAAGGTTAGTAATGGCATGATCAGAAACTTCTTATTGAGTTTTATAAGCATTTGCTATCATAACCATTTGATTAAGTGTATTGATGACATTATTTTCAAAGACACCATCTATATACTATTCATAAATGGTATAGGGAGAATACTTATTTTGAACTCTTTGTGATGACACTTCAAGGACAATATCAGGAGGAGTGGCTCTTTGATAGTAAAGTTTTTGAAGATTTTTCCATGAGAGTCTATTTATTATAGGAATCGATTCACTTTCAGACTCTTCATTAGATTTTTCAAGGAGATTTATTTGAGCCAAGGGGAGATAAATTGGTTAACTTGATATTTTCTTTTAATAGGTTTGTCACCCAATTTTTTTCCAAAAAGACATTGCAAATGAAACAATTTAATTATGTAAACTTTATCTAGTGAACCTGTTGACATGTAAATTTTGGTGACGCATTTAATCATTTCCATTGAAAACGAGAAGTAGGTATCACTTTTTAGTGGTTGACTCCATCAATGATCCCGGCGATCTTTATTTTACCTGGCTGATTTAGAAAAGAGAAGTAGATATCACTTCTTTTTTGCCGCTTCCGCAGCCGTTGATCCATTTCTGCTGCCGTTGCTTAAGCCATTGCTGCGACAGTTGGGGCCAGAGGTGGCCTTGTGTTGCTCGAGCTCTAACTGGAGCTTGAAGACGGAAACGCATCGCTCGCACTTCACTTTAGCTTTGCAGTGGACCATTTGGGCGTGGTACTCCAATCTGCTCTTTGAGAACTTCTTCCCACAACAATTACACTTCTGCATAGTTTTCAAGTTGAGGGAGAGTTCAAAGGCAGAGTTGAGGAGAAAAAGAGACTGAGGGTTGAGGGAGAGTTCGAAGGCGAGAGGAGGCAAAGTTGAGGAGAAGAGGAGACTGAGGGCTAAGGGAGAGTTCAAAGGCGAGAGGAAGAGAATAACATTTGTATATGCAATGCATGTGGAGGTGATTTGGTAGGGCCCTAGATGAAGGAACGCGCAATTCCATGCCCCAAAACGGAGAGATCTCCAAGGACCTTGGGATGTGGCTTCTCAAACTCATCGATCCCTGTGATAACCATTTTTTAGAAACATCAAATGGCAGGGAAAAGAAATACCAAATTTGATAAGGAAGACAAAACTCAAAATTTACTAAAATGACATTTAAAAAAAAAAAAAAATGAGACACTAGAGTGCCAAGTCCGGTGAAGGTGGCCGGAAATCATTTGTGACAATTTTTTAATAATATAACTTGCCTACTTGGCATGCCGAAGAGTTGAGTTCAATAACGAAGAACCAAAATGACGTCATTTTATCTTTTTTTTTTTTTAATTTTAATATAAATATTAAGTAAATTAAAATATTTATATTTATTTTATATTATAAAAAAAAAGGAGGTAGAAGGCAAGGGCTCGGCCTTTGCCGCCACCTCCCCACCGTCACCAAGAAGGGCTGGCGATGGTGGAGGGAGGGTTGGCCGGGGTTGTCGGACCCGAGCCAAAGGTTGGCTACCCTAGCCGATTGATGGTGAGGGCTCGCGAGCCCTCGCCTAGATCTAGGGCGAGGGTTGCGGTCCTCTCCCAGATCTGGAGAGGGTCGGGCTTGATAGTGCCAAGGGCCGTCGCCTACTTGGGGGCTAGGGCCCAACCAACCCCAATTGACCCTCTCCCCATTATCGTCGGCCCTTCTTGAGCATGGTGTGAGGAGGCGGCGAAGGAGGGTTGAGCCCTAGCCGCCTGCAATCTTCATCTTCTTCCTTTTTTTTTTTTTTTTTTTTAATGAATAAAATTAGTTCTAAATTTAATTTAATTAATATTTATATTAATTATCTAGCCATGTTAGCAAAACAACATCGTTCTATAGTTGTCTTGTTGGAAAATCACCACATTGGTATTTTGATCAGATTTTCTTGTCGTTGGCACTTAATTGATCAATTTTGATTTTATTTTGACGTTTAAGTGTCACTTTCGTAACTTTTGACATTTAAGTATCCCTCCGTGTCAAGTTTTAGCACATCAAGTGTCCGGCTTTCTCAAATGGCAACCGGATTCCAAATATCACTCATACGTTTGTATATTGCTACCTAAGTACACTCAAATCATTATCATCCATTCTATTGCTTTGAGATGCACCAGATATGCACGAATGCATTTCATGTAAGTTGCATGAAAAATGCATGTGGGATGCACGTGATATGCATGAGCTTGCAGGCCGACGAAGCTTTAGGTGACCGGTGAGCTTGAGGTATTATTTGAGATAAGGTTAGCCATTTCCGAGTCTTCTTTGGGTCAAAGGTCCACTTTGAGGAGGTCTCTCCTCAGGCCTATATTTGAAAATTTCCCAATTCTATATATTGCCCATTTGGTACTTTAGGTGCTTGACCTAGCGAATACATTGTTCGTTGTTTTTTATCACGAAATTGAGTTTGTTGAATCGATAATATCATACCATTGGCAAGAAAAAATCAAATTTGTCTTGACTTTGACGGCATGCGTACTGTATTTGTTGATGAAGTGATGATATAAAGGGAGAACGCGAGGTGGGATGCCTTTGGAGAGAGGAGTAATGGATTGAGATTGAGTTTGCTTGGTCATTCTCATGATGTCTCTTGAAACAAAAGCCGGTAAGTAGTTCCGTTTAGACCTTGCCATCTTAGACATCTTTCTACCTTCTCTGGCCTCAATCATGATGGGACACTGAAATGATCTAAGAATAAGTTTTGGCATTAAAGCGAGCGTTATACAAAAGTCATGACATTTTTAGTATTCTTTTCCCAATTATTGAAAGAGTGAAAAAATGTTCAATTCTTTCTAGAAAGGAATTTATGTAGTGGTAAAAAAGATGATATTAGATAGTTTATTCTCATTTAATTAAAGTTATAAATCAACTTATCATTTGATTATGATGTTGCACAAGGGATGAAAATAGTCACGCTTGCCTCTAGCGCATGCATGAAATGAGGTCTATATTATTAAGCTTGAACTTGCGCTCTTTTTGTATCACTTATAAATATCCTAATACTACCCTTGTATTTGACAGTAAGATAATAAGATAATTTTTTTTTCAATCAAGAAGGCAACATATGTTTACATGACTAATCATTTATTCTCAGCAAACGGAATGAGCCGTTTTATGCACACAACTAAGCAAACAAAAGCACAGAATCTGATCAAACGGAATGAGGGATGGTCATAATAAGGGGACCAAAACCTGTTGCGTACCACTTGGCCCTGCCCCATTTCGATTTCTATTCAATACTGATACAGACTTAAGGTTTAGAAAGTACTTATTCTCTGAGAAATCATTCTGATGGCTCGTGCATGAGGAGGTGAAGCTCTTGTGGAAGAGAAAAGCGTCAAGCTCTCGAGCTGCATGAGGTGTGATGAAAAATAATGCGAAAGATTTGTGCAAAATTTTGTACTTAAAACATAATCAAGTCAATCACATGGAAGAATTATATGCCAAGTCAATCACTATGGTGCTAAAACTTTTCAAACAATCATCTTAATGCCACAACTTTTTAGGGGATCACTAAGTGTTTCTGGCAACTTAGATTGTTGGAAAAATAGACTTAAATATTATTTTAATAATGTAGACTTGCTCGAGTTATTTAAATGGATGCTTTTAAAAAGTTTGGGCGCTAAAATGATTTCTCATAAAGTTTTGGCATCAAATTGATTGATTGTATGGTTTTGACACTAAACTCTATATTAAGTGTGACCTACTTCACTGTTCAAGGGGGCAATACATTTTTGGATCAATCATGTTAGACTTTTTTTCTGACTATCATGTTAAAAACATAAATTTTTCTGGAGTACACTTTGTCATATACATTGTCATATATTGGCCAAATGTCAAATAAAAGCACCAACTTATACCTCAGGACAAAAATAGTCTCAAATCACATGAAAAAAGCACGACGGAAAATGTCCAACGGATATAAAGAAACGACTTTATACCCTCTGGAAAAAAATAACCCCATTTTCAAATGACCCATTAAAAGGCATAAAATTTTATTCCAGCGACAAAAATATCCATCATTGGTTTTTTCGTCAAATTTATTTGGCATCTCATGTGACCAATGATCGTTCGTGCACAATAGACATGTCAACTAAGCCAAAACAACCCTGTCACTTAGACTATAATGGATTATTTGCTCAGTTCGCTTAAGTAGAGATCATTTGGAACCCTAATTTGCAAACTCAAGACTCTAACCAAACTTCACGATTTTCCAAAAATCTACAAATTAGCTCAAAATGTATATTTAATAAAACCATACTTAGTGAACTCATCTTGTGGCGAAACCCTTCCCATCTAATCTACAAATTCGATTGGGGGCTAAACTCTTTTTCTCTTTGTTACCTACAAAGAATGAACCAAAATACTATTGAAACCACGTCATCTAAGTTTGAATGTCTACGGCGTTGATTTGGCTCAACTGATGTGTCCATGGTACACGTCAACATCATTAGCCATTGTAGACGAAGAATAAGCTTTTTGGTCAGAAAAGCTATTCGATATTTTGTCGCTCGAGCAAAACTTTGTGCTTTAATTTGGGATCATTTGAAAAATGGGGTCCTAAGAATGAAAGCTTGTCCTTTTCTTTTATTCGGTGGATATTTGTCCTTTAAGCGAAAGTTTTTGCTTTCTTCGAATTTTTGAAAACTGGGGTTATGTTTGTGTTGAGAGTACAAATTCATGCTCTCTCTCTGGTTTTTTTTTTTGGCCGTCAGTTCACTAGCAAATTTTATTCTTCAAATTCGTGCAAGTTGACTGCATGAACAGGAGCAAATCTTACAGAGCGTGCTGCCATCATGAGAGGAAAAAATACAACGGGACGTTTCATTGTGTTTCTGTTGCTTCTTATTCAGTCAAGTGCAAGTACTTTCGTGCAGTGTTTTCTCTCTTTCTAATACAAGCGACTTTACAAAGAGTATTCGTGCATCCGATGCATCTTTTTTTTTTTTTTTTTTTTGGGGGGCTAATGATGCCTTAGAGTTTCGAAGGCACCAAAAAAGTAAGACACAGTTAACTAGGTCAATCCAAGAAGAGCATGCTGGTGAGTAGTGAAGAATTAAGAAAGAGGACGTAAAACACATTTAACTAGCTTGAGAACCACTTTTCTAGTCAAGAAGGCATGATATATTAGATGACTTTTGGTTTATTCTTTAACACACGTAACAAACTGTTTTAGACACGCAGCGAAGCAAGCAGAACACAGAATCTGATTAAATATGGTCCAACGATCCGATTCTAGTCAAGATCAAGGGGACTCCATACTGGGGATGAGTAGTGAGCATAGGAATAGGGGCATGCTTGTAAGAAGGAGATAGCTGCACTGAGAAATTCTGCAAAATCAAAGTCAGAGCAACTTTGGCTTCAGTGAAAGAAAAGTTTTGGCCAATGCAATTTCTTGGACCCCAACCGAAAGGGAGAAAACAGAGCTTGTTCTTGGTTGCTTTTGAGACTCCCTCGGAAAATCTCTCTGGATTGAACTCTTTGGCATCATCACCCCAATTCTCTGGATCATGGTGGATCAGGATCGTTGGCACACAAAGCACAACTCCTGGAGGTACTTGTATATCTCCCAACTTGGTTGTCTTTTGAACTGTTCTCATCGTCATAAAACTAGGCGGATATAACCTGAGCACCTCATTCAGTATCATGCTTACCTGTACAAAAATCAAGTTGTGGTCAGCCTGTTTTTATTCAAAAAGACATTGAAAATGTAACAATTAAATTATCTAAACCTTGCCTAGTGGACCAAATTTATCAAACTTAATATCATTTCTGTGATCTACGTTGTAACTTCGAATGGGAAGGCATAATCCATATGTCCCCATTCTCCATCGCCTAAATATATATATTTTCTTTTGGTTCAGGGGAAGGAGTGGGGAAGAACAGCAATTAGATTTCAGGTCAGGTGGTTACAACATTTTCCTTCAATTGTTGGCCTTCCATTTTCATCTGTTCTTTCTTTTTCCCTTTTCTCTTTTTGCAAAAAACCATTTGTTTGATGCGAGTTTTGAAATTCAGGAATATATGTCCAGACGACAACACGATGTGAATCCTTACAATTTTTAACTGGCTCAACGCATCAAAGTCAGGTTTGTTGTTGCCAAAAACTTCCTGGACTTCCTCTCTTGCTCTGTCTTGCCATTTCTGGTGCTTGCTTAACAAAATCAGAGTCCAAGTAATCAAAGCAGAAGTTGTCTCTTGACCTGCTAAGTTGAATGCTTTACACTCTGCAATCACATCCTCCATGTTCATGCCCTTTTGATCCACGGACTCCTGAATTTCTTTCATGTTTGATTTTAGCAACAGTCCCAAGAGATCATGGTCATCTGCTCTTCCTTCCTTCATTGCCCTCTCTCTTTTGGTCACTATGTCTTCCAACAATCCTTCTACTTTGCGGTTGATTTCTTTCATCCTCTTCCGCAGTTTGGTAGGCAAGAGGCTGCATTTTTTATTATAAGAAAATTAGTTTCAAGATGAAAACTTCACTCAGTAATTTAGTTTCTACAAGTTATAGGTGTCCCGGTACATAAATGCACTCAACCAATTTCATCCATTCTATTGAGTTTAGAAGTTGGAAAGCAGCAATCTCAATGAGAGCTCGACAGAAGATTTGCCTTACTAAACATTGTTTTGACAGGAAAAAATTGCAGCGTGCTATGCTACCTTGCAATCACAATCCAACCACTATCCATGATTTGCAAAATCATAAGAACATTGACTTTAGAACTTTTCAAGTTCCTTGTGTGGCAAGATGCTTAACATGATTTGCCAAATCACGAGACAATTGTGGAAAGTTGCAACTGACTCCATGGATAAGGATTGAGGAAGTCAAAGTGAATTTTGTTACTCTTTTTTCTTGTCAAATGCTTTTGAAACAGTTAAAGATGTTTGGATAAATTATTGCTAAATCATTCTCCACTTACCTCCACCCGGGAATAAACACCAACTGAAGAATCTTGCTAGTGAGGGCAATTTGTTCTTGTTGAAGGGGGAGGATGCTCTTGACTTGGTCGTAGGTTACACCGAAAGCAGCTCTACAGAGTACATCACCTGTCAAATGCTGAAGGTCAGGCCAAACATCCACTTCGCCCGCCAAACTTTGCTTCTCCCATCCCCTAATCATCTCCTTGCAACTTGACAATGTTGCAGTCGCTACATACTGTAATTATTCAACAATTAGAAAGCTAAATGAATTGAATGTACAAAGTTTTTAATTATCAATTAGTTTAAGTTCCGTTAGATGTTGCCGCTGGTCAAGAAACTATTAGCTGCAAGCAGTAATACCTTCAACTTCTCATAGTGAAAAGCCGGGTTGATGATCTTTCTATGTTTGACCCATTTCTCACCCTCAATCATGACGAGCCCTGATACTAAGAGATCTTCCGTGGCCTTGGGATGTGGCTTTTCGAACTCATTGATCCGTGAAAATATTTGTTTCAACATGTCTGAGTCCATGATGGTCAATACAGGCGTTGGCCCAAACCATGTAAAGCAAAGCTTCCCTGCAACAAATATTTTTACATAATTTATTGACCATCGGCCGCTTCATAGCTGTCATTCATTTTTCATGTTACTTTTCCTAAAATCGACACTAAATATTGTAAAATTTACATTATTGCAGGATTTGTTCTACTTGCTTTTCATGAATATATCTCGATTGAAGTGCTGAAAAGAGACCAGAAAAATGAATATTCTTTAGCAGGTTTTTAGCTAAAAATAACAGCTTCTAATGAGTTGAAATTGTATACTGTTTCAGACAGGAAATTGAGTTTGTCGAATCATTGATATTATACCTTTGGCTAACAGTTCAACTGTATCTCAACTTTGACGCAACACGTACCGTATTTCTTGATGGAGTGATGAAAGAAAGGGAGCAAGCGAGGCGCGATGTCATTTGAGAAAGGAGTAATTGTTTGAGATTGAGCTTGCTTGCTCATTCTCATGGTGTCTCTCAGGTCTTGAAACGATAGCCTGTAAGAGGTTCCATTTAGACCTTGCTGTCTCAGACATCTTTCTAGCTTCCTCGGCTTCAGCCAAAACAAACACAGTAATTTCCATGCACAAGTCAAGAAGGTGATCAGAACAAGGGAGAGAACGATTGAATATGCTGAGGACAGTTCCATATTCGACGCTAAACATTTGACACGCTCGTCTTGTTTCTGTGAGAGGAATAAATAGGACTCTTGGGGAGCAGAAAGACATCGTTGAAAAACGAATGCGTTGACTTCCTTTTGGTAAGGGAGAACAACCACCTAGAATGTTTCTTAGTTTTTTAGGATATGTTGGTTTCGCGGAAAATGTGATGTTTCTCGAAAATATTTTCCAGGAAGTCATTTTTCAGGAAAATATAATTATTTTCCGGTGTTCAAATGAAACTTGAAAATGAAGTGGAAAATATTTTTCGCTGTTCGGTAAGGAAAATATTTTCCTTCATATACTCTTTTTCATTTATTTTATTTTTAAAATGGATTTTCATATTTTTAAAAATTGATTTTTAATTATTTTTAATTTTTAAAATCTATTATTAATTGTTTTCATTTTTATTTTTCTTCCATTTTTTCTTTGTTTTCCATCTCCTTCTTTCTTGGTCGGTCGTCAGCCAGGGCCATCGGCGAGCCTTGAGCTAGCTGATGAGCACGAGGCTTGTCGCTAACCAAATTGGCGAGCACGAGCGTCGAGCTTGAGGCTTGCCCGATCGACGAGCATGAGCTTCAGATCGACGAGCTTGAGGTTCGCTTGGTGATGGCTGACTAGCCAAGAAAGAAGAAGATGAGAAACAAAGAAAAGAAAAAAAAAAAAAAAAAAAGAAAAAAAAAAAAAAAAAAGAAAAAGGAAATTAAAAACAATTCAAATAAAAAAAGAAAACAAGAAGAACAAAGGGAGGAGGAAGTGAGGATTTGTAGAGGTGTGAGATAAGACAGATCAAGTGAGGAAAATGTTTTCCTCTTTTCAAAAGTGAAAAATATTTTTCCCTAATTTAGAAGACTTTTTTCCTTTCATGGAAAACATTTTCCCCAAGAAATTCATTTTCCGTGAAATGAATGCCGGAAAATCCGGAAAACGTTTTCTCGGAAATTATTTTGTGCAAAACGAACGAAGCCTTAGTATGACATCTAGGCTCCGTTCGTTTCTTGGAAATTATTTTTGAGAAAACGTTTTCTGGATTTTTCGGCGTGCATGGTTGGACAGGTAACAAGTGAACGAATTCCTTACAATATCATGTAAAATAGATGTCATACTAAGGCTCCGTTCGTTTCGTGGAAAATAATTTTTGAGAAAACGTTTTTCAGATATTCCAACGTGCATAGCTAGATAGATAACAAGTGAACGAATTCCTTACAATATCATGTAAAACAGATGTGATACTAAGGCTCCGTTCGTTTCTTGAAAATTATTTTCTGTGAAAATGTTTTCGGATTTTCTGGCGTGCATGGTTGGACAAGTATCAAGTGAATGAATTCCTTACAATATCATGTAAAACAGATGTCATACTAAGGCTTTGTTCGTTTCTGAAAATTATTTTCCGCGAAAACGTTTTTCGTTCACTTGTTACCTGTCGAGTCATGCATGTTGAAAAATTTGGAAAATGTTTTCTTGAAAATTATTTTTCGCAAAAATGAACGGAGCCTTAGTATAACATTTGTTTTACATGATATTGTAAGGAATTTGTTCACTTGTTACTTGTCCAGCCATGCACGCTACAATGATAATAAAAAGCCATGCACGCTACAATGATAATAAAAAACTAAGCGGCATGACATTTTTATTTCCAATCTTCAACCCTTCTTTTTAAATTATTTCAATGCACTGCGAGAACCATTGGTCAACCACATTCATCAGCCAAGAAAGGAATTCAAATGTGATCATTTGAGGGTGGGTGTCAACTTATAATTACTTAACAAGATCTCACTCGTCTGATGTGGGACTTCAAAATGTTGCATTCCAGGAGTGGTAAAATGGACAAGTTATTTGTGAGAGTTATTCGTGAGTGGTAAGTTACTGAAATTGTTGGTAAATTTCAAACCTTGTCGGTAGAATAGAATTAGGTGACTCGCAACTGGCTTGGTAATTTACCAACTATGTACGGGGTGTATCAATGTCAAATCAATAGTAATACCAGGCTTGTTTCACGACGATTGAACTTCACTAGAAAAGTAATTTCGGAGTAAGCAATGTCTAGGGAAGAATGATATGATTTTCCAAAGTTTGGCGTGGTCTTCGCAAGTAAAGTGAAGCCTATATTCAGATAGTTGTTACCGAAAAACTCTAAAATGTAATTTTTTTTATAAATGAAACTCCAAGCTCAACAGTAGGATTCTTTTAAAACAAGTTCAAAAAGTTTCGCCCAACCCAAATCAAAAAGTATTTTCTTTTTATCAAGGAAACTCAGGGATTGAAAGGAAGCCATATAGGGAAGAATCGAGCTGAGCGGCGCTACAACAAAACAAGGCATAGAGGACTGGTTAATGCTATGTTATTTCTGTCCTCTTGAAAGGATTCGAGACTTGACGACTAGTCGAGAGGGAGTATTTTCTCTTGTGCGAGGGGCATGCTGTAGCTTTGCTAGTGTTCTAGCAGAGCAGGAATTGTTGCTGTCGTGAGGAACTTTGTAACCCACAACCTACTTTGTTAAATTAATATATTGAATTTGAATTTTGATAACGATTTGTTAAATCGAATTTTGTTAATAAAGATTTCCTAAGTAGTAAAAAAGTCCGTTGGACTCAATGGAGGATTACAAAAGAGGAAATAAAGATAGAATAAAAAAAAAAAAGGGAAGTTTTTCTTCTGTCAGCAGTTACGAATTTCCTTGAAAAAGGGAATCAGGCCGTGGGCCCAAGTGGGCACACGTATAAGATGATGCAAATTTCCTCTCCATCTACGGAAGCCGGCCGAAAAAAGCCAAAAGTGGGCCTAGGTCAAATACTTGAAAGGCACACGAATTTCCCCTTTGGCATGCGTGAAGTGGCTTAAAAAAACCCTACCAAAGAAAATGAGCCAGATGTAGAAGCCACAGACGTCAAGCTGCAAAGAGCCGTGCAAATTTTTGTTTCGAACTTGAACACGCGATTTTCTTTGTGAGTTTATGTCTAAGTGAGTTGTTTATTTATAAATATTTTGAGTTTTGAGTTAAATTTAGGTGTGGAAAACACTTGAACGTGTGATTGATTATAAACTCGATTTTCCGATTATCGTGGATTATTTGTTGCCGGCTCTTTTCGTGGACATAGGTACCGATATTCGGACCGAACCATGTAAATTTCTGGTATTTATTTCTCTAGCGATTTCGTGTTGACGTAAATTGCAAGATTTTGTCGTTTCCGCGTATTCTATTCCAACGTACTTAATTTTATTTTTGGAGTTCAACAGAAAAAAAATGATAGTAACATGCCGAAATTGTTGTAAGGTACCCACTTCGGCATCATAATTTTTTCAAAGGATTATATGAGTTCAAAAAACGATTGCTTAAGTAACTTTGATGACTTTTTATTTTGGTTGAAATTTTGACGACTTAGATTGCCAAAAACCTTGACATTATTACTTCAATGAAAAAAGCTCGCTAGCATCGCTTAAATTGACGGTTTTATAAAGTTTTCACGCTAAAGCGATCATTCAAAAAGTTTTGGCACTATCTCAATCGTTCGTAATGTTTTGGCCCTAGCGTTGCATATTAGTAATTTTAGAGAATGATATAGCACCTTGCAACACTTTATTATGTTGATGCATAGCATCATTGGTACTCAAATTTTGGAAAGGCATAATTTTTTTTTTTCAACTCTTGGTTTACATAACTTGGATCTCAAGATCTAGCAATGCTAAAAGGGCAAGGCCAGCCAGGGCAGGGCACAGCCCGTTTATGCGACAGGCCAAGCGGCGTCGTGGTCAGGTGGTAAAATTCAAAAGCAGTTGATCCTTCTCAAGTGAAGAAGCAGCTAATTTCTACTCGAACTTGAAAGTAGTAAAACCATTATTTCAAGTTACCTAACAATAAAATCTTTTACTTGTCAAATTGAAGACACTTGATAATCTAGTAAGATCCCTTGTCAAATTGAAGAACCATTATTTGTAGTGGCATTATCAATTGTTCTAAAAACTTAAATGGTTAAATGAATGAATTATTTATTGTTTAAATATTTTAATATCTATTATGAGATTCGAAAGTAATAGTCATAATTTGAAGTTGCTAACCGGCCAACGATCATGGCGCTACCTTTCTGATGACGATTGTTTAGCAATATTTGGGGAAACCGAAAAGAAACGTCATTCTCTAAGTCATTCTCTAAAAGTCAAAGAATCATTTGATGTAATCGGTAAGTTAGAGAATCATATAATGTAATCGGTATTCTTTGCGATATATGAGACGAGGCTTCTTTTTTAAAAGTGGTATTCTATTCTTTATTGGTTTACATCAACAGCTGCTACTTAATCGGGATCACTAAACCCATTTTGCATGACTCAGGTTGCCAAAATAGTAGTTGATAATCTTTGGAATCATGGCTGATGGAGTCAGACGTTTTTAAAATTATGCAACGAAGTCCATAACTCATAGTCGGTCCGGCGTGACCTATGTTATTGTGAGGAAGTGTCAATCAATGTATTCGTTTAAGAACAATGATTGCACATTTTTAAATACTCTAGAACTCTACTGATTAAATATAAACATTTAGAACTCAATCAGCCTGTCAATGCAACGTGTAGGACTTCCATTGTACTAAGCTCTTGGTTGGATAGGAAGTTTTTTGTGATTTTCATTTCTATCCGATTTTGAGGTAGTCATTGTCACGCCCGATCCTCAAGTGCGTGCCCATCCTTCGGTAGTCAATAAAATTTTGTGACTTCCTAGGACGAGTTGCGACTCTTTCATTTTATTGCACATGCGGAAACGAAAAACAAATTCCTTGACAATACTTATCTTGGGATAGAAAAGCAGGACAATAGATTCTTAAACAAAATATGCTTTTACATACACTGAGTCAAATACAAAAGTTTACAACCAAAAAGACTTCAACAGACCAACTCTCAAAAGAAGCTGTCCTATCTGACCTATACTTTAGATCCCCTCAGCTCGACTTCAGGTCCTCCATTCTATGGTCTTGAAAAGTTAAAGCCCACGATGGGTAAGATATAAATCTCAGCTAGTTCATGCTCTAAACTCCGATTAGGAGGGTAATACGCCTAGAGCGTCCTAATCACACGACTACACAATCGTAGAGACTTACCTCATCTCAACTCCTCCCTACACGTCAGGACAATTTATATAACACATAAGTGCAGTAATAACACCCAATCAATTGGAGCACCTTAAACCACATCTCCCTCAATCACCATCTCTCAGTCAATCATGCACTCCAAATGATTACAATCACACAAATACGATCTAACCGGTCACCTAGCGGATCTAACTATCACATAGCGGGTTTATCCGTCACATAGCGGATCTAACTGACACACGGCGGATCTATCCATCACATTAGATTATCCATCACACAGCTAAGCGTCATCTCGCCCCATCGTGTCTGCCTCAAGATGGCTTTTCACATAAAAGCATCGTTCACTCAACATAGTGTGGGAGACGAATTCTCTTAACCAGCACACGATTATCCAATCTTGCCAAGGACATTGTGCTTCGCGCTTAAATTCCTCAATTAAAATTATGTCTGGCCTAATTTCATTATGATAATAATACCCGATAAAATAATCGTGTGTGAGTACATGGTCGGCCTGAGCCAAAAGTTCAATATCTTTACTTTAGAAAATCCCACTATTTATATAGTGCCTGAAAAAATTTTGGCGTTGTAAACCAACACCCGGAAATTTTCTAATTAATTATTGAAATTACTTAATTTTATGATAAATAACCAAAATTATAGTTTCCACTCAATTGCACAATTCAACACTCAATAGCAAAAATTAACCACACCATTGCAATCAGCATAAAATTATGGTCACCGACTATTCCAGTCTAATTTTTGGAAAATAATTTAATAATTAATTAATTAATTACCGAATTTAATTAAGTAAAATACACATTAATTCAATAAATACAAACTTCAGCTTAAAATTGCTAATCTAACCACCTATTGAACTAATTAAATTATCATAACCATTCTAACTATAAGACTACACAATAAACTAACTAATTACAATTTCTAACCACCTAAATCACTAATCTAACTAACCTAAATTAATTTAAAAAACTAATAATTAAACTAATCTTAAATTACCCTTAAACATCATTAGCCTACTAAGTAGAGTTTAGTGCATAAAGTCACTGGTTTAACGCGAAAACCGATTTACCGTGATGGCGGCCGAAACTCGGGCCTACGGCGATGCTGAGGGGAGCTTGGGCTGGGCCAAACAAACCTTGCAAGCCCACAGCAACTGTTGGGCTTGACTGAGCTTAATTGATGGGCTGAGAAGCACGAGCCGGGCTGATTTTTGCAGGCTGCAGTGGCTGAACTTGCGGGCTGAAAAAGGGCTGGGCCTGACTTCAAGTGGGCTGCTGACCTTGGCTTGACGGGCTGAACAAAATTGCGTGGGCTGCAGACAGCAACTTGCTGGGCTGAATTGGAGCTGGCCGCGGCAAAGAAACGGAAAGGGCTGCTGCTTGAGGAGACGTGGAGCGATGGGCGAAGGCAAGAGGCGATCGTGGCTGTTTCGGTGGAGTTGGGGCAGAGAAAGGCGAAGCAGCAAAAATCCACGTGGAGAGGATCGTGGGGTTGCCTCGCTGGGTTGACTCGGCCACTGCAAGGGGATGGAGGAAGACGCGCGGCAGCAGCTGGCTTCGCTGGCTTCGGTCAACGATGGAAGGAGACAGGCGCTGGCAGAAGTTGATGGTGGACCGAAGATGGTGGAGGCGTGTGTGAGCTGCAGTTGGGGTGGCAGGTGGCGTCGCGGCAAGGGAGAGGGGAAACGGACGTATGGCAGGGAGCAGCGAAAATGGAGGGGAAAGACGAAAGAAAAGCAGAACCGAAGGAGGGTCGGGGAATTGGACGCTTGAAGAAGAAGGGGAAGGCTGAGACGTGCTGAGGAAGTTTGAGAAAAAGAGGGGGTACAAAGTCTACAAGATCTTGGGTTACATAGATAGATAGTGCAGATATTTTGATCTAACTAAAGATGAATATAGTTGAATTAAAGAGCAATCATAAGTCTGGTTAACATGACCCATAAATAAAAAGGCGAAAAAAAGTGAGAGGGAGGGTAACTAATTAATGATTGAGTGACAGTCTTTAATTTATTATAACAATAACAATATCTTTTAAAATATAAAAAATTAAATATCAAATAATTATAAATTATTGCGGGGTTAATTTCTTTAGGAATTTGTGGCTCATAATAAAATATTATTCTCACATTAACCTAAAGATTATTATACTAGCAAAGATTGTTAATTTTTGAAAAATGAGAGTGTGACGGAGCCTTTACTCTCCCATAAGTAATGGTGTTGTCCCCACCACACATTTTCCCTAAGAAAATCACCAGTCTTATTTGATGGGTTTGCTAGCCCACCAAGTAAGATTTCTCCATTTAGAAAAAAACAATATAGTAGCCAAAATAAAGATGAGCGAATAAAAAAGGAACTTATTAGCATCGTCTCATGTAAAATATTTTTACAGTAAGTGTACAAAAGAATGATTTAAACATTTTTATTTCAAGAGAATATAAATCTAGGATCACTAGCCACAGCACCTATGCAAAATATTTTTCACACCTATAGTCATGAATGAAAAATATCTATGATATATTGAAATGTGTTATCGAAATTGAACTTAATTATTTTATACCACCAACGTTAAAACTCCATAAGTATATAGAGGGATGACTACTAATATTATACGTCAAGCAACATTTATCTTTGTGCAATTAAAGTCAAAAGAGATCGACAACCTAGAAGTCAAATGTCTGGCTATCTAGAAGTCTATGGAACACTTGTAACTCCATGAAGCGGTTAAATGTTTCAGTACACACCACCTTTAGCCAGTAAAGTAACTCTGATCCAAAGCACTTTGTACATAATATTGAACATATTATTTTTGGTGTCGAAGCTGGACATTTCCCAGTGCATTGACTACTTTAGCGGCGGGGAAGAGAGACTAATTTGTTTTATAATATTTAAATGGAAGGATTTTTTTATTTTAGGGTTAGTACTCTGAAAAACTCAAAACTGGTACACCTATGACAAATTTACCCAAAACTATTTTTTTGTTCACAAAAAATCTCAAACCGGTATACCTTTGACAAATTTATCCAAAACTGGTATACTTGTGACAAATTTATCCTATGTTAGTTTTCGTTAAATTTTACAGTCAAATTATTAAGTTAAATGACACGTGACAGCTGATTGGTATACCAATTTGGGATTTTAGTTTGTCACAATTTACAATTTTTGTGATTTTTTTGTGGTATTAATCAAATTTGGCGGATGGTATATTTGTTACAAATTTACCAGTTTGAGGTTTTTTGCTGTCGAATAAATTAATTTGGGGTAAATTTATCATAAATGTACCAGTTTAAGGTTTTTTTATGGTCAGTTGGGATAATTTTGTCACAGGTATACCGGTTTGGGGTTTTTCATGGAAAAATATAGTTTGTGGTAAATTTGTCATAGGTATACCGGTTTGGAGTTTTTCATGGTAAAATATAGTTTTGGCTAAATTTGTCACAAATATACCGATTTGGGGGTTTTTTAGGGTATTAACCCTTTATTTTATGCATGCAAATATTTCACAAAACACTAATTGAAAGACCACGGAATGTGTTATCCATGTGTAAGATATTTACAATTAATTTTTGTATTAGTTGCTATATAGCTATTTTTCTTATATTTGGAGCGATATTCACCCTTTAAATACAAATTAATGTTCTCTCTCAACATTTTATTTTCCTTTCGGTTGTTCAATTCCATGAACATGAAACATGAGATCCATATTGCACCATTACTAAAGAGAGGTAACGGTGCCGTAAGGCTCTAAGGGCGCGCATGACAACCATTCTGTTGGAAATAGTTTCGGAACATAAATAGATTTTTCTATTTATATTTCTAGAAGAGTTTTAAGCAAAAATAACCGTTTGATAACGACACAAAATTTCTACTCTAAAAATAGAAATTCGTTTAATAACGGCACAAAATTTCTTCATTTCGGACGGTGGCGGTGACGACCGATGGCCTTTAATATAAAAAATAAACATAAAAATGATTTAGTAACAAAAAAATAAAGAATAAAATAAAATAAATCATAAAAAAATAAAAATATCATTTTATTTTAAAATAAAAATATCCTTAAAAATAAATTTATTTTATTTATTCTATTTTATTTTATTTTATGAATAAATTTATTTTAAAATGAATAAAAATAAAAAATTAAAAATAAATCTATTTGGCAAAACACTCAAGGCAAATAAAAATAAAATAAATTTATTTTAAATTTATCATAAATAAATTATTTTTAATAATTTTAATAAATTTATTTTTAATAAACTAAAAATAAAATGATAAATAAAAATAAAATTTATTTGAATAAATCTATTTTTATTTATTTTTATTTTTAATAAAATGAGGAGAGGCAAAGGAAGAGGAGGAGGAGGCAGAGACGTAGAGGAGATGAGGGAGGACTCACCGAAATTAGGGTTTAGTGGGAGAAATTATTTACGATTTCTCTTCAAATCAATTTACGGAATAGAAATCTATTCCAGAAATAGAAAAACTAAGTAGGTTTATCAAACAGGTTTCTATTCCGAAGCAGTGCGGAATAGAAAAATTATTTCTGGAACATAAATTTTGGTTATCATACACCCCCTAAGTATTCGATGCTAATATAAAATAGAATACATATTTATTTAAAATACTCGTTACTAAGTAGGGCCACGCATCTCTAAGTTGAGTGTACTTTTAGTTTTTCCCAATATAATATAACTAGTTGACTTTGTTAAAATACTTAACCGAAAACCAGTTGACTTCGTTAAAATACTTAACCAAAACCAGTTTCATGTAAAATATAACATGATACTCTATGTCAATTTTCCCAACTAACGCACGTTGATGGGAGAATTACCAAAAAAGTCCTAAACCTATTGCAATTGTGCCAATTCAGTGCTAAACTTTTTTTTTTGGCCAATTTAATCCTAAACCTTTTATAATTGTGTAAGTTTAGTCAATTCAGCCAAAATTGGTTGGCCAGTCTTGACGTGGACGCCGGCCGGCAGAAGTTGACATGGCAATTTTTAAATTTTTAAAAATTTTTAAAATATTTTTTGAATTTTTGAATTCTTTTTTTTTTCCCACCTTCTCCTTCCTCTGGCCGGCCGGCGCTGGCTAGAGGTGAGGGTCGATGAGGTCAGCCTTGCCGGCCAGTGGCGAGGCTCGTCCTCGCCAGCCATTGGCGAAGGCGAGCCTCGCCCAGCGACAGCGAGGCCGTCGTCGCCAGATCTAGCGAGGCTTGGGCTCGCTCAGCCAAGGCGATGGTCGATCTTGCCAGTCGTCATCGTCATTGTTGTCATTTTCGTCGTCGTCGTCATCATTTTTGTGGCACAAACCTATCTACTCTATGTGAGTTTTGAAATTTAAGAATATAATGCTGAAATTGAGATAAACAACAGACTACAATAAGATGAGAATCTTTACACTTTTTAGTCGGCTCAGCCCATCGAGATCCGGTATCTTGTTGCAGAAAACTTGCTGAACTCCTCTTCTGCTCTGTCTTGCCAGTTTGTCTACTTTGCTCAACAAAATCAGAGTCCACATAAGCCAAATAGAAGTCGTCTGTTGGCCCGCTATGTCGAACACTTTGGACTCTTGAATTACATCCTCCATGCTCACACTCTTTTGATGCCTAGATTCTCGAACTGCTTTCATGTGTGATTTGAGCAACATTCCCAGGAGATCATTTTCATCTACTCCTTCCTTCATAGCCTTCTATCTTTGGTCGTTACTTCTTTCAGCAATCCTTTAACTTTATGGTCGATTTCTTCCATCTTCTTGTGCAGTTTAATCGGCAAAAGGGTGCATCTTTTTTTTTTTGGCAAGTCTACTTCAGGATGAAACCTTTATTCGTTACATACACTCAAATCATTTTTATCCATTCTGTTGAGTTGAGAAGTTGGAAACAAGCAATCTCCCTATATACTATCTTGCAATCACAACCCAACCACTATCCATCATTTGCAAAATCATAAAAAGTTGTCTTCATAAATTTTTCAAGTTCCTTATGTGGCAAGATGCTTAAAGATCCGCACATGATTTGCAAAACAATTGCAAAATTTTGAAAGGTCGCAATTGACCGTAGGGTAAGAATTGAGGATGTCAAACTAAATTCTGCTACTCCTTTTCTAGTACATGCTTTTTAAACAGTTCCACTATATCACGATAGACTATTGCCCTAATCATCTTGACTAAACTCCATCCAAGGGTACTATATAAAGGATAAGAAATAATGTAGAGTGATTTCAATATATATATATATAGAAAATTGTTAAGTGATTTGTGATTTAATCTAAACATCTATGTTTGTTTGGATTGGTTAATATGTGAAATTTTTTTATAGGTTCTATATCTCTAATGTAATCGTAAAAATCGGCTAGTTGTGTGAAATTATCTAATACAAAGTATAATAATTCAAGAGTGATAATGATAATAATTTAGGTGAAGAAATGAAATATAGATGAAGATTAAGCTAAATATGATTTCAATCATAAAATAATATGAAATGTAATTAAAATAACAATGTGATCTCACGCAGGGGCAGTAGTCGGCACTCGAGCAGAGATCCCATTGATATGCATAAGCAGTAATTAATAAAATAATGTGATCTCACGGAGGGGCGGTAGTCCGCACTCAAGTAGAGATCCTAGTGATATGCGTGAACATTTATTAATATAATAATGTGATCTCATGCATGGGCAATAGTCCATACTCGGGCAGAGATCCACTAATATGTGTGATAAAAGAAAATGTGACCTTTTACAAGGGTAGTAGTCCGTGTGTGAGTAGAAATCTGACAAAAGTAAAAGAAGGCTAATAACATGAAGTGATAATGCTAACCAAAACTTGATTGATTATATCATTGAGTGATAAGAAAACTTATAGATAATTGATATAAGTGATTCGAGATGATTACAAGTGATCGGAGATATCTTAAAGAAGTGATTATAAGTGATAATGAGTGGTTACAGGTGTTTGGGAAAAGATACAAGTGAAAGATATATGAGAGTGAAAAGATGTAATCGAACGAGGCTTTTAGGATGCAGGAAGGTAAGAGCAAAGAGCGCAAGTGAGTTGAAGGCAAGCGGTGATCCCCCCTCTTCTTCTACTCCTCCTTTTATAAGTAAAGCTTGGACGAAGTAAAAATTTTTTTGGACGAATTTACAGCAGCATCTTCAGTCCATCTTCAATCCATTTATAGCATGTTGCGATTTTCCAAATGGAAAATGATGATGTGCTCTGAAAATTCCTTTTTTGTCTTCTTTGATTTTTGTCCGTTTTGGTGATCGGTCTCGTTTTCATCGTCATCTAACAAGTTGATGCCATATCAATTATCTTCATTGGTGTAATGAGATTGATCATCATTAGAGGAACTTTGAGATTTTGAAGGTAGCGTAGTGATTGAGAATTCTGACATGAGTTTTGCCAATACACAGCCATATCCTTTTGGTCACTGCATGGCAGCCAAATGAGCTTGGACCAGTGATTTTTGCTGAAATTTTTTTAGTAATTTTACAATCAGGTGATTTTTAATTTTGCCGATTTAACCGGTTCAAAACTACTTCCTCGTAAAGATTTTCTGTGAATTTGATATTGTCCCACCATTTAGTCCCGAATCTTCTAAGTAGGTGGAGGCGGTGTGAAGGATAAGAAGACTGTCTATAATCAAATTCTCAGGCTGTTACCTAGGAAACTCGAAAATTGATGAAAAAATGCATAAGATTTGACAATTGTGATTCATGATTTGATTGGTTTGAAATGGGTGTAAAAGATTTTCAAGCTAATTCTAAATTGTGGAGGTAATATTTCAATGATGGGACTAAAGTGACTCCACTATTTTTGGAACCAGAAAAGTAATTGTTCAATAAAATCTATCTTGAAATAAAAAAGGAAGTGTGACAAATTTATCTTAAACTATTTTGTTGATTATGAAAAACCCCAAACTGGTACACTTGTGACAAATTTACTCCGACTGACCATAAAAAATTATAAATTGGTACATTTATGACAAATTTACCCTCAAACTAATTTATTCGACTACAAAAAACCCCAAATTGGTAAATTTGTGACAAATATATCATTAACTAAATTAGATTAATAACATAAAAAATCACAGAAATTGTAAACTGTGACAAATGGAGCATAAAATCCCAAATTGGTATATTAATTAACTGTCACGTGTCATTTAACTTAATAATTTGATAGTAAAATTAAACAAAAACTAACAGAGAGTAAATTTGTTACAAGTGTACCAGTTTAGGGTTTTTGGTGGTAAAAAAAAAATTGTTGGGGGTAACTTTGTCATATGAGTATTAGTTTGGGTTTTTCAAGGTATTAACCTTAGATTTTATTGCCAAAATTTCTTTTTATATTTTGGCTTGGGTATCTTTGAGAGCTTTTATTTCTAATCTTTGCTAATTTATTTCATTATTGAGATCATTTATATTGATAGGTCTAGATTGAATTTTCTTATTTCTATTAATAATATCTTTGAAATTATAAGTTGTATTAGAATTAGTCGGGATCTTCATAGAAGATTGGAGTCTATCTAAATATTGTTTTCTAGCTTTTGGATCCCATATATTATCAACTGTTTCTAACAAGAAACCACCGCCTGTGGTGGCGCAACTAGCTTTGGACTCCCTCCCTCTCATGAAGGGGAGGGTTCGAATCCGAGAGGTGTTGCGTTCGCGCAACTCAAACGCGGCTGGGTCTGTGGTGGTGGCTTAGTCCGCCCCGGCTTTACGTCTAGGTTGCCAATTGACGGCGGTTCCCGGGTCATCAAAAAAAAAAAAACTGTTTCTAACAAGAATTGTTCTTCCTTTGTTAAAACATTGATTTCAAGTGTCGGTTCTTCTTCAGGAGAGGAATTATTTTCTTCAAATTCTAATGAAGTTTCTATCTTGTTGATTTGGAGGCCCGCTTCTTCAGGATAGTCTTTTGAAGAAGAATCATCATTTGTAGCAGCCATGATGCTATTAAGCTGATAAAAAGTCTCCTCATCTATGAAGAGTTCATTTAATTTTTTGTTTATTTGGCAATATTTAGAAACACGCGCTCTTTTCCCACAATTGTAACATTTAATGTCTCTATTAATTTTCCTTTTTGGTTTTTGTTTGGGTTTATCATATTTATTAGCTCGTGATTTATTTTTGTAATGATTTTTAGATTTTTTTCTTCAGAAGGACAATTTTCTTTATATTTTGGTTTTGATGGAGTGTATAAAGGATCATAATGTGCACAGAAATATCCTAAATCTTTTTTGCGTAATTGTTCTTTCTTTAATTGCTCTCATAATTTTATTAAATTACACATTTGGGTTCCTTGTCTATAAACATAAGAAATTAGTTCTCCATATGATAATGAGTGATAAAGAATTTGGCCATTATATTCTTCTCTTATTTTATTACAAACTTGATAATCTCCCTGACGATTTACATTTCACATTCGAAAGAAGATCTTGATTTACGTTTTTTATATGGGAAGGATCTTCTCTTATAGATGAGAGTACATACAGCATCTTGAATGGCTTGCCCATTAGCATCTTCAATACATTGTCCATATTCATCTATTTTATGTGCATTTAAGATTTGAGTTCTTTGTTCATCAGTAAGATAATTATCCCCTCAACCTTTTAGTTGTCCTGTAAATCTAGCTACTAAAAGATTAGCAACGGCATGATTAAAAATTTCTTATTGAGTTTTATAAGCATTTGCTACCATAACTATTTGATTAGGAATATTGATGGTATTATTTTCAAAGACACCATCTACATTCCATTCATAAATGGTATCGGAAGAATACTTATTGAACTCTTTGTGATGACACTTCAAGGACAATATCAAGAGGAGTGGCTCTTTGATAGTAAAGTTTTTGGAGATTTTTCCATGAGAGTATTTATTATGGGAATTGATTCACTTTCAGACCCTTCATTAGATTTTTCAAGGACATTTATTTGAACCAAGGGGAGATATATTGGTTAACTTGATAATTTCTTTTAATAGGTTTGTCACCCCATTTTTGTCCAAAAAGACATTGCAAATGAAACAATTTAATTATGTAAACTTTATCTAGTGAACCTATTGACATATAAATTTTGGTGATCCATTTAATCATTTCCATTGAAAACCAGAAGTAGGTCTCACTTTTTAGCAGTTGACGCCATCAATGATGCCGACGATCTTTATTTTACCTAGCCGATTTAGAAAAGAGAAGTAGATATCATTTCTTTTTTGCCGCTTCCACAGTCGTTGATCCACTTCCGCTGCCGCTGCTTAAGCCACTGCTGCGGCAGTTGGGGCCATAGGTGGCCTTGTGTTGCTCGAGCTCTAACTGGAGCTTGAAGACGGAACCGCAGCGCTGGCACTTCACTTTAGCTTTGCGGTGGACCATCTAGGCGTGGTACTCCAATATGCTCTTTGAGAACTTCTTCCCACGGCAATTACACTTCTGCATAGTTTTCAATTTGAGGGAGAGTTCAAAGGCAGAGTTGAGGAGAAAAAGAGACTGAGGGTTGAGGGAGAGTTTGAAGGCGAGAGGAGGCAAAGTTGAGGAGAAGAGGAGACTGAGGGTTGAGGGAGAGTTCAAAGGCGAGAGGAAGAGAATAACATATGTACATGCAATGCATGTGGAGGTGATTTGGTAGGGCCCTAGATGAAGGAACGCGCAATTCCATGCCCTGAAACGGAGAGATCTCCAAGGACCTTGGCATGTGGCTTCTCAAACTCATCGATCCCTGTGATAACCATTCTTTAGAAACATCAAATGGCAAGGAAAAGAATACCTCCAAAATTTGATAAGGAAGACACTCAAGTATCAAAAGTTACTAAAGTGACACTTAAGTACCACTTTTTTTTCTTTTTTGAAAAATGAGATACCTGAGTGTCAAGTTCGGCGAAGGTGGTTGGAAATCATTTGTGGCAATTTTTTAATAATATAACTTGCCTATTTGGCATGCCGAAAAGCTGAGTCAATAACGAAAACCAAAACAACGTCATTTTATCTTTTTTTTTTTTTTGGATTTTAATATAAATATTAAGTAAATTAAAATACTTATATTTATTTTATATTATAAATAAAAAGAAGGCAGAAGGCGAGGGCTTAGCCTTTGACACCACCTCCCCATCGTCACCAGAAGGGTCGGTGACAATGGAGGGAGGGTTGGTCGGGGTCGTCGGACTCGAGCCAAAGGTTGGCTACCTCGGCCGATTGATGGTGAGGGCTTGTGAGCCCTCGCTTAGATCTAGGGCGAGGGTTGTGGTCCTCTCCCAGATTTGGAGATGGTCGCCGGCCCTTGCCCAATCGTGCCAAGGGCCGTCACCCGTTGGGAGCTAGGGCCTAGCAACCCCAACCCTCCCCCCATCATTGTCGGCCCGACCATGGTGAGGAGGCGGCGAAGGAGGGCTGAGCCCTCAGCTGCCTGCAATTTTCCTCTTCTTCCTCTCTCTCTCTCTCTCTCTCTCTCTCTCTTTTTAAATAAAAATAAAATTAGTTCTAAATTTAATTTAATTAATATTTATATTAATTATCTAGCCATGTCAGCGAAACGACGTCATTCTATAGTTGTCTCGTTAGAAAATCGCCACGTCAGCATTTTGATTGGATTTTCTAGCCGTTGGCACTTAACTGATCCATTTTGCTTCAATTTTGGCACTTAAATGTCACTTTTGTAATTTTTAACATTTAAGTATCCCTCCGTGTCAAGTTTTAGCACTCAAAGTGTCCGGCACTCTCAAATGGCAACCGGATTCCAAATATCACTTATACGTTTGTATATTGCTACCTAAATACACTCAAATCATCATCATCTACTCTATTGATTTGAGATGCACCAGATATGCACGAATGCATTTCATGTAAGTTGCATGAAAAATGCATGTAGAATGCATGTGATATGCACGAGCTTGCAGGCCGACGAAGCTTTAGGTGATCGGTGAGCTTGAGGTATTATTTGTGATAAGGTTAGCCATTTCCGAGTCTTCTTTAGGTCAAAGGTCCGCTTTGAGGAGGTTTCTCCTCAGGCCTATATTTGAAATTTTCCCAATTCTATATATTGCCCATTTGGGTACTTTAGGTGCTTGACCTAGCGAATACATTGTTCATTGTTTTTTTATCATGAAATTGAGTTTGTCGAATCGATAATATCATACCATTGGCAAGAAAAAATCAATTGTCTTGACTTTGACGGCATGTGTACTGTATTTGTTGATGAAGTGATGATATAAAGGGAGAACGTGAGGCGGGATGCCTTTGGAGAGAGGAGTAATGGATTGAGATTGTGTTTGCTCGGTCATTCTCATGATGTCTCTTGAAACAAAAGCCGGTGAGTAGTTCCGTTTAGACCTTGCCATCTTAGACATCTTTCTACCTTCTCTGGCCTCAATCATGATGGGACACTCAAACGATCTAAGAATAAGTTTTGGCATTAAAGCGAGCGTTATACAAAAGTCATAACATTTTAGTATTCTTTTCCCAATTATTAAAAGAGTGAAAAATGTTCAATTCTTTCTAGAAAGGAATCCATGTAGTGGTAAAAAAGATAATATTAGTAGTTTATTTTCCATTTAATCAAAATTATAAATCAACTTATCAATTGATTATGACGTTGCACAAGGGATGAAAAGAGTCACACTTGCCTCTAGCACATACATGAACCGGAGTCTATATTATTAAGCTAGAACTTGCGCTCTTTTTGTCTCACTTATAAAATCCCAATATTACCCTTGTATTTGACAGTAAGATGATAAGACACCTTTTTTTTTTAATCAAGAAGGCATCATATGTTTACATGACTAATAATTTATTCTCAGCAAACGGAATCAGTCATTTTATGCACACAACGGAGCAAACAAGAGCACAGAATCAGATCAAACAGAATGACGGATGGTCATAATAAGGGGACCAAAACCTGTTGCGTACAACTTGGCCCCGCCCCATTTCTATTTTTATTCAATACTGATAGAGACTTAAGGTTTAGAGAAAGTACTTATTCTCTGAGCAATCATTCTGATGGCTCGTGCATGAAGAGATGAAGCTCTTGTGGAAGAGAAAAGCGTCAAGCTCTTGAGCTGCATGAGGTGTGATGAAAAATAATGCGAAAGATTTGTGCCAAATTTTGTACTTAAAACATAAGTAAGACAATATGGAAGAATTATATGCCAAGTCAATCACCATGGTGCTAAAACTTTCCAAACAAACATCTTAATACCACAACTCTTTAGGGGATCACTAAGTGTTCCGGCAACTTTTGGAAAAATAGACTTAAATATTATTTTAATAATGTAGACTTGCTCGAGTTATTTAAATGGATGCTTTTAAAAAGTTTGGGTACTAAAATGATTTCTCATAAAGTTTTTTAGCATCAAATTGATCCATCGTATAGTTTCGACAATAAACTTTATATTAAGTGCGACCTGCTTCGCTGTTCAAGGGGGCAATGCATTTTTCAGATCATTCATGTAAGACTTTTAACGCTGGCTATCATGTTAAAAACATAATTTTTTTCTGAAGTACACTTTGCATAAACATTGTCATATATTGGCCAAAGGTCAAATAAAAGCACCAACTTATACCTCAGGACAAAAATAGTCTCAAATCACACGAAAAACGCATGGCGAAAAATGTCCAACGGATGTAAAGAAACGACTTTAGACCCTCTAGAGAAAAATAACTCCATGTTCAAACGACTCATAAAAAGGCATGAAATTTTACTAGTGTGATATCTTGAAATTCGAGCCCTCTGTGGGATAAATGAATGTGAATTTCGTCAATGCATTGTTGGTTGATCTCATTCGGAATTGATCACTCTTGAGATACTGACTTTGAGGGGAAAGGCTAATGAGAACATAACTCATACGATTAAAGAACTTGACCTAGGAAAACGACTTGACCGTAAGACTTGCGTGAGGACGATCCTGTACATAGGCAGGCCGATTTCAAGGACAACTAAAAGTCGATCCGCGGATGGAACATAATGGAACGACGAGTGATTCTGTTTACTGTTATCGAATCCGTGAATGACCCTAGGTTGATCCTCAGTAATCATGTACTTTGAAATAAGAATCTATTCTCCGCAATTTCGTCAATGCATTGTCGGTTATGCATGAATCCTCAAAGCTGCCTGTCAGTCTGAGTTGTACCCAAAATGGCATTAGGGCGAAATTGACATGGCATGAGAACCTAAGATTGGACTTCGAATTATTAGGAATGTATGGAACAGACTTTGGATGAAGCTACTTTGTCAGTTTACAATGCCAGTTAAGTTGAGTATTTGAAAAAGGGGTTTTCGAACCGAGGAATCGAGCCTATGAGGAAGTGGGCCGGGCCAAGCTAATGTGGGCCTTAGGCCCAAGGTGGGACAACCACCATAGTGGGCCCAAGTCAAGCAAGTAAGCCCATTGGGCCCAAACCAACTATTCCTCCTTCCAAGCCCATTACCGAACCTTAAGCCCATTTGAGCCCAATCAATTTCCAAGCCCATTTTTATTCATAGCCCAGCCTATTTCTTAGGCCCATACATCAATTTCAGCCCAATGTCAGATCGGTAATTTGTGCAAGATGGAAATGACCAAATTGCCCCTAAAAGCAATTGGATCAGGGCAAAGGAAGAGAGAGAAGATGAGGGGACTTGCATGGGGAGTTGGAGCAAACTTTGATAAGTCTTGATTGAGAAGACTTCAGCTCTATCTTTACTCTCTCTCTTTCCTCCATCAGCCCCAACCGTTGAGCTCTCTCTCTCCTTGCTCTCTCTCTCTTCTCGTTTCTGTTCCAACAAACCTTCCTCCAAAGATCTGAGTTGATTGTTAGCTTCCTGGACAAATTTGATCACGTGCCACCCACCATTGTCTTCGGGGAGGCCTAGACTGTCCGCTCCGACTTAGCCGTTCGTCGGTCGGAGCCGCCATTTGACCCGTCGGTCGGCCAGAAGCCACCGCTAGTCCGACCGTCTGGCCCTGTTCTGCTCCAACTGACCTTTCTCCAAAAACCTGAGTTAAAAGTGGTCTTCCCGTGAGAATCAGCCCACGCTTCACCCACCACCGTGTCGAGAACACCTAGAATGTACGGATGAACGTGGCTGCTTGCCGAACGGAGTCGCCGGCCAACCCGTCCACCGGCGAGAAGCCGCCGCTCACCGGACCGCCTGGAGTCTACTCGGTTTTGCCTGTTTCGCGTTTTCAGCCCGTTTTCTCCCATTTTGACCAAGCTTTCACCTAGCCCAGCTACCAGCCACTTCCCCTTGACCCTCTTGTGCCGCCAGTTGAAGGCCAACCCCTCGCCGGAGCTCTGATTAGCCGCCCAACTCCGTTTCTCCACCGGCAGTGCTGTTTTTAAGAGTTTCAGTGGAAGTCTGAGCTGTGGTTGCTATTTTGAGCTTGGGACTGCCTTGAATCATCATGGTAGAGGTCTCGATTCATAGCCACCATTGTCACCACCGCGTTTGTGTCTCCGGCCCGTTTAACGGGTGAGTTTAGCTCTTAATCCCTTGATTAGTGCCTAAACTTGCTTATGGTTAATTTAATTAGTGGTAATTCTAGTTTAGGAGATTTAATTGAGTTATATTAGTCCTAAGATAAGTGGTTAGATTAGTGGCTAAGATTAGTTTAGTTTAAATTTTACTTTATTGACTTAAATGTGGTTGATATGCTTAATTAGGCTTGTTTAACCTTAATGGATTAATTACTTGCTTTAATTAATGTTTTTAATGATTTTTGGATTTAATTTATTAGTTATTAAGTTCTGAAATTTACTATGTCACGACACTGTTCACACGCACTATTCACGAGTACTGTTTATGAAATACTATTCACACGCACTGTTCACGGGTACTGTTCACCGATAATAAAAAATTGTCTAAATTCATGTATTTTAATCCTATGAAGTGAATGAGTATATAAATGCATGAGCATCCGCATCAATTGAGTGAATTTAACAAAAAAGGGAAATAGCCTTTGTTTGAGGGATACCGAAATGGACCGTCTTTAGGGGAAAATGGTTTGAAATTGTATTTGCAAGCATGGTGCATTGGTTAAATGCTCATAGATAAGAAGAGAGTCTTAGTAGTGAGCTTGCGTGATCAAAAGTTGAACCGTCACCCAACAGGAGTTTGGGGACGATACCCGGTGGGAATCGGAAGTCGGTCGCAGTGGACTCTGGACCAATGTCCCTCTTTGGGAAACCGTCTGAACGGGAGTTCTAGACGTAGCCATGATCGACGGGGCGGGACGAAGCCCGAGCCATGATCGACGGGGCGGGACGAAGCCCGATCTTTTTATCAGTTGCCCGGTGAGAGTCGGATGATCGTTGATTGTAAAGTTAGCCATGGCCGAGAGGTCATAAATTAATTGGATTGTCAACTGGGAGTTGACCGTGGCCAATGGGCCGTAAGAACTAGAGCAAGTGTGAGTGTTGAGTTGGTTGGGCTTTATTATGTGATAAAATTGTGTGGCGCGGTATGAGACGTGTCATAACGATTGTACCTTATAATCGAGACCCGTGTGATCGAGTGATGCATGATAGGTGGCGCACTAAAGTGCAAGAGTGTATGTGAATCATGGTATTATTAGTTTCGGTTATACATGAGTTGAGCATATTGTTTATGGCATGTACGCATGAACCGATAACGTGTAGGATGTGGCAATGGTTAGGTGAGATCGCTTGCGATGCGACTCATATGTGATTGATGAACTGCATTGCGTATATTGTGCTAAGACATAACGTGCAGGGTATGGCATACCAGGTAAGGTTGTATACGAACCGACGATGTGGTTAGTGATTGACCCTGGCTGTTGTGATTTGTTGATTGTTGGTTGTTAGTCATGGTGAGTTGTGGGGTGGTTCTGGAGAGATACCCCAAGTTGAGTTAGTGTTTTAATCAGGGGCTTAGGGGAGGACTCGTTGAAATTTATATCTCACTGGTTATTGTATAACCATTTTCAAGTCCCTAGTGTGAAGAACCAGAAACTTGAAGCAGAAGAGTCAGGAGCATAGGTGGCTCAGTAGTTTTTTTGAGATAGACTTTTTGTATAAGAACCTGAGGCGTTTATAAAAGTGTATTTGTTTTGTAATTGGTTGTTATGTTTTTCTATCCCATGTATGTTGTTGTTAGGAGATTAGTAATTCGCTTCCGCATGTGCAATAAAAATGAATGAGTCGGCAACATGTTCTGGGACATTGCAACTTTTTTAGTCAACCATCGAGGGATGTGCGCGCGCTCGAGGTTCGGGATATGACAACTAGAGCGATGAAAATTTCCATAATTGTTTTTTCGTCAAATTTATTTGGCATCTCACGTGACCAATGATTATTCGTGCACAATAGACATGTCAACTAAGCTAAAACAACGTCGCCACTTAGACTATAATGGATTATTTGCTTAGTTCACTGTTTTCTTTGGCTTTTTTGCTCAGTTCACTTAACTAGAAATCATTTGGAACCCTAATTTGCAAACTTGAAACTCTAACCAAAATTCAAGATTTTCCAAAAATCTACAAATTAGCTCAAAATGTAAATTTAATAAAACCATACTTTGTGGACTCATCTTGTGGCGAAACCCTTGCCATCTAATCTACGAATTCGATTGGGGGCTAAACTCTTTTTCTCTTTGTTATCTGAAGAGAATGAACCAAAATACTATTGAAACAACGTCTTCTTAGTTTAAATGTCTACGGCGTTGATTTGGCTCAACTGATGTGTCCATCGTACCCGTCAACATCATTAGCCATTGTAGAAGAAGAATAAGCCTTTTGGTCAGAAAAGCTATTCGATATTTTTGTTGCTCGAGCAAAACTTTGTGCTTTAATTTGTGATCATTTGAAAAATGGGTTTAGTTTTGTCCTAAGGATGAAAGCTTGCGTTTTTCTTTTATTAAGTGGATATTTGTCCTTTAAGCGAAAGTTTTTGTTTTTTTTCGAATCTTTGAAAACTGGGGATATGTTTGTGTTGAAAGTACAAATTCATGCTCTCATTTTTTTGGAATTTTTGGCCGTCAGTTCACTAGCAAATTGTATTCTTGAAATACTGCATGAACAAGAATAAATCTCATGGAGCATGATGCCATCATGAGAGGAAAGTACAATGGGATGTGGTCCTCATTTTGTTTCTGTTGCTTCTAATTCAGTCCAGTCCAAGTACTTGCATGCAGTGTTTTCTCTCTCTTTTTAATAAAAGTGGCTTTACAGAGCTAATAATTCGTGCATCCGATGTATCCTTTTTTTTGGCTGAAGATGCCTTAGAGTTTCGAAGGCACCAAAGAAGTAAAACACAGTTGACTAGGTCAATCCAAGAAGAGCATGCTGGTGAGTAGTGAAGAATTAAGAAAGAGGAGGTAAAACACATTTAACTAGCTTGAGAACCACTTTTCTAGTCAAGAAGGCATCATATGTTTAAATGACTTTTGGTTTATTCTTTAACAAACATGACAACTGTTTTAGACACGCAACGAAGCAAACAGAACACAGAATCTGATTAAATACGATCCAACGATCCGATTCTAGTCAAGGTCAAGGGGACTCCATACTGGGGATGAGTAGTGAGCATAGGAATAGGGGCATGCTTGTAAGAAGGAGATATCTGCATCGAGAAATTCTGCAAAATCAAGGTCAGAGCAACTTTGGCTTCAGTGAAAGAAAAGTTTTGGCCAATGCAATTTCTAGGACCCCAACTGAAAGGGAGAAAGCAGAGCTTGTTCTTGGTTGCTTTTGAGACTCCCTCGGAGAATCTCTCTGGATTGAACTCTTTGGCATCATCACCCCAAATCTCTGGATCATGGTGGATCAGGATCATCGGCACAAGAAGCACAACTCCTGGAGGTACTTGTATATCTCCCAACTTGGTTGCCTTTTGAACTGTTCTCATCATCATAAGTCCAGGCGGATATAACCTGAGCACCTCATTCAGTATCATGCTTACCTGCATAAAAATCAAGTTGTTGTCAACCTGTTTTTATCCAAAAAGACATTGAAAATGTAACAATTAAATTATCTAAACCTTGCCTAGTGGACCGAATTTATCAAACTTAATATTATTCCTGTGATCTACGTTGTAACTTCGAATGAGAAGGCACAATCTTTCGGTTTGGGGGACAGGGAAGAACAGCAATTAGATTTTAGGTCAGGTGGTCACAATATTTCCCTCAATTTTTGGCCTTCCATTTTCGTCCGTTCTTTCTTTTTCCTTTTTCCTTTTTCCTCTTTTTTTTTTTTTAATGGCAGAAAACCATTCATTTGATGCGAGTTTTGAAATTCTAGCATATACTTGAAATCTAGATAAACAGCAGACAACAATACGATGAGAATCCTTACAATTTTTAGCCGGCTCAACCCATCAAAATCAGGTTTGTTGTTACCGAAAACTTGCAGGACTTCCTCTCTTGCCCTGTCTTGCCATTTTTGGTACTTGCTCAACAAAATCAGAGTCCAAGTCAGCAAAACAGCAGTCGTCTCTTGACCCGCAAAGTTGAATGCTTTACACTCTCCAATCACATCCTCCATGCTCATACCCTTTTGATCCGAAGACTCTCGAATTTCTTTCATGTTTGATTTTAGCAACAGTCCCAAGAGATCATCATCATCTGCTCTTCCTTCCTTCATTGCCTTCTCTCTTTTGGTCACTATGTCTTCCAACAATCCTCTTACTTTGCAGTTGATTTCTTTCATCCTCTTCCGCAGTTTGGTAGGCAAGAGGCTGCATTTTTTATTATTATTTATTTATAAGAAAATTAACTTCAAGATGAAAACTTCACACATTAATTTAGTTTCTACAACTTTTCAGTGTCCCGGTACATAAATGCACTCAACCATTTTCATCCATTCTATTGAGTATAGAGGTTGGAAAACAGCAATCTCAGTAAGAGCTCGATAGAAGATTTGCCTTACTAGACATTGTTTTGAGAGGAAAAAATTGCAGCGTGCCCTATATGCTACCTTGCAATTACAATCCAACCACTATCCATGAATAGCAAAATCATAAGAACATTGACTTTAGAAACTTTTCTAGTTCCTTGTGTGGCAAGATGCTTAAAGATCGATCAACACATGATTTGCAAAATCACGAGACAATTGTGGAAAGTTGCAACTGACTCGGTAGACAAGGATTGAGGAAGTCAAAGTAAATCAATCTCGACTTACCTCCACCCGGGAATAAACACGAACTGAAGAATCTTGTTAGTGAGGGCAATTTGTTCTTGTTGAAGGGGGAGGATGCTCTTGACTCGGTTGTAGGTTACACCGAAAGCAGCTCTACAGAGTACGTCACCCGTCAAATGCTGAAGGTCAGGCCACACATCCACTTCGCCTGCCAAACTTTGCTTCTTCCATCCCCTAATCATCTCCTCACAACTTGAACATGTTGCAGTTACTACATACTGTAATTATTCAACAATTAGAAAGCTCAATGAATTGAATGGACAAAGTTTTTAATTATCAATTATTTTAAGTTCCGTTAGATGTTGCATCTGGTAAAGAGACTATTAGCTGCAAGCCATAATACCTTCAACTTCTCATAGTGAAAAGCCGGGTGGATGATCTTTCTATGTTTGACCCATTTCTCACCCTCAATCATGATGAGCCCTGATACTAACAGATCTTCCGTGGCCTTGGGATGTGGCTTTTCGAACTCATTGATCCGTGAAAATATTTGTTTCAACATGTCTGAGTCCATGATGGTCAATACAGGCGTTGGCCCAAACCATGTAAAGCAAAGCTTCCCTGCAACAAATATTTTTTACATAATTTATTGACCATCGGTCGCTTCATAGCTGTCATTCATTTTTCATGTCACTTTTCCTAAAATCGACACTCAATGTTGTAAAATTTACATTATTGCAGGATTTGGTGGACCTGCTTTTCATGAATATATCTCGATTAAAGTGCTGAAAAGAGACCACAAATATATATTCTTTAGCAGCTTTTTAGCTAAAAATAACGCCTTCTTATGAGTTGAAATTGTATACTGTTTTATACCAAGAAATTGAGTTTGTCAAATCAATGACATTATACCTTCGGCTAACAGTTCAACTGTATCTCTACTTTGATGCAATGCGTACCGTATTTCTTGATGGAGTGATGAAAGAAAGGGAGCAAGCGAGGCGCGACGTCATTTGAGAAAGGAGTAATTGGTTGAGATTGTGCTTGCTTGCCCATTCTCGTGTTGTCTCTCAGGTCTTGAAATAGAAGACTGTAAGAGGTTCCATTTAGACCTTGCCGTCTCAGACATCTTTCTAGCTTCCTCGGCTTCAGCCAAAACAAACACAGTACTTTCCATGCACAAGTGAAGAAGGTGATTAGAACAAGGGAGAGAACGATTGAATATGCTGAGGACAGTTCCATATTCCACACTAAACATATGACACGCTCGTTTTGTTTCTGTGAGAGGAAATAAATAGGACTCTTGGGGAGCAGAAAGACATCGTTGAAAAAGGAATGCAATGACTTCCTTTTGGTGAGGGAGAACGTCCACCAAGAATGCTTCTTAGTTTCTAAGTGTGACATCTGTTTTACATGATATTGTAAAGAATTCGTTCACTTGTTACCTGTCCAGCCATGCACGCTAGAAATTAAAAAAAATAAAAAAACGTTTTTATTTCCAATCTTCAACCCTTCATTTCAAATTATTTCAGTGCACCATGAAAACCATTGGCCAACCACATTTATCGGCCAGGAAAGGAACTCAAATGTGACCATCTGAGGGTGGGTGTTAACTTATCACTACTTAACAAAGATCTCACTTGTTTGATGTGGGACATTAAAATGTTACATCCTTTGAGTGGTAAAATGGACAATTTATTCGTAAGTGGTAAATTTCAAAACTTTGTCAGTAGAATTAGGTGATTGGCAACTTGTTGGCTTGGTAATTTACCAACAATGTACGAGGTGTACCAATGTGAAATCAATAGTAATGCCATGCTTGTTTCACGAAAATTGAACTTCACTAGAAAAGTAATTTCGGAGTAAGCAATGTTCAGGGAAGAATGATATGATTTTCCAATGCTTGGGGTGGTCTTCGCAAGTAAAGTGAAGCCTATATTCATATATATATATATATATATATATTTTTTTTGGTAAAGGTAATAGGTATATAGACTTTTGCACAAAAAGCTATACAGAAGTACAGCAAAGGGAGGGGACCCGGCACCGGCTCACACTCAGAAGGACAGAAAATCCAAACGAGTGGAAGGGGGCCAGGGCCAAGGGGAGAAAAAAGGGGGGAGGGGGAAGAGTTGCAAGAGAGATACATTGCAGATAAAAGCAGCAGCAAAAGAAGGCCAAAACAGCGGCCTATATTCATATATTTGTCACCGACAAACTCTAAATCTAATTTTTTTAGGAACGAAACCCCGAGCTCAACACTAGGATTCTTTTAAAACAAGTTCAAAAAGTTTCGCCCAACCCAAATCAAAAAGTATTTTTCTTTATCAAGGAAACTCAGGGATTGATAGGAAGCAATATAGGGAAGAATGGAGCTGACCGGCACCACAACAAAAAAAGGCATAGAGGACTGGTTAATGCTATGTTATTTCTGTCCTATTGAAAGGATTCCACCTGACGACTAGTCGAGAGGGAGTATTTTCTCTTGTGAGTAAGTGGGAGTGTTGTACGAGGGACATGCTGTAGCTTTGCTAGTGTTCTGGCAGAGCAGGAATTGTTGCTGTCGTGGGGAACTTTGCAACCCGCAACCTACTTGAATTTATTCTTGGAGTTCAACAGAAAAAAATGATGGTAACAACGCCAAAATTGTTGTAAGGTACCCACTTTGGTATCAGAAATTTTCGAAGGATTATATGAGTTCCACAACTTCAAGACAACGATTGCTTAAGTGACTTTGATGACTTAGACCGCCAGAAACCTTGACATGTTATTACTTCAATAACAAAAGCTCACCTGCGTCACTTAAATTGCCGGTTTTATAAAGTTTTGAGACTAAAACGATCATTCATAAAATTTTGGCACTAAGGTTACATGTTAGTAATTTTAGAGAATGATATAGCACTTTGTGACACTTCATTATGTTAATGCATAGCATCATTGGTACTCAAGTTTTGGAAAGGCATAAAAATTCTTTTTCAACTATTTCAACTCTCACCTCTTGGTTTACATAGCTTGGATCTTAAGATTTAGCAATGCCAAAAGGGCAAGGCCAGCCAAGGCAGGGCACGGCCTGTTCATGTGACAGGCTAAGTGGTGTCGTGGCCACGCGGTAAAATTCAACAGCAGTCGATCCTTCTCAAGTGAAGAAGCAGCTAATTTCTACTTGAACTTGAAAGTAGTAAAATCATCATTTCAAGTTACCTACCAATAAAATTGCTTACTTGTCAAATTGAAGAACCCTTGATAATCTAATAAGATCCCTTGTCAAATTGAAGAATCATTATGTATAGTACCACCTTTAACTGTTTTAGAAGTTTAAATTATTAGATGATTGAATTGTTTATTATTTAAATATTTTCACAAATTTATTATAAAATTCGAAAATGATAAAGTCATAATTTGAAGTTGCTAACTGGCCAACGATCATGTCACTACCTTTCTGATGACTATTGTTTAACAGTATCTGGGGAAACTGAAAAGAAACATCATTCTCTGAAAGTCAGAGAATCGTATGATGTAATTTGTGGTATATGAGACGAGGTTTCTTTTTTAAAGGTGGTATTCTATTCTTTATTGGTTTAAATCAACAGCTGCTACTTAATAAAGTCATTGAGCTGGCATCAAGCGGCGGCTTGAAGTTCGCACGACGTCAGTAAACCAATCTTGCGTGACTCAGGTTGCCAAAATAGTGGTTGATAATATTTGGAATCATGGTTGATGGAGTCATAGGCGTTTTTAAAATTATGCGACGAAGTCCTTAACTCATAGTCGGTCCGGCATGGCCAATGTTATTGCGAGGAAGTGTCAATCAATGTATTTATTTAAGAACAGTGATTACACATTTTTGAAAAACTTCTAGGACTCTACTGATTAAATGTAAACATTTAGAACTCAATCGACCTGCCAATGCGATGTGTAGGACTTCCATTGTACTAAGCTCTTGGTTGGATGGAAAGTTCAAGACGTTTTGTCAACCTCATTTCTAACCGATTTTGTGGTAGTCATGAAAGGGGCCAATTTTTTAGATCAATATGTTGATTGGTGGGTTACATAGATAGACATCGCAGATATTTTAATCTAACCAAAGATGAATATAATTGATGTTCATCTAAGGAAAACTAGCAATCATAAGTCTGGTTAACATGACCCATTAAAGAAAATGAAAAAAGTGAGAGGAAGGGTAATTAATTTTGAGAAATGATTGAGTAATAGTTTTTAATGCATTGTAAAAATAACAGTCTATTCTAAACTATAAAAAACTAAATATCATATAATTATAAATTGTTGCGGGGTCAACTTCTTTAGGAATTTGTGGCTCCTAATACAATGTTAATATTGTATTAGTCTAAAGACTATTATGCTAGCAAAGATCATTAATTTTTTTGGAAAATGAGAGTGTGATGGCACCTTTACTCTCCTATGAGTAACGGTGTTGTCCCCATCACACATTTTCCCTAAGAAAATCACCAATCTTATTTGATGGGTTCGCTAGCCCACCAAGTAAGATTCCTTAAACTAGAAAGAAAATATATTAGCCAAAACAAAGACGAGCGAATAAAAAAGGAACTTATTAGCATCGTCCCATGTAAAATATTTTTACAATAAGTGTAGAAAATAATGATTTAAAATTTTTATTTCAAGAGAATATAAATTTAGGATCACTAGCCACAACACCTGTGCAAAATATTTTTTCACACCTATTGTCGTGAATGAAAAATAACTATGATCTATTGAAACGAACACGGTTGTCAAAATTGAACTTAAATATTTTATACCACCAACGTTAAAACTCCATAAGCATATAGAGGGATGACTACTAATATTATACGTCAAGTAACATTTATCTTTGTGCAATTAAAGTCAAAAGAGGTCGACAACCTAGAACTCAAATGTCTGGCTATCTAGAAGTCTATGGAACACTTGTAACTACATGAAGCGGTTAAATGTTTCAGTACACACCACCTTTAGCCTGTAAAGTAACTCTGATCCAAAGCACTTTGTACATAATTAGTGAAATTTGAACATATTATTTCTGGTGTCGAAGCTGGACATTTCCCAGTGCCTTGACTACTTTAGCGGCGGGGAAGAGAGACTAATTTGTTTTATAATATTTAAATGGAAATTTTTTTAATTTTATGCATGCAAATACGTCACAAAACATTAATTGAAAGTCCACGGCATGTGTTATCCATGTGTAAGATATTTACAATTAATTTTTTATTAACTGCTATATAGCTATTTTTCTTATATTTGGAGCGATATTCACCCTTTAAATACAAATTAATGCTCTCTCTCAACATTTTATTTTCCTTTCGGTTGTTCAAGTCCATGAACATGAAACATGAGATCCATATTGCACCATTACTAAAGAGAAGTAACGGTGCCGTAAGGCTCTAAGTATTCAATGCTAAGTTGAGTGTACTTTTAGTTTTTCCCAATATAATATAACTGGTTGACTTCGTTAATATACTTAATCGAAAACCAGTTTCATGTAAAACATAACATGATACTCTATGTCAATTTTCCCAACTAATGCACGTTGACATCCAAATTTTCAATTAAGGGACTGTACATACATGTCATAAGAAAACTAGGGATTGAATTCATCAATGATGATAAAATTTAAACAATAAAAGTACAAAAAAAAAGGTTATAAACATATTGTATTAGTACAAATTCCATTATAAACCTTTAATTGGACTAATTAAATCCTAAATATTTTGCATTTATGCCAATTGAGTCCATCCGATGGATTTTGGCTTGAAATCATTGACATAAATGCTAGCCATCATAAATGGTATGACCGGCATGACGTGGACAAATTTTATTATTATTATTATTATTATTATTATTATTATTATTATTATTATTATTATTATTATTATTATTTTATTATTATTATTATTATTTTTCCATTGTGGCTAGTGGGGGTCATGGCCCTCATCTAGGCCATCGGTGGCCTCGAGTGAGGACTACCAAGCCCTCACCAGATCTGGCAAGGGTGGCCCTTGCCTAGGCCACGATGGTCAAGCCCTAGTAGCAACTTTTATAATGTTTCTTTATTTTTTTTTTCCTTTTCTTTTCTTTTCAGCAAGCATTGGCGACCAATGCTTATCATAGAATAGGGGGAAAATTCAAAGAATTTTAAACAAATAAAAAACCCTTGATCCTAGCGTTGGTTGTGCCATATAGGATGATCGATGTTGATTAGAGCCACATCAACGATTCTAGTCTAAATTGGTTAGAAAGACTATATTGAAAAATAATCTTTTAAGACTAAAATAGTAAAATTGGAAGGTTTAAAATTGAATTGATGGACATACAATAGATGTGGGATTTTATATATTTGTTGCTTTACTTTTCTTTTCCTTGCATCTACTAGCCAAATAGAATCTGTTAGCTTTTAATATTAGTTTAAATAAGTTCACCACTAACTTTCAGATCACGTTAAGCATTTCCAGCAAGCGGCAAAATAAAAGTGGTACAATTAAATTATATATATGTAGTTATTTAACATTATTGATTAATTTTGTCTATATTAATCCCTGTACTATTTTTCATTCTAATAATCCATTTACTTACTTGTTCAGCCAAAAAAATAAAAACAAAATAAACAAAGAGAAAGGATGGGACCAATTGGAGATGTTCATAATGTTGCGGTGTTTTGTCGTCATGATACAAAATTAAGAGTCAATGGCCAGTTTTAAGAGCACAATCAAATCTCTCCTTAGCCACCTTGGCATTTAAATTAGATTGACGTTGAAAAGAAGATGGATTAAGCGATTAATATTTTAACTGTTGTGGAGGTTAGGAATTCTAATGTAGAGTCTAATTCTCCACATGTTCTTGTTGTTGGGGAACCCTAAGAGGATCACACCATAAACTTCAAAGAAATTAAGTGCCTAGCAAATTAGTATTGTCTATTTGTTTCGCCCTATAATTTTCAATCTTTAAGCAAAATCAATGGCTCACATTTTAACACAAATTTAAGGCCGTACAAGCTTTGGTTAGAAACTAAGTTCACCATTATATTATTTGATGAATATAATGTTGTAGGGATTGGGGACTAGTTCCATGGACCCACCCAAGAATCGGATCGGACCGGTAATTCGATTCCAGAGTGGATTCATGAAACCAATCGGTCATTATTAAACGGTTCCAAGTTCCAACGTGAGAATTGCTCACCCAGACTATGCTCATCCCTAACTTCAATGCCACTCTCTCCCTCACTTACTCACACTTTTTATTCCAACTTTCACTTTTATTCCAACTTTCACTTATTTTTTGCAATTACCTTTTTGTGCTTGGTAAACAATTATTGACATGACAAACACGATATATCATAGTGCACTATATAAAAATATAACTTCATCTCAACACAATCTTAACAAATTTTGATTCACGTTAATAGTATATGTCTAAATATGTATTATATTTATCTATTTTGCACTTAATTTTACTTTTATCCGATGTGCAGTTTGTAATTAGTTCTTGAAGTGAAATTAAAATGTTTCCTGTACAACTATGTTTTTGTGAATTTTTCACTTATTTTTATGCAATTACCTAAAAATAAATTCTTTTTTGTGCTTGGTAAACAATTATTGACATGACAAACACGATATATCATAGTGCACTATATAAAAATATAACTTCATCTCAACACAATCTTAACATATTTTGATTCTTTCAGTATGTCCAAATAGATAGGGGATCTTAAAAATATTCAAGAGCTTGAACCACCATTTTAAGAAGAATCTATTTCTTAAGAAAGTCTTTTACTAAAAAAGCAATATTGGTTTAGGGTCATTGCTACATTTTGACATTCGACCACTTTTCCTTCCAAGAATAAGATTAAATCATCCGCAAAAAGTAGATGAGAGAGTGGGGGACAAAATCTATTTAGTTTAATTCCCATTCTCCATTTCTCTTTTCAGCATCATAGATAGAACATTTGCCACAATAATAAATAAATGACACTTAACCCTATTGTTTTAATCTATTTGCCATAATCTTTGAGATGATTTTATATGCATAATTACAAAGGCTGATAGGGGGAAATTGTTCCAACCTCTCTGGATTTTGAACTTTTGGTATGAGGGTGATATAGGTGTGATTCAGCTCAGGGTTAAGTGTTCCTGAGTTAAAGAAAGACTTCACCTCTCTAAAAACTTCTTCACGAATATCCTGCCAATGATGTTGATAAAACTTTCCACACAAACCATCTGGGCCAGGGGCTTTGAGAGCACCTAGCTGAAAAGTTGCTGTAGTAACCTCTTGTAGGGTCACTTCTTCGATCAAGCTTTGATTCATCTCCTTAGTTACAATACATGATACTTGGTCAATGACTGGTTGGAAGTTTCTTTGCCCTGTAGAAGTGTAAAGCTCTTTGAAATACATAGTTTTTATCCGATGTGCAGCCTCTCTATCTTTGTACTTGCATTCAGCACTAAGATTTGTTCTTGAAGTTCATACTCCTCATCATCTACCTGAAATTGACAAAATGGGGCTATGTTCTTTGCAAAAGTGAAAGTAGCCTCTTCCTAATCGGTTCATCCCCAACTGTATTGGTGTCAAAATCATATACTTTCTTCATCCAATTTGATGTAATTAATCAATTTAAATAAGTAGTGTCTCAAACTTTTAATGATCTCTCAATTATTAAATTTTTTTAAGAAAATTAAAAGAAAAAATTACATTCAATGTATACCCACCCATGTTACCAATTTAGATAATGAGTACGTTTTGATCGATCATTAAAAATTATTAAACATCCTCGGGCATATGATAAATATGTGAGTACATTACATATCTATGATTTAATCCTCTCCAAATGCTTGGTAAAGATAGTTCATAGTACAACTTTTAATCTTAGAAAAGATTTGGCTGAAATAATTGTGGGGAGAATTACCAAAAAAGTCCTAAACATTTTATAGTTGTGTCAATTTAGTCATAAATTTATTTTTTTAGCCAATTGAGTTCTAAACCTTTTACAATTATGTCCAATTAATTCTTTTCGGCCAAAATTGGCTAGCCGATGTTGATTGACGTGGCCATCGGCCGACAATTTTTTTAATAATATTTTATTTTTTCAAATTATTTTATAATTTTTTAAAATTTTTATTTTTTCTTCTAATCTTTTTACCTCCTCCTCCTCCTCCCCTCCTCTCCTTCCTCCTTCTTCCTTTGGCTTCGACGATCGGCTAGCCCTCATTGGTCGTTAGACAAGGCGGTTGGGCGAGCTCACCTCGCCGTCGCTGGGTGAGGGTGAGCTTGCCCAGCCACCGGTGGGGTGAACCCCATGGATTTGGTGGGGGGGCTTGCCTCACCTCGCTTGGTGAACGAGCGAGGCGAGCTTCACCGTCGTTGGGCAAGGCCCTCACCAAATCTAGCGAGGGCTCACCCCACTAGTGTCTAGGTGAGGACCCCCTTGGTAGGTCTCGGCAAGGAGTCCTCACCTAGCGATCGGTGAGGGGGGCCTCCCACCAAGGTCTAGTGAGGCAAGCCCTCATCTAGTGGGGCTCGCCTCGCCAATGGTTGGGCAAGCTTGCCTTGCCAAAGAATGACAAAAAGGTGAGCTCGCCCAACCGCCTCAAGTTCGGTGACCGATGAGGGTTGGTTGGTCATTGGAGCCAAAGGAAGAAGGAGGGAGGAAGAGGAAAAGGAGGAAGGGAAAAAAAAAAAAAAGAGAGAAAAAGGTAAAAAAATTAAAAAATTAATAAAATAATTCAAAAAAATAAAATATTATTAAAAAATTTGTTAGGCGCCGGCGATCAATGGAATGACTGAATTGGTACAATTGTAAAAATTTAAACTCAATTTAATAAAAAAAAAGTTTAAATTGAATTGGCAATTACAAAATGTTTATGATTTTTTTTTTTTTTTTTTTTTTTGTAATTTCCTAATAATTGTGTGTAGTACTATGCTCATTGTGCTGGTAGGCACGAGCTTATTACTAGTTCTAAATAAAAATTCATGGCTATGTACTCTAGGCAGTACTTTCGATCGTTCTTCATCTATTGAAGAAGATTATCACTTATCTTTTGTTTATCTTCTTAATTACAAGCGGTGGAACATTTTTGTGGGCAAATATGTGCTTGGATGGTTGGACGATTAAACCCTAAGTTGCAAACCCGAAACACTAACCAAACTTCATGATTTGCTTGAACTCCAAAAATTAGCTAATATTTTATATTTAATAAAACCCTATTGCGACCTAATCTCGTGTCAAAATCCTAGCCCTCCAATCTGCGAATTCAATTCGGGGCTGAACTCCTTCTCCCTGTGTTATCCGAAAAGAACCAAAATCCTACTCAAACAACGTCGTTTTTGGTTAAAAGTATATGGCGTCTTCTGTCTTAAGGATATAAGTTTGTGCCTTTTCTTTTATTTGGGGAATATTTTTGTCCTTTAAGCGTAAGTTTGTGCTTTTTTTTTTTTTCTTTGAATCGTTTCAAAACTGGGTGTTATTTTTGTCTTGACTATACAAGTTCATGCTTTCTTTGGCATTGTTGACCGTCAGATATTTGGAACACATTTCACAAGCAAATTGTTTTCTAGAAATTAATACATGTAAGGTTGCATGAGCAGGAATAATTGTAACTGAGTATGATGAAATCAAGAGAGGAAAACATATATTCGCATGTGGTCTTCCTTGTGTTTCTGTTGCTTTGCCTTCCGTAATGCAAGTACTTGCATTCAGTGTTTTCCGTCTCTTTTTAATATAAGCAACTTCATAAAGTTAACGATTCGTTTTTAGAATTAGAACAGATATATAATAAATTTTTGGCTAAAGATGGATGGAAATTTCACGTATGGAACAATTCTTTTGGAAAGCACCAAAAGAGCACGTAAAACCCAGTTAACTAGGTCAATCCAAGAAGAGCATTCTGTCGAGATGTGAAGAATTTCAAAATGAAAGCATATCATTAATTAGGAACCACTTTTTTAGTCAAGTAGGCATGATATATTTACATTGACTTTTCCTTTATTCTCAACGAACATAACAAACCATTTTATGCACACACTGAATGAAACAAGACGACAGAATTTGATCAATTACGAATCAAGGATTCGATCTGATTCTTGTCAAGATCAGGGGGACTCCATATTGGGGATGAATAGTGAACAAAGGAATAGGGGCATGCTTGTAAGAAGGAGACAGCTGCACTTTAAAACTCTGTAAAATCAAGGTCAGAGCTACTTTGGTTTCAAGGAAAGCAAAGTTTTGGCCAATGCAAGTTCTAGGGCCCGAACCGAAAGGGAAAAAGCAGAGCTTATTCTTGGTTGATTTTGAGACTCCCTCAGAGAATCTGTCCGGATTGAACTCTTTGGCATCATCACCCCAAATCTCTGGATCATGGTGGATCAGGATAATGGGCACAAAAAGCAAAACTCCTGGAGGTATTTGTATATCTCCCAACTTGGTTTTCTTGTGAACTGTTCTCATCGTCATAAATACAGGCGGATATAACCTAAGCACCTCATTCAGTATCATGCTTACCTGCATATAAATCAATTTGTAGTCAGCTTGTTTTTGTCCAAAAAGACATTAATAATGCAACTATCAAATTAAAACTTGCCCGGTGGACCTAATATATCAAACTAAATATCATTCATGTGATCCGTGTTGTAACTTCGAATGAGGAGGCATGATCCGTGTGTCTCACTTCTGTCACTAGCGGAACCTAACTTGAGTAACTATTGCCTAAATACTCATTTTTTACTTTTGGTTTGGGGGAAGGACAGCAACTAGATTTCGGGGCATGTGGTTACAATATTTTCCTTCATTTCTCGTTTGAAATTTCTTTTTTTTCGTTTTTGGCAAAAACCTATTATCTGATGTGAGTTTTCAGTTTCAGGAATGTATGTCTTGAAAGCGAGATGAACATCAGCCTATAATACGAGGAGAATCCTTACAATTTTTAGTCGGCTCAACCCATCAAAATCAGGTTTGTTGTTGCCGAAAACTCGCAGAACTTCCTCTCTTGCTCTGTCTTGCCAGTCTTGGTACTTGCTCAACAAAATCAGAGTCCAGCTCAGCAAATTAGAAGCCGACTGTTGACCCGCTAGGTTGAACGCTTTGCACTCTTGAATCACATCCTCTATGCTCATACCCTTTTGATGCCCGGATTCTTGAATTTCTTTCATGTTTGATTTTAGCAATAGTCCCAACAGATCGTCTTCATCTACTCCTCCTTCCTTCATTGCCTTCTCTCTTTTGGTCACTACGTCTTCCAAAAATCCTCTTACTTTGTGGTCAATTTCTTTCATCCTCTTCTGCAGTTTGGACGGCAAGAGGCTGCATTTTTTTTTTTTTTTTTTTAACACAAGTCAACTTGAAGATGAAACTTTATACATTAATTTGGTTTCCACAGCTTTGTGTCTTGCAACATAAGTACACTCAATCATTTTCATTAATTCTTATGAGTTTAGAAGCTGGAAAACAGCAATCATGAGGACAATTGATCAAATATTTGCCTTATTAAAAATTGTTTTGACAGGAAAAAAATTGCAGTAAGCGCAATATACTATCTTGCAATCGCAATCCAACCCCTATCCATGATTTGCAGGAAGAAAATTGTCTTCAGAAACTTTTCAATCCTTGTGTGGCAAGATGCTTTAAGATTGGTGCATGATTTGCAAAATCACAAGAAAATGGTGGAAGGTTTAAACTGACTTCATGGATAAGGATTGAGGAAGTCACTGAAGTCTGTTACTCTTTTTTCTTGTTATATGCTTTTGTAACAGTTAAAGATCTCAGGATAAATTGTTGCTAGATTAATCTCGACTGACCTCCAGCCGGGGATAAACACGAATTGAAGAACTTTGTACGTGAGGCTCATTTGTTCTTGTTGAAGGAGGAAGATGCTCTTGGCTTGGTCGCAGTTACCACCGAAAGCAGCTCTATAGAGAACATCACCACTCAAATGTTGAAGGTGAGGCCACACATCCACTTCACCAGCCAAACATTGCTTCTCCCATCCCCTAATCATCTCCTCACAACTTGAACACGTTGCTGTCACTACATTCTGTAAGTTTTCAACAGTTAAAAAGCTATAGAGTAAGTAATTTTTAGTTATTAGATTTTCATGGACTACGAGTTTCATGTGCTGTTACAATGAAATGCGACAGGATTATTAATTATTTTAAGTTCCCTTAGATGTTTCATCTGGTCAGGAAACTTTTAGCAACGAGCAGTAATACCTTCAACTTCTCATAGTGAAAAGCCGGGTTGATGATCTTTCTATGTTTGGCCCATTTCTCACCCTCAATCTCCAGAAGCCCCGATATAAAGAGATCTCCAATGGCCTTGGGATGGGGCTTTTCAAACTCGTTGATCCGTGAAAATATTTCTTTCAACATGTCTGAGTCCATGATGTTCAGTACAGGCGTTGGCCCAAACCATGTAAAGCAAAGCTTCCCTGCAATAACCATTTTTTACAAACTACATAAATAATCTAGGCGTCAAATGACTACCGGATCCCATATATCACCCATTTCTGTACGTCAGGTGCTTAAACTAGCAGATAAATTGTAAGTACCCCACTTAAAACCCATGTAGCAGATCAATTTGCATGCGAAAATGAGCAATAAAGTAGCTTTCCGATGGTAGCTGACTACATAGCTGCCATTCACATGTCATGTTACTTTGCCCCTAAAAACAACATTCAATGTTGAAAAAAACAGCCTTATGGCAGGATATGGTCTACTGGTTTTTCAGGATTATATCTCGATTAAACTGCTGAAAAGAAACCATGAGTACATTCTTTAGCAGGTTTTTAGCTAACAACTCCACCTTCTAGTGTGTTGAAATTGTAGATTGTCTTTTACCTGGAAATCGAGTTTGTCAAATCAACAATATAATATCATTGGCTACAAAAATTCGACTGTATCTCGACTTTGATGGCATGCGTACCATATTTCTTGATGGACTGATGAAAGAAAGGGAGAATGCGAGGCACGATGTCATTGGAGAAAGAAGTACTGGATTGAGATTGCGCTTGCTTGGTCATTCTCAAGTTGTCTCTCAGGTCTTGAAACAAAAGCCGATAAGTAGTTCCATTTAGACCTTGTCGTCTCAGACATCTTTCTAGCTGCTTCGGCTTCAACCAAAACAAACAGAGTAATTTCCCTGCGCAAGTGAAGAAGGTGATCAGAACAAGGGAGAGAACAATCGAATAAGCCAAGGACATTTCCATATTCTACGTCAAACATACGATGAACTTGTCTTCTTTCTGTGAGTCGAAATATATAGTACTCTTGGGGAGCCGAAAAATAGACAGAGGCATAGACAAGGAAATAAAAAAAGGGGAAAAAACATTGACGTACATGAGCTCATCCAAGAAACAATCTTTTGCGTAGATGTTGAAAGAAAAATTGCGTAGATGTAGAAAGTAAAATTGCGTAAATTTTGAAAGAAAGCAATCTTATTCCTTTTTTATATCCATTAATGATCCATTACCTGTCCAGCGATGCACCTGTCCACCGGTGCGTGTTTGACTCTCTCTCTCTCTCTATATAAATAAAGCTCATGCGAGTCACGTTTGACACGTTCGCATGCGACCTTTAACTAGTAATTTTATTTTCAGGGTCTGTCTAGAATATTCAAACTCAAATGCACTTAAATCTCAGCTACCAGAATTTCAACAACATAATAATATACCCAAGGCACTAAATTATTAATACTATTTGTAACATGAATATCCAGAAACCGTCCATGAACATAATCAAGCACAAATTTGATCGAGGCGACTAAAACTTGAGGGAGTTGACCTCGATGTGCGGAAATTAACTTATGTAGCATAAACAGGCAGTAATTCACTTGCCTCAGGTGTTGGACGAGCAGTGACTGCGGTTTGGCGAGCTCTCGGACTCCCGGGCTGCAATGGTCCGAGTTGAGGCCCGGCACCAGCGGTCGTTGGCGTGAGCTGCGACGTTGTGCAAGACGTGGTGCTCGCGTGCACAGTGAACGAACGGAGAAGGAGGGGCGGGTGTGACGGAGATTTCAGTGGGGGATTGAGTGAGGCTGGTAATCGTGAAAAGAAGGCGGCTTCGATCCCCTCATAGTTTGGTCACCCCTCCTCGTGTTGCTGTCCATCTTCAAACGGTGAAGTGGTTGATGGGTCTTCAGCAATTCACGCCAGTTGGAGGAGTACGTGTGCGTGAGTGGTGGACCGAAGTGGCGAGAAAAAGGAGCGGCTGCTTGCTGACCGTTCACTCCTCTTCTTCGGCAGTGGAATTGTGGGCCAGTTGGGGGAAACGTGCCGCCTTTCGGAAAAGTTGCGTTGCTGTAGCGCGGTGATGAGGCTGAGGTGGTGGTGACCGTTGCGGTGGTGACTTGGTTAGGCCGAGTGACTTGGAGGTGTGGCAAATCACTCGGCTAGCTGAGGTGTCATGATTGGTGACAGGGATGAGCTAAAGTGGCAAATCCTTGTGGTGATGTGGTTGGCGTGATCCAATGGCAAGTTTGATGACGTGGCAATGGCTACGGATTGCTTGAGGCTCACGATTCCGTCAAGCGAAAATCTAGATGTCACGTTCTTTGACTGTCGAAGGCTTGAAGGACCTGTGTGGGAGGTGAATAAGCTTTAGAATGAGGGTTTGATAAAGTTTGGATGGGCTAGTATATGGCAAAGAAAATGAAGGTGTAAATATGTTTGGAAGGACCAGTTTGTAGAAGGTGAACGGTCTTTTCTTTTCCACAGATTTTCCTTGGTTGGTAGGGCATTTTGACAAGCCTGCCATACAAATAACTTCACTTTTGGATTGGTTTTCATGCGCCAAATTGCATTCCATAAAGCTGTAGGGGTTTGATATGAAGAGGAAGGGTGCTCTTTTGCTCTGTTTTCTGTGGTTGTGTCTCGTAGCAAGTTGTATCCATTCTTGACTGTAAATGAACCATGTTTTGTGCCCGTCCATAATAATTCATCACTGAAAAATGGGCCGTTGATTGGTATTGCAAGGATCTCCTGTGTTATCTGCTCATCAAAAAGATTTCTTAGCAATGTTTCATTCCAGCTTTGAGTGCCCGGTAATATTAGCTCTGAGACTTTCTGGGGATCATTTTTATTTGTTGGCCCTCCTATGTAGCCACGTTTCAGCCATCTATTTGTTCTGATCTTAACAGATTCTCCATTTCCGATTGACCATTTGATTGATTCCGCAATGGCTTCTCTTCCAATAAGTAAGCTTTTCCAACCCCACGAAGGATTACAACCAGTTTCAGCATGCCAGAGATCTGAGCGATTGAAATACAATCCTTTCAATAGTTTACTCCATAGAGCATTTGGGTTTTTGACCATCCGCCAGGCTTGCTTTCCTAATAAGGCTTTATTCACAGTGATCAAATTTTTGAAACCCATTCCACCTCTATCTTTTCTCATCTTCATAATTTCCCAGTGTTTCCAATGCAAACCAGCCCTTGAGTCACTGTTTTTCCACCAAAAATTTGCTATTTTTTTCTCTATAGCTTTACATATTGAAATTGGAATTTTAAAAACTGACATAGCATATTGTGGTACCACCTGCACTACTGATTTCAGGAGAGTTTCTTTGCCAGCTTTTGATATGAGTTGCTCCTTCCAGCCCTCCAGTTTCATGTTAATTCGGTTCAAAATCCACCCAAAAACTTGCCTCTTTGATGCACCCCAATCAGATGGAAGTCCCAAGTACCTTCCTGATCTTTCTAGCTCTGGTACCCTTAGTTCACTCTTCATATTGTCTTTTAATAAAGCTGGACAGTCTTTACTAAAGAAGATCCCTGATTTGTTTAAGTTCACAGCTTGTCCTGAGGCATAACAGTATTGGTTAATGACAGCTACAACGTGCTGACATTCCTGAATAGATCCGTCTAAGAAAAAAACTGAGTCATCTGCAAAAAACAAATGAGTTAAAGTAGGACAGTATCTATTCAGCTTGATTCCCTTTATGTTCCCTTCTTGTAGCGCATTCTTCATCAATATGGATAAATTGTTTGCTACCAGAATAAATAGATAGGGTGAGAGAGGATCTCCTTGTCGGATGCCTCTAGTTGGAGCAAAAGCCGGAAGAGTTTCCCCATTAAGCTTTATATTAAATATGACTGTGGTAACACACTGCATGATCCAATGAACCCATTGAGCATAGAAACCCAACTTCAGCAGGCTACCTTCTAGATAATCCCATTCAATTCTATCATAAGCTTTTTTCATGTCAAGTTTTAGTATCGCCTGGAAATGCTTCTTCCTTTTACGCTTCCTCAATTGATGCAATACTTCTTGTACAACGTAGATGTTGTCTTGAATCTGTCTTCCGCTAATGAATGCGCTTTGCTCTTCTGAAATCAGCAAAGGTAGCCATCGTTTCAGTCTGTTTGCCAAGATTTTTGCAATGATCTTGTAGGCAAAGTTGCACAAACTGATAGGGCGAAATTGGTCAAGTGTCTTCGGATGGGGAACTTTTGGAACTAACGTGATATGCGTTCTGTTCAGGGCTGGATCTAGAACCCCATGTTGAAAAAAATCTCGAACTTCCTTTAAGATATCGGGGTGGATTATGTCCCAATGATGGTGATAGAAAAGTCTGTTTAAACCGTCTGGGCCCGGGGCTTTCTGAGCTCCTAGTTGGAAAACAGCATCATGAATTTCTTCCATAGTCACTTCCGCCACTAAACATTCATTCATATCATTTCCAATTAATGTAGGCTGTTGATCTAGTACTGGAATGTAGTTGCGTGGGCCTTCCGAAGTGTATAGCTCCTTGAAAAAAGACAAAATGTGGTGCTGAATTTGCTGTTGTCCCCTGACCCACTGATTTTCTGCATTCTTCAGCATATGGATTCTATTTTTTTGTCTCCTTTGGATCGTTGTTGCATGGAAGTACTTTGTATTTTTGTCTCCCCAACGAAGCCAATTGATACGGGATTTCAAATCCCAAAACATTTCTTCTCCGCGCCATAAAGTTTCCATCTCTTCTTTGATACTCTTGATTCTGCTTTTGTCTTGACAACTCTGATGGCTGTTTGTAATGGATTGGAGCTCCTTCTTTAAGGCTATAATGCGGGCACTATTATTGGGAAATTTCTGTTTGCTCCATGTGTTTAAGGCTTTACTGGTAAAACGTAATTTATCTCCCAAACCTCCCTGGATACCAGATTGAGATTGCCATGCATGTTTGACTATCTCCTGACATTCACTGTCTTCAACCCAAAAGGCTTCGAAGTTAAATTCTTTTTGTTTCTTGACAGATTTGGCACTGCTAACCACAAGGAGTGGACTATGATCAGAGCCCACAGCTGGAAGGGCAAAAGCTTCAGCCTCCGGGAACATTACCCGCTAATCATTGAGCAGAATACTCTATCTAATTTCTCCTGAACCAGATCAGCCCCTTCTCTGTTATTGGACCAGGTAAATGCACACCCTTTACAGTCAATTTCCATTAAAGAACAGTCATGGATGCAGTTTTGAAATGCCTGCATTCTAGAGTTGTCTGCCATTCTTCTGCCCCTTTTCTCCCAGTGATAAAGAATTTCATTGAAATCTCCCATACACACCCATGGGAGTGTATTCGATGATGCAAGCTGTCTCAACTTCTCCCATAGTTGTTGTCTCTCCCCATATATGTTTGGAGCATGTATACAGCTAAGCCGCATCTTTATGTTGCTTTCATAATCAAAACATGTCAGATTTATCATTTCTTGAGAGCTGAACTCCACTTCCACCTCCATTTCCGTATTCCATAACACCGCCATTCCCCCCGCAATGCCTTTCGGTTCCTCCGCATGATTGTTTTGAAAATTCATTTTTCTTTTAAGACGATCTACTACTAATTTTTTGTTTTTTGTTTCCATGAGCAGAATTAAGTTGGGCCTTTCCTGAGCCACCATGGCTCTCAAATTCTGAACTGTCAGTGGTGTGCCCAACCCCTGACAGTTCCAACATATAGCTCTCATTTGTGAACCGGTAGCTTATTTGGGCTAGCCACCAAAGCCCTTCCCCTGGTTTCTTCAGAAAGACTGATAGGAGTATCTTGCAAAGTTGTTTCATCCAAGCTTGCCAAATCAGCAACTGAAGAGTGATAAGGAGTATATCTCTTTAACTTTTTTGCTGGAGAGCTTTTCACAATCCGACTTTCCTTCTTTAAAACCGTTTTTTTTTTCCAGGAAGAGGAGAATTCAGCTTGCTGCACTTGCAGTGCTGGTTCAGCAGTATTCATAATGCCTTTTCCTTTCTTCTTTTGCTGTTCCAGTTGGATGTCAGGTAATATTACATCCATTTGTGCCCTGCTTTGAGATGTGGTTGTTCTAAGTTGTTTGCTTCAGTTTGCTTTCCTGTGAATATAACAATTTGAGTATCATGAGAAGATATGACATTGTCCTCCTGTGGTTCCACCTCTTCTTCAGCCACCTTTTCATCATAAAATAACTCCCAGAAGGGGCTGTTTTCTTTTACCTCAGCTTTTAGCCAATTGCCAAACATGTTGTTCTTTCTATCTTCAATTTTTGCTACATCATACGGGATTTCTTCACAATTGGTTGTAAAGTGCCCAACCCGTCCACATGAATAACAGAATCTAGGTAGCCTCTCGTACTTAAAGTCTAACCAGACCTTCTCCTCTCCCAGATTAAATAAGGTGCCTGGTTTTAAGGGTTTTTCCAATTCCAGATCAACTCTAGCTCTCCCCACCTTATGAAAAGCCACTCCTTTTTTCTTCACTTTTACTTCCTTTACCCCTCCTAGTTGTTGGGCAACAAGAGACACAATCTCTTCACTACACCATTCAATTGGGAGACCATGCACTTGAATCCAAAATTCACAGCTTGTAAACTTGTAGCATTGTGCTGGTTTATTTGGCTCCCACGATTTTAATATCAGTAAATTACTCGAAAAAGACCATGGGCTATTGGCTAATATTATGTTTTTATCCCTTTCAGATTCAAAGGTGAAGGATAAGATATCAGATTCTCGTTGCGCAAAATTCAGGGAATCAACCTTCCAAGCCCGCGTCATAGTAGAGATAAAGCCCTGGTAATTTATATTTCCTCCCGAATACAACTTCCCGAACACCGTGCATTTGCATTCATCAAGTGTTTCTGCTGAAATGACACTTTCTCGAGGCAGTGCATCCACCTCGGTTTTCAGATTCCCTAACCTCTTACACAGAAAGGCTAGGCGATAGTCTTTTTCCCCAGATCCATCCATTAAGAGTTCCCAATGAGCAGCAATGAAGAATCACCAAGAAAGCCAGAGATCAAATCCAGGTTTACCCATTTGTTGCCTTCCTTCCATTGCAAAAATTACCCTCGGATGACCCTGATTAACTCTATTTTCCCAGATAATGGAGACTCCAGATCAGTCCCAAAAGAAGACTTACAGAGAAATGGATTAGGGTGCATCAACATCTTCAGCTAATCCGAGGATCGAGCAAACCTGCCGCCTCATTTGCTAAACCTCCAAAATCTCCAAAACTTCGTTGGCTTCCGCGACATAAAGAGCAGAACAGAGTGGGTCTGGGCGAGTCCTTAGCAAAAGCTAGCGAGGAGACAAAAACCAACGAACCCAGGAGAAGACGAGATGAGTCTGACCTAAAAAAGCACGCATGGTTTTATGATTTAGGGATTTTCGGCCGTATGGATTTTTAGGGTTTAGGGATGGCTACCATAGTAGGTAGAGAGAGCTCTCAAGCGAGAGAGAACGATTTCAATGACAATGAAATCAGCGAGAAGTGTGAAAAGACTAGAGAGACCCTTTGTAGAAGCAGCTCTTGCTAGAAACGATGTAGGAGGTGTGATGAGCTATGAAGCATCGACACTCTCCAAGAGCCTTTGTGTCGTGTCCGACACTTCGACACATGTCCGGAACTCTCCAACACTTAGTTAACATGTGTCGAAAAATTCGACACCTGATCAACTTTCTCGATACTCTCTGACACTCGAGTCGGAATTCTGACATACAAGTTTCCGACGAGTGATTCCGATATCGAGATCAATTTTAAAAATTCAATAAATGAGAGGTGAATATATATATATATATGTGTGTGTGTGTGTGTGTGTGTGTGTGTGTGTGTGTGTGTGTGAAAATAAAACATGATAATAAAAATAATAAATGGAAAAAGAAGAAAAACATAATCTTTTCTTCTAACTCCCAGTTCCCATGATACACAATTCACCCTTTAAATTTTTTTCTCCTCTTCCAACATATTAAACATGCGAGTCCAGAATATGGATCGTTTGTTTTTTCTCCAAGTTTTATGAATCATTGAAATATAGTTGAATTTGTCAAATTGAAATAATGAATGATATTAATAAATGGCGGAGTAATGTTTTAAGTGTATATTCGTTCTAGGATTTTTTAATTATTTATTTATTTATGAATTTAATTCATATTAATTTGATTGAAATAATCATAAAAATGATAATTTATTATGTATATATAAAAATATATATTTGATATACAACGTGTCCCAATGTGTCGAAATTTTCTATTTTTTGAGAAACGACGTATCGGTGTGTCATGTCGCATATTGCATGTCAATGTCGGTGCTACTTAGGTGATGAGTGCCCCTATAGCCCTTGGAAAAAGAAGGCTCAAGGCCCTTTCCAAATTGATTTGAGTTCACATTCGTGTTTAACGGCTAGCTCTGAAAGTCATTGAGAGCAACCTGGAGAAGATCAAAGCAATTTTCCATTTTTGTGAAAGTGTTGACACCTAATTTTTGTTTTCAAATACATAAAAAAATTAGAGAAAAAGAGAAAAAGAGAAAAGAAAAAGAAAAAGAAAAATAACAAAACAACAAAAAAAAAAAAAGAGAAGAAAAGAAAACATGGAAGGGGCCGGGCCGGATCTTGCCTTGGCCCGACCCATGCTGCCTTCTCCCTTGCCCATCTTTGTAGAAAACCCTAGGGGGAGCTGACAGCAGCACAGGGGGGGAAAACTAGGGAACCCGAGCGTAGAGGGAGAGGGCGGCAACATAGGGAGCATGGAATGGAGAGAGCTAGACAGAGAGAGAGAAAAAAAAAAACCAGAGAGTGGGTGTGGGGAGAGAGAGAGAAGGAACGGAGAGGAGGAGGGCAACGACGACATTGCCCAATGCCGTCCGAGCCGCTGCCCTCCGGTTGCGATGCCGCCTCCGCCGTCCCACTCCGCCTAGCTCAGCCACGTCGATGCTGTTGCTGCGACTTGCACCAACCCGCAAGCATTGCCGCACCCCCGCGACGCCGCAGCAACCTGCGAGCTTGTTGGCAGTGCCTCTGCCCCTGTTGCTCGAGCTGTTTCAGCCTCTGCTGCCTCTGTTGTCGACGCCGGTAGCCATGACCTAGTGCCAATGCTCGCCTCTACCTGCGCCACCGTCGGAGCTCCCCTCAACCGCAAGCCCACCTCACTGCGACCTCGCCGGATGTCGCGTGGCCATTCCGCCAGCCGCCATCGCGCTCCGCCTCACCTGCAACCCGCGAGATCCCGAGGAAGCCGCTGCTGCCCGGCTCTACTAGTGATCCGCTCGCTCGACGCCGTTGCCCTCGACGCCAACAAATCCCGAGTCGGCCGCCGCATCTCCGCCTCTTCTCCGTCGCGTCGTCGCTGCCATCAAGCCCATCGCCGCCATTGTCCTCCTTCGACGTCGCAGAAGCCCTGGAGAGAAGGGCCGCTCCAAAACCTGGTCTTGGCTGGGTCAGGCGAAAGTCACGAACCGAGTAGGGTTTTTCTCACATTTGGACTGGGTATACTTAAGTTGGGTTTGGACTGGTTTAGGACGTGGGCTTCGTCTTTTTGAAATAGAAAATTTTAGACCAGATTGGGCCTGCTGGTTGGGCCCAATTCGAGCCAAGGAAAGGCCCGACCAAGGTTGGTCGGGCCAAGCCCGGCGAGTCTAACCGACCCGCCCGACCGGGTCGACCCGGGTCCGCTTTGACCGACCGGAACCGGTTTGGCCCAAAAAAAATATATTATTTTATTATTATTTTAAAAAATTAAAAATTAATTTTTTTTTTTTTGAAAATCCGAAAATGATGGGATTTGGTATCAATTCAGTCCATCCGATCAATTTAGACCGAAAATTACTTATGTGAATGCCGGTCGTTTTACGTAGCATGACCGGCATTAACATGAACATTTTTAAATATTTTTTTCAATTACTAATTTTTTTTTTAAAATTTTTTTTTTTTTTTTTTTATTCTTTTTTTTTTGCCCCGTGGCCGATACCGGCCATGGCCAACGATTGGCCACAACCGAGGGCCAACGAGAGTGTCGTAGCTCTCACCGGATCTAACAAGGGCACGACTTTTGCAACCCGAATGAGGGCAACCCTAGTCGGATCTGATGGGGGTTAATACCTCGCCACTTGGGTGAGGGAGCCCTTGTCAAATCTTGTGAGAACTCGATTGCCGCCGCCTGGGCAATGGCGACCCTTGCCTAGGCCGGGAGGGTTGTGCCCTCGCCAAATTCAATGAGAGTTGCGACACCCTCACTAGAGCTTAGTTGTAGCTAGTGTCGGCCACAGGGCAAAATAGAAAGAATAAAAAAAAAAAAAAAAAAAAAAAAAAAAAAAAAAAAAGAAAGAGAAAATAATAATAATTAAGAAATCGAAAAAATATTAAAAGTATTTAAAAATGTCCACATTAGTGCTAGTCGTGCCATATAATACGGCGGGCATCCATGTTAACAATTTCGATTCTAAATTGGTCGGGTGGACTGAATTGATATTAATGGTGTCGCGACCAAATTTTCGGGTGAATCACCTAGGGTTTGGCCAATGAATTACTAAGTCTAAACTTTGCTCAAGCTTTCCCAAACCCATACCAATTTGCGACTTATGTTCAATTTTTTTAACATGCAAATGGATTTTATCTAGGAGTTGCCACTAATCAGTTTATGGTAGGTCGATTAGACACCTAAGTAAAATAATGGGAGAATTATTTTACTCATACGAACTAGAGACTTTGAGTACGAGGACTTGGTTACACTAGGCTTCTCTAGTGCCCTTTTGGTACCATTTCTTTTTATTTTCAAAAAAAAATTGCAAGTAGCTTGGATTTATTTTAAATCTATTTTCCTAACATGTGAGGTGATCATGCGGGTGCGCAAACCACCAATTTAACACCCAAGAAAGTGATGAATAAATTGCAAAACTTACCTCATAGCAACGAAAGCATCTGCAATGTTAAATCAGAATTCACATCGACAGTCCTAGATATGATTTCTAATTAACACGCAATTTTTTTTTTTCACTTGTTTGATGAAGATCAGGCAATATGCAATGCATGCTACTAATCTAACATGAAATAATATGACATGGTAATATGATTTGAACTACATGACATAAATAAAATGCAGTCTATCCTAAAGAATGAAATTGATTTATTCTAAGACAATTTTCTTTGTCTTTTCCATTAAATTTCGAAATTAGAAAAATGCCAAAATTATCTAGCTAGATTAAGATTCTACCCAACTTATATTAAGGATTAGATCAGGCTAAACTCTAATTTAAACTAAGATATTATCTAAACTTAGCAATCTCTAACCTAAGATGCAATTTATCTAAAAATCAATTTAACTCAAAATGAAACATGCAATTTTATCCTAATATGCAATAACGTACAAATAATGCCATAATTCTACATGACATATGCATGATGACTTTTTTTATGTTTTTCTATATAAAATTCGAAATTTAAAATTACCAAATAATTAAACGTGCCATTTAAGTAATTAAAAAAAAACTAGCATCCTAAATTGATTGATTTTTTTTTTTTTCAAAAATTCGAAATAAATTTCCTATGCAAGACAATTCTAAAATGAGGAATATTCTAAAACGAATCTAATCTATCTAAGATTTTTTTATTTTTTTATTTTTTACAAAAACAAAATTGATTCAAGCGACATGGCAGCATATTAGAGCAAGACAAGATTGATTTAAAAAAATTGATGAACCATAACTTGTGCATGAGATCAGGTTGATAAAATTTAAATAAATCGTGAATCGAATCTCGAGCATGAGATCGGATTAACCATTTTCAGGCGATTATGAGTCGGACTTGGGCGCGAAAATCGAACTATCAATCCTTTATTTGAGAGGTTATTTAATGTTGGGAATCTCAACATTACATTAAAGAATAATTCTACTAAAAATAAAGTAAAAAAAAAAAACTACCTAATTTACTTTTCTTTTTTTTTTTTTTTTTTTTTTTCTTTCAAGCTTGGCAGCAACGTGGTGGTCAACGGGCACACTTGGATGACCTGCAAAATTAAACTTGTCTTTGACTGTGAGGATGGATAAGCTGCCAGAACTTGTCCTCTTGGTATTGATGGACTGAAGACGTGTCAATGCTGGACGATGGATGTCTCGGGTAGGCTGCCTTGTGATGATTCGACGAACCAGCTGGCCGAAGGACAGTGTTGCTCATGGCCTGAGAAATCTGCAAAACAAAACTTCGAGGTGCAGCGGCAAGAGATTATGGAAAAACGATGGCAACGAGAAAACTTATTCCCACGTAGGCCTATTTGCGTGTATATTTTTATTCAAGCTCCTAACCAGTCAAAATGATGAAAAGAACAAATCTTACCGCTTGAACATTCCCTTTTTCTTACCAGATTTTTACTTAACGAATTTGCTGCCCAAGCCACGAAGATCAAGACCAAAAACCTCCGCTTGAAACTTGCCTTTTACTTGGACCAGGCCATGCTAAATCCAACAATCAACGTTTGCTATTTCTCCAATTATGGTCGCCTGGGGTGATGTTGCTGTTAGGGAAATCCCTTATGATGTTTTGAAGATGACAAAATAAATCAAAGCCTACTAACATGTTTGATGGTTGAGTAATAGACTATGCAGATGATAGAACGTGTAAAAGATATTATCAAAGTCTATACTTGGAAGAACCAGAAGACAGACTCTATACTGAAGCTGAACTAGAAGACGGACTCTATGCTCAAGCAAAATATATTCAGACTCAGATTGTAAAGTCTATTGGACTCAAACTCAGAGTGTAAAGTCTATTACTCTCAGACTTTACATCCAGATTCGACAGAACGTAACTCAAACCCAATCATATAACGGCTAGTGATCTGGTTTGGATTCCACATCAAGATTGATTTGATTGATTCAATCTAATTGATTGACGATTGGATCTTGAAGACAAGAACTTTCTATATGAAGAAGCTTTACTTATGGAAACCAAGATTCCGTTTGTATGGGCGATCGGAATCAATTTGGGATTCTACCTTTGTCACTCAACGCTTACCAAATCTTCTAGATACAGAGCTGTCCAATGGGTATATTGGAAGACGATTCTCTGGGATACTGTCCAACGGGTAGTTTGGAAGTGGAGGAGTATTTAAGGAGATCATGGACCGATGAGCAAGTAAGAGACGGAGCGTAGAATTTATAATTCCAAAGTCTGAGCGACCTTCGATCATACACTTGTTTTTGGAGAGCTTAAATGTTTGTGATCGTGAGAGAAATACCAAAATAGTGACTTAGTGAGATAGTGTGATCTACTACTAAGTGTTTGCACTCAAAGTTGTAATCTCTTGTTGATTGCATAATGGAATCCAGCCAAGAAGGCTGTTAGCGTGGGAGAGTGGACGTAGGCTTGGATTAAGCCGAACCACTATAAACCTTGTGTTCTTATTCTCTTCCTTAACTCCTTTGTTTTGTTCGAAGTTTATTTTATTCCGCATATATTTGCCAAGGTTAGTTTAAACACCTATTCACCCCCCTCTAGGTGTTCATACTAGCTTTCACAATTGTTATCAGAGCCAAGTGCTCAGTTTATAAAAGTGTTTTTACTTTTGAGCTAAAGATCTTCTATGGCTAGTATCTTGGCACCAGGACTTATGGAGGGACAAAGCAACACAAGGCCACCATATTTTGATGGAAATGAATATAACGTGTGGAAGAATAAAATGAAGGCATTCCTAAGATCCAGAGATCCCTTGCAATGGGATGTTGTGGAAAGAGGAATCAATCCCACTACTGTATCTACATCAAATAAGAATGGCAAAGACAAAGAAACCAAACCCCCGGCTCCTATGTCTCGGACGGAGATGTCCAAAAGAGAAGCGCTTGATGCAAAAGCTATTTATTCTTTATATTGCGCATTGTCTCCTGTTGAATATAACAGAATTTCTTCATGTGAAACAGCAAAGGAAGTCTGGGATAGACTTCATGTTACATATGAAGGGGCCGATCGTATAAAAGAGACAAAAGTAAACTTCTTGCTTGGTAAATATGAATCCTTCAAGATGAAGCAAGGAGAATCGATTGGAGATATGTTCAGCCGCTTTACAGAAATTGTAAATGGTTTAGCATATCAAGGTCATCCAATTTCTTCCCCAATGAAGGTCAACAAACTCTTGCGAGGTCTCTCAAAAGATTGGAACCATGTTAAGACCTCAATCCGGGAGACTCAGAGGATTATGCCACTTTCCGTTGATGAATTGATTGGCACTCTTCAATCCTATGAAGTAGAACAAATCAATGATAAAGATCCCAAAGGTAAGAAGTCCATTGCTTTAGTATCTAACGCTGTTTTTAATGAAACAGACTCAGAAAATGACATGGACGACGAAGAACTTGCCTTTATGGTCAAGAAATTCAAAAATCTGAATAGAAAATGAAGGAAATTCAGTGGAAAAAGACGATACAAGCATAATGGGCAGAAAAGAACAATGAAAGAAGATGATAAGCAAGAAAATATATGCTTGATGGCATATTCAGAATCTGAGTCTGACTTAGACACAGACTCAGAATCCGATGAGGAAATCGAGGTACGTCATTCAGCAATTCCTATCAAAGTTTTAAAATATATAAATGAGCTTTACTTAAATCTCAAATCTTCGATTAAAAGGATCTCCGAACAAAAAAGGGAGAATTCACGTCTTAGGCAACATGATCTTTCTCAAAAAGAAAAGTTTGAGATTTTGCAAAAATATTTTCTACAAACAAAAGAAAGTCGAGATTTACTTGTCAAAGAAAATGATTCTTTGAAGAAAGAATTTTCAAATATTTTGACAAGATTTTCAAATGGTTCAAAAACATTAGAGCATATTCTTTCTATACAAGTTCCTTACTATAATAAGTCGGGACTTGGTTTCAATAAGGAAAATAATTCTTTAATTGATTTTCCTAAAGTAAAAGAGAAACTTAGACAAAGACCTCCAAAGGCATTTTATAAAAATCATTTTCAAAAAGTGTTTGTAAAACCTGTTGGTGGAAATGACGTCAAGTGTTCAAATTGTGGAGATTCAAAACACTTTGAAAAAAAATGTCCTAAAGTGTGGAGACCTACCAAGAAAGATTGGATAAAAACAACATATTCTACTAACTCTCATGGACCCAAGAAAAAATGGGTACCAAAGAAAAGATGAGTTGTTTTTGCAGGATATGAAGAAGAAAGAAGAAAGAGGATTTGGTAAGGAATTTTTTATTTGATTTGGGAAATAATTTTCATTATACTTGAAATTTGATATATTCTTGATTGATTGAGATTTTATAATGATCATATTTTGTTTTATTGAAGAAAGAATCCTGTGATTTATTTTTGTGATTCGTGAGTTGAGATTTAATTTAATACGTGTGATCATTTTTGATATCATGCTTAAAGACAAATGAATTTATTTGGTTTGATTTTATACTTTCTGATTTTATCATATTTTGCCAAATAGAAATCTGATTCTACGTGATGTTAATTATGCAAAATATTCCTAGATACTCAAGGATTTTATTCTCTATGTTATTATCATACTATGACTAAGTGAGAATTTATTTTTCAAAATACCATTATGCATTATATTCTTTCTTTGAATACTTTGTTATGATGAGTTTAGAAAGAATATTTGATTATGGAGATTTTATATTTTACTCTAACGAAATGGAAGGATCCAAATTGATGGATACCAAAAAGGAAATGAGTTGATTGCAGGAAATTCTATAAGGGAAGAACGATCGTGAATCTACACAGATTATGGTACAATCTGAAAAATATCTCTTGCGAAAATTGGTAGTGATATTTTTTTTAATCAATGGTATATTTCAAACATATACCATGGGTAAGAGAATATATTTTATCATCATACCTTACAAATTTCTAAGTGCATTTATCATAATTTTGGATGATTGTTTATTATATTGCAAATATCTTTTGTCATAAATATAAGGTATTGCAATTTTGGTACGTGATAGAAATATCATCTTTCCTTTTGCAAAATGCATATCTGAAATTTATGCTCAAGGAAATCTCTTTGATCTCGAAAGATATTACTGCATATTCATGGATATTCTTGCTATATTCCTAGAAGATATATTATATCTAGCAAGTTTGATCCGCAAATCAAAGGAAGATATTACGTGACATTTTTGCAAAGATGATTATCTATTATACAAGATTTTGCAGGTGGCAAAAGAATCTTCCATATGAATTTTGGTAAGCTTGATCTGAAAATTATGAAGATTCTATATTATATTCTGGAGGTTCAAAGATTCTATTCTTTATGCAAAATTTTTGCAAATTGTTGAGGAAATCCCTTATGTGTCTTACAGAAGGTTGAGTGGTTCTGAATTTTAATTTTACATATGATATTCAATTTATTTATTTGAAGAAAGGGCATTATATATTACGTGGATATTATTACAGCTTATTTGTGGAAAAAGTCTGTTAAGTTTATGCAAGTTGAATTCGAGATGAGCTTGGTTAAAGAAAATAAATTTTTGCCTCGAATTTCAAAATGCAAGTGATCGTTGCGGATGTTGTTGCTATAAAGGAAATATTGGAAAAATATTATGTTCAACGTGCACAAGCAACAATTATTTCTATTCGCAAATATTGTTATGATCACAGGGGGAGAACGTGAATCTAAAAGAAAGGAAAGAATCGTGATCATCTCAAAAAGGCAACAAATTGAAGGGGAGCTTTGATCATTTATGGAAAAATCTTTTTGGATTGATCGTAATCTTATTATGGATGGAAGGAAAGGTAAATGTGTCGGAATTTGTTAAAAAAAAATCCAGTTACTGCATCTTTTATTACCTTTTGTCATTAACAAATCTCTTATTGATATTATCATTTTATTATGACAAAAATGATAAATTGAATTTTATGATGCATCTGTGATTTTTATTGAATGTTTGCTGATATATATGATCGAAGTGAGCTATATTGCATATCTTTAATATTCGACTTGCTTTATAAAAGCTGATTTTTGGAAATTATGTTTCATGCAAGATGTTTTATATTCTCTACGTGATACTATTTTCATTGTTATCGCTTTTTGATTATGACAAAAAGGGGGAGAAGATATGAATATGCATATGTGTTGATTGGTTGATATTATTGGATAATATTGAGCTGCGATTATTTTTCTATATATTGTTATGCTCAATCTATTTGCTATCTTCTGATATCCTTTGATTTAAATTAATATTTTTAAAAGCATGTTTACAAATTTGCATATTTAGAGATTGTTTTGTCATCATCAAAAAGGGGGAGATTGTTAGGGAAATCCCTTATGATGTTTTGAAGATGACAAAATAAATCAAAGGTTACTAACATGTTTGATGGTTGAGTAATAGACTATGCAGATGATAGAACGTGTAAAAGATATTATCAAAGTCTATACTTGGAAGAACCAGAAGACAGACTCTATACTGAAGCTGAACTAGAAGACGGACTCTATGCTGAAGCAAAATATATTCAGACTCGGATTGTAAAGTCTATTGCACTCAGACTCAGATTGTAAAGTCTATTGCACTCAGACTCAGATTGTAAAGTCTATTGCTCTCAGACTTTACATCCAGATTCGACAGAACGTAACTCAAACCCAATCATATAACGGCTAGTGATCTGGTTTGGATTCCACATCAAGATTGATTTGATTGATTCAATCTAATTGATTGACGATTGGATCTTGAAGACAAGAACTTTCTATACGAAGAAGCTTTACTTATGGAAACCAAGATTCCGTTTGTATGGGCGATCGGAATCAATTTGGGATTCTACCTTTGTCACTCAACGCCTACCAAATCTTCTAGATACAGAGCTGTCCAATGGGTATATTGGAAGACGATTCTCTGGGATACTGTCCAACGGGTAGTTTGGAAGTGGAGGAGTATTTAAGGAGATCATGGACCGATGAGCAAGTAAGAGACGGAGCGTAGTTATAATTCCAAAATCTGAGCGACCTTCGATCATACACTTGTCTTTGGAGAGCTTAAACGTTTGTGATCGTGAGAGAAATACCAAAAAAGTGACTTAGTGAGATAGTGTGATCTACTACTAAGTGTTTGCACTCAAAGTTGTAATCTCTTGTTGATTGCATAGTGGAATCCAGCCAAGAAAGCTGTTAGCGTGGGAGAGTGGACGTAGGCTTGGATTAAGCCGAACCACTATAAATTTTGTGTTCTTATTCTCTTCCTTAACTCCTTTGTTTTGTTCGAAATTTATTTTATTCCGCATATATTTGCCAATGTTTAGTTTAAACACCTATTCACCCCCCTCTAGGTGTTTATACTAGCTTTCACAGTTGCTCGTGGGGTAAAGCAAAAGTAGCAGATTGTTGATCGTCGAGGATGCGAGAGCTGCTCGAGTGATTGCTACGAGGAGAAATTACGGTCCGCCGGGGCAGCAGCGAATCAAGCCACAGTTGAGCGCGAGGAAGTTGGTAGCTCCGTCAACGTCTCAGTTGAGCTGGGCTCGTTGAGGCTTGGTCACGACGGTAGGAGGTTGGCACCAGATCAGCAGCTCGTCGGAAAGGCAAAGAGGTCACAGTAGCGAGTCCATCGTCACTGCAGGGGGCAACGCAGCAAAGACGGTATAGCGACGGTAACTCAGGCGGAAAGGCAAAAGGCTATTCTATTTATATTTTAGATTTACATTAATTTGGATGAGGTGATTCGAAAGAAAAAACTGGGATTTAGATAATTGTAAGAGAGAAAAGAGAGAAAGGATTTGAAAGGATTGAGTTAAATTGTTGTTAAGATGCAAGGGAGGAAAAAGAAGGAGAAAAACGATTGTGATATGAATAGCCTTTTGTGGATTCATAAATAGATATAGAATAGTCTTACAAGTGAGAAAGAAGAATAAATTTATTGAGTGGCGCACAAATTTGTTTAAATACCTACGAATCCCTTCATATGATTTTAGAATGCACATGAATCGACCTGATCAATCCCTCGTCATCTCCGTTGATCCCTCCTAATTATTTCCTTCCCTCTCCTCCATCCAAACACAATTATGTTTTTAGAACCTTTTATCTACCCTCCCACTCTCTTCGAACAAGCATGGTTTTAATATAGATCCACATGGTACACGTCGTATTTCAAAGATACGACAGTTTGGGCGTTAAATTATTAATATAAAAATTATTGTGACTCACATGATATTTAATTAATGGTTTAATAAATATTTAAGTGCTAAAATGTATTGGCTATGAAATGTTGCAAATCTTATAAAAAGGATGAAAGGTACAATTCTATTGAGACGTTACCGTTCTTCCGCAGAGGTGCGACTCTTATGAAGTTAAAAGGTGTTTTGATGGAAAACGCTTACTGATAGCATGTATAAATAGAATATGGTTTTCTCTTCACACAAGAGAACATACGTTATATTTTATCCTCCATAAGATAAGATATGTTAAGGAAAAGTATGGATTAAGGAAGAGAAATCAGATTTATTTGGTTTTCCTCAACAAATATTTTCAAAGGTATTGCTATGGATAAATGTATGTTTTCATCCCTCTTATTGTTTAAATCATGAAGATCAATAATCCCCTATTTTAATTTCTGCATTGAAGAATTACTTTATTGATAACAATAAATTTACAATTTTTATGTCCCATAATTTACAATCTTATTCAAATCAATGGTGTGAGAGAAAAGTATGACAAATTTTTTAAGGGTATTTTGAAGATTTTAAGAAGAGACTAGAACTCTCTCCTACATATACGGCACGTGTAACTCTTTATTTTACACATCATACATCAATCACCATTGATTTAGTAATAGTAATGGATACGCGATGTGTAGAAAAAAATTTACATCGATTTTGCAATTACTAATCCTAGATAGATATAGATACAAATGTGTTAGACTAGTCCCAAATCATAATTTCTTAGAGATGGAAGCATGTCTCAGTTCTCAAGAATTAGAATAGGAAGTTGGGGAGATGGACACTTAAAGTGTCAAAAGTTGTGTATAGCGCTTATTTTAGTGCCAAAAGTTTTTTTTTTGGATCACTTAAGTACAATTTTTTTAAAAACGGTCACTTAAATGTCAACTCCGATCTAGGTCACCAAAAATCCGATATGGCTATATTTTATTAATTTCTCAGTCCTACATGGCTCGTTGGCATATCTAATCAGCATATAACCTCTAAATGACATCATGCAAACAAGTTATGAGTCATTATTCGAGTGCCAAAAATTGTATATATGGATCGTTTGAGTACAAATTATTGTTAAAAATAATTACTTAAGAATTATTAAATTTTTTTTTTTTTGATGACCCAAGAACCCCATACAACCGGCAACCGGCGAGTAAACCTAGGGGGATAGGTAAGCGGGAGGACCCACCACTCCCGGTGTCCCACTTAAGACTCCAAGTGACTATGAGGGGATTTGAACTCATCCCCTTTGTGAGGGAGAGAGAGCCTAAACCATCGCGGCCACCAAGGCGGTGGTATAATTGCTTAAGTATTAGTTGTTATTAAAAAATGATCACTTCAGTACTAGTTGTTGTTAAAAAATGATCATTTCAGTGCAAATTTCAATTAAAAAGTGATTATCGTGCAATGTAATTTTGGACGTCGACGTAGATTGGAATTTTTTTTTAATGAAAAATGCATCAAATAATATTAAAATTTTAATTATAAATGCTACGTAATCAATTTGGTCAGAATTTCTTGTTGGAGACACTTAAAGTGATCGTCTTTTTCTCTAATTTGGCACTTAAATGAGCTAGGAAAAACTCTTAGCACTAAAGTGAGCGTCATTTGCAACTTTTGGCACTTATAGTGTCCTTTTCCTCTAGACTATGATAGCTAGCCTCACAAGTGGTCTCGGTGCTTGTTGAGTTTAGGATGCCTCTTTTTCCTTTTTTTTTTTTTTTTTTTTAAAGTACAAACATCTTTCATCGAGAGACATATGTTCTATCTTATATTCTTAGATAAAATTTAGAAGCCACGTAGGATGCCACGTCTACACCATATCACTATTTAATGGTGACTAAATGACTACATCATTGTTTGCATTTACTTTTTTATTTTATTTTATAGAATGATCAATTTGAACAAACAACATTTAATTTAGAGACTAAATTGGCAAACCAAAAGAAAAATTTCTACTGGGAAGGTTAAACAAATTAAAAAAGTATCGGGATTAGTAGTGTGATCTCTTTTTCTTTAGCTTCCTCCATTGATGTAATTGAGGTATGTGTATGTTATAAAATTTACATTTAGAACTTGTTAATTTTGTGAAAAAAGAATGATTTAAAAAAGATTTTCCTAAAAGTGATTGTTTGCATTGTTAAGAATCAAAAGCTAATAAAATATATTTTCATCATCAATAATAATTTATAGATAGATTTTTTGTGAACGATGAAAATTTTGTTCGTTTTTTTTAAGCGATACAAATAATCATTTTGGGAAAAATATTTTTGAGTCATTCATTTTTTGCAAAACAAATGCATCTTGAATTCTTTCATGAGTCCCACCGAATGCTGTGGCTTGTTTTTTGAAATTTGTGGTGAACACGTCTTAATAACATGATGTAATTTAAACTAAATTCGTAATATAATAATGTTTGTTCTAGGATTTTTTTTTCTAAATAATGTTATAGTAGACACCGATGGTTAAAGTAGGGTAAATGACACAAATAATTCTCGAAATTTGGCTCAATTTGCAATATGGTCCATAAACTTTAAATATGTTCAATCTAATTCCTGAACTTTAATGTAATGTGTAATGTTGTCCCTAAACTTCTCATATGTTCAATGTAGTTCATGAACTTTTAGTGCAAGTTCAATTTAGTGAAACATGTTTAATATTGTCCCTAAACTTTAATTAATAGAAAGATAGTATTAAATATTTTTATACATTTTATGGATTAAATTGAACATCTACAACAAATCTAAGAATTGCATTAAATAAATTAAAATTTCGGAAACAACATTGCATATTTGGTTGAAATTTAAGGACCACGTTAAACAAACTTAAAGTTCATATATCATATTGCATATTGAGTTAAAATTTAGAAATTGTTTCATTATCTCATTAAATTATTATCCCTACTTGACTTTAATTTGTTGGTCAACATTCATGGACGTTTCCGACTGAAAATTGCCAATAGTCACAAGGAAACCAATTTTCTCTTTTTTGGAACTCCAATGCCCTGTGCTCCGCGATCAAAGACAAAGGGGCCACTCCACCATCTCTTTTGTACTAAAATTGCCTTCGGGCCCGACCACCTACGGCCAAGGTACTATCAAGGTGAGTGATTTCATATAAAAGTGAATGCTGCCCTCTAGTAGTTGATGCCCAGTATTAATACATATCTACTTTGATGTCAGCAGTTCACGATTTAATTCAATTTTGAATACCCGAGCATAGCAATTATTAACTTTCGTGTTATGTCAACCTCATGATTTGGATAGCCGTACATCTTCATAAACGTGAAAGCTAACATGAGGCCTTAGTGAATTGGTGGGGGACACAACTCCATTGTATTGTCCTATTCGTCGTTCAAATTTCATACATATGAATGCTAATATTAACTTCATCACATTAAGTGGGCACAATGTAATGATTATGTATCAAGTTGTAAATTCTTACCAATTATTTGACAAATAAAAGCATCAAATATTCTTTTAAAAAAAAAGCAGCCTCCTGATTCAATTTGATCACCCAAAACGAAAAATGGTTTCAATCGATGGTAAAACACCCTTACTTACCCTTATAATCTAAAATTTAAATAGCCTGATATAATCAAATAGTCAACATGCACTTATAAACAGTGTAGTGCCACAATGGAAGATGTTCTTCTGTTGACCGTAGGGCAAAAAAAAAAAAAATCCTACGTAAACAAGTATATATTCTATATTTAGCTGTGATATTCAAATGCTATACCAAAAGCAGGTGGTATATGAATAAATTACAAGATATTAATTAGCGAAATTAAATAAATAAAAAACCTCCTGCCGCTCTATGATACGTCTCCATGCACCGTGCATGGGATAAAGACGTCTGGTTCGTCCACTTTGTTTCTCTGTGCAAATCATTCACAACTCATCTCTACTTCTTCTTATTGTAGATTGATGGGCCTCGTCCGCCATCGTTGCTCTGACGCTGCTCTCTCTCTCTCTCTCTCTCTCTAAAACGCAGAGGAGGACGACTTGGAGAAGGATGACAGAACAAAGTGAGGATAAGGATTAACCAGGGTGGAGTTAAAATGTTGGAAGATACGCAGAAGTTTGGAAAGATTTGATTAGATCAAATCATAGGGATTTTATTGAATCAATTAAAATCAGATCTAATCTGTACATTGTATCCTTTCCTTTTTCTTCTACACATACTTTGTAATATAATGTAGCTCTGTACATTGAATGAATTCAGAGAAATACACAGAAATTCCTACACTTCTTCCTCTTGATTTACCTTTCCTTTCATATTTTGACATGGTATCAGAGCTCCAAAGTCTCTGACATTGCTTCCGCTCCATCTCTGTTGATTGCCTAGAGGAACCCTATCCTGCAAAAGGGTTGCCGAGAGGAATCAAAGTTTTTTTTTCTGAAGGGAAATTTTGTCAAACATGAGCCAACCAGATAACCTCACCTCCACTCCAGATGAAGCAATATCGACGACCCCACAAACTTCCAGTGCTATTTCCGTGGCCGAACAACAATTCGGTCAGATCCAAAATCAACATGCGTATTGGTAGAATGCGCCGGCTCAGTTTAATCTGGGTCAGCCATTTTCGGCGTATCCCTACCAATGGATGCCATATCCATGGATCCCAAGGATGAATCCAGTCACATCATCGCTGGGTCTTCAGAGTAATGTGCCGAGCGACGGAGGTTTACTAGCCAACATTGGGGCAGACTCGACCATCGACCCGGAGCAGACGGGCGGATTAAATCATTCTGGAACGGGATCTCAGGGGCAATCTGGTGCGGGACTACAGGGACAATCCACCAACTCTTACCGGGAATACCACCTGGTTTTCTTCCTTTTCCTTTCGTGGCCACCATGGGTCGACCAGAGCCCGGCGACGCGCTTTATGTCTCCACTTCTGACGGACCGGAGTTGCGGCTCATCAGCCACCCTCTCACGGGTCTAGAGAATTACTCAACTTGGGCGCGAGAATTTCGGCGAGCCCTAATCACAAAAGACAAAGAAGGGTTCATTGATGGGACCGTTCTGATCCCGACCGACGAGAAAATGGGAAAACTGTGGAGAAAATGCAACCAATTGGTTAGAACATGGATCGGCAATCGCATCAACCAGAAATTGCGGCTGGGTTACCACCCACAGAAGATTCAAAAAAATTTGGGATGGCATCCAAGAATTGTACGGCAAATTGGATCGGGCAAAAAAATTTTCGCTCCACCAAGCGCTCAGCGAACTGAAGCAAGGAAACACATCGATGACGACGTGCTTCAACAGGCTTTCAGCACTCTGGAACGAGTTGGAAGCCGCTGAAGAAAAACTGGAAGGGTCCGAATCAACCCTCCAGCAGTATAAGGCTATGAAAGACAGGGAGAAAGCGACTCGTTTCTTACTCATTTTGAACGATTCGTATCTCACCTTCCGATTGCAGATCCTGGCGATGGAACCAGCACCAACCCTCGGCCGTATCTTCCAGCTTGCGATGCAAGAGGAGAATCAAAGGCTTGCTTCGTTGGTCAGCAAGATCTCCGAAACCCTAGCGCTGGCGGCAAGGGTGGAGAAGGAGAAAACCCTAGAACAAAAGGGGCAAGAGAACAGAGAGCAGCTAGGGTTCGCGGAGAACCGAGGGCAGCTAGGGTTCGCGGATCAAAAGCCATATAAATGGGGCAGCTCGGACGGCTCAGATCGGATGCCATGATCCAACGGCTCCAGAGGCGCGCGAGCTTCAGTTGATATGGATGGTGGAGATGCGTCCATTTTAAGAGGATCCAACGGTCCTCAAAATCCGAAAGGATATGGGCCAAATTTGAAGAATAAAGGCAAATTATTTTGCGATTTTTGCAAGCGGCCCCACCACACTATCGACACCTGCTGGAAATTACATGGCAGGCCTGGAGAAAAAAAAATGGGGAAAGAAATATCTGCAGCAGCCTATCAAATTTCAGGATCGATGAATTCTATCAATCAGCCTATTACACATGGGGAATATCAGCAACTTATGCAGGCCTTGCAAAAATTGGATGTCCAGAAAATGGGGAGCAGCTTTACAGGCATTTCTTATTGCCTAGCAAGCACTATTTCTAGAAATACCTGGATTATAGACTCAGGAACCAGTGATCATATAGCATGTGATAGAAGATTATTTTCTGCTATTAATGAAGAGTTAGAAAATCCTGTCACTGTGCAATTACCCAATGGAAATGCTGCCTATGTCACTACAACAGGAACAGTCGAACTTAACTCTCATATTTTCCTTACCAATGTCCTTTATATTCCAGATTTCCAATTTAATCTCATTTCAGTGTCTAGAGCCTGTAAGGAAAACTCTTGTCGAGTTCTTTTCAACATTGATACATGTTTGTTTCAGGCCCTTTCGACTGGGACACTAATGGGCCGGGGTAGTCTCTCTGAAGGATTGTTTTTCTGGAAAAGCTTGCCTGCAAATTTTAACTTTTCTTATAATAAGAAATCATTGTGTAACTCGGCTTCCAATTATAGAAATTTCCTTTTGCACTCCAGATTGGGTCATAGCTCTCATTTTTCTTATCCTTAATGTCGAATTTGCCCGCTTGCGAAGCAATCACGCAATCTTTTCCCTTTAAGTCAAAGTCGTTCGACAAATATTCTTTCCTTACTACATATTGATGTCTGGGGACCCTACCATACAGTAAATCATGATGGATCTTGGTTTTTCCTTACCATTGTGGATGATCATTCCAAAGCCACTTGGATTTTTCTGATGCAGTCTAAAAGTCAAGTTGTGTCCAACTTAAAAACCTTTCTTTCCCTATCCAAAACCCAGTTTGGGAAACCTGTGCAAAAAATAAGGACAGACAATGGGAATGAATTTTTTAATCATGAATGTGCGAATCTCCTTTCCTCACAAGAGATTTTACATGAGAGCTCCTGTATTTATACACCGCAACAAAATGGAGTGGTAGAAAGGAAACATCGTCATCTCTTGGAGGTTGCCAGAGCTTTAAAATTTCAAGCTTCTATTCCAGTTATTTTTTGGGGGGATTGCATATTGACTATTGCTTATTTAATAAATCGAATGCCGACCAAAGTTCTGGATGGACAATCTCCATTCTAGATACTCTTTGGAAAGAAGCTTGACTTGAGGCACTTGAGAGTTTTTGGCTGTCTGTGCTATGCTGCAATTGTCGGGCCCAAAGATAAGATGGGTCCACGTGCTCGCCACTGCATCTTCATGGGATATTCTACCTTACAAAAGGGATATCGGATTTTTGATCCGAGTACAGGAGAATTTTCTGTCAGCAGGGATATTATATTCAAAGAAACTATTTTTCCTTTTGCCAACAAGAATAAAAGTGGCACTGAACTAGGGCATTCTCCAACCTATTCTACTGAAGATAGATATGCAGGTTCCAGGTATATATTTCTTCCTCCGTTAATGGATACACAAGGTGTTTCCAACTCCACTATTAGCACAACACCTTTAGAGGAAGTCCAGGATGAAAGACTGAATGATGATGAGATCCCTGCAGATCTACCTACTTCAGACTCGCTTCCAGTGGAAATTCCAAATAATGCTACGTCTTCAGAAGATGATCGACCCAGACGTTCTGGACGTGCTACTTGACCACCTACCTAGACTAAAGACTATATATGTGGAGTCAGGAATTCACCAGGTATTCCTTTTCCAATCTCATCTTATGTTTCCTTCGATCGTTTGTCCCCAATACATCGATGTTGCATTGCTCGTATTTCTGAAGAACAAGAACCATCCAACTTCCATGAGGCAAGCACTGATCCACAATGGCAAACAGCAATGGAGGCAGAATTGAAGGCCCTCATGGATAACCATACATGGGATCTTGTTCCCTTACCTCCACATCGTAAAGCAATTGGATGTAAATGGGTCTACAAGATCAAATATCGAGCAGATGGGTCGATTGAACGATACAAGGCGCGACTGGTGGCTAAAGGCTTCACACAGAAGGAGGGTTTCGATTATCACGAGACTTTTTCCCCCGTGGCCAAGGATGTCACAGTTCGATCTTTTCTCTCTGTAGCAGCTTCTCAAGACTAGTCGTTACATCATATGGATGTTCATAATGCCTTTCTCCATGGTGATTTAGACGAGGAGATATATATGGAAATACCTCAAGGTTTATGGAGACAGGGGAAGAATAAAGTATGTCGTCTTCGCAAATCCTTGTATGGACTCAAGCAAGCATCCAGACAGTGGTATGCGAAATTTGCTGAATCACTAATAGCTGCTGGTTTTCAACAATCCAGATTTGATTATGTTGTTTTCACATGGACTCAAGGTACGTCATCTATCTACTTGATGATATATGTAGATGACATACTCATTATGGGAAATGATGAGATAGCTATCAAAGGCCTTAAAGGATATCTGCATTCTACTTTTCATATTAAAGCTCTGGGATCGCTAAAGTATTTCCTTGGGATTGAAATTGCTCGATCTAGCCAAGGAATCTCTCTTAGTCAGAGAAAATTTGCATTGGAGATCATTTCAGAAGCAGGATTATCTGGGTGTAAGCCAGCTGTGGTACCGATTGAGCAAAATGTCAAACTAACAACCGCTGATTATGATGCTGAAGTATCTCAGGAGGCAGATCCTATTCTCAAGGATCCCTGGGGCTATCAGAAGCTTGTTGGGAAGCTCATATATTTAACTATGACCAGACCAAACATAAGTTACGCTGTGTAGACACTAAGTCAGTTCATGCATAAGCCAAAACAGTCTCATATGAATGCCGCACTGAAGGTCGTGAGGTACTTGAAGAAATGTCATGGTCTTGGGATTCTTCTCTCTAGGAAGTGTGACATGAAAATGATTGCATATTGCGATGCAGATTATGCAACCTGTCCCATGAGCAGAAGATCGATAACCGGTTTTTGTATCAAATTGGGGGATTCTTTACTTTCCTGGAGAATGAAGAAACAACCAATTGTCTCGTTGTCTTTGGCAGAGGCGGAATATCGAGCCATGGCCAAAACCACGTGTGAAATAGTGTGGTTGAGAGGGTTACTTCAGGATCTTGGAGTACAAGTCAAGGGACCAACAAGATTGTTCTGTGACAATGATGCAGCCCTCAAACTTGCATCCAATCCTATCGTGCATGAGAAAACAAAGCACATTGAAGTAGATTGTCATTTCACCCGGGAGAAAATCCAGGAAGGGATGATTGAGACACAAGGGATTGGAACACAAGAACAACCGGCGGATGTCTTCACCAAACCTCTGTGTCAAAGACAGCATGCGTATCTCTTGAGCAAGCTAGGCATCTTGGACATCTACAAGCCACCAGCTTGAGGGGGAGTGTTGGAAGATATGCAGAAGTTTGGAAAGACTTGATTAGATCAAATCATAGGGATTTTATTGAATCAATTAAAATCAGATCTAATCTGTACATTGTATCCTTTTCTTTTTCTTCTACACATACTTTGTAATATAATGTAGCTCTGTACATTGAATGAATTCAGAGAAATACACAGAAATTCCTACACTTCTTCCTCTCGATTTACCTTGCCCTTCATATTTTGACATAAAAGTTGCTTTTCGGTCATTTACTGTCACTTAGCAATTGTTAAAAGCTTCATGTTAATGTCAACCGCAAACTGCAGATGAGACGTACGGCCTGGTACATCGTGGGTCACGTTGCAATTGTCAGAGGTTCTTGTTACGTTAACCTCACGCTCGAGGGACCATTGCTGCCACCGTATTGTCCTTTCTCTCTTTCTACAAATTGTCCTTTCCAGCTTCAAGTTAACATGTCTACAACCATATATGATTAAATATCTGGTCCCAAATTCGTATAAATTATTTTACGAAAGCCTGCAATAAAAATACCCAGCTAAGGGCAACATAGTTAGTGTGCGTTCTCTTCCTCATTGCCGAGGTCGAAAGTTCGAACTTTCTTGTTGTTAGAGTGTCTTAAGCGGGAGTCTTGGTGTTGGGGTCTTGGATTAACCTCCTCCAAGGTTTACATTTAAATAGCGGCTTGCGGCAAGACCTAACAGTGCTACCGAGCACCGGAGGGTCGTGTAATTCTCAAAGGGTGATCTCCGGCGATTTTTTTGTCACAAAAAAAAAATAGCAATAAAAATTCTTTAAAAAGCAGCCCGTTAATTTGATCGGTCACCTAAAACAAAAACAATTTTAATTGATGAGAAAACACATTTATAAATATGCCTCAAATATTAAATAACTCTATAAAATCATATAGTCATCGCGCTCGTATAATTATCACAGTGTTGCACTAGGAGCTAATATTTTATTGACTGTGGACCTAGTTAAAATTTTTAATATATTAGCCATGGCATTCGATTTTTCTTTTGAGAGTAAGATCCACATAAAAGAGAATCGGGCCACTCCATAGAATGAAGTGGATTTTAAGAATTGGGTGAAAGGAGAGAAGGAAATAAAGACCCGAGAAATACGAAGAGAATGGTAGGGAAAGATTTTATTGTGGATCCACGAGACATTTTCCTCCAAAAAGTGGGAGGAAATAGAGGGAAATGCAAAAATGAGCGCCTTCTTCCCTAAAATGACGGGTTCAGTGGAGCCCATGATATAAAATGCATTTTCTAGACTCTCTGTCATTACGATGTGAGACATGTGACAGATGTTTGAATGAGACGAGTTAAAGCTCCAAGAATATCTACAAACGTGTCGGCAATGCTTTCATCGTAGGATCCCCAGCTTTGAAAAGAATGGTAAGGTTCATCCGAATGTACATGAACCCTAATCGGATCTCAATTAGGATGGTCAGTGAGTAGAGCTAGTTCGGACCCATGCTTCCAGGCCAAAAGGGGCTATGCCTTGGGCACTTTGGTGTCAGTTGTTGGTGAGGTGAACGAATATCTCAGCGAAGATGACAACAACTTCATTGAAAAAGTTGAGGAAGACAATGTGGACCTTTTGCTATGGTGGAAGGCCAAACAGTTGTGTTTTTCTTATTCTTTCCACGGCGGATGACGATGTGCTCACTCCATCGGCTTCAATTATATCGTTAGAGTCCACCTTTAGTACTAGCGAACGCATTATTAGGGACCATAAGCCAATGTTGAGTTACAAGAATAAAGGATTGACTATTGCCTGCATCTCTTGGCCCATTGTTGATGTGAGCAGGCTTTACAGTGTGTCATCTAATTATCTACAACATCTATGGAATTTGCAAAAAAATAAATAAATGCCTCGATTTGCCTCGATTTGATTATGCTATGACTCTCTCTCTCTCTCTCTCTCTCAAATGCAGATGAGGAGGAGGAAGACAGGACAAAGCAAGGTTAAGAGTTTAACCAGGCTAGAGTTAAGTTATTCTTTGCCCATTGTTGGTCACTTCACAATTTCACAGTTATTACAGCTTCGTGTTATGTTGACCTCTTTTGCATGTTATTATGTCAAACCTAACATCCAGCGACCCAGCTCCACTGTACCATCCTGTCTCTATTGTCACACGTTGTCTAGTCCAGAAAAATCCAAAGAAGAGTTAGAAGGGCACGGCCAAGCTACAGCGACCAGCATAAGTGAGATGTATGCCCGTCTCAAGAAAGGGGACAACCTCTCTGGCTTGTCCTTGTCTGGTACATACTTGTTATTATGTCAAACCTAACATCCAGGGACCCAGCTCCACTGTACCATCCTGTCTCTATTTTCACACGTTGTCTAGTCCAGAAAAATCCAAAGAAGAGTTAGAAGGGCACGGCCAAGCTACAGCGACCAGCATAAGTGAGATGTAAGCCCGTCTCAAGAAAGGGGACAACCTCTCTGGCTTGTCCTTGTCTGGTGCATGTGCTCGTCTGATCCTTTTCAACCTTACATACTTGTTCCAAGTAATCTTAACTGAAGCTCCAAAAATATCTACGAAGGTGTTGGCAACACTTTTGAGCGAAGGATCCTCAGCTATCTAAAATATTCCAAGGTTCTTCCTAGTGTACATGAGCCCAAATAGATAGATCTTAGTTAGGATGGCTAATGGGCCGTGTCAGTTAGGACCCATGCTCTTGGGCCACAAGCAGCTCACCAAAAAAAGGGCAGGCCTCAAGCACTTTGGTGTCGGTTGCTAGTGAGGTGAATGGATATTTCAGCAAAGATGACATGAGCTAGATTTGAAAAACTGAGGCAAACAATGTTGACCTTTTACAGTGGTGGAAGGCCGAAGTCTTGTGTTTTCCTAATCTTTCCACGGTGGAACATGACATGCTCGCTCCATCAACATGAACCGTGCCATCAAAATCCACCTTCACTACTAACGGATGGATTATTAGAGACAGTAGGCGAAAAGGTTGAGTTACTATAATGTGGAAAATGTCTATCGTTTGCATCTCTTGGCCTGTCCTTAATGCACACAGGTTGTACAGCATGTCATTTGATCATCTACAACATTTAAATAATCATCGAAAAAAATAAATGCATCCTTTTGATAATGCTTGACCTCAAAGAATCCAAAATTAGTTTTTGGAAAAAAAAAAATCTCCCAAATCCTATGCCCCGCTAATTAAAAACAAGTGAGGCACTCCACCATTTCTTTGTACTAAAATTACCTTCAAGCCACACTACCTACAAAATACGCATTTTATCCGGTTGTCTCACACTATCATCCTCTATAAAAGCTCATCATCAACATTTAATTCATTGTTATGATTTGATTGCTGCAAATTCGCATCAATTGTAATTTCATGTGCCGAAATACCAAATAAAGTCCATACTTATTCAAGACAAGAAAAGGATTTTTGTGTGTATATAATTGGAAGCAAATGAAATTTCAAGGGTCAAATGCTTAGTGCCAACTACTCTACCATATATTTGCCTTTTTTTTTCCCGGTGTGGACACAAAATTGTCTATAATTATTGTTATTGTCGAAAAAAATTATCATTAATTATGCTATCGCGCGTGAAGGAAATTCTCTCGATGTCATGGTGGAAATGGAAATTCATCAAAGTGGAGTCACAGCCCTTCATCCGGGGGCATCAACGGCGACTCAAATGTTTTTGCTGGACATTCTATTTAAAGTTTCTCCAAGCCACAACAATCTTTGGCCCCAAATAGGTGAATGTGTTTGCCATAAGATATTGGTCAAATTAATTCCGCCAAGCTATTCACATAATTATCCTAAAATGGATAATAGATTGGGAAATCAAACTTGTGACATTTGACTTGCAAATCAAGTCTTGGGCCACTCGATTAGTCATGTGATCAGTTTTTTTCGTTGAAACTTTATAAAGATTGGTTTTTATTTAAACCTATGTTATTCTTAACGTATTGATTCATTTCTTTTGCTTTTTCCTCAACTCTTTGCCATCTTTAATCATTTCTTCACTTTGAGAACTTTAAATAAATTGAAAAAGAATCCTCAAACAAGAAAAATAACTAACGAAAGAAACATCTTTCACTATAAAAAGCATCTCTTTCTCTTGCCTTGTACCAATCGTTGTTTGATCTTCCATTGTGATTTTTGGGACTTCAACTTGCCAAATGGGCGAGATCAGAATTGGGGTCCATATGAATCTGAGTCATAAATTAAGTCATTTTAGATGAATCAATATTTCATTAGCACATACCTGATTCTATTCAATTGGATTGTCCCATATTTTTTGGTCCATTTCTTCCATTGATCTAGAAATTACTCTTGCCTTTGGTAAGTTAAATTTTGACACATCAACACATATATTGTCTTGTAGTTTGTTTGGGATGGCATGATATTCTTCTTCAAATATTAGGTAAATATTTTCGAAAGTGTCAACACATAAATTTTAGTCGACAAATTAAGCATACATTTAAAAAAAGAAAAAGCATAAAAACAATGAATGGTAATAAAAAAAAAAAAAAAAAGGAAATAATAAAAATATAAAATTAAATAACAAATAAAAAGGCCAAATTGGTCCAATTGGCATGACCCACAGGAGCAAACCCATTGATTAATCCTCGGCCCAAACCATCAGTCCCATCACCGCAACATTTCAGCTTTTCCCCCTAACCTCGCCTTCTCTCTCCCCTCCTCCTCTGCCGCCCTGCAAGGACATCACTGTTGATTTGACCAAAGAAAGGAGTGCCCGCTCTGCCTTGACGTTGAGCTTGGAGTAGACAGAGATTTCTAGGCACATTTTTTGTCTCTGTCTAGCAATGTCTCTGCTAGAGAGACCTTTAGGCACACCAATGCATATCATTGCCATCGCCAATCGTTTCCATTAATTCAAACTCCAACTGATGTCATTCGGTCAATTTGCTATCTACGCAAAATTACTTTTAGAAGATCTTGCTAGTATCAAAATGGCACATCGGTGATTATTGTTACGTGCGATGCATCAATGATTATCGTTCTAGATTGATCTTGCTAGTATCAAAATGGCGCATTGGTGATTATTGTTACGTGCGATGCATCAATGATTATCGTTCTAGATCGTCTCGTTTTGTTCTTAGTGGAAGGTGTTGTGACCTAATCGTTTGGGGGAGAGAGAGTTATGTTTAGGGGTATTATCCACTATGGGCCGACAACCTTCCATTAACTTGGGCTCTCCCAAGCTTATACTCTGCACAATATCGGACATTCAAATTTAAAATCAATTAAGCCTACATATATTTTGACAAAAGAGTTGCTACTAGCCTTTTAGATCAACTAAAAATCAAGTAAAATACAGGATGATATTTTATTCTTTGCAACTAGATATTCTAGATTTGGGATTTGATTACGTTAGCCTAAAACTAACGCCTTCTTAGTACCTACTTTGATTACGCCATAGCAACATATCCAAAGGAAATCTAAGATTCGCCTTAACCATTCTAGAACAGAAAAGTAACCCTTAAAATATTGAAATGTGCAATCAATTATAATTGCAAATGATACCATACTGATATTGTTCCTAAAAAATAAAAAAATCAATGCAAAACAAAGAACCATATTTTTGGTTCCATTCTTTTTAGAAATTTTCCAATTTTGGAATCTTTTTGGATTTTCTAGGATTTACTAAATTTTTATGATTTTTCTGAATTTTCAAATATTTAAATGTTCTTTCGAATATTTTATTTTTTAATGATTTTTCGGATTTTAAAATTTTTTAATTATTTTCTAAAATTCTAATTTTTTGTTATTTTAGAATTTTCTAAATTATTTATTCTTTTTTTCTAATTTTTTAAATTTTGTATATTTTCTGAACTTTTAATTTTTTTACTTATTATAATTATTATTCCTCGGGGAGTGGGTTCGGACCGTAAATCCGATCCGACCTAGTGACCCAACTCGTACACCGGATCCAAACCAATCGGATTTAGAAAACGAATTTTTTAAATGTATTTTGAATTTTTAGAATTTTTTATTGGATTTTTATTTTTTATTTTTTTTTTTCTTTTGTCTTTTTCCTTATTAAGTCCATTTCCACTGCACTTCTTCTTCTTCCCCTTTTATTCCCCGAAGCCATTTTTTCACTCTGAACCTTCGTCTTCTTCTCCATTTTTTGAACCCGTACAACTAGATGCCATCTACGGACACCGGAGCTCACGCCACTACACGCCATCACCAGATTACATCTCCGGCCGTCGCCGTCTGCCTATCGCCGGCCACGGCCGAACCAAGTTCGGTTTTGCATGGCCATTAACGAATATCAAAAGATGGGCCGTGAAATCAAGCAAAAACATAGCAAAAAACGAAGAAAGCAGACGTGCGTCAACAACATATGCGTGCTCAAGCCTCGAACTAAATTTTTAACGTCGATCGGATAACATGAATTTCGGTGCATCATTCGAGCATTTTGTCGAACACATGTTGTGCAGCTACGAGAGCAGGTTTTTGATTCAGCTTTGACACTTTTTTCCTACCATAACACGACGCGGCAGGTTCCATTATCTCGCACGAATATATCTCGCTTTCGCAGGGTTGAGCAGCGAGTATATGGATCAAGATTCATAGGTTCCTTTCTCATTGCTCGCTCACGGGCATTTCTTCGGTGACCGTCACCGTACCTTCTCTCCTCCTTGCGTCACAGACGCTCTTCTCACGAGCGCGTGCGCGCCCAAGAAGAAAGAGTGATGGGCTGGGCTTCTTTTTTAGGCTCTGGTGGGCCAAAGAAAAGAAGGAAAATGGGCCAAACCCATGTTTGAATTGAAATTGAGACACTCACATAAGTTCTTCCCTTCTTAATGGGAAGCCCGGTTAAGGGGTGAGCTGAAAATAATCAAGTGGGCTAGACACGCCGGCCCACACGACTTCATTTTTCATCATTCATTCACTTTATTTGATCCATTTTTATTCATTATTCTTTTTTTTCCTTTTTATAATTTTTTATATTTTTTTCGAAATAAATGAATATTTAGAACGTCGATAAAAATTCAGATGTCAAAAGAACGTTTTAGTTGACTCAATCCCTTTGATGCAAAAGAGCTATGCAATTGAAATTGACTCCAGAGTTCCCTTCTTCCCTTGGAATCGGACAAGTTAGCCATTTGAGTCTTATTTGTTACCGAGAGAAAGCCAGCCTCAATCACTGAGATTTCTTTTGCATCTCTTACCTTTGTTTTCTACACTTGGTATTTGTTTTTAGGAAATTACATGATTTTTTTTTCCGAAACAATAAACAACTCGAGTCAAAATGCAAGAAACTGAAATCCCAAACAAATTGAAAGTATAAGTGAAAAATTGAATAGGGAATCCAGACTTGTACTGAAATCGACGACGTATTTAGAGAAAACTAAATGGGAATAATAAAATTTGTGGATGCCGAGTACAAGTTACTTCATTTATCTCAAGTTACCGCTCTATTTAAGATTTCACTAACTATATGAAAAGAATTACCAACAGGAATAGATTTGCCAGAGAAAATCATTGAGGTCTTGTTGAGTCTAAAGAGATTTGCTATTTCTTTCGATGGACTAGAAGCTATTCATCATATTGTTTTATGGAACAACTAATGAATGAGGGCTTGCCTGGTGAATTCTGCTCACCATGTGCCACATGGGTTATTCCACGGCCAAGGAATTGCCGACCTGTGACACCTACACCTAGTGCGGATTCTCCCAAGCTCAGATCAACCACAACTTGGGTCTAAATTAAATCTCACTATTAAACTTACCTTTTGTAGTCACCACTAATGAGTTGTGGGTCGATTAAATTTCCACGTAAGAGTATCCAAGGGCACTTCTTTATATGGAAATTCATTGATCAGTTCAAAAAGTTACTAACTATATCAAAACTTTCAATATTACATATTAAGAATTACTACCTAATTGGAGAAATTGGTTGTTTCTTAAGTTTCACCATCAATATCGAAATAAGTACGTAGAAAATATAGATAGAGATAGACTAAAAATTGAAATTCTAATGCGAAGTTACTTGTCAATTCATCTTTAAGTCTTTCTTTCATTTTTATATGCTAACAAGTCATCGATTGTTATTCTCAGGACTTGATAAGTAACGTAAATAAAATTCGTTGACAGGGAGGCATTTAAAGTGCCAGAAGTTGATGCCAAAAGTTTTTTAGGATCACTTAATTGTTAAGTTTATTTTTGAAAAAAAATGGCAACTTAAGTGCCAACCAGATATGGGCCGCCCGAAATTCGATGTGGCAATTTTATTTCTCAATTTTTCCCACCCACGTGGCTGGCCTGTGTGCCCAATCAGTATTAAAGGTCCCAAACTATGTTGTCTACATATTTGTTTCTGCTGGGGTGGAATAAAATATTTTTAAAAAAATCAATTTTCTCTTCTTCCTCCTCCGTCACATGTAAATCCCTTATGAATTACAACCCGTAAAGGATTATCGTTCAAAGGGAAATAGACTACTTAAGAATTTCACATTTCATTTATGTAGTAATTTAGAATTAAATGGCACCACCATCTCCACCCACTCCAGTGTCGCTTGCGGTCGGCCCACGCTATAACTCCATCATCGCTTGTGGTCGGCTCCGTCGTTGCTCGTCCAGATCCAGCCGCAAGCCTAGCTCTGTCCACTGATCTCACAGTAGGCTCCATCGTTGCTCACCCCTTTCAACGTTGCTCTAGTCTCATCCATGGCCGCAAGCCTAGTTGGTCTATGGCTCGCGAAGCAGTGAGCAATCACCGAAACTTGCGAATCATCTTGGAAATTATTGATCCATTTTCTTCTTTGTCCACACCGGTTACGAAAGAACACAGGGAATGCTCTGTTTTGCCCCTATTCTCCAACCGCGAAGATTCAGAGCTACTCGTTCGCGTTTGGAAGCTTCATTACCAACACTCACTCTCACTGGCGACGTTTTTCAGATCCTACTCCTGTAGCTTGATCGATAAGCGCAACCCAGAACCCATCCTCGACAAGGTAATTTCATTCCTCTCTTTTGTGCTCTGTTCTGGAGAAGTCTGAGATCAATTTCCGTCCATGAAACCTATGTGTAAATCATTGAAAATCTGAGTTATAAGTTGATGATTGGTGATGAAATTATCGTTCTTGATACTTATTTTAGATGGAAAACCATCTCGATTTCATCTCCATGCATGCAGGCTGTTTGTTGAGATGTCTCCATAAAGTCGTGAAGTGTACTTGAGAGAGTTGCTTAAATCTGTTGGCTGAAGTGTTCATCATATGTTCAAATCACAATAGGAACCTAGACTCATTTACATTGCTTCTCTTTTATGAGACTTGTATATGAAATCGAGAATAATACAGAAATAGATTTGAGGGAAGATGGCCATGGACTGCAAGCTCCAACAGCAAAATAAAAAAAGCAGACGAAAAGATCGGCCCTCCTTGTGTTTAGATGATAGGCAGCGGCAGCTATTTTCTCCCGGAGATTGTATTTCTATCCGATGAAAGGCCGTACATCTTCAACGCCAACTAAGCTTTCCAAAAATGGCAGTAACCGGAGCAACTCTCGATCCGATTGATCGTCAAACCAGCTCTCGATGGGTATTCCATTGTCCACTTATAATCAAAATGCCTGAGAAGAAAAAGAAAAGAAAAAGAATTAAGAGAATGAGATGAAAAGGTAGACAGTAAAATAACTGGACCAACTAAACCAAATTCCTGGTTCTACAAGAAAAGATGAATAAACCAAGTGGTAAGTTCGTTTATGAGAAAATATCATGTTTTTAGAAAATATTTTCCTATGCCCATTTTCAAAATGACTTTATTTTCCGGTGTTCGGTAGAAATCTACTGTTCGTTAGCTAATTTAATTGTTTATGAAAAATTATCAGAAATTGAATTTTAATATTTTTAATTGACCAAAAAATTAGATTTATTTTTATATTATTTTAAAAAATCAAAATTTTTATTATTTTTTATTTTTTCTTTCCTTTCCTTTTCCTTCTCCTTCCTCCTCCTTCTTCCGCCTCCTTCCTCTGTTGCCTCCTTCCTCCTTCCTCCGCCGCCTTCGTCCTCGCCCGGCAATTCTCAATCCACGACGATCGGCTCGCTCGTGGCGGCGGCGGCGTTTGGCGGCGGCGAAGACTTCCTCGCACTGATCGGCAGCGGTCGTCGTGCAAGGCGCTTTTTGTTTTCCCCCAATCGCCGTCTCCCTCCCTCCCTTTCTTCCTCCGTCCCTCCGTCTGGCCTCGAGCGTTGAATTCGGGGGATCGGCGATCGGGTCTGTCGGCGAGACGGACGCTCGCCGGCGGGGAGTCGGTTAATTTTTGCATCGCGGTGGTTGATCCTCCGTCTTCTACGGCTACACCTACCCCCTCTCTCTCTCTCTCTCTCTCTCTCTCCTCTCCGTGTCGGAGCTCGCGGTCGGCGAGGCTCGCTTGGATCATGAGCCCGAGCTTCGCCGCCAAATCTAGTGAGCTCGTGGCTTGCCAGAGCCTGGCAAACCTCTGGCGAGCTCACGCAAGGCCTGAGCACCGCCCAGCTTGCCGGATTTGGCGATGCCTGAGCTTTGCCCCAGGCTGGCGAGAGCTTCGCCTTGCCTGATCTGGCGAGGCTTGAGCTTGGCTTCACCAGATCGGGCTAAGCGAAGCCTCGCCGGCCGTTGCCATGGCTGGCGACCGGCCAAGCCAAAGAAGAAGATGAAAAGGAAAGAAAGAAAAGAAAAAAAGAAAAGGAAAAAAAAATTAAAAACTCGATTTAAAAAGAAAAAAGAAAAAGAAAGCAAAAATGTATTGATAAAAAGAAGCAAGATGGAAGAAGTTATGAAAAATGTTTTCCACTTCTCAGAAGTGGAAAACATTTTCCTCACTTTTAAAGGTTGTGTTTTCCAATGATGGAAAATATTTTCCTTGGTTAGTTCATTTTCCATGAAACGAGCGTTGGAAAATCTGGAAAATATCTTCCCGGAAATCATTTTCCGTGAAACGAACGGACCCTAATATTAATTAACGGGTAATAGCAGAATTGTGACTAACAGAGGAATAGATTTTAAGGAAGACGGCTGGAGCTTGAACAAGGCGATGGATGAACATGGGCGAGAGAACATGAGCGAGCAACAGAGTCGACACATAGAGAGGTGGTTTGAGTTCATTTGCCATTTTCCCCAAAATGACAATTTAGAGCATAGAAGAAAATCAAGCACTGGAATCATGTTCTTCTTTATGGTGCAAGCAGGAGGAGAGGATAGTTATTGATGTCCTCGATCATTAGCCCCAATTTGTGAAGAAAATCAATTTCCTCCTTCATGACCTCCACAATGACCGAAAGCTCTAGCCCGTTGGGCTCGTGGGGGACAATCCCAATCCCGCAAAGGAACTCGTAAGCCCATGCCTAATTCTCCATCCTCTCGCTTTTCATCTTCTCCAAGTTGTATAGGGACGAAGAGGAATCCCTATCCATCCGGCCCAGTCGAACCCTGTTCGGCCTCACCATGGTCGCATTGTTCGGCCTGGAGGACGAATTTCACTTCGAGATGAAATCAGATTTTACCCCTTTTTTTTATTCAATCAAAAAGCCCCACGAAAATCATCAAGGCAGAGACATAACAAACTCTGATACCAACTGTTAGAAATTTTGCGAAAAACCAAGATCAAGAATCATCATCAATTGCGGATACGTGTAAATTTGGTACTAACCTCTAGTCATTGATGACATCAAGAACAAATACGCAAAGTTTGAACAATTGTGAATAGGCACTTCGAGCCAAATTGCCTTCTCAACGTTGATGGTATATTTTTTGATTATTAGATAATCAGAATAATGAAAATAATAAGAGATTTTGACTTAGATGACCTATTTATATGACTATACAAATCCTAATAGATGTAGTCTTTAGGGGTGTGCATGGTCCGGGCGGGCAGTTCCCGACCTAGAACCGGGAACTACCCACTAAGGACCGGTTCCGAAAAATTGAAACCGGGATCCACCCGTTTGTTGCATGGATTCACCCGGGAACCGAACATCATCATGGCTTCAACCCCAACATCATTACGCAAGTATGCAACAACGCAAAAAACAGCACTAATTCTCAACCTGCGCAATCACGACAAAAGTAAGCTCATGTTCCTCCGTCGAGACTCCCAAGAACACTACTCGAATCCAACTTCAATCTCAATCAAAACAAAAAAAAAAGGAACTGCAATTGAAAGAAATGTAACATTTAGAATGCTACAACATTCTCCTGATATGCACAATCCATTCATCTAAACCCGAACAATTGCAATCCTCTAGTTAGCGACCAAGCAGCAAGCATCTAGAGCTAAATTAGAGTGTAACCAGTCGAAAAAATACAATACTACGTTCACCACCAATCCAAGTAGACTGCGATCGCCACGCCAATTGAAACTCAGCCTATTCTCTAGACAATCCTAGGCACAAGAGAAGCTCAAAGCTAGCATTTTCCTAAAAATAGACTCGGTCCGGTCCGGATGGGCGGGTGGACGGATCCACCCATGGAACCGGGAACTAGACCGGTACCTACTAGTTCCCATAAATTGGAACCGGGAACCGGACCGGTTCCCTTAAGAACCACCGGTTCCAGGCGGTTTTGGTTCGATTCTGAGCGGTCCGGGCGAATTCCAGTTCTTTTGCACACCCCTAGTATTTTTCCATCAAGACAATTATCTTTAATTGGGTGATCACAATAGTTATTAACAATTTGATTTGAATAATAAGATGTCAATGAAATCTAATATGGGCAATTTTAAACCGAACGTAGGATCATGTTAAATAAAATTATAGCACAGCGAACAACAGCCGAAGAACCTTTCCCCTCATTCATTCCTCTCTCGCTGATTCTCTCGCTCGCTTTTCCTTCCAGCCCCTCTCAAGCCAACGTCTTCTTTGACTTTTTTTTTATTTTTTTATTTTTTCAAGTTCTCTCTCCCACTCTCTCATAGCCAAAGCTAAGGAAAATAACAGAGCATAACTTGTATAAATAAGCTCAAATCACAACAAAGTGAACGCAGAGATGGATGAAACGAAGATGTCCAGAAACGATGAACGCCCAAAACGGACAAAAGTTTAAGGGAAGTCATGTGGGCTTCACTTAGGCATTAATACAAACAGTTGGAGTTCACCACTAGGACAAGCGATCCACAAACCAAAACAAGACTCGAACTCACGTTGACAACCACGACACATGACGAACAGGGATACCTGGACAAAGTGTAAGGGCAACATGAACACAACCTCGCATGAACCAAATGGCCACGAACTCTGGGCCAACACCGCCAGAATAGGGGCAACCCAGGGCATTCGGTGAAAGAAACAGGGTGGTATCAAATGTCTACTTGACTTTTCCTTTATTCTCAACAAACAGAACAATGTGCACGCAACGAAGAAATCAGGAGCACAATATCAAATCAAATAGGAACCGAGGGATCCGATCCGATTCTAGTCAATGTCAAGGGGACTCCATGTTGGGGATGAAGAGTGAACATAGGAATGGGGGCGTGCTTGTAAGAAGGAGATAGCTGCACCGAGAAGTTTTGCAAAATCAAGGTCAGAGCAACTTTGACTTCAAGGAAAGCAAAGTTTTGGCCAATGCAATTTCTAGGACCCCAACTGAAAGGGAAAAAACAAAGCTTATTGTTGGTTGCTTTTGAAACTCCCTCAGAGAATCTCTCCGGATTGAACTCTCTGGCATCATCCCCCCAAATCTCCGGATCATGGTGGATTAGGATAATGGGCACAAGAAGTAGAACTCCTGGAGGTATTTGTATATCTCCCAACTTGGTTGTCCTGTGAACTGTTCTCGCTGTTATAAATGCAGGCGGATATAATCGAAGCACCTCGTTCAGTATCATGCTTACCTGCATATAAACCAATTAGTTGTTAGCCTGTTTTTGTCCATAAAAACATTGAGAATGCAATGATTAAATTATCTAAACCTTGCCTTGTGGACCTAATTCATCAAACTGAATACCATTCAAGTGATCAATATTTTAACTTTGAATGCAAAGAGTACGATCCGTATGTCTTTCCTCTGTCACTAGCAAAGAGACGAACAGCAACTAGATTTCAGGTTATGTCTTTCCTCTGTCACTTTTTTGTTTGTCCGTCGTTTTTTTATTTTTTATTTTTGCAGAAATCCATTTATTGATGCGAGTTTTGAAATTCAGGAATATATGGAGTTAAATTAAGATAAACAGCAGACAACAGTGCAACGGGAATCCTTACAATTTTCAGTCGGCTCAACCCATCAAAATGAGGTTTTTTGTTGCTGAAAACTTGCAGAACTTCTTCTCTTGCTCTGTCTTGCCAGCTTTTGTGCTTGCTCAACAAAATCAGAGTCCAAGTTAGCAAAATAGAGGTAGCCTGAGCCGCAAAGTTGAACGCTTTGCACTCTTGAATCACATCCTCTATGCTCAAGCCGTTTTGATGCCCAGACTCTTGAATTTCTTTCCTGTTTGATTTTAGCAACAGTCCCAAGAGATCATCGTCATCCACTCCTCCTTCCTTCATTGCCTTCTCTCTTTTGGTCACTACGTCTTCCAACATTCCTTTTACTTTACGGTCGATTTCTTTCTTCCTCTTGTTTACTTTGGTCGGCAAGAGGCTGCATTATTTTTATCCAAGTCGACGTCAAGGTGAAAACTTTAAACGATAACTTGGGTTTCTATTGCATATATGCTTCACTACATCAATACACTCAATCATTTTCCCCCATTCTATTAAGTTTAGAAGTTCCAAAAATAGAAATCTCGATAACAACTCAATTGAAGATTTGCCTCACCAAACATTGTTTTGACATGAAAATTTTGTAGCGATCCATGTATACTATTTTGCGATGGCAATCCAACCACTAACCATGATTTGCAAAATCATTAGAAAATTCTGGAAGGTTGCAACTGACTCCATGGATGTTCTCTCTTTTTTGTTATATGCATTTGCAACAGCTAAAAGATCTCGGAATAAGTTGTTGCTAAATCTCGACTTACTTCCACCCTGGGATGAAAGCCAACTGCTGAATTTTGTTAGCGAGCCCAATTTGTTCTTGTTGAAGGAGGACGATGCCCTTGACTTGGTGGTAGGTACCACCGAAAGCAGCTCTACAGAGTACATCGCCCGTCAAATGCTGAAGGTGAGGCCACACATCCGCATCACCAGCCAAACTTTGTTTCTCCCATCCCCTAATCATCTCCTCACAACTTTGACATGATGCTTCCACTACATGCTGTAATATTTCAACAATTAAAAAAGGCTAAATAAGTTAAATGTATGTATTTTTAAAACATTAAATTTCTGTGGACCACGGCCATAAAATGTGACGAAATTATTAATCATTTTAAGATCCATTAGAAGTTGCACTTGGTCAGGAAATTATTGGCCCCAAGCAGTAATACCTTCAACTTTTCGTAATGAAAAGCCGGATTGATGATCTTTCTATGTTTGGCCCATTTCTCCCCCTCAATATCCAGGAGCCCCGATGCCAAGATGTCTGCAATGCCCGCAGGATGTGGCTTCTCAAATTCATCAATCCGTGAAAATATTTCTTTCAACATGTCTGAGTCCATGATGTTCAGCACAGGCATTGGCCCTAACCAAGTAAAGCAAAGCTTACCTGCAATAACCAATATCTAGAGATATCATTTATTAAGGCGTCAAATGGCTACTGGATTCCATATTTCACCCATTTCAGGTGCTTAAACTAGCAAATGCATCGAAAGCACCTGACTTCAAACCCATCTAGTAGATCGATTTGCATGAGAAAATGAGCAATATTGGTCGCCTTCTGATGGTCGCTGGCTACATAGCTGCCATTAATTTGTCATGTGACTTTGCCACTAAAAGCAACACGTTTAGTGTTGGAAAATCTGCCTTATAGCATGATTTGCTGCAAAGGCACCAGAAATATATTTTCTTTAGCAGATTTTTAGCTAGAAATTACAGCCTAGTGTGAGTTGAGATCGTACTTTGTTTTGTACTAGGAAATTGAGTTTGTCCAATCAACAATGGTATACCATTGGCTGGAAAAATTCCACTGCATCTCAACTTTGATAAAATGCATACCGTATTTCTTGATGGAGTGATGATAGAAAGGGAGAACACGAGGCACAATGTCGTTGGAGAAAGGAGCAATAGGTTGAGATTGAACTTGCTTGTTCATTCTGATGATGCCTCTCAGGTCTTGAAACAAAAGCCTGTAAGCAGTTCCATTTAGATCTTGTCGCCTCAGAAATCTTTCTAGCTTCTTCGGCTTCAACAAAAACAAACTCAGTATTTTCCATGCGCAAGTGCAGAAGGTGATCAGAACAAGGGAGAGAATAATTGAATAAGCCGAGGACGTTTGCATATTCTACGTTAAAAACACATAACACGCTTGTCTTGTTTCTGTGAGAGGATTTAAATAGGAATCTTGGGGAGCAGAGTTATGGGCAAAGGGATAAACCAATATTTTACAACAAATTATTCATTCTGAAAGGGTGATTGGGGCTTACTTCTCGCGAGAAAAAAAAGGCAGTAACAGTCATGATGCTATCAGATGGTGATTGTTCAAAATTATCTCAGGATTTTTTTATTTTTTTTGGTCTCTCCTAATCTAACTTTCAACTCACTTTCAAGCTTTTACCTACCTCTTTGTAGAGAGTAGTTGAACCCTGACACTTGAAACTAAAAGTCCCCATCCCTAATCTCCTTGAGAAGGTAGAGAATTAAACTCCTCGCCTCCCCTTTTTCCATGTGGAAGGGTAGCTACTGAGGCAACCTAATAGTTATTTGGGGAAAGATAAAAAGTCATTAGAGATTTTTTTCACGAAAAATGAATGATTTGGAAAATATTTTTCATAAAATATTTGTTTGAAATAATTAGCCAATAAAAAGCATTTTCATTATCAACAACAATTTATGTCCAAACATTCATGTAAATGATAAAATATTTTTCTTTAATTAATTGTTGTAAGCGATATGAACATCATTCTTAGGAAAATGTTCTCCAAATTTTTTATATTTTTCATGAAATAAATAGAGTCTAAAAGTTAGAATCGATCCAATATGATTTGAATTCTTTGGGTACATTTAATTCGGCTTATGGGGAAAATTTTTGGGAAAATGTAGAAGACTTTGGGTTAAAGGGTTTTTTTTTTTTTTTTTTAAATGCAAGTAGAGTTCAATAAAATGTAATTTAAAAATGTATTGAAAAAAAACTTTGATTTAAATGTTGCTTGACAAAATCACACTTTGTAAAGAACTTTTGTGTTTCTTTTTTTAAAGAAGATCTCAAAACTGGCAAAGGGGTCAATGCTTAGCAAGCGGCCAGCAAGCCAGATCTTGGGTGCCAAATCTGGCACGAGCCCTTCGCTGGCAACGTTGCGCGAGTTTAGAACATTTCCAACATTATGAAAATTTAGCGAGGGTAACATGGAAGAAAAAATATATCAACATTTCAAAAATGCCCAAAGCCTAAAGCACCTTCAAACCTATCTTGGACTAAAAGCATTTAGAGACTTTGGAAACACAATTGCATCTCTTTCTAAAAAAAAAAAAGAAAAAAGTCAAAGGCTACTGCAGGTGCTTTTGCCAGCACTTTGCCAAAACTCTTAAGGGGTCTAGAGAGCCCTATTTGCTCGACCGTGAAGGAGATCTATTTAGTCAACTCTTGGTGCCATTGAATCCCCCATCTTCTTGCTCAAAGGGAGTGAGACCACCCAGAACTAGCTTTATCACAATATACGATCTTGCCTTAAATGGATCTTTGCCCATTTCATTGCTTTCTTGGATAGGCTTAACCCTGTGGATTTAAACTATATGTGCTTAACACTAACGAATCCGCTACTCCAACTGGAGAGACTTAGTTTCTCACTCGAACTCGATTGGCTAGAGCCTATCTGCTTGTGAGATCGGAGAGATCATTTGGCTTGGGAAACTTAGAATAGACTAGACAAATTTTGCACCAGCTGACCGGGGCTTACAAAAGAACTTCAACTGCATTCCTCTGAACTCAATTGGATAGATTGCAACATTTCTCCTTGACCTATCATTTTACTCTGCTTCTCTCAAGCTGCTGGATGAATCTCCTGCTTATCCCGCAGCTATGTAAACTTCCCCTTACTTGCTTTGCTTTAAAGGAATGGAGCTAGATATGCTTGCCTTTTATTTTACTAGCTTCAATTATGAGTTAGAATTACATAATAGTTAGAATATGCATAATATGGTAAATCATATTAATTAAATTAGTTCAGTAATTAACTATTTAGATATGAACTCATATATATTATTGATTTGTTTATATTATATAATTGATGTTTTGCTTCTCGATAGCTAGATAGTGAAGAAAGACACTTTGCCCAAATCCAGTCAAGGGCCTCGATGCCCTCGCCTAGTCTATCCAGTCAAGGGCCTCGATGCCCTCGCCCAGACTAGGCGAGGTCGTCGGCCCTCGCTTGTGGCCAACAACCTCACCGGCGATTACAAAAAGAAAGAAAGAAAGAAAGAAAGAAAACAAAATAAAAGAAGAAAATGAACAAGAAAAATTAGAGAAATTTAAAAAGAATTACAAAAATTGCCTATGTTAGCATAGGTCATGTTATATAGAATGGTCCGTGTTGACTAAACCATCACAATAGAGATTTTGGCTAAAATTGACGAAAAATGACTAAATTGACAAATCATAAAAAGGTTTATGACTAAATTGGCACAATTAGAAGGTTTAAAATTAAATTGGCAAGTCGTAAAATGGGTGAAGACTAAATTGGCACAATTAGTTTTATATTTAGTCATAAACCTTTCAAAATTGTGCTAATTTAGGCTCCGTTCGTTTCGCAGAAAATAATTTTCAGGAAAACGTTTTTTCGGATTTTCCGGCGTTCGTTTCCTGGAAAATGAATTCATTGGAAATCCCAAGAACTTTCTTACGGTATATTATAGAATGGATAAACTTTCTCTTTCTTAGGAAGTTCTAGTGAAAGAATCTCCCCGGAAGAGATGATATACAAACAAGAATTTTCACCATCGATGTAATGAATTCTGTAGCTCATGGATAGAAGATCCCACTTGTCTCTACTGCTGGTCTTCCTCCTAATGAAATGGCTGCTCAAATTTGCCGCCAAGCTGGTCTTGTGAAGTGATTGGAGAAGGCTGGTGGTATTACTAAGTTATATGTAGCATTTTTTGTTGTCCACCAATGTTATAATACCTCGCTCTACGGGTTTCATTGCCTCGATAATTTAATGAACTACCATTAGTTTCACAGAATTTTCCTATGGTTTTGGAGTGAAGGTTCTAAATACACCTAAAATTTATTTTATCCTTTGACTGACTAGCTCTACTAATATCTGCTAGACTTCTCAATTGCTAAATGCATTCTTTGTGAAGATTTCTGATTTTATTTTATTTGTTGCTTTTCTTTGAGAATTCAATGCTCTAAGTCTTCATTTTACTCTACTATTCCAAACACTCTCTTTCAATATCATTTTTGAAGATGTGTTGTAGACAATTTTGCCATAGTATTCGCAGCTATGGGAGTGAATATGAAAACTGCACAATTTTTCAAACATGACTTTGAGGAAAATTGGTCAATGGAGAGAGTGACCATTTTCCTTAATTTGGTAATTTCTAATGAACTAACAATTAATTGCCTCATGGATTTGTTCTTTTTGGCAACTTTTGCAAGTTTATAGATTGAGTTTGTGATATAGATATCCTTGTTGATTAAAGGGTTGTATGGGAACCACTGGGGTATGGGAACCACTGGGGTTTACCCCAGTGCCCACCCTTCTAACATGGAGGGGGGAGGTGGGAGGTTCGAATCCCAACCTTCTCAGAGGGGTTAGGGTGGGGACGAATTAGTTTCAAGAGTGGGTTTCGACTCTCACGTCCTGCAAGAAGGCAAGGCAAAAGTTTGAGCGTGAGAGTTAAAATAGGAGTAGAGTAGGAGTTTGCTCTTTTGTTTAGGCCAATGATCCAACTATTCAATGTATCCATCACTCTACGAATTTCCCTTACAACTCCTAAGTATTTGGCTTATGAATGTGACACATTTATAGTGATTTTTTTTTTTTTTTTTTTTGTGATGTCGAATCTTAAAATTATGTCCACTATGACATAAATTTTTCTTGTGATATCAAGAACCCCAAATTTGTATTTATGCGACACATTTATCTTTCGTCAAAATTCCGTTAGATGATTTTCTGGCCCAAAATTAAATTATTTTTATTTCACTTAAGTCACATGGGGCGCCATATCAACACTATTTGCCTTTTCCAACAATGTAGGTAGATTTTTAAGTAGAAATACAATCCATCCGCTTGCTGTCTACAACTACCGTTGAGCCACCACCATGCTCCTGCCGCCCTATCCCTCCTAGATGTCCTTGGTGTGGAGCCCGGTTTGAGGTAGTATTCCTTGTCCTTGTGGGAGTAGTATTACTTCTATCGATACACATGATTAGATGAGATAATTGCGTTGCCGTGCTTTCTAAGTCACAATTAGCAATTTTCATCCTATTATTTCATGTTGAGGCTTCGCTTGTTGAGTATCCTTCTTGAATTTGACTCGATCTCGAATCATTCGTCTCTTATTGTTTTTGTTGCTCATATTTATTAGTGTCGATTATGTTGGTTGTTCTTGTAACTGTTAGGAAGGCACTTTCGTCTTGTTCATATCTTGAATTTATGGCTTGAAATCTGCTTTACCAAATCATGTGCGTTAGCTATCCACGGTATTTTTTTTGATAAAGTTTTCTTCATAAGGGCTTAAAGTAGATCTTGTGCTATCCACAGTATATTCTCGCTTGAAAGAATAGTGTTTGATGTTATTTGTGAAGGGATTTTTCTTATTTCTCACAACTTCAATTCCATAGAAACATCTAATTTTTCCTAGGCCTTTCAATTTGAGATTTCTATTTGAATTTCCTCTAATTGGAAAATTTAACCTGATGTCATTCCTGGTTATTGAGGTGTCATCGACATAAATTAACATCATGATCAATGAAATTCTTCTCCTTAAAGTCAACAAGAATCAATCCACAATTGATTGCTTGAATCCTAATTTAGAAAATGTCTTAGTTGAACTTGCTTTCTACCTTTCAATACTTCTATCACTCCTTTAACTTTTGTAATGGGGGATATCCGGACTATTCGCCTTAACTAGTCCTACGGATTTTATAACATGTTTGCTAACATATGACGTGAGTTCCATTCGTGTGGCCCCTCTATGCTTTTGTTCATAGGAAGCGCCTCATCGTTCTGAAAATAAATATTTCTTGTACCTAATTCTATAATCTTGGAGTTCCATTCGGGCCCCAATGTTGTGTCCTCTTTCGTTTTTCATTCGACACCACATGTTGCTCATGCATGCAAATACAATCCAGATTGCTCAATGCCCTATTGCACGCTCTGCAGCTGTACCAAGACTCCTCACCATCTTCAGATTTATCGCAGTGACCATATCCAGTTATTCACCGTTTTAGTACCCCAGTTGTGATATCCTGAAATTCGACCCCGTTTCGATAAAGTGAAATGGGCATGTCGTCGACGTGCCTATGGTCCTTTTTCTCTGAGCTGATCACTCACGAGTTAACTAACCTATTGGGTAAAGCCGTTAAAGGATGTATCTGCAGTAAAATCCCTAAAAGCTACTCAATTGGTTGGATGGGACTAAAATCGCGTCTGATCGATTCTAACCATGAAATTTAATTTGGTATCGGGAATCGAATATTCAAGCGTGTCACAATTCATTTTTAGGACCATCTTATCGTCTGTCAATTTATTGACAAGTCCGAAATTTCAAGAAAGAAATCATCAAAGGAAAAATCGAAGACCGGAAGAAATTAGAAAGGGAAATGGAAAGAGAAAAGAAAATTTAGAATAGTATTATTCTTTTTCTTTTCTTTTTCCTCTCTCTCTCCCTTTTCTCTCTTTCTTTTCTCTCTCTTCTCTCTCCTTCCCTCCCACTCGTGCGATTCTTTCCCCCCAGCCGGATGCCCTACTGTCTTCCACTTTGCTTTCTTTTATTTTATTCTTTTTTTTTTTTACTAGTCAAATCTCTCTCTCATCTCTCATCTCTCTCTCTCTCTCTCGTCACTCTCTCTTCTTCTTCTTCTTCTTCTTCTTCTTCTTCGTGCAAACGAACGGAACCAGAAGCTGAAGAAGATCGGAAGCAGCAGCCGCCACCGTCGCCGTCCGTCCCGCCACCCGCATCGCACGCCCGCGCACCCACGTGTCTACTGTTCGCCGCCCGTGCGCCGCCTACGCCTGCCGTCCTTGCCGTGCGACCCAGCTCCTGTTCGGCCTCTGTTCAGCCACCATGAGTGGCTAAGCAAACCGCCGGAGCCGCCGTCCGGCCTCACCGGAGCTCCGCCCGCTCTCCCGACCTCTTGCCGCCCCCAACCCTCTCTCTTTCTCTCTGTTTTGCAGCCGAACTAGCAAACCCGCGAGTGGGTTTCCAGCTGGTTCGTGGTTGGTTTTGGGCCGTTTCCGGGCCCCGAACCCGAGCCGTGCTTTGGGAGGAATCGTTCCTCGTGTCGTCCCCGTCGGATTGATAAGTTTTGCGCGCGATTCCGGTGAGTAATCTCACTAATCCTTGCTTAGTGGATTAATTACGCTTAGTGGTTGTTTAGTTTTAATTAATTAGGTTTAGGTGGTTAGATTAATATGAATTAGTGTTTATTAGTCAATTGTGATACAAATTAGATAAATTGAATGTGCATTTAGCAAGTAGACATGGTCTACTATTTATTGAGGGTAGCCCGGGATTTTTCCCGACCCTAATCGGGCTTCAATTAGGCTTTCCGGGCCTAAAGGGAATTTTTGGTATTTAAATATCAACTTTTCGGAATTAAATTAAATAATTATTTATTTTCCGAAAATTCAGCTGGGATGGCTCAAGACCGGAATGTTATGCTAATGACCGTGGTGAAGTCCGTTTATTTAGTCGAACTTTATTTTGAGCTAAATCAAATTTTTAATATTAATTATTTAATTTTCGAAATTTATTAATTATTTATTTATTTTTCGAAAATTCAATTGAGATGGTTAGTGACTGGAATATTATGTTGATAATCGTAGTGAAGTCCGTTTATTTAATCGGGCTTTAATTTGAGCTAAATTGAATTTTTAATATTTATTAATTAATTATTTTTCGGAAATTAAGATTGAGATGGTCGACGACCGAAATCTCGTGCTGATTGTCGTGGCACAGTTCGTTTATTTAATTGAGCTCTACGTTGCATGGAATTAAATAAATTGTGATATTTTAGGGATTTACCCTAAATTGATTGAAATTGAATTATTGATTGGTAGTTGGCCGAGTATGGCTGTTTAGCATTTTGAATGCCTTGTTGAGCTGTAAGTGGAGAGAGTGGTGAGAACTAACTAAGAATTCTATTGGCTGAGACCGATCAAGTTCGAAATATAGACAGGCGTGGTTCGGTGATTAAGGATATCACTATGCGAAAACGGCGCCTTAAAGAACACACGTAGACTGTCTGTGATCTATGACGGGCGTGGTTCGGTGATGAGGAATATCACTATGCGAAAACGGCGCCTTAAAGAACGTATGTAGATCGTCTGTTATTTACGTCACCTTGGCGGAAGTGCCGCCCGAGAGCATTGATGTGGCTCTGTGACCGATTTCACTATGGGAGGGTATATAGTGTGGAACGAATGACCTAGGAATGGTTTGACTGACATGTAATCGACTAGTTCGATTGATCAATAATTTGATCCGATTGTTATGATTTGAGTGATTGTTCGTTGTGATTTATGAAGTGTTTGTATATAATATTGAATTGCAGGTTGAGACTGAGGCCAAGGTAAGTCCTCTGACTCGTGCTGTGCTCAGGCAACCGAGTAGTGTATTGGTTCCCTAATTGAGTCTTAGTGGGGTAGAACTCGTTAAGACGTAGTCTCATCCCGGTTTGGGGAAAACATTTCAGGACCCCGTTGAGGAGCTGAAGAGGAATCTGAGAAGGAGTACTCTGAGGTGAAACCTAAGAAGAAGGATTTTTGGGAGAAGAAGATAATACCGAAAGGGGCCTTAAGTATGGCCCGGATGGGCTGAGATTTCATCTTCTTTTGTGAACCCCATTTTGATATGAATAGTTATGAAGTACTTTGGTTTGTGTTTGTATAAAAGTTTGGTTATAAATTTCAATGTGAAGAATATGGCCTTACTTTTCTATCCCATCGATTTATAGTCTGGGGATTTCAATATGAAGAATATGGCCTTACTTTTCTATCCCATCAATTTACTGTCTGGGGATTTATAATTGTTTCCGCATGTGCTTAATAATAGAAAGGGTCGGCGATACATAGTCATGGGATATCGCATTTTAAAATCGACCAAGTAGAAGGATGTGTGCGTGCTCGAGGATCGGGGCGTGACACCGGTCATTCACGACGTTACGTCGGGCACTTTTGAAGCCATCCCATGGCGTGTACTTACTGTTGTGAAGCACATCCTGCAATGTAAATTCTATAGAGTTTGAGCTTAGTGAATTCCTTCGTCAATAAGGGTTAATGCACTGAAAAACCCTAAACTGATACACGTGTGACAAATTCACCTTAAAATATTTTTTTTAACCATGAAAAACCCTAAACTGGTATACTTGTAACAAATTTATTCCAATTGTCCATAAGAAGTCCCAAACCGATATACTTATGACAAATTTATTCCAAATTAATTTATTTAACTGCCAAAAACCACAAACTAATACATATATGACAAATATACCCTCCTTTAAATTTGATTAATACCATAAAAAAATCACAAAAATTATATAATTGTGACAAATTAAGAGTAAAATCACAAATTGGTATACCAGCCAACTGTCACATGTCATTCAACTTAATAATCTAGCAGTAAAATTTAACGGAAACTAACAAATGGTAAATTTATTAAAAGTGTACCAGTATGTGGTAAAATTGTCAAATGTGTATCAATTTGTGGGGTTTTTGATGGTCAAAAAATTAGTTTTGTGTAAATTTATCACATGTGTATTAGTTTAGGGTTTTTTTAGGGTATTAAGCCAAGATTTAATTTTTGTTTTGATTCTATTGAACAATATTATTTGTTTATTATTTTATTTTCACTCAAGGACTCCAAGAGAAAAAATATCTCCACTTGAGGAAACCTTGGAACATGAGTTTTCGCATTTCGTCAAATAACTTTAGTAGTTTGTCTCAATATTTTCCATGCTAAGCTAGCTTCACATTCTAAATGAAATCAATAATCCCTCATGTATGCGGTAATATCTTAGAGTTGCATTGGACTTGACGGTCGATGTGGTCGATGATATGGAAAGTGCTAGGCATAAGCAATCGGTCTACCCAATTGGTATGCAAATGAGATTTTTCCCATCATGTGGTCATTTTGTATAATCAAGTCACTAAACTTTGATTTCATTCGCCCGATACACTAACGGTATTTTCTTTTCCCTTTTACACTCAATGTATTATGAAGACTTTTCGAACAATTTTTTCTACATAATAGCGTAAGCGAAAGAGGGCCCCGGCGGATTCTCAGTCACCAGGAAAAAAAAAGGCATACGCTAGTGGCATTAGTGATGGCTCCAACAACAAGGGGCACCATGAAACGGAGTTGCTCAACGCTTGCACCTAAGGTGAAAAGAAAGTTGTAGTCGTTTCCACCAATCTCCCCCACAAGAAACAAAGACTTCTTGAAATATGGATCACAATCTGCTCAAAAGAAAGAATTAAAACAAAAATTAAATGGATAAAAGATGGGTTGGTAACCATATAAAAGATCGTTGTGATAAGGTATATTTAAATATTAATCACCCCGTGAAAATAATTTTTTTCTTTGTTTTGTTAATGATCCAAGAGCACGGACGAAAAGCCACATCTGTAAGAAGGTTTGTAAAACACCCTGCAAGGGCCATGAACTGATTGAGTTCATGCCTTTGGCCTGAACAAGTAGTCCTGATCGGAGCAATTTGAATGTAGTTAATAGGATCTAAATAGATCTTTGGTTGCTTAGCTGGAAATCCGTAATGTTCCAACTAATCATGCGAACTGTAAAGTCACCCTATGAAAGATTTAGGAGCTACATATGCATGATATCAACCAAATCACCTAGATGAATAATCATACCTTGTTTAGATAAGATCGATCGTACAAAATGGAAGTACACACAAACTATCACTATAAAATATCAGTCCTCAATCGGAGCATACAAAAATGAGTTTATGTTTTAACTAGTTGGGTAGTACAAAGAGATGATTTGAGTCCCTTGAACCAGCTGAGCTGGACGTTTAAGGTATGATTCGTCCATAACAACGATCCAAGGTCTTGTGCATAAAAAAATGTCGGATCAAGTGCCGTGGCGCCGGCAACTGCAAAATTCACTCCACCACGAACATGATGTGGCTTCCGCTGCATTTTCATATGCGTATTGCATGCACACCATTTAAACATCTCAACTGATAGTTAAAGATTTCAACTGCACGCAGAGCATGATACGAACACCGCAGGTATAAATAGTTTTTCCTTGAGCATTGTTTTCTACTGCTAGAGATCCCAATATGTATACCAAAATTAGTGGCCTTTTGCATCAAATCCCTGTTCTTTTCCCTAAAAGCAGATTCATTTACAAAAGCAGATGAAGAGTCTGAGAGGACTGCATACCTATGAAATCGATCATGAGACGTCCATCTGAAAATCGACCGGTGGGATGCCCAGAGAAGGTTTTGCCATAAGGAAGCTTAGCCACAGCCAGAAATGCGACCGCCCCGGTACTAAGGAAGTTCCTGGTGTCGCTTACAGAGTCGCTGAAATTGAGAATCGACTCGTACCTACGCGGGGGGGCCACGTTGGTCTTCAAAGACAGACAACAATGCAGAAGTATCGAGATTATTATATTATATTTCACGGGAATCTTGAGTATTTTCGAGAGAAGAAGTCTTGGAGATGCTAAGAGAGTTGGTAGACAATTTATGTGCTCTCTTGCTAATATCAATTTTGTGAAAAGATGGGGTTTGGAGGTGAGGTTGAATTGCTGAAGGCGGTGTAATCAGGAGTTACTGTGCCCTTTGCTTATACATTGGAGTGTCAGATGGAAGCTCGACATATAAACATGGTGACATGAGAATGTCGTCTTGTGGATGTCTGGGTCTTCCTAAGCGACTCATGTTGTTGATTTTTGATGATCATACAATGATGGCTTGATGTCACAAAACGACCACCCGTTGAAAACGTGTTAAATGATTAAGAGCCTCATCTGTATTTTTCCATATCGCTATCGAACTGAACGCAACAATATTTGAGTTAGCTCTTTCCACGAAAATGATGAAGTCTCAGACATTCTCTTACTTTCCAAACTATTTTGTATAGAGGAGGCGATTTAGACTATTTTTGTTGGTTTCTAATCCAGTTAGGATGTATCATTACATAGGTCAAAATAAATGGTTAAGACAATATGATGTGAAATAACAGGTCAGATAGAATAGATTAATAGGACATTCTAAGGCATCAAGCAGTTCGAAATGAATATAATCCGCACGAACTAATGGCAATTATTCTTAGCTGCTGAAATAATTGATAATATTGAAGTACACTATGCAAAATGTCCCATGGTGTTGAACAGATCGATCTAACTATGACTTGTTTTCTTGCGTATTATGTATCGATAATCAAACGCAAAATTATTCTTTTTCTGGCTATGGTCCAAACTGGTTTTGGTTATTGGCTCCCACTTGGACATTAATTATATCCCTCGGCCTCATTTTTATTGTAATTCTAATCCAAAACGAATTAAGAGACAGATGTATAAAGTGAGTATTCAATGCCGTATCAACTCTCCCATGTACGTCTCTTATCCCTAACGCTAATATGTGCACCTAAACAAATTAGTATCATCAGAGATATATGGTTAATTAAATACTTTGAAAACATTTTGATTAATATGTGCTATCCAAAATCGTTCATATTAATATGTCAACCCTTCAAAAACATAAATTCAATACGTAAATTCATCTCTTGATTTGAGAGGATCGAATCATAAAACCAATTGTTGAGAAAAGTTGGATAGTTAATTAGTTGTGTGGCTCGCAATATCAACAATAATTTGCAAGATTTGATTCCATCGGTATTCATGACTCATCAGATGAATGATAATCCAACAAGAAAAGTTTACAGGATGGAAATCTGAAACAAGAACACATAGGTAGAACAACAAGATGTCAATCCACCGAACACACTGACTCTTTATGACTCGGTGACCATGAGCATACATTCATCTTTGACATTAGAATCGATGCTTTATGCATCATCCCCTTCGGACTTCTAGGCACCGAGACGTGGAGAAGTGAAGGGACCGTCGAGTAAGCCCTTGGCCATGTGCCGATACGCCGCCTCGGTCAAGTGAACTCCGTCCCAAAGTATGGAGGCTGATGGATCTTTACACACGCTTGACGTGGAATCACACATCCTCCTGACGTAAAAATTAAATGGTCCACCATATCCACAGCAAGCTACATGTGTTGATTTAGAGAAACCTGAAAACGAGAGGACATCGATCTCACCACTTAACCTTATAAGTTCATAAAGACGCCGCAAGTAAGATAAATCTTCAATCTATATACATAGTTGAAGGTTCTATATGCCTATTCACCATTGATCGTGAAAGTAAGAAGAAAGTAAACTCACCATACTGTGTTGGTGATTCAAAGAGACGCATGATATCTCCATAATAATCCGCATAGATAATCCTTGCATGGCTATATTTTTGTCTCAAAACTTGCAACTCTCGTTGGAGATAATTGTTGTGATACTTGGCAAATTCATTATAACGATTGAGACAACCAGTTGCCGTATTAGTGTCGTTCTTGGGTAAGCGCGGAGCTGTCGTTATGTACGATGTCAAGCAACCAATTGGTAGATTCCCTGGCACTACTAACTCCACCACCCCGTGTTCGATGAGCATCTAAAACAATCACATGCCATGACAAACTTATTGGAGTGCTAAAAAAAGGTTAACCACGCAAGATCTTATTGGACAAATAGTATTGTGCTTTGTTCCTTGCGAGAAAAAGAAAAAGGGCCATACGCTGGTGGCATTGGCGATGGCTCCAACAACATTTCGCACAATGGGACGGAGCTGCTCAAAGGTTGCACCCTTGGCGAAAGCAAGATTGTAGTCGTTTCCACCAATTTCCCCCACTAGAAATAAAGACTTCTTGAAATATGTATCGCAATCTACAAAAGAAAAGAACGAAAATAAAAATCAAATCATCAAATGACTCAAGTAATCGATTTAAAAATCCTAATAATGATATATTCCAATACTGAAGTCACTCAACAAAAGACTTCTTTTATTTTCCTTTGATATTGCAAGAGCACGAAAATAGAAACCCGTCTATCTAGAGACATAGGAAATGCTCTTCAATCCCCATAAATTAATAGACTAGGCCTAAGCAAGTGTGCCTCAGTTTCTAAGTTGCAAGTCTAAACATCTCAATCTATTGCACCAAACCTGTAGTGGTCATCCTACAAAAGATTTATGAGCTACATAGACATGATATCTACCAAATCACCTCAGTAAATATCTTCAGTGAATACAATCGATCACAGAAAAGAGTAATTGCTATACATGTTAGTCCTCAATCGGAGCCTACAAAAATCGGGTTTATATTATTTACCTTGCTGGGTTGTGGAAAGAGAAGATTTAAGTTTCTTGAACCAGTCAAGCTGAACATTTAAGGAATGATTCGTCATTGTCATCGCTGGAATGCCTCGAGCTGCAAAGAATGTTGGATCAAGCGCTGTGGCACCAGCAACTGCAAAGTTAACTCCACTACGAGCATCAACTGAGCCGTTGACTATCTCAAGATATGGCTTCAGATAGGGTAACCCAACTGCTTCCGCTGCATTTTCATATATGTAACGCATATACACCAGTTAAACATCTAAAATTAACACCCCCATTGATGATAAAGACTGCTAAAGATTGTCATTAACTCCGCTTTAAATAAGAAGTTCTTTTTCCTGTCGTTTCGAAATAAAAATATGTACTGTCGTCAGTGAAATATCAACACCAAACGTAGAAAAATAGCCCTGTCTTTGACCTTGGATATATACTGCTGTAGATCCAAATATTCTCAGCAAAAGCTGCAGCCTTCTGATTTAAATGCATGTTCTCTTCCCTAACACAAGCATGCATTTACAAAAAGCAAAGAAGAGTTAGAAGAACATACCAATGAAATCAATTGTAAGACGTCCATCTGAAAAACGACCAGTCGGATGCCCAAAGAAGGTCTTGCCATAAGGAGACATCGGCAGGATTGCATGATCCCCCGCAGATCGGAGGTAGTTCCCAGTGTCGCTTAGAGAGTCACCAAAGTTGAAAATTGACTCATACTTATGCAGGATTGTCGAGTTGGCCTTCAAAGCAAGGCAACATTGCAGAAGGATCAAGATTATTCCTGTATATTTCATGGCAACTCTTGAGTATTTTTGATAGATAAAGTCTTGATGATGTTAAGAGAGTTGGGCAACAATTTTATATCCTCTCTTTGTTAATTTTCAGTTGGTGAAATTTGGGGTCTTCAAGGTGAGCTTAAATAGCTGAAATTGGTTCAATCGGTTCATTAAATTCTTTGCTTATAATAGAAAGGGTGAGATGAACGGGTAACCGACAGTAAGGGGGCATGAGAACGTCGTTTTTTCGTCATTGAGGCGTTTTGTCGTTACCTCTTACTCATCATTCCTATTGGGCCGACTAAGGTTGTTGATTTTAGAACTTCTTTTCGGTCCCCATTCGACTGGTGGGACGGCGTACGGAGCGACGTGGAAGATAGATGTAGTTATTTCTAAGGTCGTGGAGAATGTCTTTTTCCTCGTTTTGAACCTCCAATAATTTTCCAGAAACTATTTGTTGAAACCTCCGAAAACATAGGGGACCGTTAGCAGGTGCCGCAACTTGCGGGCTTCAAGGACTTAGCAATGCCACGTCGAAGACTTCTCTCATATTTAGTCAAGATTTATGAGAAAAGTCGATAATAATTTTCCTTTTCGTAAATTTAACTTTGTATAGCAAAATGATTAATCATATTCGAAATTTAATGAACATTTCTAATGACACTGACAATTTTCTTTTTAGTAAGAGATTGTATTTTTCTGCCTTCGTTTTCCTGTGTGCGTTATTTAATTTCCTCCAAATTATTTATTTTCGCAAATTATTTTTTCAGCTGCATAATTCCTGTACCCCATTATGAGGCATCTTCCAAAGATGAGCCCAAGTTGGAACCCATGAGGTTTATATTATGCAGTCGAATCCATATTGACGCAATAACTTAAATCAGAATAAAGAGTCAATTTTCTATATCTAGTAAGCCTCCACCCATATTGCTACGTCGTAAAACCTGCCTTCATTCATAGTCTCTTCCACCAAATCGTGACCAAATCGTGAGGTGATGATATTTTTTCCTAAAAATCTGTAATTATGCGCGAAATTTTCCATAATTCGATCACATTCATAAATTGGTGGCCACTAATTGACCACAAGTGGTGATTCTACTTGTTAGGAAAATTCATGAAAAGAGTCCAAAACTTATTGCAATTTTGTCAATTTAGTTATAAACCTTCTAATTTTGCCAATTAAGTACTAAACATGTTCACATTTTGTCAATTGAGTCTTTCCAATCAATTTGGCCAAAAGTCGTTGACATAGACACCGGCAGTTTTACGTGACATAATTGGCACTGACATGAAAAAAAAATTAAAGATTAATTATTTCTTTTCTTTTTCCTTTATTTCTTTCCTTCTCTTTTCCCTCTTTTCTTTTTAGGCCAACCTCACCATGGCCCCACGGCTGGTGAGGGCTTTGCTACCTCGTTTGAGGCTAGTGAGGTTGGCCTCGCTCAAACCATCACAACCACGAGGGAGGCCCCTTACCTAAATCAAATCAAGGCCATGGCGAGGCTAGCCTTGCTTGCGGCCCACAAGGGCATAGCAAGCTAGCCACTATAAAAATAAATAAATAAATAAATAAATAAATAAATAAATCAATAAATCAATAAAAAAATTTAAAATATTATTAAAAAATGTTCATGTCAAAGCTAGCCATGCCATGAAGGATGGCCGACATCTATGTTGGCAATTTCTTGCCAAATAGACTCAACTAGCAAAACGTGAAAAGTTTTGGAACTAAACTAGCAAATGTAAAATAGGTTTAGAACTTTTTGGACATTTACCCCCCTTCCCCCCACCCTAGGGCTAGGGGTGAGCGGTTCCAAGTTCCTTGTGTTCCGCCCGGAACCCGGAACCTACCCCGGGCACGGGTTCCTAATTTTTGGAACTTGGAACCTACCCGTTGGAACTTGGAACCGGAACCTACCCTATTACAGGTTCTAGGGTCGGTTCCAGGTTCTTACAGGTTCTTTTTTTTTTTCATCTTTAGTTAAGCAAAACTTTCACAATACTTATCTCGAGAAATAGCTTCGCCAACTTATCACAACACTTTCACTTCCAAGACGTACTTCTCCATAACAGGACCCATAATGCCATCACTCCGAAATGAAGTATAAGCATCCATTGAACTATACAAGAAGTTTCATTAGCATTAGACCATTTTTCTGAAGCTCTATTTTGGGAAAGTCTCTCTGTCACAGCTCAATGGGACTTCCTAACAACTATGCATTGGAAAAGTTCAGATCGTCTACTTAGGAAGACCCATCAAATATGCAAAGTTGTTTGTCAACTCATCCTCAAGAAGTCTTTCTAACCTACAAATTTTTAAAACATGTATATGAAGAGCTATTGTGTACTTAATAAATATATTCATTACTTTGCGAAACAAGAGCTTTTCAGTCACACTTACCTTGGTAGACCATAAAGAACAAGAATCGCTGTAACTTCGCATTTCCTTGTCAATTTCTGGGGTTGAGTTTTCATTCCAACAAACCTGTGGCCTCCAAGTCTGGGTGAACCTGAATACAAAAGCAATGAAACGAGTGTGAAATTGAACAGGTGAATCTTGCTCAAGGATTTACTCTGGATTTCCTGAAAGCAAAATAAGTAGATGTCCAATATCATACACTGGATACAGTTTGCTCCTCGGAAAGACATAAACCTCTTGTCTCAAGCATGTGATGGTGGCCCCGTAGAAAACTAGCATCAGAATGGCGCGCCAACTTTGAAAGAAAACCCAAACCTCATACCATGTCGTACATTTTTTTCTCCAACAATAGCCTCATTAAGTGCTTGTCTTTCAACCAAAAGCATTGGAATTTGCTGATCCAATTTCATGTTCATTCCTTCATAGTAGTCTCGATCGCATGATAAAGTGGTTGACAAGTCACTAGTGTCCATGATAGCGAGATTCCATGCACTCGAGGCATAAACTTCGTCCATCTCCCAAAGATATGTATGTTGTGTTCCACGACCGTCGTAGGTAAAATAAATATCAAAAGAAAGAAAAACAAAAAAATGAGTACAGCTGATTCAATGCATTTAAAATATACAATCCGCAAGATTGTGGGAACAAAGCATGGCATTGCATTTACTTGTGCTAGCCTAGACCACTACCTCCAAACGCCGCAACTACAACATCGAGCCGTGTTGTCATGCTCATGTGACGGACAAGCATTATGGGACCGTAAAGGATGGCATATATACTCAATCAAACCAGCTCCATTTGTTGGGATCTCGTGAAATGAAATAGAAGCTTACAATAGAATCAAAAGGTAAAAGACTAAAGTTACATTAATGCCATACTCCCTTGAAATTGCATAAACATAATAGACAAGAACAACTTGGACTCAGCTTCTCTCACTTCGTAGCATGCTATTTTAACAAATCCCTGTGTCTACATACGGAAGGCTCAATGAGAAAAATATGGTCCACTTGTCACTAAAATGAACATAACATGGTCGAGTTAAATGACTTAAGTTAAATTCAACTGTCATACGTCCTACAAAAACATTTTGCAAGCTAAAAATCCAAATAAACTGAGATAAATCCAACCCTATCGTCTCGTCGTCGATCAGCCGGTAGGCCCCCGCCGGAGTCTCCAAGGGCATCCCGCGTCGCCCCCGACCAGACAAGCGGAAGGAGAGAGAGAGAGTAGGGGTGCGACTGAGCTGGAGGTGGAGGCGGAGGCAAAGGGGTGTGGAGTTAAGGCTCATTAGGCAGCTGGGCGAGCGGCGAGCGGCGTCGGGGCGACTGGGCGAGCGGCGAGCGGCTTCGAGGCGACTGGGCGAGTGGCGAGCGAGCAGCGTTAGGGCGGCTGGGCGAGCGGCCGCAGCGCGAGGCGGCTGGGCGAGCGAGCAGCCTCCACCGCGAGGACGAGCGACGTCTAACGGCGGCGTCGACGGCAAGCGGCTGAGCGGCGAGGCGAGTGAGGGGTGATGGCGTCCAGCGGCGGTGTCGAGGGAGGTGGCTCTCGGCGGCAAGCGGCGGCGCGGACGGCGCTACAGCTCGTCGGGCTCAACGGCGAGACGGCTCGTCGGACGAGCGGTGGGTGGTGGTGGTTCGGTGGCCAAGAGGTGGTGGTGAGTAGGGCGTGGGGCGGCGGTGTGGTGGTGGGTGAAGCAGGAAGAAGAAGAAGAAGAAGAAGAAGAAGAAGAAGAAGAAGAAGAAGAAGGGGGTTCCGTCCGAGAGAGGGGGAGAGAGAGAGAGAGAAGAAAAGAAAAAAGTGGGTGGGAGTGGGGGAGCAGGAAGTGACGTGAGGAGAGGAAAAAGGGGAGAAAAGACAGAGAGAGAAAGAAAGGGAAAGGGGGGAAATCGTGGGGTACTTCAGAGTTTTTTTTTTTTGTTTTAATTGTAAATTTAACCGGTTCCTAGAAAAATGGAACCGGGAACCGGAACCGGTCTTCTTAGAACCGGGAACCGGTAAGGAACCTGCGGTTCGGTTCCCCGGTTCTCGGTTCTACCCGGGAACCACACTCACCCCTACCTAGGGCTCTGTCTCCCTTTATCTCTCTATGGATCAATGCCATCGAGAAGATCCTTTAGGTCTATTAAAGGTTCAATTTTATGAGAAATTTGAGTATTTTGAAATTCCAGTGAATAGATTCTATTAACATCGAAATTAGGATTTGAATGCATAGGTTTCAAAAACTATGAGGACTTGATCACTAGCACAAAATATTTGACTTTCTAATGTAATTTTTCTTTTTAGATTCACTTGAATAACTTTATTCGTTGGTATTTCTGGTTTGTGAGATAAGATGAAGAGATTCAAAAAAATGTTGTCAACTAGTGGCTCCAATAAGAGTAAGTTCTTGTCGATTCCCACTTTGGTTGGAATAACCGTTCAAAAAGTCCAAAATCAATTGCACTTTAGTCAATTCATTTTTAAATATTTCAATTATATTAATTGATTCATAAACAGTTTGCACATTTTGTCAATTGAGTCAATCTGGCCAATTACGTATTGAAATTGCTAAGATGGATGTTGATCGATTTACGAGACATAGCTAGTACTGATATGAACATTTTTTGAATAATTTTTTGATAATTTTTTGGGTTTTTATTTTTTATTTTCCTTTCTTTTGTTTACAATTTTTTTTTTTTTTTTTACAAAGGACCAATGACCCTCACTCAAGATTAAGCAATGGCATCAAGGCCCTTGACAAAAACAGGCAAGGGACCACCTCGCCTCGCCTAGGCTAGCCTTGCTAGTGGCCAACCATCACATGAGACTAGCCATCGGCAAAAAGCAAAGAAAAAACAAAATAATGAAAAAAGGAAAAAAATCAAAAATTAAAAAGTTATCCACATTAACATCAATATACGATATAGGATAACTGACACTAACTAGATTGTATGTTAGCTTTTTTCCAATCAAAATCAATTGGATGGATTTCATTGGCAAAGATGAAAAGGTGTGGGACACAATTGGTACAACTAAAAAGTTTAGAGCTGAATTAGTTAAAGTACAATAAATTTGAAAAAATTTCGATAATTTTCTCCTCTTTTTTACAATTGTGTTGTTCTACCTCTGAATCCCTCAAAAATCAAGATAAGCTTTTTCTTAATGCTACCGATATGGAATGGTGAATGATCACTGACCTTATTTATGAAACCTCTTCTTTTGCCCCTTCATGTATATGGAACTCATGGTCGTGTGAATTGCAAAACGTTGAAAATTCCATTCAGTAAATGAAATGACATGCCTTTTTCCATCAGTCATATTATATGTAGCTCCATCAATGTTGACACTTGCTGAGCTGTAGTGGATACCGGTCCCTCGTCTAGTCTCCTCCATTCATTCATCCCTATGTTAGGACTGGCCACTGTTCTACTTGAATTTGTACCCTTCAGCCTCCTTATTTTCCATATTTTTTCAAACCCTTATACAATTTCAAGATGAGATTAAAAGCAAGGAAGCAAAAAACTTCAATTTAATTGTCGAAAACGGATTCCTAATAAAAATGGATACTTGAATTATCGAGTAACATTAAAATATAAATACCGAAACGTGCCCAAGAATACTTGTAACTATTGATACCTAAATTTTAACGACTTGTTTAATCATTTATTAATCGCATAAAAAAATTAGAGATTAAATTTTAAACCCTAGCAAAAATAATTTCCATTAAATTGCATGACATATTGACATTAGGAGTATTTGCATTGGTAGTAATAGAGCCTTTTCATTAAAAGAGAAAAAAAGAAAATTAATTAACATAACCATTACTTAAAAGAGAAAAAAAGAGAGGAGAAAAACGAGACTGGGCTAGGGCCAAGTCGGCCCAGCCTTCTTTCCTTTATTCTTTCTTCTCCTCTTCTTCTCCCTTCTCCTTGCCTGGCTCTCTTCTTTTCTGGCCCAACCCGCACGCCTATTCTTCTTCCTCCCCTTATGCCGCTCGCACCTTCCGCAAAAAGGAGAGCAACGGAGGTACAAAGACAGGGGAGTAGCAAGTTGCAACGTGATTCCAGGGTCGAGGATCAGGCCGGCCACTATAGGCTGGCGTTGGCAGAAGCCATGCGCACTTATAGCTGGCTAAGCTTAAAAGGAAGAAAGCAAAAGGTTTTCAGGGGTCTTCGGTGAGAGAGAGAAGGGGAGGGGTCCGGCCGCTTGGGAGATCTTTGAGCAAGTGAGAGGGAGAGAACTAGAGAGTGAGGGAGCTTGAGAAGGTGGTTGACCGTCGTTGGAGTCGGTTCGTCCGCCACCTTTGTTGGCCGCTGTTAAGGGTCCATGAGGGCCTACAAGCCCTCACTAGATTAGGCGAGAATCGGCCTCACTTGGGGCTTTCGAGGGTTCGATGACCCTCGCTAGCTGCAGGCGAGGGCCAACTTCACTGATGACTACGAGGGCAGCCTGCCCCAAGGTGAAGGTAGCTCATCTAGACAAGAACGTCCCTTGTTGGCCACTAAGGAGGTCAGCCTCGCCCAAATCTAGCGAGGTGACCCTTGCGAGGGCTGGCCTCGTTCATGGCAACCTCCTTAGGGAAGGGGTCGCCTCACCAACATTGATGAGGGTGACTCTCTCCTAGCCCTTTTCAGCATCGCCAATGGGCGATCAGCCACCAATGAATAAGAAAGAAAAGGCAAAAAAAGAAAAATAGGGAAATTTTTTTTAAAAAATATATATAAATGAATAAAATGCCATTGATCAATCAAAAAGTCAAGCCATTTTTTGAAGTAGACATAGTAAGGTGCTTTTTTGAAATAAGATCCACTTCAAGCTTTCATTTGATAAAATAATAACACTTCAAGTCTTTATTTGAAACAAGGTCTACTTCAAACCTTTATTTGAAATAAGTCTACTTTAGAATTTTCCTCCAGTTCTATATATATGGTGTGTTTACTGAAAATTGGGTTTTTGCTGCAATTTTTGTCACAATATACCTTTAATTTCGAATAACTATTTGACAATAGAAAAATTCCTCGATCGATAAGAAATTTTAAATACCAAATATCCTCCTTTCCATTTTTTCATAAATTAACTGGGAGTGTATGGAGATATCCTTGATAATTTCAAGTTTTAAGATTAATTAAATCATTGAGTCTGCGTCATGTCATTCATTTTCCAACAAGTACTTCCTATTGGAAGTTCCACTTTTGTTTCTTGCAACTTAAATTCTTTAAAAATATATTTTTCTCAATATTATGAGGCCTATTATTGGAAAATTTGCCCAATTTCATTTTCAATATATCATCAACAAATATCATGATAAATGAATTTCCTCTCCTTGAAGTAAATAGGGAATAATAAAAAAAAAAGATCAACAGTTGTTAACATCCAAGAAATTAAAGGGGAGAAAGAAGAAGGACAAGAAGAAGAAGATCCGTTAGATTTTCCAGTTCTTGCGTTTCGAGCATTCGGTCACTCTCTGCTTCTTTCTCTCTCTCTAACCCTCGAGCTGAGCTACACCACCGTATCGCGGCCTCCGACTGTCGCCGCCGCCAAGCCACGTTGGCATTCGGCAACAGCGCCACCCCTCTCTCCGCCTCGTCCAAAACACCCTCCCCGAAACCCTTAGGTCCCTCGCTTCGGTTCTCCAGGATTGCTCGAAGATGGACGAGGACCAGGAGACGAAGAGGTTCGGGATGGACAACGATTACGATGACCGGCAGCAGATCAACGGGGAATTCTACTACCGCCGGCGGAGGGAGAAGCTTGCCCAGACCAAGGACGACGTGCTCTACGGCGTCTTCACGTCGGGGGACTCCGATTCAGACTACGACGACTCCTCCAAGAGGAAGCGGAGGAAGAACAGGGACCTCCTAGGTAAGGCCGATCTATCAAAGCCCGTGAATTTCGTGTCCACCAGCACGGTCATGCCGAACGGAGAGATTGAGGAGAACTCGAAGACAGAGAATGAGGATGAAGAATCCGCTGTCGTGGATGAGGATAGGCCGGGCTTGGGGGTCTTGAGAAGAACCAACAAGGGATTGTGACATTCATTGAAGCAAAGTTGCGTCCTAGGGATATGGGTGTGGGTTTCAACGACTTACGAGGAAACTCTTGTAAAGGCACCTGTTGCCTCGTTAGGACCAGAGGAAAAGAAGCCATCACCTGACGTACTCGGTAAGGAGAAGCTTTGGTCTAAGCAAGCAAAGAAGGCGACGCTGAAAAACAAAGCGAAATATATTAAAGTAGAAGAGCTGTTGGCGAAGAAGCAGGAACTGGGCGTTGAAGTTGTGCAGAAGGTACTCGACGTGTGTGGACCTCAGTTTAGGGTATTAGCAAACTTGGAGAATCTCAACGCGGAAGAGAAGGCAAGGGAGAGATGTTCCTATGCCTGAGCTCCAGCATGACATAAGGTCGATTGGCTGAGTTGGATATTCAGAAGATCGATAGGGACCTGAGGAATGGGAAGGAGAAGTTGCAAGCTGAGGCAGAACACCAGAAGAAACAACCGAATGACGTGAAGGAGATCATGACATTAGACTCGCTAGCCAAGTCTTTTGGTGACATGCAAAGGAGGTTTCCTGATGATTATAAGCTTTGTAACTTATCCTGCATTGCTTGCTCATTTGCACTCCCTCTGTTTATCAGAGTATTTCAGGGATGGGATCCTCTTCGGAATCCCTCACGTGGGTTGGAAGTTGTTTCACGGTGGAAATCTCTATTGCAAGGACAGGAATGTCTATTTATATGGGATTTGAGATTCCCTTATACCCAGTTGGTTTCAGAAGTTGTCTTGCCTGCTGTGTGAATATCAGGCGTTGACACTTGGGAGGCAAGAAATCCGGAGCCAATGCTTCGATTTCTTGAAGATTTTGTGATCGGTCTTCTCGCATGTGGCCGCAAGTTCAAGTTTGTCAGTTTCTTCTCAAGTGAAGGGCATTTGGAATTCATTTATTTATTTTCATATTAACTGAATGTTGATATGCATGACAAAAGCAAGTATGCTGGCATCTTTGCGTCGCTGTGGCATGACTCTTCCACGGTCTCTCTCTCTACGAACACAGCAGCCGAGCCTCCGGCAGTGGCTTTTCGTCTTAGAATCGGCAACATCCCGGCGCTCTTGAACTCGAGCTTGCTCTCCCTGCTGGATAAAGCCCGCTTATTCTCTCTTTTTACCTCATCCAAAGTGCAATCAACGGCAATGGAAATTTGGAAGATGGCGAGAGGATGGGAGAAAATAAAAGCAAAACGGAAATCAAACAGACGAAATTTGGAATAAATCGAAGACAATTCTAGAGTTCAATCGGAGACGGAACGTCCCGGTATTTGTTGACTCTTGATTGAGGAAACTCCGGGGTCAAATTCCGTTGCCAGTGCTTAAAAAAAAAAAAAAAAAAAAAAAAAAATTCCGTTGCCAGTGCAGCGAGGCGAGCAGCATCTTCAAACCGGTAGCGACGCTTTTTGTGCTTCGATCGGTGCTGGAAGCAACAATCGTCAGAGAGCTCAGTATCGATGAATCGTTGGTGGGTACTCCGTTCGCGCCTCGCGGTTGGATTCTCTCTCTCCAGATTTTCTCCGACCAGATTTTTTTGCATCTTTTCTCTCTCTCTCTCGCTCCGGATTCTCCTTATTCATCTCCGCCAATTCAGATCTATCTCCCTTCAGATTCCCACAGTGAATGACACCGTCAGATACCACATTTGAGTCGTGGCCACACTAATTCCACTCTGATTCTTGTCGTCACTTTCCTGTCCTTACACATGTCTGGACCAGATTTATATGTGGCCGGGCCATCTCAAGCTCATGCTGCCATCGCCGCCAAACCATCATCAAGGGTGTTTCATATCCAATTGAACTTCCAAGTCAAAATTTCGATTCACTCCAAAATATGTTCTGTCGATTCTTGCTTCTTTCCGTTCGCTCCCACTTCATCACCATCTTTCGAATTCCTTTGTTTTGCCCATGCCTCGCGCAAAGGAAATGCGGGGGGCGGGGGTGTTCACTGCTTAAAAGAGCTTTATCTGATTGCCAAGGCTGAGGTTGGATGGATCATCATCATCTGGACAGGATCCGCCGATTCGAAGGATGAGATTCTTCAGGTTCACTCCCAGCACTCCTGCCGGTCCGACATCGTTTCATCAACCAACCGCAACAGAGGGCAATCTGAGTCATCAAAATCATCCGAGAAGATACGCCAAGCATGAAGATTGGCAGTGGTGAGCACGAAGAGAAAACAACGAAGAATAAAAAGGTGCGAAGCGAAGCGAAGCGGTGGATGGAGATGATTCGGATTTTGCGTGGGGATTGTGGGGAAAACATGAAATTGAAAATGAAAAAAAGTAATCCCGATTCATTTGGGATTTTTTTTTTTAACCCAATAACAAATTCCAAACAAAATTGCTTCAAGTTAAATCGCTAGAAAATATCCATTGCAATAAATATTGACCAGTTGGCAAGTTCAAATTCTTATTTGATATTGACGTGAACATTTCACACTCTTATTTACAAGGAAATCCACTCTAAACTAGTTTTTTTTTTTTTTTAATTTAAAAAAGATGATCTTATTTTAGATTTTTATTTGAAATTTTTCTTAAATTATGTAATGGCTGTTTTAGCAAGAAATACTGACTCATGCAGTCCTCAAACATGAAAATGGAAAGGGTGGGGGTTATGATGGTGGTATAAAAATGGAGGAGCTGGACTTCAAAGATTTGCATAAACACTTGTTGGGTGATGGTTATTGATCTTTCGTTATTTCAATTTTGATGGCTTGGCATGAGAGGAAGGAGATGAATCGTTGGAGGAGTCTCTAAGGAGTATGACTGAGAAGAGGAAATTGGAATTTTCTTTAATTTTGTTCTATTATAAATTTCAAACAAACTTCCCTCATTTAAATGGTGAGAATCTCGATCGCATCACAATAAAGATTTGGTCCATGAAGGAACTCGAATCCGTATTTGATAATTTCTTTTCATTAAAGGTCTTTGTTTGATATTAATTGGATCATTTAATGTTTTTATTTAAAATGAAATCTATTTTGCATTTTTTTTATAAATAAATGACTTGATTTCAGCTCTCTATTTGGAATTTTTCTTAAATTGTGTAATGGCTATTTTTAGCAGCGGAAAATGCTGGCATGGTGATCCTGCCCTTGTGCAAGGGCGCTCTCTGCTATCCTTGGAAATATAAAATGGATGAGGGGGGTTCTGATGGTGGGCCCCATCATTATTGTCTATCCACATGAGGTGAAAATCTCCGTTCATTTCTTTTTCTTGATTTTAAATTGGCATAATTTTGAAAGGTTTATGACTAAATATAAAACTAGGTCAAAGTTGAAGACTTGGATAAGATCTCTTGCTGTTATTTTTAAAATGTATTTAAAGTACGAGGCAGCTAGTGGCTTAATGAAAGACATTTGCTAGAATAAATGCAATGCACTAACTTTCCTGAACTATAGCCTTTGTACATGGAAAGGCAAAAAATCCTCGGTACAAAGTAAGGTCAAAGAATTTGTCAACTGTGAAAACTCTTGCTGCACTTGCCAAGAGTATATAATTGCTCGACTGGTCTTGATTTGATTGAGATCAATTTGTGGAACTGCTTTGCTGTTGAGAGATTCTTTCTCCAATGAGAGTGAGGGTTTTATGTAGCAGGCGTAAATGCAGATCCAGATCTAGCGCGAGGAAGAAGTCGTTACGCAAAGAGAGGCGCATGGCTTTAATATACAAAGTTTTACTACATTATACAAACATAAACTCACCCTCGTGAGCAGTGACATTACTTTTATTTTCCCTAAGTCTCCCATCCTGTCCTCCAATGCGCACATTATGTTGATTTCAAAGATCCAAGTCTGGCGCGAGGAAGAATTCGTTTAAACGCAAAGAGCGGCACATGCTTTAACATACAAAGTTTTACTATATTATACAAACATAAACTCACCCACCTGAGCAGTGACATTATTTTGATTTTCCCTAAGTCTCCCATCCTGTCCTCCAATGCGCATATTATGTTGACTTGAAAGATCCCAAGATCCGTTTTTGGAAAATACTTCTCCAAATTGTCAGAAAAGAGGCACATGGCCTTTCTATTAGGGGTGAGCATAATTCCAAGATGGAGCTGGAAACCTATAACCTAATACTTAGAAAGTAGGCACATGGCCTTTCTATTAGGGGTGAGCATAATTCCAGGATGGAACCGGAAACCTATAACCTAAAACTTAAAACCAGCCTTTAGTTTTTCTTGTTCTATGTTTTCGAGCGATTCTACGACATTTCATGGCATCCAAGGATAAGTGCATAACCTGAAATCACTATTCTAAATTTCCAATTTTTGTGACATCCATGACTGGGACTAGGAAATTTATTTTGTTAATATTTCATAATCTTTGTATGTCCAGATATGAGTTGTGATCGAAGGATTATAGCAAATGGTGATCATTAGAGGTAATGATTTATTGCAATCATTCAATTAAAAGTATAGATGGAATCTCGGTAGACTTTGAAATTGACACTGGACCTGTGATACAATAGGTATCAGATTCCAAAAATTAAAGAACTTGTTTCAACTAGTAGGTTTCATGTTCTATGCGAAACCTGAATGGAATCTGGAACAAGTTACCCCTACTTAGTATATAAAGTGCTGCTATATTATACATACATAAAGTCACCCACATGTGCCGCAACATTATTTTGATTTTCCCAAAGATGCCCCTACGGTCTTCTAAGGCGCAGATGCGGTACATTATTTTGATTACGTTGACTCCGGAGACCCCAAGACGGTTTCTTTAAAAAAATGTGTCTCCAAATCGAGATGGAAGTCTAGACCGAGAAGGAAAGGAAGTGATTGGAACGTTATAATTGTCAGAAAGAAAGGCACATGGCCTTGCTATATAAGGTGTCACGACATAATACACACATAAACTCACCAAACTTGTGTAGAGACATTATTTTAATTTTTCCTAAGATGCCCCTCCTAGAATACAATGCGCACAAGGCTGTGCATAACTTTGATTATGGTTAAATTTGAGGGCTTCTTGCGTGGGCGTACATCGAGATCGAAATCTAGCGGGAGGAAGAAGTCATTTCCACGTTACAACTGTTAGAAAGAGGGGCACGTGGCTTTAGTCTATTGCAATTGTGCCAATTCAGTCCTAAACTTTTTTTTTTTGCCAATTTAGTCCTAAACCTTTTACTTTTGTTCATGTTTAGTCCATCCGCCCAAAATTGGTCGGTCGGTGCTGACGTGGCAGCCGGCGGCGCCGGCGTGATTTTTTAATAATATTTTATTTTCAATATTTTTATTATTATTTTTTTTTTGCCCCCTCGCCGGATTTGGCGAGGGCTCGCCTCACCCGGCCGACCGCGAGTTGAGCCCTCGCCAGATCCGACGAGGGGGTTCGCCGTCGTTGGGCGCGAGCTCGCCGCAGTCGTCGGGTGAGGCGAGCCCTTGCGAGATCCAGCGAGAAGGCCTTGCCGGACACGACGGCGAGCCCCCTCGCCGGATCGGCGAGGGCTCGCCTTGCCTAGCGACCCGCGAGTCGAGCCCTCGCCAGATCCGGCAAGGAGGCCTCGTTGTCGCCGGGCGCGAGCTCGCCTCACGGTCGCCGGGTGAGGCGAGCCCTCGCGAGACGCGACGGCGAGCCCCCTTGCTGGATCTGGCGAGGGCTCGCGTCGCGTGGCGACCGCGAGGCAAGCTTGCGCCCAGCGACGGCGGGGTGAGGCAAGCCCTCCCGGACGCGACGGCGAGCCCCCTCGCCGTTGCTGGGCGCGAGCTCGCCTCCCGGTCGCCGCGCGAGGCGAGCTCGTGCCCAGCGACGACGAGGGGGGCTCGCCGTCGCATTTGGCGAGGCCTCCTCGCCCCGCCGGATTGCCTTAGTCCAGTGACCGGCCAGTCGCCGGCCAGGCTGGCCGGTCGTCGGAGCCCAAGGAAGGAGGAGGGAGGAGGGAAAAAAAAAGAAATAAAAGAAATAAAAAAGAAAAAAATAAAATATTATTAAAAAACTCGCCGGCACCGGCCAGCTGCCACGTGAGCGCCAGCCGGCTAATTTTGGCCGGATGGACTGAACTCGGAACAAAAGTAAAATGTTTAGGACTAAATTAGCCAAAAAAAAAAAAAAAAAGTTTAGGACTGAATTGGCACAATTGCGATAGATTTAGGACTTTTTTGGTAATTCTCCCCTTTAGTAAATGATATAGTCACGCTTGACATGGACATGTAAGCGAGTTTCTGTGTGTATAATATATATAGTCACGCTTCATCGTCGAATCAACATTGATCGCTAGAGCGAGGAAGAAGTGATTTGGCTTTTATAATTGTCAGAAAGAAAGGCATGGGGCTCTAACTATATAAGCGGAAAAAGTGCAAAAAAGTCCTCAACCTTTTACTTTTGTACCGATTTGTCCTAAACGCTTTTACGAGTGCCGATTCAGTCCTAAACCTTTTTTACGTTGTGCCAATTCAGTCCTTTCAGCCAATTTTGACCGGATTTTGCTGATTGGACGCCAGCCGGCTAACGTGGCTTGATCGGTGCTGATGTGGACAATTTTTAATAATATTTTAATATTTTAGATTTTTTTATTTCTTTTTCTTTTTTTCTTTTTTTCTTTTTTTCTTTTTTTCTTTTTTGTCTTTTTCCTCCAGCCCGATCGCCAAGGTCCAGTGAACGGTCGAGGCAACGGCCGATGAGGGTGAGGCCGACCTCGCCGGCCACCTCGCGGGCAAGGGTGGCGACCGGCTGGAGGAAAAAGACAAAAAAAAAAAAGAAAAAGAAAAAGAAAAAGAAATCAAAATCAAAAATCAAAAATATTAAAATATTATTAAAAGTTGTCCACGCCGCCGATCAAAGCCACGTCAGCCAGCTGACATCCAGTCAGCAAAATCCGGCCAAAATTAGCCGGAAAGGACTGAATTGGCACAACGTAAAAAGGTTTAGGATTGAATCGGCACCAAAAAAAGGTTTATGATTAAATCAGCACAAAAGCAAAAGGTTTAGGACTTTTTTGACACTTTTCCCCTATATAAGCTATTGTGCCATGATACCCACATAAATTCTCACAACCCGTGCAAGAGACATTATTTTGATTTTCCTGAAGATGCCCCTTGGTCTCACCAGAATTTCTCCCATGATGAAATACTTATCACCAAAACTGTTCTTTGTCTTTTCATTTGAAGGAACGGGTTCTTTGCCAACTACGAAAAGAAGAAATCCGGACCAAACGAAAAAATCAACGGCTTTACTTCGAACCAAAATATACGAACACAAACTGTGCCAGAATTTAGTGAACGACAGGATTTGAAAGGTACAAGGTACTGATATAGCTAGTATAAGCACCTAGAGGGGGGTGAATAGGTGTAAAAACAATTTCTCAAGATAAGAGAGCAATACTAGGCAGACAATAGAAAGGAAGTTCTCCTTTAGTTAACAAAACGAATTATGATCAAAGTAAAGCAGAGAGTAGGGAAGAGAAATGAACACAAAGTTTATAGTGGTTCGGCTTATTCCAAGCCTACGTCCACTCTTTCGCACTGACAGCCCACCGGCTGGATTCCACTATGAACAAAAGAGATGTTACAGCAATGCTTTCCCTTGATTCCACAGTGTAGATACTCTACCACACTTCCTCAAGGTATCTCAAAATATAGATTCTCTTTTGCGTACAAGATTTTGCTCAGTAAATGAATTGACTAAGAACAAGGAGCTTCAGACTTTGGAATTCTTCTATCGTGCACACACTCGAACAACTGGAACGTCTTCCTTATATACTCCTTTATGCCATCATACCCGTTGGCACTTACCAAAGGAATTCTTCCAATTTTCCCGTTGGACAGAATCAATTAGGAAAATCATTCGAGCTATTAAAGGAACATGTCGATAGCCCATCAATCCTGCTCACCCATACAATCAGAATCTCAGTTTCCATAAGTAAAACCTTCCAAGTATACTTCACCAATCATCGGATCCTTAATCAATCTTGATTCGAATAAAGGAATCCGTTATGTCATATCCAGCCAAGAAATCTTCTCCAGTCGATAAGGCCAAATCCTTAATGAAGCACTCAATTCTGGATAGCCTTTCTTCAACGGATTAGAAACTGTCAATGAGAATAGACTTTGAGTCTTGAGTCTGGCAGTCCGGAGGTCTTCAGACTTTAAATAGTAGAGTCTCGCAAATCTTCGGACTAGGCGATGGAAACGTTTTGTCAGCTTCAAAATATTCCAGAAAGATTTCTCCAACAGGTACAACTATTACAAATGAACCGAACATACACAAATCTTGCTAGAATTTAATTGACAACAAAGCCAGAGTACACCTGGATAAAAAGCACACTAGAATTTAATCGATGATGCAAGTCTGGAAGATAAAAGTAGAATGCAGAAAGGTAAAGATGCTTAAAGCTACTCGGCAAGAACACTTTGTTACCCTTCAAATTCCTTCTGACTTCCCACGACAATGGAAAGAGTAAGGTTATACACACCTTCACTTTGGTGCATTAGACTTGCTTTATCCTTTCATGGAAAGAAGGAGTTACTCATAGTCACTTAATGGCTCTTTTAGACACCCGCCTTTTGGATTACTAGCATGCTTGTATTGGTACAATCCAAACTACTCTTAATGTAGGAACAATGTTCGTTACACTGTTTCCAAACTTTAACATGGTTCTCTCGGATCCATGGCTTCTTTCATCCCCTAAGGTTCAACTATAGATTATTGGAGCTGCATAGGCTCCATATTCTATTGCCGTTATCATGCATTATCAAATAGTTTATCGATTTCAAAATCATGCTATTGACTAGAACCTTCCTAGTTCTGAAGATGCCTTGTTCATTTCAGTGGACAATGATAAGATTTCCTACATCCATGTGCTTAGACAGATTCCTCGAGAGCAACCTGTTAAGTTACTTTCAAACATTTGGGCAACTAACTATGAAAAAATCCATCATAACTCTAGGCCAATTCAGTTCACAGAGTCGCAGTCTACCCAGAAAAAAGATGGCATGATTGTCATTAAATTTAGTAAGTAAAATGAAGAAACCACTTCTTCAATCTTTCCTACTATTTTTATGATGCAACCTTGTGTAGTTGATTTTCCAATTGACGACGGTCATTCACATCCAAAACCCATGATTGAGTCATTTGACTAGTCGGGAAGGCTCATTCATTATTACAAAGATCCCCAAACAAGACAAAGTTTTTGGGATCTTGAGTGCCAGTGTTCCATTTGTACAAATCCTCTAGATGAAGAAGAATATGATAAACGACATGGAGAAAGAAACAGTTAAAAGACAAACTTTACCAGAGGAATCTTGATGGAGACCCTACTGTCGTACCTCTTGGCGAAGATGGATGAAAATATCAATTCATGATTTTGTATGGACCACCTACATCACAATCTGGTATACTAATCCTAGAACCATGTGAGCAGTCACCACCTAAAAAGAGACCTTCACAACAAAAATTAGTTGTCTCACCTTTCTACAAACCCATTCACAAATGGGTTAAGAAAAACTCGTTTCCTTTAGAAATACCTAAAGCACCTCAGCCGTCATGTTTCCCAAAACCAAAACCACCATCTGTCCTTCCATCTGTTTGTATGTTCAAACCATTAGACTTTTCACCTTTGGAAAGATCTAATTCTAGTGCCCCATTTCTGGCATTAGAAGAATTTATAGATGCTCAATATCGGTCCCAACACACGCCTAAAGTCTCGAATCCTGCAAATGTTGAAGATCATGGGAGACAAAAGAAAGTCGCAGCTGTTAAGGTTGATCTGAAATGGCAGTCAAAAATTCATTTGGCCCAAATATTGCTCTCAAGACAATTGATACCAAACTTTCAATTGTCCAAGCTCACCTCGATCATGTTGACCAGAAAGTTGATCAAACGGCTTTGGTCACAAATAAATTGCTTGAGACATTCCAAAAGAAACTACAACAGATGGAATGTGGCAAATTCGTTCCTCATCATTATCTAAAGGATCAAATGGTTGAAATGGCAAAATTGAGGAGACAAATTAAGCTCCTCCAAGAAGGAAAGTTTGTTCCTCCTTCAAACCCATTTTCTCAACCTTGGAGTCTAACTTCAATGGAAGTGATTTCACCCAAGGCTACATCGATTGCTTCAATCTTTGAAGAAGCCCCAAAGACAAATTGAAGTGATTTTTGTTACACTTTGAAATCGTATTAGAGAAATGGAATGGCAAAAGAAGCTAAAAGATGAAAAGAAGCTAGCTCCGGAACTTTTCCAGGAGCCTCCCTCTACCCATATGATCTCAAACTCACTTGAGGCTTTTTGCGAGACCAAAGTCGACAAGAGATACCAACCATTACTGCGTTTGACTTTCCCAAACAAAAATATCTCTACATGGACTTTAGAATCATATTACTTTTCCTTTAAAAACACTTTAACCTTTGAATTAGAAACACCAAAGTCTCTTGAACTTGCTATCTTTATGGCCGATCCCCTTGAGGCAGAAATGGAATCAATTCATCCAAGACAAAAGTTGTACACCTTCATGACCCAAACCCAAACCAAAGGTTGTCAACCTCAAAATACTATTTCACGCTCAATGATGTTTCGTATTTTAAATGGCCAGAAAGATTATAGGAGTTCCATGCTTGGCTCAACACTAGATCACTTACTGTGAAAAGTCAGTATGATAGATTGATCGAGTTTGTGAGCAGATTTACCAGAAACCTAAGAGATTTGTGGAGAATTGTTCTTGATCGAGATCAAATGACATATTTGCTCCAAACATATTTCCATCCGACGATTTGTTAATCCACCACTTCTTTATTGTTAAACTAGAAGATCTTCTTGAGCTTAGAAAAAAAGAATTTTTTGAGAGAAAATGCTGCTCTTTGCGGAAAAAGCATTTGAGTAAGCATTTGCAAGAAATGCTTAAATTGTCCTATACTCTTGGAGCTGATCTAAATCTGAAGCAAATATTTTTGTTCTCTATTCCAAAAGAAATTGGACAAATTGTGGAAAAATCTCTTCAGGCCAAGCAGAAGAGAATTACTGATGTTCCCATTGGAGAACTCTAGTAAGAAATACATATTGCTCTTGATGATCTTTGTATCCATAGAAAGGTCCTTAGGAGTTATCTTCAAAGCAATAAATAACTTGATTGAGCCTACCAAAAACCTGAATTAACAAGTGAATGCTCAAAGAAAGACTCCTGTGATGATCCTTCTTTTGGTCATCGATGCAAGAAGTGAAGATACTTCAAAAGGTTCTCCTTTGGTCATACTAGGAGAAGGTATAAATGGCGATTCTTATGAAAAAAAAAATGCTCTACACGAGGTTCTTCTAGAAAGCATAAAAATTTTACAAATGCCGCATCTACAACAAGAAAGACCATTTTGCAAAAAATTATCCAAAAGCAAGGGGAAGAAATTCTTATTTGATCCAGAAAATAGAAAAGGAAACTGGAGTATCATTTCGTGATGACGATTTTGAATTAGTATTCTTTTTGGAAGATGAACCGACCAAACATACTATGTGTGCCATTGAGTCATGGTCACAAACCAATGGTAGTTTGTCTAAAGAATCCGAAGAAGAAGTTTCCTTCTTTTTGGAAAACCTGGACCTCCCATGATCCAAGATCTTTGTGCATACGATCCTTCTATTCTCCGATACTTCCTTGTTAGAATTTACCCATCCAAGTATGACAAGCCTATCTTTGTCATTGCCCTCATTGACACTAGTGCTAGTGCTTTTATTCTTGATACAAAAATATTTCATGAAAAATACTAGACTTAATATATCCTTTATTTTAACTCTGCTTCTGGAGATACTTTGCTACAGGAGTTTAAAGCAAATCCATCATCATACGGTTCTTTCCCTAGTGTTCTGTCACTACCAAAATCCTTGGTTCTAGTTCACCAAATAAATATATCATTATTGATTGGAATATCCTTACACAAATTCCTAACCTCATAATTTTGCCCAATGGACTATAGTTCAATGGACAATTCAAGGAATTTGTAAACATCCAAAGATTCATCATTATTTAGATGAGTGTTTTAGACCCTATCTTGCAAACCCTTCTGGAAAAATGTGCAAACTCTCACTCAAAGTTTGTTGAAAAATACCATTTTTGTGGAAAAAAACCCTAATTTTTTTCATTCATCTTCCTTTTAAGAAAAACGAGAATGTTAATCCCACCAAAGCTATTCACTCTAGAACGAATTCAGAGCATTTGTTTTTAGCACAAAGGGAATGCTCAGACCTACTTCACCAAGGAGAAATTGAGATCTCAGATTCTCAATGGCATTTTATGTTAACAAGCCTATTGAACAAAACAAAGGAAAAATGAGACTGGTTATTAATTACCATCCTCTCAAACAATTCCTGAAAGATGATAAATTTCCTCTCATACATCGAAACTCTTTATTCTCCAGTCTCACCCAAGCCAAAGTATACTCCAAGTTTGATCTTAAAGCAATTGGGAATTCATCTTGAAGATAGATACAAGACTGGTTTTTGTATTCTCAATTAGCATCTCCAGTGAACATTGCTTTCTTTTGACCCCAAAACTGCTCCTTCAATGTTTCAAAAGGTCAAGTGTAGGATTTTCTAGTCTATCATGGCCAATGCTCAAATTTACATTGATAATAGCATCATCTATAGCCTAAATAAGGATTTTCATTGTAAATTACTAGCTCAGTTTGCAGAGCTAGTATGAAAGCATGGGATTATGCTACCCGAGAAAAAGATTATCATTGTCTGAAAAGTGGTTTCTCACTCATTGTTGATTCGGTTTTTTGTTGACTTTCTTGGTAGTAATAGTAACGTACTCACATGCTTGTTTTTTTTTTTTTTTTTTTTTTTTAAGTATAAGTTTACAACTGATGTAGCCTAAGCATCTTTACTAGGGATAAGCATCAGTCTAGGGTCAACCCTAAACTGATCTTAGACCAACCCAACCATGTTGATCCTAGTTCGATTCCCAAGGGGACTGGATCAGTCATTTGTCCTGAGATACTTGGATTAACATTGTGCGGGTTGATCCTCAATCTAGAGAGTTTAAGATTGGTCCAATCCGAACCAACGCTAATTGTATATATTATATATCTAATATATTATTTATAATCTTTTATATAGAGAAAACCCTAAGTCAAACGATGTCAATAGCATTAAACGGCTCATTAATAAGGAGTCCAAGTAATTTTACATGTTCTTTAATAGCTTAGACTTTTAATGTCTTTTATGGAATAAATAACTTGTCATAGCATCCTCTTCCAATACTCGTCATCTTCTGTCTTCTTTGTCCTCTTAGTCTTCAATTTGCCAAAATTGAAAGAAACAACTTCCTTGATTGCTCCTTGATACTCGCCTCACTCGTTCTGCTCGCTCTTGTCACTTGATGCTCGCCGCTCGTCTCTCTTTGCTAACCTCGCTCGTCGTCAAACCCATTAGGTTGGTCCAATCCTCAGTCACCTTTTTAGGGAGTATAAAAAATGAAACAAAAAAACTATCAATTGGTTCTGGGTTGACCCTGGAATCAGATCAAATCCATTGGGTGGGTCCAGTCCTCAATCTTAGGCTCAATAGGGTCGGTCCTCAATCCCAAAAATTGAGGACTAATATTATGCGGGTTAGACCTAAGGTTAGAGGGTAGATCAGCCCAACCCGAACCATGCTTACCCCTAGCCTTTACTTCATTTAACTAGTGATTAGGGCCATCAAATGGGTGGGTCGGGTCGGATTTGGGTCGGGCCAAAAATGATCTAACCTATATTAACCTATTTAACTTATTTTAACTGATTTTTATATAATGTAAATTTAATGACCCATACCCGACCCGACCCATATAATTGAGACACATTGATGTTTAACTCAATTCAAGAAAATCCACTCCCACCCATTTAACCATTTAATCCAATATATATATGTTACTTGAGTAAAAACTTCACATCAAATTAAATTAAAAAGTAAATAAAAAATAAAAAAATTAGGAAATAAAATAAAAAAAGTGAAAAACCTTAAATTAAAATACTTTTGAAAAATTCTTAATAAGAAAAAATTTGATTAGTTAATGATTGACATGAAAATAATTTTTTTGTAACAAATCTTCTCGGATGTGAGATTGTGTAGCTTCTTAATTGTGATTTACCAAATTAAAAATTACATTATAATATGTAAAATCTATTTCGATATTGATTAGATTTCAATCTAGACAATATCAAGCTTCCTCTAAAAGTACTTCTTCGATATGTATATGGATATCTATCTACCAAAAATATTTAAGAAAAGATCAAATCTTTAATTGTTTTTAAAAATTTGAATTTTTTTTGTTATTATTTATTTTCTTTACTCCGTTTCTTTATGTTTCTTTTATTTTCTTTATTTTTCTTTTCTCTCTTCTTTCTTCTTCTTCCTTCTTCCCACTTTTTCCTCCACCGGCAGCAATCAACCCAAGCTCGCCATCCTAAGCTTCGTTGTAGCCGACGAGCTCACGGCTCGCCAGATCCAAGCAAGTGGCAAGCCCGAGCTTCATCGTGGTCGGCAAACTTGTGACTCACCCAATCTAGGCGAGCTTGAGCTCCATCGCGGCCGACAAGCTCAGAACTTGCCAGATCTAGGTGAGCCCAAGCTCAGTCAAGGTCAGCTAGCTCGCTGCTCACCAAATCTAGGTGAGATCCCTACTCACCCAATCCCGACGAGGTGGAGCTCGCCTATGGCCGCCACTAGTCTCCTCGTTACCATCTCCACCACCGCGCACCCAAGCACCCAAATGTCCTCGAAGGTGAGAGGCAAGGAAGCTTTAGGTCGCCTACGCAATGACGATGAAGAAAATGGACAACCTCCCCTGCACCTACACTTGTATTCTATTAAGTGGGCCACTTGATATTTTAAATGTCACAAAAAATGGTCATAAGTTCTTACCCATTTTTTATTCATTTAAATCGGACTCACATTTTGGACTCAATTTTAGCTGGGTTTTTAAAAGTTTCAACCTATATATTACCCGTATAAATAAAATATGAATCCAAAAATGGATCCATGACCCATTTTGACACCTCTACTAGTGATGCGCATGAGGCGCATGCTAGTTCAAATACTCTCAGTTGGGTGCACTTCAGTTTCTCCTTATATAATATAACTGGTTGACTTCGTTTAAATACTTAATTCAAATATAGTCTCGTGTATAATATAACTATAATAATCTATGTCAATTTTCACAACCAACGCATCTATTCTTTACTACATTTAGCGACACGGAAAGGATTCTACGAAGGGGAGGGAAGCGTAAATCATGAGGAGTAAAGTGCATGTACTCACTTTAATTGTAGACATAATATTTTCTATAGCTACATATAGAAAATAACATTGCATATAAAAATTAAATAATGAGATATACTTTTATTTTTCATTACAATTAAATAACGAGGAGTAATAATAGAAAAAGAAAGATTATAAGTCGGGTGTTTTAAATTCCTTTTGTGAAATTTGATCTTTTTCAAAACAAAGTACTTATAAAATTAGTATATCACTTAACTTAAAAGTGAATTTTATCTGATATTATAGTCTTTACTTGTGTAAGTTAGAAATGGTTATGTCGAGAACATATATATCCTATTTATTATTAATCAAAAAACCTAAATAAATGAATTTTTGATTGACGTGTCTATTAAAACAAAAGAATAGATATTAATAATCGTTAGTAAGAAACATAAAAGGAATGTTCACATCTTAAAATGAAATAAAAGAAACTACCCTTAAGTTTGGGGCGCTTAGGGAATATCCAGGGGTGAGTATCTGTCACGCCCCGATCCTCAGGCACGCACCAATCCCTTATCTTTGGTCAATTTTAAAAGTGATATCCCAGGATGTATCGCCGACCCTTTTCATTTTACTATGCACATGCGGAAGCAATTATAATCCCCTGACAATAAAACAATGGGATAGAAAAGTAGGGCCATATTTTTCAAATTGAAATTCACAACCAAACTTTTATACAACCATACCTTAAAGTATTTTACCATACTATTCACAAAGGTCTAGTCTCACACTCAACCACCTATAAACAGGGTTCACAAAGAGGATGGAATCACAGTCCTCATTCGAGTTGTACTTGGATCATCATCGAGGTTCTCCTCCAGGTACTCCTCTTCGGGTTCTTTCTCCTCAGGCTCCTCATCAGGGTACTGAAATGTTGTCCCACAACCGGGATGAGACTATGTCTCAGCAAGTTATAACCCCTAAGACTCGATTAGTAAACCAATACGCTAACCGGGCTGCCTATGCACGCACGAGTCAGAGGACTTACCTTGGCATCAGATTCCACCTGTATATTAGCACAGTTCAATAGGCACCCAAGCAATCACATCACAAATCGATATCTCGATCAATCGACCTAGTCGATTTCATGTCAATCGGACCATTCATCGGTCATTTCAATTCAATCAATCAATTCACAACATCAGATCAAAGCAATGATCAATCAACCTAGTCGATTACATGTCATCTCGACCCTTTCTTGGTCGGCTCATCTCATTTACTCAAATTCAATACTGAATTACGGCTCAGCGAGCACGGCCTACACGGTCATCTCAAATACTTAAATTAAACGTTGAATTACGGCTCAGCGAGCACAGCCTACTAAAACTTTGGCGGTAATGCTGAATTACGACTCAGTGGGCACAACCGATTCCAAACTCGGTGGTAGATTACAGTCCAATGGACACAACTGTACTTTGGTGGAAATGCTAAATTACGGCTCAGCGAGCACAACCTAGATTAGGTGGTAATGCTAAATTACGGCTCAGCTAGCACAACCAATTCCAAATTTGGTGGTAATACTGAATTACTGCCTCGTAGGCACAACCATACGTCGGTGGTTAATTACGGCCCAAATAGGCACTACCTTTATCGTGGTCAATCGTAATCTGCGTCATAACTTCACCCGATTATTCGTCAATGGCCAAAGACATTGTCTTCCACTATCATATTCCTCATTTAAGAATTATGTCTTGACCCAATTCCCTCATGATAAAATACCCAGTACAAATGTAGTGTGTGTGGATACATGGTCGGCATTAGCTAAAATATCACGATTTCACTTTTTGAACATCCCACCAGTTTTAACAACTCAAAACATATTTTTAGTGCTGTAAACTGACACTTGGTTAATTTCCAATCAATTACCAAAATTGATTAATTTAGGAATAAAATCTTAAAACAGAGTTAAATCAATTCAACACAAACCAATGTTCAAATAAATAAACGGATTGCACCACAATGATGAGCATAAAATTCCAGTCGTTGGCTATCCCTGCCTAATTTCTGGAAAATAAATAAATAACTAATTAATTTCGAAAATTATTAAATAAATACAAAAAATCCAATTTATGCCCGTAATGCCTAATTGAACGCCGTAACGAATAGGGAAAAATCCCGAGATGCATTCAATAAATACTAGCACATGTCTATTCGCTAATTGCACAATTCAATTGCCTAACATGCATCACAATTATTTAATAATCACTAATCTATTCTAATCTAACCATCTAATTGCACTTAATTAAATCTAATCAACCCTTAAGCATAATTAGCAAAATAAGAAAGCATTAGTGAGCAAAACTCACTTGATTAAAACCCGAGACCGGATCACCGCGATAGTGACACGACGGCGGCCGAAACCCGAACTTTCGGCGGCGTCGACGGATACTCGGGCTAGTCCCAAAAGCCTTGCAAGCCCACAGCAAATGCTGGGCTTGATCTTGGGCTTGGGCTTGGCTGTGGGCTGGGCATGATTCGCGGGCCCAAGATGGGCTGAACTGCTGAAAATTTAAGTTGGACTGAAATTCACGGGCTGAGATGGACTTGGACCGAATGTGCAAGCTTCACTGCTTCAACTGGCTTCTTGGGCTGCTGGAATTGATGGACTGAAAGTGGGCTGGGCTGAGCGAAATTTGCTTGGGCTCATGGACGGGCCCAACTGCTGGGCCGTGAAATCCGCTGGACCCGTGGGCTGCTGCAGCTGGAATTTCTGTGGAAGTGTTGGCGTGGAGCTGCTTCGAGGATGGAGTCGCGTACGAAGGAGACGCGGCCACGAATCTGCTTCAATCTTCACTTCGGTGGCCACGAGCTGGACGAGGGAGAAGCAAAGGAGTCGTTTGCTGGAGTCAACACTCGGGCAAGGATCCGCTGATGTTGACTGTGGAGACGCGTGGATCGGTGAAGCAGAATTGAATCGGCTGCTGGCGTCTTCAATTGTCAATTGTGGGTTTGTCGGCGGGGAACTGGGAATGGTGGAGCAGCTGGAGGAGAGATGGTCGTGGGCTGCAGCGGTGATGGCAGAGGGAAAATGAAAGTTTCGGTTGGCGAGATGGAGATGCTTTGAGCTTTGTTGGCGTTGAAGAGTTCGGTGGATCAGCAGAAAATTTCGGTGGGGTGAGTCGTGGCAGGGAGATGGATGAATGATGATGATGATGGAGTAGTAGGCGAGAGAGAAAATGGTGGACAACCGGGAAGAAAAATCAAAGAAGGAGCCGTAAAGAGGGAGGTCGATGATGCTTGCCCATGAAGATTGAACAAGAAGGGGGGTAAAGTCAAGATGAAAATATCTTTTCCATCGTTACTTAGCTCACATAAGTCCACAAACTTATCTACTTGTCCCCCAAATATCTTCTTGTGATTTAATTCACAATTGAGCCAATTTAAATGTAAAAATTGTAGCCTCTTGCCAAAATTCCGAATTTCACTCAAATAGGTTTAATTTCTTCAACAATTTCCCAACTTCGACGTTCAATTTTGATGTGGAAAAAGCTCACATAATTTCTACAAGTCCCCCTTGCCATATAGCTCGGTTTGCAAGGCAAAAATCTCTTCATTTCGGCCTATCCGAATTTCTGTTAATTTTCCGCAACGTCCGAAACGATTTTCCGTAAAAATTCTTGGAATCTCTTCAAAATCTTCAGAGGATGAGTCAACGTTCCTAAAATAGCTTGTGACACCACAGAACTTTTAATTTCTGAAATCGGACTTGAATTCACGGTTAATTTCCATCCGACGCGTTTTTAGCGTGACCCAAACTACCGGGTAGTTTTCAGAACTTTTTAAGGCAAATGACCCGTGGTCGATTTTCTTCGAGCCACTATGAACTCACTCGACTTATTGACGACTCTCGATTGTTGTGAAAATCCTGAGGATCCAATTACGGACACATGGTACCAAAACGACAGTAAAATCAAATTAGTGTCGATCGACAAGAATTTTCCAATTTAGTAGAGTTACTCACGATCGGCCACACATCTCGTCGAACAAACCTATATCTGATTTCAAATTGATTTTATACGTGCCGAAATGGCCTCTAAAGATGAGCACGGTCGAAAAGTCGATTCTTGGTCGAATTCTCAAGTCTATTCCCTTAAAATCCTTAATGGTTTCTCTAGATAGTCTAGTTATCTCGAGAGTGATCGGCTTTGAGAACATGCCTATAGGCGCGTCAATGAAATGCCTGATTTATTCAGTAGAAAATAGGACTAAAAATCTTGATTGTCATAGTATCGGTCGAGGGTCAACCCTAGACTGGCCTAGGACCGGCCTAATATTGCTGATCCTGATTAAGTTTCCAAGGAGACTGGGTCGGTCTTTGGTCTTGGGATTCTTAGACCAGCATTGTGTTGGTTGGTTATCAGTTCTGAGAGTTTAGGATCGATCTAATCGGGACCAACTTTGACTCTATTTATATTATATTTCTAATATGTTATTTATAATTTTTTTATATATAGAAAACCCTAAAATAGACAGCATCAACAATATTAAATAGCTCTTTAATGAGGAGTTCAAGTAATTTTATATTATTTTTTAATAGCTTAAAATTTTAATATCTTTTATAGCGTCAATAGCCATAATTTACAAATGAGGAAAATGTTTTTATTATGAGTCTTCACGGCATCCAAAATGGCACAAACAACTCCTCACAGCATCCTCCTCTAGTATTCCTTTTCTTTTTTTTGTCCTCTTAGTCTTCAAGTTGTCAAAATCAAAATAAACAACTTCTTCACTCGACACTCACCTCGCTCGCTTTGGATCACTCGTTTCACTCACCATTTGATGCTCACACTACTTGTTTCTCCCCACTCGACGCTCGACCCCGCTCGATGCTCGCCCCACTTGACGCTCGTCGATCGCCTCTCTTAGCTAACCTTACTCATCACCGAACTTATTGAGTCAGTCCAGTCCTCGGTTGCCTTTTCAGGAAGTACAAAAAATGAAATAATTAAATTATCGATTAGTCCCAAGTTGACCCTAGAACGGGATCGAACCCATTGAGTCAGTCCGGTCCTTGGTCGCCTTTTTAGGGAGTACAAAAAATTAAATAAAAAAATTATCGGTTGGTCTTGATTTGACCCTAGAACCGAACAGAACTCATTGGGTTGGTTCGATCCTCAATCCAAAGCTCAATAGGGTCGGTTCTCGGTCCAAAAAATTGAGGACCAGCACTGTGCTTGTTGGTCCTAAGGTTAAGGGGTGGACCGGCCCAGCTCGGACCATGCTCACCCCTAGGAATATTACTAGTCTTAAAGAAGTTTTAATGATTTGCCTTTTGGGCATTTTATGATAAATTTTCCTTTCTATTCTTGATTACATGATTTTTCTAGTTAGGACAATGGGGTTGTAACTTCCTCGATTCCAGGCCATGAGAGCAAGGTATGAGGGTCAGTAAACCTTGGCTTGGATTGTTTTGTGATGTCTTATTTATTGATGCGTGGACGCCGAACCTAGCCAAGCCAATGCATCAAAATTGGTGCTATGCTCCAAACTCATGCATTGAGCATGAGTCAACCCTTCGACCATGAGGTTTAGTTGTGGACTGACCCCACACCATCACAAACATGAAGGATGATCATGGATAAGTTATGTGTGGATAGTAAGCCAGTTACAAGTGAATCCGCACGAAATCTATACCATGTTTGGTAGCGAGTCGGTTGTGAATTAATCCCACCTAACCAAGTGACAACCAAGGGTCGATTATGCAAATCAATGACATAAACCTTGGACAGACCAAGGTATGGCATGTTTGGCCATGGACTCGGTCCACCGAACCAAGACTTGGTCAGAACAAATGACCAAGGCCAACCACGAATGTCATTCTTAAGACATCCAAAGGACCAATTCTAATTAGAAATGGTCATGAACAAGTTCAAGAGGGCTATCGGCTTAGTCGCACCTATTCGGTCAAGGTTCAGTAAATTTTGGCATGAACCTCAGTTTTCATAGAACCGATCATGTACAAATATGAACGACTTCTCAGATGAGGCGACACCCTATGTTAGTCTTATGAATGCCTTGGATGAATTTTGGACATAAATCAATTGATGCGGGGATGAATCATCGGACAAATGTCAAGAGGTAATTGGGTTTCTAGAATCTTCCATAGCCTTTTAACTTAGTCCATCTTTATCCATTTAAGTGCCACATGCCCACTTCAAGAGAGAATGAGAAAACTTACTTCCCAAATAGTTGGCAAAAATATATGTGCCTCATTTAATAACTTTAGACTTTAGCTCATTAATAGCATGGATGAATCACTATAATTAGATGTCCCCTAAAAGGTTAGGTCATAATGACCCGTAAAATATAGCCTTGGTGAACAAGGCAATGACCAACCAATTAAAAAGGGACATTAAGATAATAATAAAAAAAATAGGGTTTATGTGTCCCCTAGACATCTTAGGCAATAGCGAACCTAGATTGAGCCTTGGAGGATAAGCAAATAAGGTGAACCGATTATAATCAAACATGAATAAGTATAAGCGCAAACTAAGGAGACTGGATAGGCCAACTCGTTCCCTATGCTTAATCATGAGATTGGCACCAATAATTAAAGAGGACGAGACCTATAAATAGGAGAAGGCATCCTCACATTTTGAGGCTTAGTCATTCTTTCCTTTCCTCTCCCTCCCTCTCCTCTCTTTCATGCCCTTCTCCTCCAAGCTGTCCTAGAAGCCGACTAATCACCAAAGAAGTATATTGGAGCTAGGTCCAAAAAGTTGTAAGTAGACTTTCCTAACTCTTCAATAGGGTGATGTGTTACGTGTATTGATTTTAGGATCACGTCATTGTTTTCTTGTGTTGGATTGGTATTGTTATGTTTGTTATATTATTGTTTGCTTGTTCTTGCATCAAGTAAATTCATAGTCTCGTGTGGGTGTCGAGCACACCCGAATGTCGAGGAAAGGTTTTGACAACTTTGGACATGTACCGAGGTGAGTGCATAACCGACACTTGGTTTCGGGACAACATTGAAGCATGTTGTTACTAGAGGCAATTCATGGGTTGATGCCAAAGCCAAAGCTAATAGTTCCAAGTCAAGACCACAAGCCCGAATCACATTCGGCATGAGTTTAATTTAGTAAGGCACAAGAGTCATTCATTAAATCACCTTGCATAGCATGCCTTCGAACCTTTCATCCGGCTAAAAGCTCAAAAATAAAATGAATTGGTTGATGTTTGAATGTATAGACACACGATGGACTTATATGTCAATGCTGGGGGATGCCGGGTCGTTACTTGGGGTAAAATCTTGGGTGCCGTGCTGATATTGAGATCATGGATGATGCCGACCCCTGTAAGGCTGATGCCTGGGGGTCGCCCAGGATGCCGTCCTAATGATGAGATCGGGACGATGCCGATTGCCAAGGGGGGGGGATCGATGCCCAGTTGTTACCGGAAGAATTGATTGATTTTGACTAATATGATACTGAAAAGAAAATGAAAGTCTATGTGTGATACTTGAATTGATGCTCGCAAAAGCTAGGTTTGTTTTAATATGTGTTGTTGAATTTTTGCATCAATTTGAGCATATGTTTGCATCGGATCACTAAGTACTTGAACGAGTTTATATGATGCACACATCCCTCTTAGTGACCGAATTGGTCGTAAGTCATGGATCTTTGGAATGCTTGTTCTTATGCAATAATTCATTGTCTTTGATTCTTGAAAGCACATAGATGATTGAGACATTCATATGTATAAAGAAGACAAAGCACAAACCTTGCTATGAACTTTCCATAGACAAGTGGGTGGTGATCTTGTATCAGAGGATCAACGGCAAGACGTCCTTCTATAAGAGAATTAGGAAATTTTACTTACTAAGTTCTTGATTCACTTTTGTGGTTTTCACCATTTCAGGTGTGTGATGGCTAAACCAACCCCACCACTTGTTTGTCCCAGTCTTTTGATTGATATGGTTACTACTGTGACAGACATAGTAAATTTAGAAGAGGACATCACCTACTGGAAGTAACCACCACCGAATGGGTCCAAGAAGGGGTAACCACCTTGGTTCCGCACGCACACAAGGCATGGTGCCTCAATTTTGATGGGGACATCATAGGTCCCATTTGTGGTTTCATCCCTTCAGCGGATCCTATGGGAACATTGTAAGGGAATGAACCTAGGATGGGGACCATTTTTGGGAGAAGATTGGTAGAGGAACTAGGCTACCCCAGCTTTTTGATCGACTATGTATGGAAATGAAAAAAAGTAGCCCAGGATTAGGATGGGCATGTAATCAAAATAACTTTGGATATGTGTATATACGTATGAATATATATTACTTTTATTTGCTTGGCTTATACATGTCTCAGGTCCTAAATTTCGACCCCGATTTGGATATACGAAATGGTTGTTTCGTCGACACGCCTATGGTTATTTTACACGGAGTTGGCCCATCTCGAGTTAACTAATCTATTAGGTAAAGCCGTTAAGGGATGAAAACGTGACAGACTAGAGAATTCGATCGGAAATCGATCGCTCAACCGTAATAATCGGCAAGGGTCAATACGACACCATTATAATCGATTAACGAATGGATATAAGTCGATTCGATGGAATCACGTAATTGAATTGCGGGTGATTTGGGTGATTTCGTATGACTGCGAAATTCGCGTTGAACGGCAATAATTCGATTTTCTATCGATATTATACTTGGGACATGTAATTGAAAACTTGTGATTTTTACGACAACCAAGAGTCGTCTACGAGTCGGAGATGCACAAACATGAATCGAAAATTATCGACCACGGGTCAAACACGCTAAAATCCCTGAAAGCTACATAATAGGTTAGGTTGTACTAAAATCGCATCCGGTTGATTTTAACCACGAAATTGAATTTAGTTTCGAGAATCGGATATTCGAACATGTCACGATTCATTTTTAGGACATCATCTCATCTTTCGGAGAAATTTTGTTGAGTCCAGAATTTTGCGAAAAAATCAATTTCAAACAAAACGGAAAAACAAAGGAAATTCGGATGGTTGAAATATGGGATTGTTTTTACCTCCAAAATGGTTTAATTGGAGGATTTTGAAGCTAAATTCCCATTGGTTGGCTAATTGACATTAAAGGCTGAAGACTTTGGGGCGCATTTCATGAGTGCAAAGATATTTTCCAAGGCATTTCATTGGTCACTTCTTTGACTTTCACTTCCCTCTCCTTCCTCTTCCATTTCGCTCCATCCTTCATGCGTTCCCTCCCTCTCACAGCAGCCGACCACCCCATCTCCTTTTATTTCCCTCAACGTCAACTTCTCCTTCACCGCACGCGCAGCTTCGCTGACCCAACCACCTACCACTTCCATCTCCACGCGACCATTCCAGCACCACCCAGCCTTTTGCTGCCCTCCTTTTCCCGACGCCATTAGTCACCACCTTACCGTATGCCCAACTCAACACCGTCCAGCCCCAGTTGCTTCGTCCCTAACCCACCGAACTGCCTGCAACCGCCACAGCCAGCTCGCCCCTAGCCTATCCGCCGCCCAGTACACCATCCTAGCGCCTCAGCCCAACAGTCCGCTAGCTCCCCGCTCGTCCAGCACCACCCTCAGTCGCCACCTCAGTCCTAACCAATGCAGCCACATAACTGAATCTCAACCTTTGGCTGAGAATTGTAGGGATGTTTTCCCTCACTATTTGAACTCCGTTGGAGACACGGTTGTCTCGGGTTTTCATCGCCGTCGCGCCACCATCGCCGTGAACCCGCCGTCGTTCTAATCCGGTGAGTTAACTCCCTAATCCTTAATTAGGTAGTTAATTGCGCTTATGGGGTTAGATTAGTATTAATTAGGATTAGTGGTTAATCTTAGTTAGTGTAACTAGCTTAGTTAGGTTAGTTTGATTAGTGTAATTAGATTCGTTAGGTGGTTAATTTAGTTAGCCCACCTTAGGTTAGATTAGTTAATCATGGTTAGGTTAATTAAGTTCAATTTATTTATTTAATTGTAATTTATTTATTTAATCGTAATTAGCGTAATTTGTGATGGATTAGCCATTTAGTGAAATTTTACATTCGTTCTCATGGATGAATTTTTATGTGAATTTGATTGCTTATAAGTGCTATGATGTGCAATTGAGTGCTTGGTGGTAATTATTGATTATTATTGCAAATTTTGATTTTATGGGTAATTAATTAGAAAAATACCAAGTGTCTGTTATTGACGCCAATTTTTATGTACTATATAAAATCGTAGAGTTTTAAATTGGAAGCGTACCAAATTTGATGGTTCGATTTAAATGCGTGACCACACACGATTTTTTTACCGGGACGATTTTTAATACGAAAAAAGTGGCCAAGTTCATTATTTAAAAATAAAGTATTTGGATGCAAAGCACGATGTTCTTGGCCAATAAAAGTGGCCAAGTTCGTTATTTAAAAATCGAGAAGGTGATACCTGATTAAGTTCGGATACCCCACGTCAACAGATGTCGATCGCAGTGGAGACTAGGCTGATGCTCCTTTACGGAATGCCGTCTAAACAGGTAGTGCTATACGTTGCCGTGCCTGACGGAGCAGGACAATGCCCAGTTATGCCGGATGACCGCCAACTGTTGAGTTGGCCGTGGACGATGGGTCGTAATAATCAGGACACGCCTGATTGGTTGTGATAATTGTGTCTGATTATTGGGCAAAATTGTGTGGCACAGTATGGGACGTGTCATAACAATTTTACCTTATAATTGGGACCCATATGAGTGAAATGATGTGTTCCAGTTATTAATTACGATTGTTGCATTGATAATAGTATATGTGATGAGCTAATATGCAGAGACGCACCGAAGTAAGGTATGGTGCGTGTTTAGGATCGCCTTCGAAGCAAATTTGCGTCATAACCAGGGTTTAGGGTTTTTACTCACTAAGATTTATCTCACCCTATTGTGGTTAAATATTTTCAAGTCCTTAGTATGGAGTGGCGTCCCATCCGTTTTGGGGTTCCGTGGCACATGAACTACGAGCCCTCCTATTTCCCTATTCCTGAGACCACCCAGACCCGTGAGCTAGTGGTGACCACTATTTAGGTCGATGAGAATCTACCTCACTTGGTGCCTCATCGCTTCAAAGCGTGGTTCATCAACGAGCGTAACGGGGCTCGGGAGGGTCCCCTGCAAGGTTTTGACGGACCTCCCGTCGGAACCGAAGATGGGAAAGTAGCTAACCTCATGGACATCGACATCCCATATGGTGTCATGGAGAATCCGGAGCTCGAGTCGGAGGAATCCGGGGCGTAGGTTACTTAGGGGTTTCTTTTTAAGATGGACTTGTAAATATGAACTCCTAAATTAACCTGTATGTTTATAAGTGTGATTTGTGAACAATAAAATAGCATGTTTATACTATCACTATTTTTTATGGTTGTTTGGGTGTTTATTTTATTTGCTTTTGCATGTGCTTAATTGAAAAATTAAAAGAATGAGTCGGCGACGCATTCTAAGACGTCACATTTTTAATTGACCGCCGAGGGATATGCACGTGCCCGGGGTTCGGGGTGTGACACCCGACTTCCACATTTGTTTGTACGAAGATTATTTATGATTCACTTATGTATGTGTTTAATTAAGATAAAAGACTTTCGAGACGTTCGATGTGCTTGCAGCATTGATGTCAACCCACCAGGTCATGTTATTGTTGCTTGGGGTGGGACGAGGGTGTGACATCTCATTTTTGGTATCAGCACGGGGTTAGTTACTTGGAGTGAAAAGGTATGTCGGAAGTTGGGCTACTTAGTTAGGAAAAACACCATGCATATATTTGCTTGAGTAATTTCTTAGATACTAACCTTAATGCCTTTGGTATGGTTATAGCTGTCCCTATTCTTTTGTGCAAGCGTTCCTTAGAATTCTACTAGAACACCATGACTACTATGAACCAATTGAAGCAAGATCCCCCACTCAATGGAATACTGCAAACCCTTACAACCATAGGAGGTTTATAGAAATAGTAGGCACAGCAGCAGAGTAATGGTAATAGGAGTGGTGATCAATCGATCTAGGAATTTATGACATCCCTAAATTTGATCCCGTTTCGAATATATGAAATGGTTGTTTCGTCGACACGCTTATGGTTAATTTACTCAGAACCGATCACTCTCGAGTTAATTAATCTATTATGTAAGGTCGTTAAGGGATATAAACGCGACAGACGAGAGAATTCGATTAGAAATCAATCGCCCAACCAAAATAATTGGCAAGGGTCAATACGACACCGTTATAATCGATTAGCGAACGAATATAAGTTGATTTGATAAAATTATATAGTCGAATTGTGGGTGGTTCCACACGATTGCGATATTCGTGTCGAATGGTAATAAACTGATTTTTTATCGATATTATACTCGAAACACGGAATTGAGCCCTTGTGATATTATGACAACCGAGGGTCGTCTACGATTCAGAGATGCACAAACGTGGATCGAAAATTATCGATCATGGGTCAAACGCGCTAAAATCCCTAAAAGTTACCCAATAGATTAGGTCGTACTAAAGTCGTGTTCAGTCAATTTTAACCACGAAATTGAATTTGGTTTTGGGAATCGGATGTTTGAGAGTATCATGATTCATTTATAGGACGTCGTATCATCTTTTGGAGAATTTCGTCGAGTCCGAAATTTTGCAGAAAAAATCGATTTTCGGACAAATGGAAAATTAATAGAAATTCGGATGGGAGGAGTAATGGACCATTTGGCTGCCCAAAATAGTTTATTTTGTGAGAAATGAAGGCTAATTTGTGATTGGATGAGCTATTGACTTATTTGGATGAAGACTTTGGGGCATATCTCATGAGTAGTTAGATATTTGACCTAGGCTCTCATTGGTTGTTGCCTTGACCTTCATGGTTCTTTCTCTCTCTCTCTCTCTCTCTCTCCCCCAAATTCCCCTCTCCTTTCATGCGTTCTTTCCCCCTCTCTTTGTCGCCAGCTTCATCTTCTTTTCACCTAGCTTTAGTTCCTTCTTCCATTTCATCCTTACCGCATGCCCACTACCCCTCACCTCAGCTGCTTCCCCATCATCATCATCCACCGTCCACATCCCACTTTCACAGCCCACCTTCGCTGCCTAACCACCACTTCAACGCCAGCCTCTTCTGCCCATTTCCCTTTCACTTGCTACTGTCACAAAACATCCAACAACACCCTCACGCCAGCAGTTCCTTCGTCGGGTAACCCCACCAACAACTGTCCACCAGAATTTCACCAAGTATTTCACCTCTGCGCTTGTCCATTCCAACGCCAATAGCCACCACACAGCCCTCACTGTCCGCCCAAGCCATCTCGTCCAGCAGCTGCCGTCCACCACTGCCCAACAAGCAGCCCAAGCCATGAGCTTCACCTGGCCATAATAGCCACCGTTGAGCTCCATTCAAGACACGGTAGTCTCGGGTTCTTGCCGCCGTCACGTTGCCGTCGCCGTGAACCCACCGCTGTCCTAATCCGGTGAGTAAACTCCATAATCCTTGATTAGGTAGTTAATCGCGTTTAGGGGGTTAGATTAGTATTAATTATCTTGGTTAGATTAGTGTTAATTACCTTGGTTAGATTAGTGTTAATTACCTTGGTTAGATTAGTGTTAAGATGGATTAGCTTAATCTTTAGATCGGTTTACTGGACACTTGCTGTTTGCCATTTTCGTGGGTTGAAATGTACTACGATTTTGAGGTTGCTTCTTTCTTGAAAAATTGTCTAAACATCTTCATTTATGACATTTATTTTACTCAAGATTTTTTGGATTTAAAAGAATAATACTTTAGCTTCATTACATGCAAAGCAGAATCTCAGTTTGTGTTGGAACCAGTGACCTTTTGGTGTTTAAAAGAATTTTATCAACTCTTAGAGTTTGCTTTTCGAAAGAGTTCCTTCACAAAAAATTTTCATAACATCTTTTAGTTTAACATAGTCAAATTTTAGAGCTAACGGATGAGTGTTGGACATCGAACTAAGCTGGTTTTGGAAAACATAATTTCTGGACACGGACGTAGTTTTGGTAACAACTTGGGCGAATTACTGCTCTTATTATAGAAATATCTGGGTCAAGGTGTCCGCATAAAAAGTTTTCATTTAAGTGTCTTTCATAACATATTCAAATTTGAGAATTTTCTGAACTTGTTTAGTTATATTTCTGGAATTAAATTTGGAGATGTGCGAGTGGACCCGGTTTCTACCGATTATGGCCGGTTGTGGTCTTGTGGTTGTTCTTGGTGTCTTGCTTGCTGGAAATTGTATATTTTGTGATTTGGTTTAGCTTTAGCATGCAGAGAACTTATGCATAAATTTGAGTGCTGCACGTGCAAAATTATGTGATTGGTTGTTTTGTGATAGTTATCCATTATTATTGCAAAAGATGGTTTTATTGGCATTTAAATGGAAAGAAAAATTAGGTGTCGGGTTTGGACACCAAATCTCATTTGCTCAATAAAACGACGTGGTTTTAAACTAGGTGCGTGCAAAGTTTGACGGATTAATTTTGAGTACGCAAGCAGCTACGAATTTATTTCAGAAGGCTTTGAACAAAAAGAAAAGTTACATGGTTTATTATTTGAAAAGGGATTTTGGTGTTCTTGGCTAATGAGAAAGAAAACAATGGACTTGAGTGATGGTGTGCTCGTGTGACCACCTAAATACCCTGATACGTATGAATATGCGGGGTAATGAACCTATCTTGATGTGTATGAATATGTGGGACGATACCTGATTAAGTTCAGATGCCCCACGTCAACGGATGCCAGTCGCAGTGGAGGCTGTCTTGATGCGTATGAATATGCGGGATGATGCCGTGCTCGACAGAGCAAGACGATGCCCGATTACACCAAATGACCGCCGACTGCTGAGTTAGCCGTGGCCATTGAGTCGTAATAACTGGAGCATGCCTAAATGGTTGTGATTGTTGCGCCTGATTATGTGGCAAAATTGTGTAGCATAGTATGTGACGTATCATAACGGTTTTACCTTATAATCGGGACACATGTGAATGTCTGAAAAGTGAGATTATGTGCTCCGGTTATTTATTACGCTTGCTGCATTGATAATAGTATATGTGATGTACTAATATGTAGGGACGCACCGAAACGAGGTGAGTTTTGTATGGTGCGTGTTTAGGACTGCCTTCGAGGCAAATTTGCATCCTAATCGGGGTTTAGTCTCACCCCATCAAGGTTAACCTTTTTCAGGTCCTTAGTATGGAGGTGCGTCCAGTATGTTTTGGGGTTTTGTGGGATATGGAAGTAATTAATACCTTCTATCCTATCCCTGGGACCAATCGGTTCCATGAGTGGGTTGTGACTATAGTGTGGGTCGATGAGAGTTTGGGCTACAACGTGCCCCACCGTTTCTAGGCTTGGTATTTTACAAATTCGAACGGTGATCAGGAGGGTCCTATGCATAGTTTTGATGGACTGCACGTAGGAAATGGGGTTGAGCAAGACACTAACCCCATGGATATAGACGTCCCGAAAGGTGTCATGGTAGATCTAGATACCGAGCCGGTAGGGCCCGGGGAGCCATGATCAATTGATGACCTACTTGACATCTTGCTAGAACTTGGGTTTGGTTATTAGGACGGATGGAAGTTAGGCCCGACCTCGACCCTTTTTGTTCGTCGGTTGCACAGGCGTTTGTTTTTTATAGACTTGTAAATATGAACTCATAAGGTTAATCTTATATATATAGCGTAGTTTGTGAAAAGAAATTCACTAGCATGTTTTAGTATCCCTGTGTTTGATTGATGGCCGGGTGTTTGTTTAATTCGCTTCTGCATGTGTTTAATTGAAAGATAAAAAAGAATGGGTTGGCGACGCGTCCTAGGACGTCGCATTTTTAATCAACTGCTAAGGGATGTGCGCATACCCAGGGTTCGGAGCTTGACAGGACTTGTCAAATAGTTCTTGAAACTTAGACCATCGAAATTTGCTAGGACTGGGGATCCTGAGGAAGCCGCATCATGGATTGATGAGTTAAAAAAGATATTTGCACTATTAAAGTGCTCTGATGAGGATAAAGTCACACTAGCTATGTATCAACTACAAGGTAATGCCAGCTATTGGTGGAAGGCGATTCAAGGAAGGATATTCCTAGAAGGCACAGTTATTACCTGAAATGCTTCTGTGGAAGCATTTAATGAAAAGTACATCTTGGAATGCACTCATGATAGAAAGATAGCAAAATTCCTGCAGCTCCACCAGAATAATATAACAGTGGACCAATACGAGGCAAATTTCTCCAAACTATCCAAGTATGCTCCCTGATTGGTTGAGGAAATTATCGGAATACCAAACATTTTTCATCTAGGAAATTATCGGAATATTTTAAACCTCCAACACACCAACATGATTAATTAATGTCATGACATTGTCAAATGCCCCTATTTTTTCAGCAACTTGCATGATACTGCATGATTAGTAACTCGATTGGATTCTCTATTGTTCAGTATATTGCTTTGGTTCTCTTCCGATATAGGCTCTACGGAGTCATGGAGGAGGGAGTAAGTGCTGTCGCCCCCAAAAGGCTGATCAAATGACTTCTTTAGGACTGGTAATACTGCCTAAACTTCTGGCTAATTTCTAATACTTCATGTTAAGATGCCGTCCTTTCTATATTTTTACTAACTATTAAATGCTTCTGATATGTGCGTGGTTCCCTCCCTCCTTTTGCTTCTTCACAGCCGAATCTGTGTTCACTTTATCTCAACTTTTTTGCTCTGAATTTTTCAGAAATCTCAGTGTGATTTCGCCAGTCTCTGTCCCTCCAAATTGCCGACATTATGAGGTCATTCACAAGGCAAGGATGTTCGACTTTTCCTCATTCCTTAGCCGGCCACCTTCGCTTTCCGTGCGTATGTCGCAAGCCAATTCCTTTACTTCTTGGCCAAGATTATTAGTGCCACATTTGCAAAGGATTGGTCAGCTCTACATGCCGCCTTATTCACTGATTCAACATGAGCAAATCACGAGCAGAGTACTGTGACTGAAACTACACCTCCGTCCCTCTTTGCCTGGACAAATTTGACCAATGATCACCTTAGTTTACTTCCCCTTTTTGGTTTATTTCCATATTCAGAATACCAGATATTTGTGCAGGAACATAAGACTGGCCAAATGGGATGTGGCCGAGTCCAATGAAAGGGATTCGGACTCATTCGGGCCTTACTTTCCTAATCTGGATATGTTTCCATATTGGGAACATCACGTGGCATACTAGCGAAAACTTCATTCCGGCCAAAATAGACGTGGCCGAGTCCATGGCAGCGGGTCTGGGTGGCTGTTGAGAGCTCGAATGAGCTCAGGGGTCATTCCACAATTCTGGTTTGCGCTACTTCGAGGAGATTCACAGCTGGTCTGTTCTTCACCTGATGTTGATGCACTGTGTCTAAGTACAACTGTCCCTGCTGTTTAAATGCAAAGAAAACAGCTATCAACGCCAATGTAAGATCAACGGTTTTTTTTTTTCTTTTTTTTTTAGGTTAGGGTTTGAAATTCCATCATTATTGACAAGCTCAATTCCTAATGTTCTTATTAAAGTGCATGTGCAGTCCCTCAGATGAAAATTTAGATGTCAACACGCATTAGTCGGGAAATTTGACATAGATTGTCATAGTTATATTATACATGAAATTGGTTTTCAATTAGGTATTTAAATGAAGTCAACTAGTCATATTATAGTGGGAGAAACTAGAAGTGCTTTCAACTTAGAAATGCTTGGCCCTGGCTAGTAATGAGTATTTCAAATAAAGAGGTATTCTGCTTGATTTTAGCATTGAAAAACTAATAATATTGCTAGCCTAACGGCAGTAATGATACAATTTGGATATACTGTTTCATTGTTATGGATTGAACAACCGGAAGGGAAAAAAAAGGTTGAGAGAGAGCGTTGATTTTTATTTAAATTGCGAGTATAGCTCAAAAATAAGAAAAGTGACTATACAACAATTAACAGAAAAAATTAATTGTAAATATCTTATACCTAGACTTTCAATTAGTGTTTTGTGACGTGTTTACATATCTAACGTTATGAATTCTTCCATTTAAACGTTGTAATACAAATTAGCCTTTCTTCCCCATAGTTAAAGTAGTCACGGCATTGGGGAATTTTCTAACTTAGAAATCGGAAATACTCTATTCAAATTTCACTGATTACGTACCAAATGTTTTGAATCTGAGTCATTTGTATTGGCCAAAGGTGGTGTTTCCTTAATCATTTAACTGCTTCGTGTAATTTACAAGTGGCTCATGGACTTCCAAATTGCCGAACAATTGAATCCTGAGATATCGGTCGCTTTTGACTTTGATTGCACAAAAATAAGTGTTACTTGACGTACAGTAATAGTAGTCATCCCTCTATATACTCATGGATTTTTAACGTTGGCAGTATAAAATGTTTAATTTTAACTTTGATAACTATGTTCATTTTACTAAATCATGGATATTTTTCATCCACGACTACAAATGTGAAAAATATTTTGTACCGGTGTTGTTGCTAGTGATCCTAAATTTATATCCCCTTCAAACAAAAATGTTTAAATCATTATTTATTACACTTAATGTAAAAATATTTTTCACGGGACGATGCTAATAAGTTTCTTTTTTTTTTTATTTGGTCATCTTTGTTTTGGTTAATATATTGTTTTTTTTTTTTTCTAATTTAAGAAATCCTACTTGGTGGGTTAGTAAACCCATCAAATAAGATTCGTGATTTTCTAAGGGAAAATATGTCGTGGAGACAATACCATCACTAATAGGAGAGTAAAGGCGTTACACTCTCATTTTCCAAAAATTAATTTCCCATCCTCTCACTTCTTTTTTTTTATTGCTAGTTTTCCTTCATATGAACATCAAACATACTCATCTTTAGTTAGATTTAAATATATGTGATGTCTATCTATGTAACCCATCAATCAAAATACTGATTAGAAAAAAAAATAGGTCCCTTCCATGAGTACCACAGAATTGGATAGAAGTGAAGAACCGTGAAAACCTTGGCCATTTTTCGAAATCCCCCGATCCGGGCACTCTGAAAATCAATATCAATGTGGCTTATACTTCAGGTCATACAGAGGGATCTATCGCTTTTATTTGCAGGGATCACTCCGGACATTCCAAAAAAGGCTTTACCAGAATTGTGTAGGCATCGTCGTCGCTGCAGACGGAATCTCAGGCACTGATCGTTGCTCTACACCACCTTTTGCAGCAAGGAAAGATTGAAATGCCTCTGGTGATCGAATCGGACAGTCTACTCTTGGTAGATTCCATAAACAGCCAGCAAGAACCCCCATGGGAGATCCGCCCTCTTGTCCATGAAGCCGTCGCTCTGTGTCGTCTTTTTCCCATCCCGCATCTTGGGTTTTGTAAGAGGGAAGCCAACTCCGTAGTTGACTGGGCCGCAAGATCCCACAGCAAGGGTTCCCTTCCCCCGTCTTGGGCCGAATCCCCTCCCCCTCTTCTCCTTGACCTGCTTCTTTCAGACACTATCGCAGCGGAATGTAATTTGCCCCTCTATCAATAATATTTCCTTTCTGACCAAAAAAAAAAAAAAAAAAAAAAAAAAAAATCCTAGACTCAAGTACAATGGAAGTCCGACTCGTGGCATTGGCAGGCCAATTGAGTTCTAAATGTTTACATTTAGTCAACACAGTTTTAGAAGTTATTCAAAAATGTGCAATCATTGTTCTTAAACAAATACATTGACTGACACTTCATTGAAATAACATAAGCCCACGCCGGACCGAATGAGTCAAGGACTCCGTCGCATAATTTTAAAAACGATGACTGCATCAGCCATGATCCCGAAGATTAGCTACTACTAATTTGGCGACCTCATTCACGCAGAATTTTGATTTAGTTTATGTGAGGTGAGCTACATGAACGGTTCCGCTTGATGTCAACTCAAGAAAATGACTTTATTAAGTAGCAGCTGTTGATGCAAACCGGTGAAGGATACCAATGGCAAAGACAAAAACGCGTTAGAAAAGAAACGTCGTCTGGCACATCACAAAGAATACTAATTACGTCAGATGATTCTCCGATTTTCGGATGACGAGTTCTGATAACCTGTAGAAGCAGAAGGCTTTAGTTCAGGAATATTCGGAGGAATCTAAAAGAATTTGTCATCTGAAAGTCAAAATCCAAATTTAATAAAACCAAAATTTGCGAACTCGTCTTGTGGCAAAATCCAGGAATTCAACTTGGGTCTAAACTCTTTCTATATATCTCTATTATTTGAAAAGAATGAATCAAAATCCCTCTCAAACAACATGATTTTGTTTAAAAGTATATAGGCTATAGCATCAATGCCACTCAGGACGCGTCATGTCAACATCTTTAGCAATGCCCGTTGCCATATGTTTTTGTTTTTCCTATTCCTTGGATTTTTTTGTGCTTTAAGCGAATGTTCGTGCCTTTTATGGGTCATTTGAAAACTAGGGTTATTTTTGTCTTGAGAATTCATGATTTCTTTGGCATTTTTTGGCCGTCAGATATTTTGGTTCCAGTTCGTTAGCAAATTGTATCCTTTAGACTTGTACATGTAAGATTGCATGACTGGAATAGAACTCATAGAATATGATCCATTCATGAGAGGAAAAAATATTAGGATGTGGTCTTCCTGGTGTGTCTGTTGCTTTGTATTCAGTCAAGAACAGGTACTTACATGCAGTGTTTTCTCTCTCTTCTAAGCTAAGCGACTTCATAAAAAGTGAATAATTCGTGTTTCGGACCAAAACCAAATGTCTGTATAATGCTTTTGGCAAAAGGTGGCAAGCAATATTTCATGTGGGAACGACTCTTTCAGAAGACATCAGACAATAGGTAAAACCCGGTTTACTAGTTCAATCCAAGAAGAGAATGCTGGCGAGCAGCGAAGAATTCCAAAATGAAACCCTATACCATTAATTAGGAATCACTTTCCCGGCCAAGGAGGCATCTTATTTTTACATGACTTTTCCTTTATTGTCAACAAACAAAACAGACCGTTTTATGCATGCAAGGAAGCAACAAGACCTCAGAATCTGATCAAATACCAAATGAGGAATTCGATCCAATTCTAGCCAAGATCAAGGGGACTCCATATTGGGGATGAGAAATTATTATAGGAATGGGGGCATGCTTGTAAGAAGGAGATAGCTGCACTGAGAAGTTCTGCAAAATCAAGGTCAGAGCTACTTTAACTTCAAGGAAAGAAAAGTTTTGGCCAATGCAAGTTCTAGGACCCCAACCAAAAGGGAAAAAACAGAGCTTGTTCTTGGTTGCTTTTGAGACTCCCTCGGAGAATCTCTCTGGATTGAACTCTTTGGCATCTTCCCCCCAAAACTCTGGATCATGGTGGATCAGGATGATAGGTATTGAAAGCAGAACTCCTGCAGGTATTTGTATATTTCCCAACTTGGTTGTCTGGTGAACTGTTCTCATCGTCCTAAATCCAGGCGGATATAACCTAAGCACCTCATTCAGGATCATACTTACCTGCATGTAAAACAATTTGTTGTCAGCCTGGTCTTGTCCAAAAAGACAATGAAAATGCAATGATTAAATTATCTAAACCTTGCCTACTGAACCCAATTCATCAAACTCAATAGCATTGATGTCATTTACGTTGTAACTTTGAATTAGAGGGTACGATCCATATATCTTGCTTCTGTCACTAGCAGAACAGAACGTGAATGATTACTGCCAAAATACTCCTATTTTTTCGAGTTTGGGGGGAGGGGATGGAAGAACAGCACAGCAACTAGATTCAGGCTAGGTTGTTACAATTTTCTTCATCTTTGGCTTTCGTTTTTTGTCTGTTCTTTTTTCTTTCTTTCTTTCTTTTTCTTTTTTTGTAGAGACCTATTTATTGATGTGAGTGCAGGAATATATGTCTTAAAATCTAGATAAATAGCATACTACAATACAACGAGAAATCCTTACAATCTTTAGTCGGCTCAACCCATCAAAATCAGGTCTTTTGTTGCCGAAAACTTGCAGAACTTCCTCTCTTGCTTTGTCTTGCCATTTTTTATACTTGCTCAACAAAATCAGAGTCCAAGCAAGCAAAACAGAAGTCGGCTCTTGACCTCCTAAGTTGAACCCTTTGCACTCTTTAATGACATCCTCCATGCTCATACCCTTTTGATGCCCAGATTTTTGAATTTCTTTCATGTTTGATTTTAGCAACAGTCCCAAGAGATCATCGCCAGCTACTCCTCCTTCCCCCAATGCCTTCTCTCTTTTCGTCACTATGTCTTTGAACAACCCTTTTAGTTTATGGTCGATTTCTTTCATGCTCTTGTGCAGTTTGGTTGGCAAGAGGCTGCATTTTCTTATACAAGTCAAATTCAAGATGAAAACTCATACTTTAGCTTCGCTTCCACTGTTTATGTGTGTCTTGCTAAATAAATACACTGAATTTTCCTCCATTCAATTGGGTTTACAAGTTGGAGAGCGGCAATCTAGATAACAATGCAATAGAAGACTTGCCTTACTATGATACCATATGAGATTTTGTACAACCACTACTAACTATTTTAAAAGCTTAAGCCTAAGCTTTTGCATTGAACTTTCTAATATAGTATTAGAGTAGGAGATCATGAGTCCAAATGTTTACAAGATCTATATGCCTCCTAATTATATACTTTCCACGTTTTATCAGGCTTAGACCAAAGTCCAGCCTATGCATGAGGAAGAGCTTTAAAATATTTAAATATTAAATCACATTTTAATCTAACAACTTAAACTTTTAGTTGATAGTGGTTTCACAAAATATCACACTGCACATTGTTTTGACAGGAAAAAATTGCAGTGAGCCCTACATACCATCTTGCAATCACAACCCAACCACTATCCATGATTTGCAAAATTATTAAAATTGTCTTCAGAGACGTTTCAAGTTCCTTGCAGGACAAGATGCCTAAAGATCGGCACACTGATTTGCAGAACCATAGAAATGGGGAAAGTTGCAACTGAAGTTTGTTACTCTATTTTCTTGTTAAATCCTTTTGCAAAAGATCTAGGGATAAATTTTTCACTAAATTAATCTCGACTTACCTCCACCCAGGCATTGAGACGAAATGAACAATTCTGGAAGCGAGGCCAATTTGTTCTTGTTGAAGGAGGATGATGCTCTTGGCTCGGTCATCGAAGCTACCCCCAAAAACAGCTCTGTAGAATATTTCACCCGTCAATTGCTGAAGGTGAGGCCACACATCCACTTCACCTGCCAAACTTTGCTTCTCCCATCTCCTAATCATCTCCTCACAGCTTGAACATGTTGCAGTCACCACATACTGTAATTGAACAATAAAAAACGTTAATGAATTGAATATTATTATATTTCCATGGACTAAGAATTTCAGGCTTGGTGAACATGAAATATGATGCGATCATTAATCATTTTAAGTTCCGTTAGACGATGCATCTGGTCATGAAACTTTTAGCACCAAGCAGTAATACCTTCAACTTTTCATAATGAAAAGCTGGATTGCTGATCTTTCTGTGTTTGGCCCATTTCTCACCCTCAACATTCACAAGCCCCGTTAGTAAGAGATCTGCGATGGCCTTGGGATGTGGCTTTTCGAACTCATTGATCCGTGAAAATATTTCCTTCAACATGTCTAAGTCCATGATGTTCAGCACAGGCTTTGGTCCTAACCACGTAAAGCAAAGCTTCCCTGCAATAACCATTTTCTAGAGACATCACTTATTAGCTAAAAATTACAGCTTCTCGTGAGCTGAAATTGCACATGATTTTTTACCGGGAAATGAAGTTTGTCCAATCACTAATATTACCATTGGCTAGAAAAGTTCAATTGCATCTCAACTTTGATGGCATGCGTACCGTATTTCTGGACGCAGTGATAATAGAAAGGGAGCAATCGAGGCGCAATGTCACTGGAGAAAGGAGTAATGGGTTGAGATTGAGCTTGCTTGTTCATTCTAACGATGTCCCTCAGGTCTTGAAACAAAAGCCTGTAAGGGGTTCCATTTAGACCTTGCTGTCTCAGACATCTTTCTACCTTCTTCGGCTGCAACCAAAACAGACACAGTAATCTCCATGCACAAGTGAAGAAGGTGATCAGCACAAGAGAGAGAACAATTGAATAGGCAAAGGACATTTCCATTTTCTACGTTGAACTTATGACACGCTTGTCTTCTTTCTGCGAGAGGAAATATATAGGAGTCTCGGGGAGCAGAAAGACAAAGGCATAGACCAAGGGGCCCAAAAAAAAGGAGAAAAGATATTATATTGCTTCTTGAGATGGTGTACAAATGAGCTAATCCAACACATTGTCAGTTTTGCGTGTTTGACTAAAATGAGGATTAACAGTTCAGCGGTTTTAACGGCAAATGTCTCTGGATCTAGAGTATGAAATTTTATTTCCAAGTCTTCGACCCTTCTCTCCGAATCATGTTATAATGTACTGTTCAATGCACCCCGAAAAGTGGAAGTCAACCATACACATTGTTTATTCAGGTTTACCATGCGCACGACAAGTTTCGACTTGGCGAATAATTGTCATGAGGAGATCAGATGATAATTGGTCAGAATCAAATTGGGGAATTTAAAAGATTTGATACCTAAAAGTCAGAGAATCAGTCTAATATAGGGGTGAGCATCGGTTTAGGGTCAACCCTGGACCGACCCTGGACCGACCAACCCTGTCGGTCCTAGTCCAGTTCTCGGGGAGACTGGATCGGTCATTGATCCTAGGATTCCTGGATCAGTATTGTGCAGGTTGGTCCTCAGTTCTGGGAATTCAGGGTCGGTTCAACCCGGACCAAAAGGGCATAAACAACTCCTTACAACTTCCTCATCTAGTACTCGTTCTCTTCTGTCTTATTTATCCTCTGAGTCTTCAATTTGCCAAAATCGAAAGAAACAACTTCTCTACTCGCTACTCGATACTCGCCTCGCTCGCTTTGGGTCACTCGTGCCACTCGCCGCTCGATACTCACTTGACTTGTTGCTCCCCACTCGACACTCGATGCTCACTTTGTTCGATGCTCACCCTACTCGTCCCTCTCCGCTTGCCTTTCTTTGTTGACCTCGCTCGTCATCGAACCCATTAGGTTGGTCCGATCCTCGGTTGCCTTTTCAAGGAGAACAAAAAATGAAATAAAAAATTATCAGTTGGTCCTGAGTTGACCTTGGAACCAGACCGAACCCATTGGGTCAGTTTGGTCCTTAATCGCTTTTTCAAGGAGTACAAAAAATGAAATAAAAAATTATCAGTTGGTCTTGGGTTGACCTTGGAACCGGACCGAACCCACTAGATCAATCCGGTCCTTGGTTCCAAACTCAATAGGATCGGTTCTTGGTCCCAAAAATTAAGGACCAGCACTGTGCGGGTTGGTCATAGGGTTAGGGGGTGAACCGGCCCAACCCAGACCATGCTCACCCCTAGTCTAATATAATAAGTATTCTTTAAGATGTGCGAGAGGAGGCATCTTTTTTTTTTTTTTTTTTTGAAGTGTCATTGCCTGCATCATTGGTATTTTTGACTGGTTTGCATCTTTGGATTGGGCCGGTCCATCCCCTAACTCTAGGACCAACCCGTACAGTGCTGGTCCTCAATTTTTGAGATCAAGGACCGACCCTATTGAGCTTAGGACCGAGGACCGGACCGACCCAATGGGTTCGGTCTAGTTCCAAGGTCAACCCGGGACCAATTGATAATTTTTTATTTCATTTTTTGTACTCCTTAAAAAAACGATTGAGGATCAGACTAACCCAATGAATTCAGTCCAGTTTCAAGGTCAACCTAGGACTAACCAATAATTTTTTCTTTCATTTTTTGTACTCCTTGAAAAGGTAACCGAGGACCATACCAACCCAATGGGTTCGAGATGAACGAGGTCAGCTAAGAAAGGCAAACAGTGAGGGTCAAGTGGGGTGAACGTCAAATAGGATAAGCATCGAATGTCAAGCGATGAGCAACAAGCCAAGCAAGCATCGAGCAGCAAGCGGCACAAGTAACCTAAAGCAAGCAAGGCAAGTGTTGAGTGGCAAGCGAAGAAATTGTTATTTCAATTTTGGCAAATTAAAAACTAAGATGACAAATAAGACAAAAGAGAATGAATACTAGAGAGGGATGTCATAAATAGTTGTTTATACCTTTTTGGACTTCGTAAAGACTCTTTACAAAAATATTTTCCTCATTTGTAAATTATGACTATTGACGCCATAAAAGACATTAAAAATCTAAATTACTAAAGAACAATGTAAAAATTACTTGAACTCCTCACTAAAGAGCTATTTAATATTGTTGATGCCGTTTATTTTAAGGTTTTCTCTTATTATATATATATATTCGGGGTTGGTCCGGATTGGACCAACCTAGAATTCTCAGGACCGAGAACCGACCCACACGTTGCTAGATCAGGAATTCTAGGACCAATGACCGACCTAGTCTCCTTGGGAACTGGATCAGGGCCAGCAGGATTGGGCTAGTCCAAGGATGCTCACCGCTAATCAACAGCTGCTACTTAGTAAAGCCATTTTCTTGATATGATATCAAGGTGGAGGCTTTTACTTAGCTCTATCACATAAACGAAGGCAAAAGTACACTATAAGTATCAAAACTTTACTCAGATGGACACTTAGGGCATGTATGATAACGTTCCTCTTTTATGCTTTTTTTTTTTCTTTTGTTTCCCATAATAGAAAAGAATAAAACTTCGTTTAATAACGTCAGTTAATTTTTCTATTCCTTGAAATAGAAAAATGGTCAGGAAATAGACTTAGAACATAAACAAAAAATAGAAAAAAATAACTTCTTGTTCTTAGGAACAATTTCTAGAAATAAGCTTTTATCTTTTTTTCATTTTTTTCTTTTCTTCTTCTTCCTCTTCCAATCAATTGGTGGAGACTCGTCGCTCACCTCTTGTCACCGATTGCTAGTAGCCACATGGCACTAGCACCCACCAATCATCGGCAGCCGAAATTTTATAGTACAAAAAAAGTCTCAATCGATATGACATGAAAACTAAGATCTCAATTGACCAATTGATGTGACGTTTAGGACTCCAGCATATTTAGCCTCACCATTGGATTTGAAGTTCGGGACACTTTCTTTTAACCTCACTCCAATCCAGTTATGCGGTAGCCATGGAAGGACCCAATTATTCTCTTATTAACTTTTTAACTAGTGGGTTACCTAGATAGACATCACCAATGTCTAAATTTGACTTAAGATAAATATTAATGACATCCGCATAAGGAAAATTAGCCAAGATTAACATGACCCATTATAGAAAGCCAAAAAAAGGTGAGAGCAACGATATCCTCTCCATCGAGGAAACCGGGCGACTCGATGCCGGGTTCCCTTGGAAAATCGTGCCCCTTGGCGTGTTTGCTAGCCCACCAAGTGAAATTTCTTAAGTTAGAAATAACAACAAATCAACCAAAATAAATTTACGATCACTATAAGAAGCGATACCAGTGCAAAATATTCTTTCACACTTGCATTCGTAAGTGGAAAATATCCACAACCTAGTGAAATGAGCACGGTTATTAAAATTAGAACTTGGATGTGTTGGTATCTGTACTTGGCTTACGAAGAAACTTTTTTATGCGTTAATAGTAAAAATTCAAAAATATATAGATAGATGACTTCCAAAATTCCACATCAAGTAACACCTATCTTTGTGCAATCGATGTTAAAAGAGATTGATAAACTTTTTGCTTATAACCTAGGTGTATGGCTTCAAGCATCCAGCAACCTGCAGCCCATGGAACGCTTGTAAACCGCAGGCGAATGTTCGCCTGTAAAAGTGACTCTACCTCAAAGTAGTTCGTATGTAATTAGCGGGATTTGAACGGATAAGTTTTAGTTTTCAAGCTAAAAATTTCCCAATGCCCTAACTACACTAATTGAGGGGGAGGAAAGACTAATTTGTATTATACTGTTTAGATGGAATACTTTCTGATATTGTGTATGCTAATAAAACATAAAACACTAATTGAGAGTCCACGGTAAATTTTATCTATGTATAACATATTTACTTTATTTTTCTATTAATTGCTAAATTTTATTTTAGAGCAATATTCAACCCTCATAAAAACCAAATGCTCTCTCTCAGCATTTTTTTTATTATTATTTTTTTTTTGCTCCTTCCCGTTGTTCAATTCTTGAAAAATGAAACAAGTGATCCGAATTGCGCCGTTACTCATGTGAATTAACGGAGCCATAAGGCTCACGATGTTCTTAGTTTTTCATTGCTAATATCAAACAGAAAACATTTGATGAGCATTATGACCAAAAAAATAAAAGAAAACATGTGACGAGCATTATGACCAAAAAAATAAAAGAAAACATGTGATGAGCGTGCCTTATCAAAATACTTTTGAGTAGACGTGAGCTCAACCCCAATTCACTAAGCGTATTGTGTCACGCCCCAAATCCCGGGAAAGCGCACATCCCTCGGCGGTCAATTAAAAATGCGACGTCCTAGGCCCTTTTCTTTTTATCTTTCAATTAAGCACATGCGGAAGTGAATTAAATAAACACCCGAACAACCAATAAACACAGGGATAGTAGAAAGATGCTAACGCTTTTTCATAAACTACTATTCATATACATGCCAAGTTAGCCCTACAAGTCTATATACAAAAGTCTGTCCCAAAAAGAAACTACCAAACAACCTATACTCCGGATCCCTCCAACTCTGGCGCTAGGTCCTCCACAACATCACTTGGGATGTCGATATCCATGGGGTGAGCTACCTCCCCATCCTCGATTTCGACGGTAGGCCCATCAAAACCCTGTAAGGACCCTCCCAAGCCCTGTTAGGCTCATTAATGAACCACACTTTGAAGCGATGAGAAACCAAGTGAAGGAGGCTCTCGTCAACCCAAATCGTGGTCACCACTACTTCACGGGTCCACGTGGTCCCGAGAATAGGGAAGAAAGTAGACTTAGAATCTACGTGCCACGGCATCCCAAAACGGACATGATGTATCTCCATGCTAAGGACCAGAAAAAGAGTTAACCACAATGGGGTGAGATAAATCTCAGTGAGTCAAAACCCTAAACCCCGATTATGACACAAATTCGCCTCGGAGACTATCCTAAACACGCACCATACAAAACTTACATCGCTTCAGTGCGTCCCTGCACATTAGTGCATCACATATGCATTATAAACATCACAAGCATAATTTAATAATCGAAACACATTATTTCAATCACAAACATCCAAATGGGTCCTGATTATAAGGTAAAACCATTATGACATGTCACATACCGTGCCATACAATTTTGCCTAATAATCAGACACAACTATTACAACCATTCAGGCGTGTTCCAGTTATTACGACCCATCGACCACGGCCAACTCAACAGTCGGTGGTCATCCAGCATAACCGGGCATTGTCCCGCTCCGTCGAGCATGGCAATGTCTAGCACTACACGACCAGACGACATTCCATAAAGGAGCATCGGCCGGACCTCCGCCGCGACCGACATCCATTGACGTGGGGCATTCGAACTTAATCAGGCATCGCCTCCCCGACTCTCATCGAGTGACGGGTTCCGATAGTGACCACACGTGCACACATACTGGGCCAAGAACACCGTACTTTACATCCAAATACCTTGTATTTAGATAATGAACTTGGCCCCTTTTCATCGTATTAAAAATCTTGGTAAAATAATCGTGCATGGTCACGTATTTATATCGAACCATTAAACATGGTACATTCCCATTTCAAAATTCCATGATTTTATATAGTACATAAAATTTTGGCATCAAAAACCGACTCCCAATATTTTTCTTTTTAAATAACATTAAATCAAATTTTGCAATAATAATCAATAATTACCACCAAGCACTCAATTGCACATATAAGTATAAATAAACCATCAAATTCACATAAAAGTTCAATCACAAGAACAAGCGTAAAATTTCACTAAACAGCTAATCAGTCACAAAGTACGCTAATTACAATTAATTAAATAAATTGTGATTAATTAAATAAATTCAACTTAATTAACCTAACCATGGTTAACTAATATAACTCGAGTTAACTAATCTTGTCACACCTCGAGCCCCAAGTGCATGAACATCCTTCGATGGTTGACTAAAAATGTGATGTCCCAGGACGCGTCACCAACCCATTATTATTATTTTTTTTTTATCTTTCGATTAATGCATGCGGAAGCGAATTAAATAAATACCCAGACAACCGGTAACATAGAAATAGTAAAACACGATCGCGATTTTCCCATAAAAACCACGACTTATTTATCCACTATTAACCCTAGGAAGTTTAATGGTACGAGCATTGCCACGGCCACTTCCTATCGACCCTCTCAAAATCCTCAGGGATTAGGGTCCATCTAACTTCACTAACGGCAGAACCAGCCAACAGGTGTCGTATCGCGCGCCCACCACATCTGCACTCAGCAGATCTCTACGGTACAATCCTAAAAAAGATTAACCCACGACGGGGTGAAATAAAAATCTCAGTGAGTCAAAACCCTAAACCCCGATTAGGACGCAAATTCGTCTCGAAGGCGGTCCTAAGCACACATCATACAACAATCACCTCGCCTCAGCACGTACCTGCATGTTAGCTCATCACATATGCTATCATCAATGTAGCAGGCGCAGTTTAATAACCGAAATACATCATTTCAATCACATGAGTCCCAATTATAAGATAAAACCATTATGACACATCTCATACCGTGCCACACAATTTTGTCTCATAATCAGGCGCAGCTATTACAACCATTCAGGCATGTTCTAGTTATTACGACCCATCGGCCGCGACCAACTCAAAAGTCGACAGTTATCCGACATAATCAGGCATCGTCCTGCTCCGTCGGACACAACAACGTCTAGAACCCCTCACCTAGACGGCATTCCATAAAGGAGCATCAATCCGGCCTCCATCACAACTTAGCTTCTAGACCCCCGCCAAGCATCCGATAAAAATCGGGCATCATCCCCAAACTCCTGTTTGGTGACAGATTCCACTTAGTGACCATGCAAGTATGTCATCAATCAACCAATTTCTTATCTTCCGTCAATTAGCCCAAAATACCAAAATTCCTTTTAAAACAATAAACTTTGCAATTCCTTTTTTTTTGTTCAAAGCTTTCCGAAATAAATTCGTACGGGCTCACGTATTTGAAATTAATTAGCCAAACTTTACATGCATCTAGTATAAAACCTCCTTGTTTTATTGAGCACATAAAATTTTGCGTCCAAACCCAACACCTCATTTATTTTCTATTTTCTTTTCCAAACACCCCTTTTTGAAAACAATCTTTAGTAACCCTTTTTTTTCCATTCAAAACTTTTAGAAATAAATTCGTAGGTGCTCACGTACTCAAAATTAATTCGTTAAACTTTACACGCACCTAGTTTAAAACCTCATTGTTTTATTAGGCAAATAAGTTTGTGTGTCCATCCCGACACCTAATTGCTTTTCTAATAAAATGCTCATAAAGCCATCATTTGCAATAACAACAAACAATCACCATAGAACAATCATTCACATATTATCATGCATAAGTCCTAAGTATGCCAAAAGTTCAACCCCATCACCAAATATACATTATCCAACAAGTATGATACTAATAATAACCACAAAACCACTACCGGCCCTAACTAGTAAAACCAAGTCCACTTGCACGACTCCAAGTTTAATTCCAGAAACATAATCAAACGAGCTTGAAAAATTCTCAAATTTGAATATATTATAAGAGACGCTTAAACGAACACTTTTTATTAAAACACCTTCACCCAGATATTTCTAAATTAAGAGCAATAAATCGCTCAAGTCGTTACCAAAACTGTGACCGTGTCCAGAAATTCTGCTTTCTAAAATCAGTTTAGTTTGAAATCGAAAACTTGTCCATTTGATTTGAAATTTGACTATGTTAAACCACAAGATGTGATGAGCTTTTGTGAACGAACTCTTTCAAAATTCGAACCCTAAAAGTTGATAAAAATCCATTGAATACCAAAAGGTCACAAGTTCCAACACCAACCCGAGATTCTATTTTGCAAATGATGAGGCTGAAATATTATTCTTTTAAATCCCTAAAATATTGAGTAAAATATGTCATAACTAAAAATGTTTAGAACATTTTTTAAGAAGGAAGCAATCTCAAAATCGCAGTACATTTCCATCCACGAAAATAGCAAACGGCGAGGGTCCAATAACTGATATGGAGAGAAATCCACTAAACCAAACTAAACCACCCTCATTAGTATTAATCTAACCAACTAGATTAACACTAATCCATCTTAAGGCTAATATAACCAAACTAGATTAACATTAATCCATCTTAAGGCTAATTAACATTAATCTAACCACATAAACGTAATTAACAACCTAATAAAGGATTAGGGAGTTAACTCACCAGATTAAGGCAGCGGCGGGTTCACGGCGACGGCAATGAGGACTCGAGACTACCGTGTCTCCAATGGAGCTCAAATGGCGGAGGGAAAGGCCAGGTGAAGCTCACTACCAAAGCCGGTTTGGTTCTATGGCTAAGCTAGTCGGGGGCTGTTGGCTAGACATGGGGCTGCAACTGGGCTAAGGCACGAAGCTAGTGGCCGGACAGCCCAGTTGGAGGCATGAGGCGGCAACTAAACTAAGCTATAACGAACTATTGGACTTGGATAGAAGGCTGTCGGGTGGTTATGCATGAAGTTGCGGCTATCTTGGTTGCTCCATGGAGTTCTCGACATGAGGGGTGGTGAAGATTGGAGCTGTTCTGGCGTGAATGATGCTGGACTAGTTGTTGAAAATGAAGACGTTGGGGTGGTGAGATGTGGTGAAGGTGGTGAGGTGCAAGCGGCTGAGGTGGTGTTGGCAGAAGTGGAAGGGAGGGTGGCCGTGCTTATGGTGGAATTGGTGGAGTTGGGCGTGAGGTTGATGCTGCTTGTGAGATGAAGGTACTGGCAGAAAGAAACTGGGAGGGAAGGGGGCTGTTGTCGTTGGATGGGTGGTGAAGAATTTGCGAGGGAAAGAAAAATGGAAGGAAGAAGCATGAGGGAGGATCACCTAAAGGGGAGATGCGCATGAAAGAATAGAGGGAGATGGGGAGAGAGAGGGAATTAAGAAGTCAAACAAACTACCAATAGAAAGCCTATGGTAAATATCTAACTCATGATCACAATGTCACCAAAGTCCACATGCTTCAAGTCCATGGCCCAACCAGTGGCCATTTTTCCCCTTAATTCTCACAAATAAACCAATTTTGAGGTAGAAAAAACCCATTTTTCAGCCTATACGAATTTCCCTTTTTCTTTTCCGTTTTGCCGAAATTGATTTTTCCACAAAATTTTGGACTCAAAGAAAATTCGTCAAAAGATGAGACAACGTCTTATAAACGAATTGTGACACGCTCGAACATCCGATTCTCGAAACCAAATCTAATTTCGTGATTAAAATCAACCGAACACGATTTCAGTACAACCTAACCTATCGGGTACCTTATAGGGATTTTAGTGCGTTTGACCCGTAATTGATAATTTTCAATTCATGTTTGTGCATCTCCAAATCGTAGACAACTCTCGGTTGTCGTAAAAATCACAAGGTTTCAATTACGTATACCGAATACAATTTCGATAGAAAATCGGGTTAATACCATTCGGCATGAATTTCGCAATCAGGCAGAATCACCAGCAATTCAATTATGTGGTTCCGTCGAATCGACCTATATTCAATCACTCATCGATTATAACGGTGTCATATTGACCATTAGTGATTATTACTGTTGAACAATCGATTTCTAATCAAATTCTCGAGTTTGCCGCATTTATATCCCTTAACGGCTTCACCTAATAAATTAGTTAACTCGTGAGTGACCAACTTAGAGAAAAAGGACCATAGGCGCGTCGACGAAATGCCCATTCCATATTATCGAAACGGGGTCGAATTTTCAGAATGTCACAAATCTAACCTAGGATAAGCTAACCTAAGTAAATTAACCACCTAACCAAACTAACCTAACTAATTAACCAACCTAACTAGACTTAACTAGTTACACTAACTAGGATTAACCACTAATCCTAATTAACACTAATCTAATTTCCTAAGCGCAATTAACTACCTAATCAAGGATTAGGGAGTTAACTAACCAAATTAGGACAGCGACGGGTTCACGGTGACGGCAGCATGATGGCAGTGAAAACTCAAGAAAACCGGGTCTCCAACGGAGCTCAACTGGCGAGGAAAAGCAGCCCTACAAGCCTGCAGCCAAGGCTAGTCAGTTATGTGGCCTGAGGTGGATGGAGGTGGCTAGATGCGGTTGAACTAAATTGGATCTGGGCGGGCTGGTGGCAGTAGGCCGTGAAGACGCAAGCGGCTAGACAAGCAGAGGTTGGAGTTGGGATGGTGGATTAGGGATGGTGGCAGTGTGCAGCTAAGGCAATGAGCTGCTCAGTTGGATGCGGGGCTGGCAAGTTGGACTAGCGGCAAGGGCAGGAGCTATAGGCAACCGAACGCGGGCTGAGCTAGAACGGAGCTAGTGGGCGAACGGTGATGAGGTGCGGATGTGAGGTGTTCTGGTGGTGGATGGGAGCTAGACCGGCAATGTGGGTGGTCAATCGGTGGGTGGTGGATGGTGGAGGGTTGGCAAAGGGAAGTGGCTGGTGGTATGGGTGGTGATGGAGGAAGTTATGGCAGCTAAACATTGGCGTGGCTAGGGGAGGGAGTTGGCTCAGCAGGGAATGAAAATGAAGAAGGAGAATGAACATAAGGGAAAGATGATGGGAAGAAGAAGCAGTAGGGGAGGGGCTCGACTGTTCTGCAGGGTGCACGCATGGAGAGATAGAGGGAATTGAAGAGAGAGGAAGACAACCAAGAAGTCAAGACAAGGACCAATAGAAACCTAAGAAAATATCTAAAAACTCAAGTGATATGCCCCAAAGTCTTCAGCCCTTGAAGTCAATTAGCTCTCCAATGAGAATTTAGCTATCATTTTACCCAAAATAAACCATTCTGGCAGCCAATTAAGTCCTTTAATCTGCCCATATAAGTGAAATTGAATCGTGGCAGCCAATTAAGTCCTTTAATCTGCCCAATTAAGTCCTTTTCCGATTTGTCCAAAATTGATTTTTCTGCAAAATTCTAGACTCAATGAAAATTTTCCGAAAGATGAGACGACGTTTTAAAAATGAATCGTGGCACGATCGAACGTTTGATTTGCGAAATCAAACTCAATTTCAAAGTTAAAAACTGACTTGGAATCGAACCGGCCAATTCAAAGATCGATCTAAAAATCAAGTTCTGTTATACAATGTACACTTGACATATATACAAATATAGATAAATTTTTTCTACAATTTACAAATCTCATAGATATTTTGAGCTCTATTAGTATGATATGAGACAAGAAATTATATGGTTTGATTTATCAAATTCCCATTAGAGCATGAATAAAATCATCATCTACTTCTAATGAGATCACACCGTGTAATGTAGTCATGGAATCTCGATGTTTTGCAGAAGATGGTAGCTTATAATTTTTCAAAGTACTCTCAAGTAAATGTGTGTTTAACCTTTTGATGTGAATTAAATACTTGTTTTCATCATTGTTGATCCTAATTTAAATTTGATGATTAGAATGCTCACTCAAATATGTTATTGATTATTTGGAATTATATCCGTTATCCTTGAGTATTCTTTTGCAGGATTTCAAGACCACCTCAGCCCTGAAGAACAAGGTCGGGTACCTGATCAGGTAATGGATCCATGCTCAGCCGTTTAGATACCCGGCTAAGTATTGCCTGGACACCCGATTCCTACGGTTTAAAATTAAATTTGTCAATCCAGTTCAGTGACTTCCGGAGCCTTTTTCAGATGGAAACCCCGAAGTCTTAATAGTCGAATTTCTGGCCTTTGGAAATGTATCTAATAGAGGTGTGCAATCGGATCGGGTATACTTGGTTCCTAGACTAGCCCACCTGAAAAACAAGGCCGAGAACCAATTCCCGTTGAAATTGGTCCAGGAACCGGTTCCCAAAATTCGGAATTGGTTTAAACCAGTCCGAGAATAGGTTCCAAGTGATTACCCACCCGAAAACCGGTTCCTCGACCGGTTTTGGAACCGGTTCCTCGACCGGTTTTGGAACCGGTTCCCGAACGGGTTTTGTAAATAGAGGTTTAAAACCATTTTTTTCTCCCGATTTCTATTCTTACTCCCGGCAATCACACGACGTTTTTCCTCTTGGCTCTCTCAAACACGCACGATACTCCTCCCTTGTCATTCCTTTTCCTCACTTGCTTCCCTCCCTCACTGGCTCCTTCTCGCACTATCTGATGGACGGACAATGTTCGTCACCGCCAAATTCTTATATATCACATGAATTGGCTCGCCTAATTTCTCTTTTGTAGGAGGAGTTATGCTTGCATAAATGAGTAGCTTCATGTAGTAGTTGTGGGAATAAGACTAATATTAGACCCATGTTTGTTACTAATTCTTTACCTTATGATTTTATTTATTATAATTAGCTTTGTGAATCATTAATTTTTCGTTTAATCAAAAAGTTCAAGTATTTATTTATTACAAGTGTTTAATGTTTCAATACAAATTATGAGGATTATGTTATTTTCTCACGTATTAATATAAAATTCGAAGTCATATAGGATATTGTAAGATTGCAAAACAGGTTCTAGTGAAAACAGGGTTGACCCTGGAACCGGATTGGAAAAACAGGGTGGGTCAGGTACAGGGTCCAATACAAACAGGGTCGGGTATAGGGTCCAGAAAAGGAGAACTGGTTATAACAGGGTCAGGTACAAGGTCCGGGTTTAGACCCTACCCACTCTAGACCCGATCACCTCTAGTATCTAATGACTAGGTGGGACCGAACCACTATAAATCGGCTAAGTGTTTTTCTATCCCTATTCTTTTAATTATATACAACTCATGTATTTGATAATTTGGGTAACTCAATTTTGTGCATAAACATTTCACCAAAAATGCGTTCCCCACGACACATCCTTCCATTGCTTACCAACCTCTCAATTACGACGAAGACGACAAAAGCTATGCAGGCCATGCAGTTCTCCAACTGAATTTCAAGATTCGAATAACAATTTATCAAAAATCTTCGCTCCTTCTTCTTCCATACATTTGATATGAGAAGATTGGAGGAAAGCGGACTATTGGAAGGCAGTAGAGAATTATAACCATTTTGATGAGTTGCTGGTCTAGTAGCTATGGCTGTTAGCTTTTAGCTTGACCTTTAGGTTTTGGTGTTTGGAGTCAACTCTCATTTCAAAAAGTAGAATAACATTCGGCTCCATTCGTTTTTTTAGAAAAATATTTTTCAAATTTTCTAACGTTCATTTCACGAAAAATGAATTACTTTGAGAAAACATTTTCCATGAAGGGAAAAAACTTTCTAAAATGGGGGAAAATATTTTCCACTTTTGAAAAGTGGAAAACATTTGCCCCATTTGCTCTATCTTATCTCACACCTCTACAAACTCAAACTTCTTTATTTTTTTTATTTTTTTATTTTTAAAATTCGAATTATTTTTTTCTTATTTTTTTTCTTTTCTTTTTTTCTTTTTTTTTTCTTCTTCTTCTCTCTCAACCCATCGCCAACCACGGCCCACAATAGGCAACCGGCCACGGGCGAGCTCGAGGCTCACCCACCTTTGGCAAGCTTGGGCTCATTGCTTGCCAAATTGGCAAGTGCAAGCATCAAGCTCAAGGCTCGCCAATTTGGCGAGGCTCAAGGCCATCAAGCTCAAAGCTTGCCGATCTAGTGAGGCCCGAGGCTAGCGAGCCTCGATACAGCAATCATCACCAATTCATGCAATAATCCTCAAGCATTCAAATTAGTTTTTCCGATGGCAAAGACAATCTCAAGAAGCAATAGCAGATGGTGAGTTTCTATCTTCGATCCTCCCTCTTTTTTTCCCCTTGGAAGTTGAAAATTTGGTGCTTGTTTTTAGGTCGATCTTCAAGTTTTTGGGGTTTCGTTTCTGATCACTGATGATTACCTTTGTGAGGCTCGCGCTCACCGCCCTCAGCCCTCGCCAAATCGGCGAGCTCCAAGCTCTTCAACTTTCAAGCCTCACCAAATCGGCAAGCCTCAAGCTCGATGCTCACACACACCGATTGGCAAGCGGCAAGCCTAAGTTCGCAAGAGGTGGGCAAGCCTCAAGCTCGAGGCTTGCTTGTGTGGCCAGTCGTCATGGCCAGTGAAACCGACTAAGAAAGAAGAAGAAGAGGAAAACAAAGAAAAAAATAATTTAATAATCAATTTTAAAAATATATAAAATATAATGAAAAATCGATTTTTAAAAATAAAATAATAATAAAATTATTGAAAAAGAGTGTATGGAGAAGAAGATTTTCCTTACCAAACAGTGAAAAATATTCTATACTTCTTTGATTTCACCCAAATATCATAAAATAAATATTTTCTAAAAACACAACATTTTCCGTGAAACGAACGACCCTCAAATCTTTAAAAAGTTCAAATAACATTTCTTAGTAAGGTCTACAACCCTCACGGTATCTTGTGGTTTAAAGGAATAATTCATTGCAAAACCTAGCAACAAAGAATCAAAAGCCGATAGGCAGAGACAGATGGTAGTGAACTGGGCAGCATGAAATTCGTACAATTGCACTCGACAAAATCTTAGATAAGACCAAAAGAAGAGAAACAATATGGCAAAAAGGAATGAGAAGAGGAATAGGAACAGATGGTAGTGAACTGGGTATCCAAACCTATTGTATAGATATAGATTTAGTTTTAAACTTTTCGATTTTATCAATTTAGTCCTCAATCTTTACACGAAATTCCAATGTAAACCTTCGAATCAATTTCCACTAGAAACCGCTTATGTAGTGATCCAATCATCGCCAGTCATTCTACGTGCAGCATTGCCACGTTAGTGATTTTCGGCGAAATTTGGTTGGAGGACTATATTAAATTTTCGCATAAAAATGTTTAGGATTAAATTAACACTGGAAAGTTTATGACAAATTTGATGTCTGCATAATAGGTTTAGAATTAATTGGCAATTTCCCCATAAATAATTAAAAATTCTCATTGCTGACTAAAATTAGTGTGCTTTTATGTTCTTACTCCTGTATAACAAATAGATTGGGATCCTTTGACTACATCTTATTTTCTATATATTCAAGAAATGGATAAATTGTACAACAAATGACTACTCCATAAATGGGGATACATGCCACATACACATCCCTAAGTCTTTTACCAACAAAATAGCGTTCAATATATCGCTTTAAATATTTTTTGTCGAAGTGTATGTTGCTGGACCCAGTCTTAATGTTACAAATTTTGATGGGTCTAAGTATTTCCAAATCTTCAACTATTTTCATATCACTGAAGCCGAGTTGGATTGGATTGAGTAAGGGTTGGATATAGTTTGATAGGGTATGAGTCGCTAAAAATAAGAAAAATTACCAAAAAAAGTTCTAAATTTTGTAATTATGTCAATTCAGTTATAAACTTTTTTTTACCAATTCAATCCTAAATCTTTTGTAATTGTGCCAATTCAGTTCATCCGACCAATTTTGGTTAGCCGACGTTAACGTGGATGCTGGCTGTCCAACAAACGTTGACGTAGACAATTTTTAATGACATTTTTTTCAATTTTTTTATTAATTTTTTTTATTTTTTTTTCTCTTTCTTTTTCTTTTTTTTTTCTTTTTCTCTTCTTTTCTTTTGTTCCCCCCCCACAATCTCACTAGCCACTTGGTGAGGGCTACAAAGGCCTTGCCTAGCCTTTGGGAGGTGAGGCTTGGGAGCCGTGGGCAAGGTTGCCTTCGCCTACGGCTGACAAGGCCATGGCAAGGGCCATGACCCTCGTCAACAACCAGTGAGGGCTTCATGGCTCTCACCCAGTGGCCAATGAGCTTCACTAGAGCCTCGCCAACCACGATGTGCAAAAAAGCAAAAGAAGGAAGAAGAGGAGAAAAAAAAAAGGAAAAAAAGAAATGGAAAAGGAAAAATGAAAAAATCAATAAAAAATGTGAAAAATAAAATAAAATATTATTAAAAATTATCTACGTGAGTCTTTGGCCAGCCAAAATTGGCCAAATGGACCAAATTGGCACAATTACAAAAGATTTAAAACTAAATTGGCTAAAAAAAATGGTTTATGCAATAAGTTTTGAAAATTTTCCCTTAAAAGTTTATCCAATTATTGGACCTATTTTCGACTCACCCAGACTCAACCTGACCTAACCTGACCCACTCATTTGACAAGTATAACTTCACATTATATTTAGATAAAGCAGTTCAACTTTCAACCGTTTATATCTTTTCATAAGACTAATAAATTCAAACACGATTGTATCACATAATTTTTATGAAAGTAAATACAACATTGCTTTTATTTACTATTGGGTAGTTCAAAGTACTTCACATTATGTTTGTTGAGAAATGCAATGCTTTTAAGACCAAGCTACTTAGTGCCGGTCAAAGCTGGGATCTCCTTCGAGTCAACATAGCGTGATGAAGACGGGGGTGTTCAGCATGAAATGTTTGAAAGGGAACACTTCTTTTTTCCAGCTTCAGGATAAAATTCTCCAAAACACATTTTACACGTCCTAGGAGGAATCTCAAGTCTCAAGACCCACCTAACTCACACTACAGGACAGCGATTTCAGTATAAATAGAGGACGTCCACACAAGACCTGTCATGCATGTAACAGAACACCTCTCGTTATACTACAACACGAATTTTACCTGGCGAGAGAGGGGAAAAAGAGAGAGAGAGATGAAGAAGCTGCTGAGTTCATCAGCAGCAGCATTCACCTTGGTTTTGCTTCTGTTGCTGGGAATGTGGTTACAGCCGAACGAAGCAGGAAGGATGCTCATCAAAGACAAAGATGGAGGAGGAGGAGGAGGAGGAGGAGGACTGGCAGGGGCTACTTACCGGCGGAGCAGTCTTTAGCTTTCCAGATCCGAGCAAAGGGTCCGGTTCCCAATCCCGGAAATCCGTGCCGCTACACTCGAAGCACTTGTAAGCCCCCCAAATGAAAGAACGGAAGAGTTGGAGTGCAGCAGGAGGTCGTTCTTAGGAAGAGGGTGGGGTTGTTTGTGTGTTAACTGGTTCCTTGTGTTTCTAAGATTTGAGTGCGAGATGAGTCTAATTGTAGCAACGATACAATCTGAAAGAACAGGATATAATTGTAGCAATGATTGGGTGGGACTACCCCGTACTTTATTCAAAGCTGTTTTTTCCTTGATACAAAAAGTTTTTTTATCCACCTCCAATCTGCATCAGCCATGATTTTGAGTAATTAAATTAGATTATCTGCTATTAATTTTTTGCCAACTGATTCATAAAGATTTGATTTAGTTTATGTTATCTGAACTTAATGAAATCCTCCACTCGACATCAAATCAAGAAAATTAATTTATTAAGTACAATCTTTTGATCAAAACACTAAAGAATAACAATGATAAAGACAAGAACACTTCAAAAAGAAACCTCCACTCTACATCGGAAAGAATACTAATTATCTCAGACTGATTCTTTCAGATGACAAATTCTTTTAGATTCCTCCGAATAATTCTGAACTAAAGGCTTCTGCATCTACAGTCCATTCAACTCACCGATTTGCTTTCACAAAAATGGAAAATTGCTTTGAGCTCCTTCAGGTTGCTTCCAATGACTTTCAGAGCTTGTAAGCTTCCACAATTTCCGTGCTAAAATTCCGTTCTAATTAGGGAAAATGATAATAGTGAAAAAAAAATCATACTTAAAAGGCCATTAATTGTTGTTTATATAATTGGATTTTTATATATAAAAATAAAAGTCTTTCTAGAGCACTTATTAAGCACACATTTGAGAAAAATGTAAAATTTTGAACTATAAAGCTCTTGATGGTTCTATTAATAGTATAAGGCTTGCTTAGCAACAAAAGGTTTTTCAAAGGAGTGTGGCATTGGCAAATGAAGAAACCTTTGCTCCAACTTCACAACTGGTAGTTGTCCTTTCTATATTGACCAAATGCCAAATAAAACCACCAACTTATATGTCAGGACAAAAATAGTCTGAGTTTTCAAACGGAAAAAAGAAAGCATGAACTAAAAATATCCATCGGATAAAAAAAATTACTTTATACTCTCGACAAAAATAACCCAATTTCCAAAGGACGGGTAAAAGGCATGAAATTTAGCTCAAACCTCAAAAATATCCACCTTTGGCTTTTCCGTCGAAAGACAATACTTATTTGGCACTCATTTGACTAATGTTCATATGTGTATAATAGATGCATCAACTAAGTCAAAATAACATAGTTTAGCTTCAACCATAATGGATCATTTGCTTGATTCGCTTGGATACTAATCGTTTAACCCTAATTTAAAAACTTTAAACACTGACCAACCTTCACGATTTGCTCAAACTCCACAAAATAATAAAAAAATCCAAATTTAATAAAACCCAAATTTGTGAACTCATCTTGTGGCAAAATCCAGGAATTCAACTTGGGTCTAAACTCTTTCTGTATATCTCTATTATTTGAAAAGAATGAATCAAAATCCCTCTCAAACAATATGATTTTGTTTAAAAGTATATAGGCTATAGCATCAATGCCGCTCAGGACGTGTCACGTCAATATCGTTTGCAATGCCCGTTGCCATATGTTTTTGTTTTCCTATTCGTTGGATTTTTTTGTGCTTTAAGCGAATGTTCGTGCCTTTTATGGGTCATTTGAAAACTAGGGTTATTTTTGTCTTGAGAATTCATGCTTTCTTTGGCATTTTTTGGCCGTCAGATATTTGGGTTACAGTTCGTTAGCAAATTGTATCCTTTAGACTTGTACATGTAAGATTGCATGACTGGAATAGAACTTATAGAATACGATCCATTCATGAGAGGAAAAATATTGGGATGTGGTCTTCCTGGTGTGTCTGTTGCTTTGTATTCAGTCAAGAACAGGTACTTACATGCAGTGTTTTCTCTCTCTTCTAAGCTAAGCGACTTCATAAAAAGTGAATAATTCGTGTGTCGGACCAAAATCAAATATCTGTATAATGTTTTTGGCAAAAGGTGGCAAGCAATATTTTATGTGGGAACACGACTCTGACATCAAAGAATACATAAAACCCGGTTTAGTAGTTCAATCCAAGAAGAGAATGCTGGCGAGCAGCGAAGAATTCCAAAATGAAACCCTATACCATTAATTAGGAATCACTTTCCCGGCCAAGGAGGCATCTTATTTTTACGACTTTTGTCAACAAACAAAACAGACCGTTTTATGCATGCAAGGAAGCAACAAGACCTCAGAATCTGATCAAATACCAAATGAGGAATTCGATCCTATTCTAGCCAAGATCAAGGGGACTCCATATTGGGGATGAGAAGTGATTATAGGAATGGGGGCATGCTTGTAAGAAGGAGATAGCTGCACTGAGAAGTTCTGCAAAATCAAGGTCAGAGCAACTTTGACTTCAAGGAAAGAAAAGTTTTGGCCAATGCAAGTTCTAGGACCCCAACCGAAAGGGAAAAAACAGAGCTTGTTCTTGGTTGCTTCTGAGACTCCCTCGGAGAATCTCTCCGGATTGAATTCTTTGGCATCTTCCCCCCAAAACTCTGGATCATGATGGATCAGGATGATAGGTATTGAAAGCAGAACACCTGCAGGTATTTGTATATTTCCCAACTTGGTTGTCTGGTGAACCGTTCTCATCGTCTTAAATGCAGGCGGATATAACCTAAGCACCTCATTCAGGATCATACTTACCTGCATGTAAATCAATTTGTTGTCAGCCTGGTCTTGTCCAAAAAGACAATGAGAATGCAATGATTAAATTATCTAAACCTTGCCTACTGAACCCAATTCATCAAACTCAATAGCATTGATGTCGTTTATGTTGTAACTTTGAATGAGAGGGTACGATCCATATGTCTTGCTTCTGTCACTAGCAGAACAGAACGTGAATGATTACTGCCGAAATACTCCTATTTTTCTAGTTTGGGGGAAGGGGAGGGAAGAACAGCACAGCAACTAGATTTCTGGTTAGGTTGTTACAATTTTCTTCATTTTTGGCTTTTTTTTTTTTTTTTTTTTTTTTCATTTTTTGTTTGTTCTTTTCTTTGGTTCTTTTTTCTTTCTTTTTTTTTTTTTTTTTGTAGAGACCTATTTATTGATGTGAGTGCAGGAATATGTCTTAAAATCTAGATAAATAGCATACTACAATACAACGAGAAATCCTTACAATCTTTAGTCGGCTCAACCCATCAAAATCAGGTCTTTTGTTGCCAAAAACTTGCAGAACTTCCTCTCTTGCTTTGTCCTGCCATTTTTGGTACTTGCTCAACAAAATCAGAGTCCAAGCAAGCAAAACAGAAGTCGGCTCTTGACCTGCTAAGTTGAACCCTTTGCACTCTTTAATGACATCCTCCATGCTCATACCCTTTTGATGCCCAGATTTTTGAATTTCTTTCATGTTTGATTTTAGCAACAGTCCCAAGAGATCATCGCCAACTACTCCTCCTTCCTTCAATGCCTTCTCTCTTTTCGTCACTATGTCTTTGAACAACCCTTTTAGTTTATGGTCGATTTCTTTCATGCTCTTGTACAGTTTGGTTTGCAAGAGGCTGCAATTTCTTATACAAGTCAAATTTAAGATGAAAACTCATACTTTAGCTTCGTTTTCACAGTTTATGTGTGTCTTGCTAAATAAATACACTCAATTTTCATTCATTCAATTGGGTTTACAAGTTGGAGAGCAGCAATCTAGATAAAAATGCAATAGAAGACTTGCTTTACTACAATACCATATGAGATTTTGTACAACCACTACTAACTGTTTAAAAAGCTTAAGCCTAAGCTTTTGCATTGAACTTTCTAACATAGTATTAGAGTAGAAGATCCTGAGTCCAAATCTTTACAAGATCTATATGCCTCCCTAATTATCCATGTTTTAGGCTTAGACCAAAGTCCAGCCTATGCGTGAGGAGGAGCGTTAAAATATTTAAATATTAAATCACATTTTCATCTAACAACTTAAACTTTTAGAGTTAATGGTGGTTCCACAAAATATCACATGCACATTGTTTTGACAGGAAAAAATTGTGGTGAGCCCTACATACTATCTTGCAATCACAATCCAACCACTATCCATGATTTGCAAAATTATTAAAATTGTCTTCAGAGACGTTTCAAGTTCCTAGCAGGACAAGATGCCTAAAGATCGGCACACTGATTTGCAGAATCATAGAAATGGGGAAAGTTGCAACTGAAGTGTGTTACTCTATTTTCTTGTTAAATCCTTTTGCAAAAGATCTCGGGATAAATTGTCACTAAATTAATCTCGACTTACCTCCACCCAGGCATTGAGACAAAATGAACAATTTTGGAAGCGAGGCCAATTTGTTCTTGTTGAAGGAGGATAATACTCTTGGCTCGGTCGTCGTAGGTACCCCCGAAAACAGCTCTGTAGAATATATCACCCGTCAATTGCTGAAGGTGAGGCCACACATCCACTTCACCTGCCAAATTTTGCTTCTCCCATCTCCTAATCATCTCCTCACAGCTTGAACATGTTGCAGTCACCACATACTGTAATTGAACAATAAAAAACGTTAATGAATTGAATATTATTATATTTCCATGGACTAAGAATTTCAGGCTTGGAGAACATGAAATATGATGCGATCATTAATCATTTTAAGTTCCGTTAGATGATGCATCCGGCATGAAACTTTTAGCACTAAGTAGTAATACCTTCAACTTTTCATAATGAAAAGCTGGGTTGCTGATCTTTCTGTGTTTGGCCCATTTCTCACCCTCAACATTCACAAGCCCCGATAGTAAGAGATCTCCGATGGCCTTGGGATGCGGCTTTTTGAACTCATTGATCCGTGAAAATATTTCCTTCAACATGTCTGAGTCCATGATGTTCAGCACAGGCTTTGGCCCTAACCACGTAAAGCAAAGCTTCCCTGCAATAACCATTTTCTAGAGACATCAATTATTAGCTAAAAATTACAGCTTCTCGTGAGCTGAAATTGTACATGATTTTTTACCGGGAAATGAAGTTTGTCCAATCACTAATATTACCATTGGCTAGAAAAGTTCAATTACATCTCAACTTTGATGGCATGCTTACCGTATTTCTGGACGCAGTGATAATAGAAAGGGAGCAATCGAGGCGCGATGTCACTGGAGAAAGGAGTGATGGGTTGAGATTGAGCTTGCTTGTTCATTCTCACGATGTCTCTCAAGTCTTGAAACAAAAGCCTGTAAGAGGTTCCATTTAGACCTTGCTGTCTCAGACATCTTTCTACCTTCTTCGGCTGCAACCAAAACAGACACAGTAATCTCCATGCACAAGTGAAGAAGGTGATCAGCACAAGAGAGAGAACAATTGAATTGGGAAGGCCCATTTCCATTTTCTACGTTGAACTTATGACACGCTTGTCTTCTTTCTGTGAGAGGAAATATATAGGAGTCTTGGGAGCAGAAAAACAAAGGCATAGACCAAGGGGCAAACAAAAAAGAAAACCAAAAAGAGAGAGAGAAAAGACATTATATTGTTACTTGAGATGGTGTACAAATGAGCTAATCCAAGATACAGTTAGTCTTGGGGGTAAGTACATTATCACGCCAAAACTTGTGTATGGTGCTCACTTTGGTGCCAAAAGTTTCCATCGGATCATTTAAGTGCCAAATCAAAAAAAAACGATTACTTTGGTGCCACCAGTGAGAAATTTCGGCCAAATTAATTACGTGACTTTTATATTTAAAAAAAAAAAGTTGTGGTGCTTTAAAACGATGTCGTTTTCTATCCTCCTCAAGAAACAACGTCATTTTGCCATTATACATGGACATCCTCACAAAAACAACACCGTATAGCTCATATGGGAATTGAAATTAGGGTTTCCACCGCTTGGCCACCATCGTTCGCTCGCCATCGCTTGGCCACCATCGCTTGGCCACCATTATAGTTACTCAACCAAGTGAACGAGGAGAGACTGAGATTATTGCTCAAGCAAAAAGTGGCAGGAAGAATAGGAGGAGAGGGTGGAGGAGGAGGAGGAAGAAGAGGAGGTCGAAGGTGCTGCTGGGGTCAAGGAAGAAGGTGCTCTCTGGTGCGCTCAATTTGGGGAATTAGGGTTTCTAAGTTGGGGGAAAGACATCAAACGGCGGTGTCATTGCTAGTGTTGGTCTTCGAGGAAGAAGAAGACAACATGCCTTTTCTCTCTCTCAATTTGGGGATTTAGGGTTTCTAAGTTGGGGGAAAGACATCAAACGGCGTTGTTTTGTTATTTGGATGCTGACTATACCTTCCGACGAGCCACGACGGACTTCAAAAATTAATTAAAAAAAAGTGTCATGTTGGATTTCCAGTCAATTTCATCGGCGTTGGTACTGAAATGATCGTTTTTCAAATTTGTTGACACTTAAGTGATCCAAAATAAACTTTTGGAACCAAAGTGAGCGCCGTACACAAGTTTTGACACTAATAATATACTTATCCCATCAGTCTTGCGTGTTTGACTAAAATGAGGATTAAAAGTTCAGCGTTTTAAACGTCAAATGTCTATGGATCTAGAGTATGAAATTTTTATTTCCAGACTTCGACCTTCCTTTTCGAATCATCTTATAATGTACTGTTCAATGTAGGTCAACAATATACATTGTTTATTCAAATTTACCTGGCTCGCAGCAAGTTTCCATGTAGCGAATAATAGCCATGGTGAGATCAGATGATAGGTCAGAATCAAATCAGGGAATCTAAAAGATTTGACAGCTGAACATAAGAGAATCAGTCTAATATGATAAGTATTCTTTAAGACGTGCGAGAGGAGGCTTCTTTTTTGAAGTATTCTTGCCCTATGAAGCACGACATGTTGCCGGAGCTTCCGTGTCGTGTCCGACACATGTTGACGTGTCCGACACGCTCGGATACATTTGGACACGCGATCAACACGTATCGGATTTTCCGACACGTGATCAACTTTTCTCGACATGTTTCGACACGCGTGTCCAAGAGTAAGGATTGTTGAAAAGACGATGAAGGGTGGAGGCAAGGCCGAGGGAGCGGAGGCGAGGCCACGACGGCGAGGGAGGGCCAAAGGAAGAGCATAGACACTTAGGTGTTTTTTTTTCCTCCGATTTTGACACTTAAATATATCATTTGGAAGTTTTGACACTTAAATATCCACCCGTGCCAAGTTTTGATATTTAGAGTGTCCAGCACTTCAAAAATTAAATCAATTTTGTGTGAATGAGATGGCCAAAGTAATAGCAGATTATGTCCCCTTAGTGCGTCGAACATGATGCCGTAGTGAACATTATTAGAATCATGCAACGCGGTCTTTAACTCGTTGGTCCGACATGACTTGTTAATCTCGTTCGATATAACATTTAGGACTCCACTGATTCTAATTAAACATTTAAATCTTAATTGACCAACCGATGCGACATTTAGGGCCCTAGCGTATTTAGCCTCACCGTTGGATTTGAAGTTCGGGACACTTTCTTTTAACCTCACTCCAATCCAATCATGTGGTAGCCATGGAAGGACCAATTTTTCTCTTATTAACTTTTTGAAATAGTGGGTTACCTAGATAGACATCACCGATATCTAAATTTGACTTATGATAAATGTTGGTGACATCCACTAAAGGAAAATTAGCCAAGATTAACACAACCCATTATAGAAAGCCAAAAAAAAAGTGAGAACGATACTCTCTCCATAGAGGAAACCGGGTGACTCGATGCCGGGTACCCTCGGAAAATCGTGCCCCTTGGCGTGTTTGCTAGCCCGCCAAGTGAGATTTCTTAAATTAGAAATAACAACAAATCAGCCAAAATAAATTTAGGGTCACTATAAGGAGCGGCACCGGTGCAAAATGTTCTTTCACACTTGCATTCGTAAATGAAAAATTTCGACAACCTAGTGAAATGAGCACGGTTATTAAAATTAGAAGTTGAATGTGTTGGTATCTTTACTTGGCTTATGGAGAAACTTTTTTATGCGTTAAAAGTAAAAATTCAAAATTATATAGATAGATGACTTCCAAATTTCTACATCAAGTAAGACCTATCTTTGTGCAATCAAAGTTAAAAGAGATTGACAAACTTTTTCCTTATAACCTAGGTGTATGGCTTCAAGCATCCAGCAACCTTCAGCCCATTGAACGCTTGTAAACAGCAGGCGAATGTTGGCCTATAAAATTGACTCTGACCCAAAGTAGTCCATAGGTAATTAGTGGGATTTGAACGGATAAGTTTTAGTATCCGAGATAAAATTTTCCCGACGCCCTACTTACACTAATCGAGGGGGAGGAGAGACTAATTTGTATTATACTGTTTAAATGCAACACTTTCTGATATTGTGTATGCTAATAAAACATAAAACACTAATGGAGAGTCCACGGTATATATTATCTATGTATAACATATTTACTTTATTTTTCTGTTAATTGCTAAATTCTTATTTTAGAGCAATATTCAACCCTTAAAAACACCAATGCTCTCTCTCAGCATTTTTTTTTTCTCCTTTCCGTTGTTTAATTTTTGAAAAATGAAACAAGCGATCCGAATTGCACTGTTACTCATGTGAATTAACGGTGCCGTAAGGCTCACGGTGTTCTTAATTTTTCAATGCTAATATTAAAAAGAAAACATGTGATGAGCATGCCTAGTCAAAATACTTACAGTAGACGTGAGCTCAACTCCAACCGATTTGGCATATTGTGTTGATTCTTATCGAGCATAACGATGCGAATCAAGGAGCTCGAATATCTTTCTCCCTATATAATATAAATGGTTGACTTCATTTTACTTACTTAATTGAAAATTAGTTTCGTGTATAATATAACTCCAATATTCAAAAACAATCGCTAGGTTTTAGAAAATTACCTAAGAAGTACTAAATTTATTTCATTTTTATTAATTCAATCCTAAACATTTTATTGTGCCAATTGAGTCATAAACATTTTCATGTTTTGTCAATTGAGTTCATCCGATCAATTTTAATTGAAAATCACAAACACGGACAACCGTCGTCCTCCATGGCATAGCTGATGTTGGCGTAAATAATTTTTTATAATATTTTAATATTTTACGAATTTTTATTATTTTTTCTTTTTCTTTTCTTCTCTTTTCCTTCTTTACTTTTCTTCCTTTTTTTCCTTTTCTCTTCTATTATTTTTTTTTTTCTTTTCTTTTCTTTTTTCTTTTTCCCTTCATCGGCCATTGTCGAGTCTCGTCAATGGCTAGTAGAGGTCAGCAACCTCGAGTGAGGGATGCCATCACCTAGCCTAGCAAGCGCTGCCCTTGCCGAATCAAGCGAAGGTCTCCCCCGCCTAGGTAGGCATGGGCCATCCTTGCTAAGGCTAGTGAGGGCAAACCTCACCCTTGCTAGCCCAAGTGAGGGTGGTAGGCTAGCAAAGGTGGCCCTCACTTGAGGTTAACGAAGGGAAAAGGAAAATAAGAGAAAAGGGGGAAAAAGTAAATAAGGAAAAAAAATCGAAAATAATAAAATATTATTAAAATGTCCATGTCAACTCAAGCCTAGTAACATCGGACGACTGGCTTCAACATTAATAATTTCCGACCAAAATTGATCATATGTGCTCAATAGGCAACACCCAAAAATGTTTAGGACTAAATTAGCACAATTAAAAAGTTTATGACTTAATTAGCAAAAATGCAATAAATTTAAGACTTTTTTTACAATTTTTCCAATGGAATTCTATAGAGGGAGGGAGCAATAGGGGGCAAAACCAAAACTGTTGAATTAAAACGTTCTATAGTTACATATAGAAAATAACACGGTATACAAAAAGTGAAATAATGGTATTTATTTTTATTGTTGATTAGAAAATTAACGAGGAGAAATATTAAACAAAAAATTTAAGTCGAATACTTTCAATTTATCTTAAGAGACTTAATTTTTTTAAAGACAAACTAATTATAACAGTATTATATCACTTAAGTAAAGAACTAAATTTTATCAGAGATCGTGAGTCATTACTTGTATATATTAGAAAAGGTTATTTTAAGGACATATATTTCACATCTATCATTAATCGCAAGAGTGAATAAAATGATTTTTTTATTAACGTCTATATAAAAGGAAAAGACCAAATAGTAATAATAGTTGGTAAAAATATCAAAGGGAAGGCCACATCTTTACATGAATTGTGTGAAATTAGCCAGCAGTTTAGGGAGACTAGGCAGTATTACCTGTCCTAAGAAGTTTACTCATTAGTCTTTGGGCATATTATGATAAATTGCAATAGACTAAAAGATAAAGAATCATGCATGTTAATAGAAAAAACAAGTGATCTGCCAGAAAGAAGAATGCTAAAGAAAGACAACTATTTTTCGCAAAAGGTTCTTTTTGTTGCGCCACAAAAGGTGTCTTTTTTTAAGGACTTTTTTTTTTTTTTTACATCAGATCACACATATTACGTCGATTTTAGTACATCACGACAACAATGCTTCTAAAATATCTCGCATAAATTGGAAATATGTATGGATTGACAAAATTTAAAAGAAAATTTTCCTCTCGTAATAGATAACATTTGAACTTCAAAAACCACTGGGAGTTCGCCCCAGTGGCCACCCTTCTAACTTGGAAGGGGGAGGTTGGGAGTTAAAATCCTCACCTTCTCAGGGGGGATTGGGGTGGGGACGATTTCATTTCAGGAGTGGGTTTCGACTCCCACGCCCTGTAAGGAGGCAAGGGCAAAAGTCTGAGAGTGAGTGTTAGAGTAGGATTAGAGTAGGACCAACCAAAAAAAAAAAAAAAAACTTCAAATGTCTTTTTTTTTTTTTCATGATTTTTTGAGTCCTAAACAATTAGAGGTTTAATGTAATTCCGATAACTTCCCATATAAAAAATGGTCGATATTGATATTAAAAATAAGATGTGCCTTTTGGTCTTCTTTAATGTTTCGGTTGCTTTGTATTCAGTCATGTACAAGTACTTGCATGCCGTGTTTTCCCTCTTTTTAATAAGGGACTTTGCAGAAAGGGTTTAACAATTCATTTTTCGAATCAGAGTCAGATGCATCATTCATTTTTTGACTATGGCAAATGACATTTCGAGTGGAAACAACTCTTTTGGAAGACACCGGAAGAGTACGCAAAACCCAGTTCACTAGGTCAATATAAAGAGAGCACGCTAGCTAGTAGAAATCAAACCAATCATTAATTAGGGAACACTTTTCCTGTCAAGAAGTCATCATATGTTTACTTGATTTTTCGTTTATTCCAAAAGACCAAAACAGACTGTTTTATAAATGCAACGAAGCAAACAAGAGCACGGAATCCGATCAAATAAAAACAGAGAAATTCTATCTGATTCGAGTCAAGATCAAGGGGACATCGTATTGGGCATGAGGAGTGAGCATAGCAATAGAGACATGCTTGTATGAAGGAGATAGTTGCACTGAGAAGTGCTGCAAAATCAACGTGAGAACAACTTGGACTTCCAGCAAAGCAAAGTTTTGGCCAATGCAAGTTCTAGGACCCCATTTGAAAGGGAAAAAGTAGAGCTTGTTCTTGGTTGCTTTTGAGACTCTCTCAGCGAACCTCTCAGGATTGAACTCTTTGGCATCATCGCCTCAAATGCCTAGATCAGGATAATGGGCACCAAAAGCAGAACTCCTGAAGTTCTTTACCAAAAAAAAAAAAAAAAAAGCAGAACTCCTGAAGTTATTTGTATAACTACCAACTTTGTTTTCTTGCGCATTGTTCCAACGTCATAAACACAAGCGAATATAACCTAAGCTTCATTCAGTGTCATGCTTATGTCATGATCCAAGGAGAACTATCGGCCCGCGACACTTATCTGTGTGTAAATCGGTTTGTTGTTAGCCTGTTCTTGTCCAAAAAGACATTGAGAATGCAACAAATAATTATCTAAACCTTGCCTAGTGGGCCTAATTCATCAAACTTAATATCATTCATTTTATCTATGCTGTAAATTTGAATGAGAAGCTACGTGTCTCCTGTTAAAGAGACAAAACAAAGATTAAAAACACAGAACAAAGAAGCTGATAAAAGCAAAGGATGTCACGACCCGAACCCCGGGCACATGTACATCCCTCAATGGTCGATTTAAAATTTGCAACATCCCAGGAACTGTTGCCGACCCATTCATTATTTTTGCACATGCGGAAACGTAAAACAATCTCCATACAACAAAACAGTGGGATAGAAACGTAGGATATTATTTTTCACAAGCCACACCTACAACATCACATTACTTATAGACCAGTTTAATACCCCAAGGTCTAATATAAAAAGTGAAGCTGTTCGATTACCCACTAACTAAGCTTCTACCAACAAGATTGTGGTTTACTACTACCATACTTCTCGATCTCTCGGGGGTGAGCCATCACCCTACATCCAGTCTTGACGGAAAACCCGTCATCACTTGGAAGGACATAGCGAGAGTCCTATTTCTCCTTTACCGCGACTGACTGTACACGACCTGGCCTTCCTCCATTTAGGGACCTGAAAAATGTTAGCCCACTAAGGGGTGAGATCACATCTCAGCGAGTAAATCCCCTAAATCCAGATTAGGAGAAGGGTGCACTCAACATGCAATCTAATCGCATTTCTCACACTTTCTTAATACCAGTACTTTCCTGCATGTTAGTGTCAATTAAATCATGCATAAGATATCGAGATCATATATCATTAGAATACTTTTAACACATACATATGTAAGGACATAAATGTCACATACTTACCCGAGCCCCCAATTACCAAACTAAACCGTTATGGCACATCCCATACCGCACCACACAGTTCCGTCTTTTAATTAGGTCCCTCACTTTCACCCATTCAGGATTTCAATGCTCAAATAACTTTCACCCATTCATGCGTCACAAATGATTTCAATGCTCGAGATCGGTCTTCCGGCATAACGGGCATTTTGCGTCCAAATGATTTCAATGCTCAGATAACAGTCTTCCGGCATAACCGGGCATTTCATGTGTCACAAATGATTTCAATGCTCAGATAACAGTCTTCCGGCATAACCGGGCATTTCATGTGTCACAAATGATTTCAATGCTCAGATAACAGTCTTCCGGCATAACCGGGCATTGCCTCGCACCGTCGAGTGCGGCATCGTCTACATCTAGACGGCATTCCATATAGGAGCATCGGTCCAGCCTCCACTGCGACCGGCATCCGTTGACATGAGGCATTCATGAAGGAGCATCGCCCGGCCCCAAAGGCTCGTGGCGGAATCTCATGCCATGAATGCATATAATCAATGTCACACTTCAATAATCAGTTACACATAGCATTCACAGTCCCAATTAAGCAATTTCATAGCAAGAATACTTCGAAACAAACATACACTCTTACTAACCCAAATTCACAAAAAATAGTCCAATTACGCTCTCCCAAATTCGAAGTCAGAAACCCACTCGTATGAGCTCGAAAAATTCTCAAATTTGGACACGTACTTGAAAACACAAAAAAAAAAACATTTTTCATTGAGACACCGAGATCCAGATCCCTCTGGATTCGGCCCAGAAATTCTTTCTATCCAGCACAAAAATCGGGTCCCGTTCCAAAGAGCCTAACTCATCGAAATCAGTTCGTTTTTGTGTCGAAATCTAGTCCGTTTGATTTGAAATTCAAGTATGTTAAACTAAAAGTTATAACGAACAACTTTCATGAAGAAACCGATTGGAAATTCGACCTCTAAATGTCAGTAACAGCCCTCGGAATTATAACAGGTCACGGTTTACAGAACTGTCCGAATTACTGCTTCAAGGATGACGTCATGAAAATCGTCATCTTTTTAAATTCTGAAAATTCTGAGAAAAATATATGTTATTATTTAGGATGTCTAAAACATTTCTTCAAATAAATTCCTTCAAAATCACAACACACAGTTGTCTACGAAATTAGCAAAACACACACGTCCTGGAAACTATTTCAGAAATCAACTACTGTTCTAGTCCGAATCTTCCTCCACGACGTTTGTCTCGCTCTCTAAACCCTATCTAAGCTTTTCTATGGCCATCATAACATCCCTAACCAACATCCATCCACATATAACGTCATCTACATCTTTCTAACTTGTACGAATTCCTAATAAAGGGACTCAACCCCTATTCCAGATTTAGAAGACAACTCACCACCGAAACTAATGGCGATCCTCACTTGTGGCCGGACGGCAACACAAGGACAGCCTTGGAAGTTTTTGACGATGATTTGGACCCGGCACAACGGCTGGAGGTGTCGTTGAGCGACCACCACAGCAGCACACAAAGTCTCGGATTTTCTTGAGGAGGGAGGAACGCCCGAGACCTTGCTGTTTGGTCGCTGCTTTGTCGTCCAAGGGGGAGCAAGAATGGCCGAATAAACTAACTTAAATAAGAAGAAAACAAGACTTTTTATGGCTGTGAAAGGAAAAGGAAATTGTTGTAAGGCTGGATAAGGGAAAGAGAGAAACAGGTGCACGGCAGCAGGGGAGAAGAAATAACTGCGGAAGAAAAAGAAAAGAGGGTAAAGCATAAGACTAAGACCCTTAGGCTGAGAGAAAATAAAGGAAAGAAAAATAAAGAACAAGAAAGAAAAGGGAAAAAGTAAAAAGGAAAGCAGCCCATTTGCTGCTGCACTTCGGTTTCCTACGGCAAGAAGAGAGGAGGAAGGTGGGGAGTAAATGCTTGGAAGTTACTCAGCATTTACTCAGCATTTACCTTCTGCTTTTGGCCCCAAATTCCATGGAAAATTGGCTCTCCATTACTACCTTAGGTCCCATTATCTTTTCCAAGTCCATCTCCATTAAATACCAAGAAAATTGAGGTGAAATTGTAGGAGAGAGGGATTCCTACGAATTTCCTTTTGAGGAGACTTCTCTTCTTTCTTATTTACCAAATTAACACTTAAGTTAATTGGTTCAAGTCCCCTAGTAGTCACTTATAAATCCTCATTTAAACTTCTATAACTCTTTCTCCAATTGTTTCATAATAAATGCCCAAAACCTATTTAAAAAGTGGCATTTCCTTTTTATTCTTTTAATTTGTTACTCTTGTCCCTTTTCCGTTAACAATTCTCGTCGTCCATAAATTTTGAAAAGATGTAACAACATTCCCCGGGATTAATTGTGACACGTGACAATTCTTAATTTCTGTAATCGACATCATTTCCTCGGTTAATTTCAGTCAAATGTGATTTTAGCGCAACCTAAATTATCGGTTAGTTTTTAGGAATTTTCGGTGCAACTGACCCGTGGTCGATTATTCCCGAGCCACAATGTACATCTTCGACGCATTGACGACTCTTGATTGTCGTGAAAATCTCGAGATTTCAATTACGAGCACAGGGTACTAAAACAACAGAAAATTCGGTTTAGTGCTGATCGACGAGAAATTTGTAATTAGTTGGAATCACCCAAGCCTAATTTTATCTCTATCGAATCGACCTATTTCCGATTTCTGATAGATTTTCGACTGTGCCGAACTGATCCTTGTAGACTAACATGGTCGAGCAGTCAATTCCTGATTGAATTCTCAAGTCTGTTGCATCAAAATCCTTTAATAACTTTCCCGATTAGTCAAGTTATCTCATGAGTGATCAGCTCAGAAAATAGCGTTATAAGCACGTCGACGAAAAGCCCGATTTATTTAATTGAAAACAGAAGCGAAAAATCAGACTGTCACAGAGGAGCTGAGCAAAGTGAAGATAATAAAGAAGGGAAAGATGAGTTACAGCTACAGCTGAACAAGGCAGCTAAACAAACCAAAGCAGAGCAAACTCGAAGTGAAGCTGAAAGATGAGCTGGCAAGCTATAAAGAAGTTGAAGAAACAAAAGCTGAGCTGGTGATCCGTAGAAAAGCTGAGCTGGCAATTCTTGTGAGGAATCTGACTATACAAAAGTTTAAAACTAGGAACAGAAGTTGATCAAGCTCTTTGAAGGAGCTGCACGTGTGTCAAGATTAATCATTATGTTACTAAAGTTGTTAATTCTGTTTTTGAGCTTTAGTATAAAGGGATTGAAGAAAACTGTTGTAGGTTATGATACATTCTTCTGAAAACTCGAATCACTCTGTTCTCTGAATTCTCTCTCTCTCTCTCTGTTCTTCTCAAGTTCTCTTTGTATCTTCATTCTTCTTCATATAGTAAAAATTTGTAAGGTTGAACAAGGAGAAAGGTGAAAAGAAATGTTCAACTGATGTATTGCAATTGATTGTTCAGCAACTACAGAATACAGAATTCTCTCATATACAAGTTATCTTCTAGATTCTATTTCTTCTCATGGTATCAGAGCAATTCCTGGGAGTTCTAGATCTAATGTTTGTATTACTAAAAGCTTGTATGAAAGATCACATGAGCAAGATATTACGAAGATCTTGTTGATTCTTAGTAAGCTGATCTTCGAAGTTTACTTGATTGTTTCTTCGCATCTTCAAAGTTTTCTGAAGATATAGTATGGCAACAAGATTGCAGAAGTATCCTTTTCCTATTCATGTGAATATAGCCAACTTTGTTACAATCAAGTTGAATGAAGAGAATTTTCTATTATGGCAAGCACAATTTAGCAGGTTTATGAAAAGTCAAGATCTGATTGGCTTTATTAATGGTGAAACATTACCACCTGCTCAAATGATGCAAACTGAGATTGGGGAAGTGATGAATCCTGATCACCTGGATTGGATAAAAACTGATCAGCTAATCTCATCATGAATAAGTGGTGCAGTATCAGAGAATATTCTAAGTTTGATAATTGGCTTAGAAACTTCATTCGAGGTGTGGCAGGCTCTTATAAACCGGTTTACTCAGAAGTCTATAGCGAAAGAATTTGAGTTAAGAGGAAAATTACAGGCTTGTAGGAAGAGAGATAGACCATTGAGTGAATATCTTCAAGAATTTAAAACTATCTGTGATCAATTGAATGCGATTGGAAAGCCTGTTGATGATATAACCATGATGTTTGGCATACTTGAAGGGTTAGGTTCTGAATATGAAACTTTTAGAACAACCATGTACTATCTCAAACCCCAGCCAGAGTATGATGAGGTTATCTCCCAACTTGAGAGATTTGAAACTAGATTGCAAACATATTCTGTGAACCAATACAATACTAACCTGGCATATTATGGACAAAGAAAGACTGAAATAGGTCTGCAGAGGTTTAATTCTAGAATTCAAGGAGAAAGTATTCAAGGGGGATACAACTTTGGCATAGGACAGTTCATTAATAGAAGAGGTCGTGGAAATAATTTTACTGGAACATGAAGGAATCAACAGAGCAGAATGAATACTCTGAACCTAACAAAGCAAGATCAGGTCAATAAGGATAACTGGTCTAACTATGGACAAGGGTTTAGACCATACACAAACTCTTCTCAGAGATATTAAGGTGTTAGATCCTATCCACCACAAGGTTCAAATGGTGATAAGCATGTACAGGATACAAAGCCAATGAATAATGGTCCTCTGGAATGTCAAATCTGTAAAAGATCAGGTCATACAGCACTTAGATGTTGGTATCGCTTTGATAATTCATATCAAGCAGATGAAATACCAACTGCATTGGCAGCTATGCATATTGAAGAACCGTATGGCTCAGAATGGTATTCAGACACAGGGGCTACATCACACACTACTGCAGAACCTGGTATGATTCGAAACTATGCCGCATATAGTGGTAATGATACAGTTATGATAGGAGATGGGTCCAGTTTATCAATCTCATGTATTGGTAATGGAACTTTAAATATAACAACTAGCATATTACCACTAAATGATGTTTTAATAGTTCCTGCAATCAAGAAGAATCTCCTTTCTGTATCAAAATTAACAGATGACTATCCATGTTCTTTTATATTTGCCAAACATGGGGTGTATATGAAGGACAATTACAATCATACAACAGTGAAGCTAGGAAGGAAAATCAAGGGGCTATATCGAGTGGAATCTAGAGCAACATAAGCTTTCTTCACTCAGACTCAACATGAAGTAGGAGAAGATGTCTGGCATCAAAGACTTGCTCATACCAGTTTAAAAACAGTAAAGATTCTGCAAAGTCAACATCTGATCCAATATAATTCGAAAGCTCAAAATATGTGTAGCAGCTGTCAAATTGCTAAGAGCTCAGCTTTGCCCTTTCCACTCTCAGACTATATCTCTAATGTTCCCCTAGGAAAGATACATTGTGATGTATGGGGACCATCACCAATTTCATCTGTTCAGAAATTTCATTACCATGTCATCTTTGTGGATGATTTTTCTCGATATAGCCGAATATATCCAATGAGACAGAAGTCAGAAGTGTATGATGTGTTTGTTATGTTTCAAAGACTAGTAGAGAATCAGCTTGATCACAAGATCAAAGTGTTTCAGAGTGATGGAGGAGGAGAGTTCACTAGCATCAAATTTCAGAATCATCTACAACAATGTGGGATTAAGCATAACATTTCTTGTCCTTATACACCAGAACAAAATGGTGTCTCCGAGAGAAAGCATCGACATGTGGTTGAATTGGGCATAGCAATGCTGTATCACGCAAGAGTACCATTAAAATACTGGGTAGATGCCTTCATGACAGCAATCTATGTAATCAATTTGCTTCCCACAACAAAACTACATATGAACTCACCTCACTATAAGCTGTACAAACAGAAACCAAATTATGCTCATCTACGAGTGTTTGGATCAGCTTGTTATCCTTGTCTCAGATCCTATAAAAAGCATAAATTTGATCCAAGATCGCTCACATGTATATTTCTTGGATACAGTGAGAAACATAAAGGCTACATGTGTCTTTTACCTACTAATGGACGTGTCTATATTAGTAGACATGTAGTTTTTGATGAAAAAGTATTTCCCTTTACTCGAAAAACTACTGCTGAGTATCAACAGGGATCTGAACTATACAAGCAATGGATAAGAGGATTGGCATCTACTATATCCAATACTACAGAACAGATTCAGTCACAAGCCAATAAATCGATTGAATCTTTGCAGAATACTGGATCAAGTCAAATCACTCCAGAAATACAAAACAGTGGGATCAGCATAATGAATCCTGTAGTTATACCACAAATGAACATAGTATCTGATGCTAAGCTACAGATCATTCCTGATAATGCATTCAGTAATGTTGAGATATCTAAGATATTTCCAAATATTGAAGAACAAGTGTCTACCAGTCAAGAATCTGACTCGACATCACATGTTAATACAGAACAAGCACAAATCAGTTTTGTATCAGGAAGTACACAAGGTACATTATCTACTCATCCTATGCAGACTAGACTAAGATCTGGGATTATTAAAGCAAATCCCAAATATGCATGTCTGGTTGAATATCAAGTTCCTGTTGAACCAAAGTCAGTAAAGTCTGCATTAGCACACACAGGATGGTGTCAAGCAATGCAAGAAGAAATGGATGCTTTGTATCAAAATAAAACCTGGGAGTTAGTCCCTAGAACTGATCAAATGAATGTAATTGGCTGCAAATGGGTGTTTAAAACAAAGCTTGCACCAGATGGGAGTTTAGATAGACTGAAAGCTCGACTTGTAGCCAAAGGTTTCCATCAAGAAGAAGGTCTTGACTTCACGGAAACCTATAATCCTGTAGTGAAGCATGCTACAATTCGAATAATTCTCTCAGTAGCAATGATAAAACGGTGGCCAATTCATCAGCTAGATGTTAAAAATGCTTTCTTACATGGTAACTTGAGTGAAACAGTTTATATGGAACAGCCACCAGGTTTTAAAGAATCACAAAGACCTCATCATGTTTGTCTCCTAAGAAAATCTCTCTATGGACTTCGACAAGCTTCTCGAGCTTGGTTTGATAAGTTCAGCAGTTTCTTACTAGAATATGGATTCTTTTGTAGCTCAACTGATCCCTCATTGTTCATCCTACATACTGGTAAAGAAACAATCCTCTTACTACTGTATATTGATGATATCATTCTAACTGGAAGCTCATCTCAAATACTCTCTAGTCTCACTACTGCTCTAAGTCTTTAGTTTCATATGAAGGATCTTGGTTAGCTACACTATTTCCTTGGCAGTGAAGTTAAGCGCACTCCTGAACATTTGTTCCTTTGCCAAGCTAAATATGCTATAGATCTTCTCACCCGAGCCCATATGCTCGAGTCTAAACCAATTTCAACTCCTCTTTCATTAAGACCAACTATTTTGATCAATGACTCTATGGCTTTGTACAATCCTGCTGAGTATAGAAGCCTAGTTGGTGGTCTCCAATACCTCACATTAACTCGACCAGACATTGCCTATGCCACAAATCTACTCGCTGCGAAAATGCAGAAACCTACCATTGCTGTTTGATTAGACCTCCATAGATTAAAAGGGTCACCGAGATAAAAGGTACAAGTAAATCCTCTAATTCCAGATTAGGTGAATTTGGCTTATTCATTCATTCACAAAGCACTATGCATGATTTAAAGGTACAATCAGATTTGGCTTATTCATTCATTCACAAAGCACTATGCATCTCTATGGATTCTCGGATGGATTCTTTCTATCCAGCACAAAAATCGGGTCCAGTTCCAGAGAGTCTAACTTATCGGAGGGGGCTAGATGTGCTGAAACCGGTCCTTTTGGTGATGGTGTTGAGCCGAAGCCGCAGAAGATTGTGATGTGGTATGATGGCAACGGCAACACACAAACTTATAAATTTTTCGGTAGAGGAAACTAAGTATGGAGTTTGGTCGGTTGTGCGGTTCTTGTGCGGGTGAGGGGGTTTTTTCCTCACTGAAACTATACGACTTATATTTAAAAACCATGGTGGTAGGCGGTTGACGTTTATGTGGGTCCAAGAATATTTTTGGTAACGTAACGTTCACGTCTTGGTTTGTTTTGTTTCTTAGTCTCCGGTTTGTCGTTCAAGAGGGAGCAAAAATGGAAGTAGCACATTCAAGGGAAAAGAGAACAACGGCTTGTACGTTGAAAAAGACAAGGAAGAAGAATAAACTAAGAGGAAGAAAGGGAAAGATGGAAGTTGCCGTGTAAAATACAGCAGACAAACTTACAGCAGACAGACTTCTATGCGTGAGAAAAAGAGTGGGGAAAGAGAGTGAAAGTTGCCGGGAAGTTTCAATAAGATCAACAACTGGATTTTGCACATATCTTGGCTCCAATCTTATCTCATCATAAATAAATTTTGAGGGCAGCAAAGAAACAACCAACAGTTAGTAGATCTTCTACAAAGGCTGAGTATCGTGCTCTTGCATCAACCACTGCTGATCTCACTTGGATCAGCTTTGTCTTACGAGACATAGGTTGTTCTCTCACTCCTCCTATTCATTTATACTGTGACAATAAATCAGCTATCTCACTCACTGTTAATCCTGTCTTACATGCTCGAACAAAACATATTGAAGTAGATTTTCATTTTGTTCGAGAAAAGGTATCTTCTGGGTCATTACATGTAAGATATATTCTGAGTAATTGCCAACTTGCTGATATCTTTACAAAACCCTTGTCACGAGTAGCACATTCTCATCTGCGAGTCAAATTGGGAATCTGTGCTCTCCCCATTCCCAATTTGAGGGGGGATGTTAAAGAGACAAAACAAAGATTAAAAACACAGAACAAAGAAGCTGATAAAAGCAAAGGAGCTGAGCAAAGTGAAGCTAATAAAGAAGGGAAAGATGAGTTACAGCTACAGCTGAACAAGGTAGCTGAACAAACCAAAGCAGAGCAAACTCGAAGTGAAGCTGAAAGATGAGCTGGCAAGCTATAAAGAAGTTGAAGAAACAAAAGCTGAGCTGGTGATCCGTAGAAAAGCTGAGCTGGCAATCCTTGTGAGGAATCTGACTATACAAAAGTTTAAAACTAGGAACAGAAGTTGATCAAGCTACTGAAGGAGCTGCACGTGTGTCAAGATTAATCATTCTGTTACTAAAGTTGTTAATTCTGTTTTTGAGCTTTAGTATAAAGGGATTGAAGAAAACTATTGTAGGTTATGATACATTCTTCTGAAAACTCGAATCACTCTATTCTCTGAATTCTCTCTCTCTCTCTCTCTGTTCTTCTCAAGTTCTCTCTGTATCTTCATTCTTCTTCATATAGTAAAACTTTGTAAGGTTGAACAAGGAGAAAGGTGAAAAGAAATGTTCAACTGATGTATTGCAATTGATTGTTCAGCAACTACATAATACAGAATTCTCTCATATACAGGTTATCTTTTAGATTCTATTTCTTCTCATCTCCATGTGTCTCTCTTTCTGTGTGAGTATGTTGGAGGCTCCGTGTGTCTCTCTTCTTGCGTAACCATGTTGGTGTTGTTGGGAGAGAGATAGAGAGGATGCAAACATCACCTCGTCACAACCACCTCCCATGTTGAACCTCTTACGCGACACTCCAATAGGATGAGACTGCCTCTAGCATGTATTTATTGAGAGCACGCAACAGAAATTCGATACCTTTATTTAGGGTAATTGTAACATCCTCGAATTCCAGGCCATGAGAAAAAGGTTTGAGGGTCAATCATGGAAATCAATAACATAAATCTTGGATAGACCAAGACATGGCATGTTCGGCCATGGACCCGGTCCATTAAACCAAGACCTAGTTAGGGCAAATAACCAAAACCAACCACGAGATTTATTTTAAGACATCCAATTGAACAATTCTAATTGAAAATGATCATTGACAAGTTTAAAAAGGCTACCCACTTAGTCGCCCTCAATTGGTTAAAGTTTAGTAAATTTTGGCATAAACCTCGATTCTCATAGTTACGTTGATCGTGTACAAATATGAATGACTTCTCCATTTAGGCGATACCCTATATTAGTCTTATGAATGCCTTCAATGAATTTTGGACAGAATTAATTAATGTGGGATGAATTATTGGACAAGTGTCAAGAGGTGGTTGGGGTTCTAAAATCTTCCATAGTCTTTTGACTTGGTCCATCCTTATCTATTATGTGCCACATACCATTTGCAAGAAGAAGGAGAAAACTTGCATGCCAAGTAGTTGGCAAAAATATCTAGGCCTCATTTAATGGTTTTGGACTTCAGTTTATTAATGGCATGGATGAATCACCTACTTAGGTGTCCTCTAGAATCTTAGGTGAATTTTAGGTTATGATGGCCCTAAATTATAGCCTTGGTGAGCAAGACAATGACCAACCAATTAGAATACGACATTAGGCATTAAAGGGGCTTATGTGTCCCTTAGGCACCATAGGCAATAATGAGCCGAAAGTGAGCCTTAGAGGATAAGCAAATAGATGGACTAATCACCATCAAACACGAATAAGCATAGGTGCCAACTAAGGAGACTAGATAGGCCAACTCGCTTCTTAGGCTAAATCATGAGATTGGCACCAATAATTGAAGAGTAGGCCTATAAATAGGAGAAGGCATCCTCACATTTTGAAGCTTAGCCATTCTCTCATTTCCTCTCCCTTTCTCTCCTCTCTTTCACGCCATTCTCCTCCAAGCCGCCCTAGAAGCCGATCAACCACCAAAGAAGCATCTTGGAGCTAGGTCCAAAAAATTATAAGTAGACTTTCCTAACTCTTCGATAGGGCGATGTGTTACGCATATTAATTTTAGGATCATATCATCGTTTGCTTGTGTTGGCTTTATATGGTTATGCTTGTTGTATTTCTATTTATTTGTTGTTGCATCAAGTAAATTCATGGTCTCGCATGGATGTCAAGCACACTTGGATGTCAAGGAAATGTCTCATGTGACTTTCGACTTGTGCCGAGGTGGGTGCATGACCCACATTTGATTTCGGGACAACATTGAGACATGTTGGTACTCGAAACAAGTCACGGTCAATGCTGAAGCCGGAGTGAATGGTTCCAAGTGTAGACCATGAAGTCAAGTCACATCCAACATGAGTTTAATTTAGTAAGACATAAGAGCCGTTCATTAGTTCACCTTGCATGGCACGCCTTTGGGCCTTTCATTCAGCTAAAAATTTAGACATAAAATGAATCGATTGATACTTGAAATGCATGGACACATGATGGACTTATACGCCGACACTGGGGGATGTCGAGTCATTGCCTAGGGTAAAGTCTCAGATGCCGTCCTGATATTAAGATCGTGGGCAATGCTAGCTCGGGTGAGGCCGATGCTTGGGGGTCGCCCTGGATGCCATCTTGATAATGAGATTAGGACAATGCCGGTGGCCAAGGGGGGAACCAATGCTTGGTTGTTACCGAAAGAGTCAATTAATTTCAACTAATATGATATTGAAAAAAAAAAAATGAAAGTCCATCTGTGATGCTTGAATTGATGCTTGCAAAAGCTGGGTTTGTTTTGATATGTGCTGTTGAGTCTTTGTATCGATTTGAGCATATGTTGCATCGGGTCACTTAGTGCTTGGACAAGTCTTATGTGATGCACACATTTCTCTTAGTGACCGAAATGATTGTAAGCCATGAATTTTTTGGAAAGCTTGTTCTTATGCACTAACTCTTTGTCTTGATGCTGGAAAGCACATAGATGATTAAGAGCCGTTCATATGCATAAGCAAGGCAAAGGCACAAACCTTGCTATTGATTTGTCATCGACAAGTACGTAGTAGTTTTATTTCTGATGATCGACAGCAAGACGTCCTCCTGTAAGAGAACTAGGAATTTCTACTTACTAAGTCACCAACTCATTCCTGTTGTTTTCACCATTTCAGGTGTGTGATGGATGAACCGATCCCACTAGGGGTGTGCATGGTCCGAGTAGGCGATTCCCAACCTAGAACTGGGAACCACCACTAAGAACCGGTCCAACCTCCGCGCCTTCCCCTTTTCGCCCTCCCCGCATCTACTTATTCTAGCTCTCCCGATCATGGTAGCTTTATTCTCCTCAAGTACTAGCGCTGCGACGACAGCGATTGCAACCCTCGCACCGCTTTTGTCTCACCACCACCACCACCTTCGCCACCGCCTCTGCCATCTCCCACTCCTCCCTCAAGATTGACAATGAGGAGGACAATGGGGACAATGAGCCATTTTTAGACTTGGAATTGCCCTTGTCCCTGAAAATGAGGACGATGGGTGAGGCTTGAGGAGGGGGAGGAGGAAGAGGGGAGGTAGAAGCGGGACGAGCCCAACAACGAAGAGGACGATAGTGATGGTGAATGCGGAGGTAGCGACGAGGATGGCAACGACGTGGAGAGAGAGTTCAAGCTCGAGGGGGGAAAAGAGAATCAACTCACTGTTTTGCCAAGTTCGAAGTAGAACTCGAAGGGAGATGAGTAGATCTGGAGGTGAATTGAAGAGGAAAAGGGAGCTCGAAAAGATTTTGAAGTAAAGAAAGATGAGATAGAGTTAGAGAATATTGAATTGAGACAATATGATGATTGGAATCTTAAATTTTAGATTTTCTAATTTCAATTTTTTTAGTTATTAAAAATTAATATATTATTGTAATATAACCGGTCCGGTCCGGTTCGGGTGGACGGATCCGCCCATGGAACTGAGAACCGGACCGGTACCCACCGGTTCCCATAAATTAGAACCGGGAACTAGACCGATTGCCTTAAGAACCACCGGTTCCAAGCGGTTCCAATCCAATTCCGGGCGGTCCGGGCGGGTCCCGGTACTTTTGCACCCCTTACCGCCCATCCGTTTCAGCCTTCCCATCGATATGCTTACCACCATGACGAACATAGTAAATGTAGAAGAGGACATCACCGACTAAAAATACACCACCATCGTTTGAGTCCAAAAAAGAGTAGACATTTTGGTTCTCCATGTGTACAAGGCCTGATGCCTCATTTTTTACGGGGACATTATAAGTCCCATTAGTGGTTTCATCCTTCCAGCGGATCTCACGGAAACGTCGTAAGGGAATGGGCTTAGGATGGGAGCCGTTTTCGGAAGAAGCTCGGTAGAGGAGCTAGGCTACCCCAGTCTTTTCATCGACTATGTATGGAAATGAAAATAAGGACGCGTTTAGTAACGTTTTTGTTCTAGAGAACAATTTTTGAACAAAAATAGTTTTTTTTGTTTTTGTTCCAGGGAACAATTTTTTAGTATAAGAACGCGTTTGATAATTACAAAAAATTTATACTCTAGAAATAGAAACGCGTTTGGTAAACTTACATAATTTTTTATTTTTTTATTTTTTAAATATTTTTATTATATTTTTCCTTTTTTTTTTTTTCCTTTTTCCTTTTTTCCTTTTTCTCTTTGGCCGATCACCGGCCACCGCCGTGGTTGGCGACCTACTAGGTGACGTCCAACAAGATCACCGCTGGCCAGGCGAGCCTCGCCAAGCCAGGGCAAAGCCCGGTGAGCCTCGCGGTGGCCTGGCGAGATCGCCACTCGCCAAGCCAGGGCAAGGCCCGGCGAGCCTCGCGGTGGCCTTGCAAGATTGCCGCTCACCAAACCAGGGCGAGGCCTAACGAGCCTCACCGGTGGCCTGGCGAGATCACTGCTAGCCAGGCAAGCCTCGCGAGGCCACCAGCGAGGCTCGACCTCGCCTAGGCGGCGCGAGGTCGGCCTCGCCCTGGCAAGAAGGCCGAGCCTCACTAGGCCACCACTAGGCGACACCATCCTGGAGGTGGCCCAACGAGGCAGAGCCTTGCACGGCCATGGCGAGGCTTGGGCCAATGAGCCTCGCCGTGGCTCCGCCTCTCAGAGGGCCAGCAAGGTCACCAGCCCTCACCTGGCCGATCGCCAGCACCGGCCATGGCCAAGGCCGATGACTGGCAAAAGGAAGAAAGAAAAGAAGAAAAGAAAGAGAAAAAACAAGAAAAATGAGTAAGAAAAAAGTGTTTCTCGGAAGTGTTCCCGGGAACAATAAACAAGTTTTTTCTACTTCTTGTTTCTATTCCAAATCTATTCCTGAGAACAAAAGTGTAAATAAACGCGTTTCTATTCTTTTTTTGTTCCCCTGAACAAAAGAACAAAAAATTGTGTTCCGAGGAACAGAAACAAATTTAAACAGCCCCTAAGTAACCGAGGACTAGGATGGGTATGTAACCAAAATAGTTTTTAATATCTATATATGTGTATGAATATATGTCGTTTTTAATTGCTTAGCTTGTATATGTTTTGCTCGGCTTTCATGTTTGTTTGTACGGAGATTGTTTATGATCGCTTTCGCACGTGCTTAATTAAAGATAAAAGACTTTCGGGACATTCGACATTACCTAGGGCATCAATGCTAACCCGCCAGGTCATGCTTTCATACCAAGAATGGAACGAGGGCGTAACAGTAATTGCAAAGAGGGAGCCCAAATCCAAGCTCATCATTATATGCAATTGAACCCATCTTCACTAAAAAAACGTAAGCCAATGAGCAATGGGTTAAATAAAATATATTAACTACCCTATACCACATCAAATATGTGGAAGATCTCTAACACAGCTCACCCACACGTGCATTCTAACAATCTTTCCTTCACGTGTGAACTCAGTGTTAAGTTTGCTTTCTTAATTCAAGCATCCTTCTAAATCAACTTCCTAAAAGCCCGCATTGCTATGCCACAATGCCACTTGCTCGGAAATCGCAACCATGGGCTCCAATACCATTTATTGGGAACGCACAACAGAAATCCGATACCTATACCCGAGGAAATTGCCAAGAGGAAGTCAAATCCGAATCTATCAATATATCTAATTGGACCCATCTTTACTAAAAAATTTAAGCTAATGAGTTAAGGATCAATTATGATATATTAACTGCTTTATACTATATCAAAAATGTGAAATTTCTCTAATACAACTCACTCATACGTGCATTCTAATAATCTTTGTGATTATATCTTTTATCACCTCTCAAGAACCTCAATCCTATCGAGAGGCTTTTGTGAGCTCATTAGCAGAAAGATATGTTCGAGGAACTGTAGGCAAAGACTCGTACGTGGTAATGGTTGACTTTCCTCTCCGGAATATTACCATAGATTGCGAGTTGGTTAATAAAGTTTAGACTCACTCTCACAAATCTATAGACTATTACAATGGGAGCTCGGCATCGACATCTGTCTGTATTTTATAGGTTGTTGCTGAGCCTTGCGGTCGGAATCATAAATGGACATAGAAAACGTTTCTTTCACTGGAGGAACAAGTTTAGATGCAACCCCCTATGGCATATGATTGTCCTCCAGGCAAGGTTTGTCGTCTAAGACAAGTCGTTTACGCCTTTGAAACAGGCATCACGTGCTTGGTTCACTGAATCCAACGCTGTTTGTCGAACGGTTTGATTTTCTTTTTAGCCATCACGTCACAGCTTTGTTTATACAGAAGCTTGGTTGAGGCATCATCTTGTTGCTGCTCTATGTTGATGGCTTTTGGACCAAAGTTCAGAATTAATATTTATAAGGCCACATCACCCGGTCTACTCTTGGCACGCCCAGCATATGGTAATGAGAAAGACAGATCAATTGTATACAAGAGCCATGATGCATTTGCAACATCGGTGTTCAATATGTTCTCATGGTGGGGAAAAGCGCAATCTACAAATTCTATGATTCATCCGACAGGAAAATTTGGGAACATGGTCGATATACTCATCCTCCATGTGACTCGGCATCGGTCGGTAGCTCTTCAATGGTTGAAGTGTAGCAGATTATATACCAAATTGACCGTGTCACCCCTAGACTTATTGAAGACTAATTTATGATCTAAGGATAATTGGTTTCGAGAAGGGTAGGTTCCGGATCAAAAACTCGGAACTTAACCAATCGAAATCGGCTCCTTTGAAATCAGGAAGCCAACCATTAAAAACCGACTTGGAATCGAACCGGTCAATTAAAAGATCGATCTGAAAATCAAGCTCTGTTATACAAAGTACACTTGACTTGACATATATATCCATATAGATAATTTTTTTTCTACAATTGACAAATCTCATAGATACTTTGAGCTCTATTAGTATGATATGAGACGAGAAATTATATGGTTTGATTTATCAAATTCCCATTAGAGCATGAATAAAATCATCATCTACTTCTAATGAGATCACACCGTGTAATGTAGTCATGGAATCTCGATGTTTTGCAGAAGATGGTAGCTTATAATTTTTCAAAGTACACTCGAGTAAATGTGTGTTTAACCTTTTGATGTGAATTAAATACTTGTTTTCATCATTGTTGATCGTAATTTAAATTTGATGATTACAAGGCTCACTCAAATGTGTTATTGATTATTTGGAATTATATCTGTTATCCTTGAGTATTCTTTTGCAGGATTTCAAGACCATCTCAGCCCTGAAGAACAAGGTCGGGTACCCGATCAGGTAATGGCTCCACACCCGGCTGAGTATTGCCTGACACCCGACTCCTACGGTTTAAAATTAAAATTTGTCAGTCCAGTTCAGCGACTTCCGGAGCCTTTTTCGGATGGAAACCCCGAAGTCTTAATACTCGAATTTCTAGCCTTTGGAAATGTATCCAACGACTAGGTGGGACCGAACCACTATAAATCGGCTGAGTGTTTCTCTATCCCTCTTCTTTAAATTATATACAACTCATGTATTTGATAATTTGGGTAACTCAATTTTGTGCATAAACATTTCACCAAAAATGCGTTCCCCACGACACATCCTTCCATTGCTTACCAACCTCTCAACTACGACGGAGACGACAAAAGCTATGCAGGCGATGCAGTTCTCCTACTGAATTTCAAGATTTGAATGACAATTTATCAAAAATCTTCGCTCCTTCTTCTTCCATACATTTGATATGAGAAGATTGGAGGAAAGCGGACTATTGGAAGGCAGTAGAGAATTATAACCATTTTGATGAGTTGCTGGTCTTGTAGCTATGGCTGTTAGCTTTTAGCTTGACCTTTAGGTTTTGGTGTTTGGAGTCAACTCTCATTTTAAAAAGTAGAATAACATTCGGACTCCATTCGTTTTGCAAAAAATAATTTTTAGAAAAATAATTTTTAAATTTCCTAGCATTCATTTCACGAAAAATGAATTACTTTGGAAAAACATTTTCCAAGAAGGGAAAAAACTTTCTAAAATAAGGGAAAATATTTTCCACTTTTGAAAAGTGAAAAACATTTTCCCCATTTGCTCTATCTTATCTCACACCTCTACAAACTCCAACTTCTTCTTCTTCTTCTTCTTCTTTTTAAATTCGAATTATTTTTTTCATTTTTTTTTTCTTTTTTCTTTTTAATTTTTTTTCTTTTTTTTTCTTCGTTTTCCTCTTCTTCTTCTCTCTCGACCCGTCGCCAACCACAGCCACAATAGGCGACTGGCCACAGGCGAGCTCAAGGCTTGCCCACCTCTGGCGAGCTTGGGCTCATTGCTTGCCAATCGGCGAGTGCAAGCATCAAGCTCGACACTCGCCAATTTGGCGAGGCTCGAGGCCGGCAAGTTCAAAGCTTGCCGATCTAGCGAGGCCCGAGGCTAGCGAGCCTCGATACAATGATCACCACCGATTCATGCAATAATCCTCAAGCGTTCGAATTAGTTTTTCCGATGGCAAAGGCGATCTCAATAAGCAATAGGAGATGGTGAGTTTCTATCTTCGATCCTCCCTTTTTTTTTTCCCCTTGGAAATTGAAAATTTGGTGCTGGTTTTTAGGTCGATCTTCAAGTTTTTGGCGTTTAGTTTCTGATCACCGATGATTACCTTTGTTAGGCTCGTGCTCACCGGCCTCAGCCCTCGCCAAATCGGCAAGCTCCAAGCTCTTCAGCTTCAAGCCTCACCAAATCGGCGAGCCTCGAGCTCAACGCTCACACACACCGATTTGGCAAGCGGCAAGCTTGAGCTCACGAGAGGTGGGCAAGCCTCAAGCTCGAGGCTTGCCTGTGTGGCCAATCGTCATGGCCGGTGAAACCGACTAAGAAATAAGAAGAAGAGGAAAATAAAGAAAAAAAAAAAAAAAGAAAAATAATTTGATAATCAATTTTAAAAATATATAAAATATAATGAAAAATTGATTTAAAAAATAAAATAATAATAAAATTACTGAAAAAGAGTGTATGGAGGAAAAGATTTTCCTTACCAAACAGTGGAAAATATTATATACTTTATTTTCAGATTTCATCCAAATACCGGAAAATATATATTTTCTAAAATACAACATTTTCCAGACCCTCAAATCTTTAAAAAGTTCAAATAACATTTCTTAGTAAGGTCTACAACCCTCATGTTATTTTGTGGTTTAAAGGAATAATTCATTGCAAAACCTAGCAACAAAGAATCAAAAGCCGATCGGCAGGGACGGCAGCATGAAATCCGCCGAATCGCGAGAAACAATATGGCAAAAAGGAATGAGAAGAGGAATAGGAACAGATGGTAGTGAACTGGGTATCCCCATCATCGTTCATGTCCAACAGCTTCACTCTGAACTATTTAGTGGCCTAAAGACTCTAAACTAGATCACAGTACAATTGCACTCGACAAAGCATCTAGGCCGAAGTGATCAGAAAATGAAACGCTTAGATAAGACCAAAAAGAAGACCGCAAATTACAAAAGATGCGTGATAATATTATAGAGTTTTTTTTTTTGGGGGGTGGGGGTGGGTGAAAGTCGTTTCTTCTCTATGAATATGAGGAAAGGCAGTATGATGATTGAATTATCAAAGCTGTGACTGATATCTCGACAAACAATATGTATTAGGAAAAAGTATGTTGTCCTGCAGTGATAATATGTTAGTGTGGCGTGCGATATAAGTTGTTGCACAATACGCTTTCACATGCATATAAAATAACTGGAAAAATTACTCAATCAATTCCAAACCTATTGTATAGATATAGATTTAGTTCTAAACTTTTCGATTTTGCCAATTTAGTCCTTAATCTTTACACGAAATTCCAATATAAACCTTCGAATCAATTTCCACTAGAAACCGCTAATGTAGTGATCCAATCATTGCCAGTCGTTCTACGTGCAGCATTGCCACATTAGCGATTTTCGGCAAAATTTGGTTGGAGGATTATATTAAATTTTCGCATAAAAATGTTTATGATTAAATTAACACTGGAAAGTTTATGACAAATTTGATGTCTGCATAATAGGCTTAGAATTAATTGGCAATTTCCCCATAAATAATTAAAAATTCTCATTGCTGACTCAAATTAGTGTGCTTTTATGTTCTTACTCCTGTATAACAAATAGATTGGGATCCTTTGACTACATTTTATTTTCTATATATTCAAGAAATGGATAAATTGTACAACAAATGAGTACTCCATAAATGGGGATACATGTCACATACACATCCCTAAGTCTTTTACGAAAGTGATATACCAACAAAATAGCGTTCAATATATCGCTTTAAATATTTTTTGTCGAAGTGTATGTTGCTGGACCCGGTCTTAATGTTACAAATTTTGATGGGTCTAAGTATTTTCAAATCTTCAACTATTTTCATATCACTAAAGCCGAGTTGGATTGGATTGGGTAAGGGTTCGATCTGAGTTTGGTTAGGTATGAGTCGCTAAAAATAAGAAAAATTACCAAAAAAAGTTCTACATTTATTGTAATTATGTCAATTCAGTTATAAACTTTTTTTTTACCAATTCATTCCTAAATCTTTTGCAATTATGCCAATTCAGTTCATCCAGCCAATTTTGGTTAGCCTGCATTGACGTGGATGCTGGCTGTCCAACAGACATTGACGTAGACAATTTTTAATGTTATTTTTTTTTTCAATTTTTTACTAATCTTTTTATTTATTTTTCTTTTTCTTTTTCTTTTTTCTCTTCTTCCTTCTTTTGTTTGTTCCCCCACAATCTCACTAGCCACTTGGTGAGGGCTGCAAAGGCTTTGCCTAGCCTTTGGGGGACAAGGCTTGGGGGCTGTGGGCAAGGTTGCCTTTGCCTGCGGCTGACAAGGCCATGGTGAGGGCCGTGACCCTCGTCGACAACGGGCTTCATGGCTCTCACCCGGTGGTCAATGAGCTTCACTAGAGCCTCGCCAACCACAATGTGCAAAAAAGCAAAAGAAGGAAGAAGAGGAGAAAAAAAAAAGGGAAAAAAAGAAATGGAAAAGGAAAATTAAAAAAAAAAATCACTAAAAGAATGTGAAAAATAAAATATGTTATTAAAAATTATCTACGTGAGTGCTGGCCAGCCAAAATTGGTCAAATGGACCAAATTGGCAAAATTGCAAAAGATTTAAAACTAAATTGGCTAAAAAAAGGGTTTATGCAATAAGTGGTAATTTTCCCTTAAAAATATATCCAATTATTGGACCTATTTTCAACTCACCCAGACTCGACCTGACCTAACCCAACCCACTCATTTGACGAGTATAACTTCACATTATATTTAGCTAAAGCACTTCAACTTTCAACAGTTTATATCTTTTCATAAGACTAATAAATTCAAATACGATTGTATGACATAATTTTTATGAAAGTAAATACAACATTGCTTTTATTTACTATTGGGTAGTTCAAAGTACTTCACATTATGTTTGTTGAGAAATGCAATGCTTTTAAGGCCAAGCTACTTAGTGCCGGTGAAAGCCGGGATCTCCTTCGAGTCAACATAGCGTGATGAAGACGGGGGTGCTCAGCATGAAATGTTTGAAAGGGAACACTTCTTTTTTCCAGCTTCAGGATAAAATTCTCCAAAACACATTTTACACGTCCTAGGAGGAATCTCAAGTCTCAAGACCCACCTAACTCACACTACAGGACACAGCGATTTCAGAATAAATAGAGGACGTCCACACAAGACCTGTCATGCATGTAACAGAACACCTCTCGTTATACTACAACACGAGTTTTACCTGGCGAGAGAGGGGAAAAAGAGAGAGATGAAGAAGCTGCTGAGTTCATCAGCAGCAGCATTCACCTTGGTTTTGCTTCTGTTGCTGGGAATGTGGTTACAGCCGAACGAAGCAGGAAGGATGCTCATCAAAGACAAAGATGAAGGAGGAGGAGGAGGAGGAGGAGCGGCAGGGGCTACTTACCGGCGGAGCAGTCTTTAGCTTTCCAGATCCGAGCAAAGGGTCCAGTTCCCAATCCCGGAAATCCGTGCCGCTACACTCGAAGCACTTGTAAGCCGCCCAAATGAAAGAACGGAAGGGGTGAAGGAGTGTAGCAGGAGGTCGTTCTTAGGAAGAGGGTGGGGTTGTTTGTGTGTTAACTGGTTCCTTGTGTTTCTAAGATTTGAGTGCGAGATGAGTCTAATTGTAGCAACGATACAATCTGAAAGAACAGGATATAATTGTAGCAATGATTGGGTGGGACTACCCCGTACTTTATTCAAAACTGTTTTTTCCTTGATGCAAAAAGTTTTTTTATCCACCTCCAATCTGCATCAGCCATGATTTTGAGTAATTAAATTAGATTATCTGCTATTAATTTTTTGCCAACTGATTCACAAAGATTTGATTTAGTTTATGTTATCTGAACTTAATGAAATCCTCCACTCGACATCAAATCAAGAAAATTAATTTATTAAGTACAATCTTTTGATCGAAACACTAAAGAATAACAATGATAAAGACAAGAACACTTCAAAAAGAAACCTCCACTCTACATCGGAAAGAATACTAATTATCTCAGACTGATTCTTTTAGATGACAAATTCTTTTAGATTCCTCCGAATAATTCTGAACTAAAGGCTTCTGCTTCTACAGTCCATTCAACTCACCGATTTGCTTTCACAAAAATGGAAAATTGCTTTGAGCTCCTTCAGGTTGCTTTCAATGACTTTCAGAGCTTGTAAGCTTCCACAATTTCCGTGCTAAAATTCCGTTCTAATTAGGGAAAATGATAATAGTGAAAAAAAAATCATACTTAAAAGGCCATTAATTGTTGTTTATATAATTGGATTTTTTATATATAGAAATAAAAGTCTTTCTAGAGCACTTATTAAGCACACATTTGAGAAAAATGTAAAATTTTGAACTATAAAGCTCTTGATGGTTCTATTAATAGTATAAGGCTTGCTTAGCAACAAAAGGTTTTTCAAAGGAGTGTGGCATTGGCAAATGAAGAAACCTTTGCACCAACTTCACAACTAGTAGTTGTCCTTTCTATATTGACCAAATGCCAAATAAAACCACCAACTTATATGTCAGGACAAAAATAGTCTGAGTTTTCAAACGGAAAAAAGAAAGCATGAACTAAAAATATCCATCGGATAAAAAAAATTACTTTATACTCTCGACAAAAATAACCCAATTTCCAAAGGACGGGTAAAAAGGCATGAAATTTAGCTCAAACCTCAAAAATATCCACCATTGGCCTTTCCGTCGAAAGACAATACTTATTTGGCACTCATTTGACTAATGTTCATATGTGTATAATACACACGTCAACTAAGTCAAAATAACATAGTTTAGCTTCAACCATAATGGATCATTTGCTTGATTCGCTTGGATACTAATCGTTTAACCCTAATTTAAAAACTTTAAACACTGACCAACCTTCACGATTTGCTCAAACTCCACAAAATAACTAAAAATCCAAATTTAATAAAACCCAAATTTGTGAACTCGTCTTGTGGCAAAATCCAGGAATTCAACTTGGGTCTAAACCCTTTCTGTATATCTCTATTATTTGAAAAGAATGAATCAAAATCCCTCTCAAACAACATGATTTTGTTTAAAAGTATATAGGCTATAGCATCAATGCCGCTCAGGACGTGTCGCGTCAATATCGTTTGCAATGCCCGTTGCCATATGTTTTTGTTTTTCCTATTCGTTGGATTTTTTTGTGCTTTAAGCGAATGTTCGTGCCTTTTATGGGTCATTTGAAAACTAGGGTTATTTTTGTCTTGAGAATTCATGCTTTCTTTGGCATTTTTTGGCCGTCAGATATTTGGGTTACAGTTCGTTAGCAAATTGTATCCTTTAGACTTGTACATGTAAGATTGCATGACTGGAATAGAACTTATAGAATACGATCCATTCATGAGAGGAAAAAATATTGGGATGTGGTCTTCCTGGTGTGTCTGTTGCTTTGTATTCAGTCAAGAACAGGTACTTACATGCAGTGTTTTCTCTCTCTTCTAAGCTAAGCGACTTCATAAAAAGTGAATAATTCGTGTGTCGGACCAAAATCAAATATCTGTATAATGTTTTTGGCAAAAGGTGGCAAGCAATATTTTATGTGGGAGCACGACTCTGACATCAAAGAATACATAAAACCCGGTTTAGTAGTTCAATCCAAGAAGAGAATGCTGGCGAGCAGCGAAGAATTCCAAAATGAAACCCTATACCATTAATTAGGAATCACTTTCCGGGCCAAGGAGGCATCTTATTTTTACGACTTTTGTCAACAAACAAAACAGACCGTTTTATGCATGCAAGGAAGCAACAAGACCTCAGAATCTGATCAAATACCAAATGAGGAATTCGATCCTATTCTAGCCAAGATCAAGGGGACTCCATATTGGGGATGAGAAGTGATTATAGGAATGGGGGCATGCTTGTAAGAAGGAGATAGCTGCACTGAGAAGTTCTGCAAAATCAAGGTCAGAGCAACTTTAACTTCAAGGAAAGAAAAGTTTTGGCCAATGCAAGTTCTAGGACCCCAACCGAAAGGGAAAAAACAGAGCTTGTTTTTGGTTGCTTTTGAGACTCCCTCGGAGAATCTCTCCGGATTGAACTCTTTGGCATCTTCTCCCCAAAACTCTGGATCATGGTGTATCAGGATGATAGGTATTGAAAGCAGAACTCCCGCAGGTATTTGTATATTTCCCAACTTGGTTGTCTGGTGAACTGTTCTCGTCGTCTTAAATGCAGGCGGATATAACCTAAACACCTCATTCAGGATCATACTTACCTGCATGGAAATGAATTTGTTGTCAGCCGGGTCTTGTCCAAAAAGACAATGAGAATGCAATGATTAAATTATCTAAACCTTGCCTACTGACCCAAATTCATCAAACTCAATAGCATTGATGTCGTTTATGTTGTAACTTTGAATGAGAGGGTACGATCCATATGTCTTGCTTCTGTCACTAGCAGAACAGAACGTGAATGATTACTGCCAAAATACTCCTATTTTTTTCTAGTTTGGGGGAAGGGGAGGGAAGAACAGCACAGCAACTAGATTTCAGGTTAGGTTGTTACAATTTTCTTCATTTTTGGCTTTCGTTTTTTGTCTGTTCTTTTTTCTTTCTTTCTTTCTTTTTTTTTTTTTTGTAGAGACCTATTTATTGATGTGAGTGCAGGAATATGTCTTAAAATCTAGATAAATAGCATACTACAATACAACGAGAAATCCTTACAATCTTTAGTCGGCTCAACCCATCAAAATCAGGTCTTTTGTTGCCAAAAACTTGCAGAACTTCCTCTCTTGCTTTGTCCTGCCATTTTTGGTACTTGCTCAACAAAATCAGAGTCCAAGCAAGCAAAACAGAAGTCGGCTCTTCACCTGCTAAGTTGAACCCTTTGCACTCTTTAATGACATCCTCCATGCTCATACCCTTTTGATACCCAGATTTTTGAATTTCTTTCATGTTTGATTTTAGCAACAGTCCCAAGAGATCATCGCCAACTACTCCTCCTTCCTTCAATGCCTTCTCTCTTTTCGTCACTATGTCTTTGAACAACCCTTTTAGTTTATGGTCGATTTCTTTCATGCTCTTGTACAGTTTGGTTTGCAAGAGGCTGCAATTTCTAATACAAGTCAAATTTAAGAGGAAAACTCATACTTTAGCTTCGTTTCCACAGTTTATGTGTGTCTCGCTAAATAAATACACTCAATTTTCATCCATTCAATTAGGTTTACAAGTTCGAGAGCAGCAATCTAGATAAAAATGCGATAGAAGACTTGCTTTACTACAATACCATATGAGATTTTGTACAACCACTACTAACTGTTTAAAAAGCTTAAGCCTAAGCTTTTGCATTGAACTTTCTAACATGGTATTAGAGTAGAAGATCCTGAGTCCAAATCTTTACAAGATCTATATGCCTCCCTAATTATATACTTTCCACGTTTTAGGCTTAGACCAAAGTCCAGCCTATGCGTGAGGAGGAGCGTTAAAATATTTAAATATTAAATCACATTTTCATCTAACAACTTAAACTTTTAGAGTTAATGGTGGTTCCACAAAATATCACACTGCACATTGTTTTGACAGGGAAAAATTGCGGTGAGCCCTACATACTATCTTGCAATCACAATCCAACCACTATCCATGATTTGCAAAATTATTAAAATTGTCTTCAGAGACGTTTCAAGTTCCTAGCAGGACAAGATGCCTAAAGATCGGCACACTGATTTGCAGAACCATAGAAATGGGGAAAGTTGCAACTGAAGTTTGTTACTCTATTTTCTTGTTAAATCCTTTTGCAAAAGATTTCGGGATAAATTGTCACTAAATTAATCTTGACTTACCTCCACCCAGGCATTGAGACGAAATGAACAATTTTGGAAGCGAGGCCAATTTGTTCTTGTTGAAGGAGGATGATGCTCTTGGCTCGGTCGTCGTAGGTACCCCCAAAACAGCTCTGTAGAATATATCACCCGTCAATTGCTGAAGGTGAGGCCACACATCCACTTCACCTGCCAAACTTTGCTTCTCCCATCTCCTAATCATCTCCTCACAGCTTGAACATGTTGCAGTCACCACATACTGTAATTGAACAATAAAAAAACGTTAATGAATTGAATATTATTATATTTCCACGGACTAAGAATATCAGGCTTGGTGAATATGGAATATGATGCGATCATTAATCATTTTAAGTTCCGTTAGATGATGCATCTGGTCATGAAACTTTTAGCACCAAGCAGTAATACCTTCAACTTTTCATAATGAAAAGCTGGGTTGCTGATCTTTCTGTGTTTGGCCCATTTCTCACCCTCAACATTCACAAGCCCCGTTAGTAAGAGATCTCCGATGGCCTTGGGATGCGGCTTTTTGAACTCATTGATCCGTGAAAATATTTCCTTCAACATGTCTGAATCCATGATGTTCAGCACAGGCTTTGGCCCTAACCACGTAAAGCAAAGCTTCCCTGCAATAACCATTTTCTAGAGACATCAATTATTAGCTAAAAATTACAGCTTCTCGTGAGCTGAAATTGTACATGATTTTTTACCGGGAAATGAAGTTTGTCCAATCACCAATACTACCATTGGCTAGAAAAGTTCGATTGCATACCGTATTTCTGGACGCAGTGATAATAGAAAGGAGCAATCGAGGCGCGATGTCACTGGAGAAAGGAGTAATGGGTTGAGATTGAGCTTGCTTGTTCATTCTCACGATGTCTCTCAGGTCTTGAAACAAAAGCCTGTAAGGGGTTCCATTTAGACCTTGCTGTCTCAGACATCTTTCTACCTTCTTCGGCTGCAACCAAAACAGACACAGTAATCTCCATGCACAAGTGAAGAAGGTGATCAGCACAAGAGAGAGAACAATTGAATAGGCAAAGGACATTTCCATTTTCTACGTTGAACTTATGACACGCTTGTCTTCTTTCTGCGAGAGGAAATATATAGGAGTCTCGGGGAGCAGAAAGACAAAGGCATAGACCAAGGGACCCAAAAAAAAAAGGAGAAAAGATATTATATTGTTTCTTGAGATGGTGTACAAATGAGCTAATCCAAGACACAGTCAATCTTGCGTGTTTGACTAGAATGAGGATTAAAAGTTCAGCGGTTTTAACGGCAAATGTCTCTGGATCTAGAGTATGAAATTTTATTTCCAGTCTTCGACCCTTCTCTCCGAATCATGTTATAATGTACTGCTCAATGAACCCCCGATAAGTGGAAGTCAACCATACACGCTGTTTATTCAGATTTACCATGCGCACGATAAGTTTAGACGTGGCGAATAATTGTCATGAGGAGATCAGATGACAATTGGTCAGAATCAAATTGGGGAATCTAAGAGATTTGATATCTGAAAGTCAGAGAATCAGTCTAATATAATAAGTATTCTTTAAGACGTGCGAGAGGAGGCGTCTTTTTTTTTTTTTTTTTTTTTTTGAAGTGTCCTTGCCTGCATCATTGGTATTTTTGACTGGTTTGCATCAGCAGCTGCTACTCAGTAAAGCCATTTTCTTGACATGATATCAAGGTGGAGGCTTTTACTCAGCTCTATCACATAAACTAAGGCAAAAGTACTCTATAAGTATCAAAACTTTACGCAGATGGACACTTAGAGTATGTATGATAACATTCCTCTTTTATTTTTATTTTTTTGTTCTTTTGTTCTCTAAAATAGAAAAAAATAAAAATTGATTAATAATTTCAGTTAATTTTTCTATTCCTTGAAATAAAAAAATGCTAAGGGAATAGATTTAAAACAAAAGCAAAAAGTAGAAAAAATAACTTTTTGTTCCTATGAACAATTTCTAAAAATAAGTCTTTATCTTTTTTCATTTTTTTTCTTTTCTTCTTCTTCCTCTTCCAATCAATCGGTGGAGACTCATCGCTCACCTCCTATTGCCTATGAAGTACCGACACTCTCCAAGAGCCTTCGTGTTGTGTCGGACACTTCAACACATGTCCGACACTCTCCGATACTCTTAGACACTCTCCGACACTCAAATCGAAATTCGACATACGAGTTTCGACATGTAATTCCGATATCAATGTCAATTTTAAAAATTCAATAAATGAGATGTCAAAATATATATATGAAAAAATAAAACACAATAATAAAAATAATAAATGGAGAAAGAAGAAAAACATAGTTTTCTCTTCTCTTTTGATTCTCACTCCCCGTGATACGCAATTCACCCCTTGAGTTTTTTTTCCTCCTCTTCCAACATATCGACATGTGAGTCCATAATATGGATCACTTGTTTTTTTTCCAAGTTTTATGAATTATTGAAATAAATTTGAATTTGTCAAATTGAAATAATGAATTATATTAATAAATGGAGGATTAATGTTTTTTGTGTATATTCATTCTAGGCTTTTTTAATTATTTATTTATTTATGAATTTGATTCAGATTAATTTGATTGAAATAATCATAAAAATGATAATTTATTATGTATATATAAATATATATTTAATATATAACGTGTCCCAATGTGTCGAAATTTTCTGTTTTTTTAGAAATGACGTGTCGATATGTTGTGTCGTGTCATGTCGCGTGTCGCATATCAGTGTCGGTGCTACTTAGCTGGTCGCTGGTTGCTAATCGCCGCATGGTACTAGCACCCACCAATTGTCGTCGGTAGCCAAAAATTTATGGTACAAAAAAAGTCTCGATCGATATGACATGAAAACTAAGATCTCAATTGACCAATCGATGCGACGTTTAGGACTCCAGCATAGTTAGCTTCACCATTTGATTTGAAGTTCGGGACACTTTCTCTTAACCTCACTCCAATCCAGTTATGTGGTAGCCATGGAAGGACCCAATTATTCTCTTATTAACTTTTTAAATAGTGGGTTACCTAGATAGACATCACCAATGTCTAAATTTGACTTAAGATAAATATTAATGACATCCGCATAAGGAAAATTAGCCAAGATTAACATGACCCATTATAGAAAGCCAAAAAAAGGTGAGAGCAACGATATCCTCTCTATCGAGGAAACCGGGCGACTCGAAGCCGGGTTCCCTTGGAAAATCGTGCCCCTTTGGCGTGTTTGCTAGCCCACCAAGCGAAATTTCTTAAGTTAGAAATAACAACAAATCAGCCAAAATAAATTTACGATCACTATAAGGAGCGATACCAGTGCAAAATATTCTTTCACACTTGCATTCGTAAGTGGAAAATATCCACAACCTAGTGAAATGAGCACGGTTATTAAAATTAGAACTTGGATGTGTCGGTATCTTCACTTGGCTTACGGAGAAACTTTTTTATGCGTTAATAGTAAAAATTCAAAAATATATAGATAGATGACTTCCAAAATCTACATCAAGTAACACCTATCTTTGTGCAATCGATGTTGAAAGAGATTGATAAACTTTTTGCTTATAACCTAGGTGTATGGCTTCAAGCATCCAGCAACCTGCAGCCCATGGAACGCTTGTAAACCGCAGGCGAATGTTCGCCTGTAAAAGTGACTCTAACTCAAAGTAGTTCGTATGTAATTAGTGGGATTTGAATGGATAAGTTTTAGTTTTCAAGCTAAAAGTTTCCCGATGCCCTAACTACACTAATTGAAGGGGAGGAAAGATTAATTTGTATTATACTGTTTAAATGGAATACTTTCTGATATTGTGTATGCTAATAAAACATAAAACACTAATTAAGAGTCCACGGTATATTTTATCTATGCATAACATATTTACTTTATTTTTCTATTAATTGCTAAATTTTATTTTAGAGCAATATTCAACCCTCATAAAAACCAATGCTCTCTCTCTCAGCATTTATTTTATTTTTATTTTTTTGCTCCTTCCCGTTGTTCAATTCTTGAAAATGAAACAAGTGATCCGAATTGCGCCGTTACTCATGTGAATTAACGGTGCCATAAGGCTCACGATGTTCTTAGTTTTTCATTGCTAATATCAAACAGAAAACATGTGATGATCATTATGACCAAAAAAATAAAAGAAAACATGTGATGAGCATTATGACCAAAAAAAAATAAAAATAAAACATGTGATGAGCGTGCCTTATCAAAATACTTTTGAGTAGACGTGAGCTCAACCCCAATCCACTAAGCGTATTGTATCAATTGTTATCTAGCATGATGTTGCAAATCGAGTTCGGATATCTTTCTCCCTATATAATATAAGTGGTTGACTTCATTTTAATTACTTAATCGAAAATTAGTTTCGAGTATAATATAACTACAATATTTGGCAACAATTGTTAGGTTTCAAAAAATTGTCTAAAAAGTTCTAAACCTATTACACTTTTATCAATTCATACTAAGCATTTTATTGTGCCAACTGAGTTATAAACATTTTTATGTTTTGCCAATTGAGTCCATCCGACCAATTTTAATTGAAAATCACAAACGTTGATGACAGTTGTCCTACGTGGCATAACTGACGTTGACGTGGATACTTTTTAATGATATTTTAATATTTTAAGAATTTTTATTATTTTTTTCTTTTTCTTTTCTTCTCTTTTCTTTCTTTACTTTTTTCCCCTTTTTTTTTCTTTTCTTTTCCTTTTCTCTTCTATTCTTTTTTTCTTTTCTTTTCATTTTTCCTTTTGCCCTTCGTTAGCCATTGTCGAGTCTTGTCATTGGCTAGCAAAGGTCAACGACCTTGGGCGAGGGATGCCAACATCTAGCCTGGCAAGGACTGCCCTCGCTGGATCGGGCGAAGGTCTCCCCCGCCTCGGTAGGCGTGGGCCGTCCTTGCCCGGGCTAGGGGGCAACCCTTGCCCTTACTAGCCCAAGCGAGGGCAGCAGGCTGGCAAGGGTAGCCCTCACTTGAGGCTAGCGAAGCAAAAAGGAGTAAATAAGGAAAATAGAGGAAAAAAAGGAAAAATATAATAAAATATAATAAAATATTATTAAAATGTCCATGTCAACTCAGGCTTGGTTGTGTAGGATGACTGGCTTCAACATCAATAATTTCTTGGCAAAATTGATCGGATGGACTCAATAGGCAAAACGTGAAAATATTTAGGACTTAATTAGCACAAATAAAATGTTTATAACTCAATTGGCAAAAATACAATAGGTTTAAGACTTTTTTGACAATTTTCCCACTAGAATTCTATAGAGGGGAGGGAGCAAGAGGGGGAGAAACCAAAATTGTTGAATTAAAATGTGCTATAGTTACATATAGAAAATAACATGGTATACAAAAAGCGAAATAGTGGTATTTATTTCTATTGTTGATTAGAAAATTAAAGAGAAGAAATGTTAAACAAAAAATTTAGGTCGAGTACTTTCAATTTATCTTAAGAGACTTGATTTTTTTAAAGACATACTAATAATAACAGTATTATATCACTTAAGTAAAGAACTGACTTTTATCAGAGATTGTGAGTCTTTACTTGCATAAATTAGAAAAGGTTATGCTAAGGACATATAATTCATATCTATCATTAATCGCAAGAGTGAATAAAATGATTCTTTTATTAACGTCTATATAAAAGGAAAAGACCAAATAGTAATAATAGTCGGTAAAAATATATAAGGGAAGGCCACATCTTTACAATTTGAGAAATTGGCCAGCAGTTTAGGGAGACTAGGCAGTATTACCAGTCCTAAGAAATTTCCTGATTAGTCTTTGGGCATAATATGATAAATTGCAATAGACTAAAAGATAAAGAATCATGCATGTTAATAGAAAAAATAAGTGATCTCCTAGAAATAAGAATGCTAAAGAAGGAGAACTATTTTTCGCAAAAGCCACTTTTAGTTGTGCCACAAAAGGTGTGTTTTTTAAGGATTTTTTTTTTTTTTAACATCCGATCACATATATTACGTTGATTTTTAGTACATCAAAACAACTATGCTTTTAAAATATCACGCATAAATTGAAAATGTGTATGGATTGACAAAATTTAAAAGAAGATTTTCCTCTTGTAATAGATAACATTTGAACTTTAGATATCTTTAATTTCTTTTGCACGATTTTTTGAGTCCTAAAAACTTAGAGGTTTAATTTAATTCCGATACCTTCCCATATAAAAAATGTTCGATATTGATATTGGAAAATAAGATGTGCATTTTGGTCTTCTTTTGGGTTTCGGTTGCTTTGTATTCAGTCATGTACAAATACTTGCATGCCGTGTTTTCCCTCTCTTTTTAATAAGGGACTTTGCACAAAGGGTTTAACAATTCGTTTTTCGAATCAGAGTCAGATGCATCATTCATTTTTTGACTATGGCAAATGACATTTCAAGTGGGAACAACTCTTTTGGAAGGCACCGGAAGAGTACGCAAAACCCAGTTCACTAGGTCAATATAAAGAGAGCACGCTAGCTAGTAGAAATCAAACCAATCATTAATTAGGAAACACTTTTCCTGTCAAGAAGTCATCATATGTTTACTTGATTTTTCGTTTATTCTAAAAGACCAAAACAGAATGTTTTATACATGCAACGAAGCAAACAAGAGCACGGAATCCGATCAAATAAAAACTGAGAAATTCTATCTGATACGAGTCAAGATCAAGGGGACATCGTATTGGGCATGAGGAGTGAGCACAGCAATAGAGACATGCTTGTATGAAGGAGATAGTTGCACTGAGAAGTGCTGCAAAATCAACGTGAGAACAACTTTGACTTCCAGCAAAGCAAAATTTTGGCCAATGCAAGTTCTAGGACCCCATTTGAAAGGGAAAAAGTAGAGCTTGTTCTTGGTTGCTTTTGAGACTCTCTCAGAGAACCTCTCAGGATTGAACTCTTTGGCATCATCGCCTCAAATGCCTAGATCAGGATATGGGCACCAAAAGCAGAACTCCTGAAGTTATTTGTATATCTACCAACTTAGTTTTCTTGTGCATTGTTCACGTCGTCATAAACACAAGCGGATATAACCTAAGCCTCATTCAGTGTCATGCTTATGTCACAATCCAAGGAGAACTGTCGGCCCGCGACACTTATCTGTGTGTAAATCGGTTTGTTGTTAGCCTGTTCTTGTCCAAAAAGACATTGAGAATCCAACAAATAATTATCTAAACCTTGCCTAGTGGGCCTAATTCATCAAACTTAATAACATTCATTTGATCTATGCTGTAAATTTGAATGAGAAGCTACGTGTCTCCATGTGTCTCTCTTTCTGTGTGAGTATGTAGGAGGCTCCGTGTGTCTCTCTTCTTGTGTAACCATGTTGGTGTTGTTTGGAGAGAGATAGAGAGGCTGCAAACATCACCTCGTCACCCTCCCATGTTGAACCTCCTGCACGACACTCCGAGAGGATGAGACTACCTCTAGCATGTCTTTATTGGGAGCATGCAATAAAAATTCGATACCTTTATTTAGGATAATTGTAACATCCTCGGATTCTAGGTCATGAGAATAAGGTTTGAGAATTGATCATGGAAATCAATAACATAAACCTTGATAGACTAAGACATGGCATGTTCGGCCATGGATCCGGTCCACCCGACCGAGACCCGGTTAGGACAAATAACCAAGACCAACCAAGAGATTTATTCTAATACATCCAATGGACCGATTCTAATTGAAAATGGTCATTGACAAGTTTAAGAAGGCTACCCACTTAGTCGCCCTCATCTAGTTAAAGTTTAGTAAATTTTGGCATAAACTTTGATTCTCATAGTTACGTCGATCATGTACAAATATGAATGACTTCTCCAATTAGGCGACACCCTATGTTAGTCTTATGAATGCCTTGAATGAATTTTGGACACAAATTAACTAATACGAGGATGAATCATTGGATGAGTGTCAAGAGATGGTCGGGATTCTAGAATCTTTCATAATCTTTTGACTTAGTCCATCCTTATCTATTATGTGCCACATGCCATTTGCAAGAAGAAGGAGAAAACTTGCATGCCAAGTAGTTGGCAAAAATATTTAGGCCTCATTTAATGATTTTGGACTTTAGTTCTTTAATGGCGTGGATGAATCACATATTTAGGTGTCCTCTAGAATCTTAGGTGAATCTTAGATTATGATGGTCCTAAATTGTAGCCTTGGTGAACAAGACAAGGACCAACCAATTAGAAGAAGACAATAGGCATTAAAGGAGCTTATATGTGCCTTAGGCATCATAGGCAATAATGAGCCTAGAGTGAGCCTTAGAGGATAAGCAAATAGATGGACCAATCACCATCAAACACGAATAAGCTGAGGTGCCAATTAAGGAGACTAGATAGACCAACTCGTTCCTTAAGCTTAATCATGAGATTGGCACCAATAATTGAAGAGGATGAGGCCTATAAATAGGAGAAGGCATCCTCACATTTTGAGATCTAGCCATTCTCTCCTTTCCTTCCCTTTATCTCCTCTCTTTCATGCCATTCTCCTCCAAGCCACCCTAGAAGCCGACCAACCACCAAAAAAACATCTTGGAGCTAATTTTAAAAAGTTGTAAGTAGACTTTCATAACTTATGTTGGCTTTATATGGTTATGCTTGTTGTGTTTCTATTTGTTTGTTGTTGCATCAAGTAAAGTCATGGTCTCGCATGGATGTCAAGCACACCCGAATGTTGAGGAAATGTCTCATGTGACTTTGGACGTGCGCCAAGGTGGGTGCACGACCCACACTTGATTTCAGGACAACATTGAGACATGTTGTTACTCGAGACAAGTCACGGTTGATGCCAAAGCAGGAGCAAATGGTTCCAAATGCAGACCACGAAGCCAAGTCACATCCAGCTTGAGTTTAATTTAGTAAGACATAAGAGTCGTTCATTAGTTCACCTTGCATAGCACGCCTTCAGGTCTTTCATTCAGCTAAAAGTTTAAACATAAAATGAATCGGTTGATGCTTGAAATGCATGAACACACGATGGACTTATATGCCGACGCTAGGGGATGCTGAGTCGTTGCCTGGGGTAAAGTCCCATATGCCATCCCGATATTGAGATTGTGGACGATGCCGGCTCGGGTGAGGTCGATGCCTAGGGGTTGTCCTAGATGACAATGCTGGTTGCCAAGGGAGGGACCGATGCCCGGATGTTACCAGAAGAGTCGATTAATTTCGACTAATATGATACTGAAAAAGAAAAAAGAAAGCCCATGTGTGATGCTTGAATTGATGCTTGCAAAAGCTAGGTTTATTTTGATATGTGCTGTTGAGTCTTTACATCGATTTGAGCATATGTTGCATCGGGTCACTTAGTGCTTGGATGAGTCTTATGTGATGCACACATTTCTCTTAGTGATTGAAATGATTGTAAGCCATGGATTTTTCGAAAGGCTTGTTCTTATGCATTAACTCATTGTCTTAATGCTGGAAAGCACATAGATGATTGAGAGCTGTTTATGGGCATAAGCAAGGCAAGGCACGAACCTTACTATTGATTTGCCATCAACAAGTGCATGATGATTTTGTATTTGATGATCGACAATGAGACGTCCTCCTATAAAAGAACTAGGAATTTCTACTTACTGAGTCACCAACTCATTCCTGTTGTTTTCATCTGACAGGAAAATTTGGGAACATGGTCGATAAACTCATCTTCCCTGTGACTTAGCATCAGTCGGTAGCTCTTCAATGGTTGAAGTGTAGCAGATTATATACCAAATTGACCGTGTCGCACCTAGACTTATTGAAGACTAATTTATGATCTAAGGATAATTGGTTTCAGGAAGGGTAGGTTCCAAATCAAAAGCTCATAACTTAACCTATTCAACCCAAAAAAAAAAAAAAGAAGGAAAAAAAAAAAAGAAATCAGCTCCTTCTTTGAAATTAGGAAGCCAACCATTAAAAACTGACTTGGAATTGAACCAGCCAATTCAAAGATCGATCTGAAAATCAAGCTCTGTTATACAATGTACCCTTGACTTGACATATATATCCATATAGATAATTTTTTTCTACAATTGACAAATCTCATAGATATTTTGAGCTCTATTAGTATGATATGAGACGAGAAATTATATGGTTTGATTTATCAAATTCCCATTAGAGCATGAATAAAATCATCATCTACTTCTAATGAGATCACACCGTGTAATGTAGTCATGGAATCTCAATGTTTTGCAGAAGATGGTAGCTTATAATTATTCAAAGTACTCTCGAGTAAATGTGTGTTTAACCTTTTGATGTGAATTAAATACTGGTTTTCATCATTGTTGACCCTAATTTAAATTTGATGATTACAAGGCTCACTCCTCACTCAAATATGTTATTGATTATTTGGAATTATATCTATTTTCCTTGAGTATTTTTTAAAGGATTTCAAGACCATCTCAGCCTGAAGAACAAGGTCGGGTACCCGATCAGGTAATGGCTCCGCACTCAGCCGTCCGGATACCCGGCTAAGTATTGCCTGGACACCCGACTCCTACGGTTTAAAATTAAATTTGTCAGTCCAGTTCAGCGACTTCCGGAGCCTTTTTCGGATGCAAACCCCGAAGTCTTAATAGTCGAATTTCTAGCCTTTGGAAATGTATCTAACGGCTAGGTGGGACCGAACCACTATAAATCGGCTGAGTGTTTCTCTATCCCTATTCTTTTAATTATATACAACTCATGTATTTGATAATTTGGCTAACTCAATTTTGTGCATAAACATTTCACCAAAAATGCGTTCCCCACGACACATCCTTCCATTGCTTACCAACCTCTCAACTACGACGGAGACGACAAAAGCTATGCAGGCCATGCAGTTCTCCTACTGAATTTCAAGATTCGAATAACAATTTATCAAAAATCTTCGCTCCTTCTTCTTCCATACATTTTATATGAGAAGATTGGAGGAAAGCGAACTATTGGAAGGCAGTAGAGAATTATAACCATTTTGATGAGTTGCTGGTCTAGCTATGGCTGTTAGCTTTTAGCTTGACCTTTAGGTTTTGGCGTTTGCAGTCAACTCTCATTTTAAAAAGTAGAATAACATTCAGACTCCGTTCGTTTTGCAAAAAATAATTTTCAGAAAAATATTTTTTTAATTTTCTAGTGTTTATTTCACGAAAAATGAATTACTTTGAGAAAACATTTTCCATGAAGGGAAAAAACTTTCTAAAATAAGAGAAAATATTTTCCCCTTTCGAAAAGTGGAAAACATTTTTCTCATTTGCTCTATCTTATCTCATAACTCTACAAACTCCAACTTCTTTATTTATTTTTTTTTTTTTTTTTTTTTGTAAAATTAGAATTATTTTTTATTTTTTTGTTTCTTTTTTATTTTTTTTTTCTTTTTTTTTTTTCTTTGTTTTCCTCTTCTTCTTCTCTCTCAACCCATCGCCAACCACGGCCATAGTAGGCGACCAACCACAAGCGAGCTCGAGGCTTGCCCACCTCTGGTGAGCTTGGGTTCATTGCTTGCCAAATCGGCAAGAGCAAGCGTCAAGCTCGAGGCTCGCCAATTTGGCAAGGCTCGAGGCCGGCAAGCTCAAAGCTTGCCAATCTAGCGAGGCCCGAGGCTAGCGAGCCTCGATACAGCAATCACCACCACTTCATGCAATAATCCTCAAGCGTTCGAATTAGTTTTTCCGATGGCAAAGGCGATCTCAAGAAAGATGGTGAGTTTCTATCTTCGATCCTCCCTTTTTTTTCCCTTGGAAGTTGAAAATTTGGTGCCGGTTTTTAGGTCAATCTTCAAGTTTTTGGGGTTTCGTTTATGATCACTGATGATTACCTCTTTGAGGCTCATGCTCACCGGCCTCAGCCCTCGCCAAATCGGCAAGCTTCAAGCTCTTCAACTTCAAGCCTCACCAAATCGGCGAGCCTCGAGCTCGACGCTCGCACACACCAATTTGGCAAGCAGCAAGCCAGAGCTCATGAGAGGTGGGCAAGCCTCAAGCTTGAGGCTGTCGTCATGGCCTGTGAAACCGACTTGTGTTGCCAGTCGTCATGGCCTGTGAAACCAACTAAGAAAGAAGAAGAAGAGGAAAACAAAAGAAAAAAAAAAAGAAAAAAACTAGTAATCAATTTAAAAAATATAAAAATATAATGAAAAATCGATTTTTTTAAATATAAAATGTAATGAAAATCGATTTTAAAAATAAAATATTATTAAAATTATTGAAAAAGAGTGTATGGAGAAAAAGATTTTCATTTCCATACAGTTGAAAATATGCTATACTTCATTTTCAGATTTCACCCAAATACTGAAAAATAAATATTTTCTAAAAACACAACATTTTCCGCGAAATGAACGGGCCCTCAAATCTTTAAAAAGTTCAAATAACATTTCTTAGTAACGTCTACAACCCTCATGTTATTTTGTGGTTTAAAGGAATAATTCATTGCAAAACCTAGCAACGAAGAATCAAAAGCCGATCGGCAGAGACGGCAGCAAGAAATCCGCTGAATTTCGAGAAACAATATGGCAAAAAGGAATCAGAAGAGGAATAGGAACAGATGGTAGTGAACTGAGTATCCCCAACATCGTTCATGTCCAACAGCTTCCCTCTGAACTATTTAATGGCCTAAAGACTCTAAACTAGATCACAGGACAATTGCACTCGACAAAGCATCTAGGCCGAAGCGATCAGAAAATGAAACGCTTGGATAAGACCAAAAAGAAGACCGCAAATTACAAAAGATGCGTGATAATATCATAGAGTTTTATTTGGGGGGGGAGGAGGGAAAAAGTCGTCTCTTCTCTATGAATATGAGGAAAGGCAGTATGATGATTGAATTATCAAAGCTGTGACTGATATCTCGACAAATAATATGTATTAGGAAAAAGTATGTTGTCTTGCGGTGGTAATATGTTAGTGTGACGTGTGACACAAGTTGTTGCAAAATACGCTTTCACATGTATATAAAATAATTGGAAAAATTACTTGATCAATTCCAAACCTATTGTACAAATATAGATTTAGTTCTAAACTTTTGATTTTGCCAATTTAGTCCTCAATCTCTACATGAAATTCCAATGTAAACCTTTGAATCAATTTCCACTAGAAACCGCTAATGTAGTGATCCAATCATCACCAATCGTTCTATGTGCAGCATTGCCACGTTAGCGATTTTCGGCGAAATTTAGTTGGAGGACTATATTAAATTTTCCAATAAAAATGTGTAGGACTAAATTAACATTGGAAAGTTTATGACAAATTTGATATCTACATTATAGGCTTAGAATTAATTGGCAATTTCCCCATAAATAATTAGAAATTCTCATTGCTGACTCAAATTAGTGTGCTTTTATGTTCTTACTCTTGTACAACAAATAGATTGGGATCCTTTGACTACATTTTATTTTCTATATATTCAAGAAATGGATAAATTGTACAACAAATGAGTAGGGGTGATCAGATCCAGAGTGGGTAGGGTCTAGACCTAAACCATGTACCCAACCCTGTTATAACCGATTCTCTTTTTTTGGACCATGTTCCCAACCCTATTTGCATTAGACCCTGTTCCCGACCCACCCTGTTTTTCCGGTTTGAGAATAGGGTTAACCCTGTTTATATTGAAACTTGTTTTATATAAAAATTGCTATACAACATTCATATGTAAGATAAAGTGTTTAACTGTTAAACGTTTTATCTTACAACTAGAACAACCCCTATTAATGGGGAGGGAAGAGGAAGTGATGTCTGATAAACGATGTGACCACAATGTGAAATAAAGTGTGGTTATCATGTAATAGAACACGATATACTTATTGCAATGTAGTGGAGTGAATAAAGTTTTGCATTTTCATGAGGCGGCACATTTCCTGTCTCATGTACAAATGAAAACAGTACTAAAACGAAAAGCATAATGTCAATGAAGTACTGAGGCTAGCATTATCTGCATCATGATTTTCTCATTTTGAGACAGTAAATATAACAACTGAAAGAGCCAATCGCTCACCCAGAAATCTTACAAAACCAGCCCTTGAATCAAATGATATCCTTCAATAACTTGAGGACATGGACCTTGCGATTCTCTGCTCGTAGCAATCTGCAAGAAGCAACCAACGGGGTTAATTGCAACACAAAGAGAATTTAAAAGGGTCATTAGGCAAATGATCAAAGTTGCAGCGGCTGCAGATGATTCCTAGGCCTTCTAAGTCATCTCTAAGAACTGAATGAGCCGTTCAGAGAGACTAACTAACTCCATCGAATTGATGTGCGCATTCTTGAGATCCTCTCAACCATAGTCATGAAGGATGAGAGGACTTTGAATTAAGAATGCTAAAGAATTAGATTTCTCAGAAATACACCATTTCAAATCCTACCAAAAGAAGAAACCACGATGTTAAAAAAAGCAAGATCAAGACACGGCTAAACGGAAAGAAGATCCCGACATATTGTGCGAATTTGACTCGCTAAAAGTTCATCTTCCACGTGGAAACTATAAAAGAAAACACACATCCCTCGTTCATCAATCAAATCATTTCTTTTCTTCATCAAGATCTCAATCCAATCCATCTTTAAACAAGAGTTATGTCTTTTCTAGTTGAAGGAAGCAGAATATCCACCTACAGATCATTGATCTGTTTTTACTTTCTTGGTTCCTAGTTCCTGGTTCTACTGAATTTCCCATTAGTCACATGTACAAGCAGAAAAAATAGAATGCGACAACTTGAGGCATTCGATTTCTCACAAGAAAGATGTGCAACAACTTACCATCGGCGGAGGGCTACTATGGGTTGCTCGAAGATGTGACAAGGTGGGCTTGTGGATGTGAGATCTATGGGTCAAGGGCGTTAGCGAGGCAACACCAGCAGGTGGAACGGCGAGATCGAACGGAGGCGGCGTCGGCGCTCAAGTGCGAGCTCGGTAGGGGTTAGTGGCTTCACGGGCAGAAGCAATGGAGCAGAGCTTCAGATGACCGGTGGAACGGCGGCGATGGTGCGAGCGCGAGGGGTGTGACGAGAGTGGCAGAGGTGATGTCGGCTTCGCGATTTCGGGAGGGGAGCTCGGAGCAAGGCTGGCGAGCAGCCGGGAACCTGGGTTGACAGAGGTGGCATCGCGATTTCAAGGGGCGACGGTGGGCAAGCGGAACCAAGATCGGCGGATGTTGGACAGGCGGAGGTCGCAAGTTACCATCTGCGGGTGTCGCGGGAGGAAGCCGGTAAAGATAGAAAGTAGAAATTAGGGTTTTGCTTTTGCGTTTTGGTCTTTGGAGGGGGGGTGGCTTACAAACCGGTCCTCCAACGGGTTCCCAAACCGGTCCTCCAACCGGTTCCCAAACCGATCCGGTCGATCCAGTTCCCGGGTGAGTAATCCCTCGGAACCGGTTCCCGGACCAGTTCAAATAGGGTCTAAGGTTTGGGAACCAGTTCCCGGACCGGTTTCAATCGGAACCAGTTCCCGACCTTGTTTTCCGGGTGGGCTAGACCGGGAACCGGGTAAACTTGGTCCGGTTGCACACCCTTACAAATGAGTACTCCATAAATGGGGATACATGCCACTTACACATCCCTAAGTCTTTTACGAAAGTGATATACCAACAAAATAGTGTTCAATATATCGCTTTAAATATTTTTTGTCGAAGTGTATGTTGCTGGACCCGGTCTTAATGTTACAAATTTTGATGGGTCTGAGTATTTTCAAATCTTCAACTTTTTTCATATCACTGAAGCCGAGTTGGATTGGATTGGGTAAGGGTTGGATCCGGGTTGGGTCGGGTATGAGTCGCTAAAAATAAGAAAATTACCAAAAAAGTTATAAACTTATTGTAATTATGTCAATTAAGTTATAATTTTTTTTACCAATTCAATCCTAAACATTTTGCAATTGTGCCAATTCAGTTCATCCAGCCAATTTTGGTCAGCCGGCATTGATGTGGATGCTAGCTGTCCAACAAACGTTGATGTAGAACAACTTTTAATGATATTTTTTTCAATTTTTTTGTTAATCTTTTTATTTCTTTTTCTTTTTCTTTTTTTTTTTTTTTATCTTTGTTCTTCTTTTGTTTTTTCCCCCACAATCTCACTAGCCACTTGGTGAGGGCTGCAAAGGCCTTGCCTAGCCTTTGGGGGGCAAGGTTCGGGGGCCGTGGGCAAAGTTGCCTTCGCCTGCAGCGAACAAGGCCATGGAGAGGGCCGTGACCCTCATCAACAACTAGTGAGGGCTTCATGGCTCTCTCCCAGTGGCCAATGAGCTTCACTAGAGCCTCGCCAACCACGATGTGCAAAGAAGCAAAAGAAGGAAGAAGAGGAGAAAAAAGGGAAAAAAAAAAGAAATGGAAAAGAAAAAAAATTATTAAAAAATGTAAAAAATAAAAGAAATTATTATTAAAAACTATCTACGTCAGCACTGGCCAACCAAAATTGGCCAAATAGACCAAATTAGCACAATTGCAAAAGATTTAAAACTAAATTGGCTAAAAAAAGGGTTTATGCAATAAGTTTTGGTAATTTTCCCTTAAAAATATATCCAATGATTGGGCCTATTTTCGACTCACCCAGACTCGACCCTACCTAACCGGACCCACTCATTTGACAGGTATAACTTCACCTTACATTTAGCTGGAGCCCTTCAACTTTCAACAGTTTATATCTTTTCATAAGACTAATAAATTCAAATACGATTGTATCACATAATTTTTATGAAAGTAAATACAACATTGCTTTTATTTACTATGGGTAGTTCAAAGTACTAACAAAATTCAATTATAGCATAAGCTGGTATCCTAAGAATAGTTTTGCAAGTTTCATTTATAATGCAATCTAAGTAAAATTGTAATAGCATCATATTTGTATTATGTTATATTAATGTCAAAATTTTCTACCTACTTTTAGGGTATATGAGGATATATACTTCTACTGCATTAACCGAAGGGATGCAACCACTAGCGACGGCAAAGGAGGCGCTGGTTTAGGCTTCGCTTAGGGCATTGAAGGGATTCTTCGATTCTCGCTTCTTTTCTCACTTTTTCTTTTACTATTTTCTTTTTAGAAAAAAATTTATTCCAATTCGTATTAGATAAAATTCCCCTCCCCCTGGTGCTGGGATAAGGCATTCGAGGTTCACTCAAACCTATCCAGACTTATCCAAATCCGAGTTGTTTCCAAACGCCGAGTAGGATAATTTATATTATCCAAAGTTTTACCCGAGCAATCCAGCACACCCTGGGGTTAAAGAAAGAGGTGAACTCAACAATTGGTGCAATCTACTTAGCCGCCCTTTTTTTTCGTCTCAGTCCTCTCTCCTGTGCAGCGCTCACGGGAATCACCCTGACGTGGTATCCTTCAGCCTCACCCCCCAGATCCCTTTATTAGCAGGGCCGCATGTTTGTTGAGAAATGAAATGCTTTTAAGGCCAAGCTACTTAGTGCCGGTCAAAGCTGGGATCTCCTTCGAGTCAGCATAGCGTGATGAAGACGGGGGTGTTCAGCACGAAATGTTTGAAAGGGAACACTTCTTTTTTCCAGCTTCAGGATAAAATTCTCCAAAACACATTTTACACGTACCAGGAGGAATCTCAAGTCTCAAGACCCACCTAACTCATACTACAGGACACAGCGATTTCAGTATAAATAGAGGACGTCCACACAAGACCTGTCATGCATGTAACAGAACACCTCTCGTTATACTACAACACGAGTTTTACCTGGCGAGAGAGGGGAAAGAGAGAGAGAGATGAAGAAGCTGCTGAGTTCATCAGCAGCAGCATTCACCTTGGTTTTGCTTCTGTTGCTGGGAATGTGGTTACAGCCAAACGAAGCAGGAAGGATGCTCATCAAAGGGAAAGATGAAGGAGGAGGAGGAGGAGGAGCGGCAGGGGCTACTTACCGGCCGAGCAGTCTTTTAGCATTCCAGATCCGAGCAAAGGGTCCAGTTCCCAATCCCGGAAATCCGTGCCGCTACACTCGAAGCACTTGTAAGCCGCCCAAATGAAAGAACGGAAGAGGTGAAGGAGTGTAGCAGGAGGTCGTTCTTAGGAAGAGGGTGGGGTTGTTTGTGTGTTAACTGGTTCCTTGTGTTTCTAAGATTTGAGTGCGAGATGAGTCTAATTGTAGCAACGATACAATCTGAAAGAACAGGATATAATTGTAGCAATAATTGGGTGGGACTACCCCGTACTTTATTCAAAACTGTTTTTTCCTTGATACAAAAAGTTTTTTATCCACCTCCAATCTGCATCAGCCATGATTTTGAGTAATTAAATTAGATTATCTGCTATTAATTTTTTGCCGGCTGATTCACAAAGATTTGATTTAGTTTATGTTATCTGAACTTAATGAAATCCTCCACTCGACATCAAATCAAGAAAATTAATTTATTAAGTACAATCTTTTGATCAAAACACTAAAGAATAACAATGATAAAGACAAGAACACTTCAAAAAGAAACCTCCACTCTACATCGGAAAGAATACTAATTATCTCAGACTGATTCTTTCAGATGACAAATTCTTTTAGATTCCTCCGAATAATTCTGAACTAAAGGCTTCTGCTTCTACAGTCCATTCAACTCACCGATTTGCTTTCGCAAAAATGGAAAATTGCTTTGAGCTCCTTCAGGTTGCTTTCAATGACTTTCAGAGCTTGTAAGCTTCCTCAATTTCCGTGCTAAAATACCATTCTAATTAGGGAAAATGATAATAGTGAAAAAAAAAATCATACTTAAAAGGCCATTAATTGTTGTTTATATAATTGGATTTTTTATATATAAAAATAAAAGTCTTTCTAGAGCACTTATTAAGCACACATTTAAGAAAAATGTAAAATTTTGAACTATAAAGCTCTTGATGGTTCTATTAATAGTATAAGGCTTGCTTAGCAACAAAAGGTTTTTCAAAGGAGTGTGGCATTGGCAAATGAAGAAACCTTTGCTCCAACTTCACAACTAGTAGTTGTCCTTTCTATATTGACCAAATGCCAAATAAAACCACCAACTTATATGTCAGGACAAAAATAGTCTGAGTTTTCAAACGGAAAAAAGAAAGCATGAACTAAAAATATCCATCGGATAAAAAAAATTACTTTATACTCTCGACAAAAATAACCCAATTTCCAAAGGACGGGTAAAAAGGCATGAAATTTAGCTCAAACCTCAAAAATATCCACCATTGGCTTTTCCGTCGAAAGACAATACTTATTTGGCACTCATTTGACTAATGTTCATATGTGTATAATACACACGTCAACTGAGTCAAAATAACATAGTTTAGCTTCAACCATAATGGATCATTTGCTTGATTCGCTTGGATACTAATCGTTTAACCCTAATTTAAAAACTTTAAACACTGACCAACCTTCACGATTTGCTCAAACTCCACAAAATAACTCAAAATCCAAATTTAATAAAACCCAAATTTGTGAACTCGTCTTGTGGCAAAATCCAGGAATTCAACTTGGGTCTAAACTCTTTCTGTATATCTCTATTATTTGAAAAGAATGAATCAAAATCCCTCTCAAACAACATGATTTTGTTTAAAAGTACATAGGCTATAGCATCAATGCCGCTCAGGACGTGTCACGTCAATATCGTTTGCAATGCCCGTTGCCATATGTTTTTGTTTTTCCTATTCGTTGGATTTTTTTGTGCTTTAAGCGAATGCTCGTGCCTTTTATGGGTCATTTGAAAACTAGGGTTATTTTTGTCTTGAGAATTCATGCTTTCTTTGGCATTTTTTGGCCGTCAGATATTTGGGTTACAGTTCGTTAGCAAATTGTATCATTTAAACTTGTACATGTAAGATTGCATGACTGGAATAGAACTTATAGAATACGATCCATTCATGAGAGGAAAAAATATTGGGATGTGGTCTTCCTGGTGTGTCTGTTGCGTGCTATTCAGTCAAGAACAGGTACTTACATGCAGTGTTTTCTCTCTCTTCTAAGCTAAGCGACTTCATAAAAAGTGAATAATTCGTGTGTCGGACCAAAATCAAATATCTGTATAATGTTTTTGGCAAAAGGTGGCAAGCAATATTTTATGTGGGAACACGACTCTGACATCAAAGAATACATAAACCCGGTTTAGTAGTTCAATCCAAGAAGAGAATGCTGGCGAGCAGCGAAGAAATCCAAAATGAAACCCTATACCATTAATTAGGAATCACTTTCCCGGCCAAGGAGGCATCTTATTTTTACGACTTTTGTCAACAAACAAAACAGACCGTTTCATGCATGCAAGGAAGCAACAAGACCTCAGAATCTGATCAAATACCAAATGAGGAATTCGATCCTATTCTAGCCAAGATCAAGGGGACTCCATATTGGGGATGAGAAGTGATTATAGGAATGGGGGCATGCTTGTAAGAAGGAGATAGCTGCACTGAGAAGTTCTGCAAAATCAAGGTCAGAGCAACTTTAACTTCAAGGAAAGAAAAGTTTTGGCCAATGCAAGTTCTAGGACCCCAACCGAAAGGGAAAAACAGAGCTTGTTTTTGGTTGCTTTTGAGACTCCCTCGGAGAATCTCTCCGGATTGAACTCTTTGGCATCTTCTCCCCAAAACTCTGGATCATGGTGGATCAGGATGATAGGTATTGAAAGCAGAACTCCCGCAGGTATTTGTATATTTCCCAACTTGGTTGTCTGGTGAACTGTTCTCGTCGTCTTAAATGCAGGCGGATATAACCTAAACACCTCATTCAGGATCATACTTACCTGCATGTAAATCAATTTGTTGTCAGCCTGGTCTTGTCCAAAAAGACAATGAGAATGCAATGATTAAATTATCTAAACCTTGCCTACTGAACCCAATTCATCAAACTCAATAGCATTGATGTCGTTTATGTTGTAACTTTGAATGAGAGGGTGATCCATATGTCTTGCTTCTGTCACTAGCAGAACAGAACGTGAATGATTACTGCCAAAATACTGCTATTTTTTCTAGTTTGGGGAAGGGGAGGGAAGAACAGCACAGCAACTAGATTTCAGGTTAGGTTGTTACAATTTTCTTCATCTTTGGCTTTCGGTTTTTGTCTGTTCTTTTTTCTTTCTTTCTTTCTTTTTCTTTTTTTGTAGAGACCTATTTATTGATGTGAGTGCAGGAATATGTCTTAAAATCTAGATAAATAGCATACTACAATACAACGAGAAATCCTTACAATCTTTAGTCGGCTCAACCCATCAAAATCAGGTCTTTTGTTGCCAAAAACTTGCAGAACTTCCTCTCTTGCTTTGTCCTGCCATTTTTGGTACTTGCTCAACAAAATCAGAGTCCAAGCAAGCAAAACAGAAGTGGGCTCTTGACCTGCTAAGTTGAACCCTTTGCACTCTTTAATGACATCCTCCATGCTCATACCCTTTTGATGCCCAGATTTTTGAATTTCTTTCATGTTTGATTTTAGCAACAGTCCCAAGAGATCATCGCCAACTACTCCTCCTTCCTTCAATGCCTTCTCTCTTTTCGTCACTATGTCTTTGAACAACCCTTTTAGTTTATGGTCGATTTCTTTCATGCTCTTGTACAGTTTGGTTTGCAAGAGGCTGCAATTTCTTATACAAGTCAAATTTAAGATGAAAACTAATACTTTAGCTTCGTTTCCACAGTTTATGTGTGTCTCGCTAAATAAATACACTCAATTTTCATCCATTCAATTGGGTTTACAAGTTGGAGAGCAGCAATCTAGATAAAAATGCGATAGAAGACTTGCTTTACTACAATACCATATCAGATTTTGTACAACCACTACTAACTGTTTAAAAAGCTTAAGCCTAAGCTTTTGCATTGAACTTTCTAACATAGTATTAAAGTAGAAGATCCTGAGTCCAAATCTTTACAAGATCTATATGCCTCCCTAATTATATACTTTCCACGTTTTAGGCTTAGACCAAAGTCCAGCCTATGCGTGAGGAGGAGCGTTAAAATATTTAAATATTAAATCACATTTTCACTTAACAACTTAAACTTTTAGAGTTAATGGTGGTTCCACAAAATATCACACTGCACATTGTTTTGACAGGAAAAAATTGCGGTGAGCCCTACATACTATCTTGCAATCACAATCCAACCACTATCCATGATTTGCAAAATTATTAAAATTGTCTTCAGAGACGTTTCAAGTTCCTAGCAGGACAAGATGCCTAAGATCGGCACACTGATTTGCAGAATCATAGAAATGGGGAAAGTTGCAACTGAAGTTTGTTACTCTATTTTCTTGTTAAATCCTTTTGCAAAAGATTTCGGGATAAATTGTCACTAAATTAATCTTGACTTACCTCCACCCAGGCATTGAGACGAAATGAACAATTTTGGAAGCGAGGCCAATTTGTTCTTGTTGAAGGAGGATGATGCTCTTGGCTCGGTCGTCGTAGGTACCCCCCAAAACAGCTCTGTAGAATATATCACCCGTCAATTGCTGAAGGTGAGGCCACACATCCACTTCACCTGCCAAACTTTGCTTCTCCCATCTCCTAATCATCTCCTCACAGCTTGAACATGTTGCAGTCACCACATACTGTAATTGAACAATAAAAAACGTTAATGAATTAAATATTATTATATTTCCACGGACTAACAATTTCAGGCTTGGTGAATATGGAATATGATGCGATCATCAATCATTTTAAGTTCCGTTAGATGATGCATCTGGTCATGAAACTTTTAGCACCAAGCAGTAATACCTTCAACTTTTCATAATGAAAAGCTGGGTTGCTGATCTTTCTGTGTTTGGCCCATTTCTCACCCTCAACATTCACAAGCCCCGTTAGTAACAGATCTCCGATGGCCTTGGGATGCGGCTTTTTGAACTCATTGATCCGTGAAAATATTTCCTTCAACATGTCTGAATCCATGATGTTCAGCACAGGCTTTGGCCCTAACCACGTAAAGCAAAGCTTCCCTGCAATAACCATTTTCTAGAGACATCAATTATTAGCTAAAAATTACAGCTTCTCGTGAGCTGAAATTGTACATGATTTTTTACCGGGAAATGAAGTTTGTCCAATCACTAATACTACCATTGGCTAGAAAAGTTCGATTGCATACCGTATTTCTGGACGCAGTGATAATAGAAAGGGAGCAATCGAGGCGCGATGTCACTGGAGAAAGGAGTAATGGGTTGAGATTGAGCTTGCTTGTTCATTCTCACGATGTCTCTCAGGTCTTGAAACAAAAGCCTGTAAGGGGTTCCATTTAGACCTTGCTGTCTCAGACATCTTTCTACCTTCTTCGGCTGCAACCAAAACAGACACAGTAATCTCCATGCACAACTGAAGAAGGTGATCAGCACAAGAGAGAGAACAATTGAATAGGCAAAGGACATTTCCATTTTCTACGTTGAACTTATGACACGCTTGTCTTCTTTCTGCGAGAGGAAATATATAGGAGTCTCGGGGAGCAGAAAGACAAAGGCATAGATCAAGGGCCCCAAAAAAAAAGGAGAAAAGATATTATATTGTTTCTTGAGATGGTGTACAAATGAGCTAATCCAAGACACAGTCAGTCTTGCGTGTTTGACTAAAATGAGGATTAAAAGTTAAGCGGTTTTAACGGCAAATGTCTCTGGATCTAGAGTGTGAAATGTTATTTCCAGTCTGCGACCCTTCTCTCCGAATCATGTTATAATGTACTGCTCAATGCACCCCGAGAAGTGGAAGTCAACCATACACCCATACACGCTGTTTATTCAGATTTACCATGCGCACGACAAGTTTAGACGTGGCGAATAATTGTCATGAGGAGATCAGATGACAATTGGTCAGAATCAAATTGGGGAATCTAAGAGATTTGATATCCGAAAGTCAGAGAATCAGTCTAATATAATAAGGATTCTTTAAGACGTGCGAGAGGAGGTGTCTTCTTTTTTTTTTTTTTTTTTTTTTTTTCTGAAGCGTCCTTGCCTGCATCATTGGTATTTTTGACTGGTTTGCATCAGCAGCTGCTACTCAGTAAAGCCATTTTCTTGATATGATATCAAGGTGGAGGCTTTTACTTAGCTCTATCACATAAACTAAGGCAAAAGTACACTATAAGTATCAAAATTTTAGGCAGATGGACACTTAGGGCATATATGATAACACTCCTCTTTTATTTTATTTTATTTTTGTTCTTTTGTTCCCCAGAATAAAATAATAATAAAAATTCGATTAATAATGTCAGTTAATTTTTCTATTCCTTGAAATAGAAAAATGATAAGGGAATAGATTTAAAACAGAAACAAAAAGTAGATAAAAAATAACTTATTGTTTCTAGGAACAATTTCTAAAAATAAGTCCTTATCTTTTTTTTCATTTTTTTTCTTTTCTTCTTCCTCTTCTAGTCGATCGGTGGAGACTCATCGCTCACCTCCTGTTGCCTATGAAGCACCGACATTCTTCAAGAGCCTTCGTGTCGTGTCGGATACTTGGACATGTGTCCGACATTCTCCGATACTCTCGGACATTCTCCGACACTGAGTCGAAATTCGACATACGAGTTTCTAACATGTGATTCCGATATCGATGTCAATTTTAAAAATTCAATAAATGAGATGTCAAAATATATATGTGAAAAAATAAAACACAATAATAAAAATAATAAATAGAGAAAGAGGAAAAACATAGTTTTCTCTTCTCTTCTAATTCTCACTTCCTGTGATACGCAATTCACCTCTTAAGTTTCTTTTTCTCCTCTTCCAACATATCTAACATGCGAGTCCATAATATGGATCGCCTGTTTTTTCTCCAAGTTTTATGAATTATTGAAATAAAGTTGAATTTGTCAAATTGAAATAATGAATTATATTAATAAATGGAGGATTAATGTTTTTTGTGTATATTCATTCTAGGCTTTTTTAATTATTTATTTATTTATGAATTTGATTCAAATTAATTTGATTGAAATAATCATAAAATGATAATTTATTATTTATATATAAAAATATATATTTAATATATAACGTATCCTAACGTGTCGGAATTCTCTATTTTTTTAGAAATGACGTGTCGGTGTATCGTGTCATGTTGTGTCGTGTCGTGTGTCGCGTGTTAGTGTCAATGCTACTTAGCCTGTCGCCGGTTGCTAGTCGCCGCATGGCACTAGCACCCACTAGTCATCATCAGTAGCCAAAATTTTATGGTACAAAAAAAGTCTCAATTGATATGACATGAAAACTAAGATCTCAATTGATCAATCGATGCAACGTTTAGGACTCCATCATATTTAGTTAGCCTCGCCATTGGATTTGAAGTTCGGGACACTTTCTTTTAACCTCACTCCAATCCAGTTATGTGGTAACCATGGAAGGACCCAATTATTCTCTTATTAACTTTTTAAATAGCGGGTTACCTAGATAGACATCACCAATGTCTAAATTTGACTTAAGATAAATATTAATGACGTCCGCATAAGGAAAATTAGCCAAGATTAACATGACCCGTTATAGAAAGCGAAAAAAAGGTGAGAGCAACGATATCCTCTCCATCGAGGAAACCGGGCGACTCGAAGCCGGGTTCCCTTGGAAAATCGTACCCCTTTGGCGTGTTTGCTAGCCCACCAAGTGAAATTTCTTAAGTTAGAAATAACAACAAATCAGCCAAAATAAATTGACGATCACTATAAGGAGCGATACCAGTGCAAAATATTCTTTCACACTTGCATTCGTAAGTGGAAAATATCCACAACCTAGTGAAATGAGCACGGTTATTAAAATTAGAACTTGGATGTGTTGGTATCTTTACTTGGCTTACGGAGAAACTTTTTTTATAAGTTAATAGTAAAAATTCAAAAATATATAGATAGATGACTTCCAAAATTCTACATCAAGTAACACCTATCTTTGTGCAATCGATGTTAAAAGAGATTGATAAACTTTTTGCTTATAACCTAGGTGTATGGCTTCAAGCATCCAGCAACCTGCAGCCCATGGAACGCTTGTAAACCGCAGGTGAATGTTCGCCTGTAAAAGTGACTCTAACCCAAAGTAGTTCGTATGTAATTAGTGGGATTTGAACGGATAAGTTTTAGTTTTCAAGCTAAAAGTTTCCCGATGCCCTAACTACAGTAATTGAAGGGGAGGAAAGACTAATTTGTATTCTACTGTTTAAATGGAATTGTCACGCCCCGATCCTTGGGCACGCACACATCCTTCTCTTGATCGATTTTATAATGCGACATCCCAGAACTATGTATCGCCGACCCTTTCATTTATTAAGTACATGCGGAAGCAGTTATAAATCCCCAGACAATAAAACGATGGGTTAGAAAGGCAATGCCATATTTTTCACATTGAAATTTATAACCAAACTTTTATACAAAACACAAACCAAAGTACTTCATAACTATTCACTCTATCTCTATTCACATCAAAATGGAGATCTCAAAAGAAGATAGAATCTCAGTCCATCCGGGCCGTACTCAAGGCCCCTCTCGGGATTATCTTTTTCTTCCAAAAATCCTTCTCCTCAGATTTCACCTCCAAGTTCTCCTTCCCAGACTTCTCCTCTTTAGCTCCTCATTGGGGTCCTGAAATGTTTTCCCCAAACCGGGATGAGACTACGTCTCAGCGAGTTCTACCCCACTATCGCTCGATTAGTAAACCATTATACTATAGGCTGCCTAAACACGCATAGGGCAGAAGACGTACCTTGGCATCAGTCTCAACCTGCAATTCAAGGTTATATACAAATACTTCATATATCTCCATTCATTCTCAGTCAAATCACAGTTCAATCGACTTAGTCGATTACATGTTAGTCGGACTATTTCTAGGTCGATTCGATTATTCCATTTCAATCCCCAATTACGAATTACGATCCTCAGATCACATCTTAAGCAAAGGTGGAAGACACAATCCACCACTCGACAACATTCAATATTTAATGGCTTTACGGTCCAACTCAACCACTTTCAATACTCAATGGCTTTATGGTCCCACTCGACCACTTTCGATATCGACAATCAATACCCAACGATTTCTCAATGAAATAATTAACAATAATCATTTAGGAATATATCCTAAAATTTCACATTTAATTCTATTTGGTCCAATTCAAAGCTCAAATAAATAAACGGACTGCGCCACGACAATCAGCACGAGATTTCGATCATCGGCCATCTCAATCTCAATTTTCGAAAAATAATTAATAAATATTAAAAATTCAATTTAACTCAAAATAAAGCCCAATTAAATAAACGGACTTCACCACTGGGCCATCGCATCATTTTCTGGTCACTAGCCATCTCAATTGAATTTTGGAAAATAAATAAATAATTAATTAATTTCCGAAAAACAATATTTAAATACCAAAATTCCACTTTAGGCCCGAATCGTCAAATGAAGCCCGATTAGGGGGTCGGAAAATTCGAGATGCTTTCAATAAATAGTAGACTACATCTACTTGCTAATCGCACAATCAATTTATCTAATTTACATCACAATTAACTAATAATCGCTAATTTATTCTAATCTAACCACCTAAACCTAATTAATTAAAACTAAATAACCCTTAAGCATAATTAGCCAACTAATCATGGATTAGTGAGATTACTCGCTGGATTTTAGTGCAAAATGGACGACACAAGGGTCGTTTCTTCCCAAAGCGACTCATGGATCCAGGGCCTGGAAACGGCCCAAAAGCGAGCTCGAAGTCGCTGGATACCCACTCGGCCACTTGCTATTCAAGGTTGGCCAAGGCTGGTCCAGTGGCTAGGGCGGCGAGGGGAGGCCGGCGGAGGGTGAGGGAGCTTCGGCGGGTCCGATTGGTGGCCGGATGGAGCTGGGCGGCGGCCGGAGGCGTCGGGCCGAGCTGGACAGCAGCTGGAATCGCACGGGGGAGGACTGGGCGCAAGAGGCGGGTAGCTGGACGCGCGGCATCGCGTGGGCGCAGGCGCGGGCGGCAGGACGGTGGCGAGCGGCGGGCGGCGACGGAGCAGCAACGGCAAGCTGCGGTCTTCGTTTTCTGCTTCTGGTTCAGTTCGCTTGCACGAGGAAGAAAAAAGGAGAAGAAGAGAGTGACGAGAGGGAGAGAGAGAGAGAGAGAGAAAGAGAGAGAGAGAGGGGATAAGGGCATTTGACCAGTCAAAGAGAGGAGAGAGAGAAGTGAGTCGGTGGATGGGGGGCATCTGCACGAAGGGGAGGGGAGAGGAGAGAGAAGAGAGAAAGAAAAAGAAAGAAAAGGGAGAGAGAGAGAAAAAAGAAAAGAAAAAGAATAATACCATTATCCTCTTTTTCTTTTCTCTTTCCATTTCCCTTTCTATTTTCTATTTGTCTTCGATTTTTCCTCCGATAATTTGATGGACGATGAGACAGTCCTAAAATGAATTGTGACACACTCGGATATTCGATTCCCAAAACCGAACCAAATTTCATGGTTAAAATCGATCGGACGTGATTTTAGTCCAATTCAACAAATTAGGTAGTTTTCGGGATTTTACCGCGGATATATCCCTTAACGGCTTCACCCAATAGGTTAGTTAACTCGTGAGTGATCGCCGCAGAGAAAAAGGACCATAGCGCCCGACGATATGCACATTTCATTTTATCGAAACGGAATCGAATTTCGGGATGTCACGTAAATACTTTCCGATATTGTGTATGCTAATAAAACATAAAACACTAATTGAGAGTCCACGGTATATTTTATCTATGTATAACATATTTACTTTATTTTTCTATTAATTGCTAAATTTTATTTTAGAGCAATATTCAATCCTCATAAAAACCAATGCTCTCTCTCTCAGCATTTATTTTATTTTTATTTTTTTGCTCCTTCCCGTTGTTCAATTCTTGAAAAATGAAACAAGTGATCCGAATTGCGCCGTTACTCATGTGAATTAACGGTGCCATAAGGCTCACGATGTTCTTAGTTTTTCATTGCTAATATCAAACAGAAAACATGTGATGATCATTATGACCAAAAAAATAAAAGAAAACATGTGATGAGCATTATGACCAAAAAAAAAAAAAAATTAAAGAAAAGAAAACAAGCGATGAGCGTGCCTTATCAAACTACTTTTGAGTAGACGTGAGCATGATGTTGCAAATCGAGTTCGGATATCTTTCTCCCTATATAATATAAGTGGTTGACTTCATTTTAATTACTTAATTGAAAATTAGTTTCGTGTATAATATAACTACAATATTTGGCAACAATCGTTAGGTTTCAAAAAATTGTCTAAAAAGTTCTAAACCTATTACACTTTTATCAATTCGATACTAACCATTTTATTGTGCCAATTGAGTTATAAACATTTTTATGTTTCTTACACAATCGAGTCCATCCGACCAATTTTAATTGAAAATCACAAATGTGGATGACGGTTGTCCTACGTGGCATAAGCGACGTTGGCGTGGATAATTTTTAATGATATTTTAATATTTTAAGAATTTTTATTTTTATTTTCTTTTTCTTTTCTTCTCTTTTCTTTCTTTACTTTCCCCCCCCTTTTTTTTTTCTTTTTTTTTCCTTTTCTCTTCTATTCTTTTTTTCTTTTCTTTTCCTTTTTCCTTTTGCCCTTCGTTAGCCATTGTCGAGTCTCATCATTGGCTATCAAAGGTCAACGACCTCGGGCGAGCGATGCCAACATCTAGCCGGCAAGGACTGCCCTCGCCGGATCGGGCGAAGGTCTCCCCCGCCTCGGTAGGCATGGGCCATCCTTGCTTGGGCTAGTGGGGGCAACCCTCGCCCTTGCTAGCCCAAGCGAGGGTGGCAGGCTGGCAAGGGTAGTCCTCACTTGAGGCTAGCGAAGCAAAAAGGAGTAAATAAGGAAAATAGAGGAAAAAAAGGAAAAATAAATTAAAATATAATAAAATATTATTAAAATGTCCATGTCAACTCGAGCTTGGTTGTGTAGGATGATTGGCTTCAATGTCAATAATTTCTGGCAAAATTGATCGGATGGACTCAATAGGCAAAACGTGAAAATATTTATGACTTAATTAGCACAAATAAAATGTTTATGACTCAATTGGCAAAAATACAATAGGTTTAAGACTTTTTTGACAATTTTCCCACTAGAATTCCATAGAGGGGGAGGGAGCAAGAGGGGGCGAAACCAAAATTGTTGAATTAAAATGTGCTATAGTTACATATAGAAAATAACATGGTATACAAAAAGCGAAATAGTGGTATTTATTTCTATTGTTGATTAGAAAATTAACGAGAAGAAATATTAAACAAAAAATTTAGGTCGAGTACTTTCAATTTATCTTAAGAGACTTGATTTTTTTAAAGACATACTAATAATAACAGTATTATATCACTTAAGTAAAGAACTGACTTTTATCAGAGATTGTCAGTCTTTACTTGGATAAATTAGAAAAGGTTATGCTAAGGAAATATAATTCATATCTATCATTAATCGCAAGAGTGAGTAAAATGATTTTTTTATTAACGTCTATATAAAAGGAAAAGACCAAATAGTAATAATAGTTGGTAAAAATATATAAGGGAAGGCCACATCTTTACAATTTGAGAAATTAGCCAGCAGTTTAGGGAGACTAGGCAGTATTACCAGTCCTAAGAAATTTCCTGATTAGCCTTTGGGCATAATATGATAAATTGCAGTAGACTAAAAGATAAAGAATCATGCATGTTAATAGAAAAAATAAGTGATCTCCTAGAAATAAGAATGCTAAAGAAGGAGAACTATTTTTCGCAAAAGCCACTTTTAGTTGTGCCACAAAAGGTGTGTTTTTTAAGGATTTTTTTTTTTTTACATCCGATCACATATATTACGTCGATTTTTAGTACATCACAACAACTATGCTTTTAAAATATCACGCATAAATTGAAAATGTGTATGGATTGACAAAATTTAAAAGAAGATTTTCCTCTTGTAATAGTGACATTTGAACTTTAGATATCTTTAATTTCTTTTGCATGATTTTTTGAGTCCTAAAAACTTAGAGGTTTAATTTAATTCCGATACCTTCCCATATAAAAAATGTTCGATATTGATATTGGAAAATAAGAGGCGCCTTTTGGTCTTCTTTTGGGTTTCGGTTGCTTTGTATTCAGTCATGTACAAATACTTGCATGCCGTGTTTTCCCTCTCTTTTTAATAAGGGACTTTGCACAAAGGGTTTAACAATTCGTTTTTCGAATCAGAGTCAGATGCATCATTCATTTTTTGACTATGGCAAATGACATTTCAAGTGGGAACAACTCTTTTGGAAGGCACCGGAAGAGTACGCAAAACCCAGTTCACTAGGTCAATATAAAGAGAGCACACTAGCTAGTGGAAATCAAGCCAATCATTAATTAGGGAACACTTTTCATGTCAAGAAGTCATCATATGTTTACTTGATTTTTCGTTTATTCTAAAAGACCAAAACAGACTGTTTTATACATGCAACGAAGCAAACAAGAGCACGGAATCCGATCAAATAAAAACTGAGAAATTCTATCTGATTCGAGTCAAGATCAAGGGGACATCGTATTAGGCATGAGGAGTGAGCATAGCAATAGAGACATGCTTGTATGAAGGAGATAGTTGCACTGAGAAGTGCTGCAAAATCAACGTGAGAACAACTTGGACTTCCAGCAAAGCAAAGTTTTGGCCAATGCAAGTTCTAGGACCCCATTTGAAAGGGAAAAAGTAGAGCTTGTTCTTGGTTGCTTTTGAGACTCTCTCAGAGAACCTCTCAGGATTGAACTCTTTGGCATCATCGCCTCAAATGCCTAGATCAGGATAATGGGCACCAAAAGCAGAACTCCTGAAGTTATTTGTATAACTACCAACTTTGTTTTCTTGCGCATTGTTCCAACGTCATAAACACAAGCGAATATAACCTAAGCTTCATTCAGTGTCATGCTTATGTCACGATCCAAGGAGAACTATCCGCCCGCGACACTTATCTGTGTGTAAATCGGTTTGTTGTTAGCCTGTTCTTGTCCAAAAAGACATTGAGAATGCAACAAATAATTATCTAAACCTTGCCTAGTGGGCCTAATTCATCAAACTTAATATCATTCATTTTAGCTATGCTGTAAATTTGAATGAGAAGCTACGTGTCTCCATGTGTCTCTCTTTCTGTGTGAGTATGTTGGAGGCTCCGTGTGTCTCTCTTCTTGCGTAACCATGTTGGTGTTGTTGGGAGAGAGATAGAGAGGATGCAAACATCACCTCGTCACAACCACCTCCCATGTTGAACCTCCTACACGACACTCCAATAGGATGAAACTACCTCTAGCATGTATTTATTGAGAGCATGCAACAGAAATTCGATACCTTTATTTAGGGTAATTGTAACATCCTCGAATTCCAGGCCATGAGAATAAGGTTTGAGGGTCGATCATGGAAATCAATAACATAAATCTTGGATAGACCAAGACATGACATGTTCGGCCATGGACCCGGTCCATTAAACCGAGACCCAGTTAGGGCAAATAACCAAAACCAACCACGAGATTTATTTTAAGACATCCAATTGAACAATTCTAATTGAAAATGATCATTGACAAGTTTAAAAAGGCTACCCACTTAGTCGCCCTCAATTGGTTAAAGTTTAGTAAATTTTGGCATAAACCTCGATTCTCATAGTTACGTCGATCGTGTACAAATATGAATGACTTCTCCATTTAGGCGATACCCTATATTAGTCTTATGAATGCCTTCAATTAATTTTGGACACAATTAATTAATGTGGGATGAATTATTGGACAAGTGTCAAGAGGTGGTTGGGGTTCTAAAATCTTCCATCGTCTTTTGACTTGGTCCATCCTTATCTATTATGTGCCACATGCCATTTGCAAGAAGAAGGAGAAAACTTGCATGCCAAGTAGTTGGCAAAAATATCTAGGCCTCATTTAATGGTTTTGGACTTCAGTTTATTAATGGCATGGATGAATCACCTACTTAGGTGTCCTCTAGAATCTTAGGTGAATTTTAGGTTATGATGGCCCGAAATTATAGCCTTGGTGAGCAAGACAATGACCAACCAATTAGAATACGACATTAGGCATTAAAGGGGCTTATGTGTCCCTTAGACACCATAGGCAATAATGAGCCGAAAGTGAGCCTTAGAGGATAAGCAAATAGATGGACTAATCACCATCAAACACGAATAAGCATAGGTGCCAACTAAGGAGACTAGATAGGCTAACTCGTTCCTTAGGCTAAATCATGAGATTGGCACCAATAATTGAAGAGTAGGCCTATAAATAGGAGAATGCATCCTCACATTTTGAAGCTTAGCCATTCTCTCATTTCCTCTCCCTTTCTCTCCTCTCTTTCACGCCATTCTCCTCCAAGCCGCTCTAGAAGCCGATCAACCACCAAAGAAGCATCTTGGAGCTAGGTCCAAAAAATTATAAGTAGACTTTCCTAACTCTTCGATAGGGTGATGTGTTACGCATATTAATTTTAGGATCATATCATCGTTTGCTTGTGTTGGCTTTATATGGTTATGCTTGTTGTATTTCTATTTATTTGTTGTTGCATCAAGTAAATTCATGGTCTCGCATGGATGTCAAGCACACTTGGATGTCAAGGAAATGTCTCATGTGACTTTGGACTTGTCTTTGAGGTGGGTGCATGACCCACATTTGATTTCGGGACAACATTGAGACATGTTGGTACTCGAAACAAGTCACGGTCAATGCTGAAGCCAGAGTGAATGGTTCCAAGTGTAGACCATGAAGTCAAGTCACATCCAACATGAGTTTAATTTAGTAAGACATAAGAGCCGTTCATTAGTTCACCTTGCGTGGCACGCCTTTGGGCCTTTCATTCAGCTAAAAATTTAAACATAAAATGAATCGATTGATACTTGAAATGCATGGACACATGATGGACTTATACGCCGACACTGGGGGATGTCGAGTCGTTGCCTAGGGTAAAGTCTCAGATGCCGTCCTGATATTAAGATCGTGGGCGATGCTGGCTTAGGTGGGGCCGATGCTTGGTGGTCACCCTAGATGCCATCTTGATAATGAGATTAGGACGATGGCGGTTGCCAAGGGGGGAACCGATGCTTGGTTGTTACCGAAAGAGTCAATTAATTTCAAATAATATGATATTGAAAAAAAAAAAATGAAAGTCCATCTGTGATGCTTGAATTGGTGCTTGCAAAAGCTGGGTTTGTTTTGATATGTGCTGTTGAGTCTTTGTATCGATTTGAGCATGTGTTGCATCGGGTCACTTATTGCTTGGACAAGTCTTATGTGATGCACACATTTCTCTTAGTGACCGAAATGATTGTAAGCCATGAATTTTCTGGAAAGCTTGTTCTTATGCACTAACTCTTTGTCTGGATGCTGGAAAGCACATAGATGATTAAGAGTCATTCATATGCATAAGCAAGGCAAAGGCACAAACCTTGCTATTGATTTGTCATCGACAAGTACGTAGTGATTTTATATCTGATGATCGACGGCAAGACATCCTCCTGTAAGAGAACTAGGAATTTCTACTTACTAAGTCACCAATTCATTCCTGTTGTTTTCACCATTTCAAGTGTATGATGGATGAACCAATCCCACTAGAGGTGTGCATGGTTCGAGTGGGCGATTCCCTACCTAGAACTGGGAACTGCCCGCTAAGAATCGATCCAACCTCCGCGCCTTCCCCTTTTCGCCCTCCCCGCATCTACTTATTCTAGCTCTCCCGACCATGGTAGCTTTATTCTCCTCAAGTACTAGCGTCACGACTGCAGTGATTGCAACCCTCGCGCCACTTTTGTCTCAACCACCACCACCACCTTCGCCACCGCCTCTGCCATCTCCCGCTCCTCCCTCAAGATTGACAATGAGGAGGACAATGGGGACAATGAGCCATTTTTAGACTTGTGTCGCAACCTCTCTTTTTTTTGGCGCCCGATCGGGTACGGGTGCCGGCGGAGGCTAATGGCTCGGCTGAAATTAGTTATGCCCGAACTCTTCCAAGTCCACCAATTCACGACTTTAATAGTCTAAGTTTTTTAACTTGTAAATCAATTTTTAAAATAGAGTTGCCACTAATCGATTTGGGATGGGTTGATTAGAAACCTAAGCGAAGTATCGGGAGAAATACTTGCTCCTGCGCAACCAGAGAAATTAGGATCGGGGACTTGATTACACTAGTTAATCACTAATGCCCTTTCGGTACCTAATCTTGTTTAAACCTTGAGGTTTTTTGGATGTTCGAGGGATTTTCCATACACTTTTGGGAGGAAAAACATTTTTGAGTCTTTTTATAATTTTTGGACATAAAAGGGATTTTTTTTTGGATTTTTTGGTATTTTTAGAAAAATACAAGTCCTTTTGGCTTTTTCTGAATTTTGTTTGGCTTTTTCATGAAATTTTGGCTTTTTTTTTTTATTTTTGGCATTTTTTTTGGAAAATATGGAATATTTTTATTTTTTTGATTTTTCTGAAAATAAAATATTTTTTAATATTTTTCAATATTTTTTGTTTTTTTTGGAAATTAAAATATTTTTAATATTTTTCAAAAATAAATTATATTTTTTTTTTTTTTTTTGGAAAATAAATTATTTATCTATCATTTGTTTATTTAAAATATTATTTAAAATAAAATTTTAAAAAGGCCGACCAGTCGATCCACGGGTGGGTCCGACCCGGCCAGTGACCCGAATGTGGACGGGCCCGCGTTGCGGGCCCAACTCAGATTTTTTTTTTTTTACTTTACGAAATAACGTTGTGGTCGGGCGTTTGGGGACACCCGGCCCGGCTCGAAAAACCGGCTCCGCAACCCGACTCCCGGCAAACCCTACCCGGATCCAACCCGAACCCCGACCCGGCCTCCGCCACACGACCCGCTTCCCCGGCTACCCCGGATTGCGAACCCTACCCAATTTTCCAAGTCCGGATTCGCTTCGCAACCTGGAAAATCGCAAACCCTAGGGTTTGCAAATCCGCGGCGCCGGGGATGGAGATCGAAGCGTTATGGCGGCGACGGTAGCTACTGCGACGATAGCAACGACGACGATGACTACAATGATAGCGACGGCGATGGGAAGTGGTTACAATGAACTGCAGGGACGATGGCGACGGGCCTAAATTTACCTTTCCTTGAACGGAGGCAATGACGGCGACGATGGGGGCTGCTTTTTGATGGCGGCGGCCACGGCGAGCAACGACGAAACTAGAGGGTTTGATCTGCGATGGTGAAGACCATGGCGAACAACGACAGCGACGGCGAGACTTGGGCCTAGTCCAATCTGGCCGGAACACCCTCTCTCTCTCCCTCGAGTTTGCCCTTCGAGCTCCCCGAAATCTCTCGAGGACCCCTCCGAGCTCACCACACCACGGCCGGCCCCGCACTCGAGCTACCCAAAGTCTCTTAGGGGACCCCGTGCTTCGACCGGCCTCTCTCTCTCTTCGTGATCTCTCGCCCTTTGACGTCGACGGTGGCCCCCTCTATTTATAGGCGAGGGGGCAGCTGGTCGGCGAGGCTTCGATCGTCGGTTGGACCGCCGTCCTATCCGCCATCAGTTCCTCCTCTGATCATGTCCCGTCGACGCCGACTGCTCCTTTGCTCCACGTGCGTCGCCGTCTGTTCATCTTCCTCCGGCGTCGTGCCTACCTGCGCGTATGCTGCAGTGGCGCAAGGAGGAAGAAGACTCGGCTGGGCTGGGCTGAGGCGGAGATGGGGCAAAGGCCCATGCGGAGGCTGCTTTTTTGTTTTTGTTTTGTTTTTTTTTTTTGTTCCGTTTCTTTTCCGTTTCTTTTTTGTTTTTTCTTGTTTTTTTCTGTTTTTCTAAAAAGACAAAATAAAATAAAAATAAAAGAAACCTAATTAAAAACAAATAATTTAGGCGTCAACATTTGCTCATCTTTGAAGGTGAGTTCGCAGAGGTTGCATTCAAAGATAAACTGATGCCTAAATTTTATCCGTGCATGCGTAGCATATTATATTTTATTTGGAACCTATTATTCTATGCAGAAAAAGTGCAATATAACTTTACATATACTAAGACAGATAAGAAGATACCTGTAGTTACTTACCGAGAGTGAGTGAGATAGGGTGTGAACCCCGAGTTTGGCAAGTATCAAGGCGTCATCTTACCTGGTGATATGAGGAGGTTGCTTTTCCAAGGCTCGAACCATTTTTCGGTTGTCTGTTAAAACAATCAATGATTTGTCTAGGACCCAAACCTTTCCTCGGTCGCATTGACGGGAAATTGCTCCTCCAGGACCCGAACCATTCTTCGGTCACCGTGATGGGAAATTGCTTCTCCAAGACACGAACCATTCTTCGGTCGCCTGTTAAAACAATCAGTGGTTTGTCTAGGACCCGAACCTTTCTTCGATTGCCGTGATGGGAAATTGCTTCTCCAGGACCCGAGCCATTCTTCAGTTGCCTGTTAAAACAATAAGTGGTTTTTTAGGACCCGAACCTTTCTTCGGTCGCCTTGACGAGAAATTGCTCCTCCAGGACCCGAACCATTCTTCGGTTACCTGTTGGAGCAATCAGTGGTTTGTCTCGAACCCGAACCATTCTTCGGTCACCGTGATGGGAAATTGTTTCTCCAAGACACGAACCATTCTTCGGTCTCCTGTTAAAACAATCAGTGGTTTGTCTAGCACCTGAACCTTTCTTCAGTCGCATTGACGGGAAATTGCTCCTCCAAGACCCGAACCATTCTTCGGTCGCCTGTTGGAGCAATCAGTGGTTTGTCTTGGACCCGAACCATTCTTCGGTCGCCATGACGGGAAATTGCTCCTCCAAGACTTGAACCATTCTTCGGTCGCCTGTTAGAGCAATAAGTTGTTTGCTTAGGACCTGAACCTTTCTTCGGTTTCCTTGACGGGAGATGCGCCGACCTTTCTCAGGGCATCTGCTTATTGGGAGATAGTACCTGGATGATCACAAGTACAAACTCTTGGAGGATACCTAAGATATTCGTGAATGTCTCCCACCTCCTAGTATGGGAAATATCGAGGGCATACTTGGGATATTCGTGAAGGTCTCTCACCTTCTGGTAATTGGGAATATCGATGATGTACCTAAGATATTCATGAAGGCCTCTCACCTCCTGGTAGTTGGGAATATCGAGGGCATACCTGGGATATTCGTGAAGGTCTCTCACCTCCTAGTAATTGGGAATATCGAGGACATACTTGGGATATTCATGAAGGTCTCTCACCTCCTGGTAATTAGGAATATCGAGGACGTACCTGAGATATTCGTGAAGGTCTCTCACCTCCTGGTAGTTGGGAATATCGAGGACGTGCCTCGCATATTCATGAAGGTCTCTCACCTCCTAGTAATTGGGAATATCGAGGACGTACCTGTGATATTCCTGAAGGTCTCTCACCTCTTGGTAATTGGGAAATATCGAGGGCGTACCTGGGATATTCACGAAGGTCTCTCACCTCCTAGTAGTGGGAATATTGAGGATGGGTCTCGCATATTCGTGAAGGTCTCTCACCCCCTGGTAGTTGGAATATCAAGGACGTACCTTGGATATCCATGAAGATCTCTCACCTCCTGGTAATTGGGAATATTGAGGACGTGCATCGCATATTCATGAAGGTCTCTCACCTCCTAGTAAAGGGGAATATCGAGGATGTATCTGGGATATTCGTGAAGGTCTCTCACCTCCTGGTAATTGGGAATATCGAGGGCGTACGTGAGATATTTGTGAAGGTCTCTCACCTCCTAGTAATTGGGAATATCGAGAGCGTACCTGAGATATTCGTGAAGGTCTCTCACCTCTCGGTAATTGGGAATATCGAGGGCATACCTAAGATATTCGTGAAGGTCTCTCACCTCCCGGTAATTGGGAATATCGAGGACGTACCTGAAATATTCGTGAAGGTCTCTAACCTCTTGGTAGTTGGGAATATCGAGGACGAACCTGAGATATTCGTGAAGGTCTCTCACCTCCTGGTAGTTAGGAATTCGAGGGCGTACTTGGGATATTCGTGAAGGTCTCTCACCTCCTCGTAATTGGGAATATTGAGGACGTACCTGTTATATTCGTGAAGGTCTCTCACCTCCTAGTAATTGGGAATATCGAGAGCGTACCTGGGATATTCGTGAAGGTCTCTCACCTCCTGGTAATGGGAATATCGAGGGCATACCTGAGATATTCATGAAGGTCTCTCACCTCTCGGTAGTTGGGAATATCAAGGACGTGCCTTGCATATTCATGAAGGTCTCTCACCTCCTGGTAATTGGGAATATCAAGGACATACCTGGGATATTCATAAAGGTCTCTCACCTCCTAGTAATTGGGAAATATCGAGGGCGTACCTGGGGTATTCATGAAGGTCTCTCACCTCCTAGTAGTGGGTTGAGGATGGCTCTCGCATATTCGTGAAGGTCTCTTACCTCCTGGTAGTTGGAATATCAAGGACGTACCTTGGATATTCATGAAGATCTCTCACCTAGTAATTAGGAATATTGAGGACGTGCATCGCATATTCATGAAGGCCTCTCACCTCCTAGTAAATGCGAATATCGAGGACGTACCTGGGATATTCGTGAAGGTCTCTCACCTCCTAGTAATTGGGAATATCGAGGGCGTACTTGAGATATTCGTGAAGGTCTCTCACCTCCTAGTAATTGGGAATATCGAGAGCGTACCTGAGATATTCGTGAAGGTCTCTCACCTCCTGGTAATTGGGAATATCGAGGGCGTACTTGAGATATTCATGAAGGTCTCTCACCTCCCGGTAATTGGGAATATCGAGGACGTACCTGAGATATTCGTGAAGGTCTCTCACCTCCTGGTAGTTGGGAATATCGAGGACTCTCACCTCCCGGAACCCGAGATATTCGTGAAGGTCTCTCACCTCCGGTAATTGGGAATATTGAGGACGTGCACTGGGATATTCGTGAAGGTCTCTCACCTCCCGGTAATAGGAATATCGAGGGCGTACCTGGGATATTCGTGAAGGTCTCTCACCTCCTGGTAATGGGAATATCGAGGGCATACTTGAGATATTCGTGAAGGTCTCTCACCTCCTGATAATTGGGAATATTGAGGACGTACCTTAGATATTCATGAAGGTCTCTTACCTCCTGGTAATGGGAATATCGAGGGCGTACTTGAGATATTCGTGAAGGTCTCTCACCTCCTGGTAATTGGGAATATCGAGGGCGTACCTGAGATATTTGTGAAGATCTCTCACCTCCTAGTAATGGGAATATCGAGGGCGTGCCCCGCATATTCGTGAAGGTCTCTCACCTCCTGGTAATGGGAATATCGAGGTCGTGTCCCACATATCCGTGAAGATCTCTCACCTCCTAGTAATGGAAATATCGAGGGCGTGCCCTGCATATTCGTGAAGGTCTCTCACCTCCTGGTAATTGGGAATATCGAGAGCGAGACCTCCTGGTAATTGGGAATATCGAGGGCATACTTGAGATATTCGTGAAGGTCTCTCACCTCCTGGTAATTGGGATTATCGATGGTGTACATGAGATATTCGTGAAGGTCTCTCACCTCTTAGTAATGGGAATATCGGGGGCGTGCCCCGCATATTCGTGAAGGTCTCTCACCTCCTAGTAATGGGAATATCGAGGGTGTGCCCCGCATATTCGTGAAGGTATGTCACCTCCTAATATTATAAACTTGAATGTGGTATGAGGCTTACTTGGATTGCCGCAAGCACTTAAAAGGGGTGGAACACCTGGATAGCCACAGGTGTACAAAATACTGGAATACTTGGATGAACACAAGTATTTAACAATATGATCTGGGACCACTTAGGCTGGTCCAAGTGCTAGAAAGCATACCTAGGCGGCGGTGCCAAGCAAAGCAATGAAATGCTTGAACAGCTGTTATATTATTTGGGGACAAATCGAGCAGGTTGAGTATCATGAAAATGAAGTACTTGGACAACGGTGGGTACTTGACGATATGGGGATATCTAGACAGCAGTAGGTATTCCAAGAGATACTTGGTCAGTCACAAGTATCAATACTCTGGGGACAATTCGAACAGGTCGAGTGTTAGGAAAATGGAGTATCTGAACAGTGGCCGGTACTCAAAGACAATAGGGATACTTAGACAGCACTAGGTATTCAACGATAAAGGGATACCTGGTCAGTCACAAGTATCAATACTCTGGGGACAACTCGAATAGGTCGAGTGTCAGGAAAAAGAAGTATTCGAACGGTGGCCGGTACTCAAAGACAATGGGATACTAAGATAGCTGCAAGCATCCAAACTCAAGGGATGACTCGAATAGGTCGAGTGTCAAGAAGAGAGTACCTAAACAGTGGTAGGTACTTTAAGACAAATGGGGATAAGGATATGCTTACCTGGCAATATCTCTGATCTTTGAGAGTATGTCTGCTATTTGCACAATATGCACACATGATTGTATATGCTGTAAATTCATGAGTTCAAATGAGATTCATGCATGATAATTTTGTCAATTTTGTATCATCTGACTTCCACAGGAGAAGATTTTGAAAGACATCCTTCATTTAGAATGTAGATGTCTTGAGCATGCTAGATGAGGGATTTTCAGTTTGAAAGGACTTTCCGCTCACTCTCATGGAAAAGGCTATCCTGACCATTGATACAGGATTTATAAGGACCACACTATCTCACTGTCATCATGTCAACAAGGGTCCGAGTATTCTCGCAAACAATATGACTTTACCAATGTAAGAGGTCTTTGTTGAAATTGTGATGAAGACTTGGTCAACGGTTCATCAAATGGGACCGTCAAGGTCAAGGCTTGTGAACGAAGTGTCGTACAATCATCTCCGGGTTTGCAAGTCAAGAATCCTACAAAAGAGATAGAGTAATCTTGCTCGTACTTCTTCGAGCGATGCTTATATACGCATGAAATCCTATGTTAATTGAAGTGCCCTAGTCTAAAGAGACTTTTACAATGGGAATGTAATGTAGACTTGGCTTACATGTAAGAGGGTGAGAGTTCGTGAATGTCTCGGCATTTGTCACTGGTCTTTCTTCTCACTGTTAGATAGAGGTTTTATGGACCACAACAACAACTTTTTCTTGGCTGTATTTTTGACTGGGGGGCATTGGCCTTGCTTTTACCAAGCACACTACTTTTTCATGCCCCTATTTTTATTCCAATTCTTCATTCATGGGCATTGACCTTGCTTTTACCAGGTACACTGCTTTTTTATGCCTTGCTTTTTCTTGTTGTTGAATGAACTAGCCTAGGCAAGTTCAATCGAAGCACCGTTATTAGACTCTTGAGTCTTCATCTTCAGCCAATGCTCAATCTATGGCAATAACTTCTGCTTTTTCTCAATGTGAGGGTAAAATTACAGACTCACTTGGGTTGTACAATGAATACAAGTGCGTAGAGAAAGAATTGCTCTTCGTCATTCTAGGGCACTTAAATTAACGCGAGTGTTCATATGTGATAAAGACACCGGAAGATTGATGTAAGTGCGAGCAAGAAAATTTCTATCTCTCTTCTCTTCTCACCTTGTGATGCTGCTTTGCCTCTAATCTGCCCCGATGTAGAAGTTGTTCTTAATGGGGGTAGGACAGAAATTTCACCAGTGTATGGGGCTCAATGGGGTGAGCGATGGAATGCCTCTCACTATTTTGGTTATCGTACCATTTGTGAGAGAACTCTTTACCCTGCAGTCATGGAATCTTCTGCACTCATCTCACAAGTGTATAGATGGGGGACTGTGTGTAGGATATGGCTTGCCTGTCATCATTCTAACACGCCTCATCTAGCATGCTCAATCAATCTTGTATTCTTCAATTAGCTGTCTATTCTAATAATTCTCAATGGAATCGGTGATTTAGACAGACAAAATCATCATGCATAATTCACTTGGAAAAAGGCATGCAGTGTATGATGTGATAGAGTTTGTACTCTCAAAATAAATGAATGGCTTTTTACTCAAGAAAAACTTATTAACAGCTTTAGTGGTGTTTACTTGGTGGAACGGTATTCACAAATGTGTTGAAATTTGAACATTAAAAGAGTTATTTACAAAGGGTTATTCACAAATGGGTGTCAATAGATTGCTCCTATTGGTTAGGGACATGACATACGAAAGAGCAGAAGGGATTGGGAATCTGATCAGGAATTTCTACTCTTGCCTTTGTAGAAGAGAAGATGTACAAATAGATCAATTAGTCTGGCCAAAATCAAATGTGAGTTGAGGCCTGAAGATTTTCTGTCATTTGCTTTGGCGATTACTCAGGACGCCATTTTGTTTATGAGAGGCTATCAGAGTTTGACATATCTTTCCTTGATTTGTTATTCGCATTTTTTACAATCAAGTGATCCTGCAACAAATAAAAGGGATCATGTTGTCAGAAGCTCCTTTAAGAGTAGAATAACTTGGAAGCAATACAACATTACCCTTCACTGGTTTGCAGATGTTTGAATAGACCTGAAGTACGAGGAGGATATGAAGTCTTGTAATTTTCACTCCGTTAGGTCACATGCTCTCTCGTAATTTGCAGGTGCAAGAGAAGCAAAAATTTTATTTTAATTAATTTTTTTTACCAAGCGGCTAACTGCCGCGTCGGGGATTCGAACCTCCGACTTCGGACCATTTTGCTTCTTCCCTGGTACCACTCGGCTAGAAGCGCCGACGGTGTCCGTAGAGCGCTGCTTTTTCATTTAACCGAATCGGCTCCTGGACGACACGTCCTTTTATACCAAGTTAGGTAAATCGATATGGGTCGCTTGATTTGCCCAAATTAACCATTAAGCTTGCTTCTTGAATCCTATGCTTCCTGTCAATAGGAGAAAATATGTCAAAAGTGAGTTCAGATAGTGGGAGTATTGGAAAGGATACCAAATTACCTTCCCCAGAGTTTGTCTGTGCTAGCTCCTAAAGATATTTGAATGTCGATGATGGCCTCTTTATCTTGGCATAGTTCAATGTTTCCTTCAATTGGCCTCCCTCTCTTGTGACCAGGTATGCGTGATTGCTGGTCGTTGATTCATCTTCAATGCCTTCCTTCTGTGGAATTTTCTTATGTCTTTGATTATATGACCATTAGCAGCATTGAGCAAAGTCATGTACTTCAAGTTTCTATGGAACTTGAGATGGACAATCAAAACTTCCAATTCTTTGATGGCAATCACTTCTTGGGAGAGCATACATCTGGAGCACGAAGTGAGGTTTCTAGGCCCTAAGTCATCGTCTGAATAGGGGCTAGAGATCACTTCAACTGTCTGAATTTTCTCCATGTTGACAGTAGTCTATTCAAAGGAAGAGAAGAAATTCTTTTTCTGCGCTTCTTGGCTTGTCAAAGCTGGAAATCCCATTGATGAAACCATAGCATCTAGTTGCTCGGGCATGCTGTGGGGAAAAGATATTGCTCCGGCTTAAGAAGGAGTTGGGCAAGAGCGAGGTGGAGTGCATAGAGCTCCTAAGGACGGCTTGATTTCAACCGTATGCCTGTACCTATTACATCCTATCTTTGGTTTCCTGTAAATAGAAAATAGAGGACATCATTTCCAAAATTATATTAAGAAGATAAAACTTACATTCTTTGAAGTGGGATGCTCTCTTCTATTTGCCCCACTGCCTCCTTGGAAGAGTATCTTTGAATTTGGCGAGTTCACATGATGCGCCAGCTTCAAATGTCTTTTGTCACACTAAATCAAAGGGGATGATGTTCCGAAACATAAAGTGAGAGGGTTAGAAAGACAAACGTGCTTAAATTTATCATCTTGTTTTGACAAAAGCTTTTGGGTGATGAAATATTTTTTATTTTCAAACTATGTCCTTAGGGGAGAAAAAGCATGAGGAATCCCAACCCTCAGTATTCTCTTTGGATGATATTTCTTTTTATGGCTGGATAACATCACTGGGTTGGTTTGGAGTACCGCCTCATACTCTTAAAACAAAATATTAGAACTGTACAATAGAGTACTTAGAATGGAAAATATAACAATAGCACACTAGACAAGATAAGAAACATGAAATTATAAAAAAAAGTAAAACCCATGAAAACTCATGTGTAAAGGAGTGCTTTGATAGTGCTGGTTCCGAAATCAAGCGCCTTTGAGTTCCTCGCCTCCAGTAGGCTCGAAGTATTCGCATGAGAGGACCATTTCATTGAAGTTATGGAAGTGCAACCCATGCAACCAACAACGATGCTTGCAAGGTAAAGCCTCTATGAACAGCTTTATCATTTCTTCTTCAGCTAGTTGAGGGTAAGTTTGCATCATAAAAGCCTCCCACCTCCTTGCATATGCTCGGAAATCCTCCATTGGTCTTCTTCTGAAATGAACCAAGTTCTGACAAGGCACTTCAGTCCCAATCTGGCTTTGATACTGAAGTAGGAATGCAGAAGACAGCTCATTCCAATCTCTCATGAGGTAGATATCTGCTGTGATGAACCATTGTAATGCAAACCCCATAAGAGTTTCTTGGAATGCCTAAGTTGTGAATGACATCGGGCCATAGTACCGACTCATTTCCGCATGGAGATACTGCAAGTGAGCCACGGGGCAAGTCGTGCCATTATACTTACGGAGATTCGGTATCCACATCTCTCCAGGGGTCATGATCCTATAAGCGCAAGACGGGCTTGATGTATCCTAGTTAGGCCACTGGTTTTCCCACTGCATATTCGTTGTAGTGGTGAATTTTTCTGTTTTAGGAAATTGGACTTTACCGAGATTACCCCATTGCTTTCTTCTGGGTCAAAATTCCCGAATGAGGATGAAGTATTGAAGCTATCCTCATGGTCAGAGGACGAGCTTAGTAGTTTGTTAGGATCGTAGCGGATAAAGACGTATATTTCCTCTTCTGACGGGCCTTCATCCTCGGGTGAGAGTAGGAAACAGTTATACGATGAATCGTCCGTTTCATTGAAATTCGGAAGTCCTGGGATTGTATTCTAGGGACGGGAAGTCTTCGGGGTTGTACTCTAGGGGATGGTAGCCTTCAAAGCTGTATTCTTGGGAATGCTCAAAGCTTTGGTGCGGTGGCTCGTCGGTAGATGCTAAATTAATCTGATTAGGCTTTCTTTTCTTGGCTTCTGGTCCAAACCTTTTGAGTAAGGCCCTTCGTTTTACCAGCTTGATTCTGTCAAGGGAAGTGAGAGACATTAGAGTTTCACTATCTGATTCACTTTCCAAGTTGATAGGGGTTAGTATTCTTTGGACCCTAGCTCTTGGAATAAGCTTGGAGAGTTGTCCAGTCGTGCCCCGCTCTTGAACAGGCTTTGAGTCTATGATCTCGTACAAAGGTTCCTTGCCTTTCCTAGTGGGAAATTTTTCAGTAACAAGATGTTGCTCAGCCGCCCATTTATCATGCAAGGCTTCATTGACATCTCCTTCTCCTATCTCAACGACTAACGGCTCCTCATGCTCCATCGGTTCTTTGTAGGGCAAGGCGATGTCAGGGCTAATGTCAATATTATATTCTTGGTGGAAAACATGAATTAGTTCCCCCTAGGTCTTAAGTGAACTAATCTTCCTGACAATGTACCATCGCAAGGCGGGGCCAGTCAAGCTTGATTGGTAGATTGAATCATCCTTCGGACTAGGTAGGCCTGCAAGTAGGTCTCTAGGCGGGAGGTATCAACATACCTTTCGCATTCAGGTGCTTTGAGTTTTCAGGGATCTCAATGCCGGCGTAATTAGACGAGTCGATGGGATTTTGCTCTTGCAGCTGGCTTAACTTTTTCATGATCCTTTCAAACTATCTATGGTACTGGCTATTTTCTGGCAAATTTACGGGTGTCATGATGGTGTTTAAGGCAACTACAGAGTTGGGCTCAGCTTGAGTGGATTTCATTTGTCTCAAGAGTTGTTGAAGGACAATGGACATCTATCCTACGCCATCTTCAATGTGGGCAAGGCGATTTTGTACATCATTCTGATTGGGCCCTATCATGTGGGGCTATTCGCAAGTGGCTGATGGCTGGCGATTCATGATTACCATTTTTTTTGTGAAAACAATGAATGAGCACAGAGCAGACAAAGATTGACCCATGGCAACGATCCATCTATTTTTATTTATCGAAAGGGGATTTTACAGACTTCTAGCATCTAGAACTTGAAATGACATAACAAAGTACTAGATATTAAAGAAAAGTCCCTAGACAATGGGACAAAGTTTTCACAAAATAAACACTAAAGGAGACACGATTGCTAATTTATATGCGACGGGGAGCCTTGTTCCTACGAAGGCTGCTTGCTTTCTTGGACTGGCTCTGAGATGAATATCTAGCCTATTCCCATATCCTCTGCATAAGCTCTGCTTGCTCGTGCGGGCTGCTCTCTTTGATTGAGCAAGGGACCGATGGCTTCCACCTTGTCGGGATGTGATGATTATGGATATAGGCCACAGAGGCGTGGTGGGCTTTTTCTTCTCCCTCAAGCCCTTCAGGTACCACGATCCTTTTGCGATGGCACTTGTCCCAAGTTTCCTCAACGATAGAAAGTTCGACAGCATAATCACAGCTTGTGTTGAAAAGGACTGGAGGAATTCTCCTCTTGGAAGGTGGTGGAATCTCATGAAGGGCTCCAAATTGTCGTGCCACCTGATATGGGTAATAGGGAATAGCGCCGGTGCAGCCAAGCAACGGAATTGGGTGGGTGCGTTTGTAAGCAAAGCGGGCCCTCTTTTCATGGAACCAACCAGCACACCATTGGAATGCCTCAGGAGCTGAGTTTCTTAGGAAGTCAACCCAATTTAAACAGCTTTGATTGGGAATATACGGTCCTAAAACCATAAATTTTTGTAATGGATTTTCGAAAGCATTTGCTTCAGACGATTGCATGAAGTTTCGGAATTTGCTTAGGTGAGAAAAGAACCAGACTTGTAAAATTTCAGGAGAGGCTCGCATGATTTTCTCCGTGTTATCTTTAAAACGATTAAAGGACAAGAATGTTTCAGTTAAAATCATGTTGACATAATTTCCCCCCCTCAAGATCTGATCAACTATCCATGCCATCTTAGGACTTATGGCATTTCTTTGATGGGGGAAGATGATGAGCCCGAAAAAGGCCAGGAGGAAAATCTCACTTTTTTGGGTCATAGGCTGATTTTGGAAACAAGCATTCATAAATTCTAGTGGGCAGGTATTATGGTTGTTTTCAAGAATTTGTATCATAATATGGACTTACTTCACATTATGTTTGTTGAGAAATCCAATGCTTTTAAGGCCAAGCTACTTAGTGCTGGTCAAAGCTGGGATCTCCTTCGAGTCAGCATAGCGTGATGAAGACGGGGGTGTTCAGCGCGAAAGGTTTGAAAGGGAACACCTCTTTTTTCTAGCTCCTGGATAAAATTCTCCGAAACACATTTTACATATCCTAGGAGGAATCTCAAGTCTCAAGACCTACCTAATTCACACTACAGGACACATCGATTTCAGTATAAATAGAGGACGTCCACACAAGACCTGTCATGCATGAAACAAAACACCTCTCATTATACTACAACACGAGTTTTACCTGGCGAGAGAGGGGAAAAAGAGAGAGAGATGAAGAAGTTGCTGAGTGCATCAGCAGCAGCATTCCCCTTGGTTTTGCTTCTGTTGTTGGGAATGTGGTTATAGCCAAACGAAGCAGAAAGGATGCTCATCAAAGACAAAGATGGAGGAGGAGGAGGAGGAGGAGGAGCCGCAGGGGCTACTTACCGGCCGAGCAGTCTTTTAGCATTCCAGATCCGAGCAAAGGGTCCAGTTCCCAATCCCGGAAATCCGTGCCGCTACACTCGAAGCACTTGTAAGCCGCCCAAATGAAAGAACGGAAGAGGTGAAGGAGTGTAGCAGGAGGTCGTTCTTAGGAAGAGGGTGGGGTTGTTTATGTGTTAACTGGTTCCTTGTGTTTCTAAGATTTGAGTGCGAGATGAGTCTAATTGTAGCGACGATACAATCTGAAAGAACAGGATATAATTGTAGCAATGATTGGGTGGGACTACCCCGTACTTTATTCAAAACTGTTTTTTCCTTGATACAAAAAGTTTTTTTATCCACCTCTAATCTGCATCAGCCATGATTTTGAGTAATTAAATTAGATTATCTGCTATTAATTTTTTGCCAACTGATTCGCAAAGATTTGATTTAGTTTATGTTATCTGAACTTAATGAAATCCTCCACTCGACATCAAATCAAGAAAATTAATTTATTAAATACAATCTTTTGATCGAAACACTAAAGAATAACAATGATAAAGACAAGAACACTTCAAAAAGAAACCTCCACTCTACATCGGAAAGAATACTAATTATCTCAGACTGATTCTGACAAATTCTTTTAGATTCCTCCGAATAATTCTGAACTAAAGACTTCTGCTTCTACAGTCCATTCAACTCACCGATTTGCTTTCGCAGAAATGGAAAATTGCTTTGAGCTCCTTAAGGTTGCTTTCAATGACTTTCAGAGCTTGTAAGCTTCCACATTTTCCATGCTAAAATTCCGTTCTAATTAGGGAAAATGATAATAGTGAAAAAAAAAATCATACTTAAAAGACCATTAATTGTTGTTTATATAATTGGATTTTTTATATAAAAAATTAAAGTCTTTCTAGAGCACTTATCAAGCACACATTTGAGAAAAATGTAAAATTTTGAAGTATAAAGCTCTTGATGGTTCTATTAATAGTATAAGGCTCGCTTAGCAATAAAAGGTTTTTCAAAGGAGTGTGGCATTGGCAAATGAAGAAACCTTTGCTCCAACTTCACAACTAATAGTTGTCCTTTCTCTATTGACCAACTGTCAAATAAAACCACCAACTTGAGTTTTCAAACGGAAAAAAGAAAGCTTGAACTAAAAATATCCATCGGATAAAAAGAATTACTTTATACTCTCGACAAAAATAACCCAATTTCCAAAGGACCGGTAAAAAGGCATGAAATTTAGCTTGAACCTCAAAAATATCCATCATTGGCTTTTCCGTCGAAAGACAATACTTATTTGGCACTCATTTGACTAATGTTCATATGTGTATAATAGATGCATCAACTAAGTCAAAATAACACAGTTTAGCTTCAACCATAATGGATCATTTGCTTGATTCGCTTGGATACTAATCATTTAACCCTAATTTAAAAACTTTAAACACTGACCAACCTTCACGATTTGCTCAAACTCCACAAAATAACCCAAAATCCAAATTTAATAAAACACATATCTGCGAACTCGTCTTGTAGCAAAATCCAGGAATTCAACTTGGGCCTAAACTCCTTCTATATATCTCTATTATTTGAAAAGTGTTGGGAATACCTGAATCCCTAAAACAGATTCGACACTAAATCGAACCCCTAAACAAATGCGGAAGACGAGCCCAAGAATAACATGTATCACCGATCAAAGACACACCATAGAATCGAGCGTACCTTATTATCCACAGATTAAACAACAACGTTGAAGTTCGAGGAAGAATCTAATCCCAGTCTACCAAGGAGCGTACTGTTGGTTCAAGGGAGAGAAAACTTACGTTGGTTTTTGGGAGAGGGAGAAAAGAAAAAGAAAACGTACGTACTTTGAAAGGGTACGTTCCCTTTTCTTTTCTCTCTTAGGTCTTCTCCAAAAGACACATCCCCTCAACGTAACACTTCTTCATATCTCAACCCTTCATCCATGAGCCCTTATCTTGTGGGCCAGGCTTTTAAGCCCAACATAGGCGGACGGGCCTTAAACCTATCATCATACAAATAAAACCATCAAAAAGAATGAATCAAAATCCCTCTCAAACAACATCATTTTGTTTAAAAGTATATAGGCTATAGCATCAATGCCGCTCAGGACGTGTCACGTCAACATCGCTAGCGATGCCCGTTGCGATATGTTTTTGTTCTTCCTATTCGTTGGATTTTTTTGTGCTTTAAGCGAATGTTCATGCCTTTTATGGGTCATTTGAAAACTATGGTTATTTTTGTCTTGAGAATTCATGCTTTCCTGGGCATTTTTTGGCCGTCAGATATTTGGGTTCCAGTTCGTTAGCAAATTGTATTCTTTAAACTTGTTCATGTAGGATTGCATGACTGGAATAGAACTTATAAATATGATTCATTCATGAGAGGAAATTATATTGGGATGTAGTCTTCCTGGTGCGTCTGTTGCTTTGTATTCAGTCAAGAACAGGCACTTGCATGCAGTGTTTTCTCTCTCTTTTAAACTAAGCGACTTCATAAAAAGTGAATAATTCGTGTTTCGGACAAAAATCAAATGTCTGTATAATGTTTTTGGCAAAAGATGGCAAGCAATATTTCATGTGGGAACGACTCTTTCAGAAGACATCAAAGAATACGTAAAACCCAGTTTACCAGTTCAATCCAAGAAGAGAATGCAGGCGAGCAGCGAAGAATTCCAAAATGAAACCCTATACCATTAATTAGGAATCACTTTCCCGGCCAAGGAGGCATCTTATTTATACATGACTTTTCCTTAATTGTCAACAGACAAAACATAGCGTTTTATGCATGCAAGGACGCAACAAGACCTCAGAATCTGATCAAATACCAAATGAGGAACTCGATCCTATTCTAGCCAAGATCAAGGGGACTCCATATTGGGGATGAGGAGTGATTGTAGGAATAGGGGTATGCTTGTAAGAAGGAGATAGCTGCACTGAGAAGTTCTGCAAAATCAAGGTCAGAGCAACTTTGACTTCAAGGAAAGAAAAGTTTTGGCCAACAACACCCGAAAATGTTTAGGACTAAATTAGCACAATTAAAAAGTTTATGACTTAATTAGCAAAAATGCAATAAATTTAAGACTTTTTTTACAATTTTTCCAATGGAATTCTATAGAGGGAGGGAGCAAGAGGGGGCGAAACCGAAATTGTTGAATTAAAACGTTCTATAGTTACATATAGAAAATAACATGGTATACAAAAAGTGAAATAATGGTATTTATTTTTATTGTTGATTAGAAAATTAACGAGGAGAAATATTAAACAAAAAAAATTTAAGTCGAGTACTTTCAATTTATCTTAACAGACTTAATTTTTTAAAGACAAACTAATTATAACAGTATTATATCACTTAAGTAAAGAACTAAATTTTATCAGAGATCGTGACTCATTACTTGTATATATTAGAAAAGGTTATTTTAAGGACATATATTTGATATCTATCATTAATCGCAAGAGTGAATAAAATGATTTTTTTATTAACGTCTATATAAAAGGAAAAGACCAAATAGTAATAATAGTTGGTAAAAATATAAAAGGGAAGGCCACATCTTTACATGAAATGTGTGAAATTAGCCAGCAGTTTAGGGAGACTAGGCAGTATCACCAGTCCTAAGAAGTTTACTCATTAGTCTTTGAGCATATTATGATAAATTGCAATAGACTAAAAGATAAAGAATCATGCATGTTAATAGAAAAAACAAGTGATCTGCCAGAAAGAAGAATGCTGAAGAAAGAGAACTATTTTTCGCAAAAGGTTCTTTTAGTTGCGCCACAAAAGGTGTCTTTTTTTAAGGACTTGTTTTTTCTTACATCAGATCACACATATTACGTCGATTTTAGTACATCACGACAACAATGCTTCTAAAATATCTCGCATAAATTGGAAACATGTATGGATTGACAAAATTTAAAAGAAAATTTTCCTCTCGTAATAGATAACATTTGAACTTCAAATGTCTTTTTTTTGCATGATTTTTGAGTCCTAAACAATTAGAGGTTTAATGTAATTCCGATAACTTCCCATATAAAAAATGGTCGATATTGATATTAAAAATAAGATGTGCCTTTTGGTCTTCTTTAATGTTTCGGTTGCTTTGTATTCAGTCATGTACAAGTACTTGCATGCCGTGTTTTCCCTCTTTTTAATAAGGGACTATGCAGAAAGGGTTTAACAATTCATTTTTCGAATCAGAGTCAGATGCATCATTCATTTTTTGACTATGGCAAATGACATTCAAGTGGAAACAACTCTTTTGGAAGGCACCGGAAGAGTACGCAAAACCCAGTTCACTAGGTCAATATAAAGAGAGCACGCTTGCTAGTAGAAATCAAACCAATCATTAATTAGGGAACACTTTTCCTGTCAAGAAGTCATCATATGTTTACTTGATTTTTCGTTTATTCTAAAAGACCAAAACAGACTGTTTTATACATGCAACGAAGCAAACAAGAGCACGGAATCCGATCAAATAAAAACTGAGAAATTCTATCTGATTCGAGTCAAGATCAAGGGGACATCGTATTGGGCATGAGGAGTGAGCATAGCAATAGAGACATGCTTGTATGAAGGAGATAGTTGCACTGAGAAGTGCTGCAAAATCAACGTGAGAACAACTTGGACTTCCAGCAAAGCAAAGTTTTGGCCAATGCAAGTTCTAGGACCCCATTTGAAAGGGAAAAAGTAGAGCTTGTTCTTGGTTGCTTTTGAGACTCTCTCAGAGAACCTCTCAGGATTGAACTCTTTGGCATCATCGCCTCAAATGCCTAGATCAGGATAATGGGCAAGAAAAGCAGAACTCCTGAAGTTATTTGTATAACTACCAACTTCGTTTTCTTGCGCATTGTTCCAACGTCATAAACACAAGCGAATATAACCTAAGCTTCATTCAGTGTCATGCTTATGTCATGATCCAAGGAGAACTATCCGCCCGCGACACTTATCTGTGTGTAAATCGGTTTGTTGTTAGCCTGTTCTTGTCCAAAAAGACATTGAGAATGCAACAAATAATTATCTAAACCTTGCCTAGTGAGCCTAATTCATCAAACTTAATATCATTCATTTTATCTATGCTGTAAATTTGAATGAGAAGCTACGTGTCTCCATGTGTCTCTCTTTCTGTGTGAGTATGTTGGAGGCTCCGTGTGTCTCTCTTCTTGCGTAACCATGTTGGTGTTGTTGGGAGAGAGATAGAGAGGATGCAAACATCACCTCGTCACAACCACCTCCCATGTTGAACCTCCTACACGACACTCCAATAGGATGAGATTGCCTCTAGCATGTATTTATTGAGAGCATGCAACAGAAATTCGATACCTTTGTTTAGGGTAATTGTAACATCCTCAAATTCCAGGCCATGAGAATAAGGTTTGAGGGTCGATCATGGAAATCAATAACATAAATCTTGGATAGACCAAGACATGACATGTTCGGCCATGGACCCGGTCCATTAAACCGAGACCCAGTTAGGGCAAATAACCAAAACCAACCATGAGATTTATTTTAAGACATCCAATTGAACAATTCTAATTGAAAATGATCATTGACAAGTTTAAAAAGGCTACCCACTTATTCGCCCTCAATTGGTTAAAGTTTAGTAAATTTTGGCATAAACCTCGATTCTCATAGTTACGTCAATCGTGTACAAATATGAATAACTTCTCCATTTAGGCGATACCCTATATTAGTCTTATGAATGCCTTCAATGAATTTTGGACACAATTAATTAATGTGGGATGAATTATTGGACAAGTGTCAAGAGGTGGTTGGGATTCTAAAATCTTCCATAGTCTTTTGACTTGGTCCATCCTTATCTATTATGTGGCACATGCCATTTGCAAGAAGAAGGAGAAAACTTGCATGCCAAGTAGTTGACAAAAATATCTAGGCCTCATTTAATGGTTTTGGACTTCAGTTTATTAATGGCATGGATGAATCACCTACTTAGGTGTCCTCTAGAATCTTAGGTGAATTTTAGGTTATGATGGCCCTAAATTATAGCCTTAGTGAGCAAGACAATGACCAACCAATTAGAAAACGACATTAGGCATTAAAGGGGCTTATGTGTCCCTTAGGCACCATAGGCAATAATGAGCCGAAAGTGAGCCTTAGAGGATAAGCAAATAGATGGACTAATCACCATCAAACACGAATAAGCATAGGTGCCAACTAAGGAGACTAGATAGGCCAACTCGTTCCTTAGGCTAAATCATGAGATTGGCACCAATAATTGAAGAGTAGGCCTATAAATAGGAGAATGCATCCTCACATTTTGAAGCTTAGCCATTCTCTCATTTCCTCTCCCTTTCTCTCCTCTCTTTCACGCCATTCTCTTCCAAGCCGCCCTAGTAGCCGATCAACCACCAAAGAAGCCTCTTGGAGCTAGGTCTAAAAAATTATAAGTAGACTTTCCTAACTCTTTGATAGGGCGATGTGTTACGCATATTAATTTTAGGATCATATCATCGTTTGCTTGTGTTGGCTTTATATGGTTATGCTTGTTGTATTTCTATTTATTTGTTGTTGCATCAAGTAAATTCATGGTCTCGCATGGATGTCAAGCACACTTGGATGCCAAGGAAATGTCTCATGTGACTTTGGACTTGTGCCGAGGTGGGTGCATGACCCACATTTGATTTCAGGACAACATTGAGACATGTTGGTACTCGAAACAAGTCACGGTCAATGCATAAAGCCGGAGTGAATGGTTCCAAGTGTAGACCATGAAGTCAAGTCACATCCAACATGAGTTTAATTTAGTAAGACATAAGAGCCGTTCATTAGTTCACCTTGCATGGCACGCCTTTGGGCCTTTCATTTAGCTAAAAATTTAAACATAAAATGAATCGATTGATACTTGAAATGCATGGACACATGATGGACTTATACGCCGACACTGGGGGATGTCGAGTCATTGCCTAGGGTAAAGTCTCAGATGCCGTCCTGATATTAAGATCATGGGCGATGCTGGCTCGGGTGAGGCCGATGCTTGGGGGTCGCCCTAGATGCCATCTTGATAATGAGATTAGGACGATGCCGGTTGCCAAGGGGGGAACCGATGCTTGGTTGTTACCGAAAGAGTCAATTAATTTCAACTAATATGATATTGAAAAAAAAAAATGAAAGTTCATTTGTGATGCTTGAATTGATGCTTGCAAAAGCTGGGTTCGGTTTGATATGTGCTGTTGAGTCCGTGTATCGATTTGAGCATATGTTGCATCGAGTCACTTAGTGCTTGGACAAGTCTTATGTGATGCACACATTTCTCTTAGTGACCGAATAAGCCATGAATTTTTTGGAAAGCTTGTTCTTATGCACTAACTCTTTGTCTTGATGCTGGAAAGCACGTAGATGATTAAGAGTCGTTCATATGCATAAGCAAGGCAAAGGCACAAACCTTGCTATTGGTTTGTCATCGACAAGTACATAGTGATTTTATATCTGATGATCGATGGCAAGACGTCCTCCTGTAAGAGAACTAGGAATTTCTACTTACTAAGTCACCAACTCATTCCTGTTGTTTTCACCATTTCAAGTGTGTGATGGATGAACCAATCCCACTAGGGGTGTGCATGGTCCGGGTGGGCGATTCCCAACCTAGAACTGGGAACCGCCCGCTAAGAACCGGTCCAACCTCCACGCCTTCCCCTTTTCACCCTCCCCGCATCTACTTATTCTAGCTCTCCCGACCATGGTAGCTTTATTCTCCTCAAGTACTAGCACCGCGACTGCAGCGATTGCAACCCTCGCGCCGCTTTTGTCTCAACCACCACCACCACCTTCGCCACCGCCTCTGCCATCTCCCGCTCCTCCCTCAAGATTGACAATGAGGAGGACAATGGGGACAATGAGCCATTTTTAGACTTGGAATTCGCCCTTGTCCCTGAAAATGAGGACAATGGGTGAGGCTTGAGGAGGGGGAGGAGGAAGAGGGGAGGTAGAAGCAGGACGAGCCTAACAACGAAGAGGACGATAGTGATGGTGAATGTGGAGGTAGCGACGAGGATGGCAACGATGTGGAGAGAGAGTTCAAGCTCGACGGAGGAAAAGTGAATCAACTTGCTGTTTTGCCAAGTTCGAAGTAGAACTCGAAGGGAGATGAGTAGATCTGGAGGTGAATTGAAGAGGAAAAGGGAGCTCGAAAAGATTTTGAAGTAAAGAAAGATGAGATGGAGTTAGAGAGTAGTGAATTGAGACAATATGATAATTAGAATCTTAAATTTTAGATTTTCTAATTTCAATCTTTTTAGTTATTAAAAATTAATATATTATTGTAATATAACCGGGCGGTCCGAGTGGGTCCCGGTACTTTTGCACCCGTTACCGCCCATCCGTTTCAGCCTTCCCATTGATATGCTTACCACCGTGACGAACATAGTAAATGTAGAAGAGGACATCACCTACTAAAAATACACCACCATCGTTTGAGTCCAAAAAAGAGTAGACATTTTGGTTCTCCATGTGTACAAGGCCTGATGCCTCATTTTTTACGGGGACATTATAGGTCCCATTCGTGGTTTCATCCTTCCAGCGGATCTCACGGAAACGTCGTAAGGGAATGGGCCTAGGATGGGAGCCGTTTTCGGAAGAAGCTCGGTATAGAGGAGCTAGGCTACCTCAATCTTTTCATCGACTATGTATGGAAATGAAAATAAGGACGCGTTTGATAACGTTTCTGTTCTGAAGAACAATTTTTGAACAAAAATAGTTTTTTTTTGTTTCTGTTCTAGGGAACAATTTTTGAGTATAAGAACGCGTTTGATAACTGCAAAAATTTATACTCTAGAAATAGAAATGCGTTTGGTAAACTTACATAATTTTTTGTTTATTTTTAATTTTCTTAATATTTTTATTATATTTTTCCTTTTTTCCTTTTTTCTTTTTCCTTTTTCTCTTTGGCCGATCGTCGGCCACCGCCGTGGTTAGCGACCTACTAGGTGACGTCCAACGAGATCGCCGCTGGCCAGGCAAGCCTCGCCAAGCCAAGGCGAAGCCCGGTGAGCCTCACCGGTGGCCTAGTGAGATCGCTACTCGCCAAGCCGGGCGAGGCCCAGCCGAGCCTCGCCGGTGGCCTTGCAAGATTGCTGCTCACCAAACCAGGGCGAGGCTCGACAAGCCTCGCCGGTGGTCCGGCGAGATCACCGCAGCCGTGCTAGCCTCGCTAGGCCACCAGCGAGGCTCAACCTCACCCAGGCGGCGCAAGGTCGGCCTCGCCTTAGTGAGGAGGCCGAGCCTCACCAGGCCACCACCAGGCGACACCATCCTGGAGGTGGCCTAACAAGGCAAAGCCTTGCACGGCCATGGCGAGGCTTGGGCCGATGAGCCTCACCGTGGCTCCACCTCTCCGAGGGCCGGCAAGGTCACCAACCCTCATATAACCGATCACCAGCACTGGCCATGGCCAAGGTCGATGACTGGAAAAAGGAAGAATGAAAAGAAGAAAAGAAAGAGAAAAAACAAGAAAAATGAGTAAGAAAAAAGTGTTTCTCGGAAGTGTTCCTGGGAACAATAAACAAGTTTTTTCTACTTCTTGTTTCTATTTCAAATCTATTCATGAGAACAAAAGTATAAATAAACGCGTTTCTGTTCTTTTTTTGTTCCCCAGAACAAAAGAACAAAAAATATTGTTCCAGGGAACAAAAACAAATTTAAACAAACAGCCCTAAGTAACCGAGGACTAGGATGGGTATGTAACCAAAATAGTTTTTAATATCTATATATGTGTATGAATATATGTTGTTTTTAATTGCTTAGCTTGTATATGTTTTGCTCGGCTTTCATGTTTGTTTGTACGGAGATTGTTTATGATCGCTTTCGCACGTGCTTAATTAAAGAAAGACTTTCGGGACATTCGACATTACCTAGGGCATCGATGCTAACCCGCCACGTCATGTTTTCATACCAGGAATGGAACGAGGGTGTAACAGTAATTGCAAAGAGGGAGCCCAAATCCAAGCTCATCATTATATGCAATTGAACCCATCTTCACTAAAAAAAATGTAAGCCAATGAGCAATGGGTTAAATAAAATATATTAACTACCTTATACCACATCAAATATGTGGAAGATCTCTAACACAGCTCACCCACACGTGCATTCTAACAATCTTTCCTTCACGTGTGAACTCAGTGTTAAGTTTGCTTTCTTAATTCAGGCATCCTTCTAAATCAACTTCCTAAAAGCCCGCATTGCTATGCTACAATGCCACTTGCTTGGAAATCGCAACCATGGGCTCCAATACCATTTATTAGGAACGCACAACAGAAATCCGATACCTATACCTGAGGAAATTGCCAAGAGGAAGTCAAATCCGAATCTATCAATATATCTAATTGGACCCAACTTTACTAAAAAATTTAAGCTAATGAGTTAAGGGTCAATTATAATATATTAACTGCTTTATACTATATCAAAAATGTGAAATTTCTCTAATACAACTCATTCATACGTGCATTTTAATAATCTTTGTAATAATATCTTTTATCACCTCTCAAGAACCTCAATCCTATCGAGAGGCTTTTGTGAGCTCATTAGCAGAAAGATATGTTCGAGGAACTGTAGGCAAAGACTCGTACGTGGTAATGGTTGACTTTCCTCTCCGGAATATTACCATAGATTGCGAGTTGGTTAATAAAGTTTAGACTCACTCTCACAAATCTATAGACTAGTACAATGGGAGCTCGGCATCGACATCTGGCTGTATTCTATAGGTTGTTGCTGAGCCTTGCGGTCGGAATCATAAATGGACATAGAAAACGTTTCTTTCACTGGAGGAACAAGTTTAGATGCAACCCCCTATGGCATATGATTGTCCTCCAGGCAAGGTTTGTCGTCTAAGACAAGTCGTTTACGCCTTTGAAACAGGCATCACGTGCTTGGTTCACTGAATCCAACGCTGTTTGTCGAACGGTTTGATTTTCTTTTTAGCCATCACGTCACAGCTTTGTTTATACAGAAGCTTGGTTGAGGCATCATTTTGTTGCTGCTCTATGTTGATGGCTTTTGGACCAAAGTTCAGAATTAATATTTATAAGGCCACATCACCCGGTCTACTCTTAGCACGCCCAGCATATGGTAATGAGAAAGACAGATCAATTGTATAAAGAGCCATGATGCATTTGCAACATCGGTGTTCAATATGTTCTCATGGTGGGGAAAAGCGCAATCTACAAATTCTATGATTCATCCGACAGGAAAATTTGGGAACATGGTCGATATACTCATCCTCCATGTGACTCGGCATCGGTTGGTAGCTCTTCAATGGTTGAAGTGTAGCAGATTATATACCAAATTGACCATGTCACCCCTAGACTTATTGAAGACTAATTTATGATATAAGGATAATTGGTTTCCAGAAGGGTAGGTTCCGGATCAAAAACTCGGAACTTAACCTATCGAAACCGGCTCCTTTGAAATCAGGAAGTCAACCATTAAAAACCGACTTGGAATCGAACCGGTCAATTAAAAGATCGATCTGAAAATCAAGCTCTGTCATATAATGTACCCTTGACTTGACATATATATCCATTTAGATAAATTTTTTCTACAATTTACAAATCTCATAGATATTTTGAGCTCTATTAGTATGATATGAGATGAGAAATTATATGGTTTGATTTATCAAATTCCCATTAGAGCATGAATGAAATCATCATCTACTTCTAATGAGATCACACCATGTAATGTAGTCATGGAATCTCGATGTTTTGCAGAAGATGGTAGCTTATAATTTTTCAAAGTGCTCTCTAGTAAATGTGTGTTTAACCTTTTGATGTGAATTAAATACTTGTTTTCATCATTGTTGATCGTAATTTAAATTTGATGATTACAAGGCTCACTCAAATATGTTATTGATTATTTGGAATTATATATGTTATCCTTGAGTATTCTTTTGCAGGATTTCAAAACCATCTCAGCCCTGAAGAACAAGGTCGGGTACCCGATCAGGTAATGGCTCCACACCCGGCTGAGTATTGCCTGGACACCCGACTCCTACGGTTTAAAATTAAATTTGTCAGTCCAGTTCAGCGACTTCCGGAGCCTTTTTCGGATGGAAACGCCGAAGTCTTAATAGTCGAATTTCTAGCCTTTGGAAATGTATCTAACGGCTAGGTGGGACCGAACCACTATAAATCGGCTGAGTGTTTCTCTATCCCTCTTCTTTAAATTATATACAACTCATGTATTTGATAATTTGGGTAACTCAATTTTGTGCATAAACATTTCACCAAAAATGCTTTACCCACGACACATCCTTCCATTGCTTACCAACCTCTCAACTACGACGGAGACGACAAAAGCTATGCAGGCGATGCAGTTCTCCTACTGAATTTCAAGATTCGAATGACAATTTATCAAAAATCTTCGCTCCTTCTTCTTCCATACATTTGATATGAGAAGATTGGAGGAAAGCGGACTATTGGAAGGCAGTAGAGAATTATAACCATTTTGATGAGTTGCTGGTCTAGTAGCTATGGCTGTTAGCTTTTAGCTTGACCTTTAGGTTTTGGTGTTTGGAGTCAACTCTCATTTTAAAAGTAGAATAACATTTGGATTCCATTCGTTTTGCAAAAATAATTTTAGAAAAATAATTTTTAAATTTCCTAGCATTCATTTCACGAAAAATGAATTACTTTGGAAAAACATTTTCCAAGAAGGGAAAAAACTTTCTAAAATAGGGGAAAATATTTTCCACTTTTGAAAAGTGGAAAACATTTTCCCCATTTGCTCTATCTTATCTCACACCTCTACAAACTCCAACTTCTTCTTCTTCTTCTTCTTTTTAAATTCGAATTATTTTTTTCATTTTTTGTTTCTTTTTTCTTTTTAATTTTTTTTTTTTTTTTCTTTGTTTTCCTCTTCTTCTTCTTCTCTCTCGACCCGTTGCCAACCACAGCCACAATAGGTGACTGGCCACAGGCGAGCTCAAGGCTCGCCCACCTCTGGCGAGCTTGGGCTCATTGCTTGCCAATCGGCGAGCGCAAGCATCAAGCTCGACACTCGCCAATTTGGCGAGGCTCGAGGCCGGCAAGTTCAAAGCTTGCCGATCTAGCGAGGCCCGAGGCTAGCGAGCCTCGATACAACGATCACCACCGATTCATGCAATAATCCTCAAGCGTTCGAATTAGTTTTTCCAATGGCAAAGGCGATCTCAATAAGCAATAGGAGATGGTGAGTTTCTATCTTCGATCCTCCTTTTTTTTCCCCTTGGAAATTGAAAATTTGGTGCTGGTTTTTAGGTCGATCTTCAAGTTTTTGGTGTTTAGTTTCTGATCACCGATGATTACCTTTGTTAGGCTCGTGCTCACCGGCCTCAGCCCTCGCCAAATCGGCAAGCTCCAAGCTCTTCAGCTTCAAGCCTCACCAAATCGGCAAGCCTCGAGCTCAATGCTCACACGCACCGATTTGGCAAGCGGCAAGCTTGAGCTCACAAGAGGTGGGCAAGCCTCAAGCTCGAGGCTTGCCTGTGTGGCCAATTGTCATGGCCAGTGAAACCAACTAAGAAAGAAGAAGAAGAGGAAAACAAAGAAAAAGAAAAAGAAAAAAAATGTTAATCAATTTTAAAAAATATATATATAATATAATGAAAAATTGATTTAAAAAATAAAATAATAATAAAATTATTGAAAAAGAGTGAATGGAGGAAAAGATTTTCCTTACCAAACAGTGGAAAATATTCTATAGTTCATTTTCAGATTTCACCCAAATACCAAAAAATAAATATTTTCTTAAAACACAACATTTTCCGCAAAACGAACGGACCCTCAAATCTTTAAAAAGTTCAAATAACATTTCTTAGTAAGGCCTACAACCCTTATGTTTTTTGTGGTTTATAGGAATAATTCATTGCAACAAAGAATCAAAAGCCAATCGGCAGAGACGGCAGCATGAAATCGGCCGAATCGCGAGAAACAATATGGCAAAAAGGAATGGGAAGAGCAATAGGAACAGATGGTAGTGAACTAGGTATCCCCATCATCGTTCATGTCCAACAGCTTCACTCTGAACTATTTAGTGGCCTAAAGACTCTAAACTAGATCACAGTACAATTGCACTCGACAAAGCATCTAGGCCGAAGTGATCAGAAAATGAAACGCTTAGATAAGACCAAAAAGAAGACCGCAAATTACAAAAGATGCGTGATAATATTATAGAGTTTTTTTTTGGGGGGTGGGGGAAGTCGTTTCTTCTCTATGAATATGAGGAAAGGCAGTATGATGATTGAATTATCAAAGCTGTGACTGATATCTCGACAAACAATATGTATTAGGAAAAAGTATGTTGTCCTGCAGTGATAATTTGTTAGTGTGGCGTGCGATATAAGTTGTTGCACAATACGCTTTCACATGCATATAAAATAACTGGAAAAATTACTCAATCAATTCCAAACCTATTGTATAGATATAGATTTAGTTCTAAACTTTTCGATTTTGCCAATTTAGTCCTTAATCTTTACACGAAATTCCAATATAAACCTTCGAATCAATTTCCACTAGAAACCGCTAATGTAGTGATCCAATCATTGCCAGTCGTTCTACGTGCAGCATTGCCACATTAGCGATTTTCGGCAAAATTTGGTTGGAGGACTATATTAAATTTTCACATAAAAATGTTTATGATTAAATTAACACTGGAAAGTTTATGACAAATTTGATGTCTGCATAATAGGCTTAGAATTAATTGGCAATTTCCCCATAAATAATTAAAAATTCTCATTGCTGACTCACATTAGTGTGTTTTTATGTTCTTACTCCTGTATAACAAATAGATTGGGATCCTTTGACTACATTTTATTTTCTATATATTCAAGAAATGGATAAATTGTACAACAAATGAGTACTCCATAAATGGGGAGACATGTCACATACACATCCCTAAGTCTTTTACGAAAGTGATATACCAACAAAATAGTGTTCAATATATCGCTTTAAATATTTTTTGTCGAAGTGTATGTTGCTGGACCCGGTCTTAATGTTACAAATTTTGATGGGTCTAAGTATTTTCAAATCTTCAACTATTTTCATATCACTAAAGCCGAGTTGGATTGGATTGGGTAAGGGTTCGATCTGAGTTTGGTTAGGTATGAGTCGCTAAAAATAAGAAAAATTACCAAAAAAAAGTTCTACATTTATTGTAATTATATCAATTCAGTTATAAACTTTTTTTTACCAATTCAATCCTAAATCTTTTGCAATTATGCCAATTCAGTTCATCCGGCCAATTTTGGTTAGCCTGCGTTGACGTGGATGCTGGCTGTCCAAGACATTGACGTAAACAATTTTTAATGATATTTTTTTCAATTTTTTACTAATATTTTTATTTATTTTTATTTTTATTTTTCTTTTTTTCTCTTCTTCCTTCTTTTGTTTGTTCCCCCACAATCTCACTAGCCACTTGGTGAGGGCTGCAAAGGCCTTGCCTAGCCTTTGGGGGGCAAGGCTTGGGGGCTGTGGGCAAGGTTGCCTTTGCCTACGGCTGACAAGGCCATGGCGAGGGCCGTGACCCTCGTTGACAACGGGCTTCATGGCTCTCACCCAATAGTCAATGAGCTTCACTAGAGCCTCGCCAACCACAATGTGCAAAAAAGCAAAAGAAGGAAGAAGAGGAGAAAAAAAAAAGGGAAAAAAAGAAATGGAAAAGGAAAATTAAAAAAAAAATCACTAAAAGAATGTGAAAAATAAAATAAAATATTATTAAAAATTATCTACATGAGTATTGGCCAACCAAAATTGGTCAAATGGACCAAATTGGTAAAATTGCAAAAGATTTAAAACTAAATTGGCTAAAAAAAGGGTTTATGCAATAAGTGGTAATTTTCCCTTAAAAATATATCCAATTATTGGACCTATTTTCAACTCACCCAGACTCAACCTGACCTAACCCAACCCACTCATTTGACGAGTATAACTTCACATTATATTTAGCTAAAGCACTTCAACTTTCAACAGTTTATATCTTTTTCATAAGACTAATAAATTCAAATACGATTGTATGACATAATTTTTATGAAAGTAAATACAACATTGCTTTTATTTACTATTAGGTAGTTCAAAGTACTTCACATTATGTTTCTTGAGAAATGCAATGCTTTTAAGGCCAAGCTACTTAGTGCCGGTGAAAGCTGGGATCTCCTTCGAGTCAACATAGCGTGATGAAGACGGGGGGTGCTCAGCACGAAATGTTTGAAAGGGAACACTTCTTTTTTCCAGCTTCAGGATAAAATTCTCCAAAACACATTTTACACGTCCAAGGAGGAATCTCAAGTCTCAAGACCCACCTAACTCACACTACAGGCCACAGCAATTTCAGTATAAATAGAGGACGTCCACACAAGACCTGTCATGCATGTAACAGAACACCTCTCATTATGCTACAACACGAGTTTTACCTGGCGAGACAGGGGAAAAAGAGAGAGAGATGAAGAAGCTGCTGAGTTCATCAGCAGCAGCATTCGCCTTGGTTTTGCTTATGTTGCTGGGAATGTGGTTACAGCCAAACGAAGCAGAAAGGATGCTCATCAAAGACAAAGATGGAGGAGGAGGAGGAGGAGCCGCAGGGGCTACTTACCGGCCGAGCAGTCTTTTAGCATTCCAGATCCAAGCAAAGGGTCTAGTTCCCAATCCCGGAAATCCGTGCCGCTACACTCGAAGCACTTGTAAGCCGCCCAAATGAAAGAACGGAAGAGGTGAAGGAGTGTAGCAGGAGGTCGTTCTTAGGAAGAGGGTGGGGTTGTTTGTGTGTTAAGTGGTTCCTTGTGTTTCTAAGATTTGAGTGCGAGATGAGTCTAATTCTAGCAATGATAGGATATAATTGTAGCAATGATTGGGTGGGACTACCCCGTACTTTATTCAAAGCTGTTTTTTCCTTGATACAAAAAGTTTTTTTGTCCACCTCCAATCTGCATCAGCCATGATTTTGAGTAATTAAATTAGATTATCTGCTATTAATTTTTTGCCAACTGATTCACAAAGATTTGATTTAGTTTATGTTATCTGAACTTAATTAAATCCTCCACTCGACATCAAATCAAGAAAATTAATTTATCAAGTACAATCTTTTGATCAAAACACTAAAGAATAACAATGATAAAGACAAGAACACTTCAAAAAGAAACCTCCACTCTACATCGGAAAGAATACTAATTATCTCAGACTGATTCTTTCAGATGACAAATTCATTTAGATTCCTCCGAATAATTCTGAACTAAAGGCTTCTGCTGCTACAGTCCATTCAACTCACCGATTTGCTTTCACAAAAATGGAAAATTGCTTTGAGCTCCTTCAGGTTGCTTTCAATGACTTTCAGAGCTTGTAAGCTTCCACAATTTCCGTGCTAAAATTCCGTTCTAATTAGGGAAAATGATAATAGTGAAAAAAAAAATCATACTTAAAAGGCCATTAATTGTTGTTTATATAATTGGATTTTTTATATAAAAAAATAAAGGTCTTTCTAGAGCACTTATTAAGCACACATTTGAGAAAAATGTGAAATTTTGAAGTATAAAGCTCTTGATGGTTCTACTAATAGTATAAGGCTCGCTTAGCAACAAAAGGTTTTTCAAAGGAGTGTGGCATTGGCAAATGAAGAAACCTTTGCTCCAACTTCAAAACTAGTAGTTGTCCTTTCTCTATTGACCAAATGTCAAATAAAACCTCCAACTTATATGTCAGGACAAAAATAGTCTTAAGTTTTCAAAAGGAAAAAAGAAAGCATGAACTAAAAATATCCATCGGATAAAAAAAATTACTTTATACTCTCGACAAAAATAACCCAATTTCCAAAGGACCGGTAAAAAGGCATGAATTTTAGCTCGAACCTCAAAAATATCCACCATTGGCTTTTCCGTCGAAAGACAATACTTATTTGGCACTCATTTGACTAATGTTCATATGTGTATAATACACGCGTCAACTGAGTCAAAATAACATAGTTTAGCTCAACCATAATGGATCATTTGCTTGATTCGCTTAGATACTAATCATTTAACCCTAATTTAAAAACTTTAAACACTGACCAACCTTCACGATTTGCTCAAACTCCACAAAATAACTCAAAATCCAAATTTAATAAAACCCAAATTTGTGAACTCGTCTTGTGGCAAAATCCAGGAATTTAACTTGGGTCTAAACTCTTTCTATATATCTCTATTATTTGAAAAGAATGAATCAAAATCCCTCTCAAACAACATGATTTTGTTTAAAAGTATATAGGCTATAGCATCAATGCCGCTCAGGACGTGTCACGTCAATATCGTTTGCAATGCCCGTTGCCATATGTTTCTGTTTTTCCTATTCGTTGGATTTTTTTGCGCTTTAAGCGAATGTTCGTGCCTTTTATGGGTCATTTGAAAACTAGGGTTATTTTTGTCTTGAGAATTCGTGCTTTCTTTGGCATTTTTTGGCCGTCAGATATCTTGGTTACCATTCGTTAGCAAATTGTATCCTTTAGACTTGTACATGTAAGATTGCATGACTGGAATAGAACTAATAGAATATGATCCATTCATGAGAGGAAAAAATATTGGGATGTGGTCTTCCTGGTGCGTCTGTTGATTTGTATTCAGTCAAGAACAGGTACTTACATGCAGTGTTTTCTCTCTCTTCTAAGCTAAGCGACTTCATAAAAAGTGAATAATTCGTGTTTCGGACCAAAACCAAATGTCTGTATAATGCTTTTGGCAAAAGGTGGCAAGCAATATTTCATGTGGGAACGACTCTTTCAGAAGACATCAGACAATACGTAAAACCCGGTTTACTAGTTCAATCCAAGAAGGGAATGCTAGGAATGCTAGCGAGCAGCGAAGAATTCCAAAATGAAACCCTATCCCATTAATTAGGAATCACTTTCCCGGCCAAGGAGGCATCTTATTTTTACATGACTTTTGTCAACAAACAAAACAGACCGTTTTATGCATGCAAGGAAGCAACAAGACCTCAGAATCTGATCAAATACCAAATGAGGAATTCGATCCTATTCTAGCCAAGATCAAGGGGACTCCATATTGGGGATGAGAAGTGATTATAGGAATGGGGGCATGCTTGTAAGAAGGAGATAGCTGCACTGAGAAGTTCTGCAAAATCAAGGTCAGAGCAACTTTAACTTCAAGGAAAGAAAAGTTTTGGCCAATGCAAGTTCTAGGACCCCAACCGAAAGGAAAAAAACAGAGTTTGTTCTTGGTTGCTTTTGAGACTCCCTCGGAGAATCTCTCCGGATTGAACTCTTTGGCATCTTCCCCCCAAAACTCTGGATCATGGTGGATCAGGATGATAGGTATTGAAAGCAGAACTCCTGCAGGTATTTGTATATTTCCCAACTTGGTTGTCTGGTGAACTGTTCTCGTCGTCTTAAATGCAGGCGGATATAACCTAAACACCTCATTCAGGATCATACTTACCTGCAAGTAAATCAATTTGTTGTCAGCCTGGTCTTGTCCAAAAAGACAATGAGAATGCAATGATTAAATTATCTAAACCTTGCCTACCGAATCCAATTAATCAAACTCAATAGCATTGATGTTGTTTATGTTGTAACTTTGAATGAGAGGGTACGATCCATATGTCTTGCTTCTGTCACTAGCAGAACAGAACGTGAATGATTACTGCCGAAATACTCCTAATTTTTCTAGTTTGGGGAAGGGGAGGGAAGAACAGCACAGCAACTAGATTTCAGGGTAGGTTGTTGCAATTTTCTTTATTTTTGGCTTTCGTTTTTTGTCTGTTCTTTTTTTTCTTTCTTTCTTCCTTTTTTTTTTTTTTTTTTTTTTTTTTTTTTTTTTTTTGTAGAGACCTATTTATTGATGTGAGTGCAGGAATATATGTCTTAAAATCTAGATAAATAGCATACTACAATACAACGAGAAATCCTTACAATCTTTAGTCGGCTCAACCCATCAAAATCAGGTCTTTTGTTGCCGAAAACTTGGAGAACTTCCTCTCTTGCTTTGTCCTGCCATTTTTGGTACTTGCTCAACAAAATCAGAGTCCAAGCAAGCAAAACAGAAGTCGGCTCTTGACCTGCTAAGTTGAACCCTTTGCACTCTTTAATGACATCCTCCATGCTCATACCCTTTTGATGCCCAGATTTTTGAATTTCTTTCATGTTTGATTTTAGCAACAGTCCCAAGAGATCATCGCCAACTACTCCTTCCTTCAATGCCTTCTCTCTTTTCGTCACTATGTCTTTGAACAACCCTTTTAGTTTATGGTCGATTTCTTTCATGCTCTTGTACAGTTTGGTTTGCAAGAGGCTGCAATTTCTTATACAAGTCAAATTTAAGATGAAAACTCATACTTTAGCTTCGTTTCCACAGTTTATGTGCGTCTCACTAAATAAATACACTCAATTTTCATCCATTCAATTGGGTTTACAAGTTGGAGAGCAGCAATCTAGATAACAATGCGATAGAAGACTTGCTTTACTACAATACCATATGAGATTTTGTACAACCACTATTAACTGTTTAAAAAGCTTAAGCCTAAGCTTTTGCATTGAACTTTCTAACATAGTATTAGAGTAGAAGATCCAGAGTCCAAATCTTTACAAGATCTATATGCCTCCCTAATTATATACTTTCCACGTTTTAGGCTTAGACCACAGTCCAGCCTATGCGTGAGGAGGAGCGTTAAAATTTTTAAATATTAAATCACATTTTCATCTAACAACTTAAACTTTTAGAGTTGATGGTAGTTCCACAAAATATCACACTGCACATTGTTTTGACAAGAAAAAATTGCGGTGAGCCCTACATACTATCTTGCAATCACAATCCAACCACTATCCATGATTTGCAAAATTATTAAAATTGTCTTCAGAGACGTTTCAAGTTCCTAGCAGGACAAGATGCCTAAAGATCGGCACACTGATTTGCAGAATCCTAGAAATGGGGAAAGTTGCAACTGAAGTTTGTTACTAAATTTTCTTGTTAAATCCTTTTGCAAAAGATCTCGGGATAAATTGTCACTAAATTAATCTCGACTTACCTCCACCCAGGCATTGAGACGAAATGAACAATTTTGGAAGCGAGGCCAATTTGCTCATGTTGAAGGAGGATGATGCTCTTGGCTCGGTCGTCATAGCTACCCCCGAAAACAGCTCTGTAGAATACATCACCCGTCAATTGCTGAAGGTGAGGCCACACATCCACTTCACCTGCCAGACTTTGCTTCTCCCATCTCCTAATCATCTCCTCACAGCTTGAACATGTTGCAGTCACCACATACTGTAATTGAACAATAAAAAACGTTAATGAATTGAATATTATTATATTTCCATGGACTAAGAATTTCAGGCTTGGTGGACATGAAATATGATGCGATCATTAATCATTTTAAGTTCCGTTAGATGATGCATCTGGTCATGTAACTTTTAGCACCAAGCAGTAATACCTTCAACTTTTCATAATGAAAAGCTGGGTTGCTGATCTTTCTGTGTTTGGCCCATTTCTCACCCTCAACATCCACAAGCCCCGATAGTAAGAGATCTGCGATGGCCTTGGGATGCGGCTTTTGGAACTCATTGATCCGTGAAAATATTTCCTTCAACATGTCTGAGTCCATGATGTTCAGCACAGGCTTTGGCCCTATCCACGTAAAGCAAAGCTTCCCTGCAATAACCATTTTCTAGAGATATCACTCATTAGCTAAAAATTACAGCTTCTCGTGAGCTGAAATTGCACATGATTTTTTACCGGGAAATGAAGTTTGTCCAATCACTTATATTACCATTGGCTAGAAAAGTTCAATTGCATCTCAACTTTGATGGCATGCGTACCGTATTTCTGGATGCAGTGATAATAGAAAGGGAGCAATCGAGGCGCGATGTCACTGGAGAAAGGAGTAATGGGTTGAGATTGAGCTTGCTTGTTCATTCTCACGATGTCTCTCAGGTCTTGAAACAAAAGCCTGTAAGGGGTTCCATTTAGACCTTGCTGTCTCAGACATCTTTCTACCTTCTTCGGCTGCAACCAAAACAGACACAGTAATCTCCAAGCACAAGTGAAGAAGGTGATCAGCACAAGAGAGAGAACAATTGAATAGGCAAAGGACATTTCCATTTTCTACGTTGAACTTATGACACGCTTGTCTTCTTTCTGCGAGAGGAAATATATAGGAGTCTCGGGGAGCAGAAAGACAAAGGCATAGACCAAGGGCCCAAAAAAAAAAGGAGAAAAGATATTATATTGTTTCTTGAGATGGTGTACAAATGAGCTAATCCAAGACACAGTCAGTCTTGCATGTTTGGCTAAAATGAGGATTAAAAGTTAAGCGGTTTTAACGGTAAATGTCCCTGGATCTAGAGTATGAAATTTTATTTCCAGTCTGCGACCCTTCTCTCCGAATCATGTTATAATGTACTGCTCAATGCACCCCGAGAAGTGGAAGTCATCCATACACGCTGTTTATTCAGATTTACCATGCGCACGACAAGTTTAGACGTGGCGAATAATTGTCATGAGGAGATCAGATGACAATTGGTCAGAATCAAATTGGGGAATCTAAGAGATTTGATATCTGAAAGTCAGAGAATCAGTCTAATATAATAAGTATTCATCAAGACGTGCGAGAGGAGGCGTCTTTTTTTTTTTTTTTGGAAGTGTCCTTGCCTGCATCATTGGTATTTTTGACTGGTTTGCACCAACAGCTGCTACTCAGTAAAGCCATTTTCTTGACATGATATCAAGGTGGAGGCTTTTACTTAGCTCTATCACATAAACTAAGGCAAAAGTACACTATAAGTATCAAAATTCTACGCAGATGGACACTTAGGACATGTATGATAGCGTTCCTCTTTTATTTTTTTATTTTTTTGTTCTTTTGTTCTCTAAAATAGAAAAAAATAAAAATTCGATTAATAATGTCAGTTAATTTTTCTATTCCTTGAAATAAAAAAATGCTAAGGGAATAGATTTAAAACAAAAGCAAAAAGTAGAAAAAAAAATAACTTTTTGTTCCTAGGAACAATTTCTAAAAATAAGTCTTTATCTTTTTTTCTGATATTGTGTATGCTAATAAAACATAAAACACTAATTGAGAGTCCACGGTATATTTTATCTATGTATAACATATTTACTTTATTTTTCTATTAATTGCTAAATTTTATTTTAGAGCAATATTCAACCCTCATAAAAACCAATGCTTTCTCTCTCAGCATTTATTTTATTTTTATTTTTTTGCTCCTTCCCGTTGTTCAATTCTTGAAAAATGAAACAAGTGATCCGAATTGCGCCGTTACTCATGTGAATTAACGGTGCCATAAGGCTCACGATGTTCTTACTTCTTCATTGCTAATATCAAACAGAAAACATGTGATGATCATTATGACCAAAAAAATAAAAGAAAACATGTGATGAGCATTATGACCAAAAAAAAAAATAATAATAAAAGAAAACATGTGATGAGCGTGCCTTATCAAAATACGTTTGAGTAGACGTGAGCTCAACCCCAATCCACTAAGCGTATTGTATCAATTCTTATCTAGCATGATGTTGCAAATCGAGTTCAGATATCTTTCTCCCTATATAATATAAGTGGTTGACTTCATTTTAATTACTTAATCGAAAATTAGTTTCGTGTATAATATAACTACAAGATTTGGCAACAATTGTTAGGTTTCAAAAAATTGTCTAAAAAGTTCTAAACCTATTACACTTTTATCAATTCAATACTAAGCATTTTATTGTGCCAACTCAGTTATAAACATTTTTATGTTTTGCCAATTGAGTCCATCTAACCAATTTTAATTGAAAATCACAAATGTGGATGACGGTTGTCCTACGTGGCATAACTGACATTGACGTGGATAATTTTTAATGATATTTTAATATTTTAAGAATTTTTATTTTTATTTTCTTTTTATTTTCTTCTCTTTTCTTTCTTTACTTTTTTCCCCCTTTTTTTTTTTCTTTTCTTTTCCTTTTTCCTTTTGCCCTTCGTTAGCCATTGTCGAGGCTAGCAAAGGTCAACGACCTCGAGCGAGGGATGCCAACATCTAGCCTGGCAAGGACTGCCCTTGCCGGATCGGGCGAAGGTCTCCCCCGCCTCGGTAGGCGTGGGCCATCCTTGCCTGGGCTAGTGGGGGCAACCCTCGCCCTTGCTAGCATAAGCGAGGGCGGCGGCTGGCAAGGGTAGCCCTCACTTGAGGCTAGCGAAGCAAAAAGGAGTAAATAAGGAAAATAGAGGAAAAATAAGGAAAAATAAAATATTATATAATAAAATATTATTAAAATGTCCATGTCAACTCGGGCTTGGTTGTGTAGGATGACTGGCTTCAACATCGATAATTTCCTGGCAAAATTGATCGGATGGACTCAATAGGCAAAACGTGAAAATATTTAGGACTTAATTAGCACAAATAAAATGTTTATGACTCAATTGGCAAAAATACAATAGGTTTAAGACTTTTTTTGACAATTTTCCCACTAGAATTCTATAGAGGGGAGGGAGCAAGAGGGGGCGAAACCAAAATTGTTCAATTAAAATGTGCTATAGTTACATATAGAAAATAACATGGTATACAAAAAGCGAAATAGTGGTATTTATTTCTATTGTTGATTAGAAAAATTAACGAGAAGAAATATTAAACAAAAAATTTAGGTCGAGTACTTTCAATTTATCTTAAGAGACTTGATTTTTTAAAGACATACTAATAATAACAGTATTATATCACTTAAGTAAAGAACTGACTTTTATCGAGATTGTGAGTCTTTACTTGCATAAATTAGAAAAGGTTATGCTAAGGACATATAATTCATATCTATCATTAATCGCAAGAGTGAATAAAATGAATTTTTTTTTTATTAACGTCTATATAAAAGGAAAAGACCCAATAGTAATAATAGTTAGTAAAAATATATAAGGGAAGGCCACATCTTTACAATTTGAGAAATTAGCCAGCAGTTTAGGGAGACTAGGCAGTATTACCAGTCCTAAGAAATTTCCTGATTAGCCTTTGGGCATAATATGATAAATTGCAGTAGACTAAAAGATAAAGAATCATGCATGTTAATAGAAAAATAAGTGATCTCCCAGAAATAAGAATGCTAAAGAAGGAGAACTATTTTTCGTAAAAGCCACTTTTAGTTGTGCCACAAAAGGTGTGTTTTTTAAGGATTTTTTTTTTTTTTTTTACATCCGATCACATATATTACGTCAATTTTTAGTACATCACAACAACTATGCTTTTAAAATATCACGCATAAATTGAAAATGTGTATGGATTGACAAAATTTAAAAGAAGATTTTCCTCTTGTAATAGATAACATTTGAACTTTAGATATCTTTAATTTCTTTTGCATGATTTTTTGAGTCCTAAAAACTTAGAGGTTTAATTTAATTCCGATACCTTCCCATATAAAAAATGTTCGATATTGATATTGGAAAATAAGATGTGCCTTTTGGTCTTCTTTTGGGTTTCGGTTGCTTTGTATTCAGTCATGTATAAATACTTGCATGCCGTGTTTTCCCTCTCTTTTTAATAAAAGACTTTGCACAAAGGGTTTAACAATTCGTTTTTCGAATCAGAGTCGGATGCATCATTCATTTTTTGACTATGGCAAATGACATTTCAAGTGGGAACAACTCTTTTGGAAGGCACCGGAAGAGTACGCAAAACCCAGTTCACTCGGTCAATATAAAGAGAGCACGCTAGCTAGTGGAAATCAAACCAATCATTAATTAGGGAACACTTTTCCTGTCAAGAAGTCATCATATCTTTACTTGATTTTTCGTTTATTCTAAAAGACCAAAACAGAATGTTTTATACATGCAACGAAGCAAACAAGAGCACGGAATCCGATCAAATAAAAACGGAGAAATTCTATCTGATTCGAGTCAAGATCAAGGGGACATCGTATTGGGCATGAGGAGTGAGCACAGCAATAGAGACATGCATGTATTAAGGAGATAGTTGCACTGAGAAGTGCTGCAAAATCAACGTGAGAACAACTTTGACTTCCAGCAAAGCAAAATTTTGGCCAATGCAAGTTCTAGGACTTCATTTGAAAGGGAAAAAGTAGAGCTTGTTCTTGGTTGCTTTTGAGACTCTCTCAGAGAACCTCTCAGGATTGAACTCTTTGGCATCATCACCTCAAATGCCTAGATCAGGATAATGGGCACCAAAAGCAGAACTCCTGAAGTTATTTGTATATCTACCAACTTAGTTTTCTTGTGCATTGTTCACGTCGTCATAAACACAAGCGGATATAACCTAAGCCTCATTCAGTGTCATGCTTATGTCACAATCCAAGGAGAACTGTCGGCCTGCGACACTTATCTGTGTGTAAATCGGTTTGTTGTTAGCCTGTTCTTGTCCAAAAAGACATTGAGAATCCAACAAATAATTATCTAAACCTTGCCTAGTGGGCCTAATTCATCAAACTTAATAACATTCATTTGATCTATGCTGTAAATTTGAATGAGAAGCTACGTGTCTCTATGTGTCTCTCTTTCTGTGTGAGTATGTTGGAGGCTCCGTGTGTCTCTCTTCTTGTGTAACCATGTTGGTGTTGTTTGGAGAGAGATAGAGAGGCTGCAAACATCACCTCGTCACCCTCCCATGTTGAACCTCCTGCACGACACTCCGAGAGGATGAGACTACCTCTAGCATGTCTTTATTCAGAGCATGCAATAGAAATTCGATAACTTTATTTAGGATAATTGTAACATCCTCGGATTCTAGGTCATGAGAATAAGGTTTGAGGATTGATCATGGAAATCAATAACATAAACCTTGGATAGACTAAGACATGGCATGTTCGGCCGTGGATTTGGTCCACCCAACCGAGACCCGGTTAGGACAAATAACCAAGACCAACCAAGAGATTTATTCTAATACATCCAATGGACCAATTCTAATTGAGAATGGTCATTGACAAGTTTAAGAAGGTTACCCACTTAGTCACCCTCATTTGGTTAAAGTTTAGTAAATTTTGGTATAAACTTTGGTTCTCATAGTTACGTCGATCATGTCCAAATATGAATGACTTCTCCAATTAGGCGACACCATATGTTAGTCTCATGAATGCCTTGAATGAATTTTGGACATAAATTAATTAATACGAGGATGAATCATTGGACGAGTGTCAAGAGATGGTCGGGATTCTAGAATCTTTCATAATCTTTTGACTTAGTCCATCCTTATCTATTATGTGCCACATGCCATTTGCAAGAAGAAGGAGAAAACTTGCATGCCAAGTAGTTGGCAAAAATATTTAGGCCTCATTTAATGATTTTGGACTTTAGTTCTTTAATGGCGTGGATGAATCACATATTTAGGTGTCCTCTAGAATGGTGTGCGGACCCCTGAAGTCGCCATAACTTTTTTTTAAAGGACACTTAAGTCCATAACTTACGAAAAGGTACACTTAAGTGCCACATTTTAAGAAAAGTGGGACACCTAAGTGCCATCTCCGGCGAAGTTGGCCGGAAATCATACCTGGCATTAAAATATTAATATTTCGATGATGTGTCCGAGAGCTGAGTCGGCTCGAATTTGGCCAAAACAACGTCGTTTGACAACATTTGAATTTTATAATAATATAAAAATTATTTAAATTAAATTTAAAATAAATTTATTTAAAACATTTTAAAAATTTTAAAAAATTTAGAAACTTTAAAACATTAAAAAAATAAAAAAAATTACAAAAAATTACAAAAAATTTACAAATTTACAAAATTTACAAAAATTTTACAAAATTTAAAAAAAATTTACAAAATTTACAAAAAATTTAGAAAGTTACAAAAAAATTTAAAAAATTTACAGAAAATTTACAAAATTTTCATAAAATTTAAAAAATTTGAAAAAATTTAAAAAATTTAAAAAATTTAAAAAAAAAAATTCAAAATTTACAAAAATTTAAAAATTTGCAAAATTTTTTAGAAAGTTACAAAAAATTTACAAAATTTACTAAAATTTAAAAAAACTTTCGAAAAATTCAAAAAATTTACAAAAATTTTAGAAAGTTACAAAAAATTTAAAAATTTACGAAATTTACAAAAACTTAAAAAAGTTACAAAAAATTTCAGCCCTCACCGCCTCCCTTTTCTTTTCTTTTTTTAAATTATTTTTTTGTAACTTTTTTAATTTTGCAAAATTTTTTAATTTTTAAAATTTTATTTTTAAATTTTAAAATAAATTTATTTTTATATTAAAATTAATTAATTTATATATTAAATTTTTTACCATGTCAGCACCAAATTAACGTCGTTTCGGGTGTTGGCCAGATTAGAGCACTTAAATTGGCCAAAACAACGTTGTTTTGGTATAAGTTGAATTTTAATATAATAGAAATATTAATTAAATTTAATTTAAAACAAAACAATAATATAATTTATTTTTATTTTTAAAAAATGTAGGAGGAGGAGGAGAAAGGCAGCCAACGGCTGAGGGCGGAGCCCTCGTTGCCGCCGCCTCCCCGCCGTCGCCGGAAGGTGGGGGAGGGTTGGCCGAGCCCGCCTCTTTTTCTTAAAATTTTTTTTTTTTAAAATGTTTTAAAATTTTAAAAATTTTAAATTTTTTTTTAAAATGTTTTAAAAATTTTAAAAATTTTCTAATATTTTTAAGATTTTCGAAATTTTTTTAAAATTTTCTAAAATTTTTGAATTTTTTTATTTTTTAACTTTTAATTTCTTTTTAATTTATTTAATTTTTTAATATTTTATAAATTTTTATAGAATTTTATAAATTTTTATAGAATTTTATAAATTTTTATAGAATTTTATAAATTTTTATAGAATTTTATAAATTTTTATAGAATTTTATAAATTTTTACAAAATTTTTAAAATTTTCTAAATTTTTACAAATTTTTACAAAATTTTTAATATTTTTACAATTTTTTAAAATTTTCTAAAATTTCTATAATTTTTTTAAAATTTTTATATTTTTCAAAATTTTTATAATTTTTTATAATTTTTTTTTAAATTTTCAAATTTTTTAAAAATTTAACATTTTTTAATATTTTAATATATTTTTAAATATTTAAATAAATTTAGTTTTAAATTATTTTTTATATTAAACTTTTGGCCACGTCAACATTAAAACGATGCCGTTTCGCACTCGCTTCTCCGGAAAATGGACACGTCAACGTTTTGGCCGGATTTTGGCCGGATTGGCACTCAAGTGATCCATTTTACTCCGATTTTGGCACTTAAGTGTACCTTTCGTAAGTTATGGCACTTAAGTGTCCCTTTATGCAAAGTTAAGGCACTTGAAGCGTTCTTATGCCCCTCTAGAATCTTAGGTGAATCTTAGGTTTTGATGGTCCTAAATTGTAGCCTTGGTGAACAAGACAAGGACCAACCAATTAGAAGAAGACAATAGGCATTAAAGGAGCTTATATGTGCCTTATGCATCATAGGCAATAATGAGCCTAGAGTGAGCCTTAGAGGATAAGCAAATAGATGGACCAATCACCATCAAACACGAATAAGCATAGGTGCCAATTAAGGAGACTAGATAGACCAACTCGTTCCTTAAGCTTAATCATGAGATTGGCACCAATAATTGAAGAGGATGAGGCCTATAAATAGGAGAAGGCATCCTCACATTTTGAGATCTAGCCATTCTCTCCTTTCCTTCCCTTTATCTCCTCTCTTTCATGCCATTCTCCTCCAAGCCACCCTAGAAGCCAACCAACCACCCAAAAAACATCTTGGAGCTAAGTCCAAAAAGTTGTAAGTAGACTTTCATAACTTATGTTGGCTTTATATGGTTATGCTTGTTGTGTTTCTATTTGTTTGTTATTGCATCAAGTAAAGTCATGGTCTCGCATGGACGTCAAGCACACCCGGATGTCGAGGAAATGTCTCATGTGACTTTGGACGTGCGCCAAGGTGGGTGCACGACCCACACTTGATTTCAGGACAACATTGAGACATGTTGTTACTCGAGACAAGTCACGATCAATGCCAAAGCAGGAGCAAATGGTTCCAAATGCAGACCACGAAGCCAAGTCGCATCCAACTTGAGTTTAATTTAGTAAGACATAAGAGTCGTTCATTAGTTCACCTTGCATAGCACGCCTTCGGGCCTTTCATTCGGCTAAAAGTTGAATCGGTTGATGCTTGAAATGCATGAACACACGATGGACTTATATGCCGACGCTAGGGGATGCCAGGTCGTTGCCTGTGGTAAAGTCCCATATGCCATCCCAATATTGAGATTGTGGACAATGCCGGCTCGGGTGAGGCCGATGCCTGGGGGTCGTCCTAGATGACAATGCTGGTTGCCAAGGGAGGGACCGATGCCCGGATGTTACCAGAAGAGTCAATTAATTTTGACTAATATGATACTGAAAAAGAAAAATGAAAGCCCATGTGTGATGCTTAAATTGATGCTTGCAAAAGCTAGGTTTATTTTGATATGTGCTGTTGAGTCTTTACATCGATTTGAGCATATGTTGCATCGGGTCACTTAGTGCTTGGATGGGTCTTATGTGATGCACACATTTCTCTTAGTGATTGAAATGATTGTAAGCCATGGATTTTTCGGAAGGCTTGTTCTTATGCATTAACTCATCGTCTTAATGCTGGAAAGCACATAGATGATTGAGAGCTGTTTATAGGCATAAGCAAGGCAAGGCAAGGCACAAATCTTACTATTGATTTGCCATCAACAAGTGCATGATGATTTTGTATCTGATCGACAATGAGACGTCCTCCTATAAAAGAACTTGGAATTTCTACTTACTGAGTCACCAACTCATTCCTGTTGTTTTCATCCGACAGGTTAATTTTGGAACATGGTCGATAAACTCATCTTCCTTGTGACTTAGCATCAGTCGGTAGCTCTTCAATGGTTGAAGTGTAGCAGATTATATACCAAATTGACCGTGTCGCACCTAGACTTATTGAAGACTAATTTATGATCTAAGGATAATTGGTTTCAGAAAGGGTAGGTTCCAAATCAAAAGCTCAAAACTTAACCTATTCAACCAAAAAAAAAAAAAGAAGAAAAAAAAAATCAGCTCCTTCTTTGAAATTAGGAAGCCAACCATTAAAAACTGACTTGGAATTGAACCAGCCAATTCAAAGATCGATCTGAAAATCAAGCTCTGTTATACAATGTACACTTGACTTGACATATATATCCATATATATAATTTTTTTTCTACAATTGACAAATCTCATAGATACTTTGAGCTCTATTAGTATGACATGAGACGAGAAATTATATGGTTTGATTTATCAAATTCCCATTAGAGCATGAATAAAATCATCATCTACTTCTAATGAGATCACACCGTCTAATGTAGTCATGGAATCTCAATGTTTTGCAGAAGATGGTAGCTTATAATTATTCAAAGTACTCTCGAGTAAATGTGTGTTTAACCTTTTGATGCGAATTAAATACTTGTTTTCATCATTGTTGACCCTAATTTAAATTTGATGATTACAAGGCTCACTCAAATATGTTATTGATTATTTGGAATTATATATATTTTCTAGAGTATTTTTTAAAGAATTTCAAGACCATCTCAGCCTGAAGAACAAGGTCGGGTACCCGATCAGGTAATGGCTCCACACTCAGCCGTCCGGATACCCGGCTAAGTATTGCCTGGACAACCGACTCCCACGGTTTAAAATTAAATTTGTCAGTCCAGTTCAGCGACTTCCGGAGCCTATTTCGGATGGAAACCCCGAAGTCTTAATACTCGAATTTCTAGCCTTTGGAAATGTATCTAACGGCTAGGTGGGACCGAACCACTATAAATCGGCTGAGGGTTTCTCTATCCCTCTTCTTTAAATTATATACAACTCATGTATTTGATAATTTGGGTAACTCAATTTTGTGCATAAACATTTCACCAAAAATGCGTTCCCCACGACACATCCTTCCATTGCTTACCAACCTCTCAACTACGACGGAGACGACAAAAGCTATGCAGGCCATGCAGTTCTCCTACTGAATTTCAAGATTTGAATAACAATTTATCAAAAATCTTCGCTCCTTCTTCTTCCATACATTTGATATGAGAAGATTGGAGGAAAGCGGACTATTGGAAGGCAGTAGAGAATTATAACCATTTTGATGAGTTGCTGGTCTAGTAGCTATGGCTGTTAGCTTTTAGCTTAACCTTTAGGTTTTGGCGTTTGCAGTCAACTCTTTTAAAAAGTACAATAACATTCGGACTCCGTTCGTTTTGCAAAAAGTAATTTTCAGAAAAATATTTTTTAAAGTTTCTAGTGCTCATTTCATGAAAAAATGAATTACTTTGAGAAAACATTTTCCATGAAGGGAAAAAACTTTCTAAAATAGGGAAAGTATTTTCCCCTTTTGAAAAGCGGAAAACATTTGCCCCATTTGCTCTAATTCTTTTTTCTTTTTAATTTTTAATTTTTTTTTCTTTATTTTCTTCTTCTTCTCTCTTGACCCATTGCCAACCACGGCCACAGTAGGCAACCGGCCACAGGCAAGCTCAAGGCTCACCCACCTCTAGCAAGCTTGGGCTCATTGCTTGCCAAATCAGAGAGTGCAAGCATCAAGCTCGAGGCTCGCCAATTTGGTGAGGCTCGAGGCCGGCAAGCTTTTAGTGAGGCCCGAGGCTAGCAAGCCTTGATACAGCAATCACCACCAATTCATGCAATAATCCTCAAGCGTTCGAATTAGTTTTTTCGATGGCAAAGGCAACTCAAGAAGCAATAGCAGATGGTGAGTTTCTATCTTCGATCCTCCCTTTTTTTTTTTTCCCTTGGAAGTTGAAAATTTAGTGCTTGTTTTTAGGTCGATCTTCAAGTTTTTGGGGTTTCATTTCTAATCACTGATGATTACCTCTGTGAGGCTCACTCTCACCGACCTCAACCTCGCCAAATCGGCGAGCTCCAAGCTCTTCAGCTTCAAGCCTCACCAAATCGGCGAGCCTCGAGCTCGACGCCGCACGCACCAATTGGCAAGTGGCAAGCCTGAGCTTACGAGAGGTGGGCAAGCCAGGCGGGCAAGCCTCAAGCTCGAGGCTTGCCTGTGTGGCTAGTAGTCATGGCCGGTGGGCGACTAAGAAAGAAGAAGAGGAGGAAAACAAAGAAAAAAATAATTTAATAATAAATTTAAAAATATATATAATATAACGAAAAATCGATTTTTATAAATAAAATAATAAAATTATTGAAAAAGAGTGTACGGAGAAAAAGATTTTCCTTACCAAACAGCGGAAAATATTCTATACTTCTTTTCAAATTTCACCCAAATACCAGAAAATAAATATTTTCTAAAAACACAACATTTTCCATGAAACAAACGACCCTCAAATCTTTAAAAAGTTCAAATAATGTTTCTTAGTAAGTTCTACAACCCTCATGTTATTTTGTGGTTTAAAGGAATAATTCATTGCAAAACCTAGCAACAAAGAATCAAAAGCCGATCGGCAGAGGCGGCAGCATGAAATCCGCCGAATCGCGAGAAACAATATGGCAAAAGGGAATGAGAAGAGGAATAGGAACAGACGGTAGCGAACTGGGTATCCCCAACATCGTTCATGTCCAACAGCTTCCCTCTGAACTATTTAGTGGCCTAAAGACTCTAAACTAGATCACAGGACAATTGCACTCGACGAAGCATCTAGGCCGAAGTGATCAGAAAATGAAACGCTTGGATAAGACCAAAAAGAAGACCGCAAATTACAAAAGATAAGTGATAATATCATAGAGTTCTTTTTTTTTTTTTTTTTTTTTTGGGAGGGGAGGGGGTGGGGAAAGTCGTCTCTTCTCTGTGAATATGAGGGAAGGCAGTATAATGATTGAATTATCAAAGTTGTGACTGATATCTCGACAAACAATATGTATTAGGAAAAAGTATCTTGTCCTGCGGTGATAATATGTTAGTGTGGCGTGTGATATAAGTTGTTGCACAATACGCTTTCACATGTATATAAAATGATTGGAAAAATTACTCGATCAATTCTAAACCTATTGCACGGATATAAATTTAGTTCTAAACTTTTTTTATTTTGCCAATTTAGTTTTAAACCTTCGTACGAAATTCCAACATAAACCTTCCAGTCAATTTCCGCTAATGTGGTAGTCAAGTTATGGTTAGTCGTTCTATGTGGAGCACCGACACATCCGTAATTTTCAACAAAAGTTGGTTGGGGGACTATATTGAATTTTCGTGCAACAACGTTTAGGTCTAAATTGATAAAATTAAAATGTTTTTGACAAATTTGATATCCGCGTAATAAGCTTAGAATTGATTGGTAATTTCCCCATAAATAATTAACAAATTCTCATTACACTCAAACAAGTATTCTTTTATGTTGTTCTTACTCCTGTATAACAAGTCGATTGGGATCCGTGGACTACATTTATTTTCTATATATTCAAGAAATTGATAAATTGTACAACAAATGAGTACTCCCGGAATGGGGATACATGCCACATATACATCCCTAAATCTTTTACAAAAGTAACATAGCAATAAAATAGCGTTCAATATATCGCTTTAAATTCTTTTTGTCGAGGTGTATGTTGCTGGACCCGATCTTAATGTTATAAATCTTGATGGGTCTGAATATTTTCAATTCTTCGAATATTTTCATATCATTGGAGCCAAGCTGGATTGGATTGGGTAAGGGTTGGATCTTGGTTAGGTCGGGTATAAGTCACTAAAAATAGGGAAATTTTGTTGGAAGATATGCTCGAATCTGATCTTGGGAGATATGCTCGGAATCTCAATTGATCTTAATTGTGCATAAATTAGTTAGGATCTTTAGATTGACATTGGATTCGATTTCATAAATTTTTGTTTGCCTTTTATTATTTCATCTATGTACTATAATTACAGAAGAAATGTACATCAGAATACATACGAAATATACAAGAATTCCAGATCTCTATAGTCTTCTTCACTTTCTTACATGGTATCAGAGCTTCGGCTTCTGACTGTTCTTCGCTTCTGCTCCTGATTGCCCACCAAAAGAGATCTGAATCACACAACAGATCTACCATCTTGGTATAGGAATCACTCTCTCGAAGAAGACAAAAGCTATTGGTTTCTTACCTCCAATGGCTGACGACCAATCCAACCCAGAAGCTTCACCACCGGCGCAGATCCAAAATTTACCTACAACGACACAACAACAAACAATCTAGGCACACCCTGTTCAATGGAGACCTACACAGGCTCAGTTTGGTCTGGGGCAACCCTTTGCGGGTCAACCGTTCTAGTGGGTACCTTACCCATTTTATCTCGGGACAAACCCGAATACATCATCACCCATTTATGTAGGACACCAGGGAACCCACGTCCAATTCGAGGCAAGCTCACTAGCCATAAATGGGGCAAGCTCGACCCTAGGACTAGAGCAGGTAAGCGGATCTGGAGAACCGGGTATGGGAACGAATCCCTACCCGAGGTTTTCAAATGCGGATTATCAATTCGGGACAAACCAATCGGGCCAAGGGACAAATACCTACCCGAACCTTGCGCTCGGATTCATGCCATTCCCGTCGCTGCCGTCACCTGGCGTTCGGAGCCTGGTGATCCCCTGCATGTCTCAACAGCCGATGGCCCTAAGCTGAAACTGATCAACCTTCAGTTAACCGAACCAGAGAGTTACACTAGGTGGTCCCGAGACTTCTGGCACGCCCTTGTGACGAAGGACAAGGATGGATTCCTCGATGGGGCGATTCTGATTCCTGCCGATGAGCAACTAGCTCGATTCTGGAGGAAGTGCAATCAACTCATGAGGACGTGGATCGGCAACTGCATCTCCCCAGAGGTTCCGGCTAGTCTCCCACCAACAGAAGACACGAAAGCCATGTGGGAAAACATCAAACAGATGTACGGCAAATTAGATCGGGCACGAATTTTTTCCCTTTTGCAAGAACTCAGTGAGTTAAAACAGGGGAACATGACCATCATGGCCTGTTACAACAAACTATCGTCCCTGTGGAATGATCTCGAAGCAGCAGAAGAGAAGCTCGAGGGGCTAGAGGAGACACTCGCACAATACCGGTCAATCAAAGAAAGGGAAAAGGCGACCCAATTCCTTTTAATCTTGAACGATTCTTACTTAACGTTTCGCTCGCAGATTTTGGCCATGGAACCAATGGCCCCTCTTGGCCGGATCTTTCAATTAACTGTCCAAGAAGAAAGCTAGAGGCTTGCTTCATCAGAATCAGCGAAAGGAGGAGAGAGTTTTGCCCTGGCCAGTCACAGCGAGCGAAGAAATTGGGGATCAAAAACCCTAGCACTCGAAAAAGGGGTGCAAGGAGGAGAGCTAGGGTTTCGGTCACCTGGATCTGAGGATTCCCACCTTCTTAAAAGAGGAGGACTGGACGGCTCGAATTCAGCCCGCAAATCGAACGGTCCAAAGGGACCCATCTATTCGACCGGATCTAACAATGGAGATGGAGCGATTGGGAAGACATCCGACGGTGGTGGTTTTTTCTCTGCATCTGACGGCGGAGGAATTTTTTCGGCATCTACAAAAAATTTTAATCAAAAAAAGGGGTAAATTATATTGTGAATTTTGCAGAAGGCCACATCATATAGTGGAAAATTGCTGGAAATTACACGGTAAACCTGGAGAAAAAGGAAAAAAGAAGGAAATTTCTACAGCCTACTAGGTAGGTGGTTCTAATGTTGATTGATCCATAACAAATGATCAATACCAACAACTGATGCAAGCAATACAGAAATTGGACATCTCAAGCAAGGGAGGAAATTTTTCAGGTATTTCTCGTTGCCTGATTAATAATATTTTCAGGAAATCCTGGATAATTGATTCTAGGGCAAGTGATCACATTGTCTATGAAAGAGCATTATTTTCAAATATACATGAGAACCTGGAATTTCCTATTACTGTCCAATTACCAAATGGGAATGTTACTCATGTCAAAATCACTGGATCAGTCAAACTCTGCCCAAAAATCATGCTCCAAAATGTCCTTTACCTTCCAGATTTTTGATTCAATCTTATTTCTATGTCCAAAGTCTGCAGAGAAAATTCCTGTCTTGTATTGTTTGATTTTGACACTTGCTTCTTTCAGGCCCTTTCAACTGGCAGAGTGATGGGCTTGGGTAGTCTTTCTGAATGATTGTTTCTATGGAAAAATTCTCCAAGTAATTTTGATTTATCCTCATTTCCTTCAAATAAAATATCATTGTGTAACACGACTGCCAATGATAAAGACTATCTTTTACATTCACGATTGTGTCATAGTGCTTCATTTCCTTATTCTAAGTGTCAAATATGTCCCCTTGCAAAGCAATCACGCATTCCTTTTGCCCTTAGTAAAAATCGTGCAACGTACATTTTCTCTTTAATTCACATGGATGTTTGGGGTCTTTACCATACCCAACATCATGATGACTCGCGCTATTTCTTGTGCCACCTGGGTTTTTCTAATGCAGTCAAAGGGACAAGTCTTCTCACATTTGAAAACATTTATTGCTCTATCGAAGAACCAATTTGGAAGATCTATCCAACGAGTTAGGACAGACAATGGGAAGGAGTTCTTCAACAATAACTACAATTTTTTTTTGTCATCTCATGGGATTCTCCATGAAAGTTCTTGCATCTATACTCCACAACAGAATGGAGTAGTGGAGCGCAAGCATCGTCACCTATTGGAAGTTGCACGTGCATTAAAATTTCAAGTGTATTCCAGAAAATTATTGGGGCAAATGCATAATTACTGCAGCATATCTCATCAACCGTATGCCAACTCGGATACTCAATGGAAAAACCCCATTTGAGTTACTCTTCAAGAAGAAACCAGAATTGGGGCATTTAAAGATATTCGGATGTTAGTGCTTCGCTACTGTTTTGGGCCCTCGAGACAAAATGGGCCCTCGAGCTCAACAGTGCATCTTCATGGGTTATCCGAATTTACAAAAGGGGTATCGAGTCCTAGATCAATGAACATTGGAATTCTTCATCAGCAGAGATGTTATTTTTCGTGAAGATATTTTTCTTTCAAAGAAAAGGACTCTTCAACGGAGATGCCAAACATTTCTAGTAAGCCACTATCTATGGAGGATTTTTCAAATATCGAATATTTTGTGACAGGAACTCTAGAACCACTTATGATAACCCCAATCATTCCTGAGATTTCCGCACCAGCAATTGTCGAAAATGGTGCTCAAGAAAATTCCTCAATGGCGGAAGAATCCTCTAATGAAATTGGCTATACGGAAATATCTTCAACTCCAGCTCAAGCGAATCCTCCTCGATGATCTGGTCGTTCTACATGACCGCCAGCTTGGACAGAAGACTATGTTTGTGCATCACTCAACTCACCAGGTATTAACTACCCAATATCATCTTATGTTTCGTTCCATAGACTTTCACTGAACATAGATGTTGTGTGAGTCAAATAGCAGAGGACATCAAACCATCTACTTATGAAGAAGCAGCTCAAGACCCAAGATGGCAGGAAGCTATGGGAGCTGAATTGCAAGCACTAACTACAAACAAGACCTAGGATTTGGTCCATCTACCACCAAATAGGAAACCCATTGGATGCAAATGGGTATACAAGATTAAATACCGTGCTGATGGGTCTATTGAGCATTACAAAGCTCGATTGGTGGCCAAAGGATTTACTCAACGGGAAGGCTTTGACTACCATGAAACCTTTTCCCCCATTGCCAAAGCCGTAACTGTAAGATCATTCTTATCTATTGCAGCTATCAATGATTGGCATTTACACCAAGTGGATGTACATAACGCTTTTCTGCATGGAGACTTAGATGAGGAAATCTACATGGATATTCCTCAAGGATTACGGAGACAATGGGAGAATAGAGTATGTCGTCTCCATAAATCTCTCTATGGTCTCAAGCAAGCTTCTAGGCAATGGTATGCAAAATTTGCCAATGCTCTCACTTCTGCAGGTTTCAAATAGTCCAGATATGATGACGCATTGTTCACATTGACTCAAGGTACGTCATCTATTTATCTGATGATATATGTTGACGATACCCTCATCATGGGAAATAATAAAACTGCAATAAAGAGATTCAAGAAGTATCTGCATCTTACTTTTCACATTAAAGACTTGGGAGCACCCAAATACTTTCTTGTAATCGAGATTGCTCGATCTGATCGTGGGATTTCTCTTAGTCAACGGAAGTTTGTCCTGGAAATTATATCAGAGGCAGGACTGTCGGGATGCAAACCATCGGTTATTCCAATTGAGTAGAATATAAAGTTAACCACCAAGGATTATGATGCTGGGACATCTGAGAATCATGATCCTGTTCTCAATGATCCTTCAAGTTATCAGAAGCTTGTTGGGAAGCTCATACATTTAACTATGACCAAACCTAATATATCATATGCAGTGCAGACTCTCAGCCAATTCATGCACAGTCCCAAGTTATCTCACTTGAATGCTGCATTAAAGGTCGTGAAGTACTTGAAGAAGTGCCCGGGACTAGGGATTCTTTTATCCAGGGAATGCAATATGAAAATGTCGGCATACTGTGATGCAGATTATGCGACTTGTCCTATGAGTCAACGATCCATTACAAGTTTTTGCATTAAACTTGGAGATTCTCTTCTTTCATGGAAAACCAAGAAGCAGGCAACCGTATCATTGTCTTCAGCCAAAGCAAAATATCGAGCTATGGGAAAAACTACCCATGAGATCATATGGATACGGGAACTACTTGGGGATCTTGGGATAAATTTGAAGAGTCTGACCAAGTTTTTCTGTGACAACAATGTGGCGCTCAAACTTGCAACAAATCCCATAGTACATGAAAGAACGAAGCATATAGAAGTGGATTGTCACTTCACTCGAGAAAAGATTCAAGAAGGGATAATTGAGACTAGAGGAATTGGAACGGCGGAGCAACCAGCCAATATCTTCACTAAGCCCCTATGTCAAAGACAGCATGCATATCTATTGAGATTCCAAGCATATCTCCCAAGATCAGATTCGAGCATATCTTCCAACACTCCCCCTCAATCTGGTGGCTGATAGATATCCAAGATGCCTAGCTTACTCAATAGATATGCTTGTTGGGAGATAGCATATGAAAGACAGCATGCATATGTATTCTGATGTACATTTCTTCTGTAATTAGTTAGGATCTTTAGATTGAGATTGGATTCGATCTCATAAATATTTGTTTGCGTTTTATTATTTCATCTCTATACTATAATTACAGAAGAAATGTACATCAGAATACATACGAAATATACAAGAATTCCAGATCTCTATAGTCTTCTTCACTTTCTTACAAAATTACTAAAAAGTTCTAAACTTATTGCAATTGTGTCAATTCATTTTTAGACATTTTTTTTTACCAATTCAATCCTAAATCTTTTGTAATTGTGTGAATTCCGTTCATCTAGCCAATTTTGGCCAACTTGCGCTAACATGGACGTTAGCCGTCCAACAAATGCTGATATGGATAATTTTTAATAATATTTTAATAATTTTTAATTAATATTTCTCTTTTTCTTTTTTCTCTTCTTCCTTTTAGGCGAAGGGATAGTCTCGGAGTAGACAATTTCTATGGGTCGTAAGCCTCCCAAAAGGTAACGGAGGCTTTATTTTTTTTTCCCCCACAAACTTGCCAACCACTTGGCAAGGGTCGCAAAGGCCTGGGGCCATGAGTGAGGTCGCCTTCTCCTGCGGCCGACAAGGCCATGGTGAGGACTGTGACCCTCTTCGACGATCGATGAGGGCTTTGTGGCCCTTACCCAGTGGCCAACGAGCCTCACTAGAGCCTTGCCAGCCACTGTGCGCAAAGAAGCAAAAGAAGGAAGAAGAGAAAAAGAAAAAGAAAAGAAAATGAAAAGGAAAGGTAAAAATAAAAAATTATAAAAAAATTTCAAAAAATAAAACATTATTAATAATTTCCATGTCAGTACCGATCAGCAAGCATACATGTTAGTGCCAACCGTCTAAAATTGGCCGATGGATCAAATTGGTACAATTATAAAAGATTTAAGATAGAATTGGCATAATTACAATAAGTTTATGACTTGTTTAGTAATACTACCCTGAAAATATATCACATAATTGGACCCATTTTCGACTCACCCAGACTCTCCCGGCCCAACCCACTCATTTTACAAGTATAACTTCCCATTATACTTAGCTAAAGCACTTCGACTTTCAACGGTTTATATATTTTCATTAGTAAACTAAGAAATTCAAATACAATTGTATCACATAGAATATTTACGAAAGTAAATACAACATTGCTTTTATTTACTATTGGGTAGTTCAAAGTACTAACAAAATTCAATTATAGCATAAGCTGGTTTTCTAAGAATATTTTTGCAAGCTTCATTTATAATACAATCAAAGTAAAATTGTTATAGCATCATTTTTATATTATGTTATATTAATGTCAAAATCTTGACCTACTTTTAGGGTAAATAAGGATATATACTTCGACGGCATTAAAATTCGCCTTATGTATTGTTAATAGTCGCCGAAGGTATGCAACCACCGGCGACGGCAAAGGAGGCGCTGGTTTAGGCTTCGCTTAGGGCAGTGAAGTGGTCGGTGCTGGGAGGGAGCTTCTGGAGGCACTGCAAGGCGATGCCGGCGAACTTCCCACCGAACTCAGCGTACTCTGCTAACACCGCGGTGCCTCGAGCCACGAAGCTGTAGATCAGTGATTGGCCCATGTTTTGTCGTCTTTCGAATTCGACGGGAACGGAATGAGAGCTCGATAGCGCAGCGACAACACTTCAACCTCCGCAAAGAGAACGAGAGATCACGCATCCATTTTGCAGAGAAAGTCACGGTTCCGCCACTGTATCCATGCACTCCTCTTATGTTTTTTTTGCCCTCTTGGAAGAAGAAGACATGCAGTCCCCGAAGCTGCGTAGTCTCTTCAATGGGATCATCAACTACTTATCCTGTTTAAGTACTTGAATTTATACATTTGCCTCAATCACGTCGGTCACCGTTCGGTTTCGGTCCATTAAAATCGATGCAGCCGGTAGTGGGAGAAAAACCCGATGCGAAGTAGGGTCGGTCCAATCTAAAAAAATCAGTTTGTGCGATCAAATTGTAGTTACAATGGCCCAAAAATAAGTCCGACTAAATCACTCATCATTCCATGATGGCAATGTTTCATTGAGTGATAGAGATTTTGGCTAGGCATCAATCGTCCTGCGAGTCGTCGGCTTCAATTTGTTGGAAATGGAGACAGATGGATTTAATTGGAAAAACTATTCGGATTCAATGACTCAATCACATAAAACATAAGTTTGGAAAAAAAAAACTACATTGGAGCAACGATACAATTGAGTCACGCATCACGCTAAGTAACAATGTGTTTGCATCTCTAAATCCAAACGTTTCGTGTATGGTGTGAGAATTTTAAAATAAACGTTTCGAAAAAAAGCAATCGAGCGGGTCGCACTTTCGATGTGAATGATGGTGTGGAAGAGTAGAAAAGGTAGCACGGAGTTGATCCCTAATGTCAATGAAACTTCCAGGAAGCAAACGATGGAATGAGACGCTTTGGCTGCCACTTAACCCCATCTTTCCTAGGCAAACGTCCTATCACTAGCACAAATCAGTTGTGTCCAAAATCAGTTTTTGGGCACATAGAGCCGACAACGTAAGTGGGCTTGGAAATGGGCCATATCAGTTTCGGCCCACTTCGATTGGAAGCTAAATCGCGATGAATTGATCTCCACGGTCTGATCAGATCAGGCAAAGAAAACAGGTGAATCCTTTTTGGCTGGTTGTCAAGTTATTTGCTTGACCATTTTCGTTCTTGGTCGTATTTGCTTGACGATCTAAACTCCATTTATTTTGTGAAAAGTGAAAAAAATTGATAAAAAAAATTGAAAACATAATCAATTGTATTGCTTAAAAAAATTACTCAATGAAAAATATTTTTTATCATTCATGAAAATATTTAGATATAAATTATTGTCTATAATGAAAAAAATTTCAGTTAGCAAATTATTTTGGATGATACAATTAATGATTTTTAGGAATATATTTTGCAAATGATTTATTTTCTGCAAGATAAACAAAGTCTTAATAACATTTTATGAAAATTCAAGAAATTGTTGGATGCACTAAAGTTTGGCTAGTGACTGGTGAGGCGTCTACACTAACTTTTCAAATATGTAAAAGTTGCTAACTAATACGATAATATTACTTTTATATTTAATTAGTGAAAAATCAAACTTGACTTCGACTACTGGATTCAAACTTGGATGTTATGATTGTTCTCTAGCCAAATCATATTGAATGGTTCATTTCGACTCGGCTTAAGCACGATTCTGAATTCAATAGATCGATTTTGACAGTTGGATCCGATCCTGAAAATAACGAGTAAATATCAATGTCTTAACATCTTAATATTAAAGGTGTTTTGACCTAGAGAAACCATCTTAAAAATAAAAGGTCTCTCTAATAATCGCTTTTCTTATGACAATGTTAACATTTAAAGTATGATTTATTATGAATTATTCAAGACTGTTCCAAGTAATTAAAATTATCTTAGGGTAATGAAAACACTAAGGGCACGTTTGGCAACTGGCCAAACAGTGAATTTTTTTTTTCTCGGGAGTAAATTTGAAATAGAAATACATTTGGTAAAATTTTTGTTTCCGGGAACAAATTTTTATTTTTTTGTTCCCGGAAATAAATTTTAAACAAAATTGAGAAGTAAAAAAAAAAAGTTGATTCTTTGCTCCCGTAACAATTCCATAATCAAGCCAACCTAGTTTTTCTATTATCTCTTCTTTCTTCTTCTTCCCTCTCTCTTCTTCTTCAACCATTGCTGCCGCCGTCGCCACTGACCAACGGCCACCACTACTGCCCACCACCGCTTGTCGTCGGGGATCGATTAGTCAAGGTCTGACAAGCTTGACGAAGGCTCACTATATCACGCCCCGATCTTCCGAGCGTATGCACATCCCTCAGTGGTCGATTAAATAGCAACGTCTAAGGACACGTCACCGACCCATTCATTTTTATGCGCATGCGGAAGTGAATAATTAATCCCCAAATAACAACAAAATGGGATAGAAAAATAGAGCCATAATTTTCCTTTGAACCAACCCACACCATTATATACATATCAAGCTATGTCATTTACAATACGAGCTAATCTATATAAGGCCTGCAAAACCGAGGGGGGGTTAAAGGCTACAAATCCTCTAATAAGTCGAATCTTCGACTGAATACTCCAGGGTCCCTAGCTCCGACAGACACAAGTCCACCACTAAACCAACTGGTGGGACGGCCGTACCTTTCCCAAAAGCAACCTCCAACACATACATAGGGACCTCAAACTCTAATATGGGACCCTCTCTCTGTCCATTCTACTCATGACGATACCATGATCTATATTGATGGGGTACCTTCTAGGGTAGATCCGCATCAACCCAAATCACGGACTTCACGAGCTCATAGATCCGTCCCCTTGGGTTTCCATGAAGCGGAATAAAACACTTCTGTTTAGTGACCTTCTTCAGTTGTCCAAAATGCTCGCGAGGAGCTACTATCTAAAGACTTGGAAATGTTATCCCACAATGGGGTGAGATGACGTCTCAGCAAGTTCACCCCCTAAGTCCCGACTAGGAAGAAAATAAGCCCTAAGGACTGCTTAAGAACAAGCACAAGTCAGAGGACCTACCCTTGCCTCAGTCCCTTCCTGCAAGTTAGTACGATTCAACCACTCAATCGAACATTCAGCAATTCAATTCGTCAAATCAAATCGAGCCATCGATCAATCAAACCAGTCGATTCCATGTCATCAAAACCATCTCTCGATCAACCCAATCAATACTATCTATAAAGTCCAATCACATCAAGGACTGCTCACACTAAGCTAAAGATAGATAGTATAGCCCACTCTAAGCTGATAAATAGTATACTATTTGTGCTAAGTCGATATATCAAGGCCCTTAGGCTAATATAGTATACTGACAATACTCACCAGAAGCTGCAAAGGTATATTACTCACACTAGGTTGATATATCAAAGCCCGTAAGCTGATATAGTATACCGGTATACTGCTCACTCTAAACCGATATATCAAAGCTCGTAGGCTGATATAGTACACCATTCTGATCAATCAACAATTTCACCACTTTTATCATTTCCGATAAATATAATTGTGTGTGGGTACACTGTTAGCATTAACCAAAATACAATATTTTTCCTTTTGAAGATCCTACTAATTTCAATAGTTCACAAACACATTTTTGGAGTTGTAAACTGATGCCCGGTATTTTCTAATTAAAAACAAAAATTACTCAATTTTGGAATAAATTCCAAAAATTGCAATATCACTCAATCAGCACAAATTAGCACTCAGATAAATAATCCAAACACACAATTGCAATCAGCACGAAATTCCGATCACCAGCTATCCAACTAATTTCTAGAAAATAATATTATTTTAATAATTACAAAAATTAATTAAATAAATACCCAAAAATGCAACTTAGGCTGGAAAAGCCTAATTAAATACCGAAATGAGCTCGGAAAATTTCCGAATTACTCTAGATAAATACTACAGCTAATCTAGGCTCTAATTATGCTACTCTAACCACCTGAGATGCAATAACGATTAATTAAATTGCTAATCTATTATAACTAACAACATAATACATGCTTAACTTAAAATAATCGACCCTTTAGCATAATTATCTCCCTAAGCGGAGATTAGTGAGTAAACTCACTGGATTTGCGAGCCGGTGAGTTCACTAGGACGGCGAGACAGAGATGATCAACAAACTCTAAAGTGGGGACACCTTTCGAGGTCGGGAAAAGCTCGGAAAAAGACCCCGAAGCTTCAAGACCCCAGCTGGGTCTCGGTTCTGGTCGGTGAGTCAAGGAGCGAAGGTGGTTGAGCTAGAAATGGCCAAAGATGAGCAGTGGAGCTTATGTGAGTCCAGGTGGGGCTTCATGACGACAAGTGGTGGCTAACGGCATCCAAGGAGCTTCGACGTGGCTTAAGCAGCTCAGGACACAGCTGGACGAGCTCACACATAGGTGAATGGGCACTCGCAGCATGTGGGCAGACATGTGATCGGCGGACGGCGAAGTGGTGCGCAGTGGCTTCGAACGGGTGGGCACGGCCGGTCGATGGTGAGGCGAGGGGCCGAGCTCGGTTTCTCTAAAATTTTTGGAGTTCTTAGGTTTGAAAATGGGGGGGAGGGTCAACGACAAGGGGAAGGAGGAGGGAACAACAAAACTTGAGGGGGCCACCTTGGTCTCCTATATATCTTCTTATCCCCTTGACCAAGGCCCCATCATGGCTGCTGGCTTCCTCAGCAATTTTCTAGTCTCAAAACTTCCTCTAGAAGCCTTGGAAGTGGTCCAAAAGTTAAGAGGCATGGGGGCTACGAATTTTGGGCATAAATTCCCCAAATCTTCTTCAATCCTCACTTGAATTAATTCAATTCAGCCCTAAAAAATTCCACTGTCGATTCCTCAATCAAATTGGTATTTTTCTTGCCATTAGAACCAATTTGCATCCCAACAACACGATCAAAAATGATCCACTAAATTTTCCAGTCGAAAACAGCCCTATATCGATTTTTCGCCAAAAATCTCGGTTTACAGAAAAATTGTCGGAGGATGAGTCGACGTTCCTAAAATGACTCATAACATAGCAGAACTTTCATTTTCTGAAAACATATTCAAATTCGCAGTTAATTTCAATCTGGCGCAATTTTAGCTCGACCTAGCCTATCGGGTAACTTTAAAAAATATGTAGTGCAAATTATCCGTGGTCGATTATCTTCGAGCCACAATGAACCTCTTCGACACATTGGTGACTCTTGGTGGTCGTGAAAATCTCGAGGTTTCAAATATGGACACAGAGTACCAAAACGACAGAAAAATTAGTCTAGTACTGATCGACGAGAATTTTGTAATTTGGTGAAATCACCCACGTATAGCCACACATCTTTGTTGAACCAACCTATCTCTGATCTCTAATTGACTTTTAACTGTGCCGTAATGATCTCTGCAAATGAGCACGGTCGAGTAGTCGATTCCTGATCAAATTCCCAAATCTACTACATAAAAATCCCTTAATTGCTTTCTCAAATAGTCTAGTTACCCCATGAGTGATCAGCTCTAAGAATAGCATTATAGGCGCATCGATGAAAGTCTCGAATTATTTAATTGAAAACAAAATTGAAATTTCAAGATGTCACACACTAGGCTAGGGCAAGGCTTGGCAAGCCTCCCCCAGCCACTGGTGATCCTCGCCTGGACGGGTGAGACTCGCCCAACCATCGGTAAGGCTCACCTAGCTGAGGCTCGACCTCGGCCAGATTTGGCTCGGCCAAGCTCGCCCAGCCGCCAATGCGACTCAACCTCGTCGGGCCACCGCAAGGTCTGCTTCACCCTGGCCAGAGGTTGAGCCCGATCATTGATTAGGCAAGCTCAGTCAAGCCTCACCCAGTTGCCGACGGGCCTCACCGAGGACCGACAACACTCTGACGAGGTTGCCAGCCCTCGTCTAGCCAGTCGCCAATCGTTTTAAGGTCAACGACCGGAAACCTTGAAGAAGATTCATGAATGAAGTTTTTCCAAATTCGAAGTACAAAAAGCTCTATAAAATTGGAAAATGGCAAAAGTCTTAGGGATTTCGAAAATCTAAAGAGTCAAAACCTATGAAACCTTAAGTGGCAAGCCTAAGGAGAAGGGGTGGCGCCCTACTTGATCTTCAAGATCCCTTATCATCGTTTTTCTAGGTTATGAGTCGCTCCCCACCATTAATGAGCTTATGACTCACCCCCCCTCTTAACATTTAACCATTCAAAATTTAATGATTACATTTTAAGAGTAAAGCTAATGGGGTCAAGTGTCCTACTTAATCATCATGTATTAATAAGCCACCTTCCAAGGACATTAAATACATCATGGGAAATATCAAGTTAGAAGGCCATCTCTTTGAACGGGAGTCAATCGAGTCCAATCACGATCAATTATCTTATTTGGCCTGAGGTTTGTTCCTAAGCCATGATGGGATAAAGCCGAATGCAACTAGGCTTAACTGGTGAAACTGAGTTCGGATTTCCCCTCTATTAAGAAAAGGCTCGCAACAAGGTCCAAGGGCCAGGCCTTGGATTGGTTGACTAGTCCCCTAGTTGGTCCATAGGTCAGTCCAGGGTCATGCGCCACAATTTATGGCCAATATGACACTGAACCACATTGAGTTTATTTGATCCATGGTCGGTTCTTGGCCGTCATGTAATCATGTAGGATCAATTGATCCGCCTCAATTCACGGTCAAATCGAATTGGTCCATGAACATACATGACCAGTACAACGACCGAGCGGAATCACCCACAACCAATACAATTACCAAGCAAGGTCGAGCCATGACCGTCCACCGATTCGTGGTGGTGCGAAATTGTCCCACAACCAATCCTTATGATCGAATAATCTTTCCATGATCAAATGCTCTATAACCAATCATTGGGTTGCCGATCCCCGAATAGGCTACTCCTCTCACGACCGACTCTTAGGCCAGCTCATGACCTAGTCCCACCATTGGCATACCAATCTTTGGCCTACTAATCTAACCAAATAAGGGTTGAATTCGAAAAAGTTACATCTTATTGGGCCATCTGGGGTTTGAGTCATCTTTGTAATAATGACTATATTAATTAGGGGACACCTAAGCCTTATGACTTAACCTAGCATTAATGCACTATAGTCCAAAAGCATTTAATGTGTCTTTATCCCAGTCCAAGAAGACTCTAGATGGCTTGCTCCTCAAGTTGGGCGTGCAGCCCATTCCTTTCCAAGTTTGGCGTGTGACCTCTCATTCTAAGTTGAAGAATAGTTTCAATCAACCTTCGAAATCAATGTCATTACCTTATCATACGGGCTCGAAAAATTATGTACTTTTAATATGTTGTCAAGAAGATCTTAAGAAACATTTTTTATGAAGAAAACTTAGCCAAATTCATGCCATGGGAAAAACAGAAATTCACCGAATACAACCTACGAATTCGTCCGTCAAGCATATTCAATCGTTAGAGAGAGAGACTCATTTCAAAATCAAAATCTTCACAAAAATCTTTGAAATTTTAATATATTGTAGATATGGATGTCATTTAAAACTTTCATGAATGAAGCATGGTTAAATTTGAAAAGGAAAATTTTATAAAAATTCGAGAAGACAACCCGATCATCGTTTTCACTACACGGGACAGGTTCTAAATGGTGAATGATTAGGCCTTCGTCCCTACCATTTGACCTCAAAAAAATATGAAATATATGTATGTTCTAGATCAAGATGTTTAGAAAAACTTTCATGAAGGAAGTTTCTTTAAATTCTCACCAAAAAAAATCTGCGTAACATTGGCAAATAGCACAAGTCTAGTAATTTCGAAAATCAAATGTGGCATTCTTAATTGGAAATAGAAGGCGTCCCACTTGGTCAAGAAACATTAATTGCCGAGCATCCCTTACCTTCAAAGTTTTCAACTAAGTCCTAGGTTAGCTTAGACACTTCATCCCGACATTGAATAATTAGAAGCCGAATGTAATTAATATGCTATTAGCTTGTCTAAGAATGTTTGACTTGCTTGCTCTTTCTTCCAATAGATATGTAGTCCATTTCTTGGCCTCCAAGATCTCCTACTTAGTTTAGGATTATAACTAGGCTAGGCCATAGGGACACATAAGTCTTTACATCCATCATCCTCATTTAATGCATTTCACACTTGTTCACACTTATTTTCTAAGAACATTTGACTAACCTAAGGCTTATCTAGCTTAGCCTCCTAGTTGGGACCAAAATAAGGGTCGAAATCGAGAATGTTACAATGATGATCCAATTTCTAGAGTCTATAAAAGTCTAGAAAAATCCTACAAAAAATCTACTATTTGGGCGGCAACAAAAAAGTTTGGAGTCCACTAAATATGCGTAGAAAAAGAACATAAAATTATCTCTACAAAAAGGCAGAGATATTTGACTTGAAAGTCGGTTCATAAAGCTCTATGATAGAGCTAGCTAAGTTTAAGAGTAGTAGAAAAATCTCTGACTTTAGCATTTTGCATGGGTAAGTTGGTGATGTGGGACTATAAATAGAGAGTAGATGTCCATCTTACTCACTCAAACCAAGAGCAAAATTCTCCTTCCTTTTGTAATACCAATTAGAATGGTAAAAGCCTTTCTTTCTCTTTGTTCTGTTGTACTTCCTTGCCATAATAGGCCTTTGATATACATATCTTTATTGTTTCCTAGCCATATTTCACACACATCAAACATCGAGCTTCCACAAATACCAACATGCTTCTTCTCAGAGATGTAAGGGAATATGTGACTCAACATTGGCACGAGTATCCGAGTCCTCTATTGATTCCTTTTTTTTTCATTGCCATGGCATCCAATAGAGATGCAGACCTTTTTTTTTTTTTTTCAGAAATACTAATAATTTCATTGACTCAAAGCAAGTTTGTGAACATCAGAAACTAAAATATCCAACATAGACTTCGAGGATAAAATGGCCAAATAGTGTGGAGTTATTTTTTTCAAAGGCCTTTGCCACCCAATCTACAAGCTTATTCGCCTCTTTGTACAATGAGTTAGACACACAAAACTGAGACGGGCCAACTTCATTTTGTGAATATCGGTCCAAGCCCTAGTATCCCATGGGCTTTGTTCTTCGTTGGCCGCATAAACGGGACAAGATCAAAATCCATGCCCGACCATGTAACGTACTTAAATATGTTTATAAGAATAAATGTTGGTCAAGTTAAATCTATTATCAAATTAAAAATGAAAAATTACCAAAATTAAAAATATGATGGAAAAAAATGAAAAAACCAATATGAACTATATCAAATAAACAAGCTAAAAATAGAAAAAAGAAATCTCATCCTATTTGCCAATCTACAACAACTCTAACGTTTAGCATCGAGCTGTCATCTCCATCAAATCAAAGCCTTCGTCGAGCCATCACCATGGTTGGGCAACGTAGCTGACGAAATTCTGTTGTGGTCATGTTACTGACACCAACGGCCACCATGTGTGGGCCCTGCCTCCTCTTCAAACCTCCTATTCTTTTTCGTTTTCCATTTGCACTTGTTAGTGAGTGGCCTAGGCTTGAGCAATGGCTTTGAGGCTCAACCCAATTTGTCCATTAATTTATCAAAAATTACGTTGATGAAATATTTATTTTAGCTTATCTACCTTATAATACAAACTTCGAAAATATTGGAAGACAAAGTGAGTCTTAAAATAGAATAAGAAAAGCATTTTATGACACACTTAAAGTAAAATACAAATAAATTATGGAATTATTTTCTATGACATCCTCATTCCAATCCCGATTTTTAGAACGGAACTATATCGTCGAAAAATCGTCAGACGGGATTACCATGAGGATTAATAAACCATGAAAGTATCGAAAATGTCACTTTGGGGCTGAAATTTAATTTCCCATCGACAAGATGCGGAAATTTGAAAAGTCAGGAACGGGCCACGAATGAGGACTCGGGTGGGCCCAAGCGCATGTTGGTCGACACAATGGGCCCAAGCCCATGGAGCTAGGTCCAATTGGGCCCCTGCCCACATTGGGCGACCCATAGGCCACATGCCCAAAAGGAATTGGGTGTCCATGAGGGCCATGGACCCTCCAAGCCCATGAAGCCCTCTCTTGTTAGATCTTGGCATTAATTGCCATCAAGTACGTGAATAATGCATGAATAGTGCGTAATCTTGGTAAAATAATCGAAATGCCCTTCCATTCAACTAAGGACAAAGGGGCAAAGCTGGGAAGTGGCGTGGAGGGGGCGGCATTGAGCTTGAGGAAGGCTTAAAGGAGGACAATCTAGTCTAGTCTAAACTATCCTAAGCCTAATGACCCATGTGTGCAATCTCCTCATTAATTGTCTTGGATTTTCCCTCTTCAAGAAGTCATTTCCACATCAATTGAACTCTATGTGATATCCAGAAATTTCAATCTTGTTTTCAATTAAATAAATCGAACATTTCATCGACGTGCCTATAATGCTATTCTCTGAGCTGATCACTCATGAGATAACTAGACTATCTAGGGAAGCCATTAAAAAAAATTTATGCAATAGACTTGAGAATTCGACCAAAAATCGACTACTCGACCGTGCTCATCTGTAAAGATCGTTACGAATCAGTTAAAAATCGACCAAAGATCAAAGATAGGTTGTTTCGACTGAGATAAGTGATCAAAATGTGGGTGATGCCACTCGATCACAAAATTCTCATCGATCAACACTAGACCGATTTTTCTGTTGTTTTGGTACCATATGCTCATATTTGAAATCTCGAGATTTTCACACAAATGAGGATCCCAATGTATCGAAAAGGTACATTGTGACTCCAAATAAGTTTTTTTTTTTTTTTTTTTTTTGGTCAGAGACTCCAAATAAGTTGATCACAGGTTAATTGCACCAAAAATTTATAAAAGCTACCCAAAGAGGCTAGGTCACGCTAAAATCGCGCCAAATTGAAATTAACCGTGAGATTGAATTCGATTTCAAAAATTGAAATTTCTGCTATGTCATGAGTCATTTTAGGAACATTGATGCATCCTTTGAAGATTTTTCTGCAAACCGAGATTTTTGGCAGAAATTCAAAATCTGATTGTTTTTGTCCGGAAAATTCAGGTGACCATTTTTTATCGCATTTTTTGGATGCAAGTTAGTTCTATTGGTGAGGAAAAATTTCAATTTGATCATGGGCACCTTGGTAGAATTTATATGACCAAAATTGGCTTAATTTGAAGGGGATTTGGTTCAATTTGGAGGGGGATACCTCAAAATTCGTAGCCCTCTTGGTCCTTAACTTTTGGACCCCTTCCTTGGCTTCTAAAGGAAGCTTTGTGGTCTACAAGAGGGCTGGGGATAAAGCTGAAGCCAAGTGGGGCTAAAGCAATGAGTAAATGGAAGATATTTGGCTTAGACGGACCCTCCAAGGGCCGTTGTCCCTTTCTTCTTCCTGCTCAGCCTTGTTTTCCCCATTTCCAGGCCATAGAAGCTCTGAAAGTTGCAAGAAAATCGATTAACACACCCCCCCTCACCATCGACCACCACCTGGAGCCGCCAAGCACCCCTCACTGCCAATGCGAGCCCCCGCATGAGACGTGCCAATCCCGTGGGCTGTTCCCCCTCTTTCCGCATCTAACCCATCCCTTGAACCTATCCAGCCACCGTCGCAAGCCGTTCCAGCTGCCTAAGCCGCCGTATGTCACTGTCCGCCTCCGTCCGACCCGCTGCAACCCGTCTGCCCATCCCGTGCCACTTTCAGCCCAACCGGCCTTCGTCCAGCCTCCCTCGACCCACCAACTAAAACCAAAGTCCAGCTCGAAGCCGTGGGTTTCGAGGCCCATTTAGGACCGCTTCCAAGCCTCGTAGGGTGCCCCTGCTTTGGAGTTTGTAGCTCACCTTTGCGTCCCCATTGTAGTGACTTATCGGATTTCAAAACCGGTGAGTTTACTCACTAAACTATGCTTATGGAGTTAATTATACTTAAGGGTTGATTACTTTAGGCTAATTATGGATGAGGTGGTTAGTTAAAACGAATTAATGATTTAATTATTCGTTTATGCATGTTAGGTGGTTAGATTAGCGTAATTAGCAACTAGATAGGTTGTATTATTTATCTAGGTAGGTTCGCAAATTTTCCAAGCCCATTTCGGTATTTAATTAGGCTTTCCCGGCCTAAGTTTGTATTTTTAGCATTTATTGGTATTTATTTGATTAATTTTGGTAATTATTTAATTATTTATTATTTTTCAAAAATTATATCGGGATAGCCGGTGACTAGAATTTTGTGCTGACTGCAATGGTGTGTTTGGTTTATTTATTTGGATGCTAATTTGTGCTATTTGAATGATAGTTGTAATTTTGGGAATTATTTCAAAATTGGGTAATTTCGGTATTTAATTAGAAAATACTGGGCGTCAATTTACAATGCCAAAAATGTGTTGTGAGCTATTATATTTAGTGGGATTTTATAAAAGGGAAATTATTGTATTTTGGCTAAGGCCGACTGTATACCCACACACAATTATTTTATCGGGTATAATAGATATTAAGTATCGTGCAGTTTTGGTGAGTATATTAAGTATTGCACAGCCTTAGTGAGCATTATCAGTATACTATATCAGCTTGTGGGCCTTGATATATCAGCTTCGGGTGAGTAGTATATTCTATTATCAGCTTTTAATGAGCTATACTATCTATCTTCAGCTTAGGGTGAGCAGTCCTTGATGTGATCGAATTTTATAGATAGTATTGAATGGGTTGACCAAGAGATGGTATTGATGGTATGGAATCGATTGCATTGATTGATCGATGACTCGATTTGATTTGATGATTTGATTCGAATTGAAGTGATTCATTGAATATATGAATTGTACTGACGTGTAGGAAGAAACTAAGGCAAAGGTAAGTCACTTATCTCTTGTGTGCATAGGTAGCCTTTAGGCGTATTTCCTTCATAGTCGAAGTTTAGGGGGTGAACTTGCTGAGACGTCTCATCCTATTGTGGGATAACATTTACAGGTCCTTAGATAGATACACCTCCTGAGCGTTTGGGCTAGTCAAAGAAGGTCACCGAACAGCACTCTCAGATTTCCCTCCTTGGGAGCCAAGGAGCCTAGGTCTACAGACTCATAAGATCCACTATCTGGGTTGATGGGGGTCTATCCCAAAAGGTGCCACATCAATTCAAATCGTAGTATCGTTACGAGTGAGATGGATCTAGAGAAAACCCTCTTCCGGAGTCTAAGATTCCTAGATCGGTGCTAGAGATCACTTTTAGTGAGGGTACGGCTAACTCTCCAGGTGGTTCAGTGGTAAACCCGAGTCTTTCGGATCCAGAGTCCCCGGAATATTCAATTGAAGACTCAAATGCTTAGAGGATCTGTAGCCCTCTACCCTTTTTTGTAGACTTGTACTTATAGATTAGTATTGTATATGACTTAGTCTGATATGTATATAAGCGTGTTGTAGTTTGAAAAATTTATGGCCCTACTTTTCTATCCTATCTTTTTGTTGTTTGGGGATGTATTTATTTGCTTCCATGTGTGTATTAAAATAAATAGGTCGACGATGCGTCCTGAGACGTCGCAATTTAATCGACCATCGAGAGATAGGCACGCGCTCAAAGGATCAGGGCATGACATCTCTAGATTTAGTAGATTTAAGGGATTTGGAGTACAAGGCATTAAATGGGAAAATTTTTCTCTCACTCTCTCTCCTTTCTCCCCTACCGTCAACTCTCTCTCTCTCTCACTCTCACTCTCTCTCATTTTCTCACTTGGTTGCTCTCAAACTCATCCTCTCTCTCTATCTCTCTTTGCCTTAGCCAAAACCCTCACTCCATTTTCATCTCCATCTCAAGCTTGTTTTCTCATTTTTTTTTTCTCTTGTTTTCCCTCTTAGGCAATCGACCATCACCACTGGCATTGAACGGCCCTCCACACCGCCGTTCCCATCACCTAGTTGAAGTTTTGGAGATAAGGAGGCTGTTGTCCAACCTAGCCGCAGCCCTCTCTCCCTCCTTTCTTTCACGGTTTGTTCCCCACGGAGCCCGGAGACCATCCACCGCTAAACCGACCGCCGTGTCGCCACCCAAGCCAACCGACCAGCCCTCCTTGTGAACTATTCGGTGCTGGTCCAATAGCCACAGCTGCTGTACAGCCTCACCAAATCTCCCTTGCCGCTTTTTAAAGCTTAGATTTGGGTGTGAGTGGCTTTTAGCCCTTGATTAGGGTTGTTGTTGCATTTAGGAAGTAGTTCATGGTGAGGTTAAGGTTAATAGTGCTTTGTTGAAGTGATAAGTGAGTTTTGAATGATAAGTGATCATAGGATTTCAATAGGTTATCTCAATAGGATATTGAATTTTTACCGATAAGCTACTTTAGATAATAAGTTATAACACTTTGGATGACAAGTGATCAAGTTTAGGACAATAAGTTATCGAGTTTTGGGTGATAGGTTATCGAGCTTTTGATGATAAGTTATTGTGATAGGTTATCATTTTTGCCCAATAAGTTATCAATATGTGATAAGTAGTTGGGTGATAAGTTATTGGTTTATGATAAGTGAAGTGTTATATGTTTTTATAATATGCCATAATAGGGTGATGGACTATCATGTGGTGTTATGTGAAGTGACGTTGTGATAAGGCATATTATTAAAATACGTTATGGTATTGTGGTGTTATGTGAAGTGACGTTGTGATAAGGCATATTATTAAAATACGTTATGGTATTGTGATATGTTATATTAATAATGATGAGTTGTTGGATAGTTTATAATGGCATGTGATAAGTGATTTTTATGACTTATGTTCAAATATGATGATTGATCCTACTTTGATGAGTGACCCATATGCCATTGGACTTATGAATAGGATGGTGCATTTATGTGATATAATATGAGGCAAGTGTATGACATGGTGGCATATGGCAAAGGTGGTTGCATATCGTATGGGCATTACATTGATTAATGAGAAAGATATGAAATGATTTGTGTGATAGTATGCCCGTGTGATCACCTAATGACCCTGATGCATTTCATGTAGGGTGTGAACTCGTCCTGATACGTTTTACGCAGGATGATGCCCAATTCAATTCGGATGCTCCCAAGTCAACAAGATGTCATTCGTGGATGAGTTTTGAAACGAAGCATGGTTACGCTGGATGACTACAAACCTTTGGATCGGCCTAGGGCCCTAAGTGGCTGTAATAATCTAGACATATTTGTATGTGATCAGATCCGAATTATCACATGGCTTGTGCGCATAACTATACTATTTTGTGGATTTGTATGATTGGCTCATGAGCATGGAAAGTATTATGTGAATTGCCTATGTGTTTATATTGATGGCCTTGATTAAGAAGATTTGCTTTCCTATGAATAGTTAGGGTAGAACGAGAAAAACTTTGTTGTGTTTTGCCATTGATAGATAACTGGCATGTTTAGGGCGTTTACGAGGTGAACGGCTTCCCTACGCGATGTTTAGAAAGTTCACTTATTGAGTTTATCTCACTGTTGTTTGTTGAATGTTTATAGGCCCCAAGAATGGCTAAGCCTTTTCGCCAAATCCGAGTCGGACTTCTGGTAGAGCATAGCCAGGAGGTGACCAAGTATCCAGTAGGGGAGACCAATGCACATTACACGTGCTATGTCACCACCATCTGGGTTGATGATGGACTACCTAACCTAGTGGCTCACCGTTCATGGCGTGGTACTTCTGCATAGGGAATGAGAGCCACGGTCCCATTCGTGGTTTCAACAGTCCACCGGGTGCCAGAGGCTCAAGGAGAGGCATCAGCTAGGATGCTATGGACATGGATGTTCTCGATGGGGAGGTGCTCAACCTTGAGCTCGACCCTAAGATAATCACCAAGTTGGAGCCTTGAATATTTGAGCCCATAGCTGGTTAGGTGATAGTGGGGTTAGTAACACTTTTTGGAGCTGCTCTCGTAGTACTAAAGGTGCTAGGTTTACCACAAACCCTTTTTGGTGAAGGTCGTGGCTGCGCATTTGGGCTAACAGGATGTGGCGAAGCTTAGATAGGTTTAAGCTGATGTGATTAACTTATGTGATTATGGCTTGTATTAGGTGATGACTACTTGATGCATGCATACAGGGATAGCCAAAAGCATATTTGATGATTGGTTTGAGATATGTTTATGCTTCCGCTTGTGCATTTAATCATTTTGGTGATTGGATCGGCAATGCCTTCTAGGATATCACAAACAAATGACCAAAATGGTAATTATGATGGGTGTGGGTTATCATGCGGCCATAATAGATCAGGGCGTGATATTTTCTGTTTATCTTTCCATTTTATCTATTATTTAGCCCAGCTTTTATTTTTCCTTTAAAAGTAAGACATTGCCCATGTGATTGGCACAATAAATTCCGGTAAGTGAGCTTGTCTCTTGCCAGAACCCGCTGGATTGGGTTTGGACATGGCCCCCAAAAGTTCAAACCAAACTTGTTAAGTAATCAATTCCAACTAAGTGTATCACATCACAGCATATTCAAATATGTTTTCGTCTATATTTAATGTTTTATCTCATAAAGCGTTCCCATCATATGAAATTGCATCTACCAGCTCTAAGAATGGATAGGACGATGTTTTTTTACCATAATTAACGTGGGGTTTGGGACTAGGCACCGCTATTCCCTCCATCGTAGGGTAAGGGGTGAGCTAAAATAGCAAGTAATTGCATTAAAAAATTATAAAAATGATGACATAATACTAGGAGATAATTTGAATGGGAAATAAAAGTGCGAGGACTCACAATTTAATCGACCAATGGAAGCTTCACAAATCATTTAATAAAGAGGTTTGATGCATATTCATAGTACAATTAGCATATATTTAACATCAATAAAGAAGGGACCATATAAAATTGTCGGAATTTATTATCAAATTACTAATCATGGCTCAATATAGATATCTTACGCACGTATTTTATTTTTGGAACTCACTTTCATGCAAAAACAAGTCAAAAAATTGATGTTGCATCAACTTGACTACTCGAGCAAGATGTTTCAGCTTTTGGCGCTTGACTCATAATTGACTTGGACTATAAACGTATGAAAAGCCAAAAGAAAAAAAAAATCAAAATTATGGGAGAAAACTTTGACCCAAGACACGACAGATGTAAATGGAATTTTGTGGAAAGCGAGAAAAGAGTTTCGAGATAAGAATATGACTGCTCAATCCTCTCGTTATTGACGGAGGATATAAGGCACTAATTTGTTCAATCTCTCGTCGTCGGTCTTCATCCACAAGGACTTCGTACAATACAAGGCACCAATATTAATATTACTTTCTCTCCCCTCAACTTTTTAAAGGTGTGTCCTATCAAACAATATTATGTTATAGATTAGTATTAATATACCAAACCACAGGGTAGCCATTTTCAATAATTAAAGACAATAGACCACATTACTTAATGTACCATATTTATGAAACATTTTTAGTGTGTTTGACATTTCTCTTTCTTGTTCTTGTTGTCCAAATGAAAACTAGCGGGATGCTAATATATGAATGACACTACATGTACTTAGACTTTACTCGAATTCACTAAATGAAATGATTCGCAATGTGGCATGCATTCTTGTCATCAAATAAGTGTGGAATCAGTATTGGAATGAAATTTGTCAAAAGACGGAAAGAGATAAATTCAGCAAGATCAATTCAAGGAAATGTAGTTTTCTATTCCACCAATATTTCTTCTCAAAATTACACAAAGTGCTTTCAAGCATTGTGAGCTGCCATTCAAGTTTGCCTGACAATCGTTGAAGGAATTGTCATTCAAGTTTGCCATTAAAGAACGGGTAGCCCTAGATCAAGGGACTGCATTTTCTGCTTCGAAGAGGCGCGGGCTAAGATTTAGGGCTCTCCCTTGTTCTTTTTCAGGCGGGTCTGTACCCTTTAGCCCGAGCATCTTTGGGATCTTAGGCCTGAAATGGCTCAAATTGGTCAAACTATATATTAAAACTAAAAAATTATGATATAAAGATTAATGATTAATAAAAGAAGATGTGTTGTTTTATACTCCAAACAATTTAATAAAGTCATAAGTAAGTTAAAATATAAACATATAAAAAAAATGACTCTTGAGGACCAAAATATTTTTAATTCATAAAAATGAAAAAATCCAAAAAAAAAAAAAATTGGGTGAATATATATTCAACTAGACATTTTTTTTCCCAGGAAATAAGTTCTCTAGTCTCTTTATCCCCTCGTTGGTACCATGGATAGTTTGTAGTATTAAAGAGCGCGAAGAGTTACTTTTCACATAATGATCCAGAGCATTAGCAGATCAATTATACTATTCTAATAAGAAAATCACTTGTAGTTTTCTTGAATCCAAGACACAGGACGCAATCTCTTTTCATTGAGGGGCCAAAGGAAATTCCCAAGTGCTTTTTTGATGACTTGAGCAAGAAAAGAAAAGAATTGGACTAATGGCACGATGTACCGCACTCGAGAACTATAAAAATGATTTCTGCTTCAATGATGATAAAGATCATGACGCTTGCACATCACATCACGATTAAAGAAATTTAAAGAAATACTTTTGTTGCAGTAAAAGTGAGTTTTACTGTCACACTTCTAGATTGAAAGATTCAAAAACCCATTTCATTCGACGAGAACAAAATTTGTTGGATGACTTTTCCACTCAAAAAGATATTTAGTGGAAAATCTTTGCCTTTTGGGAAAGGAGAAAAAGGACATTATTATACAAAAAGTTAGTTGATTTGTGATAATAATATCATCAAACTATCATTAAACGAGGGTTTTATTCAATTTTCTAGAGGTCATCCGTAGAAGGAGGGTCATTCTTAATATGAGGCACCAATTTGTCCTTTATATGGGCCGTTTGGTATTGTTATTTATTTTGTATTGTCCTCACTTTCTTCTTTGTTATTACCTTGATTATTGCTTGCTATGCTCGATATTAATTTAATATGCTGAGCTACATGGCGAACTATAAATGAAAATAAGCCATATTTAACAATTAATAATAATATGCCATGTCACTTATTATACCTAATTTATAAAACAAACTTAGTGGAGCGCACACAGTTAAATGACAAGAATATGACTGCCCAATCCTCTCGTGACTGACGGAGAATATAAGGCACCGATTTGTTCAATCTCTAGTCGTCGGTCTTCATCTCCAACGACTTCGTACAATATGAGGCACAAACATTAGTATTACTTTCTCTCCCCTCAACTTTTTAAAGGTGTGTCCTATCAGACAATGCTATCTTATAAATTAGTATTAATTTACCAAACCACATGGTAGATTATAAAATATTTTCAATCATTAACAACAACATACCACATCACTTAATGTACCAAATTCATGAAACATTTTTGGTGTGTTTGACTTTTCTCTTTCTTGTTTTTGTTGTACGAATGAAAACTAGCAAGATGTTGATATATGAATTACACCACATATACTAAGACTTTACTCGAATTTATAAATGATATGGTGTGCAATGTGGTATGCACCCATGTCATCAAATAAGTGTGGAATTGGTATTGGAATGAAGTTTGTCAAAAGGGGGAAAGAGATAAATTTGGCAAGATTAATTCAAGGAAATTTAGTTTTCTATTCTACCAACATTTCTTCTAAAAATTACACAAAGTGCTTTCAAGCAATAGGAGCTACCATTCAAGTTTGCCTAACAACCGTTGAAGCAATTCGGTGATGCATACTACATAGACAATCCATCTGATCTAGAGGTGGCCCAAGGATTCACGCAGTGATTTTAACCATATGGCACTTAGCCATTACAAGGTTCAAGAAATAGCTCCCAAATAGTAGGACTTTGTCCCACGTGACACTCAAGTCTAGGGTTAAAAAAAAAAAAAAAAAAAATCGAAAGAACGGGTAGGCCTAGATCAGGGGACTGCATTTTCAGGTTCAAAAAGGCCGGGGCTGAGATTTGGGGCTCCCCCTTGTTCTTTTTGGGCGGGTCTGCACCATCAGCCGGAGCATCTTTGGGAAGGCCTGAAATGGCTAACGATATATTAAAACTAAAAAATTATAATATAAAGATTCATAATTAATAAAAGAAAATGTGTTGTTTATACTCCAAAACACTTTAATAAAGTCATAAGTAAGTTAAAATATAAACATATAACAAAAAGAACTTTGAGGGCCAAATAATTTTAATTCATAAAAATGAAAAATCCCAAAAAAAAAAAATTGGGTAAATATATTAAACTATACTTTTTTTCCCCAAAAAATAGGCTCTCTAGTCTCATTGTCCCCTCGTCAGTACCATGGATAGTTTGTTGTATCAAACAGAGCGAAGAGATCAGATTACTTTTCACAGAATGATCCAAAGCATCAGCAAATCAATTAGACCATTCTAATGTGAAAATCACTTTTAGTTTTCTTGAATCCAAGCGCACGGTACGCAATCTCTTTTCATTGAGGGGCCAAAGGAAATTCCCAAATGCTTTTTTGATCACTTGAGCAAGAAAAAGCATTGGACTAATGGCACGATGTACCGCACTCAAGAATTATAAAAATGATTTTTGCTTCAATAATGATAAAGATCACGACACTCGCACCTCCCACCATGATTATAGAAATTAAAAAAAAAAAAGAAATATGTTTGCTGTTATAAAAGTGACTTTTGCTTTCACATTTCTAGATTGAAAAGATTCCAAAACCCATTAAAAATTTGTTGGATGACTTTTCCATTCAAAAAGAGATTTGTGGAAAATCTTTGCCTTTTAGAAAAGGAAACAATGAGATTTGAGCAATCTTTCAAAGAAAAAAACGAATGCGGGGTCTCACAATCCCCCGCCACACACAGCAAGCCTAGTGAAAAACTCTTTTGAAGAACAAAATACCATGTGATTTTGGAATTATTTCTATATAATTATTTATAAGAAAATAGTATATTGTGTATCCCTATTTAGTGCCTTCATGAAAATTTTCAGAGTGTAGCATTAGATACAAGGATTCGACACTTGGGGATGCATAGTTACGGCATTTTGTCGTTGGAGGTGTTCACCAGAAAAAGGCCGACTACAGAGGACTTTGGGCCCCATTTTAACCTTCATAGCTTTGTCTAAATGGCTCTTCCCAACTAATCGATGAATATCGTAGATTTGAAGCTTTTGAGTGAAGCTGGTGATCGACATAAGGAGATTAGGATCCGAGATTGCACGGGTCCCATGTTAGAAGTTGAAGTCGCATGCTCGATGAAATCACCACAAGACCAGATGGTTGTGACTGAGGCAATCAAGGAATTATATTTGATCAAGCCGAGTTATGAAACTAGACAGTGATATACAAGCATGTAGCAAAGTCAATTTGTCGCTTTATTTTATAACTCTTTCACAATGGCATGGATATGCTACCTACCCATGTTTATATAACATACAAAGTGGATGTAGGGAGTTAGAGGCTCCCTATTTCCGCCATTTAACCATGTAAAATTTGAAGAATTTGCTTTCTGAACAGTTCTCTTCACTGGTGCCACTGTATACCATACGATCAATACACTGCCTTGCTACCCAAATTATGTGATCAATTCATTATCAGCAATTTAATGGCATGTTGCCATTTCGTTTGGAAAAATTAAATGACAGGCTAATAATCTTGGGAGGTTGTTGAGTTTGTCAAAGGCTCGATATGATTTAACCTTCACGGACCACTTCACTACCCAGCAAGCTCTGGCTTGAAAGTAACTTGTGCAAAAGCCATTGCACGTTGGGGCATTCGTTTTCTTGCTTGTTAGCACTAACATTTTATTGCAGTTTAGGCTTCACTGAAAACATAGAAAGGACTTTTCTTGCTTGTTTGAGATCAAAGTAGGCTTTATTTTGGAAAATTGTCTAAAAAGTATTAAACCTAATACACTTTTGCCAATTTAGTCTTAAAACTTTCAACTTTGCCGATTGAGTCATACACCTTTCAACATTTTGCCAGTTGAGTTTATCCGACCAATTTTATCTGGAATTCGCTGACAGGGATGTTGGTCATCCTAAAATTTTTTGATTTTTTTTATGTTTTTAATTTTTTCCTCTCTCTCTCTCTCTCTCTCTCTCTCTACCCTTTTCTTCCTCTGGCCAATCACCTACCCTCCAATGATCAATTGGAGGCGATGACCAATGAGGATCGATTTCGCCGAGATCTAGCTAGGAGGAGGTTGGGCGATCAACCAAATGCCACGATCGGCAAGAGTCAACCTCACAGAGATCAAACAATGCTAGCCCTAGCTAGATCCGGCGAGGTCAAACCTCGCCGAAGGTCAGCGAGGGCGAGCCTCACTCGCGGTCTAGCGAGGGCTAGCCTCGCTCATGGTCGGCAAGGCCGCCTCATTGGCCTTCGGCGAGGTCGACCCTCGCTAGCCTTGCCTAAGGCTGGTGAGGCCAACCCTCGCCAATCGTGGCCTTTGGCTGATTGCCGGAGTTGGGTGACCAGCCAGAGGAAAAAAAAAAAAGGGAAAAAATAGTAAAAAAAGAGAAAAAAGAAATTGAAAACATAGAAAAAAATCAAAAATAAATATTAGAAAATAAATAAAATTTATCCATGTCAGCATTGGGTATATCATGTAGGATAGTTAGCATCCACGTCGGCAAATTCCAGCCAAAATTCGTTAGATAGACTCAATTAATGAAAGGTAAAAATGTTTATGACTCGATTCGTAAGGTTGAAAAGTTTATGATTAAATTAGTAAAAATGTAATACGTTTAAGACTTTGTCCATCCGCAAACAAGAGATGGATCAGAAGTCTGATAAGTTTTTAGATAGGGACTCTGGCAGTAACAAAGAGTCACCCTGTGAATCGGTGGATCCCACGCTTGTTGGAGACAAGGGCAGAGACGGACAGGTCTAGCGCTGTTTAGAAAGTATACGAGCGTTGAAAGAGTGAAGTCTGGGGACAAGGGAAAACGTGAGGAATGGGATCTCTATGCCGCATTAAATAAGTTCGCAAGCAAGGGACACGCCGAAGACCCACCTTAAGCAACGACTGACAAGGCCCGGACTCCATAAAACCTACAAACGTTGTTGAGCATGCTATTCAAGAAATGATAAATGATAGGTATTGGACTCCAATTGACCGTACATTAAAAAAACGAAAGATCGACTAGCAATTTTACAACGGATGCCTAAAATTTAATTATAAGTGTGGAGCAGCAAATGAATGGCTTGGTTGAGTTTGGAGGATCAGCTGGAAATGGGTGAACTCATTTAGACTTATTTCTTCCATAATGACTCTATATTCAACCTAACCCATCAAAATTTATACCCACCGGTTTAACGAACTTAATTATTTTAATAATAATATATGTTAGTTGAGTAAAATCTAACACCAAATCAAAAAAGAAAAATAACCAAATTGCAACCATGTTGGCAAAAAAGAAGAAGGCAGATCTGAACTTCATTAAACAAAAAAACAAAAAAAAAAACAAAAAATCGTCTCATTTGCAAATCTGCAACAACTCTAACGTCCGACATTGAGCTGTCAGGCTCCTGGATCGTTGTTCTGGTCAAGCCGTGGCCGAGCATGCGTGCTTGTGCGCTAGAGCGTACGATCACGAGCTCAAGGCCAACTCTTGGTTTCGTGCTTGACCGTGAGTTTGCAGTCAATTGAACACCAAGCTCGATCCACTAGTTACATGACTATTTCGATCGAATCCAAAGAGCTGTAACTTCGAGCCAAGGTCGCTGCGCTTACTTCAGACCACGTTGCCAACGAAGTTCATTGTTGTGGGAAATATTGCCGACACCAACAGCCACTGTGCACGACTCCAGTTTCTTTTTCTTTTTTCAGCACTGGCCATACCATATAGGATAGTTGACGTCTATGCCAACAGCTTCCAACCAACATTGGTCGGATGGACTTAATTGACAAAAGGTTGAAAGGTTTAGTATTCAATCGGTATAATTGAAATGTTTATAACTAAATTGGCAAAAACACAACATGTGTAGGACCTTTTAGGTAATTTACCTGGATTTAATGCAAATTGTTAATACATTTGGCATTTCTATTACCTCAATTAAGAGGGCACCAAATAATATTTTCGGTGGTCTAATTTTGTTATTTGTTCAAAAGTGATCAGGTCTAATTAAGTGTATCTGATCAAGTCAAATTCAGATATATATGTTTTCCCCTATATTTGATGTTTTATCTCATGGAGCGTTCGCGTCGTATGAAATTGCAACTACCAGCTCTAAAAATGGGATAGGACGAGGCCTTTTGACCATAATTAACGTGGGATTGGGACTAGGCGCCCCTTATTCCCTCCATCCTAGGGCTAGGGGTGAGCTCAACTAGCAAGTAATTGCATTAAAAGTTAATTAAAAAAGAACGATGCGATAATACATTAGGAGATAATTTGAATGGGAAATACAAGTGTGAGGGCTCAAAACAAGCTTGTGGGTTTCATTTAATCGACCAATGGAAACTTCACAAATCATTTAATAAAGAGGATTTAATGCATATTCCTAGTACATTTAGCATTTCTTTAACCTCAATCAAGAAGGCACCATATAATATTTTCAGAAGTTATCATCAAATTTTTAATCGTGACCCAAAATAAATATATTACTCATACATATAATATTTTTGGAACGCGCTTTCCTACAAACATAAGTTAAAAAAATTGAGATTGGATCAAGCTTGACTAATTGAGCTTGATGTTTCAGCTTTTGGTGCTTGACTTATAATTGACTTGGACTTTAAACCAACTTCGTGTGAAAAGCCAAAAGAAACAATCAAAAGCAAGGGAGAAAACTTTAACCAAAGACATGACAGATGTAAAAGGAATTTTGTGGAATGAGAGAAAAGAGTTTCAAAATAACTTCACCTTTTTATGAGTCTCATGTTCATATAAAGAATCGACAGAGGCACTTTTTGTCAAGGATATGAAAGCTTCATTCCTACTCGATCCTCTCGTGATTGACAGTGAATTATAAGGCACCAATTTGATCATTCTTCAGTCTTTGGTCTTTCGTCTCCATGGACTTCATAGAATACGAGGCACCAATATTGATATTGCTTTTTCTCCCCTCAACTTTATAAAGGAGTGTCCTATTGGACAATGCTATCTTATAAATTAGTATTGATATACCAAACCACATGACAGATCAAAAGCGAATAATAAGCCATATTCGAAAATTAATGACAATATGCCACGTCACTTATTACACCAAATTTATGAAACATTCTTAGTGTTTTTGACATTTCTCTTTCTTGTTTTGGTTGTAAATGTGAAAACTAGCGAGACGTTGATAAATGAATGAAACCACTACGTGCACTAAGACTTTACTCGAATGTTCTAAATGAAATGGTGTGTAGTGCGGTATGCACCCATGTCACCAAATAAGTGTGGAATCAGCATTACTATGGAGTTTGTGAAAAGGAGAAAAGAGATAAATTGAGCAAGATCAATTTAGGGGAATTTACTTTTCTACTCCACCATCATTTCTTCTTAAATTTACACAAAGTGCTCTCACGCATTACCGGGAGCCTCCATTCAAATTTGACTAACAATCATGAAGCAATTCAATGATGCATATAGCGCATTGCCTTTACAAGATTCAAGAAATAACTCCAAAGGGGTGGGACTTTGTCCCAAGTGACCCTTAGTTCTAGAGCTGAGGAAAAAAAATAAAGAAGATCTCAGCAATGAGTTGGCTTAGATCAGATGGCCAACATTTCCCGTTTAATCAGTATCAAATTTTGATTTGTTAGGCTATGCTACTTAACTATTATATGTATTGACGGTTTGGTTCTGTTGAAGATAAATATCCAAGTTTAACTGACGGAGCAAACATTAGTCAAGACTCCACTCAAGGCGTACATTATCCTGAAGGAGACCTACTGCTCAAGTCTCTATTTTATATCCCCGCACAAGAGGACTCTCTCTTTAGCGAAGAAAAATAGGGGACGCACCAGTGACGCTCTCTTTGATCGCACAGAGTTCTAAACACGGTGGATCTTGTGACGTGAGTCACACGATGAGTTCTTCTATTAATAACTACTGTGAGTTTAGACGTAATCAAGGCTTGGAAGACACTCGAACTTACAAGCAATTATAACACTCGAACTTGCGAGCAATTGTAACTCTATGGTTCTTCGAGTATCGGTGGATTATAGCTGCTTACTCTTCCAGTTGCGTAGGTATCAATTTTCGAAAAGAATCATGTAAATCTCAGAAATTCTTTATTGTTTCTCGTTTATTTCTCCTGTGATTCCGCATTAATTAACTGCAAGATTTGTTAGTTTCCACATTATTCACAGTAATTTATTCAGTCTTCGATCTTCAGTCTTCAGGAGAGAGAAAGTTTATGGAACTTTCCATGATGGAGTTAGTCAATAATTGATTTGTGCATAGAGTGGAGGTTTATAAATTCAGCTCAAATTGAAAGTGGATCATAAGACAAGATGAGGAAACAACTGTTTCTTATTCTCAACTCTATTCTCTTGTGGTGGTGGAGCTCAATCACAATCTCTGTAGCATACTCACAAAACCAAACGGATCAGCTCGCGTTAGCCTCCTTCAAAAATGCAATACACGAAGACCCATTTGGAGTCTTGAGCTCTTGGAATGATTCTACCAATCATTGTGAGTGGCAAGGTGTTTTGTGCAGCAAAAGACATCCTGGGAGGGTCACATCCCTGGTCCTTAGATCACAAGGCTTGAAAGGCTTCCTATCTCCTCAAGTAGGTAACCTCTCTTTTCTGAGGGTTATATTTCTGCAGAACAACAGCTTCCATGGCGAAATCCCACCACAAATCAGCAACTTGCTTCACCTACGTGTTCTTTTTCTTAGTAACAACTCATTTGGCGGGCCGATACCGTCCAATCTTTCCTGCTGCTCGAACCTCGAGATCCTGAATCTCATAGATAACCAACTTGTGGGGGGAATTCATTCCAATCTTGGTTCTTTAACAAGACTTAAACTCTTGGGCTTGACTCGGAACAGTCTTGTAGGTCCTATTCCTCGTTCGATTGGAAACCTTTCGCTGCTACACCAACTCTCCCTGGCAATGAATGTGTTAAGTGGAGAAATACCTGCAGAATTATCCAGACTCAAGAGATTGACATTTTTCCAACTATCTATGAACAAACTAACCGGTGAGGTTCCAGCAGGGATTTTAAACATCTCTGACCTTTTTTTATTCGATGTTTGTTATAACCAGTTGTCGGGAAGCTTTTTCAATGATGTCGGCACCACTTCTCCTTCTCTACAAATATTTGGCGCCAAAAATAACTTGTTCACTGGGATGATTCCGTCAACGTTAACGAATGCCACAGGTCTTAGGGCACTTTCTCTTGCCAAGAACAATTTCCATGGGCCAATACCGAAAAATTTAGGAAGGCTAAAGGGCCTTTTCTTGATTTCACTGAATTTTAACCACTTGCAGGATGACTTGAGTTTTATTTCTTCTTTAGTTAATTGTTCCAACTTAGAAATTCTGGAGATGCATGGGAACTTGATTCACGGATCGTTGCCGAGATCCATCTCCTATCTCTCCACCAGCATTAAGGATATTTCTTTAGGAAATAATCGGATCCAAGGATCTATTCCTTTAGCCCTCGGAAATCTCTTCAACTTGTCTTTCTTGGATTTAATGGATAATTTTCTCACTGATTGCATTCCTCATTCCATCGGAGCACTTCCCAACTTGCAGAGACTTCTTTTAGGCGGTAACATGTTTACTGGAGAGATACCGTCTTTGATTGGCAACATTACGTCGTTAAATAAGCTTGACCTTTCCTATAACATTTTCCAAGCCTACATACCACAAAGTCTTGGCAACTGCAAGCAATTAATTTCGCTTGATCTTTCGAACAATAACCTAATTGGCTCAATTCCTGTCGAAATCGCGGGTCTTTCTTCCCTGTCCATCCTCTTTAGCTTAGCAAATAATAATTTAAGTGGATCTCTTCCATTGCAAGTTGGATCTTTAAAGAATCTTGGCATAATAGATTTGTCTTACAATGGATTGACCGGCTTAATTCCAACGTCCATCAGCGAGTGCTTGGTATTGGAGAATCTTTACTTAGAAGCTAATTCTTTTCATGGTCAAATCCCCGAAGCTTTTCGCCCATTACGGGGTCTACAAGAGTTGGACCTTTCCAATAATAATTTTTCTGGTCCAATCCCGAGCTTTCTCGCAGAGCTCTCGCTACTCATGTACTTGAATTTGTCCTTTAATCAACTAGAAGGACAAATTCCAGAGGGTGGACTTTTTCTTAATGTAAGTTCTGTATCGATTTATGGAAATACAGAACTCTGTGGAGGTGTTCCCGGTCAGAAGCTTCCTCTTTGCAAATCACCAAGCTCTACAAAGTCTTCTTCAACCAAGGCTAGAGTAATATATGTGGTAGCTAGTAGTTTGTTATGTTTAGCTTTGTTGCTCCTATGTCTGTCTATCTTTTATCGCAAAAAGAAGCAGACAACAACCAATGCCTCCACTTCATTATCTTTCGAGAACCAATTCTTGAGGATTTCTTATGAAGAACTCCTGAGAGCGACTAACAGATTCTCTGAGACCAATTTGATTGGTAAAGGGAGATATGGCACGGTTTATAAGGGGATTCTTGATGGAGGTGCCACGGTGGCGACGAAGGTGCTCAATCTAATACAAAGAGGTGCTTCAAGGAGCTTTATCTCTGAATGTCGAACTCTAGGAACCATTAGACATCGAAATCTCATGAAGATACTAAGTGTCTGTTCAGGCGTGGACTTTTGTGGCAATGACTTCAAAGCTCTAATATATGAGTTCATGGCTAATCAGAGCTTGGAGGAGTGGCTGCACCCAGGAACTATAGGACAAGATGATGAGTGTAGCGAATCGAGAAATCTGAGACTAGTGCAAAGATTAAACATCGCCATTGACATAGCTACCGCAATCGAATATCTCCACAAGGGTTGCTACCCAGCCATCGTCCATGGAGATCTGAAGCCGAGTAATGTGCTTCTAGACAACGACATGATGGCTCGAGTTGGAGATTTTGGGCTTGCAAAGATCATTTCAACAGTGTCTATCGAAGCCATAGAAGTTCAAGACCAGGGTAGTTCAACTTCAACCGCAGTCAAAGGATCCATTGGCTATGTGCCTCCTGGTATGAAACTGTCATATTTTCTTGATTAGTTTTTATTTGATTGCGATAGTAATATGTGAGTGCCAAAAGTTTGACTCAACAATTCTTGATGTTATGTTATGATTTGTATGCTCTGACACCTCTTTCTCACAACTCAATTCCTCTTTCTGCTATTAATAGCTTTCACAGAAAAAGAAAATACATATCTTTTTGTACAAAAAGATTAATAGTAGCTTGCCCTAATTGTATTTTAAATTAAGATGAGAATAAACCATCGTAATTTTGATCAATGAGTGGAAAATTTGTAGACAAAACTTGTGAATCCATGTGAATAAATAGATTAAGCCTATCATATCATCTCATATTTATATTTCTTTCTATAATCTGTATTTTGTCTCATATCACGTTCATGCCATTAAAACAGATTAATCTCTTTTGGAATATTATGACTTAAGGTCTTAACAATAAGTAATTTTCCTTTACGGCAGACCCTTTCATGACCAATAATTTAATATTAGAAAAATATATTAGATGACATGAAATTTATGCCGGAAACCGTTGGAGGATACACTAATTCACAACACGGTGGGCTCTACCCAACTATCACTTTCCCTAGACTTATTGGTTAGAGCATATTAAGACAAATTTACGCATTTACAAGTATAAATCCATCACCGTCAACACATCACTCTAAGTCTCTTCTTCCCCTCCCCCCACCGTGTTCATTTTTTTCCTGTTCTTCTAGGCATTTTCTTCTCATCTTTGCATAAAAGAAAGTGTGGTATAGGTATTAAACATAATTTGTATCACGAAAATGACGAGCCTCATGTGGATCCCATATGTTTCCAGTTAAAAAAACAACTATTCAAATTTAGTTAACACATAGACTTCTGCCAAGGCCTTAACCCAACACATTTTCTTCTTTTTCTATTTTCACCCGTATCCTACTAGAGGACAAATCCACTTTTGATGTTTAGGCAATTTGTGTAGCAAACATGTGACAACTTTGGTTACACTTAGTAGTTTTGGAGAAGAAGAGTTTATATGTTGTTAACTAACCTTTGGTGCACTTTATGAATTCTAAAATCCTATTTTTCTACCGTTGATGCATTTATCAACGGTTAATGCTCTTTATAAGAGTTCACACAACAGGCGCTAAACATCAGCCATATACAGTAAACTAAACAAAAATTAAACAGAGAGAAATGAAAGCAAAAAACTAGTAGGGGCCTTTGGGACCCTATGCCTTGCTCTGGCAGAGGATCCCTTGGCCTCTGCCATGCATAGTGGGCCCGATTGTGAAGTGAGTGGGGGCTTGCAAGCCATCTCTCTATGTTGGGCGCAATAGGCGCGATCCCTCACAATTTTCTTTGGCAAGCTCTTGCAAATGGACATCAAGCAAAATCCCATGTGACTTAGAGGCTTTTTCTAAACAATTTACTTCAAGAAAAAGTGTATGTTTGTTCCTATTAATGTCTTGATGAAATTTTCAGAGTATGGCATGGGACACAAGGTTTCCACACTTGGGGATGCATACAGTTATGGCATTCTATTATTGGAGATGTTCACAGGAAAGAGACCCACTGAAGAGGCCTTTGGACACCATCTTAACCTCCACAACTTCATTCGAATGGCTCTTCCGGATCGAGCAATGGACATTGTAGACTTAAGGCTTTGGAGTGAAGCTAGTGATCGACAACAAGAGATGAAAATCACAGATTGCATTATCTCTGTATTCGAAGTTGGAGTCGCATGTTCGGTGGAATCACCACCAAATCGGATGGACATGACTGAGGCAATAAGGAAATTACACTCGATCAAGGTGAGTTATGAAACCGAAGAGAGGATAACAGGTATGTAGCTAAGTCAGTTTTCTCATTTTGTCTTGGAACTTTTTCACTAGTAGTGAAAATCATTGTGTAAAGGCAGTGCTAGCAAATTTACATGAATGTCTCCCTAAATAGTCTACCTACCCATACCTATTATGTGTGTTTTTTATTATTACATTTTGTAATCGTGGAAAGTGGATGTATGGCGTTAAGTCTACCTATTTCCACAAAGTAATCATGTAAAATTTGATGAATTGGCTTATTTGTCCGGTTCTTTTCATTTCTGATGCCAATGTGGATCAATGCATTGCTTAATTATCATGGCTGGCCCATTGCCGTTACCTCTCTCTCTATGCACGCTCGTGTACTAGAATGTGACCTCACCGTGAGGTCACGAGCCAACTCTTAATGTCGTGCTGAACCGAGAGCCCGCGGTCAATTGGAGACCAAGTTGATCAAATCCAAAGGCAAGGGGAGGGAGGCAACCTTATCACAAGATCATGAGGTCAAGGCTAACTCTCGAAGTCGCTGTTGAGAGTGACCTCACTATCAATTGGAAGCCATGCTTGATCGAATTCGGGCGACATTGCAAACCAAATTATGTTGTGGTCATGTTGCCAACACCGGCTACCACCATGTGTGGCCCCCTACCTCTTTTGCAAACCTCCTTTTCTTTTATTTATTTTTTCTTTGCTATGTCATTGAATTACAGGATTTTTCTTCTTTTTTTTTCCTTTTTTTTTTCTTTTTTTTTTTTTTTTGTCGATAGAGATACAAGGTTAACAAAAACATAAATGAGACATGATCATAAAAAGGGAACATGGATGCATATTTGTTGCACTCGTCGGTGTGCTTATCACACTGTCTAATTATCCTTGTCAAGTCTTCCTACTCAACCAACCCTCTCTCTTTCTTCACCATTAGCCACCGTCTTTGGTCGTTACGGCTACCTGTCATCACGGTCGCCTCCTCCTTGTCTCACCACTTTCTCCTTCGTGTCATCTACGACCATCTTTGCTTTCTCTATTTGCTGATCGAAAACACTCTCTCATTCACTGTCTCTTCTCTCACTGCCAAATTTCTAAGGTCTCCGAACCACCATTGGTTACCTGATTTAGCCATTATGGCCTTTAAGATCTCATGGAAATCTCAATGGACAGGCCAAATGTAGGAGGCATTTTCAAACCTTGAGACGACCTTTTGATGTCATCATTGTCAACAACTTGATTGTAGATGACGAGAGGAGCTCAACACGAGGTCTTGCGACCCACCAAAGGCATAAACTTGACATTCAAGCAAGTCTCATTCTCCCCCCCCCACTCGTAGTTATGCAGAGCTAGTGCACCGAGTAGAAAGAAAGCCGAACTGAAAAACTGTAGAGTTTGAGAGAGAGAGAGAGAGAGAGAGAGAGAGAGTTTCTATGGGGCATAGGCCTCCCAAAAGGTAACAGAGGCTTTGTTCCCCCCCACAACAATCTCACCAACAACTTGGCAATGGTCACAAAGGCCTCCCCCAAATTTGGGCGAGGCCTGGTGGCCATGAGTGAGGTCGCCTTCACCTGCAGCTGACAAGGCCATGGTGAGGACCGCGACCCTCGTTGACGATTGATGAGGGCTTTGTGACCCTTACCCAGTGGCCAACGAGCCTCACTAGAGCTTTGCTAGCCACTATGGGCAAAGAAGCAAAAGAATGAAGAAGAGGAAAAAGAAAAGGAAAAAGAAAAAGAAACGCAAAAGGAAAGGGAAAAATACAGAATTGTTTAAAATTTTCAAAAAAAAAAACATTATTAAAAATTTCCATGTCAACAATGGTCAGCAAGCGTACACATTAGTGCCAACCGGCTAAAATTGGCCAATGGATTGAATTGATACAATTATAAAATATTTAACACTGAATTGACATAATTATAATAAGTTTATGACTTGTTTGGTAATTCTATCCTGAAAATATATCACATAATTGGACCCATTTTTGACTAACTCAGACTCAACCCGACCTAACCCAGCCCAACTCACTCATTTGACAAGTATAACTTCCCATTATACTTAGCTAAAGCACTTCAACTTTCAACAGTTTATATCTTTTCATTAGTAAACTAAGAAATTCTAATACGATTGTATCACATATTATTTACGAAAGTAAATACAACATTGCTTTTATTTACTATTGGGTAGTTCAAAGTACTAACAAAATTCAATTATAGCATAAGCTGGTTTTCTAAGAATATTTTTGCAAGTTTCATTTATAACACAATCAAAGTAAAATTGTAATAGCATCATCTTTATATTATGTTAGATTAATGTCAAAATCTTGACCTACTTTTAGGGTAAATAAGGATATATACTTCTACGGCATTAAAATTCGCCTTATGTATTGTTAATAGTCGCCGACGGGATGCAACCACCGGCGACGGCAAAGGAGGCACTGGTTTAGGCTTCGCTTAGGGCAGAGAATGGATTCTTCGATTCTCCCTTCTTTTCTCTCTTTCTCTTTAATTATTTTCTTTTTTTTTTGTTTAAATAATTTCAATTCGTATGGGATAAAATTCTCCTTCCCCTGGTGTTGGGACAAGTCATTCGAGATTCATTCGAACTTATCCAGACTAATCCAAATCTGAGTTGTCTCCAAACGCCAAATAGGATAAGTTATATTATCCGACGTTTTTTTCGATGGAACAAGTAAACTTTTTGGTAACCTCAACAATTAGTGCCATCTACTTAGCCGCACTTTTTTTCGTCTCACTCCTCTCTCCTATGTACATGTGTGTACGGTACTAACGGGATCGTCCTGACCCGGTATCCTCCGGCCTCACCCCCCAAATCCCTTTATTAGCAGGGCGGCTAATCAGCATATCCTGTGATGTAGCACAAAGAAGTCACATTCATGGACTTACGAGGAGATGGCGATGTTTACCCGAATTCTCTGTCCAAGCTATGTGCCACTGCAGTCGCAGCTTTTCCTCCGCCATATCTGTTAGTAAACTCGTCCTTGATTCTCTCGAGAAAGGCCATCGGAATCTGACGACCAATGGACTCAACTGCCACGACGCAGTATGCTGCGGAATTGAGATGGCCAAGTCAAGTTTGTCCAAGGAAAACTGTAAAAAACGCGACCACAAGTAACCTTCACACGTAGCTCGGAGCTATTGCAGCTACAAGAGAGACAACCAGCTACGAGAGAGAGAGAGAGAGAGAGAGATCATACTGAAGCTGCTGTCGATGAGGTAGCTGAATGTGTGGCCATCGCAGGTGTAAGTGAAGTGGTCGGTGCTGAGAGGGAGCTTCTGGAGGCACTGCAAGGCGATGCCGGCGAACTTCCCACCGAACTCAGCGTACCCTGCTAACACCGTGGTGCCTCGGGCCACGAAGCTGTAGATCAGCGATTCGCCCATCTTTTGTCGTCTTTCGAATTCGACGGGAACGGAATGAGAACTCGATAGCGCAGCGACAACACTTCAACCTCCGCAAAGAGAACGAGAGATCACGCATCCATTTTTGCAGAGAAAGTCACGGTACCGCCACTGTATCCATGCACTCCTCTTATGTTTTTTTTGCCCTCTTGGAAGAAGAAGACATGCAGTCCCCGAAGCTGCGTAGTCTCTTCAATGGAATCATCAACTACTTATCCTGTTTAAGTCCTTGAATTTATACATTTCTCTCAATCATGTCGGTCACCGTTCGGTTTCGGTCTATTAAAATCGATGCAGCCGGTAGTGGGAGAAAAACCCGATGTGAAGTAGGGTCTATCCAATCTCAAAAAATCAGTTTGTGCGAGCAAATTGTAGTTACAATGGCCCAAAAATAAGTCCGAGTAAATCACTCATCATTCCATAATGGCAATGTTTCATTGAGTGATAGAGATTTTGGTTAGGCATCAATCGACCCGCGAGTCATCGGCTTCAATTTGTTGGAAATGGACACGGACGGATTTAATTGGAAAAACTATTCAGATTCAATGACTCAATCACATAAAACATAAGTTTGGAAAAAAAACTACATTGGAGCAATAATATAGTTGGGTCACGCATCATGCTAAGTAATGATGTGTTTGTATCTCTAGATCCAAACGTTTCGTGCATGGTGTGAGAATCTTAGAATAAACATTTTGATAAAAGCAATGGAGCGGATCGCACTTTCGATGTGAATGATAGTGTGGAAGAGTAGAAAAGGTAGCATGGAGTTGATCCCTAATGTCAATGAAACTTCCAGGAAGCAAACGATGGAATGAGACGCTTTGGCTGCCACTTAACCCCATCTTTCCTAGGCAAACGTCCTATCACCAGCACAAATCAGTTGTGTCCAAAATCAGTTTTTGGGCACATATAGCCGACAACGTAAGTGGGCTTGGAAATGGGCCATATCAGTTTCGGCCCACTTCGATTGGAAGCTTAATAGCGATGAATTGATCTCCACGGTCTGATCAGATCAGGCAAAGAACACAGGTGAATCCTTTTTTGGCTGGTTGTCAAGTTATTTGCTTGACCATTTTCGTTCTTGGTCGTATTTGCTTGACGATCTAAACTCCATTTATTTTGTGAAAAGTGAAAAAAAATTAATAAAAAAATTCAAAAAATAATCAATTGTATCGCTTTTAAAAAAATTACTGAACGAAAAATATTTTTTATCATTCACGAAAATATTTAGATATAAATTATTGTCTATCATGAAAAAAATTTCAGTTAGCAAATTATTTTGGATGATACAATCAATGATTTTTAGGAATATATTTTGCAAATGATTTATTTTCCGCGAGATAAACAAAGTCTTAATAACATTTTATGAAAATTCAAGAAATTATTGGATGCACTAAAGTTTGGCTAGTGATGAGGCGTCTACACTAACTTTTCAAATATGTAAAAGTTGCTAACTAATACGATAATATTACTTTTATATTTAATTAGTGAAAATCAAACTTGACTTCTCACTATTGGATTCAAACTTGGATGTTATGATTGTTCTCTTGCCAAATCATATTGAATGGTTCATTTTGACTCGGCTTAAGCACGATTCTGAATTCAATAGATCGATTTCGACAGTTGGATCCGATCCTGAAAATAACAAGTAAATATCAATGTCTTAACATCTTAATATTAAAGGTGTTTTCACCTAGAGAAACCATCTTAAAAATAAAAAGTCTCTAATAATCGCTTTTCTTTTGACAATGTTAACATTTAAAGTATAATTTATTATGAATTATTCAAGACTGTTCCAAGTAATTAAAATTCTCTTAGGGTAATGAAAACACTAAGGGCACGTTTGGCAACCGGCCAAACAGTGAAATTTTTTTTTGTTCTCCGAAGTAAATTTGAAATAGAAATACATTTGGTAAAAATTTTGTTTCCGGGAATAAATTTTTATTTTTTTGTTGTTGGAAATAAATTTGAAACAAAATTGAGAAGTAAAAAAAAAAGTTGACTCCTTGCTCCCAGTAACAATTCCATAATCAAGCCAACCTATTTTTTTCTATTTTCTCTTCTTTCTTCTTCTTCCCTCTCTCTTCTTCTTCAACCATTGCCACCGCCGTCACCACTAACCTATGGCCACCACTACTGCCCACCACCGCTTGTCGCCAGCGATCGATTAGTCAAGATCTAACAAGCCCCGATCTTTCGAGCGCATGCACATCCCTTAGTGGTCGATTAAATAACAACGTCTAAGGACGCGTCACCGACCCATTCATTTTTATGCGCATGCGAAAGTGAATAATTAATCCCCAGATAACAACAATATGGGATAGAAAAATAGAGCCAGAATTTTCCTTTGAACCAACCCACACCATTATATACATATCAAGCTATGTCATTTACAATACGAGCTGATCTATATAAGGTCTGCAAAACCGAGGGGGGGTAAAGGCTACAGATCCTCTAATAAGTCGAATCTTCGATTGAATACTCCAGGGTCCCTGGCTCCGACAACCACAAGTCCACCACTAAACCAACTGGTGGGACGGCCATACCTTTCCCAAAAGCAACCTCCAACACATACATAGGGACCTCAGACTCCAATATGGGACCCTCTCTCTATCCATTCCGCTCCTGACGATACCATGATTTGTATTGATGGGGTACCTTCTAGGGTAGACCCGCATTAACCTAGATCACGGACTTCACGAGCTCATAGACCCATCCCCTTGGGTTTCCATGAAGCGGAATAAAACACTTCTGTTCGGTGACCTTCTTCAGTTGTCCAAAATGCTCTAGAGGAGCTACCATCTAAGGACTTGAAAATGTTATCCCACAATGGGGTGAGATAACGTCTTAGCAAGTTTACCCTTTAAGTCCCGACTAGGAAGAAAATACGCCCTAAGGGCTGCTTAAGCACAAGTTAGAGGACTTATCTTTGCCTCAGTCCCTTCCTGCAAGTCAGTACGATTCAACCACTCAATTAATCATTCAGAAATTCAATTCGTCAAATCAGATCGAGCCATCGATCAATCGGACCAGTCGATTCTATGTCATCAAGACCATCTCTCGATCAACCCAATAAATACTATCTATAAAGTCTGATCACATCAATGACTGCTCACACTAAGCTAAAGATAAATAGTATAGCCCACTCTAAGCTGATAAATAGTATACTGCTCAAGTTAAGATGATATATCAAGGCCCTCAGGCTAATATAGTATACTGACAAAGCTCACCAGAAGCTGCTAAGGTATATTGCTCACACTAGGTTGATATATCAAAGCCTGTAAGCTGATATAATATACCGGTATACTGTTCACTCTAAGCCGATATATCAAAGCTCGTAGGCTGATATAGTACACAATTCTGATCAATCAACAATTTCACCACTTTTATCATTTCCGATAAAAATAATCGTGTGTGGGTATACGATCGGCATTAACCAAAATATAATATTTTTCCTTTTGATGATCCTACTAATTTCAATAGTTCACAAACACATTTTTGGAGTTGTAAACCGGTGCCCGGTATTTTCTAATTAAAAACAAAAATTACTCAATTTTGGAATAAATTCCAAAAATTACAAATATCACTCAATCAACACTAATTAGAACTCAGATAAATAAACCAAACACACCATTGCAATCAGCACGAAATTCCGGTCACCGACTATCCCGGTCTAATTTCCAGAAAATAATATTTAATTAAATAATTACAAAAATTAATTAAATAAATACCAAAAAATGCAACTTAGGCTAGAAAAGCCTAATTAAATACCGAAACAAGCCCGGAAAATTTCTGAATCACTCTAGATAAATACTACAACTAATCTAGGCTCTAATTACGCTACTCTAACCACCTGACATGCAATAACAATTAATTAAATTGCTAATCTATTCTAACTAACTACATAATCCATGCTTAACTTAAAATAATCAACCATTAAGCATAATTAACTCCCTAAGCCGAAATTAGTGAGTAAACTCACTGGATTTGCGAGCCGGTGAGTTCACTAGGACGGCGAGACAGAGATGATCGACAAACTCTAAAGCAGAGACACCTTTCGAGGTCGGGAAAGGCTCGGAAAAGGACCCCGAGGCTTCAAGACCCCAGCTGGGTCTCAGTTATGGTCGGTGAGTCAAGGAGCTACTTCAAAGGTCAGTTGAGTTAGAAACAGCCAAAGACGAGCGGTGGAGCTGATGTGAGTCTAGGTGGGGCTTCACGACGGCAAGCGGTGGCTGAACGGCATCCAAGGAGCTTCGACGCGGCTTGAGCGGCTCGGGATACAGCTGGACGAGCTCACACATAAGCGGACGGGCACTCGCGGCGTGTGGGCAGACGCGTGATCAGCGAATGGCAAAGCGGGCACAATGGCTTCAAACGAGCGGGCACGACGGGTCAATGGTGAGGGGAGGGCGAGCTCGGTTTCTCTAAAATTTTGGATTTCTTAGGTCAACGGAAATGGGGGGGGGTCGACGGCAAGGGGTAGGAGGAGGGAACAACAAGGCTTGAGGGAGCCACCTTGGTCTCCTATCTATCCTCTTGTCCCCTTGACCAAGGCCCCACCATAGCTGCTGGCTTCCTCAGTAATTTTCTAGCCTCAAAACTTCCTCTAGAAGCCTTGGAAGTGGTCCAAAAGTTAAGGGGCATGGGGGCCGCGAATTTTGGGCATAAATTCCCCAAATCTTCTTCAATCCTCACTTGAATTAATTCAATTCAGCCCTAAAAATTTCCACTGTTGAGTCCTCGATCAAATTGGTATTTTTCTTGCCATTAGAACCAATTTGCATCCCAACAATGCGATCAAAAACGATCCCATGAATTTTCCAATTGAAAACGGCCCTATATCGAGTTTTCGCCAAAAATCTCGGTTTATAGAAAAATCTTCGGATTATGAGTTAACGTTCCTAAAATGACTCATGACATAACAGAACTTTCAATTTCTGAAATCAGATTCAAATTCGCGGTTAATTTCAATCTGGCGCAATTTTATTTTGACCTAGCCTACTAGGTAGCTTTCAGAAATATGTAGTGCAAATTACCCGTCTTTGATTATCTTCGAGACACAATGAACCTCTTCAACACATTGGCAACTCTCAGTGGTCATGAAAATCTCGAGATTTCAAATACGAACAAAGGGTACCAAAACGACAGAAAAATTAGTCTAGTACCGATCAACGAGAATTTTGTAATTTTGTGGAATCACTCACGTTTAGCCATACATCTCTGTTGAACCGACCTATCTCGATCTCTAATCGATTTTTAACTGTGCCGTAATGATCTCTACAGATGAGCACGGTCAAGAAATTGATTCCTGATCGAATTCCCAAATCTACTGCATAAAAATCCCTTAATGTCTTTCTCAAATAGTCTAGTTATCTCATGAGTGATCAGCTCTAAGAATAGCATTATAGGCGCGTGAATGAAAGTCTCGAATTATTTAATTGAAAACAAAATTGAAATTTCAAGATGTCACACACTAGGTCAGGGCAAGGCTTGGCAGGCCTCCCCCAGCCACTGGTGAGCCTCGCCTGGCCGAGTGAGGCTCGCCCAACCATCGGCAAGGCTCACCTGGCTAAGGCTTGACCTCACCCAGATTTGGCTCGGCCAAACTCGCCCAGCCGCCAACGCAACTCAACCTCATTGGGCCACCGCAAGGTCTGCTACGCCCTGGCCAAAGGTCGAGCCCGATCGTTGATTGGGCGAGCTCAGCCAAGCCTCACCCAGTTGCCGACGGGCCTCATCGAAGGCCGGTGACACTCCGACGAGGTTGCCGGCCCTCGTCTAGCCAGTCGCCAATTGTTTTAAGGTCAGGGACCAACAAACCTTAAAGAAGATTCATGAAGGAAGTTTTTCCAAATTCGAAGTACAAAAAGCTCTATAAAATTGGAAAATGGCAAAAGACTAGGGATTTCGAGAATCTGAAGAGTCAAAACCTATGAAACCTTAAGTGACAAGCCTAAGGAGAAGGGGTGGCGCCCTACTTGATGTTCAAGATCCCTTATCATCATTTTTCTAGGTTGAGTCGCTCCCTACCATTAATGAGCTTATGACTCACCCCCCCTTGACATATAACCATTCAAAATTTAATGATTACATCTTAAGAGTAAAGCTAATGGGGTCAAGTGTCCTACTTAATCATCATGTATTAATAAGCCACCTTCCAAGGACATTAAATACATCATGGGAAATATCAAGTTAGAAGGCCATCTCTTTGGACGGGAGTCAATCGAGTCCAATCACGATCGATTATCTTATTTGGCCTGAGGTTCGTTCCTAAGCCATGATGGGATAAAGCCGAATGCAACCGGGCTTAACTGGTGAAACCGAGTTCGGATTTCCCCTCTATCGAGAAAAGGCTCGCAACAAGGTCCAAGGGCCAAGTCTTGGATTGGTCGACCGGTCCCCGGTTGGTCTGCGGGTCAATCCTGGGTCCTGCGCCACAATTTATGGCCAATCTGACACTGAACCACGTTAAGTTTATTTGATCCATGGTCAGTTCTCGGCCGTCATGTAATCATGTAAGATCAATTGATCCGCCTCAATTCACGGTCGAATTGAATTGGTCCATGATCATCCATGACCAATACAACGACCGGGTGGAATAACCCATAAACAGTGCAATTATCGAGCAAGGTCGAGCCACAACCGTCCACCGATTCGTGGTGGTGTGGAATTGTCCCACAATCGATCGTTATGATCAAATAATCTTTCCATAGTCAAATACTCTATAACCAATCCTTGGGTTGCCGATCCCCGAATAGGCTACTCTGCTCATGACCGACTCTCAAGCCAGCTCATGGCCCAGTCCCACCATTGGCATACCAATCTTTGGCCTACTAATCTAACCAAATAAGGGTTGAATTCGAAAAAATTACATCTTATTGGGCCATTTGGGGTTTGAGTCATCTTTGTAATAATGACTATATTAATTAGGGGACACCTAAGCCTTATGACTCAACCTAGCATTAATGCACTATAGTCCAAAAGCATTTAATGTGTCTTTATCCCAGCCCAAGAAGACTGTAGATGGCTTGCTCCTCAAGTTGGGCGTGCAGCCCATTCCTCTCCAAGTTTGGCGTGTGACCTCTCATTCTAAGTTGAAGAACAGTTTCAATCAACTTTCGAAATCAATGCCATTACCTTATCAAACGGGCTCAAAAAATTATGTACTTTTAATATGTTGTCAAGAAGATCTTAAGAAACATTTTTTTATGAAGAAAACTTAGCCAAATTCATGCTGTGGGAAGAGAAGAAATTCACCGAATACAACCTAAGAATTCGTCCGTCGAGCATATTCAACCGTTAGAGAGAGAGACTCATTTCAAAATCAAAATCTTCACAAAACTCTTTGAAATTTTAATATATTGTAGATATGGATGTCATTTAAAACTTTCATGAATAAAGCATGGCTAAATTTGAAAAGGAAAATTTTATAAAAATTCGAGAAGACAACCCGATCATCATTTTCACTACACGGGACAGGTTCCAAACAGTGAATAATTGGGCCTTCGTCCTTACCATTTGACCTCAAAAAAATATGAAATATAAGTATGTTTTAGATCAAGATGTTTAGAACAACTTTCATGAAGGAAATTTTTTTAAATTTTCACCAAAAAAATCTGCGTAAAATTGGCAAATAGCACAAGTCCAGTAATTTCGAAAATCAAATGTAGCAGCCTTCATTTGTGAATATCGGTCCAAGCCCTAGTATCCCATGGGCTTTGTTCTTCGATGGCCGCAAAAATGGGACAAGACCAAAATCCATGCCCGACCATGTAACCTACTTAAATATGTTCATAAGAATAAATGTTGGTCAAGTTAAATCTATTATCAAATTAAAAATGAAAAATTACCAAAATTAAAAATATGATGGAAAAAAATGAAAAACCAATATGAACTATATTAAATAAACAAGCTAAAAATAGAAAAAAGAAATCTCATCCTATTTGCCAATCTACAACAACTTTAACGTTTAGCATCGAGCTGTCATCTCCATCAAATCAAAGCCTTCGTCGAGCCATCACCATGGCTGGGCAACGAAGCTGACGAAATTATGTTGTGGTCATGTTACTGACACCAACAGCCACCATGTGTGGGCCCTGCCTCCTCTTCAAGCCTCCTATTCTCTTTCGTTTTCCATTTCCACTTGTTAGTGAGTGGCCTAGGCCTGAGCAATGGCTTTGAGGCTTAGCCCAATTTGCCCATTAATTTATCAAAAATTACGTTGATGAAATATTTATTTTAGTTTATCTATCCTGTAATACAAACTTCGAAAATATTGGAAGAGAAAGTGAGGCTTAAAATAGAATAAGAAAAGCATTTTATGACACACTTAAAGTAAAATACAAATAAATTATGGAATTATTTTCTGTGACATCCTCGTTCCAATCCCGATTTTTAGAACGGAACTATATTGGCCTAAAACCATCGAACATGATTACCATGAGGATTGATAAACCATGAAAGTATCGGAAATGTCACTTTGGGGCTGAAATTTAATTTCCCATCGACAAGATGCGGAAATTTGAAAAGTCAAGAACGGGCCACGAACAAGGACTCGGGTGGGCCCAAGCCCATGTTGGTCGACACAATGGGCCCATGCCCACATTGGGCGACCCATGGACCACATGCCCAAAAGGAATTGGTGGCCCATGAGGGCCATGGACCCTCCAAGCCCATAAAGCCCTCTCTTGTAAGATCTTGGGATTAATTGCCATCAAGTATGTGAATAGTGCATGAATAGTGTGTAATCTTGGTAAAATGACCGAAATGCCCTTCCATTCAACTAAGGACAAAGGGGCAAAGTTGAGAAGTGGCATGGAGGGGGCGGCATTGAGCTTGAGGAAGGCTTAAAGGAGGACAATCTAGTCTAATCTAAACCTATCCTAAGCCTAACGACCCATGTGTGTAATCTCCTCATTAGTTGTCTTGGATTTTCCCTCTTCAAGAAGTCATTTCCACATCAATTGAACTCTACGTGACATCCTGAAATTTCAGTCCTGTTCAATTAAATAAATTGGACCTTTTATCGACGCGCCTATAACGCTATTCTTTGAGCTGATCACTCATGAGATAACTAGACTATCTACGGGAGCCATTAAAGAATTTTAATGCAATAGACTTGAGAATTCGACCGAAAATCGACTACTCGACCGTGCTCTTATGCAAAGATCATTACGGATGAGTTAAAAATCAACCAAAGATCAAAGATAGGTCGTTTCGACTGAGATAGGTGATCAAAGTGTGGGTGATGCCACCCGATCACAAAATTCTCATCGATCGACACTAGACTGATTTTTCTGTCGTTTTGGTACTCTATGCTCGTATTTGAAACCTTGAAATTTTCACGCAACTAAGGGCCACCAATGTATCAAAAAGGTACATTGTCACTCAAAATAAATTGATAACAGGTCAATTACACCAAAAATTTATAAAAGCTACCTGGTAGGTTAGGTCACGCTAAAATCGTGTCAAATTGAATTAACCGCGAGTTTGAATTCAATTTCAAAAATTGAAAGTTCTGCTATATCATGAGTCATTTTAGGAACGTTGACACATCCTTTGAAGATTTTTCTGCAAACCGAGATTTTTGACAAAAATTCAAAATAGGATTGTTTTTGTCGGAAAATTTAGGTGACCATTTTTTATTGCGTTTTTGGGATGCAAGTTGGTTCTATTGACGAGGAAAAATGTCAATTTGATCGTGAGCACCTTGGTAGAATTTATAGGACCGAAATTAGCTTAATTTGAAGGGGATTTGGTTCAATTTGGAGGGGGATACCTTAAAATTTGTAGCCCCCTTGGTCCTTAACCTTTGGACCCCTTCCTTGGCTTCTAAAGGAAGCTTTGTGGTCTACAAGAGGGCTAGGGATAAAGCTGAAGCCAAGTGGGGCCAAAGCAATGAGTAAATGGAAGATATTTGGCTTAGACTGACCCTCCAAGGGCTGCTATCCCTTTCTTCTTCCTCCTTAGCCTTGTTTTCCCCATTTCCAGACCATAGAAGCTTTGAAAGTTGCAAGAAAACCAAGTAGTACACCCCCCTTCACCATCGACCACCGCCTAGAGCCGCCGAGCACCCGTCACTACCATTGTGAGCACCTACATGAGCCGTGCCAGTCCCATGGGCTATTCCGCCTCTTGCCGCATCCAACCCGTCCCTCGAACCTATCCAGCCACCGTCGCAAGTCGTTCCCGCCGCCGTACGTCGCTATCGACCTCCGCTTGACCCGCTGCAGCTCGTCTGCTAGTCCCATGCCACTTTCAACCCAACCAGCCTTCGTCCAGCCTCCCTCGACCTACCAACTAAAACCAAAGTCCAGCTCGAAGCCATGGGCTTCGAGGCCCATTTAGGACCGCTTCCCAGCCTCGTAGGGTGCCCCTGCTTTGGAGTTTGTTGCTCGCCTTCACGTCCCCATCGTAGTGAACTTATCGGATTTCAAAACCGGTGAGTTTACTCACTAAACTCTGCTTTGGGAGTTAATTATACTTGAGGATTGATTACTTTAGGCTAATTATGAATTAGGTGGTTAGTTAAAATGGATTAGTGATTTAATTATTCGTTTATGCATGTTAGGTGGTTAGATTAGCGTAATTAGCAACTAAATAGGTTGTGTTATTTATCTAGGTAGGTTCGCAAATTTTACAGGCCCATTTCGATATTTAATTAGGCTTTCCCGGCCTAAGTTTGTATTTTTAGCATTTATTGGTATTTTTTAATTAATATTGGTAATTATTTAATTATTTATTATTTTCCGGAAATTATATCGGGATAGCCGGTGACCGGAATTTCGTGCCGATTGCAATGGTATGTTTGGTTTATTTATTCGGATGCTAATTTGTGCTATTTGAATGATATTTATAATTTTGGAAATTTATTCCAAAATTGGGTAATTTCGGTATTTAATTAGAAAATACCGGGCGTCGGTTTACAGTGCCAAAAATGTGTTTGTGAGCTATTATATTTAATGGGATTTTATAAAAGGGAAATTATTATATTTTAGCTAAGGCTGACCGTGTACCCACACACGATTATTTTATAGCGTATAATAGATATTAAGTATTGTGCAGCTTTGGTGAGTATATTAAGTATTGCATAGCTTTAGTGAGCATTATCAGTATACTATATTAGCCTGCGGACCTTGATATATCAGCTTAGAGTGAGTAGTATATTCTATTATCAACTTTTGGTGAGCTATACTATCTATCTTTAGCTTAGGGTGAGCAGTCATTGATGTGATCGAATTTTATAGATAGTATTGAATGGGTTGACTAAGAGATGGTATTGATGGTATGGAATCGATTGCATCGATTGATCGATGACTCAATTTGATTTGATGATTGATTCGAATTGAAGTGATTCATTGAATATATGAATTGTACTGACGTGCGGGAAGAAACTAAGGCAAAAGTAAGTCACTTATCCCTTGTGTGCATAGGTAGCCTTTAGACGTATTTCCTTACTGTACAACCTCACCAAACCTCCCTTGATGCTTTTTAAAGCTTAGATTTGGGTGTGAGTGGTTTTTAGCCCTTGATTAGGGTTGTTGTTGCATTTAAGAAGTAGTTCATGGTGAGGTTAAGGTTAATAGTGCTTTGTTGAAGTGATAAGTGAGTTTTGAATGATAAGTGATCATAGGATTTCGATAGGTTATCTCAATAGGATATCGAATTTTTACCGATAAGCTATCAAGCTTTAGATAATAAGTTATAAAGTTTTGGATGACAAGTGATCAAGTTTAGGATGATAAGTTATCGAGTTTTGGGTGATAGGTTATCGAGCTTTTGATGATAAGTTATTGTGATAGGTTATCATTTTTGTCCAATAAGTTATCAATATGTGATAAGTAGTTGGGTGATAAGTTATTGGTTTATGATAAGTGAAGTGTTATATGTTTTTATAATATGCCATAATAGGGTGATGGACTATCATGTGGTGTTATGTGAAGTGACGTTGTGATAAGGCATATTATTAAAATACGTTATGGTATTGTGATATGTTATATTAATAAAGATGAGTTGTTGGATAGTTTATAATGGCATGTGATAAGTGATTTTTATGACTTATGTTCAAATATGATGATTGATCCTACTTTGATGAGTGACCCATATGCCATTGGACTTATGAATAGGATGGTGCATTTATGTGATATAATATGAGGCAAGTGTATGACATGGTGGCATATGGCAAAGGTGGTTTCATATCGTATGGGCATTACATTGATTAATGAGAAAGATATGAAATGATTTGTGTGATAGTATGCCCGTGTGATCACCTAATGACCCTAATGCATTTCACGTAGGGTGTGAACCCGTCCTGATACGTTTTACGTGGGATGACACCCAATTCAATTCGGATGCTCCCTAGTCAACAAGATGTCATTCGTGGAAGGATTTTGAAACGAAGCATGGTTACGCCGGATGACTACAAACCTTTGGATTGGCCTAGGGCCCTAAATGGCCGTAATAATCTAGACATATTTGTGTGGAAAGTGCATGAGATTTGTATGTGATCAAATCCGAATTATCACATGGCTTGTGCGCATAACTATACTATTTTGTGGATTCGTATGATTGGCTCATGAGCATGGAAAGTATTATGTGAATTGCCTATGTGTTTATATTGATGGCCTTGATTAAGAAGATTTGCTTTCATGTGAATAGTTTACGAGAAAAACTTTGCTATGTTTTTCCATTGATAGATAACTGGCATGTTTAGGGCGTTTACAAGGTGAACGGCTTCCCTACGCGAGGTTTAGAAAGTTCACTTATTGAGTTTATCTCACTGTTGTTTGTTGAATGTTTATAGGCCCTAAGAATGGCTAAGCCTTTTTGCCAAATCCGAGTCGAACTTCTGGTAGAGCATAGCCAAGAGGTGACCGAGTATCCGGTAGGGGAGACCGATGCACATTACACATGCTATGTCACCACCGTCTGGGTTGATGATGGACTACCTAACCTAGTGGCTCACCGTTCATGGCGTGGTACTTCTACATAGGGAATGAGAGCCACGGTCCCATTCGCGGTTTCAACAGTCCACCGGGTGCCAGAGGCTCAAGGGGAGGCATCAGCTGGGATGCTATGGACATGGATGTTCTCAATGGGGAGGTGTCCGACGTTGAGCTCGACCCTGAGATAATCACCAAGTTGGAGCCTTGAATATTTGAGCCCATAGCTGGTTAGGTGATAGTGGGGTTTGTAACACTTTTTGGAGCCGCTCTCGTAGTATCAAAGGTACTAGGTTTACCACAAACCCTTTCTGGTGAAGGTCGTGGCTGCGCATTTGGGCTAACAGGATGTGGCGAAGCTTAGATAGGTTTAAGCTGATGTGATTAACTTATGTGATTATGGCTTGTATTAGGTGATGACTACTTGATGCATGCATACAGGGATAGCCAAAAGCATATTTGATGATTGGTTTGAGATTTGTTTATGCTTCCGCTTGTGCATTTAGTCAATTATGTGATTGGATCGGTAATGCGTTCTAGGACGTCACAAACAAATGACCAAAATGGTAATTATGATGGGTGTGGGTTATCATGCGGCCATAATAGATAGGGCGTGATATTTTCTGTTTATCTTTCCATTTTATCTATTATTTAGCTCAGCTTTTATTTTTCCTTTAAAAAGTAAGACATTGCCCATGTGATTGGCACAATAAATTCCGGTAAGTGAGCTTGGCTCTTGCCAGAACCCGCTGGATTGGGTTTGGACATGGCCCCTAAAAGTTCAAACCAAACTTGTTAAGTAATCAATTCCAATGAAGTGTATCACATCACATCATATTCAAATATGTTTTCACCTATATTTAATGTTTTATCTCATAAAGCGTTCCCATCATATGAAATTGCATCTACTAGCTCTAAGAATGGATAGGACGATGTTTTTTTTACCATAATTAACGTGGGGTTTGGGACTAGGCGCCCCTATTCCCTCCATCGTAGGGTAAGGGGTGACCTAAAATAGCAAGTAATTGCATTAAAAAAATTATAAAAATGATGACATAATACTAGGAGATAATTTGAATGGGAAATAAAAGTGCGAGGACTCACAATTTAATCGACCAATGGAAGCTTCACGAATCATTTAATAAAGAGGTTTGATGCATATTCATAGTACAATTAGCATATATTTAACATCAATAAAGAAGGGACCATATAAAATTGTCGGAATTTATTATCAAATTACTAATCATGGCTCAATATAGATATCTTACGCACGTATTTTATTTTTGGAACTCGCTTTCATGCAAAAACAAGTCAAAAAAATTGATGTTGCATCAACTTGACTACTCGAGCAAGATGTTTCAGCTTTTGGCGCTTGACTCATAATTGACTTGGACTATAAACGTATGAAAAGCCAAAAGAAAAAAAAAAAATCAAAATTATGGGAGAAAACTTTGACCCAAGACACGACAGATGTAAATGGAATTTTGTGGAAAGCGAGAAAAGAGTTTCGAGATAAGAATATGACTGCTCAATCCTCTCGTTATTGACGGAGGATATAAGGCACTAATTTGTTCAATCTCTCATCGTCGGTCTTCATCCACAAGGACTTCGTACAATACAAGTCACCAATATTAATATTACTCTCTCCCCTCAACTTTTTAAAGGTGTGTCCTATCAAACAATATTATATTATAGATTAATATTAATATACCAAACCACAGGGTAGATTATACGTGAATAATAAGCCACTTTCAATAATTAAAAACAATAGACCACATTACTTAATGTACTATATTTATGAAACATTTTTAGTGTGTTTGACATTTCTCTTTCTTGTTTTTGTTGTCCAAATGAAAACTAGCGAGATGCTAATATATGGATGACACTACATGTACTTAGACTTTACTCGAATTCACTAAATGAAATGATTCGCAATGTGGCATGCACTCATGTCATCAAATAAGTGTGGAATCAGCATTGGAATGAAATTTGTCAAAAGGCGGAAAGAGATAAATTGGGCAAGATCAATTCAAGGAAATGTAGTTTTCTATTCCACCATCATTTCTTCTCAAAATTACACAAAGTGCTTTCAAGCATCGGGAGCTACCATTCAAGTTTGCCATTAAAGAACGGGTAGGCCTGGATCAAGGGACTGCATTTTCAGCTTCGAAGAGGCGCGGACTGAGATTTAGGGCTCTCCCTTGTTCTTTTTCAGGCGAGTCTGTACCCTTAGCCGCAGCATATTTGGGAGGTCGGCCGTCGCTAGCCTTGCCCAAGGCCGGTGAGGCCGACCCTCGCCAATCGTGGCCTTTGACTAATCGCCGGAGTTGGGCGACCAGCCAGAGGAAAAAAAAAAAAAAAAAAAAAAAGTAAAAAAAAAAGGAGGAAAAAAAGAAAAAGAAATTGAAAACATAAAAAAATTCAAAAAAATATTACAAAATAAATAAAATTTATCCACGTTGGCACTTTGGGTATGTCACGTAGGATGGTTAGCGTCCACGTCGGCGAATTCCGGCCAAAATTCGTCGGATGGATTCAATTGACGAAAGGTAAAAATGTTTATGATTCAATTAGTAAAATTAAAAGGTTTATGATTGAATTAGCAAAAATGCAATATGTTTAGGACTTTTTGAATAATTTTCCAGACTTTCTTCCATCCGCAAAATTCGCAAAGAGGAGATGGATCGGAAGTCTGATAAGTTTTTAAGAGATAGGGACTGGGCAGTAACAAAGAGTCACCCTGTGAATCAGTGGATCCCACACTTGTTGGAGACAAGGGCAGAGACAGATAGGTTGGCGGGTGGATAGCACCCCAATACCCTCCTTAGTTTTATGTCGGAGGGCCCCGCAAAGAGCGCACGACGCCGGATCAGATGGACTCCCCCTCTTGGGGAGCCCCCGTCATTTCCGGACCTTGGATCAGCTGGATTGGGGCTTTAATTCCCTATCCCCATCATTTCCAAGGCAGCAGTTTAAGGTCCTGCTCAAGACCGCTGTTTAGAAAGTATACGAATGTTGAAAGAGTGAAGTCTGGGGACAAGGGCAAACGTGAGGAATGGGATCTCTATGCCGCATTAAATAAGTTCGCAAGCAAGGGACACGCCGAAGACCCACCTTTCCAGCTAAATCCAACACGAGAACCCTTAAATTGACTATAACATCCGTGGTCCGCAAGCAACGACTGACAAGGCCCGGACTCCATAAAACCTACAAACGTTGTTGAGCATGCTATTCAGGAAATGATAAATGATAGGTATTGGACTCCAATTGACCGTACATTAAAAAAACGAAAAATCGACTAGCAATTTTACAGCGGATGCCTAAAATTTAATTATAAGTGTGGAGCAGTAAATGAATGGCTTGGTTGAGTTTGGAGGATCAGCTGAAAATGGGTGAACTCATTAAAACTTATTGCTTCCATAATGACCCTATATTCAACCTGACCCATCAAAATTTATACCCACCGGTTTAACCAGCTTAATTATTTTAATAATAATATATGTTAGTTGAGTAAAATCTAACACCAAATCAAAAAAAGAAAAATTACCAAATTGCAACCATGTTGGCAAAAAAGAAGAAGCAGATCTGAACTTCATTAAACAAAAAAACAAAAAAAAACAAAAAAATCATCTCATTCGCAAATCTGCAACAGCTCTAACGTCCGACATTGAGCTGTCAGGCTCTTGGATCGTTGTTCTGGTCAAGCCGTGGCCGAGCATGCGTGCTTGTGCGCTAGAGCGTACGATCACGAGCTCAAGGCCAACTCTTGGTTTCGTGCTTGGCCGTGAGTTCGCAGTCAATTGAACACCAAGCTCGATCCACTAGTTACATGACTATTTCGATCCAATCCAAAGAGCTGTAACTTCGAGCCAAGGTTGCTGCGCTTACTTCAGACCACGTTGCCAACGAAGTTCATTGTTGTGGGAAATATTACCGACACCAACAGCCACTGTGCGCGGCTCCATTTTCTTTTTTTCCAGTACTGGCCATACCATATAGGATAGTTGACGTCTACATCAACAACTTCCAACCAACATTGGTCGGATGGACTTAATTGACAAAAAGTGGAAAGGTTTAGTACTCAATCAGTATAATTAAAATGTTTAGAACTGAATTTGCAGAAACACAATAGGTGTAGGACTTTTTAGGTAATTTACCCGGATTTAATGTAAATTGTTAATACATTTGGCATTTCTATAACCTCAATTAAGAGGCCACCAAATAATGTTTTCGGTGATCTAATTTTTTTATTTGTTCAAAAGTGATCAGGTCTAATTAAGTGTATCTGATCAAGTCAAATTCAGATATATATGTTTTCCCCTATATTTGATGTTTTATCTCATGGAGCGTTCGCGTCATATGAAATTGCAACTACCAGCTCTAAGAATGGGATAGGACGAGGCCTTTTGACCATAATTAACGCAGGATTGGGACTAGGCGCCCCTTATTCCTTCCATCCTAGGGCTAGGGGTGAGCTCAACTAGCAAGTAATTGCATTAAAAGTGAATTAAAAAAGAACGATGCGATAATACATTAGGAGATAATTTGAATGGGAAATACAAGTGTGAGGACTCAAAACAAGCTTGTGGGTTTCATTCAATCGACCAATGGAAACTTCACAAATCATTTAATAAAGAGGATTTAATGCATATTCCTAGTACATTTAGCTTTTCTTTAACCTCAATCAAGAAGGCACCATATAATATTTTCAAAAGTTATCATCAAATTTTTAATCGTGACCCAAAATAAATATATTACTCATACATATATAATATTTTTGGAACGCGCTTTCCAACAAAGGTAAGTTTTTAAAAAAAAAAAAATTGAGATTGCATCAAGCTTGACCACTTGAGCTTACTGTTTCAGCTTTTGGTGCTTGACCTATAATTGACTTGGACTTTAAACCAATTTCGTGCGAAAAGCCAAAAGAAACAATCAACAGCAAGGAGAAAACTTTAACCAAAGACATGACAGATGTAAAAGGAATTTTGTGGAATAAGAGAAAAGAGTTTCAAAATAACTTCACCTTTTTATGAGTCTCGCGTCCATATAAAGAGTCGACGGTGGCACTTTTTGTCAAGGATATGAAAGCTTCATTCCTACTCGATCCTCTCGTGATTGACGGCGAATTATAAGGCACCAATTTGTTCATTCTTCAGTCTTTGGTCTTCGTCTCCATGGACTTCATAGAATACGAGGCACCAATATTGATATTGCTTTTTCTCCCCTCAACTTTATAACGGAGTGTCCTAATGGACAATGCTATCTTATAGATTAGTATTGATATACCAAACCACATGGCAGATCAAAAGTGAATAATAAGCCATATTCGATAATTAATGACAATATGCCACGTCACTTATTACACCAAATTTATGAAACATTCTTAGTGTTTTCGACATTTCTCTTTCTTGTTTTGGTTGTAAACGTGAAAACTAGCGAGACGTTGATAAATGAATGACACCACTACGTGTACGAAGACTTTACTCGAATGTTCTAAATGAAATGGTGTGTAGTGCGGTATGCACCCATGTCACCAAATAAGTGTGGAATCAGCATTACTATGGAGTTTGTGAAAAGGAGAAAAGAGATAAATTGAGTAAGATCAATTTAAGGAAATTTACTTTTCTATTCCACCATCATTTCTTCTTAAAATTACACAAAGTGCTCTCACGCATTACTGGGAGCCTCCATTCAAATTTGACTAACAATCATTGAAGTAATTCAATGATGCATATAGCGCATTGCCTTTACAAGATTCAACGAATAACTCCCAAGGGGTGGGACTTTGTCCCAAGTGACACTTAGTTCTAGAGCTGAGGAAAAAAAGAAGAAGATGTAAGCAATGAGTTGGCTTAGATCAGATGGCCAACATTTCCCTTTTAATCAGTATCAAATTTTGATTTGTTGGGCGATGCTACTTAACTATTTTATGTATTGACGGTTTGGTTCTGTTGAAGATAAATATCCAAGTTTAACTGACGGAGCAAACAGTAGTCAAGACTCCACTCAAGGCGTACATTATCCTGAAGGAGACCTACTGCTCAAGTCTCTATTTTATATCCCCGCGCAAGTGGACTCTCTCTTTAGCGAAGAAAAATAGGGGACGCACCAGTGACGCTCTCTTTCATCGCACAGAGTTCTAAAAACGGTGGATCTTGTGACGTGAGTCGCACAATGAGTTGTTCTACCAATAACTACTGTGAGTTTAGATGTAATCAAGGCGTGGAAGACACTCGAACTTACAAGCAATTATAACACTCGAACTTGCGAGCAATTGTAACTTTATGGTTCTCCGAGTATCGGTGGACTATAGCTGCTTACTCTTCCAGTTGCATAGGTATCAATTTTCAGAAAGAATCATGTAAATCTAAAAAATTCTTTATTATTTCTCGTTTATTTCTCCTGTGATTCCGCATTAATTAATTGCAAGATTTGTTAGTTTCCACATTATTCACAATAATTTATTCAGTCTTCGATCTTCAGTCTTCAGGAGAGAGAAAGTTTATGGAACTTTCCATGATGGAGTTAGTCAATAATTGATTTGTGCATAGAGCGGAGGTTTATAAATTCAGCTCAAATTGAAAGTGGATCACAAGACGAGATGAGGAAACAACTGTTTCTTATTCTCAACTCTATTCTCTTGTGGTGGTGGAGCTCAATCACAATCTCTGTAGCATACTCGCAAAACCAAACGGATCGGCTCGCGTTAGCCTCCTTCAAAAATGCAATACAAGAAGACCCATTTGGAGTCTTGAGCTCTTGGAATGATTCTACTCATCATTGTGAGTGGCAAGGTGTTTTGTGCAGCAAAAGACATCCTGGGAGGGTCACATCCCTGGTCCTTAGATCACAAGGCTTGAAAGGCTTCCTATCTCCTCAAGTAGGTAACCTCTCTTTTCTAAGGGTTATAATTCTGCAGAACAACAGCTTCCATGGCGAAATCCCACCACAAATCAGCAACTTGCTTCACCTACGTGTTCTTTTTCTTAGTAACAACTCATTTGGCGGGCCGATACCATCCAATCTTTCCCGTTGCTTGAACCTCGAGATCCTGAATCTCATAGATAACCAACTTGTGGGGGGAATTCATTCCGATCTTGGTTCTTCAACAAGACTTAAATTCTTGGGCTTGACTCGGAACAGTCTTATAGGTCCTATTCCTCGTTCGATTGGAAACCTTTCGCTGCTAGACCATCTCTCACTGGCAAAGAACGTGCTAAGTGGAGAAATACCTGCGGAATTGTCCAGACTCAAGAGATTAACATTTTTCCAACTAGCTCTCAACAAACTAACCGGTGAGGTTCCAGCAGGGATTTTAAACATCTCTGACCTTTTTTTATTCGATGTTCGTTATAACCAGTTGTCGGGAAGCTTTTTCAATGATGTCGGCACCACTTCTCCTTCTCTCCAAATATTTGGTGCCAGTAATAACTTGTTCACTGGGATGATTCCGTCAACGTTAACGAATGCCACAGGTCTTAGGTTACTCTCTCTTTCCGTGAACAATTTCCATGGGCCAATACCGAAAAATTTAGGAAGGCTAAAGGGCCTTTTCTTGATTTCATTGTCTGGTAACCACTTGCAGGATGACTTGAGTTTTATTTCTTCTTTAGTTAATTGTTCCAACTTAGATACTCTTAGTATGAGTAGGAACTTGATTCACGGATCGTTGCCGAGATCCATCTCCAATCTCTCCACCAGCATTAAGCGAATTTCTTTGGGAAAGAATCGGATCCAAGGATCTATTCCTTTAGCCCTCGGAAATCTCTTCAACTTGTCTTATCTGAGTTTAAGGGATAATTTTCTAACTGATTGCATTCCTCATTCCATCGGAGCACTTTCCAACTTGCAGAAGCTTTTTTTAGGCGGTAACATGTTTACTGGAGAGATACCGTCTTTGATTGGTAACATTACGTCGTTAAATTTGCTTGACCTTTCCGATAACATTTTCCAAGGCTACATACCGCAAAGTCTTGGCAACTGCAAGCAATTAATTTCGCTTGATCTTTCGAACAATAACCTAATTGGCTCAATTCCTGTCGATATCGTGGGTCTTTCTTCCCTGTCGATCCTCTTTAGCTTAGCAAATAATAATTTAAGTGGATCTCTTCCATTGCAAGTTGGATCTTTAAAGAATCTTGGCGTAATAGATTTGTCTTACAACGGATTGACCGGCTTAATTCCAACGTCCATCAGCGAGTGCTTGGTATTGGAGAAACTTTACTTAGAAGCTAATTCTTTTCATGGTCAAATCCCCGAAGCTTTTCGCCCATTACGAGGTCTACAAGAGTTGGACCTTTCCAATAATAATTTTTCTGGTCCAATCCCGAGCTTTCTCGCAGAGCTCACGCTACTCATGTACTTGAATTTGTCCTTCAATCAACTAGAAGGACAAGTTCCAAAGGGTGGACTTTTTCTTAATGTAAGTTCTGTATCAATTTATGGAAATACAAAACTCTGTGGAGGTGTTCCCGGTCTGAAGCTTCCTCTTTGCAAATCACCAAGCTCTACAAAGTCTTCTTCAACCAAGGCTAGAGTAATATATGTGGTAGCTGGCAGTTTGTTATGTTTAGCTTTGTTGTTCCTATGTCTGTCTATCTTTTATCGCAAAAAGAAGCAGACAACAACCAATGCCTCCACTTCATTATCTTTCGAGAACCAATTCTTGAGGATTTCTTATGAAGAACTCCTGAGAGCGACTAACAGATTTCTCGAGACCAATTTGATTGGTAAAGGGGATATGGCACAGTTTATAAGGGGATTCTTGATGGAGGTGCCACGGTGGCGACGAAGGTGCTCAATCTAATGCAAAGAGGTGCTTCAAGGAGCTTTATCTCTGAATGTCGAACTCTAGGTACCATTAGACATCGAAATCTCGTGAAGATACTAAGTGTCTGTTCGGACGTGGACTTTTGTGGCAACGACTTCAAAGCTCTAATATATGAGTTCATGGCTAATGAGAGCTTGGAGGAGTGGCTGCACCCTGGAACTATAGGACAAGATGATGAGTGTAGCGAATCGAGAAATCTAAGGCTGGTGCAAAGATTAAACATCGCCATTGACATAGCTACTGCAATCGAATATTTACACAAGGGTTGCTACCCAGCCATCGTCCATGGAGATCTGAAGCCAAGTAATGTGCTTCTAGACAACAACATGATGGCTCGAGTTGGAGATTTCGGGCTTGCAAAGATCATTTCAACAGTGTCTATCGAAGCCATAGGAGTTCAAGACTAGGGTAGTTCAACTTCAACCGCAATCAGAGGATCCATTGGCTATGTGCCTCCTGGTATGAAACTATCATATTTTCTTGATTAGTTTTTATTTGATTGCGATAGTAATATGTGAGTGCCAAAAGTTTGACTAAACAATTATTCTTGATGTTATGTTATGATTTGTATGCTCTGACAGCACTTTCTCACAACTCAATTCCTCTTTCCACTATTAATAGCTTTCGCAGAAAAAGAAAATACGTATCTTTTTGTACAAAAAGATTAATAGTAGCTTGCCCTAATTGTATTTTAAATTAAGATGAGAATAAACCATCGTAATTTTGATCAATGAGTGGAAAATTTTTAGACAAAACTTGTGAATCCATGTGAATAAATAGATTAAGCCTATCGTATCATCTCATATTTATATTTCTTTCTATAATCTGTATTTTGTCTCATATCACGTTCATGCCATTAAAACAGATTAATCTCTTTTGGAATATTATGACTTAAGGTCTTAACAATAAGTAATTTTTCCTTTACGGCAGACCCTTTCATGACCAATAATTTAATATTAGAAAAATATATTAGATGACATGACATTTATGCCAGAAACCGTTGGAGGATACACTAATTCACAACACGGTGGGCTCTACCCAACTATCACTTTCCCTAGACTTATTGGTTAGAGCATATTAAGACAAATTTACGCATTTACAAGTATAAATCCATCACCATCAACAGATCACTCTAAGTCTCTTCTTCCCCTCCCCCCACCGTGTTCATTTTTTCCATGTTCTTCTAGGCATTTTCTTCTCATCTTTGCATAAAAGAAAGTGTGGTATAGGTATTAAACATAATTTGTATCACGAAAATGACGAGCCTCATGTGGATCCCATATGTTTCCAGTTAAAAAAACAACTATTCAAATTTAGTTAACACATAGACTTTCGCAAGGCCTTAACCCAACACATTTTCTTCTTTTTCTATTTTCACCCGAATCCTACTAGAGGACAAATCCACTTTTGATGTTTAGGCAATTTGTGTAGCAAACACGTGACAACTTTGGTTACACTTAGTAGTTTTGGAGAAGAAGAGTTTATATGTTGTTAACTAACCTTTGGTGCACTTTATGAATTCTAAAATCCTATTTCTCTACCGTTGATGCATTTATCAACGGTTAATGCTCTTTATAAGAGTTCACACGACAAGCGCTAAACATCAGCCATATACAGTAAACTAAACTAAATTAAACAGAGAGGAATGAAAGCAAAAAACTAGTAGGGGGCTTTGGGACCCTATGCCTTGCTCTGGCAGAGGATCCCTTGGCGTCTGCCATGCATAGTGGGCCCGATTGTGAAGTGAGTGGGGGCTTGCAAGCCATCTCTCTATGTTGGGCGCAATAGGCACGATCCCTCACAATTTTCTTTGGCAAGCTCTTGCAAATGGACATCAAGCAAAATCCAATGTAGCTTAGAAACTTTTTCTAAACAATTTACTTCAAGAAAACGTGTATGTTTGTTCCTATTAATGTCTTGATGAAATTTTCAGAGTATGGCATGGGACACAAGGTTTCCACACTTGGGGATGCATACGGTTATGGCATTCTATTATTGGAGATGTTCACGGGAAAGAGACCCCTTGAAGAGGCCTTTGGGCACCATCTTAACCTCCACAACTTCATTCGAATGGCTCTTCCGGATCGAGCAATGGACATTGTAGACTTAAGGCTTTGGAATGAAGCTAGTGATCGACAACAAGAGATGAAAATCACAGATTGCATTATCTCGTATTCGAAGTTGGAGTCGCATGTTCGGTGGAATCACCACCAAATCGGATGGACATGACTGAGGCAATAAGGAAATTACACTCGATCAAGGTGAGTTATGAAACCGAAGAGAGGATAACAGGTATGTAGCTAAGTCAGTTTTCTCATTTTGTCTTGGAACTTTTTCACTGGTAGTGAAAATCATCGTGTAAAGGCAGTGCTAGCAAATTTACATGAATGTCTCCCTAACTAGTCTGCCTCCCCATACCTATTATGTGTGTTTTTTATTATTACATTTTGTAATCGTGGAAAGTGGATGTATGGAGTTAAGTCTACCTATTTCCACCAAGTAATCATGTAAAATTTGATGAATTGGCTTATTTGTCCAGTTCTTTTCATTTCTGATGCCAATGTGGATCGATGCATTACTTAATTATCATGGCTGGGCCATTGCCCTTACCTCTCTCTCTATGCACGCTCGTGTACTAGAATGTGACCTCACCATGAGGTCACGAGCTGAAGGCCAACTCTTAATGCCGTGCTTAATCGAGAGCCCGCGGTCAATTGGAGACCAAGTTGATCAAATCCAAAGGCAAGGAGAGGGAGGCAACCTTATCACAAGATCATGAGGTCAAGGCTAACTCTCGAAGTCTCTGTTGAGAGTGACCTCACTATCAATTGGAAGCCATGCTTGATCGAATTCGGGTGACATTGCAAACGAAATTATGTTGTGGTCATGTTGCCGACACCGGTTACCACCATGTGTGGCCCCCTACCTCTTTTGCAAACCTCCTTTTCTTTTATTTTTTTTTCTTTGCTATGTCATTCAATTACAGGGTTTTTTTTCTGTTTTTTTTTTTTCGATAGAGATACAGAGTTAACAAAAACATAAATGAGACATGATCAAAAAGGGAACATGGATGCATATTTGTTGCACTCGTCGGTGTGCTTATCACACTGTCTAATTATCCTTGTCAAGTCTTCCTACTCAACCAACCCTCTCTCTTTCTTCACCATTAGCCACCGTCTTCGGTCGTTACGGCTACCTGTCATCACGGTCGCCTCCTCCTTGTCTCACCACTTTCTCCTTCGTGTCATCCACAACCATCTTTGCTTTCTCTATTTGCTGATCGAAAACACTCTCTCCTTCACTGTCTCTTCTCTCACTGCCAAATTTCTAAGGTCTCTGAACCACCATTGATTACCTGATTTAGCCATTATGGCCTTTAAGATCTCATGGAAATCTCAATGGACAGGCCAAATGTAGGAGGCATCTTCAAACCTTGAGACGACTTTTTGATGTCATCATTGTCAACAACTTGATTGTAGATGACAAGAGGAGCTCAACACGAGGTCTTGAGACCCACCAAAGGCATAAACTTGACATTCAAGCAAGTCTCATTCTCACCCCCCCCCACTCGTAGTTATGCAGAGCTAGTGCACCGAGTAGAGAGAAAGCCGAACTGAAAAACTATAGAGTTTGAGAGAGAGAGAGAGAGAGAGAGAGAGAGAGAGAGAGAGAGAGAGATTCTATGGGGCATAGGCCTCCCAAAAGGTAGAGGCTTTGTTCCCCCCCCTCCCACAATCTCACCAACAACTTGGCAATGGTCACAAAGGCCTCCCCCAAATTTGGGCGAGGCACTGGGGGCCATGAGTGAGGTCACCTTCACCTGCAGCTGACAAGGCCATGGTGAGGACCGCGACCCTCGTTGACGATTGATGAGGGTTTTGTGACCTTTACCCAGTGGCCAACGAACCTCACTAGAGCTTTGCCAGCCACTATGGCCAAAGAAGCAAAAGAATGAAGAAGAGGAAAAAGAAAAAGAAAAAGAAAAAGAAACGCAAAAGGAAAGGGAAAAATACATAATTGTTTAAAATTTTCAAAAAAAAAAAACATTATTAAAAATTTCCATGTCGGCAATGGCCAACAAGCGTACACATTAGTGCCAACCAGCTAAAATTGGCCAATGGATTGAATTGATACAATTATAAAATATTTAACACTGAATTGACATAATTATAATAAGTTTATAACTTGTTTGGTAATTCTACCCTGAAAATATATCACATAATTGGACCCATTTTTAACTAACTCAGACTCAACCCGACCTAACCCAGCCCAACTCACTCATTTGACAAGTATAACTTCCCATTATACTTAGCTAAAGCACTTCAACTTTCAACAGTTTATATCTTTTCATTAGTAAACTAAGAAATTCTAATACAATTGTATCACATATTATTTACGAAAGTAAATACAACATTGCTTTTATTTACTATTGGGTAGTTCAAAGTACTAACAAAATTCAATTATAGCATAAGCTGGTTTTCTAAGAATATTTTTGCAAGTTTCATTTATAATACAATCAAAGTAAAATTGTAATAGCATCATATTTATATTATGTTAGATTAATGTCAAAATCTTGACCTACTTTTAGGGTAAATAAGGATATATACTTCGACGGCATTAAAATTCGCCTTATGTATTGTTAATAGTCGCCGAAGGGATGCAACCACCGGCGACCGCAAAGGAGGCGCTGGTTTAGGCTTCGCTTAGGGCAGAGAATGGAATCTTCGATTCTCCCTTCTTTTCTCTCTTTCTCTTTAATTATTTTCTTTTTTAAAAAAATAATAATAATTTCAATTCGTATGGGATAAAATTCTCCTTCCCCTGGTGTTGGGATAAGTCATTCGAGATTCATTCGAACTTATCTAGACTAATCCCAATCCTAGTTGTCTCCAAACGCCCGATAGGATAATTTATATTATCCGACGTTTTACTCGAGCAACCCAGCACGCCCTTAGGTTAAAGAAAGAGGTGAACTCAACAATTAGTGCAATCTACTTAGCCGCCCTTTTTTTCGTCTCACTCCTCTCTCCTATGTACATGAGTGTGCGGCACTAACGGGAATCGTCCTGACCCAGTATCCTTCGGCCTCACCCCTCAAATCCCTTTATTAGCAGGGCTGCATGTCTGTTGGCAATTTCTTTTTTTTTTTTTTTTGTCGATTCTATTATATTCCTACTTTAATTCTCACTTTCACACTTTTATCTTGCCTCTTTGCAGGATATGGGAGTCGAAACTAATACCTGAAGTTAAATCGTCCTTACCCCCACCCCTCAATAAATGCAATGCCTATAAGACCAAGCTACATAGTGCTGGTCAAAGCTAGGAATCTCGTTAGAGTCAGCATAGCATAATCAAGACGGGGTGTTTAGAAGGAAACATTTGAAAGGGGACACCTCTTCTTTCCAGCTTTAGGATAAAATTCTCCAAAACCCATTCCACACGTCCTAGTGGGAATCTCAAGTCTCAAGACCCACCTAACTCATACCACAGGACACAGCGATTTCAGTATAAATAGAGGACGTCCTCACAAGACCTGTCATGCACATCATATAACGCCTCTCATTATACTACCACACCAGTTTTACTTTCACATCCCTTTTGACAAAAAAAACGTACCTTTCTTGAGGTAATTGGCTAATAAATCCTTATAACGTCTGATTTGGTCAAAAATCTATTGATGAGACATTTTTACTCTTGTTCCTAATGCTAAATTCTTCTACAAAGCTTTTGAGAGTTGAAAGATGACACCATGAAAAAAGATTAAGATTTGAAAGATGACACAATGAAAAAAAATTAACAACTTTCACTGGGAAAATTTGCAAGAGGATGAATGATAAAATGAAATACTGTTAAAAAATACATAAGCCTGTTTATAAGTTTTATTGTGTGACTATTTAAGTTAACATATTAATCAATATATGCATAACCAAAAAGAGATATACACACAATCTTTACAAATATTAAAAATCATTGGAAATGTCCTAATTAATTTTTTAAATTCTAGGACCACAGTTTCATAGTAAGCTCCAGTTTTGACATGAAAGTTTTCTCTCTAAAGATTTAATACACCATTTTAAAAGGTTTGCGGCTTAATTGCACCTATTGAAAAATCCATGATTTATCGCATCCTGTACAAAATTTGAGACTTTCGATGGATTTTTCCATTGTCTTAAACATAAGGGTTTAGTATGTCAGGTTTAATTCGAATCAGTACTATTGATGTCACAATTTTGTGCAGCTGGATCAGAGAACTCTTCCAAGTATACAAGCATCCTATACAAGCAATTTATTCCATTATACTACAGGAAAAATGAGGACTTGTGTGTATAGAAAGAAAAAACTTATAGAGGTTTTAAAGAATATCAAATCTACAATCACTCCATTATTTGCCACCACACCTGAAGGCACCACAAATGATGGACATGAGTATGATCAGAATCAAAGCGACGACAATGCCGAGAATTATCGGCTTTATTTTCATGTTCTGTAGCCACATCTTCCTTCTGATTCGGGTCGCTTGCTGCCGGAAATCTTGCGCCTAAAAGTAGAAAATGCACATCAGTCAGATGTCGAGATCCTTAATTCAATCATACCAAAAGACGGTAGTCTTTGTTCTATCTCCAAATTAATCACTGATTTCCGCTCCTTCGTACATTTTATATGAGAAGACAGGGAAGATGAAAGCAGACTATTGAAAAGCAGTAGCAGTTAAACCTTTAAAAATTTCAAATAACACTTCTTATAATAGTGGGAAAGTTCTTAGTGAGCTCTTATTTGATGCAAAAGCTAGCAACATAGCATCGAAAGTAGATCAGCAGCAAGAAATTTATTGAATTTCAGGAAATGATGGGTGTTAGAAAATCCAATCCAAAAGCTTAAGCTGTCATATATGACTCATTGTCAAGTGATTTAGGACAACATTTCAACAATATAGCCAAAGGAATAAGAAAAGGAATAGGAGCAGAGGATACTGAACTGGGAATACCCAACATTGTTCATGTCCATCAGCTTCTCCCTGAACTATTTAATGGCCCTAAAGACACTAAACTAGATGACACGACAACTGCACTTGATAAAGCATCTAGGCTGAAGTGATGTGAGGAAATGCAACATTTGCTCTAGAGCGAGAAGATGATGCGAGTTCAGCCTGTCCGGATTTTGATACATAATCTGCTCAATTGAGCATTCAAGACTTGAACAGGGAAGAATTACTGTTCACTCATTGGCGAAACTTCTATACTTCCGATTTAAAATTGTCGGATGACCCAGATAAGTAGGCCGTCCTAGTAGCTCGACCAGTTCAGGAGACTGGAAGAAGGCTCTAATTGTCATGACTCATTCACTTTCTGAACACCAGATCCTGCTTCTTACATACAATAATTAGCTCGTTTAATAAGATAAGCCGACATCGCTCCAGGATGGAAATCATACACAGTTGACTGCTTACCTGAGATCGAAGATTCTCCGTCTTGTCGAGCAGAAGCTTAACTTCCTCACCTCGATCCAGAACCTACATGACAGAGCAACGTAAAACTGACAACACACGCCAATTTCTCATGGTTCTTAGTGGTAGAGTGTATGCCGACTCACCTTTTCTACATACTCCATCATAACTCCTTTCACTTCTGATGCCTGAGCTTTCACTTTGGCAAGTTTGCTGATCTCTTCGGGATGATCCGCAGTACCGCATTTGCTCCTTCAGTTTAGGCCTATGTCAAAGCTCCGATCAGCATATCCTGTGATGTAGCACAGAAGTCACATTCATGGACTTACGAGGAGATGGCGATGTTTACCCGAATTCTCTGTCCAAGCTATGTGCCACTGCAGTCGCAGCTTTTCCGCCGCCATATCTGTTAGTAAACTCGTCCTTGATTCTCTCGAGAAAGGCCATCGGAATCTGACGACCAATGGACTCCACTGCCACGACGCAGTATGCTGCGGAATTGAGACGGCCAAGTCAAGTTTGTCCAAGGAAAACTGTAAAAAACGCGACCACCAAAAGTAGCCTTCACACGTAGCTCGGAGCTATTGCAGCTACAAGAGAGACAACCAGCTACGAGAGAGAGAGAGAGAGAGATCATACTGAAGCTGCTGTCGATGAGGTAGCTGAACGTGTGGCCATCGCAGGTGTAAGTGAAGTGGTCGGTGCTGAGAGGGAGCTTCTGGAGGCACTGCAAGGCGATGCCGGCGAACTTCCCACCGAACTCAGCGTACTCTGCTAACATTGCGGTGCCTCGAGCCACGAAGCTATAGATCAGCGATTCGCCCATGTTTTGTCGTCTTTCGAATTCGACGGGAACGGAATGAGAGCTCGATAGCGCAGCGACAACACTTCAACCTCCGCAAAGAGAACGAGAGATCACGCATCCATTTTGCAGAGAAAGTCACGGTTCCGCCACTGTATCCATGCACTCCTTTTATGTTATTTTTGCCCTCTCGGAAGAAGAAGACATGCAGTCCCCAAAGCTGCGTAGTCTCTTCAATGGGATCATCAACTACTTATGCTGTTTAAGTCCTTGAATTTATACATTTCTCTCAATCATGTCGGTCACCGTTCGGTTTCGGTCGATTAAAATCGATGTAGCCGGTAGTGGTAGAAAAACCCGATGTGAAGTAGGGTCAGTCCAATCTCAAAATATCAGTTTGCGCGATCAAATTGTAGTTACAATGGCCCAAAAATAAGTCCGACTAAATCACTCATCATTCCATGATGGCAATGTTTCATTTAGTGATAGAGATTTTGGCTAGGCATCAATCGTCCCGCGAGTCGTCGGCTTCAATTTGTTGGAAATGGAGACGGACGGATTTAATTGGAAAAACTATTCGGATTCAATGACTCAATCACATAAAACATAAGTTTGGGAAAAAAAACTACATTGGAGCAACGATACAATTGAATCACGGATCATGCTAAGTATTGATGTGTTTGCATCTCTAAATCCAAACGTTTCGTGCATGGTGTGAGAATCTTAAAATAAACGTTTCGAAAAAAGCAATGGAGCGGATCGCACTTTCGATGTGAATGATAGTGTGGAAGAGTAGAAAAGGTAGCATGGAGTTGATCCCTAATGTCAATGAAACTTCCAGGAAGCAAACGATGGAATGAGACGCTTTGGCTGCCACTTAACCCCATCTTTCCTTCGTTCAAAAAAAAAAAAAAAAAAAAAAAACCCATCTTTCCTAGGCAAACGTCCCATCACTAGCACAAATCAGTTGTGTCCAAAATCAGTTTTTGGGCACATATAGCCGACAACGTAAGTGGGCTTGGAAATGGGCCATATCAGTTTCGGCCTACTTCGATTGGAAGCTTAATAGCGATGAATTGATCTCCACGGTCTGATCAGATCAGGCAAAGAAAACAGGTGAATCCTTTTTGGCTGGTTGTCAAGTTATTTGCTTGACCATTTTCGTTCTTGGTCGTATTTGCTTGACGATCTAAACTCCATTTATTTTGTGAAAAGTGAAAAAATTGATAAAAAAAAATTCAAAAAATAATCAATTGTATCACTTAAAAAAATTACTAAATGAAAAATATTTTTTATCATTCACGAAAATATTTAAATATAAATTATTGTCTATAATGAAAAAATTTCAGTTAGCAAATTATTTTGGATGATACAATCAATGATTTTTAGGAATATATTTTGCAAATGATTTATTTTCTATAAGATAAACAAAATCTTAATAACATTTTATGAAAATTCAAGAAATTGTTGGATGCACTAAAGTTTGGCTAGTGACTGGTGAGGCGTCTACACTAACTTTTCAAATATGTAAAAGTTGCTAACTAATACGATAATATTACTTTTATATTTAATTAGTGAAAAATCAAACTTGACTTTTGACTACTGGATTCAAACTTGGATGTTATGATTGTTCTCTAGCCAAATCATATTGAATGGTTCATTTCGACTCGGCTTAAGCACGATTCTGAATTCAATAGATTGATTTTGATAGTTGGATCCGATCCTGAAAATAACAAGTAAATATCAATGTCTTAACATCTTAATATTAAAGGTGTTTTGACCTAGAGGAACCATCTTAAAAATAAAAAGTCTCTCTAATAATCGCTTTTCTTATGACAATGTTAACATTTAAAGTATGATTTATTATGAATTATTCAAGACTGTTCCAAGTAATTAAAAATCTCTTAGGGTAATGAAAACACTAAGGGCACGTTTGGCAACCGGCCAAACAGTGAAATTTTTATTTTTATTTTTTGTTCTCGGAAGTAAATTTGAAATATAAATACATTTGGCAAAAATTTTGTTTCTGGGAACAAATTTTTATTTTTTTGTTCTCGGAAATAAATTTGAAACAAAATTGAGAAGTAAAAAAAAAAGTTGATTCTTTGCTCCCAGTAACAATTCCATAACCAAGCCAACCTATTTTTTTCTACTTTCTCTTCTTTCTTCTTCTTCCCTCTCTCTTCTTCTTCAACCGTTGCCGCCGCCGTCGCCATTGACCGACAGCCACCATTACCGGCCACCACCGCTTGTCGCCGGCCATCGATTAGTCAAGGTCTAACAAGCTTGACGATGGCTCACTATGTCATGCCTCAATCTTCCGAGCACATGCACATCCCTCAGTGGTTGATTAAATAACGACATTTGAGGACGTATCGCCGACCCATTTATTTTTATGCGCATGTGGAAGTGAATAATTAATCCCCAGATAACAACAAGATGGGATATAAAAATAGAGCCCGAATTTTCCTTTGAACCAACCCACACCATTATATACATATCAAGCTATGTCATTTAAAATACGAGCCGATTTATATAGGGTCTGCAAAACCGAGGTGGGGGTAGAGGCTACAGATCCTCTAATAAGTCAAATCTTCAACTGAATACTCCGGGGTCCCTGGCTCCGACAGACACGAGTCCACCACTAAACCAACTGGTGGGACGGTCATGCCTTTCCCAAAAGGGACCCTCTCTCTGTCCATTCCGCTCCTGACGATACCATGATCTGTATTAATGGGGTACCTTCTAGGGTAGACTTGCATCAACCCAGATCACGGACTTCACGAGCTCATAGATCCATCCCCTTGGGTTTCCATAAAGCGGAATAAAACACTTTTGTTCGGTGACATTCTTCAGTTGTCCAAAATGCTCGGGAGGAGCTGCCATCTAAGGACTTGAAAATATTATCCCACAATGAGATGAGATGACGTCTCAGCAAGTTCACCCCCTAAGTCCCGACTAGGAAGAAAATACGCCCTAAGGGCTGCTTAAGCACAAGCACAAGTCAGAGGACTTACCTTTGTCTTAGTCCCTTCCTGCAAGTCAGTACAATTCAACCACTCAATCAATCATTCAGGAATTCAATTCGTCAAATCAAATCGAGCCATCGATCAATCGAACCAATCGATTCCATGTCATCAAGACCATCTCTCGATCAACCTAATCAATACTATCTATAAAGTCTGATCACATCAAGGACTGCTCACACTAAGCTAAAGATGGATAGTATAGCCCACTCTAAACTGATAAATAGTATACTACACGCGCTAAGCTGATATATCAGGGCCCTCAAGCTAATATAGTATATTGACAATGCTCACCAGAAGTTACTAAGGTATATTGCTCACACTAGGTTGATATATCAAAGCCCATAAGCTGATATAGTATACCAGTATACTACTCACTCTAAGCCGATATATCAAAGCCCGTAGGCTGATATAGCACACCATTCTGATCAATCGACAATTTCACCACTTTTATCATTCCCAATAAAAATAATCGTTTGTGGGTACAAGGTCGGTCTTAACCAAAATACGATATTTTCCCTTTTGAATATCCTACTAATTTCATTAGTTCACAAACACATTTTTGGAATTGTAAACCGATGCCCAGTATTTTCTAATTAAAAACAAAAAATACAAATATCACTCAATCAGCACAAATTAGCACTTAGATAAATAAATCAAACACACTATTGCAATCAGCATGATATTCCGATCACCGGCTATTCCGGTCTAATTTCCAGAAAATAATATTTAATTAAATAATTTAAAAATTAATTAAATAAATACCCAAAAATACAACTTAGGCCGGAAAAGCCTAATTAAATACTGAAACGACCCGGAAAATTTTGGAATCACTCTAGATAAATACTACAACTAATCTAGGCTCTAATTATGCTACTCTAACCACCTGACATGCAATAACAATTAATTAAATTGCTAATCTATTCTAACTAACCACATAATCCATACTTAACTTAAAATAATCAACCCTTAAGCATAACTAACTCCCTAAGCGGAGATTAGTGAGTAAACTCACTGGATTTGCGAGTCGGTGAGTTCACTAGGATGGCGAGACGGAGATGATCGGCAAACTCTAAAGCGGGGGCAACTTTCGAAGTCGGGAAAGGCTCGAAAATGGACCCCCAAAGCTTCAAGACCCCAGCTGGGTCTCGGTTCTAGTCAGTGAGTCAAGGAGTTGCTTCGAAGGTCGGTTGAGCTAGAAATGGCTAAACACGAGCAGTGGAGCTGATGCAAGTCCAGGCGGGGCTTCACGACGGCAAGCGGTGGCTGAACGGCATCCAAGGAGCTTCGATGCAGCTTGCGGCTCGGGACACAGCTAGACGAGCTCCTACATAGGCAGACAGGCACTCACGGCGTGTGGGCAGACGCGTGATCGGCGAACAGCGAAGCGGCGAACAGTGGCTTCGAACAGGCGGGCACAACTAGTCGACGATGAGGGGAGGGGCTAAGCTCGATTTCTCTGAAATTTTTGGAGTTCTTAGTTCTGGAAATGGGGGAGGTCAATGGCAAGGGGAAGGAGGAGGGACCAACAAGGCTTGAGGGGGCCACCTTGGTCTCCTATCTATCTTCTTGTCCCCTTGACCAACTCCCCACCATGTCTACTGGCTTCCTCAGCAATTTTCTCGCCTCAAACCTTCCTCTAGAAGCCTTGGAAGTGGTCCAAAAGTTAAGGGGCATGGGGGCTACGAATTTTGGGCATAAATTCCCCAAATCTTCTTCAATCCTCACTTGAATTAATTCAATTCAGCCCTAAAAAATTCCACCATCAAGTCCTCGATCAAATTGGTATTTTTTTCTCGCCATTAGAACCAATTTGCATCCCAACAACGCGATCAAAAACGGTCCCCTGAATTTTCCGGTCGAAAACGGCCCTATATCGACTTTTTGTCAAAAATCTCGATTTGTAGAAAAATCTTCGGAAAATGAGTGGATGTTCCTAAAATGACTCATGACATAGTAGAACTTTCAATTTCTGAAATCAGATTCGCGGTTAATTTCAATCTAGCGTGATTTTAGCTTGACTTAGCCTACCGGGTAGCTTTCAGAAATATGTAGTGCAAATTACTCGTGGTTGATTATCTTCAAGCCACAATGAACCTCTTCAACACATTGGCGACTCTCGGTAGTCATGAAAATCTCGAGATTTCAAATACGGACACAGGGTATCAAAACGACATAAAAATTAGTCTAATACCGGTCGACGAGAATTTTGTAAATTTGTGGAATTACCCATGTTTAGCCACACATCTCTGTCGAATTGACCTATCTTTGATCTCTAATCAAATTTTAACTGTGTCGTAATGATCTCTGCAGATGAGCACGATCAAGTAGTCGATTCCTGATCGAATTCCCAAATCTACAACATAAAAATCCCTTAATGACTTTCTCAGATAGTCTAATTATCCCATGAGTGATCACTCTGAGAATAGCATTATAGACGCATCAATGAAAGTCCAGAATTATTTAATTGAAAACAAAATTGAAATTTCAAGATGTCACAAACTAGGCCAGGGCAAGGCTTGGTGGGCCTCCCCCAGCCATTGGTGAGCCTCGCTTGGCCGGGTGAGGCTTGCCCAACCATCGGCAAGGCTCACCTGGCTAAGGCTCGACCTCGCCCAAATTTGGCTTGGCCAAGCTTGCCCAGTCGCCAAGGTGACTCAACCTCGCCGGGCCACCGCAAGATCTGCTTCACCCTAGCCAGAGGTCAAGCCCGATCGTTGAGGGGCGAGCTTAGCCAAGCCTCACCCAGTTGTCGACGGGCCTCACCGAGGGCCAGCGACGCTCTAACGAGGTTGGCGGCCCTCATCTAGCCAGTCGCCAATCATTTTAAGGTTAGTGACCAGCAAACCGTGAAGAAGATTCATGAAGGAAGTTTTTCCAAATTTGAAGTACAAAAAACTCTGTAAAATTGGAAAATGGGAAAAGTCTAGGGATTTCGAGAATCTAAAGAGTCAAAACCTATGAAACCTTAAGTGGCAAGCCTAAGGAGAAGGGGTGGCACCCTACTTGATCTTCAAGATCCCTTATCATCATTTTTCTAGGTTATGAGTCACTCCCTACCATTAATGAGCTTATGACTCACCCCCCCTCTTGACATATAACCATTCAAAATTTAATGATTAAATTTTAAGAGTAAAGCTTCTAGAGTCTAGAAAAGTCTAGAAAAATCCTACAAAAAATCTACTGTTTGGGCGGCAACAAAAAGGTTTGGAGTCCACTAAATATGTGTAGAAAAAGAACATAAAATTATCTCTACAAAAAGGCAAAGATATTTGACTTGAAAGTCGGTTCATAAAGCTCTATGATAGAGCTAGCTAAGGATAAGAGTAGTAGAAAAATCTCTGACTTTAGCATTTTGCATGGGTAAGTTGGTGATGTAGGACTATAAATAGAGAGTAGACGTCCATCTTACTCACTCAAACCAAGAGCAAAATTCTCCTTCCTTTTGTAATACCAATTAGAATGATAGAAGCCTTTCTTTCTCTTTGTTCCGTTGTACTTCCTTGCCATAATAGGCCTTTGATATACATATCTTTGTTGTTTCCTAGCCATATTTCACACACATCAAACATTGAGCTTCCACAAATACCAACATGCTTCTTCTCGGAGATGTAAGGGAATATGTGACTCAACATTGGCATGAGTATCCGAGTCCTCTATTGATTCCTTTTTTTTCATTGCCATGGCATCCAATAGAGATGCAGACTTTTTTTTTTTTTTTTTTTTTTAGAAATACTAATAATTGACTCAAAGCAAGTTTGTGAACATCAAAAACTAAAATATCCAACATAGACTTCGAGGATAAGATGGCCAAATAGTGTGGAGTTATTTTTTTCAAAGGCCTTTGCCACCCAATCTACAAGCTTATTCACCTCTTTGTACAATGAGTTAGACATACAAAACTGAGATGGGCCAACTTCATTTTGTGAATATCGGTCCAAGCCCTAGTATCCCATGGGCTTTGTTCTTCGCTGGCCGCATAAATGGGACAAGATCAAATTAAAAATGAAAAATTACCAAAATTAAAAATTTGATGGAAAAAAATGAAAAAACCAATTTGAACTATATCAAATAAACAAGCTAAAAATAGAAAAAAGAAATCTCATCATATTTGCCAATCTATAACAACTCTAACGTTTAGCATCGAGCTGTCATCTCCATCAAACCAAAGCCTTCGTCGAGCCATCACCATGGCTGGGCAACGTAGCTGACAAAATTCTGTTGTGATCATGTTACTGACACCAACGGCCACCATGTGTGGGCCCTGCCTCCTCTTCAAGCCTCCTATTCTTTTTCGTTTTCCATTTCCACTTGTTAGTGAGTGGCCTAGGCCTGAGCAATGGCTTTGAGACTCGGCCCAATTTGCCCATTAATTTATCAAAAATTACGTTGATGAAATATTTATTTTAGTTTATCTACCCTGTAATACAAACTTCGAAAATATTGGAAGAGAAAGTGAGGCTTAAAATAGAATAAGAAAAACATTTTATGACACACTTAAAGTAAAATACAAATAAATTATGGAATTTTTTTATGTGACATCCTCGTTCCAATCCCGTTTAGAATGGAACTATATCGGCAAAAAATCGTCGGATGGGATTACCATGAGGATTGATAAACCATGAAAGTATCGGAAATGTCACTTTGGGGCTGAAATTTAATTTACCATCGACAAGATGCGGAAATTTGAAAACTAGGAATGGGCCACAAACTAGGACTCGGGTGGGCCCAAGCCCATGTTAGTCGACACAATGGGCCCAAGCCCATGGAGCTAGGCCTAATTGGGCCCATGCCCACATTGGGCGACCCATGGGCCACATGCCCAAAAGGAATTGGTGGCCCATGAGGGCAATGGACCCTCCAAGCCCATGAAGCCCTCTCTTGCAAGATCTTGGCATTAATTGCCATCAAGTACATGAATAGTGCATGAATAGTGCATAATCTTGGTAAAATGACCGAAATGCCCTTCCATTCAACGAAGGATAAAGGGGCAAAGTTGGGAAGTGGCATGGAGGGAGCGGCATTGAGCTTGAGGAAGGCTTAAAGGAGGACAATCTAGTCTAGTCTAAACCTATCCTAAGCCTAACGACCCATGTGTGCAATCTCCTCATTAATTGTCTTAGATTTTCCCTCTTCAAGAAGTCATTTCCACATCAATTGAATCCTATGTGACATCCTGAAATTTCAGTCCTGTTTTCAATTAAATAAATCGGACCTTTCATCGATGTACCTATAATGCTATTCTCCGAGCTAATCACTCATGAGATAATTGAACTATCTAGGGAAGCCATTAAGGAATTTTAGTACAATAGACTTGAGAATTTGACCAAAAATCAACTACTCGACCGTGCTCATCTGCAAAGATCATTATGGATCAGTTAAAAATCGATCAGAGATCAAAGATAGGTCGTTTCGACTGAGTTGTGATCAAAGTGTGGGTGATGCCATCCAATCACAAAATTCTCATCGATTGACACTACATTGATTTTTCTGTCGTTTTGGTACCCTATGCTCGTATTTGAAATCTCGAGATTTTCACGCAACTGAGGGTCACTAATGTGTCGAAAAAGTACATTATGACTGAAATAAATTGATCACGGGTCAATTGCACCAAAAATTTATAAAGCTACCCGGTAGGCTAGATCACGCTAAAATCGCGCCAAATTGAAATTAACCGTGAGTTTGAATTCGATTTCAAAAATTGAAAGTTCTGCTATGTCATGAGTCATTTTGGGAACGTTGACGCATCCTTTGGAGATTTTTCTGCAAATCGAGATTTTTGGAAGAAATTCAAAATAGGATTGTCTTTGTCCGGAAAATTCAGGTGACCGTTTTTATCGCGTTTTTGGGATGTAAGTTGGTTCTATTTGCGAAAAAAAAAATGTCAATTTGATCGTGGGCACCTTGGTAGAATTTATAGGACCGAAATTGGCTTAATTTGAAGGGGATTTGGTTGAATTTGGAGGAGGATACCTCAAAATTCGTAGCCCCTTTAGTCCTTAACCTTTGGACCCCTTCCTTGGCTTCTAAAGAAAGCTTTATGGTCTACAAGAGGGCTGGGGATAAAGTTGAAGCCAAGTGGGGCCAAACCAATGAGTAAATGGAAGATATTTGGCTTAGACGAACCCTTCAAGGGCTGCTGTCCCTTTCTTCTTCCTCCTCAGCCTTGTTTTCCCCATTTCCAGACCATAGAAGCTCTAAAAGTTGCAAGAAAACCGAGTAGCCCACCCCCCCAACATCGACCACCGCCTGGAGCTGCTGAGCACCCGTCACTACCACCGCGAGCCCCCGCATGAGCCGCGCCAATCCCGTGCGCTGTTCTGCCTCTTTCCGCATCCAACTTGTCCCCCGAACCTGTCCAACCATCATCACAAGCCGTTCCTGCTACAGCTCGTCCGCCCGTCCCGTGCCACTTTCAGCCCAACCAGCCTTCGTCCAGCCTCCCTCGACCCACCGACTAAAACCAAAGTCTAGCTCAAAGCCGTGGGCTTCGAGGCCCATTTAGGACCGCTTCCTAGCCTCGTAGGGTGCCCCCATTTTGGAGTTTGTTGCTCGCATTCGCATCCCCATCATAGTGAACTCATCAGATTTCAAAACTAGTGAGTTTACTCACTAAACTTTGCTTATGGAGTTAATTATGCTTAAGGATTGATTATTTTAGGCTAATTATGGATTAAGTGGTCAGTTAAAACGGATTAGTGATTTAATTATTCGTGTATGCATGTTAAGTGGTTAGATTAGCGTAATTATCAACTAGATAGATTGTATTATGTATCTAGGTAGGTTCACAAATTTTCCAGGCCCATTTTGGTATTTAATTAGGCTTTCCAGGCCTAAGTTTATATTTTTTTTAGCATTTATTGGTATTTATTTAATTAATTTTGGTAATTATTTAATTATTTATTATTTTTCGAAAATTATATCGGGATAGCCGATGACCGAAATTTTGTGCTGATTGCAATGGTGTGTATGGTTTATTTATTTGGATGTTAATTTGTGCTATTTGAATTATATTTGTAATTTTGGGAATTTATTCCAAAATTGGGTAATTTCGTTATTTCGTTAGAAAATATCGAGCGTCAATTTACAGCGCCAAAAATGTGTTTGCGAGCTATTATATTTAGTGGGATTTTATAAAAGAAAAATTATTGTATTTTGGCTAAGGCCAACCATGTACCTACACACGATTATTTTATCGGGTATAATAGATATTAAGTATTGTGCAGCGCTGGTGAGTATATTAAGTATTGCACAGCTTTAGTGAACATTATCAGTATACTATATCAGCCTGTGAGCCTTGATATATTAGCTTAGGGTGAGTAGTATACTCTATTATCAGCTTTTGGTGAGCTATACTATCTATTTTTAGTTTAGGGTGAGTAGTCCTTGATGTGATCGAATTTTATAAATAGTATTGAATGAGTTGACCAAGAGATGGTATTGATGGTATGGAATCGATTGCATCGATTGATCAATGACTCGATTTGAATTGATGATTTGATTCGAATTGAAGTGATTCATTGAATATATGAATTGTACTGGCGTGCAGGAAGAAACTAAGGCAAAGGTAAGTCACTTATCTCTTGTGTGCATAGGTAGCCTTTAGGCGTATTTCCTTCCTAGTCGAAGTTTATGGGGTGAACTTGCTGAGACGTTGTCTCATCCTGTTATGGGATAACATTTACAGGTCCTTAGATAGCTATACCTCCTAAGCGTTTTGGCTAGTCAAAGAAGGTCACCGAATAGCACTCTCAAATTTCCCTCCTTGGGAGCCAAGGAGCCTGGGCCTACAAACTCGTAAGATCCATTGTCTGGGTTGATGTGGGTATATCCCTAAAGGTGCCACATCAATTCAGATCGTGGTATCGTTATGGGCGAGAAAGACCCAAAGAAGACCCTCTTCAGGAGTCTAAGATTCCTAGATCGGTGCTAGAGATCACTTTTGGTGAGGGTACGGTTAACTCTCCAGGTGGTTCAGTGGTAAACCCGAGTCTTTCGGATCTAGAGTCCCCGGAGCATTCAATTGAAAACTCAAATGCTTAGAGGATCTATAGCCCTCTACCCCTTTTTGTAGACTTGTACTTATAGATTAGTATTGTATATGACTTAGTCTGATATGTATATAAGCATGTTATGGTTTGAAAAATTTATGGCCCTACTTCTCTATCCCATCTTTTTGTTGTCTGGGGATTTATTTATTTGCTTCGTGTGTGTATTAAAATGAATGGGTCGGCAATGCGTCCTGAGACGTCGCAATTTAATCAACCATAGAGAGATAAGCACGCGCTCAGAGGATCAAGGCGTGACATCCCTAGATTTAGTAGATTTAAGGGATTTGGAGTATAAGGCATTAAATGGGAAAAGATTTCTCTCACTCTCTCTCTCCTTTCTCCCCTACCATCAACTCTCTCTCTCTCTCTCTCTCTCTCTCTCTCTCTCTCTCCCACTCTCACTCTCTCTCATTTTCTCACTTGGTTGCTCTCAAACTCATCCTCTCTCTCTCTCTCTCTTCTCTCGTTTTCCCTCTTCGGCAATCGACCATCACCACCGGCATTGAACCGCCCTCCACACCGCTGTTCCCATCACCTAGTTGAAGTTTTGGAGACGAGGAGGCTGCTGTCCAACCTAGCTGCAGCCCTCTCTCCCTCCTTTCTTTCACGGTTTGTTCCCCACAAAGCCTAGAGGCCATCCACTGCTAAGCTAACCGCCGTCTCACCACCCAAGCCAACTGACCAGCCCTCCTTGTGAGCTATTCGGTGCTGGTCCAGCAGCCACAGCTGCTATACAGCCTCACCAATCCTCCCTTGACGCCTTTTAAAGCTTAGATTTGGGTGTGAGTGGCTTTTAGCCCTTGATTAGGGTTGTTGTTGCATTTAGGAAGTAGTTCATGGTGAGGTTAAGGTTAATAGTGCTTTGTTGAAGTGATAAGTGAGTTTTGAATGATAAGTGATCATAGGATTTCGATAGGTTATCTCAATAGGATATCAAATTTTTACCGATAAGCTATCAAGCTTTAGATAATAAGTTATAAAGTTTTGGATGACAAGTGATCAAGTTTAGGACGATAAGTTATCGAGTTTTGGGTGATAGGTTATCGAGCTTTTGATGATAAGTTATTGTGATAGGTTATCACTTTTGTCCAATAAGTTATCAATATGTGATAAGTAGTTGGGTGATAAGTTATTGGTTTATGATAAGTGAAGTGTTATATGTTTTTATTGTATGACATAATAGGGTGATGGACTATCATGTGGTGTTATGTGAAGTGACGTTGTGATAAGGCATATTATTAAAATACGTTATGGTATTGTGATATGTTATATTAATAAAGACGAGTTGTTGGATAGTTTATAATGGCATGTGATAAGTGATTTTTATGACTTATGTTCAAATATGATGATTGATCCTACTTTGATGAGTGACCCATATGCCAATGGACTTGTGAATAGGATGGTGCATTTATGTGATATAATATGAGGCAAGTGTATGACATGGTGGCATATGGCAAAGGTGGTTGCATATCGTATGGGCATTACATTGATTAATGAGAAAGATATGAAATGATTTGTGTGATAGTATGCCCGTGTGATCACCTAATGACCCTGATGCATTTCATGCAAGGTGTGAACCCGTCCTGATATGTTTTACGCGGGATGATGCCCAATTCAGTTCGGATGCTCCCAAGTCAACTAGATGTTGTTCGTGGATGGATTTTGAAACGAAGCATGGTTACTCGGATGACTGCAAACCTTTAGATTGGCCTAGGGTCCTAAGTGGCCGTAATAATCTAGACATATTTATGTGGAAAGTGCATGAGATTTATATGTGATCAGGTCCGAATTATCACATGGCACGTGCGCATAACTATACTATTTTGTGGATTCGTATGATTGGCTCATGAGCATGGAAAGTATTATGTGAAATGCCTATGTGTTTATATTGATGGCCTTGATTAAGAAGATTTGCTTTCATGTGAATAGTTAGGGTAAAACAAGAAAAACTTTGCTGTGTTTTGCCATTGATAGATAACTGGCATATTTAGGGCGTTTACGAGGTGAACGGCTTCTCTATGCGAGGTTTAGAAAGTTCACTTATTAAGTTTATCTCAATGTTGTTTGTTAAATGTTTATAGGCCCTAAGAATGGCTAAGCCTTTTCATCAAGTCCGAGTCGGACTTCTGGTAGAGCATAGCCAAGAGGTGACCTATCCGGTAGGGGAGACCGATGCACATTACACGTGCTATGTCACCACCGTCTAGGTTGATGATGGACTACCTAACCTAGTGGCTCACCATTCATGGCGTGGTACTTCTGCATAGGGAATGAGAGCCACGGTCCCATTCGTGGTTTCGACAGTCCACCGGGTGCCAGAGGCTCAAGGGAGGCATCAGCTGGGATGCTATGGACATGGATGTTCTCAATGGGGAGGTGTCCGACCTTGAGCTCAACCCTAAGATAATCACCAAGTTGGAGCCTTGAATATTTGAGCCCATAGCTGGTTAGGTGATAGTGGGGTTAGTAACACTTTTTGGAACCGTTCTCGTAGTACTAAAGGTGCTAGGTTTACCACAAACCCTTTGTGGTGAAGGTCGTGGCTGCGCATTTGGGCTAACAGGATGTAGCGAAGCTTAGATAGGTTTAAGCTAATGTGATTAACTTATGTGATTATGGCTTGTATTAGGTGATGACTACTTGATGCATGCATACAAGGATAGCCAAAAGCATATTTGATGATTGGTTTGAGATTTGTTTATGCTTCCGCTTGTGCATTTAATCATTTTGGTGATTGGATCGGTGATGCCTTCTAGGACGTCACAAACAGATGACCAAAATGGTAATTATGATGGGTGCGGGTTGTCATGCGGCCATAATGGATCAGGGCGTGACATTTTCTGTTTATCTTTCCATTTTATCTATTATTTAGCTCAGCTTTTATTTTTCCTTTAAAAAGTAAGACATTGCCCATGTGATTGGCACAATAAATTCCGGTAAGTGAGCTTGGCTCTTGCCAGAACCCGCTGGATTGGGTTTGGACATGGCCCCTAAAAGTTCAAACCAAACTTGTTAAGTAATCAATTCCAACTAACTAAGTGTATCACATCACATCATATTCAAATATGTTTTCGCCTATATTTAATGTTTTATCTCATAAAGCGTTCCCATCATATGAAATTGCATCTACAAGCTCTAAGAATGGATAGGACGATATTTTTTTACCATAATTAACGTGGGGTTTGGGACTAGGCGCCCCTATTCCCCCCATCGTAGGGTAAGGGGTGAGCTAAAATAGCAAGTAATTGCATTAAAAAATTATAAAAATACTGACATAATACTAGGAGATAATTTGAATAGGAAATAAAAGTGCGAGGACTCACAATTTAATCGACCAATGGAAGCTTCACAAATCATTTAATAGGTTTGATGCATATTCATAGTACAATTAGCATATATTTAACATCAATAAAGAAGGGACCGTATAATATTGTCGGAATTTATTATCAAATTACTAATCATGGCTCAATATAGATATCTTACGCACGTATTTTATTTTTGGAACTCGCTTTCATGCAAAAATAAGTCAAAAAATTGATGTTGCATCAACTTGACTACTCGAGCAAGATGTTTCAGCTTTTGGCGCTTGACTCATAATTGACTTGGACTATAAACGTATGAAAAGCATTGACCAAAAAAAAAAAAACGTATGAAAAGCCAAAAGAAAAAAAAAATCAAAATTATGGGAGAAAACTTTGGCCCAAGACACGACAGATGTAAATGGAATTTTGTGGAAAGCGAGAAAAGAGTTTCGAGATAAGAATATGACTGCTCAATCCTCTCGTTATTGACGGAGGATATAAGGCACTAATTTGTTCAATCTCTCGTCGTCGGTCTTCATCCACAAGGACTTCATACAATACAAGGCACCAATATTAATATTACTTTCTCTCCCTCAACTTTTTAAAGGTGTGTCCTATCAAACAATATTATGTTATAGATTAGTATTAATATACCAAACCACAGGGTAGCCATTTTCAATAATTCAAGACAATAGACCACATTACTTAATGTACCATATTTATGAAACATTTTTAGTGTGTTTGACATTTCTCTTTCTTGTTCTTGTTGTCCAAATGAAAACTAGCGGGATGCTAATATATGAATGACACTACATGTACTTAGACTTTACTCGAATTCACTAAATGAAATGATTCGCAATGTGGCATGCACTCATGTCATCAAATAAGTGTGGAATCAGTATTGGAATGAAATTTGTCAAAAGACGGAAAGAGATAAATTCAGCAAGATCAATTCAAGGAAATGTAGTTTTCTATTCCACCAACATTTCTTCTCAAAATTACACAAAGTGCTTTCAAGCATTGTGAGCTGCCATTCAAGTTTGCCTGACAATCGTTGAAGGAATTGTCATTCAAGTTTGCCATTAAAGAACGGGTAGGCCTGGATCAAGGGACTGCATTTTCTGCTTCGAAGAGGCGCGGGCTAAGATTTAGGGTGCGTTTAACCACTTCCCAAAGCCCCCAGGAGTCCAAAGCCCTTTGGGCACAAAAATGGTGTTTGGCAAAAAATTTTGAAAGGGACTTAGGCAAAATGCTAGCATTTTTAAGGCTGAAAGCCCAAGGCAGGTGGGGGGCTGCCTTGGGCTTTTCAGCATTTTCGGCATGCTGAGAGACACTGTTCACTTTTTTTTTTTCCAAAATTGTCCTCATGAATTATTGGTTTTTCTGGTGCGTGCCCTTGGATGAACACTGTTCATCTTCTTCGGGCGAACGACCGCTACAGGGACGCCGCGACCTCGCCGCCCTTCGTCGGAGAGTCGGGCGACCTCCGCGAGTTGCGGCGTTGCCGGCGACCGTCGCCTGCTGCACCGCGACCTCCGCACGGAGCTCGCCGGGGCCGCGCAACCAGATCCGGACGCCGCGAGCCTCAGGGTCGGGCGACCTCCGCAAGGGTCCGCCAGAGGTCGCAGGTCCACGCGGCAACCTCGCGGCGACCGGATCTGGTCGCGGCGACCTCGCTGCGTGACCTCTGCGCAACCAGATCTGGTCGCCGAAGGTCGCGCGACCTCGCGGCGACCAGATCTGGTCGCCGGACTGGTCGCCGCGAGGTCGAGCGACCTCCGGCGTACAGATCTGGTCGCGCGACCTCCGCGCGACCTCTGCGCGACCAGATCTGGTCGCCGGAGGTCGCGCAGAGGTCGCGCGGCGAGGTCGCGCGGAGGTCGCGCGACCTCTACGCGACCAGATCTGGTCGCCGGAGGTCGCGCAGAGGTCGCGCGACCTCCGGCGAACAGATCTGGTCGCGCGACCTCTGCGCGACCAGACCTGCCTCCGGCGACCCAGATCCGGGGTCGCCGGAGGTCGCGACAGCGTCGCGCGACCTCGCCGGCCCAGATCCGGGGTCGCCGGAGGTCGCCGAAGGTCGCCGGAGGTCGCCGAAGGTCGCCGGCGGTCGCCGGAGGTCGTTGACGGCCGCTGCCCTTGCCGGTCATTTTTTAAATTTTTTATAATTTTTTTTACCACAAAACACCATTTGTAAATGTAATTTCTCAAACACTATTTTCGCTTCAAAGACTTCACAAAGAGCTTTTCAAAGTGTAATTTCAAACACACAGTTTGCGTTTTGAAACACCTTAAGTCAAAGATCTTTGCGATTTTCCTAAAGCGCTTTCCCCCAAAAGTGGTTCCCAAACGCACCCTTAGGGCTCTCCCTTGTTCTTTTTCAGGCGGGTCTGTACCCTTAGCCGGAGCATCTTTGGGATCTTAGGCCTGAAATGGCTCAAACTGGTCAAACTATATATTAAAACTAAAAATTATAATATAAAGATTAATGATTAATAAAAGAAGATGTGTTGTTTTATACTCCAAACAATTTAATAAAGTCATAAGTAAGTTAAAATATAAGCATATAAAAAAAATGACTCTTGAGGACCAAAATATATTTAATTCAAGTTTGCCATTAAAGAACGGGTAGGCCTGGATCAAGGGACTGCATTTTCTGCTTCGAAGAGGCGCGGGCTGAGATTTAGGGCTCTCCCTTGTTCTTTTCAGGCGGGTCTGTACCCTTAGCCGGAGCATCTTTGGGATCTTGGGCCTGAAATGGCTCAAACTGGTCAAACTATATATTAAAACTAAAAAATTATAATATAAAGATTAATGATTAATAAAAGAAGATGTGTTGTTTTATACTCCAAACAATTTAATAAAGTCATAAGTAAGTTAAAATATAAGCATATAAAAAAATGACTCTTGAGGACCAAAATATATTTAATTCATAAAATGAAAAAATCCAAAAAAATTTTGGGTGAATATATTCAACTAGAGATTTTTTTCCAGGAAATAGGCTCTCTAGTCTTTTTGTCCCCTCGTTGGTACCATGGATAGTTTGTAGTATTAAACAGCACGAAGAGTTCAGATTACTTTTCACATAATGATCCAGAGCATTAGCAGATCAATTAGACTATTCTAATAAGAAAATCACTTGTAGTTTTCTTGAATCCAAGAACACAGGATGCAATATCTTTTCAGTGAGGGGCTAATAGTGCTTTTTTGTTGACTTGAGCAAGAAAAGAAAAGAATTGGACTAATGGCACGATGTACCGCACTCGAGAACTATAAAAATGATTTTTGCTTCAATAATGATAAAGATCATGACGCTTGCACATCACATCACGATTAAAGAAATTTAAAGAAATACTTTTGCTTCAGTGAAAGTGAGTTTTACTTTCACATTTCTAGATTGAAAGATTCAAAAACCCATTTCATTTGACGAGAACAAAATTCGTTGGATGACTTTTCCAATCAAAAAGATATTTTGTGGAAAATCTTTGCCTTATGGGAAAGGAGAAAAAGGACATTATTATACAAAAAGTAAGTTGATTTGTGATAATGATTTGATCTTTGTGTTCATATTGACGGATTATAATATCATCAAACTATCATTAAACGAGGGTTTTATTCAATTTTCTAGAGGTCATCCGTAGAAGGAGGGTCATTGTTAATATGAGGCACCAATTTGTCCTTTATATGGGCCGTTTGGTATTGTTATTTATTTTGTCTTGTCCTCACTTTCTTCTTTGTTATTAATATTGCTTGCTATGCTCGATATTAATTTAATATGCTGAGCTACATGGCGAACTATAAATGAAAATAAGCCATATTTAACAATTAATAATAATATGCCATGTCACTTATTATACCTAATTTATAAAACAAACTTAGTGGGAGCGCACACAGTTAAATGACAAGAATATGACTGCTCAATCCTCTCGTGACTGATGGAGAATATAAGGCACCGATTTGTTCAATCTCTAGTCATCGGTCTTCATCTCCAAGGACTTCGTACAATATGAGGCACCAACATTAGTATTACTTTCTCTCCCCTCAACTTTTTAAAGGCGTGTCCTATCAGACAATGCTATCTTATAGATTAACATTAATATACCAAACCACATGGTAGATTATAAAACATTTTCAATCATTAACAACAACATACCACATCACTTAATGTACCAAATTTATGAAACATTTTTGGTGTGTTTGACTTTTCTCTTTCTTGTTTTTGTTGTACGAATGAAAACTAGCAAGATGTTGATATATGAATTACACCACATGTACTAAGACTTTACTCAAATTTATAAATGATATGGTGTGCAATGTGGTATGCACCCATGTCATCAAATAAGTGTGGAATTGGTATTGGAATGAAGTTCGTCAAAAGGGGGAAAGAGATAAATTTGGCAAGATCAATTCAAGGAAATTTAGTTTTCTATTCCACCAACATTTCATCTCAAAATTACACGAAGTGCTTTCAAGCAATAGGAGCTACCATTCAAGTTTGCCTAACAACCATTGAAGCAATTCGGTGATGCATACTATATAGACAATCCATCTGATCTAGAGGTGGCCCCAAGGATTCACGCAGTGATTTTCACCATATGGCACTTAGCCATTACAAGGTTCAAGAAATAGCTCCCAAATAGTAGGATTTTGTCCCACGTGACACTCAAGTCTAGGGTTAAAAAAAAAAAAAAAAAAAAATCGAAAGAACGGGTAGGCCTAGATCAGGGTACTGCATTTTCAGGTTCAAAAAGGCCGGGGCTGAGATTTAGGGCTCCCCCTTGTTCTTTTTGGGCGGGTCTGCACCATCAGCCGGAGCATCTTTGGGATCCAAGGCCTGAAATGGCTAACGATATATTAAAACTAAAAAATTATAATATAAAGATTCATAATTAATAAAAGAAAATGTGTTGTTTATACTCCAAACACTTTAATAAAGTCATAAGTAAGTTAAAATATAAACATATAACAAAAAGAATTTTGAGGGCCAAATAATTTTAATTCATAAAAACGACAAATCCCAAAAAAAAAAAAAAAAAAAATTGGGTAAATATATTAAACTATACTTTTTTCCCCAAAAATAGGCTCTCTAGTCTCATTGTCCCCTCGTCGGTACCATGGATAGTTTGTTGTATCAAACAGAGCGAAGAGGTCAGATTACTTTTCACAGAATGATCCAAAGCATCAGCAAATCAATTAGACCGTTCTAATGTGAAAATCACTTTTAGTTTTCTTGAATCCAAGTGCACGGTACGCAATCTCTTTTCATTGAGGAGCCAAAGGAAATTCCCAAATGCTTTTTTTATCACTTGAGCAAGAAAAAGCATTGGACTAATGGCACAATGTACCGCACTCGAGAATTATAAAAATGATTTTTGCTTCAATAATGATAAAGATCACGACACTCGCACCTCCACCATGATTATAGAAATTTAAAAAAAGAAAAGAAATGCGTTTGTTGTTGTAAAAGTGACTTTTGCTTTCACATTTCTAGATTGAAAAGATTCCAAAACCCATTATTCGACCAGTTAAAAATTTGTTGGATGACTTTTCCATTCAAAAAGAGATTTGTGGAAAATCTTTGCCTTTTAGAAAAGGAAACAATGAGATTTGAACAATCTTTCAAAGAAAAAAAAAAACGAATGCGGGGTCTCACAATCCCCCGCCACACACAGCAAGCCTAGTGAAAAACTCTTTTGAAGAACAAAATACCATGTGATTTTGGCATTATTTCTATATAATTATTTATAGGAAAATAGTAAATTGTGTATCCCTATTTAGTGCCTTCATGAAAATTTTCAGAGTATAGCATTAGATACAAGGATTTGACACTTGGGGATGCATAGTTATGGCATTTTGTTGTTGGAGGTGTTCGCCAGAAACAGGCCGACTACAGAGGACTTTGGGCCCCGTTTTAACCTTCATAGCTTTGTCTGAATGGCTCTTCCCAACTAATTGATGAATGTCGTAGATTTGAAGCTTTTGAGTGAAGCTGGTGATCGACATCAGGAGATTAGGATCCGAGATTGCACAGGTTCCATGTTAGAAGTTGAAGTCGCATGCTCGATGAAATCACCACAAGACTAGATGGTTGTGACTGAGGCAATCAAGGAATTATATTTGATCAAGCCGAGTTATGAAACTAGACAGTGATATACTAGCATGTAGCAAAGTCAATTTGTCGCTTTATTTTAGAACTCTTTCACAATGGCATGGATATGCTCTAAGTAATCTACCTACCCACGTTTATATAACATACAAAGTGGATGTAGGGAGTTAGAGGCTCCCTATTTCCGCCATTTAACCATGTAAAATTTGAAGAATTTGCTTTCTGAACAGTTCTCTTCACGGGTGCCACTGTATACCATACGATCAATACACTGCCTTGCTACCCAAATTATGTGATCAATTCATTATCAGCAATTTAATGGCATGTTGCCATTTCGTTTGGAAAAATTAAATGACGGGTTAATAATCTTGGGAGGTTGTTGAGTTTGTCAAAGGCTCGATATGATTTAACCTTCACGGACCACTTCACTACCCAGCAAGCTCTGGCTTGAAAGCAACTTGTGCAAAAGCCTTTGCACGTTGGGGCATTCATTTTCTTGCTTGTTAGACTAACATTTGATTGCAGTTTAGGCTTCACTGAAAACATAGAAATGACTTTTCTTACTTGTTTGAGATCAAAGTAGGCTTTATTTTGGAAAATTGTCTACAAAGTATTAAACCTATTACACTTTTGCCAATTTAGTCTTAAAACTTTCAACTTTGCTGATTGAGTCATAAACCTTTCAACATTTTGCCAGTTGAGTTTATCTGACCAATTTTACCTGGAATTCGCTAACGTGGATGTTGGCCGTTCTATGTAGCACGGTTAGTGTGACATCCTGATTTTCAGACTCTGATTTCGATTGGTTAAATTGGGCATTTCATCGACGCGACTACAGTGTCTTTCTCTGAGTTGGCCACTCATGAGATAACTAGACTAGCTAGTTAGGCTATTAAGGACTTTAAGGCAAATAGACTTGAGAATTCGACCGTGGATCGACTTCTCGACCGTGCTCATCTTTAGAGATCATTGCGGTGATAAAATCGATTTGAAATCAGAGATAGGTCGGTTCGATTGAGATGAATGACCGATCGTGGGTGACTCCACTAAATTGGAAAATTCTGATCGACCGTCACTAATTTGATTTTACTGTCGTTTTGGTACCCTGTGTCTGTATTTGAATCCTAGAGATTTTCACGACAATCAAGAGTCGCCAATGTGTCGAGTGGGTTCATTGTGGCTCGAAGAAAATCGACCACGGGTCATTTGTCCAAAAAAGTTTTGAAAACTACCTAGTAGCCTAGGTCACGCTAAGAGCGCGTCAGAGTGAAATTAACCGCCAATCTAAGTCCGATTTCAGAAATTGAAGAGTCTATCATGTCACAGGTCATTTTAGAAGCATCGACTCACTCTCAGAAGATTTTTCGGAGATTCCGAGATTTTTACGGAAAATCAATTCGGACGTCGCGGAAAAATGACGGAAATTCGTACGAGCCGAATTTAAGAGAGTTTTGACGTTCAAGCCAAGCTATTGAACGTTAGGAACTTATAGTTTGTGGGACTTTTCTTTGGCAAATTTGGACATCGATTTGGAGAATTGAAGGAAGAAATTAAAGCCAAAATTCTGTAAATTCGGATCTAGGCTTAGGGCTGGAATTTTGGTATCAATTTGAAGTATTTGAAGTATTAAAGTGCTGAGGAAAGAATTAGGAGACCAAGTCATTAATGAAGGAGATAAAATTTCTGACATTTTCCCCTTTTTCCAAGTCTTCCCGTGCACGCCTCTGCTGGTCCTTATCTTCGTCGAACAAGTCTCGCTTCGAGAAAAGGTTTCAGCCGTTCTGCTCTTGCGTGGCTTTCATTTCCCTTCGTTCGAAACAGCAGCTCCACCGAACAGCCGCATGAAGCCAGCGAAACCCTGCGTCGAAGCAGTCCACGATCTCTCCCCCAACTGCCAGCGTCCACCGAGCTTCCATCCTCAACGCCCGAAGTCCTCCTCCGGAGCCAGCTCTTTCGGTCAACAGCATCATCCACCGAAACATTTCGTTGACCCCGTTCATCCACGCATCCACCGAAGCTGCCACATCCAGCGCGTCTCTCTCTCTCCGCTCCTCACGCTGCTGCTCCACCACCGTTTGCTTCTCCATGCGTTCAAGCTCAGCCCTCCGGTCAACACTCAGCAGCACAAAGCAACCGATGTTGACCCAAGCATCCACGTGGCCAGGGACCTTCAATCGTTGAGAGCTCCGAATATTGACTGAAGCAGCCCTAAAAGTCCACTAAGCAAGCCCACCGAAGTCCCTCAGCTTCCACGCTTGGTCCAAGCCCCATTTCTTTCGGTCAATCTTCACCCAACGAAGACCGAGCAGCCCCCACCGAATTGAAGACTGAAGCTGCTCCTCCAGTCAATCTTCAAGGCCACCAAAGCCCCTGTTGACCTCGTTCTTTCCACGCGTCCTTAGCCGAAGCTGCTTTCGTCAACAGAAGCCAGCTACCGAAGCCTTGGTTGATCTTCAGCTCCTTCGTCCTCTCCACGCGGCAACGAATTCAGCCACCTCACGTGCCAGCATCGCCCGTAGCTCATCCATCGAACCCCAGCGCCTGCAGCAGCTTCGATTTGCACCGTCTTCAGCCCAAGAAATAAATCCAGTCCAGCTTTCTATTTCAGCCCAACTTTGGCCTTGCATCCAGAGGCCCATCGGCAGCTTTTGTTGCCTCTTGGTTGGCCCATCAGCCCAAGGAAACTCAGCCCATCATCAATTAGAATTGAAGCCTAGCAATTTGGCTTATTTCAGCCCAAAGAGAGAGCCCATTTTCAATTTAATTCTGGCCCAGCAAGCAGCCCTCAATCCAGTATTTTCAAGCCCAAGTGATTAAAGAAGTCAGCCCAATCTTGAAGTCCAAAGTTTCTTCGGGCTTGCGAAGTTCTTGGCCCGGCCCAAGTTCGGCCGCCGTTGCGTCATCGTTTCAGTGTCCAGGCCTTCGTTTAGTGCAAGTGAGTTTTACTCACTAATGCCTTCTTAGTTTGCTAATTATACTTAAAGGTTGATTAGTGTTAGTTAAGTGTATTTAGGTTGTTAGATTAGAATGGATTAGCGATTATTAGTTAATTTAATGGCATATTAGTTGTTTGATTAGTGTAATTAGATAGAGAATTGCCTATAGTATTTATTGGATGCTTCTTGGGATTTTTCCGTCCCTCATCGGGTGTTAATTAAGCAAATCGGGCCTAGGTGGAATTTTTTAGGAATTAAATATTAATTTTCGAAATTATTTATTTCCCGGAAATTCAACTGGGATGGCCAGTGACCGGGATTTTATGCTGATGATCGTGGCGCAGTCCGTTTATTTAATTGAGCTTTATATTGTGCTAAATTGAATTTATTGTATTTATTTATTTATTTTTCGAAATTAATTATTTAATTATTTATTTTCCGGAAATTCAACCGGGATGGCCGGTGATCGGAATTTCGTGCTGATTGTCGTGGAGCAGTCCGTTTATTTATTTGAGCTTTAATTCGTGTCGAATTGATTTAATGGTGCATTTTTGAGTTATGTTATTAAATAATGAAATTTTGGCCTTGTGATTGAGAATTGGTCGGGTATCGGTTGTTAGTATCGAAAGTGAGTTGGTAAATCACCTGGAGAATGCACGTGGCCTAGTGAATTGGAATGTTACTTGGGAAAGACACGTGGCTCGGTGATTAGATATGTCATCTTGGCAAAAAGATAGCCTCAGAGAATGCACGTGGCTCGGAGACTCGGTATGTCTTCCTGGAGAATGCACCTGGCTCGGTGACATAGTATGGCATTGTAAAAAGGGTCGGGTGGGACCATAAAGCCACTAAATCTTGGAAAGGTCGGGTGGGACCGTAAAGCCACTAGATCATGAGAGGATCGGGTGGGACCATAAAGCCACTAAATCTTGAAAAGGTTGGGTGGGACCGTAAAGCCACTAAATCTTGAGAGGGTCGGGTGGGACCATAAAGCCACTAGATCTTGAGAGGGTCGGGTGGGACCGTAAAGCCACTAAATCTAAGGAATTACTTGGTGTGGGATGAATGACTTAGAAATGATTTGACTGGCTTGTAATCGACTAGGTCGATTGATCGATGATTCGATCTGAGCGTGACTTGATGTGATTCATTGCCTTGGTTTGATGTTGTGAATTGAATGATTGAAGGGAGATGACCGTGAGTGGTCTTCCTGATATGAAATCGACTAAGTCGATTAGATCGATGCTTCGATCTATGATGTGATTGCTTGGTTGCCTATTTGATTTGTGCTAATATGCAGGTGGAATCTGAGGCCAAGGTAAGTCCTCTAACTCATGTTGTGCGTAGGCAGCCCTAAGGTGTATTAGTTTACTAACGGGTCTTAGGAGGTAGAACTTGCTGAGACGTTGTCTCAGTGGTTATTGAATAACCATTTCAGGACCTGGATGAGGAGCCTAAGGAGCATAAATCTGACGAGGAGATCCTTGTTGAGGAACCCGAAGAGGAGTACGTGGAGGAGAACCCCGAGTATGACATCGAGTACGACCCGGATGAGGACATAGATCCTCTCCTGTCTTGTCAGACCTTGTTTGCATATGAATAGACGTTAGACCAGAGTTGCGTATATATAGTATTGTAGAATTCTATGAGATGCATGTAAAAAGATGTAGTTGTGAATTTTCAGTAAGGAAAATATATGGCCTGCTTTTCTATCCCATTGCTTTATTGTCTGGGGAATTATAACTGCTTCCGCATGTGCATATATAAATGAAAGGGTCGGCGATACATAGTCCTAGGATATCGCATTTTAAAATCGACCAAAAGTAAGGGAGGTGTGTGTGCCTGAGGGTCGGGGCGTGACAGTTAGCACTCGACATGGACAAAATTTTTTAATATCTTTTCAAAATTTTTTGATTTTTTTATGTTTATAATTTTTTTTATTTTCTTTTCTCTCTCTCTCTCTCTCTCTCTCTCTCTCCTTTTCTTCCTCTGGTCGATTAGCATCGGTCTCTCTCTCTCCTTTTCTTCCTCTGGTCGATCAGCATCGGTTTCGCCGAGATCTAGCTGGGGGGAGGTTGGGCGACTGACCGAGAGGCCATGATTGGCAAGAGTCAGCCTCATAGAGATTGAACAATGCTGGCCCTAGCTAATCGTGAGGCCAACCCTCGCCAATCGTGGCCTTTGGCTGATTGCCGTAGTTGGGCGACCAGCCAAACGAAAAAATAAAAAAATAAAAATAGTAAAAAAAAGACAAAAAAATTGAAAAAAATCAAAAAATATTAGAAAATAAATAAAATTTATCCACATCAGCACCTTTGGGTATGTCACGTAGGACAGTTAGCATCCACATCGGCGAATTTTGGCCAAACTTCGTCAGATAGACTCAATTAACGAAAGGTAAAAATGTTTATGACTCAATTAGTAAGATTAAAAGGTTTATGATTGAATTAGCAAAAATGCAATACGTTTAAGACTTTTTGGATAATTTTCCGGACTTTCTTCCATCCGCAAAGAAGAGATGGATCAGAAGTCTGATAAGTTTTTAAGAGATAGGGACTCTGGCAGTAACAAAGAGTCACCCTGTGAATCGGTGGATCCCACACTTGTTGGAGACAAGGGCAGAGACGGACAGGTCTGGCGCTGTTTAGAAAGTATACGAGTGTTGAAAGAGTGAAGTCTGGGGACAAGGGCAAACGTGAGGAATGGGATCTCTATGCCGCATTAAATAAGTTCGCAAGCAAGGGACACGCCGAAGACCCACCTTTCCAGCTAAATCCAACACGAGGACCCTTAAATTGACTATAACATCCGTGGTCCGCAAGCAACGACTGACAAGGCCCGGACTCCATAAAACCTACAAACGTTGTTGAGCATGCTATTCAGGAAATGATAAATGATAGGTATTGGACTCCAATTGACCGTACATTAAAAAAACGAAAAATCGACTAGCAATTTTACAGCGGATGCCTAAAATTTAATTATAAGTGTGGAGCAGTAAATGAATGGCTTGGTTGAGTTTGGAGGATCAGCTGAAAATGGGTGAACTCATTAAAACTTATTTCTTCCATAATGACTCTATATTCAACCTGACCCATCAAAATTTATACCCACCGGTTTAACCAGCTTAATTATTTTAATAATAATATATGTTAGTTGAGTAAAATCTAACACCAAATCAAAAAAAGAAAAATTACCAAATTGCAACCATGTTGGCAAAAAAGAAGAAGCAGATCTGAACTTCATTAAACAAAAACAAAAAAAAAAAAAATCATCTCATTCGCAAATCTGCAACAGCTCTAACGTCCGACATTGAGCCGTCAGGCTCTTGGATCGTTGTTCTGGTCAAGCCGTGGCCGAGCATGCGTGCTTGTGCGCTAGAGCGTACGATCACGAGCTCAAGGCCAACTCTTGGTTTCGTGCTTGGCCGTGAGTTCGCAGTCAATTGAACACCAAGCTCGATCCACTAGTTACATGACTATTTCGATCCAATCCAAAGAGCTGTAACTTCGAGCCAAGGTTGCTGCGCTTACTTCAGACCACGTTGCCAACGAAGTTCATTGTTGTGGGAAATATTGCCGACACCAACAGCCACTGTGCGCGGCTCCATTTTCTTTTTTTCCAGTACTGGCCATACCATAAGGCACTAATTTGTTCAATCTCTCGTCGTCGGTCTTCATCCACAAGGACTTCGTACAATACAAGTCACCAATATTAATATTACTCTCTCCCCTCAACTTTTTAAAGGTGTGTCCTATCAAACAATATTATATTATAGATTAATATTAATATACCAAACCACAGGGTAGATTATAAGTGAATAATAAGCCATTTTCAATAATTAAAAACAATAGACCACATTACTTAATGTACTATATTTATGAAACATTTTTAGTGTGTTTGACATTTCTCTTTCTTGTTTTTGTTGTCCAAATGAAAACTAGCGAGATGCTAATATATGGATGACACTACATGTACTTAGACTTTACTCGAATTCACTAAATGAAATGATTCGCAATGTGGCATGCACTCATGTCATCAAATAAGTGTGGAATCAGCATTGGAATGAAATTTGTCAAAAGGCGGAAAGAGATAAATTGGGCAAGATCAATTCAAGGAAATGTAGTTTTCTATTCCACCATCATTTCTTCTCAAAATTACACAAAGTGCTTTCAAGCATCGGGAGCTACCATTCAAGTTTGCGATTAAAGAACGGGTAGGCCTGGATCAAGGGACTGCATTTTCAGCTTCGAAGAGGCGCGGACTGAGATTTAGGGCTCTCCCTTGTTCTTTTTCAGGCGGGTGTACCCTTAGCCGCAGCATATTTGGGAGGTCGGCCCTCGCTAGCCTTGCCCAAGGCCGGTGAGGCCGACCCTCGCCAATCGTGGCCTTTGACTAATCGCCGGAGTTGGGCGACCAGCCGAGAGGAAAAAAAAAACGGAAAAAAAGTATAAAAAAAAAAAAAAAAAAAGAAAAAAAAGAAAAAGAAATTGAAAACATAAAAAAATTCAAAAAAATATTACAAAATAAATAAAATTTATCCACGTTGGCACTTTGGGTATGTCACGTAGGATGGTTAGCACCCACGTCGGCGGAATTCCGGCCAAAATTCGTCGGATGGATTCAATTGACGAAAGGTAAAAATGTTTATGATTCAATTAGTATTATTAAAAGGTCTATGATTGAATTAGCAAAAATGCAATATGTTTAGGACTTTTTGAATAATTTTCCAGACTTTCTTCCATCCGCAAAATTCGCAAAGAGGAGATGGATCGGAAGTTTGATAAGTTTTTAAGAGATAGGGACTCTGGCAGTAACAAAGAGTCACCCTGTGAATCAGTGGATCCCACACTTGTTGGAGACAAGGGCAGAGACAGACAGGTTGGCGGGTGGATAGCACCCCAATACCCTCCTTAGTTTTATGTCGGGAGGGCCCCGCAAAGAGCGCACGACGCCGGATCAGATGGACTCCCCCCTCTTGGGGAGCCCCCGTCATTTCCGGACCTTGGATCAGCTGGATTGGGGCTTTAATTCCCTATCCCCATCATTTCCAAGGCAGCAGTTTAAGGTCCTGCTCAAGACCGCTGTTTAGAAAGTATACGAATGTTGAAAGAGTGAAGTCTGGGGACAAGGGCAAACGTGAGGAATGGGATCTCTATGCCGCATTAAATAAGTTCGCAAGCAAGGGACACGCCGAAGACCCACCTTTCCAGCTAAATCCAACCCGAGGACCCTTAAATTGACTATAACATCCGTGGTCCGCAAGCAACGACTGACAAGGCCCGGACTCCATAAAACCTACAAACGTTGTTGAGCATGCTATTCAGGAAATGATAAATGATAGGTATTGGACTCCAATTGACCGTACATTAAAAAAACGAAAAATTTAATTATAAGTGTGGAGGCAGCAAATGAATGGCTTGGTTGAGTTTGGAGGATCAGCTGGAAATGGGTGAACTCATTAAAACTTATTTCTTCCATAATGACTCTATATTCAACCTAACCCATCAAAATTTATACCCACGGGTTTAACGAACTTAATTATTTTAATAATAATATTTGTTAGTTGAGTAAAATCTAACATCAAACCAAAAAAAAAAAAAAAAAAATTACCAAATTGCAACCATGTTGGCAAAAAAGAAGAAGCAGATCTGAACTTCATTAAAAAAAAAAAAAAAAAAATCGTCTCATTTGCAAATCTGCAACAACTCTAACGTCCGACATTGAGCTGTCAGGCTCCTGGATCGTTGTTCTGGTCAAGCCGTGGCCGAGCATGCGTGCTTGTGCGCTAGAGCGTACGATCACGAGCTCAAGGCCAACTCTTGGTTTCGTGCTTGACCGTGAGTTCGCAGTCAATTGAACACCAAGCTCGATCCACTAGTTACATGACTATTTCGATCCAATCCAAAGAGCTGTAACTTCGAGCCAAGGTTGCTGCGCTTACTTCAGACCACGTTGCCAACGAAGTTCATTGTTGTGGGAAATATTACCGACACCAACAGCCACTGTTCGCGGCTCCATTTTTTTCTTTTTTCAGCACTGACCATACCATATAGGATAGTTGACGTCTACGTCAACAGCTTCCAACCAACATTGGTCGGATGGACTTAATTGACAAAATGTGTAAAGGTTTAGTACTCAATCGATATTATTGAAATGTTTATAACTGAATTGGTAGAAACACAACAGGTGTAGGACTTTTTAGGTAATTTACCCGGATTTAATGCAAATTGTTAATACATTTGGCATTTCTATAACCTCAATTAAGAGGGCACCAAATAATATTTTCGGTGGTCTAATTTTTTTATTTGTTCAAAAGTGATCAGGTCTAATTAAGTGTATCTGATCAAGTCAAATTCAGATATATATGTTTTCCCCTATATTTGATGTTTTATCTCATGGAGCGTTCGCGTCATATGAAATTGCAACTACCAGCTCTAAGAATGGGATAGGACGAGGCCTTTTGACCATAATTAACGCAGGATTGGGACTAGGCGCCCCTTATTCCCTCCATCCTAGTGCTAGGGGTGAGCTCAACTAGCAAGTAATTGCATTAAAAGTTAATTAAAAAAGAACGATGCGATAATACATTAGGAGATAATTTGAATGGGAAATACAAGTGTGAGGACTCAAAACAAGCTTGTGGGTTTCATTCAATCGACCAATGGAAACTTCACAAATCATTTAATAAAGAGGATTTAATGCATATTCCTAGTACATTTAGCATTTCTTTAACCTCAATCAAGAAGGCACCATAGAATATTTTCAGAAGTTATCATCAAATTTTTAATCGTGACCCAAAATAAATATATTACTCATACATATAATATTTTTGGAACGCACTTTCCTACAAACATAAGTTAAAAAAAAAAAAAATTGAGATTGCATCAAGCTTGACCACTTGAGCTTACTGTTTCAGCTTTTGGTGCTTGACTTATAATTGACTTGGACTTTAAACCAATTTCGTGCGAAAAGCCAAAAGAAACAATCAACAGCAAGGGAGAAAACTTTAACCAAAGACATGACAGATGTAAAAGGAATTTTGTGGAATAAGAGAAAAGAGTTTCAAAATAACTCCACCTTTTTATGAGTCTCACGTCCATATAAAGAATCGACGGTGGCACTTTTTGTCAAGGATATGAAAGCTTCATTCCTACTCGATCCTCTCATGATTGACGGCGAATTATAAGGCACCAATTTGTTCATTCTTCAGTCTTTGGTCTTCGTCTCCATGGACTTCATAGAATACGAGGCACCAATATTGATATTGATTTTTCTCCCCTCAACTTTATAACGGAGTGTCCTATTGGACAATGCTATCTTATAGATTAGTATTGATATACCAAACCACGTGGCAGATCAAAAGCGAATAATAAGCCATATTCGATAATTAATGACAATATGCCACGTCACTTATTACACCAAATTTATGGAACATTCTTAGTGTTTTTGACATTTCTCTTTCTTGTTTTGGTTGTAAACGTGAAAACTAGCGAGACGTTGATAAATGAATGACACCACTACGTGTACTAAGACTTTACTCGAATGTTCTAAATGAAATGGTGTGTAGTGCGGTTTGCACCCATGTCACCAAATAAGTGTGGAATCAGCATTACTATGGAGTTTGTGAAAAGGAGAAAAGAGATAAATTGAGCAAGATCAATTTAAGAAAATTTACTTTTCTATTCCACCATCATTTCTTCTTAAAATTACACAAAGTGCTCTCATGCATTATTGGGAGCCTCCATTCAAATTTGACTAACAATCATTGAAGTAATTCAATGATGCATATAGCGCATTGCCTTTACAAGATTCAACAAATAACTCCCAAGGGGTGGGACTTTGTCCCAAGTGACACTTAGTTCTAGAGTTGAGGAAAAAAAAAAGATCTAAGCAATGAGTTGGCTTAGATCAGATGGCCAACATTTTCATGTTCAAAGAGGTCCAACATGAAATTTAGGACTCCCCCTATCCTTCTTTGTTATTACTCCCAACTTTTTTATGGTGTTTCCTATTAGACGATGCTATGCTAAATATTAATATTAGTATACTAAACCGAATAGCAGACTCTGAGTGGACTATAAGTCATATTCGATAACTAATAACAATATGTCACGTCAAATTCATTAAACAATCTTACTATCTGACATTTTTCGTAAAATTGAGAGCAAGCAAGATTTTGAAATAAGAGTAACACTACATAAACTGAGACTTTACTAGAGTTTCTCGGTAAGTGAAATGGGACACTATGTGCTGTGCGGCATGTCGTAAAATAAGAGTGGAATTAGCGTTACTTTGTAAAAAGGGGAAAAGTGATCAATGGGGCAAGTTCAATTAAAGGAAATTTTGTGGCAAAAAAAATTAAAGGAAATTTTGTCAGCCCTCTAATATTCCGTGCAATCTGTAATATGCTTTGTTGGCTATACTTCTTGGCCATACTGGTAATGAAAATGCCTGTATTACCCTTAACATCAGCAATATGAGGCGAGGTGATGTTTGAATAAAAGGCAAAGTTGGAAGAAGAGAAATATTCCCAAACCTCCGCTCTGTTCTCCCTGATGTTCTTGCAAATCTCTCTCTTCTAGGTCTAGTGATATTGGAAGGATAAAATTACAATTTTGATCATATAAGATGAGTTGGTTCAACAAGTCTGCTCTCTATTTGTTATTCAAATCCTACGGATGAGAAAGCTTTTCCAAGGCCATAAAGCCTTTGTATGAAGGCTAATGATATTTTGGAGACCATCAAGCAGTTTTATTTAAGGATTGAAAGAGAAAAAGGCATGCGTGCTGGGATAACATACATGTCCCGAATTTCATTAGTCTTCCTCTTATTTTATGGTTATATGCGCTGTTAGCTTATTCCATTTCTCTATTTTAATTTTTCCCATGGGTAATTGTCGTCAGTTACATGCCTCTCCTGTTGAAATAAGTCACGTGTCCCTATCCTGTTCATCTTCCCAATGTTACTAAATTGATGGGAAATATGAGGCACCAATTGTTAAATTATGGCTTGAGTTTGAATTAGGCATGAGACCCAACTCATTTAAAGGATTTTGATTTGTTCAAAATATGGTGTTCCCTTTTAATCAATATCAAATTTTGATTTGTTGGGCGATGCTACTTAACTATTATATGTATTGAAGGTTTGGTATTGTTGAAGATAAATATTCAAGTTTAACTGACGGAGGCGTACATTATCCTGAAGGAGACCTACTGCTCAAGTCTCTATTTTATATCCCCGCACAAGAGGACTCTCTCTTTAGCGAAGAAAAATAGGGGACGCACCAGTGACGCTCTCTTTCATCGCACAGAGTTCTAAAAACGGTGGATCTTGTGACGTGAGTCGCACGATGAGTTGTTCTATCAATAACTACTGTGAGTTTAGACGTAATCAAGGCGTGGAAGACACTCAAACTTACAAGCAATTATAACACTCGAACTTGCGAGCAATTATAACTCTATGGTTCTCCGAGTATCAGTGGATTATAGCTGCTTACTCTTCCAGTTGCGTAGGTATCAATTTTCGGAAAAAATCATGTAAATCTCAAAAATTCTTTATTGTTTCTCGTTTATTTCTCCTGTGATTCCGCATTAATTAATTGCAAGATTTGTTAGTTTCCACATTATTCACAATAATTTATTCAGTCTTCGATCTTCAGTCTTCAGGAGAGAGAAAGTTTATGGAACTTTCCATGATGGAGTTAGTCAATAATTGATTTGTGCATAGAGCGGAGGTTTATAAATTCAGCTCAAATTGAAAGTGGATCACAAGACGAGATGAGGAAACAATTGTTTCTTATTCTCAACTCTATTCTCTTGTGGTGGTGGAGCTCAATCACAATCTTTGTAGCATACTCGCAAAACCAAACAGATCGGCTCACATTAGCCTCCTTCAAAAATGCAATACACGAAGACCCATTCGGAGTCTTGAGCTCTTGGAATGATTCTACTCATCATTGTGAGTGGCAAGGTGTTTTGTGCAGCAAAAGACATCCTGGGAGGGTCACATCCCTGGTCCTTAGATCACAAGGCTTGAAAGGCTTCCTATCTCCTCAAGTAGGTAACCTCTCTTTTCTAAGGGTTATAATTCTGCAGAACAACAGCTTCCATGGCGAAATCCCACCACAAATCAGCAACTTGCTTCACCTACGTGTTCTTTTTCTTAGTAACAACTCATTTGGCGGGTCGATACCGTCCAATCTTTCCCGCTGCTCGAACCTCGAGATCCTGAATCTCATAGATAACCAACTTGTGGGGGGAATTCATTCCCATCTTGGTTCTTTAACAAGACTTAAATTCTTGGGCTTGACTCGGAACAGTCTTATAGGTCCTATTCCTCGTTCGATTGGAAACCTTTCGCTGCTAGACCATCTCTCACTGGCAAAGAACGTGTTAAGTGGAGAAATACCTACGGAATTGTCCAGACTCAAGAGATTGACATTTTTCCAACTAGCTCTCAACAAACTAACCGGTGAGGTTCCAGCAGGGATTTTAAACATCTCTGACCTTTTTTTATTCGATGTTTGTTTTAACCAGTTGTCGGGAAGCTTTTTCAATGATGTCGGCACCACTTCTCCTTCTCTCCAAATATTTGGTGCCAGTAATAACTTGTTCACTGGGATGATTCCGTCAACGTTAACGAATGCCACAGGTCTTAGGTTACTCTCTCTTTCCGTGAACAATTTCCATGGGCCAATACCGAAAAATTTAGGAAGGCTAAAGGGCCTTTTCGTGATTTCATTGGCTGAAAACCACTTGCAGGATGACTTGAGTTTTATTTCTTCTTTAGTTAATTGTTCCAACTTAAAAGTCCTGGAGATGCACGAGAACTTGATTCACGGATCGTTGCCGAGATCCATCTCCTATCTCTCCACCAGCATTAAGCGAATTTCTTTGGGAAATAATCGGATCCAAGGATCGATTCCTTTAGCCCTCGGAAATATCTTCAACTTGTCTGTCTTGAATTTAATGGATAATTTTCTAACTGATTGCATTCCTCATTCCATCGGAGCACTTTCCAACTTGCAGATACTTTATTTAGGCGGTAACATGTTTACTGGAGAGATACCGTCTTTGATTGGTAACATTACGTCGTTAAATTTGCTTGACCTTTCCGATAACATTTTCCAAGGCTACATACCGCAAAGTCTTGGCAACTGCAAGCAATTAATTTGGCTTGATCTTTCGAACAATAACCTAATTGGCTCAATTCCTGTCGAAATCGTGGGTCTTTCTTCCCTGTCGATCCTCTTTAGCTTAGCAAATAATAATTTAAGTGGATCTCTTCCATTGCAAGTTGGATCTTTAAAGAATCTTGGCGTAATAGATTTGTCTTACAACGGATTGACCGGCTTAATTCCAACGTCCATCAGTGAGTGCTTGGTATTGGAGAAACTTTACTTAGAAGCTAATTCTTTTCATGGTCAAATTTCCGAAGCTTTTCGCCCATTACGGGGTCTACAAGAGTTGGACCTTTCCAATAATAATTTTTCTGGTCCAATCCCGAGCTTTCTCGCAGAGCTCTTGCTACTCATGTACTTGAATTTGTCCTTCAATCAACTAGAAGGACAAGTTCCAGAGGGTGGACTTTTTCTTAATGTAAGTTCTGTATCGATTTATGGAAATACAGAACTCTGTGGAGGTGTTCCTGGTCTGAAGCTTCCTCTTTGCAAATCACCAAGCTCTACGAAGTCTTCTTCAACCAAGGCTAGAGTAATATATGCGGTAGCTGGCAGTTTGTTATGTTTAGCTTTGTTGCTCCTATGTCTGTCTATCTTTTATCGCAAAAAGAAGCAGACAACAACCAATGCCTCCACTTCATTATCTTTCGAGAACCAATTCTTGAGGATTTCTTATGAAGAACTCCTAAGAGCGACTAACAGATTCTCTGAGACCAATTTGATTGGTAAAGGGGGATATGGCACGGTTTATAAGGGGATTCTTGATGGAGGTGCCACGGTGGCGACGAAGGTGCTCAATCTAATGCAAAGAGGTGCTTCAAGGAGCTTTATCTCTGAATGTCGAACTCTAGGAACCATTAGACATCGAAATCTCGTGAAGATACTAAGTGTCTATTCGGGCGTGGACTTTTGTGGCAATGACTTCAAAGCTCTAATATATGAGTTCATGGCTAATGAGAGCTTGGAGGAGTGGTTGCACCCTGGAACTATAGGACAAGATGATGAGTGTAGCGAATCGAGAAATCTGAAACTAGTGCAAAGATTAAACATCGCCATTGACATAGCTACCGCAATCGAATATCTACACAAGGGTTGCTACCCAGCCATCGTCCATGGAGATCTAAAGCCGAGTAATGTGCTTCTAGACAACAACATGATGGCTCGAGTTGGAGATTTCGGGCTTGCAAAGATCATTTCAACGGTGTCTATCGAAGCCATAGGAGTTCAAGACCAGGGTAGTTCAACTTCAACCACAGTCAGAGGATCCATTGGCTATGTGCCTCCTGGTATGAAACTATCATATTTTCTTGATTAGTTTTTATTTGATTGCGATAGTAATATGTGAGTGCCAAAAGTTTGACTAAACAATTATTCTTGATGTTATGTTATGATTTGTATGCTCTGACACCTCTTTCTCACAACTCAATTCCTCTTTCCGCTAGTAATAGCTTTCGCAGAAAAAGAAAATACGTATCTTTTTGTACAAAAAGGTTAATAGTAGCTTGCCCTAATTGTATTTTAAATTAAGATAAGAATAAATCATCATAATTTTGATCAATGAGTGGAAAATTTTTAGACAAAACTTGTGAATCCATGTGAATAAATAGATTAAGCCTATCGTATCATCTCATATTTATATTTTCTTTCTATAATCTGTATTTTGTCTCATATCACGTTCATGCCATTAAAACAGATTAATCTCTTTTGGAATATTTTGACTTAAGGTCTTAACAATAAGTAATTTTTCCTTTACGGCAGACCCTTTCATGACCAATAATTTAATATTAGAAAAATATATTAGATGACATGACATTTATGCCAGAAACCATTGGAGGATACACTAATTCACAACACGGTGGGCTCTACCCAACGATCACTTTCCCTAACCTTGGTTAGAGCATATTAAGACAAATTTACGCATTTACAAGTATAAATCCATCACCGTCAACAAATCACTCTTAAGTCTCCTCTTCCCCCCCACCGTGTTCATTTTTTTCCTGTTCTTCTAGGCATTTTCTTCTCATCTTTGCATAAAAGAAAGTGTGGTATAGGTATTAAACATAATTTGTATCAAGAAAATGACGAGCCTCACTTGGATCCCATATGTTTCCAGTTAAAAAAACAACTATTCAAATTTAGTTAACACATAGACTTCTGCCAAGGCCTTAACCCAACATATTTTCTTCTTTTTCTATTTTCACCCGTATCCTACTAGAGGACAAATCCACTTTTGATGTTTAGGCAATTTGTGTAGCAAACATGTGACAACTTTGGTTACACTTAGTAGTTTTGGAGAAGAAGAGTTTATATGTTGTTGACTAACCTTTGGTACACTTTATGAATTCTAAAATTCTATTTCTCTACCATTGATGCATTTATCAACGGTCAATGCACTTTATAAGAGTTCACACGACAGGCGCTAAACATCAGCCATATACAGTAAACTAAACAAAAATTAAACAAAGAGAAATAAAAGCAAAAAACTAGTAGGGGGCTTTGGGACCCTCTGCCTTGCTCTGGCAGAGGATCCCTTGGCCTCTGCCATGCATAGTGGGCCCGATTGTGAAGTGAGTGGGGGCTTGCAAGCCATCTCTCTATGTTGGGCGCAATAGGCGCGATCCCTCACAATTTTCTTTGGCAAGCTATTGCAAATGGACATCAAGCAAAATCCCATGTGACTTAGAATCTTTTTCTAAACAATTGACTTCGAGAAAAAGTGTATGTTTGTTCCTATTAATGTCTTGATGAAATTTTCAGAGTATGGCATGGGACACAAGGTTTCCACACTTGGGGATGCATACAGTTATGGCATTCTATTATTGGAGATGTTCACAGGAAAGAGACCCACTGAAGAGGCCTTTGGGCACCATCTTAACCTCCACAACTTCATTCGAATGGCTCTTCCGGATCGAGCAATGGACATTGTAGACTTAAGGCTTTGGAGTGAAGCTAGTGATCGACAACAAGAGATGAAAATCAGAGATTGCATTATCTCTGTATTCGAAGTTGGAGTCGCATGTTCGGTGGAATCACCACTAGATCGGATGGACATGACCGAGGCAATAAGGAAATTACACTCGATCAAGGTGAGTTATGAAACCGAAGAGAGGATGACAAGTATGTAGCTAAGTCAGTTTTCTCATTTCGTCTTGGAACTTTTTCACTAGTAGTGAAAATCATCGTGTAAAGGCAGTGCCAGCAAATTTACATGAATGTCTCCCTAACTAGTCTGCCTACCCATACCTATTATGTGTGTTTTTTATTATTACATTTTATAATCGTGGAAAGTGGATGTATAGAGTTAAGTCTACCTATTTCCACCAAGTAATCATGTAAAATTTGATGAATTGGCTTATTTGTCCGGTTCTCTTCATTCCTGATGCCAATGTGGATCGATGCATTGCTTAATTATCATGGTTGGGCCATTGCCCTTACCTCTCTCTCTCTCTATGCACACTCATGTACTAGAATGTGACCTCACCATGAGGTCACAAGCTGAAGGCCAACTCTTAATGCCATGCTTAACCGAGAGCCCGCAGTCAATTGGAGACCAAGTTGATCAAATCCAAAGGCAAGGAGAGGGAGGCAACCTTATCATAAGATCATGAGGTCAAGGCTAACTCTCGAAGTCGCTGTTGAGAGTGACCTCACTATCAATTGGAAGCCATGCTTGATCGAATTAGGGCGACATTGCAAATGAAATTATGTTGTGGTCATGTTGCCGACACCGGCTACCACCATGTGTGGCCCCTACCTCTTTTGCAAACCTCCTTTTCTTTTATTTTTTTCTTTGCTATGTCATTGAATTACAGGGTTTTTCTTTTTTTTTTTTTTTTTTTTTTTTTGGTCGATAGAGATACAGAGTTAACAAAAACATAAATGGGACATGATCAAAAAGGGAACATGGATGCATATTTGTTGCACTCGTCGGTGTGCTTATCACACTATCTAATTATCCTTGTCAAGTCTTCCTACTCAATCAACCCTCTATCTTTCTTCACCATTAGCCACCGTCTCCGGTCGTTACGGCTACCTGTCATCACGGTCGCCTCCTCCTTGTCTCACCACTTTCTCCTTCATGTCATCCACGACCATCTTTGCTTTCTCTATTTGCTAATCGAAAACACTCTCTCCTTCACTGTCTCTTCTCTTACTGCCAAATTTCTAAGGTCTTCGAACCACCATTGATTACCTGATTTAGCCATTATGGCCTTTAAGATCTCATGGAAATCTCAATGGACAGGCCAGATGTAGGAGGCATCCCCAGATCTTGAGACGACCTTTTGATGTCATCATTGTCAACAACTTGATTATAGATGACGAGAGGAGCTCAACACGAGGTCTTGAGACCCACCAAGGCATAAACTTGACATTCAAGCAAGTCTCATTCTCCCCCCCCCCACCGTAGTTATGCGAGCTAGTGCATCGAGTAGAGAGAAAGCCGAATTGAAAAACTGTAGAGTTTGAGAGAGAGAGAGAGAGAGAGAGAGAGAGAGAGAGAGAGAGAGTTTCTATGGGGCATAGGCCTCCCAAAAGGTAACAGAGGCTTTGTTTTTCCCCCACAATCTCACCAACAACTTGGCGAGGGTCACAAAGGCCTCCCCCAAATTTGGGCGAGGCCTAGGGGCCATGAGTGAGGTCGCCTTCACCTACGGCTGACAAGGCCATGGTGAGGACCGCGACCCTCGTTGACGATTGATGAGGGCTTCCAGTGGCCAACGAGCCTCGCTAGAGCTTTGCCAGCCACTATGGGCAAAGAAGCCAAAGAATGAAGAAGAGGAAAAAGAAAAGAAAAAGAAATAGAAACGGAAAAGGAAAGGGAAAAATACATAATTGTTTAAAAATTTCAAAAAAAAAAAATAAAACATTATTAAAAATTTCCATGTCGGCAATGGTCGAAAGTACACATTAGTGCCAACCGGCTAAAATTGGCCAATGGATCGAATTGATACAATTATAAAATATTTAACACTAAATTGACATAATTATAATAAGTCTATGACTTGTTTGGTAATTCTATCCTGAAAATATATCACATAATTGGACCCATTTTCGACTAACTCAGACTCAACCCGACTTAACCCGGCCCAACTCACTCATTTGACAAGTATAACTTCCCATTGTACTTAGCTAAAAGCACTTCAACTTTCAACAGTTTATAACTTTTCATTAGTAAACTAAGAAATTCTAATACGATTGTATCACATATTATTTACGAAAGTAAATACAACATTGCTTTTATTTACTATTGGGTAGTTCAAAGTACTAACAAAATTCAATTATAGCATAAGCTGGTTTTCTAAGAATATTTTTGCAAGTTTCATTTATAATACAATCAAAGTAAAATTGTAATAGCATCATATTTATATTATGTTAGATTAATGTCAAAATCTTGACCTACTTTTAGGGTAAATAAGGATATATACTTCTACGGCATTAAAATTCGCCTTATGTATTGGTAATAGTCGCCGACGGGATGCAACCACCGGCGACGGCAAAGGAGGCACTGGTTTAGGCTTCGCTTAGGGCAGAGAATGGATTCTTCGATTCTCCCTTCTTTTCTCTCTTTCTCTTTAATTATTTTCTTCTCTGTTTTTTTTTTTGTTTAAATAATTTCAATTCGTATGGGATAAAATTCTCCTTCACCTGGTGTTGGGATAAGTCATTCGAGATTCATTCGAACTTATCCAGACTAATCCAAATCCGAGTTGTCTCCAAACGCCGAATAGGATAATTTATATTATCCGACGTTTTACTCGAGCAACCCAGCACGCCCTTGGGTTAAAGAAAGAGGTAAACTCAACAATTAGTGCAATCTACTTAGCCGCCCTTTTTTTCACCTCACTCCTCTCTCCTATGTACATGTGTGTCCGGCACTAACAGGAATCGTCCTGACCTGGTATCCTTCGGCATCACCCCACCAAATCCCTTTATTAGCAGGGCCGCATGTCTGTTGTCAATTTTTTTTATTTTTTTGTCAGTTCTATTATATCCCTACTTTACTTCTCACTTTCACACTTTTTATCCTACCCCTCGATAAATGCAATGCTTATAAGACCACGCTACATAGTGCCGGTCAAAGCTGGGAATCACGTTAAAGTCTGCATAGCGTAATGAAGACGGGGTGTTCAGCAGGAAACGTTTGAAAGGGAACACCTCTTTTTTTCCAGCTTTAGGATAAAATTCTCCAAAACCCATTCCTCATGTCCGAGTAGGAATCTCAAGTCTCAAGACCTACCTAACTCATACCACAGGACACAGCGATTTCAGTATAAATAGAGGACGTCCTCACAAGACCTATCATGCATATTATATAACACCTCTCGTTATACTACCACAGGAGTTTTACCCGGCGAGAGAGGGGAAAAAGAGAGAGAGAGAGATGAAGAAGTTGCTGAGTTCATCAGCAGCAGCATTCGCCTTGGTCTTGCTTCTGTTGCCGGGAATGTGGTTACAGCCAAACGAAGCAGGGAGGATGCTCGTCCAAGTCAAAGATGAAGGAGGAGGAGGAGGAGGAGTGGCAGGGGCTACTTATCAGCCGAGCAGTCTTTTAGCTTTCCAGATCCTGCGAGCCACTCAAATGAAAGAACGGAAGAGGTGAAGGAGTGTAGTAGGAGGTCGTTCCTATGGAAGAGGGTGGGGTTGATTGTGTGTTAGCTGGTTCATTGTGTTCCTGAGATTTAAGTACGAGACAAGTCTAGTTGTAGTAACAATACAACCTCAAAGAACAGGACATATTGTATGCAGAAGTATCATTCTGAAAAGAATAAAATCAAGTAGCTCGTGCCAATAGTTTAGAATATTTCGAAGGGTTAATATCATGAAAAACTACAAACCGGTACAGTTATAAAAAATTTATCTCAAACTAATTTTTTTTTTTCTTTTAACAAGTCCAGCAGATCGCTTCCGGCTGTCAAAGCTCAGCTCAGCATATTAGTCGTATTCATGATTTTATGAAGAGAAGGCGACGTTTATCCAAATGACCTGTTCAAGCTATACTCCACCAATGGACTGAACTCCTATCATTCATTGATAAAGATATGTCAGGAAAATATTAATAAAGTATCGACTACCAAAAAAGTAGTTAAAACCGCTTTCCACCATATTTATTCTAATTGAAATGATTTACAAACAAACAAAAAAACTAACACATGCTAATATACTTTACTTTTGTATTCATTCTGGAAAGTGATCACCCAATAAATTGTCAAATTGTATTTTTCACCAAGGCGTTGTCAGCCGTGTCTCATAAATTGGAAGTAACTGCCCAATTTATTAACAAATGACAATTTCTCACGAAGTGGTAAAAAACTAAGTTGGTTATTATCACTGAAAATTACATTAAAGAATGAAGGCCAATAAGATAGGAAAATAAGACAGAACACGCCTACTGTCATATAAGTCTCTTGTGAGTGTCTTGTTCCGGATTTGTCCACGGACCCGAAATATCGACTTGAGCAAGAATAGATAATGTATGTAAAGCCCTTTCTCGTTAGTCACTTGATGTACGTGGCTTATGTCGTTGATTAATACAACTAAGCAGAACATTTTCTTATGAGCCGTTTTCATTATTTCCTTCTTACAAAAGATTGTACGAACTATGCGTACAACCTTAGTATCGGAGGTTGCGTGCTTGAGTCGGCTAGTATACTAGTTGTGGTCCGGGATGGTCGGTCCTTTGAACTAGGACACCTATTGACCAAAGGATCATCCGGTTCTATAGGCCTATTTGGATACTTGTTATTATAATTGCCAAATTAAATTGATTGAATCTAATGACTTATTAAAAAAAAAAAAAAAAAAAAGATCTGAACACATCTTTACATGAAGGGCGGTCTTATTGTCACATCCCTTTTGACAAAAAAAGTACCTTTCTTGAGGTAATTGGCTAATAAATCCTTATAACGTCCGATTTGGTCAAAAATCTATTGATGAGACATTTTTACTCTTGTTCCTAATGCTAAATTCTTCTACAAAGCTTTTGAGAGTTGAAAGATGACACCATGAAAAAAGATTAAGATTTGAAAGATGACACAATGAAAAAAAAATTAACAACTTTCTCTGGGAAAATTAGCAAGAGGATGAATGATAAAATGAAATACTATTAAAAAATACATAAGCCTGTTTATAAGTTTTATTGTATGACTATTTAAGTTAACATATTAATCAATATATGCTTAACCAAAAAGAGATATACGCACAATCTTTACAAATATTAAGAATCATTGGAAATGTCCTAATTAATTTTTTAAATTCCAAGACCACCGTGCCACGGTAAGCTCCAGCTTTGACATGAAAGTTTTCTCTCTAAAGTTTTAATACACCATTTTAAAAGGTTTGCGGCTTGCTTGCACCCATTGAAAAATCCATGATTCATTGCATCCTGTACAAAATTTGAGACTTTCGATGGATTTTTCCATTGTCTTAAACATAAGGGTTTAGTATGTCAGGTTTAATTCAAATCAGTACTATTGATGTCACAATGTTGTGCAGCTAGATCAAAGGACTCTTCCAAGTATACAGAGCTATACAAGCAATTTATTCCATTATACTACAGGAAAAATGAGGACTTGTGTGCTTTACCAAAAAAAAATGAGGACTTGTGTGTATAGAAAGAAAAAACTTATAGAGGTTTTAAAGAATATCAAATCTACAATCACTCCACTATTTGCCACCACACCTGAAGGCACAACAAATGATGGACAGGACTATGATCAGAATCAAAGCGACGACAAGGCCAAGAACTATCGGCTTTATTTTCATGTTCTGCAGCCACATCTTTCTTCTGATTCGGGTCGCTTGCTGCCGGAAATCTTGTGCCTAAAAGTAGAAAATGCACATCAGTCGGATGCCGAGATCCTTAACTCAATCATACTGAAAGACGGTAGTCTTTGTTCTATCTCCAAATTAATCACCGATTTCCGCTCCTTCCATAAATTTTATATTAGAAGACTAGGAAGATGAAAGCAGACTATTGGAAAAGCAGTAGCAGTTAAACCTTTGAAAAGTTCAAATAACACTTCTCATAATAGTGGGAAAGTTCTTAGTGAGCTCTTGTTTGATGCAAAAGCTAGCAACATAGCATCAAAAGTAGATCAGCAGCAAGAAATTCATTGAATTTCAGGAAATGATGGGTGTTAGAAAGTCCAATCCAAAAGCTTAAGCTATCATAAATGACTCATTGTCAAGTGATTTAGGACAATATTTTAACGATACGGCCAAAGGAATAAGAAAAGGAATAGGAGCAGAGGATACTGAACTGGGAATACCCAACATTGTTCATGTCCATCAGCTTCTCCCTGAACAATTTAATGGCCCTGAAGACGCTAGACTAGATGACACGACAACTGCACTTGATAAAGCATCTAGGCTGAAGTGATGTGAGGAAATGAAACATTTGCACTAGAGCGAGAAGATGATGCGAGTTCAGGCTGTCCGGATTTTGATACGTAATCTGCTCAATTGAGCATTCAAGACTTGAACAGGGAAGAATTACTGTTCACTTATAGGCGAAACTTCTATACTTCCGATTTTAAATTGTCGAATGACCTAGATAAGTAGGCCGTACTAGTAGCTCGGCCAGTTCAGGAGACTGGAAGAAGGCTCCAATTGTCATGACTCATTCAGTTTCTGAACACCAGATCCTGCTTCTTACATACAATAATTAGCTCGTTTAATAAGATAAGCCGACATCGCTCCAGGATGGAAATCACACACAGTAGACTGCTTACCTGAGATCGAAGATTCTCCGTCTTGTCGAGCAGAAGCTCAACTTTCTCACCTCGATCCAGAACCTACATGACAGAGCAACATAAGTCTGACATTACACGCCGATTTCTCATAGTTCTAACTTCCTGGTAGAGTATTAGCACAAGTTATGCCGACTCGCCTTTTCTATATACTCCATCATGACTCCTTTCACTTCTGATACCTGAGCTGTCACTTTGGCGAGTTTGCTGATCTCTTCGGGATGATCCATGCAGTACTGCATTTGCTCCTTCAGTTTAGGCCTATGTCAAAGCTCCGATCAGCATATCCTGTGATGAAGCACAAAGAAGTCACATTCATGGACTTCCGAAGAGATGGCAATGTTTACCCGAATTCTCTGTCCAAGCTATGCGCCACTGCAGTCGCGGCTTTTCCTCCGCCATATCTGTTAGTAAACTCATCCTTGATTCTCTCGAGAAAGGCCATCGGAATCAGATGGCCGATGGACTCAACTGCCACGATGCAGTATGCTGCGGAATTGAGATGGCCAAGTCAAGTTCGTCCAAGGAAAACTGTAAAAAACGTGACCACAAGTAGCCTTCACACGTAGCTCGGAGCTATTGCAGCTACGAGAGAGAGAGAAAGAGAGAGAGAGAGAGAGAGAGAGAGATCATACTGAAGCCGCTGTCGACGAGGTAGCTGAATGTGTGGCCATCGCAGGTGTAAGTGAAGTGGTCGGTGCTGGGAGGGAGCTTCTGGAGGCACTGCAAAGCGATGCCGGCGAACTTCCCGCCGAACTCAGCGTACTCTGCTAACACTGCGGTGCCTCGTGCCACGAAGCTGTAGATCAGCGATTCGCGACCCATGTTTTATCGTCTCTGGAATTCGATGGGAATGGAACAAGAGCTCGATAGCGCAGTGAGAGCACTCCAACCTCCGCAACGAGAACGAGAGATTACGCATCCATTTGGCAGAGAAGTCACGGTACCGCCACCGTATCCATGCACTCCTCTTATGTTTTTTTACCCTCTAGGAAGAAGAAGACGTGCAGTCCCTGAAGCTGCGTGGTTTCTTCGATGTGATCATCAACTATTTATCCGGTTTAAGTCCTTGAATCTATGCATTTCTCTCGATCACGTCCCATCACCAGTCGGTTCCCATCAATAAAAACCAATGCTCCTACGGTACTAGTAGAAAAATCCGATTTTGATAAGGTCGATCCGGACCCAAAATATCATTTCGCAATTGAACTGTAGTTACCATGGCCTGAAAATAAGTCCTAGCAAATGACTCATCATCCATAGTGGCAATGTTTCATTTAGTGATAAAGATTTTGGCTAGGCATCAATCAATCCACAAGTCGTCGACTTCAATTTGTTGGAAATAGAGATAGATTAGTGGAAATAGAGATAGATAGACTTAATTGGAAAAACTATACGGGTTAAATGACTCAATCACGTAAAACATAAGTTTGCAAGAAACTACATTGAAGCAACAACACAAGTGAGTCACAAGCAATGATCAGTTGGCATCTCTAAATCCAAACATTCCATACATGGTGTGAGAATCTTATTATAAACGTTTCGAAAAAGCAGTCGAGAGGAAGAGTAGAAAAGGTAGTATGGAGTTGATCCCTAATCTCAACGAAACTTCCGGGAAGCAAACGATGGAAAGAGACGTTTAGGCTGCCACTTAAACCACACCTTTCCTAGGCAAACATCCTATTTACTTGCATAAATCAGTTGTGTCCCCAATCAATTTTTGGGCACATATAGCCGACAACGTAAGTGGGGCCAAAAGTGGGCTTGGAAATGGGCCATATCGGTTTCAGCCCACTTCGATCGGTGTCCGAAAGCATAATTAGGGCTTTTTTTGGTTTTGTAAAGAGTGAAATGTAATGTGCATGCTTTGAAAAAGTTAGTAGGGTCGTAGACATGAATTATTTAATAAAAAAAAAGAAAAAATGGAACAATTTGAGATTAGCGAGTAGACAGTGAGTAATGGAATAACTAGCCTAAATAGACCTAAAAATGGATTTCGAGACCGTCAATTCTCATGACATGACATGCAATTAAACAGGTTTGAACTTGGCATAAACAGGTTCTTATCTTGAATAGGGCAGCCCGTTTATGATCGGTAAATATCATGCCTTACACGGGGTCAACTACTGAACAGGTTCAAATACAAATCAAAATGCGCGTAATTTGTCACATAAAAGTGAATAGAAAATTAAATATACTTTACCTCATTTGATACTTCATGTTTAGAGATTATTTTATACTTAATAATTTATTGACAGAACACTTGCAAAAAAATAAGTCAATAACATATCTTGATCTACTGACATAAAGTGAGATTACTTGAATTGTCTAAAAGCATGTTTGAGCATGTTAAGCAAATTAATAGTATAAAATGTGTATAGTAGTTTAAACACATATGAACACATAGTTGTAAATAGTTAAGTCCTCTATAATGACATGTTTGATAATCATATTAATCGCATCATGTTACGTCATGTGGCCCATTTTATCAAAGGTATTATGTTTGTGCCAGTGTAATCCAATACATTTATTGAACGTGACAAATCCAAATTAATTATATTCATATCATACTTCCATTCCAACACGATATACGACGCATCCCGATTTCAAGGGCTTCAATTTCAAAGACTTGTCTAGTCTCTTCAGATTGGACAAAAACATAGTTTGTTAAAATTAGGGCACAAAACTTTCTTTGAACTTTAGTTATGACGTTAGAAAAGAAAAAGACAATATTAAAAACCAATAAATCAGTAAGCATAATGTAATAAAATAAAATAAGATCTTAAAACTAGGGCATGCTTGATTGACGCTAGCATGATTAGATTGATTTCGAATCCGGGTCAACTCAACGTCTTGCCGAAGGCCACGACCGTGAATAGCGCCGGAAAGGTGGGGCCCCTCTTCCATATCTGTATAAATAGGAAGTCAATTTGTTTGAAATTGAATTTAGGGTAATTATAGTATACCATGCCAACTAGAATGGATTTGAATTTGTGGGTATTTTAGCACCGTACGATCTTGATGAATTGATCTTCACGGTCTGATCAGATCAGGCAAAGAAAGCAGGTGATCCTTTTTGGCTGGTTGTCACCAGTCAAGTTATTTGATTGACCATTTTTGTTCATGTTCGTATTTACTTAACAATTTAGACTCCATTTATTTTGTGAAAAGTGAATAATTTGATGGAAAAATTGAAAAACGATCAATTGCATCACTTAAAAAAGTAACTAAACAAAAAATATTTTCATCGTTCACGAAAATATTTAAATATAAATTATTATTTATAATAAAAATATTTTCAATTGGATAATTATTTTAAATGATACAATCGATCGTTTTTAGGAATATATTTTGTAAATTATTAATTTTTCACAAGACAAACAAAGTCTTAATAACATTTTATGAAAATTCAAGAAATTATTGAATGCACTAAAGTTTGGCTAGTGACTGATGACGCATCTCCATTGACTATTTAAATATGTAAAAGTTGCAAACTAATACAATAATATTACTTTTCATTTAATTAGTGAAAAACAAAACTTGACTTTTGTAGTAAAAGCCACTTACTACTGGGTTCAAACTTGCATTTTATGGTTGTTCAACCTTAAGCATGATTTTGAATTTAATAGATTGATTTAGACAGTTGGATCCAATCCTAAAAATAACAAATGAAAATCAATGTCTTAACGTCTTAAGGTTAATGGTGCCTTGACGTATGTTATTTGTGGAAACGAAAACATCTAAAATTTGAATAGTCTTGATAATAATCTCTCTTTTTTGGACGGTGTTAACTTTAAAAGTGTAATTTATTATGGAAAATTTCAGATGAAACTGCTAAAAGTGCCCCTTACACACCTATTAAGGGCTGTTAATTCTACTACTTTACGAATACAAAAATTCATATTCAAATACCATTTTCCAATTCTTCAAGAGTCTCAATTAGTGTCTTTAGGACACTAGTTAACAAGATGATAAATTTACTCTTACATCGAAATTTTTACTCTCCAATCTTACCTAAGTCAAAGAGTCATTTCACAATGCAAATTATAAGAATTTTGAAATTAAGAGAAAGAGGTCATTTGTAAAGCCCCTTTAGTGATTAATCTAAATATTTTAATTTTAATCTGTTTAAAATTAAAAAAAAATAAATTTGTGACTTTTTAATTTATATTTGACAACAATTTTACTAAAATTAAAACTAAAAAACATCATGCTCTCTTTCTCAATTACATGAAGAATCTTCGTTACAATAAAAACATGATAACATATGCTTTGTGAAAGATGCCAAACGTACATCCGTCGTAACCAATCATGTCCTCCACCGTTGATTTGATATGCGGAAAATTTGAATTGATAACAAAGATAAGAAATGGCTAAGAGGAATTAGATAATCCTCAAGCTCGAACCTAGAATTTTAATACTTGTACATCATCATCTGAGTTGCTTTGGACAAACCATCGTCGAGTCAAGATGGCCTGTGACTAGTCATCAATTATGCTTGTTTTGGCATGTCTACTCACCGGAGATCCTGTTCGTTTTCAAGAGATTGATCAACTGGTAAATGATGTATCCATTGATATTCGAAATTCCAGCAATATTCTGTATTTGGATACCAATTTGTTTTGTTTGTTATAAATCTTTGTGATTTTCATATTCTCTCTTTGTAGATCCATGATTATTTTTTAGTCAAAAAGTCACTCCAATCCCTTGAAGGCTCCAACTGTTAAAAGGTTGTTATCAAAACTCAAAGCCAATGACCCTGCCTACACAGTCGTCGGGGTTAGTAACACCAGAAACAAATAAATGGGATCGATATCAAATACCCGAAAAATGCATCATCAACTCGTGGTTTGGCAAATTTCACAAACTGCCAAGTGATTGCATAGCCAGTCTTTGACCCTCACCTCAGTAAAGCAAATAGGCCTTAAATCTCATGATAGCAATTCCAAACCAAGCCAGCCAAGCAATCTCAATGCAACAAATAAAAACTGTTCATTTTCTCTTCCCGAAAGTACATGAAAATCAAACTCAAAATCACAAAAGGTATCTGACTATCCATAGCGGATTGGAACCGGGATTTGATTAGGTCATAGCCAACTCCTATCAAGGCCTCCTTCCCTAAAATAACTAGCAAAAACGAGGGGGTAAAAACAAGAAAAAAGAAGCTGCTATACAATTTAGCTAGGAACAATGTACCAACACCATCTAATAACGATACCTGACACAATACAAGATCAACATAAACTTATCTTATACCTCATGTTACTCTAATAAGCTAAATCTGGGCTACTGCTGAAAAGTGACTCACTCTCTCTATGGAGAAATGCCGAACAACATGAATATTAATATTCCGGCCATAAACGACTACCGCACACGTGGGGCTCCCACATTGGTCAACAGTCAACGCCATCCCCTTGCTCATCACTATCGCGATCGAATAATTTTTCCCCTTGAGATGCCCTCGTCCCATAGGGCAACGGTTTTAATTTCGATTTCTTGGTAGTGGTGGAATTTTAAATAATAATAATAAATTTAAAAAAAATCACCTGCTTTTATTTTTGTCCATCTTTCGATGCCCACTACCTCTCTCCCCAACTTTTGCTTTCGCCTTTGCCTGTGCTCAACGTTCGGTAGCGGAAAGAGAGAGGAGGGGAGAAAATAATATAATATAAAGCTAAGATAAGTTGGGATAAGTTGGGATGTCTATGTGAATTAGATTGAGTATTATCCACTTACTAATTTAGAGATATTCATAAGTCGGTATATGCATGGAGGTGTCACGGAAATTCGCAATCGAATTGATGCATGAGGCTTATTAGTTCATATGTGAGAGCAAAATAAATTAAAATGTTTTTCATGATTTTTATTGACCAAACAAGGGATTTCTTTAAAGGATGTGTTACTAATTACATTTAGTTTTAATTGAATAGATTTAAAATGGTCTAGGTCTATTTAGTGGACCAATATAATAGGGTTTTTTTCTCTTTACCGAAAAGATTCATGCCAAAGAAAAGGATAATTTAGCTCAAAACTCAAATTATATTATTAAATTCAATTTTCAATCCAAATTAAATCGCGCTTCTTACCAATTTTTATCAATTGAACAAAAGGAAACCAATAAATTAACAAAACCACCAATATTTATACACTAATTTTTTATTCCATGTGTGTAAGTCATGCGAAAAATTTCTATTGTCTTGGGTAGAATGCCTTTATCAAGTGATTGTTCATAATTTTTTGTGACGATCTACTTCATGTAAGATTTCATCCATTTAATTTGAGTTGACCTACATTTCAATCAAATCATAATCAAACTACTTAATTTAGAAAAATCTTGAACCAAATAAATTATAGTCCTTCAAATCATTAGTCAATCCCACGGTCTTCAAAAAAAAAAAAAAAACAACATGCATTGTATCACATCGGAAGAGAAAGGGTGGGCAAGAGGTACCAAATCAAAAGCACTTTATCCTTTTTGGGCTGTTAAAACATTAGAATAATGTGGATAAGCTTGTCATAAGGTTAATCATGATTCCTTTTTATAAGGATTACGCATGATTAATATGAATGGGGTGAAGTAGAGAGTGCATGAGAAAAGATTCGAGCACTCCCTTCGAACTTGAATCACAGATGGAGTACCTTTTAAGATTTCTAGTGATAGTTCTTCTACTACGAATTATTATTCTGAGGTTAATAATTTAAGGTATTTATAAATAAGAACGATTGACGAACAGTGTTTTGCCATGTGGCAAATCATACAAGTAAAATCAAATGGAAGATGTTTGGCCATGTGTGAAGAGAATACGATTGGATAGACATAAAGATTTAGATTGACATTAAATCCACCGAAAAAGGGTAAGGCTGGTATCAAGTTAGATCTTCCAATCCCATCTCTAGCTCACTAAACTATAACTCTTAAGTAATCCCAAATGAATAGACATAAATCCGCATCCTGCCACTAATTCGTAATTAAACCCAATAGAGGCCACGCGTGGCCCTAGTTGCGTGAGTTATAATTATAATAAGTATTTAGGTATAAGCCATCGATAATGAATTCAAAAAATTTCAACGAATGATAATCTTGTTTGCCATCCATATAAATATCACAACAACAAAATACGCTCAATTGATAATATAAATTAAATAAAAAGACAATATTTTCCTCCAATCCTAGTTGGAAGAAACTCCCCTAACAAAGATTCAAAATTATGAGTATCAATCATATACGAAGTTGAGGAAAATTAACTACTCCCAATAGCAGAGTTCCTTGGAATGTTGTCACAATATTTTTTGGAAAGGAATCCTCCTTCTAAATTCGATTTGGGTATATCGAAATCATATTGAAAAGATTCTTTGGAGTCATCTATAAGTATATCAACCAAATAAAGAAAAAAATTGAATTATCCGAGCTTATTTATTATCAATAATAAATAAATAATAGATAAATAGAAAGCATATGTCCTCTAGTACGCCTAAGGAGAGAGAAAGCTGAACTGCAAAGTTAGAGAGAGAGAGAGAGAGAGAGCTTGCGGCGAAGAGAGAGAAAGTTCCCAGATGCTCCGCGAATGGGGAAAGCTGAGCAGCAAAACCGACAGCGGTGCATGTTGCTGAAAAGTTAGTGGCGTTTGACAATGTCATGGGCATTAACTAATCATGTTGATGTGTTGGAGGTTTAAAATAATTCCGATAAGTTCCCAAATGAAAATTGTTTGGTGTTGATATTCGAAAATTAGATATGCTATCTAGGGATGTCGTCTCCCTTGTGTTTCTGTCACTTTGTATTCAATCAAGTACAAGTACTTTTTTGTTTTTTTGGTCATCAGGTGCATGAACTTGAATGCAGTGTTTTTTTTCCCTTTTAATATATGATTAATACCTAAAAAATCTGAAGATATGTATACTATAAGACAACTCTAAATGTGTTCCAAACCATAAGTAATATCCATTGTGATATTAATACTCAAAATTTATTTTGCGTCCCCAAACCTCTAAACAATGCCCACTATAATATCAATACCCAAATTTCCTTTGGTCTCGTCAAAACCCACAAACGTGTACAGATGTGACAAAAATACCTCCGTCATTAATTCAAGTTTAGGGTATTGGTGACATGAAAATAATTTGGGATATTGATATCTTAGTTGGCAAAGTTTAGGATTTTTTGGTGATAAACAAAAGCTATTATTGTATCACCGCCCGCAACGGCGCGTAGTTGACTCGGGCTCTCCCCCTCATGAAGGGGAGAAGTTCGAATCCCAAAAGCGTTATTAGGGATTCTTACTTGGAGTACTGTGGTGGTGGGTCCTGCAATTGCTCCCCTAGGGTTTGCTCGCCGACTGTTGGCTTACGGGGTTTCCTGGGTTATCAAAAAAAAAAAAAAAAACATAAGCTATTATTGTCAAATTGGACAAGTTTGACATATTGGTGACATGAAAAAGAAGATTAGGGTATTTGTGTTATAGTGGGCAATAATTAATATTTTGATTTTGTCGCAACCTTCTTCAATGTGAACTACCAACAGAAAGCTAATGGATTACTAAATTGGCACAAACAATTGCTCATTAAAGGGATATGCCTATGTCACGGTCCATGAATCCTTCCGTATTTATGACACTTGTGAGTAATGCTTAGGGTTATTGAGTGAAGAGTAAGGATACAGAGAGGATGAACACAACTGGTCTGTGGGAATAACGTGTAGATGGTTGGTGCTAAGAGTTCTAAGATAGAAAGATTATATTACTTAAGAGTTTTGAATGCGGGGTTAGCCTCTCGTGCATAAACTGGTCAAGAGCTAATGTCACTCTTTAGATTTGCTATCTCGCTCGATGGACTAGATACCTAAGCCAAGTTAGGCGTGGTACGATCTCGTATATAAAAGCTATTCACCGTATTGTTCTATGAAACAACTAATGAACGAGGGCTGGCCTAGTGAATTCCGCTCACCAGGTATCGAACGGGTTATTCCATGGCCAAGGAACTACCAACCCATGACAAATGGTATCAAAGCCAGAATCCCTCCAGTAAGTGAGTGAATCAGAGAATCGGACTCCTAGCTCCTGTGTGGGTTGAACTGGAGAATACTAGTGGTCTACCTGGTCCTACAAGGGCGGAGAGTGAATCACCGAGGCAAAAGGTGCCCAAACAAAGCACGGCTCTCAACTAGCTTCTAGGATGACAATGGGGGCACTAGGAAGATTCGGTTCCTCACCTAGCGGGCGGAGTTGGAGAAGGATTGAATCCTTGCTGAATGGGGATAACGTTCCTAGATTGATAAGTGAATCTAAAGAAGAGGTCCACTACCACGTTTTCAACAAGAAAAGAACCTCCATTTGGTTTACTGGGGTTAAAATGTTTAGTAGGCAAAAATGATACTGCCAAAAGATGCAGTTGGCAAGAAAAGCCACAATTGCCAGAGAAGCGCAAGTGACCGAAGAGAAGTCCAAACATTTGAGATCAAAATAGGCTACCAATGGAGCAAAACTTATTTTGTTGGGCGAGCATGATCATTTGATGTGTGATCCTAAAAGTGGTGCATCAATGGTTAAAGGACGCAAGGAAGCGACAAAGTGGACCACAACAAGGGCCTTGAGGAATTGAGTGGGGGAGAATGTCACGGTCCGTGAATCCTCCCGTACTCGTGACAGTTGTGAGTGATGCTTGGGATTATCGAGTGAAGAGTGAGGATGTAGAGAAGATGAACACAATTGATCCGTGGGAGTGGCGTTAGGACGATTAATGCTAGGAGTTCTAAGATAGCATGATTATATTACTTAGAAGCTCTAAAGGCAGGGTTGGACTCCAATGTACAAATTGGTCAAGAGCTGATTTCGCTCTCTTAAAGAGGCCATGGCAGGCCGAAATCAGTTGTTGAGTCTAAAGAGATTTGCTAATTCTTTCGATGGACTAGACGCCCGAGCCAAGCTAGGCATGGCATGATCTCGTATATAGAAGTTATTCGTCATATTGTTCTATGGAACAACTAATGAATGAGGGCTGGCCTGGTGAATTCTGCTCACCATGTGCCACATGGGTTATTCCACGGCCAAGGAACTGCCGAACCGTGACACCTACACCTAGTGCGGATTCTCCCAAGCTCAAATCAACCACAACTTGGGTCTAAATTAAATCTCACTATTAAACTTACCTTTTGTAGTCACCATTAATGAGTTGTGGATTGATTAAATTTCCACGTAAGAGTATCCAAGGGCACTTCTTTATATGGAAATTCATTGATCAGTTCAAAAAGTTACTAACTATATCAAAACTTTCAATATTACATATTAAGAATTACTACCTAATTGGAGAAATTGGTTGTTTCTAAAGTTTCACCATCAATATCGAAGTAAGTACGTAGAGAATATAGATAGAGATAGACTAAAAATTGAAATTCTAATGCGAAGTTACTTGTCAATTCATCTTTTAAGTCTTTCTTTCATTTTTATATGCTAACAAGTCATTGATTGTTATTCTCAGGACTTGATAAGTAACGTAAATAAAATTCGTTGACAGAAAGGCATTTGAAGTGCCATAAGTTGATGCCAAAAGTTTTTTAGGATCACTTAATTGTTAAGTTTTTTTTTTTTTTTTAAAAAATGGCAACTTAAGTGCCAACCGGATATTTTTTTTTTTTTTTTGGTCAGTCCTACTCTATTCCTACTCTACACTCACTCGCAAACTTGTGCCCTGCCTCTTGCAAGGCGTGGGAGTCGCAACCCACTCTCGAAACTTACACGTCCCTACCCCCATTCCCCCCTGAGGAGGTGGGGATTTGAACCCCTCACCTCCCCCTTCCATGTTGGAAGGGTAGCCACTGGGGCGAACCCCCAGTGGTTGTGCCAACCAGATATGAGTCGCCCGAAATTCGATGTGGCAATTTTATTTCTCAATTTTTCCCACCCACATGGCTGGCCTGTGTGCCCAATCAGTATTAATGGTCCCAAACTATGTTGTCTACATATTTGTTTCTGCTGGGGTGGAATAAAATATTTTTAAAAAAATCATTTTTCTTTTCTTCCTCCTCCATCATATGTAAATCCCTTATGAATTACAACCCTTAAAGGATTATCGTTCAAAGGGAAGTAGACTACTTAAGAATTTCACATTTCATTTATGTAGTAATTTAGAATTAAATGGCACCACCATCTCCACCCACTCCAGTGTCGCTTGCGGTCGGCCCACGCTATAACTCCATCATCGCTTGTGGTCGGCTCCGTCGTTGCTCGTCCAGATCCAGCCGCAAGCCTAGCTCTGTCCACTGATCTCACAGTAGGCTCCATCGTTGCTCACCCCTGCTCTAGTCTCATCCATGGCCGCAAGCCTAGCTGGTCTATGGCTCGCGAAGAAGTGATCAATCACCGAAACTTGCGAATCATCTTGGAAATTATTGATCAACTTTCTTCTTTGTCCACACCGGTTACGAAAGAACACAGGGAATGCTCAGTTTTGCCCTATTCTCCAACCGCGAAGATTCAGAGCAACTCGTTCGCGTTTGGAAGCTTCATTACTAACACTCACTCTCACTGGCGACGCTTTTCAGATCCTACTCATGTAGGTTGATCAATAAGCGCAACCCGGAACCTATCCTCGATAAGGTAATTTCATTCCTATCTTTTGTGCCCTGTTTGGAGAAGTGTGAGATCAATTTCCGTCCATGAAACCTATGAGTAAATCATTGAAAATCTGAGTTGTAAGTTGATGATTGGTGATGACATTATCGTTCTTGATACTTATTTTAGATGGAAAACCATTTCGATTTCATCTCCATGCTCCATAAAGTCGTGAAGTGTACTTGAGAGAGTTGCTTAAATCTGTTGGGTGAAGTGTTCATCATATGTTCAAATCCCCAATAGGAACTGAGATTCATTTGCATCGCTTTTGTTTCATGAGACTTTGAATATGAAATTGAGAATAACACAAAGAAATAGATTTGAGGAAGACGGCCTTAGAATGCGAGCTCCAACAGCAAAAGAAAAAAATAGAGGAAAACAGAGGAATAGATTTTAAGGAAGACGGCTAGAGTTTGAACAAGACGATGGACGAACATGGGAGAGAGAACATGAGCGAGCAACAGAGTCAGACACATAGAGAGATGGCTTGAGCTCATTTGCCATTTTCCCCAAAATGAATATTTAGGGCATAGAAGAAAATTAAGCACCAGAATGATGTTATTGATGTCCTCGGTCATCAGGCCCAACTTGTGAAGAAAATCAATTTCCTCCTTCATGACCTCCACAAGGACCGAAAGCTCTAGCCCGTTGAGCTCGTGGGGGACAATCCCAATCACGCAAAGGAATTCGTAAGCCCATGCCTAATTTGTTGGAACCAAAAGGATTTGGAGGGAGAGAGTGTAAACACACAAAGAGATATTATATTACACAATATGTCTTATAAAGGCTTAATAGAGTACACACTAATTTTGCTAAGCTTAAAACTCTCTCTAAAATCTCACTCTCTCACTAAATAAACTAACGTAACCCTATATTTATAAGCATCTTCCACCGCCTGGACTTCACCGTCTGAACTCCACCACCATTGTTTTCAACGTGCAAGAGTTGAAGTTGAACTTTTCTTCTTGGTTAAGAGTCAACAATTGTGGGCTACTTTTCCTTCACGTCCAAGTTGCCAACCGCAAGTTTCTCTTTCCTTCGTGCTTACACTTGCTGCCCACGTCCAGGCTTCATGCATAATGGACTTTGATTATTATATTAGGTGTTGACTCCAACACTCTCCCTCAACACCTAATACTCTTCTTCTATAGCATTTGATATTCATCTTCTTCAGTTGCCGAGGCAACTGCGACTTCCAACTGAGCTTTGCAAAGCTCGGATTTCATCAATGCCATTTCACTTTGCATATCAATCTCTTTTTCCTTCTCATGGAACTTCTTTTCTACAATCTTCCATTGGCTCTTGAAACCTCTTTTATTTCTAAAGAGGGTATGTGCATCATCCACGGTACATGCTAGCACCACATCTTCGTCATCATTGACGATATGTGCATGTTCCGTCATCTCTGCTTGACATTCGGATTTGTAATGTCCGAATTTATTGCACTTGAAACACCTGACTTTTGATTTGTCACGTGTTTTATATCTTTTGGTGAAATTTGAATTTCCACCCCTACCTCAGGTACCTCCATGACCTTGTGCACCTTGATAATCTTTTTGATTTGATTGAACAACCCGACTCTGCAATACTTGCTCAGTATTCGAACTGATGGACTTATGGTTCATTCTTTGCTCATGTGAGCATAATGAACCCATCAACCGCTCCAACGTCATGGTTGATATATCTTGGCCTTCTTCGATCGCCGCAACAACGTAGTCAAACCTTTCAGTCAAAGACCTCAAGATTTTTTCTACGACTCGTACATCTTGGAGTTCTTCACCATTAACCCTCAGTTGGTTAACGATGGTTTGTACACGATCAAAGTAAGCCGAGATAGATTCAGAGTCATTCATGTGTAAAGACTCAAAATCTCCTCGAAGTGTTTGGAGCCGCACCCGCCTAACACGATCATCGCCTTTGTAGGATTTTTGCAATATATCCCACGCTTCTTTCGCAGTCTCCGCGCTCGATATTTTCTCAAATATCGTCTCCTCCACGGCTTGAAAGATTGTAAATAATGCTTTCTCGATCTTTCTTCCGAGTTTCCACCAATAAATCTTTCTCCGTCTTTCTTAAAGCATCGAATGCTTGGCATCGGCCACTTCGATGTAGCCGTTCTCCACCAGGTTCCACAAATCTTGGGATTTGAAAAGAACCTTCATCTGGACGGACCAATTGTTGTAATTCTTTCCGTTCAACTTTGGGAGTAGCAGTTGAACAGAGTTGGTGGAAGCCATTGCTAGCTTTGAGTTCATGATCCTTGATCGACTGCTCTAGGTTCTCGGTCTTCGGCCACTGGTTTTGATACTCCAATCCTTGGCCTACTCTGGATTCACGATCCCTGACCGCTAGCTCTAACACGGTCCCTGGCCGACTAGCTCTGATACCAATTGTTGGAACCAAAAGGATTTGGAGGGAGAGAGTGTAAACACACAAAGAGAGATTATATTACACAATATGCCTTGTAAAGGCTTAATAGAGTACACACACTAACTTTGCTAAGCTTAAAACTCTCTTTAAAATCTCACTCTCTCACTAAATAAACTAACGTAACCCTAATTTTTATATGCATCTTCCACCGCCTAGACTTCACCGTCTGAACTCCACCACCATTGTCTTCAACTTGCAAGAGTTGAAGTTGAACTTTCTTCTTGGTTAAGAGTCAACAATTGTGGGCTACTTTTCCTTCACGTCCAAGTTGCCAGCCGCAAGTTTCTCTTTCCTTCGTGCTTACACTTGCTGCCCACGTCCAGGCTTCATGCATAATGGACTTTCATCATTATATTAGGTGTTGACTCCAACATAATTCTCCATCCTCTCGCTTTTCATTTTCTCCAAGTTGTACAGGGACAAAGAGGAGTCCCTATCCATCCGGCCCAGTCGAACCCTTGGCCTCACCATGGTCGCATTGTTCGGCCTGGAGGACGAATTTTGCGTCGAGACGAAGGTTTCAAATCGTGAGATTTGCAAGATTCGGTGGTCGTAGCATTTCCGCAAAGGAAGGTTTGATCACCATGAGAGCTTGAAAGAGAGAGAGAGAGAGAGAGAGAGAGAGAGAGCGAATGAGAATGACAGAGAAAGAGACAGCGAGAAAGAACGACAGAGAGACTAATTTTCTCTAGTGCGGCCTGGTTTTGTGATTAAGGCCACCTCATTATTTACGTGGACTTTTCTTTTCTTTTATTTTCTTTTATGAAAAAGCCACCTAGGCATTAATATTTAATTAAAGTCACGTGATTATTTTGGTCAGAATTTCAATTTCTTGCTGAAGGCACTTAAGTGATTATTTTTCTCCACTTAAGTGAATCGACGAAATTTTGAGCATTAAAGTGATCGTTGTACGCAATTTTTGACACTTCTAATGTCTTTCTACAAAAATTAGTCATTTGGTCATGAGATGAATCCACCTAAAAGATCTCTTCCATTGATTAAACTGAAAGCTAGTTACTGCAACAATACCATTCACATGCTCAACAGTTCGACTGGCAAAATGTCGGCAGGTAAATCGTGCCTAAATGTAATGCTTTTAAGACCAAGCTGCTTAGTGCCGGTCATAAAGCTGGGAATCTCGTTAGAGTCAGCACAGCGTAATGAAGACGGGGGTGTTCAGCACGAAATGTTTGAAAGAGAACACTTCTTTTTCCAAAACCCGTTCCACACGTCCTAGTAGGGATCTCAAGTCTCAAGACCCACCTAACTCATACTACAGGACACAGCGATTTCAGTATAAATAGAGGACGTCCTCACAAGACCTCTCATTATACAATACACAAGTTTTACCCGACGAGAGAGGAGAAAAAGAGGGAGAGATGAAGAAGCTGCTGAGTTCATCAGCAGCAGCAGCATTCGCTCTGGTTTTGCTTCTGTTGCTGGGAATGTGGTTACAGCCGAATGAAGCAGGAAGGATGCTCATCGAAGGCAAAGATGAAGGAGGAGGAGGAGGAGGAGGAGCGGCAGGGGCTAATTACCGGCTGAGCGGTCTTTTGGCTTTCCAGATCCTGCAAAAGGGTCGGGTTCCCGATCCTGGAAATCCATGCCAGCAAACTTATCATGGATGTGAGCCGCCCAAATGAAAGAATGGAAGAGGTGAAGGAGTGTAGTAGGAGGTCGTTCTTATGAAAGAGGGTGGGGTTGATTGTGTGTTAGTTGGTTCCTTGTGTTTCTAAGATTTAAGTACGAGATAAGTGTAATTGTAGCAACAATACAACCTGAAAGAACAGGATAATATGTATGCAGAAGTTCCATTATCAAAAGAATAAAATCAAGTAGTTCGTGCCGATATTTTAGAATATTTCAAAGGGTTAATATCACGAAAAGACAATAAATTGGTATAGATGTGATAAATTTACTCAAAACTAATTTTTTTTTTATCACCAAAAACTCAAAAGTAATATATCTGTGATAAATTTACCATTAATTAATTTCGGTTAAATTAGATTAATATCACGATAAATCACAAATTTATATACTTATGACAAACCGATAGTAAAACCCCAAACATGTATATCAGTTAATTGCCACATACCATCCAACTGAGCAACTCAGTAATTTGATGGTATAATTTCATAAGAACCAATGGATAGTATATTGGTCATGGGCGTCACTTGATGTACATGACTTATGTCGTTGCTTAATATAACTGAGCAGGACATTTTCTCACGATCCGTTTTCATTATTTCCTTCTTACAGAAGATTCTTCAAACTGTGCGTGCCACCTTACTATCGGGCTTGCTCACTTGAGTCAGCTAGTATACTAGTTGTGGCCCGGGAATAGTAACCGCACGATCCTTTGAACTAGAACAATGATTCAAATCGTGACACCCATTGACCAAAAGATCAGTGACACCGTCAATGCACGCTAAGGAGTTAGATTCTTCTTTGCAATTCATCTGGATCTATAGGCCTATTTGGATCTCGAATGTATTTTAATTACCAAATTTATATTAATTGAAATTAGTGACTGAAAAAGAAAATATTTTAACACATCTTTACGGGAAGGGCGGTCTTATTTTCCCATCCCTTTTGACTTAAAAAGTACCTTTTTAAAGGTAATTGGCTAATATATCATTATAACATCCGATTTGGTCAAACATTTGCTGATTAGACATTTTTACTCTTGCTCCTACTGCTAAATTCCTATAGAAAGTTTTTGTGATTTAAAAGATGAGACAATGAATAAAAATTAACAACTTCTCTGAGGAAATTGATGAGAGGATGAATGATAAAATAAAATCTTGTTGAAGAATACATGAGATTATTTATAAGTTTTATTACATGACTATCGAAGAAAACATATCGATCAAGATATGTACAATTAAAGGGAGATATATGTACAATCTTGAGAAATACGAAAAATCAAGAGGAATGTCCTAATTAATTTTTAACATTCTCGGATTACCATGATACGGTAAGCTCCAAATTTGCTATGAAAGTTTTCTCTCTGAAGTTTTAATATCCCTTTTTAAAAGGTTTATGGCTTGATTGCACATATTGAAGAATCTAGGATTTATCACATCCTATTCAAAGTTTGAGGTTTTCAATGGATTTTCCCATTTTCTAAAACAAAAGGGTTTACTATGTCAGGTTTAATTCGAATGGAAAGCATAATACTTCAACTATCTCAAAATTATCCGTATTGATTGTTAAATTATGTCTCGAGTTTAAATTCATTATATGATACTCGATATATCCAAAACACTTATATGCTGAAATGAGGAAGAACGTCCACAAAGCATTTAATTAAAATTAAGGAGTGCACGATAGGAGCCGAAAAAGATCCAGCCCTTGGCGTCGGAAATGAAGGCCACAAATCCGTGTGTTGACTTTTGTGGCCCTTCTCACTTTTTCAGCATGAAATTATCCTCTGAAGAGTTCATCCTCTAATTTTTCTACATCATTAAATGCATGCACATGGCCATGTGCATGCATGCTCGTAGAAAACAAGTTGGTCAGCATTTGTGGCCTCAGAAGCCTATCATGCAGGCCCCGAACTCTCTCCCTCTCTTTGGTCATCTTTTGTGGACTTCTTTCGTCTTGTTGCGGATAAAGAAGGAGAGAAGGCAGAAGCTCTTCTACGTGTGTCAGTACATGCTGCTCAGCTCACACGCTAACATTAAATGCATGGAGGAATACAAGTTTGTTTTTTATTTCCTTCACTTCCACAGATAAAAGGAGAAAGACGTCTGGAGCTCGTAGGCTACGCAAGAAAGAGCCAGAGAGAGCAAAAAGAGCTCGAGAGAGAGCAAGAGAAAAGAGCTCGAGAGAGTGTGAGAGACGAGAGCTCAGAGAGGTTTTGTGCTGAGTCGAGTCCAGTGAGTTATTTTGTTAAACACCGTGGATATCGGGTATAAAGTAGGGCTGCGAAACACTTGAGTGATATGTGTGATTGTAATACTGTAATTCTCCAATTTATAATGGATTGATTTGCTGACTCTCCCCGTGGACGTAGGTTCCGACATTCGGATCGAACCATGTAAAGTTCTGGTGTCTTTTATTTTTATTGTTCCTCGTTTTATTTCGATAGATTTCTATAGCTCCCGACATAATTGCAAAATACACAATCCGCTTTCGCTGCGACCCTGATTAACAACACTGATGATATCACAATGCTGCGTAGCTGGATCAGAGAACCCTTCCAAGTATACAGAGCTATACAAGCAATTTGTTCCATTATACTACAGAAACAATGAGGACTGATGTGCATAGAAAGAAAAACTCAAAACCTAAGGAGGTTTTAAAGAATTCTGCAGTCACTCCATTATTTACCGCCACACCTGAAGCCACCACAAATGATGGACAGGACTATGATCAGAATCAGAGCGACGGCGATGCCGAGAACTATCCGCTTTATCTTAATGTTCTGCAGCCACATCTTCCTTCTCATTCGGGTCGCCTGCTGCCTGAAATCTTGCGCCTGAAAGTAGAAAATCTATGTCAATCGGAGGACACTGAGATCCTCAACTCTGTCATACTGAAAGAGGGCGGTCTTTGTTCTAGCTCCAAATTAATCAGCAGTTTGCACTCCTTTCGTACATTTGATGTGAGAAGACTGGACAGAGGAAAGAGGACTATTGGAAAGCAATAGCAGTTAAAACCTTCACAAAGTTCAAATGACATTCCTTATAATAGTGGGGAAAGTTCTTGGTAAGTATACATCCCATATGCTGTTTTGTGCTTTAAAGGAATAATTTGATGCAAAATCTAGCAACACAGAATCAAAAGTAGATCAGCAGTAAAATATCCACTGAATTGCAAGATATGATATGTGTAAGGAAGTCCAATCCTAAAGCTTAAGCTGTCATATATAACTCATTATCAAGTGATTTAGGGCAATATTTCAACGATACGGCAAAAGGAATGAGAAAAGGAATAGGAACAGAGGATATTGAACTGAGAATACCCAACTTTGTTCATGTCCATCAGTTCTCCCTGAACTATTTAGAAGCTAAACTAGATGAGAGGACAATTGCCCTTGATAAAGCATCTAGGCTGAAATGATGTGACGAAATGAAATATTTGCACGAGAGTGAGAAGATGCGAGTTCAGCCTGTCCCGGTTTTGTTACGTAATCTGCTCAATTGAGCATTCAAGACTTGAATAGGGAAGAATGACAGTTCACGTATAGGCAAAACTTTTGTACTTCTGATTCAACAGTTGTCCAATGACCCGAATAAGTAGGTTGCACTAGTAGCTTGGCCGGTTCAGAAGACCGGAAGAAGACTACACCTGTAATATACTTGTGTTTGCAATCCAATTGTTGCCTCTAAACCGTCACTCTTGATGCATCAACCATTCAGTTTCTAAACACCAGATCCTGCTTCTTACATACAATAATTAGCTCCAGGATGAAAATCACACATCATAGATTGCTTACCTGAGATCGAAGATTCTCCGTCTTGTCGAGCAGAAGCTCAACTTCCTGACCACGATCCAGAACCTAAATGACGGGGGTACATAAGTCCGACATTGCACGAAAATTTCTCATAGTTCTAACTCAGTGGTAAAGCATAAGACAAGGGATGCCAACTTGCCTTTTCTATATACTCCATCATGACTCCTTTCACTTCTGATATCTGAGCAGTCAGTTTGGCAAGTTTGCTGATCTCTTCTGGATGATCCGCGCAGTACTGCATTTGTTCCTTCAGTTTAGGCCTATGTCTAAGCTCTGATCAGCATATCATGTGATGGAGAACAAAGAAGTCGCATTAATGGATTTGTGAAGACAAGGCGATGTTTACCCAAATTCCCTGTTCAAGCTATGCGCCACTGCGGTCGCAGCTTTTCCTCTGCCATATCTGTTAGTAAACTCGTCCTTGATTCTCTCGAGAAAGACCATCGGAATCTGATGACCGATGGACTCAACTGCCACGACGCAGTATGCTGCGGAATTGAGACGGCCAAGTCAAGTTTGTCCAAGGAAAACTGTAAAAAACGCGACCACCACAAGTAGCCTTCACACGTAGCTCGGAGCTATTGCAGCTACAAGAGAGACAACCAGCTACGGAAGAGAGAGAGAGAGAGAGATCATACTGAAGCCGCTGTCGACGAGATAGCTGAATGTGTGGCCATCGCAGGTGAAAGTGAAGTGGTCGGTGCTGGGAGGGAGCTTCTGGAGGCACTGCAAGGCGATGCCGGTGAATTTCCCGCCGAACTCAGCGTACTCTGCTAACACCGCGGTGCCTCGAGCCACGAAGCTGTAGATCAGCGATTTGCGACCCATGTTTTATCGTCTCTGGAATTCGATGGGAATGGGACAAGAGCTCGATAGCGCAGTGAGAGCACTCCAACCTCCGCAACGAGAACGAGAGATTAAGCATCCATTTTGCAGAGAAGTCACGGTACCGCCACCGTATCCATGCACTCCTCTTATGTTTTTTTACCCTCTAGGAAGAAGAAGACATGCAGTCCCTGAAGCTGCATGGTTTCTTCGATGTGATCATCAACTATTTATCCGGTTTTAAGTCCTTGAATCTATGCATTTCTCTCGATCACGTCCCATCGCCAGTCGGTTCCAATCAATAAAAACCAATGCTCCTACGGTACTAGTAGAAAAATCCGATTTTGATAAGGTCGATCCAGACCCAAAATATCATTTCACGCAATTGAACTGTAGTTACCATGGCCCAAAAATAAGTCCTAGTAAATGACTCATCATTCCATAGTGGCAATGTTTCATTTAGTGATAAAGATTTTGGCTAGACATCAATCAACCCGCAAGTCGTCAACTTCAGTTTGTTGGAAATAGAGATAGACAGACTTAATTGGAAAAACTATACAGGTTAAATGACTCAATCACGTAAAACATAAGTTTGCAAGAAACTACATTGAAGCAACAACACAAGTGAATCACAAAGAATGATCGGTTAAGATTCTAAATCCAAACATTCCATACATGGTGCGAGAATCTTATTATAAACGTTTCGAAAAAGCAGTCGAGAGGAAGAGTAGAGAAGGTAGTATGGAGTTGATCCCTAATCTCAACGAAACTTCCGGGAAGCAAACGATGGAAAAAGACGTTTAGGCTGCCACTTAAACCATACCTTTCCTAGGCAAACATCCTATGTACTTGCATAAATCAGTTGTGTCCACAATCAATTTTTGGGCACATATAGCCGACAACGTAAGTGGGCCCAAAAGTGGGCTTGGAAATGGGCCATATCGGTTTCAGCCCACTTCGATCGGTGTCTGAAAGCATAATTAGGGTTTTTATTTTGTTTTGTGAAGAGTGAAATGTAATGTGCATGCTTTGAAAAAGTTGGTAGGGTCGTAGACACGATTATTCAAAAAGATGGACAGTGAGCAATTAAATGGGTTTGGAGTTGGCATAACGGATTCTTATCTTGAATAGGACAGCCTGTTTATGATTGGCAAATACCATGCCTTATATGGTGGTCAACCACTTAACCAGTTCAAACACAAATCAAAGCGCTTAATTTATCAGGTAAAAGTGGACAGAATATTAAATATGCTTTACCTCATTTGATACTTCGTGTTTAAAGATTATTTTCTCCTTAATACTTTATTGACATAACACTTGCAAAAAAAAAAAAAAGTCAATAGCATATCTTAATCTACTGACGTAAGGTGAGATTACTTAAATTGTCTAAAAGCATGTTTGAGCATATTAAGCACATTAACAGTATGAAAGGTGTATTGTAATTTAAACACATATGAACATGTAATTGTAAATAGGTCGACCTATCGCGTTAAGTCGACCCCTACAATGACAAGTTTGACAATTGTGTTAATCACGTCATGTTACGTCATGTAATCCATTTTATCATAAATGTTATGTTCATGCCAACGCAATTCAATACATTCATTGAACGCAACATATCCAGAGTAAATATATTCACATCATACTTCTATTTCAACGTTGCACGACACTTCCCTATATCAAGAACCTCAAATTCAAAGACTCGTGACACTATTTGTTGAAATCAGGGTGCAAAACTTTATTTGAACTTTATAGTTATGACATTAAAAAAAAGAATATTTAAAACAAGGGCATCAGATTTTAATGAACCAGTAAGCATAATGTCATAAAATAAAATAAGATTTTAAAACTAGGGCATGCTTGATTGACGCTAGCATGATTAGATTAATTTCGAATCCGGGTCAATTCAACGTCTTGGCCGAGGGCCACGACCGCGAATGGCGCCAGAAAGGAAGTCAATTTGTTTGAAATTGAATCTAGGGCAATCATAGCATACCATGCCTACCGGAATGGATTTGAACTTGCGGGCGTTTCAGGACCGTACGATCGTGATGAATTAGATCTCCACGGTCTGATCAGATCATGCAAGGAAACAGGCGACTCAAGTCCCATTTTTGTTGTTGCTGGACGTACTTGCTTGACGGTTTTTGAAAAACGATCAATTGTATTGCTTAAATAAAATAAATAAACAAAAAAAAATCATTACTAGTGAAAATTTTTAGAAATAAATTATTATTTATAATGAAAATATTTTTTATTGACTAATTATTTTAAACAATATAGACGATTGTTTTTAAAAGCACATTTTCAAAATTATTCATTTTTCGCAAAACAAATGACATCGTAACAACATTAAATGAAAATTTAAGAAATTATTAAATGCACTTAAGTTTGGCTTGTAACTGATGACGCATCTATATTGACTTTTTAAATATGTAAAAGTTGATAGCTAGTATGATAATATTACTTTTTATGTAATTAGTGAAAAATCAAACTTGAATTTTTAAGGAAAAGTCACGGACTACTGGGTTCAAACTTAGACTTTATGGTTGTTCTTTAGCCAAATTACATTGAATGGGTCATTCGAACTCAGTTTAAGCATGATTTCGAATTTAATAGATCAATTTAGATGGTTGGATTCGATCCTGAAAATAGCAAATAAAAAACCAATGTCTCAACATCTTGAGATTAAAGGTGTTTTGACCTAGAGAAACCATCTCAAAAATACAAAGTCTCCATAATAATCATTTTTTTAATGACAATGTTAACATTGAAAGAGTGATTTATTATGAAGAATTCAAGATGGTTTTGAGTAATTAAAATTTTTTTTAGGGTAGTGAAAATGTTAAGGTGCTACTTGACAACATTTCTCTTCCTCAAAATTTCTGTTCTTTTGTTCTTCGGAATAAAAAAGAACAGAAACCCATTTGGTAACGCCAAATTGTTTTTCTATTCCTGGGAATAAAAAGTTAGCCTGAGAATAGATTTGGAGCAGAAATGAGAAGCAAAAAAAAGTTGATTCTTGTTCATGGGAACAAATTCTAGAAATAAGCTAATTTTCTTTTTCATTCTTCTTTTATTTCTCTCTCTTGCCGCGGCCACCTTCACCCGCCTGGAGCCACCGCCACCGCCGGCCGCCGCCGCCATCGATCAGTCACCGGCCTCCGCCGCTGCCACTACTAGCCACACCTGCCGCCACTGTTGCACGACTGTTGGCGGCCGACAATCATGCAGCGGCCGTGGCAAGCGGCAATTGGTAGTCGGTGATCCATGAACAAGAATAAAAAAATTAATAAATACAAAAAAGAAACCGTTGCATTATTAAACGTCTTTATATTCTTTTTCTATTCCAAGAGTAGAAATTTTGTGTAGTTACCAAACGGGTCTTTTTACTCAGTAATTGTTCCTCGGAATAGAAATAGAAAAGAACTATTTCTGGAAAAAAAAAAAAATATATATATATATATATATATATTCCTAGCCAAAAAACGTTATCATTCGGACCCTAAGAGTGCCCCTTAGACGCCTGCCAATGGTGGTTAATTCTACTCTATGAATATGAAAAATTTTATCAAGAATCTCATTTATTGTCTTTAGGACACTCATTAACGAGATATCTTAAAATAAAAACTACCAAATATCACTAGTTATAAAGGAAATTATGGGCCACAAACTAATTGTCCAATTGAAAACAGACATCATATACCCATAGTTGCAAACCAAACGTACATGCGGGTGTCCCCCACCGGGATATGTACGAGACCCAAGAGAGAATCATTATCATTTTTTTCACCAATGTTGATATCTAAAGTGTAATTTTTTTTTTTTTTTGGTGACCCGGGAACCCCCGTACAGCCGGCAGCCGGCGAGGTAAACCCGGGGTGACGCTAGCGGAGGACCCATCACCCCGACGTCACGCTTAAGACCCCGTGCGGCCAGCGGGATTTGAACTCCTCCCCTCTTCGCAAAGGGTCATGGGAGCCTTATCCAACTGGGCCACCATAGGCGGTGGTTCTAAAGTGTAATTTAGTATTGAAAATTCAAGATTTTTTTGAGTAATTAAAACTCTTTTATAGGGTGACAAAAAATGTTGAAAGTGTCATTTACACACATACTAAGGATCGTTAGTTCTATTTTATGAATATAAAAATCTCTATTCGAATATAATTTTCCAATTCTTAGGAGTATCAATTAGTGTCTTTAGGACACTCGTTAACAATATCATTAAAAAAAAAAAACTACCCAATATCACTAATTATGAATGAAATTATGGGCCACAAATTAAGAGTGTATTTGGTAACGTTTCTATTCAAAAATTGATATCGGGATCAGAAATATAAAAAACTATTTCTGTTCCGGGGAACAATTTTTAAACAGAAGCACGCATTTGGTATTTGTATAAAACTTTTGTTCATGGAATAGAAAAGAACGGAAACACATTTGGTAAACTTGTATATTTTTTTGTTTCTTTTAATTTTTTAATATTTTTAATATTTTTTTCCTTTTTTTTTCCTTTTTTTCTTTTTCCATTTGGCCGATCGCCAACCACTGCCATGGCCCGCGACCGGCTAGGCGACATTCGACGAGGCCCGGCGAGGCTCAGCCTCGCCAGATCTAGGCAAGACCAAGCCTTGTTGATGGCCTAGCGAGATCGTCGCTGGCTAGGCCACTGGTCGCCTCACCCAGGCAGCACGAGGTCAGCCTCACCCTAGCCTGGCGAGGCCCGGCCTCGCGCCGGCTGGGGAGGCCAAGCCTCACCGTGGCCTCGCTTGGGCCGGGTGAGGCCGACCTCACCCAGCCACCACCAAGCGATGTCGTCCGGGAGGTGGCCGGCAAGGTCGACCTCGCCTAGCCACCACCGGGCACCATCCCGGAGGTGGCCCAACAAGGTCGACCTCGCCTAGCCTAGGCGAGGCCGAGCCTCGCACGGCCACGGTGAGGTCGAGCCTCACATGGCCACGGCAAGGCTCAGGGCGACGAGCCTTGCTATGGCTGCCCAAGCCTCGCCGTGGCTCAACCTCTCAGAGGGCGGCGACGCTCCAGTGAGGTCGCCGGCCCTCATCTGGCCAGTCACCAACGCTGGTCATGACCAAGGCCAGTGACCGACAAAAAGAAGAAGAATAAAAGAAAAAAAAAGTGTGTCTTGGAACAAAAAATAATTTTTTTCTACTTTTTGTTTATGTTTTAAATATATTTCCGGGAACAAAAGCAAAATAAAAATAGATTTTTTGTTCTCGAAAATAAAAATGTAAACAAACGTGTTTCTATTCTTTTTTTTGTTTTTCAGAACAAAAAAATTAAAAATTTATGTTCGGAGGAATAGGAATGCATTTAAACAAACAAGCCCTAATTGTCCAATCAAAAATAGACATCATGTATACACAGTTGTAAACCAAACGTACATGCGTGTGTACTCCACCGTGATGTGCATGACACCCAAGAGGGAAAATCATTATCGTTTTCCATCATCCATCAAGATCTTTAGCTCTCATTTGTCCACGTGGGGGTTCTGCATTGGTCAACAGTCAACGCCATTACCTTGCTCATCACCACTGCGATTGAATAATATTTACCTTTGAAATGCCCTTGTCGTGTAGGGCGACAGTTTGAATTTCGATTTCTTGGTGCCAGGGGTGGAATTATAAATAATCATAATAAAGAAAAAAAAAACAAACATTCATCCTTTTTTTTATTTTTGTCCACCTTTTGATGTCCACTACTCTCACCCCCACTTTTGCTTTTGCCTTTGCTTGTCCTCAACGTTTGGAAGCGGAAAGAGAGAGGTGGAGAAATGATATTATAAAGTTAAGATAAGTTGGGATAAGTTAGAATGTCTATGTGAATTAGAATAAGTATTGTCGACATGCTATTTTAGAGATATTCATAACTTAATATATGCATAGAGATTTCCATGGAAATTTGCAATTGAATTGGTCACATGAGGTTTACCGGCTCATATGTGAGCGAAATAAATTGAAATGTGTTTCATGATTTTCATTAGCAAGGCAAGGGAATTTTATTTTTTTTAGGAGGTGCTAGTATTGTATTTAATTTTAATCGAATGGATTTAAAATGGGTCCGGGACCAATTAATGGACCAATAGAATAGGGTTTTCTCTTTTACCCAAAAAATATTACACCAAAGAAAATGTCAATTTAGCTTAAAATTTAAATAATATTATTAATTAAATTTTCAATTCAAATTAAATCGCGATTCTTACCAACTAAATAACAGCTAATTAGAATAGTTTGAATTTTTTTTTTTTTGGTCGTAAATCAAAGGAAACCAATAAATCAACGAAACCACCAATATTTGTACATTAATTTCTTTCCATGTGGGTAAGTCATATGAAAAATTTCTGTTCTTGTAGAATGTTTTTATCAAGTGAATGTTCATAACTTTTTGTAACGATCTACTTCATGTGAGATTTCAGCCATTTAATTTGAGTTGAGCTACATTTAAATCATAATCAAACTACTTAATTTGGAAAAAATTTCAACCAATTCAATTATAGTCCTTCAAATCATTAGTTTAATCCCACGGTCACCAAAAAAAAAAAAAAAAAAGCAACATGCATTGTATCACATCAGAAGAGAAAGGGTGGGCAAGAGCTACCAAATCAAAAGCTCTTTATTCTATTTGGGTTGTTGAAACATTAGAATAACGGGGATAAACTTGTCATAATATTACTCGTGATTCCTTTTTATAAGGATTACGCATGATTAATATGAATGAAATGAAGTAGAGAGTGCATGAGAAAAGATTCGGGCACTCCCCTCATACTTGAATGACAGGTGGAGTACCTTTTAAGATTTCTAGTGATAATTTTTCTGCTACAAATTCTTATTCTTAGGTTAATAATTTAAGGGTATTTATAAGTAAGAAGGCTTTTTTTTGGTCGGTAAGTAAGAAGGTTGATGAGTAGTGTTTCGCCGTGTGGTGATTCATGCAAATTAAATCAAATGGAAGATATTCGGCCATGTGTCAATAGAATACAATTAGATAGACACAAAAACTTAGATTGACATTAAATCCACTAAAAAGGGTAAGACTAGTATCAAGTTAAATCTTCCAATCTCATCTCCAGCTCACTAAACTAAAACTCTTAAGTAATCCCAAATGAATAGAGATAAATATAGATCCTACCACTAATCCGTAGTTAAACCCAAGTTGCACAAAATATCACTATAATAAGTCTTAAGGTATAAGCCTTTGATAGTAAATTCAGAAAAATTTCAGCGAATGATAATTCATTTGCCATCCTTATAAATATCATGACAAAAAATACACTCAGCTGGTAATATAAATTCAATAAAAAGACAATATTTTCCTCCAATCCTAATCAGAAGAAACTCTCTTGGCTTCAACCAAGCCTAACCAAGGTTTAAAATTTGGAAATCAGTCAATGGCAAAAATAACAAAAATCAAATAGGACCAATATCCTAATGACTGAGTTCCTTGGAATTTCGTCATAATATTTCTTTGGAAAGAAATCCTCTTTCTAAATTTGATTTTGATATGTTGAAATCATAACAAAAAAGATTCTTTGGAGTCATCTATAAGTACATCATCCAAATAAAGAAAAAAATTCAATTATCTGCGCTTATTTATTAATAATAACAATAATTATTAATTAATTAAAATAATAGATAAATAGAAAGCATATGTCCTCCGTGAACGCTTGTCTCTCTCATTCCGAGGAGAGAGAAAGCTTGGCATTGTGTTCGTGCGTGCGGCGAAGAGAGAGAAAGTTCCCAGATGCTCTGCGAATGGGGAAATCTGAGCAGCGAAACCTGCAGCGGCGGGCACAGGGCGAGGGCTGGGCGGACGGCGGAGGGGCCTCGCGGTTCTGCTGCGAGAGATGGTCGGTGGGGCTCCGCTGCGTCGCGGGGGAGCTCAGCCCCCGGTGCGTCCTCGTCTTGCTCCTAGGCCTCGCCGTTCTGCTGTTGGGGATCTTCGGGGTGCACGCGAACGATGCGGTGAAGCTCGGCGGTACGGTTCTCGGACGTCAATAGTCGCTGGTCTTACGGTTCAGTGGGCGGAGACTATGTTGGCGTGGTTGCGTTCGTTTCTGCTCCAACTTTCGGAGCTGAAGCTGCGCGATTTGCTCTCTGCTGATGATTTGGTTTCCTTTGTCTTTACTGGTATAGGAGCAGAGTTTTTCGGTTTCGTGGTGCCTGGGGACATAGTTAGGGTTTCGGCGTTTACCACTTGATGGGCATGTGCTTGGTTTTGGGGGTTTAGTGGGTGCTATCGGACTACTAGCATGCGCACTGAAGCTAAATCTTGCCCACCCAGCTCCAATGCTTTAGGACCAAGCTACATAGTGCTCGTCAAAGCTGGGAATCTCGTTAGGAGTCAGCATAGCGTAATGAAGACGGCGGTGTTCAGCACCACGAAATGTTTGAAAGGGAACGCTTCCTTTTTTCCAGCTTCAGGATAAAATTCTGCAAAACCCATTCCACACGTCCTAGTAGGAATCTCAAGTCTCGAGACCCACCTAACTCATACTACAGGACACAGCGATTTCAGTATAAATAGAGGACGTCCTCACAGGCCCTGCCGTGCATATCAGATAACGCCTCTCGTTATACTGCAACACAAGTTTTACCAGGCAAGAGAGGGGAAAAAGAGAGACAGATGAAGAAGCTGCTGAGTTCATCAGCAGCAACATTCGCCCTGGTTTTGCTTCTGTTGCTGGGAATGTGGTTACAGTCAAGCGAAGCAGGAAGGATGCTCGTCCAAGGCAAAGATGAAGGAGGAGGAGGAGGAGTGGCAGGGGCTACTTACCGGCCGAGTGGTCTTTTAGCTTTCCAGCAGGGTCCGGTTCAGCATCCCGGAAATCCATGCCGCTACACTCCGATCAGCCGCGGATGCAAGCCGCCCAAATGAAAGAACGGAAGAGGTGAAGGAGTGTAGTAGGAGGTCGTTCTTATGGAAGAGGGTGGGGTTAATTGTGTGTTAGCTGGTTCCTTTCTTTCTATGATTTAAGTACGAGATAAGTCTAATTGTAGCAACAATACAACCTAAAAGAACAGGGATATAATGTATGCAGAAATTCCATTCTGAAAATAATTAAAACAAGTAGTTCGTGCCAGTATTTTAGAATATTTCAAAGGTTAATATCATAAAAAATTATAAATTAATATAATTGTAATAAATTTATCTCAAATTAATTATTATTATTATTTTTTTAACAAGTCCAGCGGATCTCTTCCGGCTGTCAAAGCTCAGCTCAGCATATTATGCGGTAGAGAACAAATAAGTCGTATTCATGATTTTTTTAAGAGAAGGCGATGTTTATCCAAATGACCTGCTCAAGCTATACTCCCACCACTGGACTGAACTCCCACCATTCATTGATAAAGATATGTCAGGAAAATATTAATAAAGTATCGACTACCAAAAAAAGTAGTTTAAACCGCTGTCCACCATGTTTATTCTAATTGAAATCATTTACAAACAAACAAAAAAAACTAACACGTGCTAATATACTTTACTTTTGTATTCATTCTGGAAAGTGATTACCCAATAAATTGTCAAATTGTATTTTTCGCCAAGGCGTTGTCAGCCGTGTCCCATAAATTGGAAGTAACTGCTCAATTTATTAACAAATGACGGTTGCTGACGAAGTGGTAAAAAACTAAGTTGGTTATTATCACTGAAAATTACATTAAAGAATGAGGGCCAATAAGATAGGAAAATAAGACAGAACACGCCTATTGTCATATAAGTCTCTTGCGAGTGTCTTGTTCCGGATTTCTCCACGGACCCGAAATATCGACTCGAGCAAGAATAGATAATGTCTGTAAAGCTCTTTCTCGTTAGTCACTTGATGTACGTGGCTTATGTTGTTGATTAATACAACTGAGCAGAACATTTTCTTATGAGCCATTTTCATTACTTTCTTCTTACAAAAGATTGTATGAACTGTGCGAGCAACCTTAGTATCAGAGGTTGTGCGTTTGAGTCGGCTAGTATACTAGTTGTGGCCCGGGGATAGTATGTAGCATGCTGCACGTCCTTTGAACTGGGACACCTATTGACCCAAAGATCATCCGGGTCTATAGGCCTATTTGGATACTCGTTATTATAATTGCCAAATTTATATTGATTGAATTTAGTGACTTAAAAAAAAAAAAAAAAGATCTCAACACATTTTTACATGAAGGGCGGTCTTATTTTCACATCCTTTTTGACAAAAAAAAAAACGTACCTTTCTTGAGGTAATTGGCTAATAAATCCTTATAACGTCCGATTTGGTCAAACATATGTTGATGAGACATTTTTACTCTTGTTCCTAATGCTAAATTCTTCTAAAAAGCATTTGAGATTTAAAAGATGACGCAATGAAAAAAAATTAACAACTTTCTCTGGGAAAATTTGCAAGAGGATGAATGATAAAATGAAATACCGTTAAAAAATACATAAGTCTATTTATAAATTTTATTGTATGACTATTTAAGTTAACATATTTATCAATATATGCATAACCAAAAAGAGATATACATGCAAACTTTACAAATATTAAGAATCATTGGACATGTCCGAATTAATTTTTTAAACTCTCAGCTCACTGTGCCACAGTAAGCTCCAGTTTTGCCATGAAAGTTTTCTCTCTTAAGTTATAATACACCACTCTAAAAGGTGTACAACTTGATCTCACCTATTGAAAAATCCATGACATCCTGTACAAAATTTGAGGCTTTCGATGGATTTTCTCATTGTCTTAAACATAAGGGTTTAGTATGTTAGGTTTAATTCGAATCGGTGTTATTGATGTCACAATGCTATGTAGCTGGATCAGAGAACTCTGCGAAGTATACAGAGCTATACAAGCAATTTATTCCATTATACTACAGGAAAAATGAGGACTCATGTGTATAGAAAGAAAACACTATAGAGGTTTTAAAGAATATCATATCTGCAGTCACTCCATTATTTGCCACCACACCTGAAGGCACCACAAATGATGGACAGGACTATGATCACAATCAAAGTGACAACAATGCCGAGAACTATCAGCTTTATTTTCATGTTCTGCAGCCACATCTTCCTTCTGATTCGGGTTGCCTGCTGCCGGAAATCTTGCGCCTAAAAGTAGAGAATGCACTTCAGTCAGATGCCGAGATCCTTAATTCAATCATACCGAAAGACGGTAGTCTTTGTTCTATTTCCTAATTAATCACCAATTTCTGCTCCTTCCGTACATTTTATACGAGAAGACTGGGAAGAGGAAAGCAGACTATTGGAATGCAATAGCAGTTAAACCTTTAAAAGGTTCAAATAACACTTCCTATAATAGTGGGAAACTTCTTAGTGAGCTCTTATTTGATGCAAAAGCTAGCAACATAGAATCAAAAGTAGATCAGCAACAAGAAATTCACTGAATTTCAGGAAATGATGGGTGTTAGAAAGTCCAATCCTAAAGCTTAAGCTGTCATATATGACTCATTGTCAAGTGATTTAGGACAATATTTTAATGATACGGCAACAGGAATGAGAAAAGGAATAGGAACAGAGGATATTGAACTGGGAATAGCCAGCTTTGTTCATGTCCATCAGTTCTTCTTGAGCTATTTAGAAGGTAAACTAGATGAGAAGACAATTGCACTTGATAAAGCATCTAGGCTGAAGGGAAGTGATGTGAGGAAATGAAACATTTGCATGAGAGCGAGAACAAGACGCAAGTTCAGCCTGTCCCGGTTTTGTTACGTAATCTGCTTAATTGAGCATCCAAGACTTGAACAAGGAAGAATTGCAGTTCACGTATAGGCAAAACTTATATACTTCTGGTTCAACAGTTGTCCGATGACCCGAATAAGTAGGCTGTACTAGTAGCTCGACCAGTTCAGGAGACCCGAAGAAGACTACAGCTGTAATATACTTGTGTTTGCAATCTAATTGTTGCATCTCAACCATCACTCATGATGCATCAGCCATTCAGTTTCTGAACACTAGATCCTACTTCTTACATACAATAATTAGTTCGTTTGATAAGATAAGCCGACATTGCTCCAGGATGGAAATCACACATCATGGATTGCTTACCTGAGATCGAAGATTCTCCGTCTTGTCGAGCAGGAGCTCAACTTCCTTGCCTCTATCCAGAACCTACATGACAGAGTGTCATAAGTCGGACATTAAATGCCAATTTCTCGTGGTTCCGACTTAGTGGTAACGTATAGCACGAGGTATGCTGACTCGCCTTTTCTATATACTCCATCATGACTCCTTTCACTTCTGATACCTGAGCTGTCACTTTAGCTAGTTTGCTGATCTCTTCGGGATGATCCGTGCAGTACTGCATTTGCTCCTTCAGTTTAGGCCTATGTCAAAGCTCCGATCAGCAGAGCGTGTGATGTGGCACAAAGAAGTCACGTTCATGGACTTACGAAGAGATGACGATGTTTACCCGAATTCTCTGTCCAAGCTATGCGCCACTGCGGTCACGGCTTTTCCTCCACCATATCTGTTAGTAAACTCGTCCTTGATTCTCTCGAGAAAGGCCATCGGAATCTGACGACCAATGGACTCAACTGCCACGACACAGTATGCTGCGGAATTGAGATGGCCAAGTCAAGTTTGTCCAAGGAAAACTGTAAAAAAACGCGACCACAAGTAGCCTTCACACGTAGCTCGGACCTATTGCAGCTACAAGAGAGACAACCAGCTACGGAAGAGAGTGAGAGAGAGAGATCATACTGAAGCCGCTGTCGACGAGGTAGCTGAATGTGTGGCCATCGCAGGTGAAAGTGAAGTGGTCGATGCTGGGAGAGAGCTTCTGGAGGCACTGCAAGGCGATGCCAGCGAACTTCCCGCCGAACTCAGCGTACTCTGCTAACACCGCAGTGCCTCGAGCCACGAAGCTGTAGATCAGCGATTGGCGACCCATGTTTTATCGTCTCTCGAATTCGACGGGAACGGAACGAGAGCTCGATAGCACAGAGACAGCAGTCCGACCTCCGCAACGAGAACGAGAGATCACGCATCCATTTTGCAGAGAAGTCACGGTACCGCCACCGTATCCATGCACTTCTCTTATGCTTTTTTAACCTCTAGGAAGAAGAAGACATGCAGTCCCTGAAGTTGCCTAGATTCTTCAATGTGATCATCAACTACTTATCGTATTTAAGTACTTGAATTTATGCATTTCTCTCGATCATGTCGGTCGCCGTTTGGCTCTGGTCGATTAAAATCGATGCATCTGCTAGCGGTAGAAAAACCCGATGTGGAATAGGGTCGGTCCAACCCCAAAAAATCATTTTGTGTGATCGGATTGTAGCTACATTGACCCGGAAATAATTCCAAGTAAATGACTTATCGTTCCGTAGCGACAATGTTTCACTTAGTGACAAAAATTTTGGCTACCCATCAATCGACCTGCAAGTCGTCGACTTCAGTTCATTGGAAATGGAGACAAATGGACTTAATTGGAAAAACTATACAGGTTCAATGACCGAATCACCTATATAACATAAGTTTGGAAAAAATTATATTGAAGCAACGATGGGTCGGGCATCATGCTAAGTAATGATTTGTTGGCATCTCTAAATCTAAACATTCCGTGCACGGTGTGAGAATCTTATAATAAACGTTTCAAAAAAGCAATTGAGGGGGTCGCCCTTTCGACACAAAAAGTAGTGAGGGTCGAAAAGGTAGTACGGAGTTGATCCCTAATCTCAATGAAACTTCCAGGAAGCAAACGATGAAAAGAGACGTTTAGGCTGCCACTTAACCCCATCTTTCCCTGACAAACATCCTATTGCTTGCATAAATCAGTTGTGTCCAAAATCAATTTTTGGGCGCATACAGCGGACAACATAATTGGGCCCAAAAGTGGGCTTAGAAATGGGCCATACGGTTGCGGCCCACTACGATCGGTGTCCGAAAGTATAATTAGGGTTTTTTTCTTCTTCTTTTTTTGGGTTTTGTTAAGAGTGAAATGTAATGTGCATGCTTTGAAAAAGTTAGTAGAGTCGTAGACATGAATTATTCAAAAAAAAAAAAAAAAGATGGAACAAGTTGAGATTAGCGAGTAGACAGTGAGCAATTAAACGGGTTTGGAGTTGGCATAAACGGATTCTTATCTTGAATAGGACAGCCTGTTTATGATTGGCAAATACCATGCCTTATATGGTGGTCAACTACTTAACCAGTTCAAACACAAATCAAAGCGCTTAATTTATCAGGTAAAAGTGGACAGAATATTAAATATGCTTTACCTCATTTGATACTTCATGTTTAGAGATTATTTTATCCTTAATAATTTATTGACATAACACTTGCAAATAAAAAAGTCAATAGCATATCTTGATCTACTGACGTAAGGTGAGATTACTTAAATGTCTAAAAGCATGTTTCAGCATATTAAGCGCATTAACGGTATGAAAGGTGTATTGTAGTTTAAACACATATGAACACGTAATTGTAAATAGGTCGACCTATCGCGTTAAGTCGACCCCTAAAATGACAGGTTTGACAATCATGTTAATCACGTCATGTTGCATCATGTGATCCATTTTATTGGAACTGTTATGTTCGTGCCAATGCAATTATATTGAACATGACATATCCAGATTAAATATATTTGCATAATACTTCTATTTCAACGTAGCACAACACTTCCTGATTTCAAGGGCCTCAAATTCAAAGATTTGTAAAGTTCCTTCAGATTGGATAAAAACACTTCGTTGAAGTTAGGGCGTAAGACTTTCTTTAAACTTTATAGTTATGATATTAATAAAGAAAAAGAAAATATTAAAAACAAGGGCATCAGATTTTAATGAACCAGTAAGCATAATGTAATGAAATAAAATAAGATTTTAAAACTAGGGCATGCTTGATTGACGCTGGCATGATTAGATTAATTTGGATCCGGGTCAATTCAACGTCTCGGCCGAGGGCCACGACCGCGAATGGCGCCAGAAAGGAAGTCAATTTGTTTGAAATTGAATCTTGGGCAATCATAGCATACCATGCCTACCGGAATGGATTTGAACTTGCGGGCGTTTCAGCGCCGTACGATCGTGATGAATTGATGTCCACGGTCTAATCAGATCGGCAAGGAAACAGGCGACCCTTTTTGGCTGGTTGTCAAGTCGTTTGCTTGACGATTTTTGTTCCTGGTCGTACTTGCTTGACGATATTTGAAAAATGATCAATTGTATTGCTTAAATAAAATAAATAAACAAAAAAAAATTATTACTCGTGAAAAAATTTAGAAATAAATTGTTATTTATAATGAAAATATTTTTTATTGGCTAATTATTTTAAACAATAAAACGGTCGTTTTTAAGAACACATTTTCAAATTCTTTATTTTTTGCAAAATAAATGAAATCGTAGTAATATTGAATGAAAATTTAAGAAATTATTGAATGCACTAAAATTTGGCTTGTAACTGATGACGCATCTATATTGACTTTTTAAATATGTAAAAGTTATAGCTAATATTGCTTTTTATGTAATTAGTGAAAAATCAAACTTGATTTTTTAAGGAAAAGTCAGAGACTACTAGGTTCAAACTTAGACTTTATGGTTGTTCTTTAGCCAAATCATATTGAATGGGTCATTCGAACTCAGCTTAAGCATGATTCCAAATTTAATAGATCGATTTAGATGGTTGGATTTGATCCTGAAAATAACAAATAAAAAATCGATGTCTCAACATCTTGAGACTAAAGGTGTTTTGACCAAAGAAACCATCTCAAAAATAAAAAGTCTCCATAATAATCATTTTTTTAATGACAATGTTAACATTGAAAATGTGATTTCTTATGGAAAATTCAAGACGGTTCTAAGTAATTAAATTTTTTTTTAGGGTAGTGAAAATGTTAAGAATGCCCCTTAGACGCCCGACAGTGGTTACTTCTACTTTATAAATATGAACATTTTTGTTAAGAATCTCATTTAATGTCTTTAGGACACTCATTAATGAAATCCTTAAAATAAAAACTGCCCAATATCACAAATTACGAATGAAATTATGGGCAACAAACTAATTTTCCAATTAAAAACAGACATCATATACCCATAGTTGCAAACCAAACGTACATGCGGGTGTCCCCCACGGGGATATGTACGAGACCCGAGAGAGAACCATTATCATTTTTTTCAGCAATGTTGATATCTAAAGTGTAATTTAGTATTGAAAAATTCAAGATATTTTTGAGTAATTAAAACTCTTTTAGGGTGACGAAAAATGTTGAAAGTGTCATTTACACACATACTAAGGATCATTAGTTCTATTTTATGAATATGAAAATTTATATTCGAATACAATTTTCCAATTCTTAGGGATACCAATTAGTGTCTTTAGGACATTCGTCAACAATATCATTAAAATAAAAATTACCCAATATCACTAATCATGAATGAAATTATGGGCCACAAACTAATTTCCAATTCTTAGGAGTACCAATTAGCGTCTTTAGGACATTAGTTAACAATATCATTAAAATAAAACTTACCCAATATCACTAATCACAAATGAAATTATGGGCCACAAACTAATTTCCAATTCTCAAGAGTACCAATTAGTGTCTTTAGGACATTAGTCAACAATATCATTAAAAAAAAATTACCTGATATCACTAATTATGAATGAAATTATGGGCCACAAACTAATTGTCCAATCAAAAACAGACATCACGTATCCACAGTTGTAAACCAAACGTACATGCGTGTGTACTCCACCGTGGTGTACTCCACCCAGGAGGGAAGATCATTATCGTTTTCCATCATCCATGAAGATCTTTAGCTCTCATTTGTCCACGTGGGGGTTCCGCATTGGTCAACAGTCATCGCCATTCCCTTGCTCATCACTACTGCTATTGAATAATTTTTACCTTTGAGATGCCCTTGTCCTATAGGGCGACAGTTTGAATTTCGATTTCTTGGTGCCGGGGGTGGAATTTTAAATAATAATAATGAAGAAAAAAAAAAAAAAAAACAAACATTCACCCCTGCTTTTATATTTGTCCACCTTTTGATGCCCACTATCTCTCACCCCCAACTTTTGCTTTCGCCTTTGCTTGTCCTCAACGTTCGGTAGCGGAAAGAGAGAGGTGGAGAAAATGATATTATAAAGTTAAGATAAGTTGGGGATAAGTTAGAATGTCGATGTGAATTAGAATAAGTATTGTGGACATGATATTTTGGAGATATTCGTAACTCAATATATGCATAGAGATGTCCATGGAAATTCGCAATTGAATCGGTCACATGAGGTTTATTAGCTCATATGTGAGAGCGAAATAAATTGAAGTGTTTTTCATGATTTTTTTCATTGATAGGGCAAGGGAATTTTTTTTTTTTTAATTTAGGATGTGCTAGTATTGCATTTAATTTTAATCGAATGGATTTAAATGGGTCTAGGGCCAATTAATGGACCAATAGAATAGGGTTTTCTCCTTACCCAAAAGATTTACACAGAAGAAAAGGTTAATTTAGCTTAAAATTCAAATAATATTATTGATTCAATTTTCAATCAAAATTAAATCGTGATTCTTACCAACTAAATAACAGCTAATTAGAATTGTTTGAATTGTTTTTTTTTTTTTTTTTTTTGGTGGTAAAACAGAGGAAACCAATAAATTAACGAAACCACCAATATTCGTACATTAATTTCTTTCTATGTGGGTAAGTCATATGAAAAATTTCTATTTTTGTAGAATGTTTTTATCAAGTGATTGTTCATAACTTTTTGTAACAATCTACTTCATGTGAGATTTCATCCGTCTAATTTGAGTTGACCTACATTTCAATAATAATCAAACTACTTAATTTGGAAAAATCTTGAACCAAATCAATTATAGTCCTTCAAATCATTAGTTTAATCCCATGGTCATCAAAAAAAAAAAAAAAAAAAAAGCAACATGCATTGTATCACATCAGAAGAGAAAGGGTGGGCAGGAGCTACCAAATCAAAAGCTCTTTATTCTATTTGGGTTGTTGAAACATTAGAATAATTGGATAAACTTGTCAAAACGTTACTCGTGATTCCTTTTTATAAGGATTACGCATGATTAATATGAATGAAATGAAGGAGAGAGTGCATGAGAAAAGATTCGGGCACTCCCCTCATACTCGAATGACAGGTGGAGTACCTTTTAAGATTTGTAGTGATAATTTTTCTACCACAGATTCTTATTCTTAGGTTAATAAATTAAGGGTATTTATAAGTAAGAAGGTTGATGAGTAGTGTTTCGCCATGTGGTGATTCATGCAAATTAAATCAAATGGAAGATATTCGGCCATGTGTCGAGAGAATACGATTAAATAGACACAAAGACTTAGATTGACATTAAATACACTAAAAAGGGTAAGGCCAGTATCAAGCTAAATCTTCCAATCCCATCTCCAAATCACTAAACTAAAACTCATAAGTAATCCCAAATGAATAGAGATGAATCCCTATCCTACCACTAATCCGTAGTTAAACCCAGTAGAGGCCACGTATGGCCCTAGTTGCATGAGATGTCACTATAATAAGTCTTTAGGTATAAGCCTTTGATAGCAAATTCAGAAAATTTCAACAAATAGTAACGCATTTGCCATCCATATAGATATCATGAAAAAATAAGCTCAATTATAATATAAATTCAATAAAGAGACAATATTTTCCTCCAACCCTAATTAGAAGAAACTCCTCTAGCTCTAACCAAATCTAACAGGGGTTTAAACGAAAATTACTTATTCCTAATGGCTGAGTTCCTTGGAATTTTGTCATGATATTTCTTCGGAAAGAAATCCTCTTTCTAAATTCGATTTTGGTGTATTGAGATCATAACAAAAAAGATTCTTTGGAGTCATCTGTAAGTATATAATCCAAACAAAGAAAAAAATTAAATTATCTGAGCTTATTTATTAATGATAATAAAATAAAATAAAATAAAATAATAGATAAATAGAACGCATATGTCCTCCATGAACGCTTGCCTCTCTCAATTCTCCCCTCCACCAGTAGTCGCGCAGTGCCAGTGCGCCGAGGAGAGAGAAAGCTGAACTGAAAAACTGCAGACTTAGAGAGAGAAAGCTTGGCGTCGTGTCCGTGCGCGCGGCGAGGAGAGAGAAAGTTCCCAGATGCTCTGCGAATGGGGAAATCTGAGCAGCGAAACCTGCAGCGGCGGCCACGTGGCGAGGGCGGCGAGGACGGCGGCGGCGGCGGCGGCGGCGGCGGCGGCGGGGGCTCGCGGTTCTGCTGCGAGAGATGTTCGGTGGGGCTCCGCCGCGTCGCGGGGGAGCTCAGCCCGCGGTGCGTCTTCGTCTTGCTCCTAGGCCTCGCCGTCTTCCTGTCGGGGATCTTCTGGGTGCTCCCGCTGCGGAGCGCGCGATCCGGTTTCGATGCGAAGGATTCGGTGAAGCGCGGCGGTACGATTCTCGAGCCTCAGTCCTCGCTGGTCTCACGGTTCAGTGGGCTGCGACTATTTTGGTGCGGTGGTGTTCGTTTGTGCTACGATTTTAGGAACTGACGCTGCTCGATTTGGTCTCTGCTGATGATTTGGTTTCTAGGGTCTTTGTTTTGCTCGTCCAGGAGCAGGTCTAGGAGCAGGGGCTTTCGGTTTCGTGGTGTCTGGGGACATAGTTAGGGTTTCGGCGTTTACCACTTGATGGGCATGGCCTTGGTTTTGGGGGCTTAGTGCATACTAGCGGACTAGCAGTAAAGTGTCTAAATTTAGAGGTCTCGAGTTTTCCAATATGTCACGTTCTTCCTGGAGATTGGGCGTTGCTGCTGTCTGCGCAAATCTGCAGGCAGATTTTACACTGCTATCTTGAGATGAGTTTGTTTCGCTGAGGACCCAGAAAAAAATCTAGGATAGGAAATCTTCAATTAGAATAGTCAAGAGCTGTTTCCTAAGGCAAAAATGGTTATACATATAGGCACACATGCGCACAGACCCCATTGAGGCCACCGAGAATAAATAATTGATGCGTGGTGAGTTTGGGTGAGAATGTGGAATGCTTTGATGGAAAGAAAGTGTTTGATGTGTCTGCGAAACTTAGCATTGGGATAAAAGAGTTTACTACCAAAGCATAAGGGAATGTTCCACTAACTAAGGATGAAGAACTTTAAAGGTTCACCACCAAAGAATTGGGTAAAGAACTGAAGGAATCACTAACTTGAGAGAGATCCTCAGATATTATCAACTGAAAAATCTTAATCCATACAACTGAGAATTCACCTCTTATTTTTAGAGGGACTTGGATACTAAGCTTGGAAACTTTAAAGTAGGAAATCTTAGATTGGGAAATATTAAACTAGGAAAATATTAAATTAAGAAACATCAAATTAGGAAATAAATTTGAACTAGAAACCATAGAAATTAGGAAACAACCCTCCAGCCTTTAATTCAGTTAAAAGAGCCTTTATTTTTAAATTTCTAGAAATTCCATCTTGGACGCTTTCTTCTCAGTGGACCCATTGGATCCTGTTGTGGCCAAAATCAACCTTTACTCGCATTAACATAAAATATTCTTTACTGGAAATAGTCCCTTCATTAATAACATTGATGGATCTACAGCCCCTGAGAGAAGTGCCATTTCTGGAGTTATCTTTGAGGTAAAAGAAAGTACACTGAAATGCGATTCCTGGTCAGGGCAGCTTTACGAAAAGTGTCATTAGACATACTACTTAACATCGAATTGAGCTGTGCATTCACTGCTCTAGTTTGTTTTGATAGAGCAATTTTGCTTCCTGCTACTTTCTGTTGACATTTATATTTATTCATCAATGCCAAACTCATATTAATTAACGCGCTTGCAAACATAGGTTGTGTGCCGATCCACTTGACTTCAGACAACAGTTGAGAGAACACGGGGTATGTACATACTAAAGAAACAAAAGGATCTTTGAGAATGTCATTTCAAACTAGGTGGTGTTCTCTTAAATTGAGGGATATTTTTCAAGGATGGATTGCTATAATATCTCAGACAGATGAGATGTTTGATTTGATTAGCAAAGCTGAGGGATTCATATGTTTTCAATTTGTGACAGTCCTATGGTGTGCTACATTGTTATTATACTGACTTCTCATCATTATGCAGAAACAAATAGCCACGTGTTCTATAGAGTATGTCAATTGAGTCACACACTCGAGGATTTGTATGGCGAGTGTGATTGATGCATTTTAAGTTTATTATAGCACTCTGGTGTGTTGACATTGTATTTATTGGCTTTTTTATCATTCTCTTGAATCAAATAGCTAGTATGTCTTTAATGTGGTGGGGCCGAGTCATATATATAAATATATATTGGTTGAAAAGAGTCATATAAGTTGAGGAGTTCAATATTTGATAATTCAAGCTCTATTGTTAGTTCAGTGTTGACCTTTGAACTATGAGCGAATGTTAATTTATATAGGACAATAATTAAAATGGATGGTGAGAATATTCACGTGTGGGGAAAGAAGAATTTTTCTCTCTAGTGGTATTCTATCAAGTAGTTGGAGCTAGGCAAACCTAAAATCTACCATATCTAAATGACTTTATTGCAGCCCGTGTTGGACGGTATTCGTGTTCATAATTGCTACTTTGTTTAAATGCTCTACAACAAGGTAAAAGAAGGCGCATCAACAGCACCTTCCTTTGACTCACTTAAATTGCATTTTTTAGAATGATGAATTTCAATCAAAGTCACCAATCTGGAGGATAAGAAAGTTGTTATATCTGTACATCTTAGTGTTTTACAGATAATAATCTGCTGTCAGTTGGAGAATAGTTTGATTGCAGACTGGTTGAGTCGGATAAGAGTATGAAGTATGTTATGCACACGAGAAAGTAGAGGAAAGAGCGGGGTGGGGGTATTCTAAAAGGATGATCTGTTGACTCTTGGACATACTATCTGAAGGATTTTTTTTTTTTTTTCCCTGAGTATTACACACAACTTTAAGCTTGATAGGCACTAATAATAACTTATTTCTGAATAAAGCTTTTAACTTCATAGACCTTTTGTAGTCTCTCCAATATTCTATCTTATTTGACATAGATTAATGCTTTGTTTGGGAACTGGGGACACTGGGGGAAAGAAAATTTGGTTGGAAATATTTTAAAAATTTTAAATTTTTTTGAGTAGGTTATGGACGGAAAATTTAAAATAGTGGGCTCTTTCTTTGGATTTTCCTCCCCATCATGCCTTCAACCATAGCATAAGCGTGGAATTGTGAGGCAAGCCAAAACCTGTAAATACTGATGTTTGAATCTAATTTATCCTAACTAAAAATCATTGGATTGGTTTCTGTACTAGATACTTAAAATGTGAATAGTAAAGGATTTGCTTTTACCTTCACAAGTAGGCACTAGGCAAGCCTTACATCACCTTGTCTCTGTTTCTATTGTGTCTGATTAGCGTGTTCCAAGAATATTTTAGCTTATCATAAATGACGAATCCAGCTGGTAAGGTGTCCTCTCCATGCCCATGTAACAAGACAATTTATTCCCCCCTCTCTAGAATATAGTTTTCATTTGATTGATATGAGATAATGGCATGCTCATTTTTGCCCCTCTGGTTGTCACGAGTCCTGTACATATTTTTAGAAGGTGTATAAGTGAATGACTGCATGCTGTCTACTTATAAGACATGTATCGTGATCAGGCATTGATTGCTGCATTTGTTGATGTTGCGGCTCTTGTGTGTCGAAAAGGTCAAATAGATTTCCTTTCTTGTCTCTCTGTCCTGCTCACCCTTCCATCAGTTTGTGAGATAGATACCCAAATGGGCACATGCCATCCAAGCCAAGCCTTTGCTGGTCATAACAATTTTTTGTGACTGAAAATTGAGCAGTGAGAAATGACATCAAAGGAATTAGTTTTACACTCATGCCTGTGAGTGCCTTTGAACTGTGAAAATCAACTTGTCCTACCTTTGAGCTCTTACAAATAATACCATTAAGTGGTCCATGCTTTCTTTTTTTTATCTGTTCTTATGTTAATGACTCTTTCCTTTCTTAATACTCACTCAACCTTTGATATGTCTGTTTAACAGCCACTGTTCAGGTATCTTTTCAGTTGGAAAAGCCAGTTTCCGAGATTGTTATGTTCATTGGAAGGTTAGAATATGACATATACGGTGAAATTGGGGTCCCATATACAAAGGTAATTGAATGTTCCACTGCATATTTTGTTTACCTTTTAATCAGAGATGAAATTAACGCAGAAGTGGTTTGAGCAGGTGGCGGTATTATCGGCGCACCGATCAGGCTCAACTAACTATACTGATGTGGTGTTTGGCGTTCTGTCTGACCAGCTGAATGGTCCAATTAATCAAGTGTGGCTAAGCGTTCTGAGATCATATTTGATTGGCCTCTTCCTCCAGCAATCTAATCTAACTGTTACAGCCTCCCTTTTTGGGCAACCATTTCAACTTCAGATTTTGAAGTTTCCCGGGGGAGTCACTGTGAACCCATCTGTTTCAATTTGGCAGATGCCCCAGGTCCTATTTAATTTTACTCTCTACCAGTCTATATATGGTATACAGGAGAATTTTGTTGAGTTCAAGGAACAGCTGAAAGAGGGATTGCATCTAAGGTCTGATGAGGTGAGCCAGTTGTCCAGACGAGTTTTACTGATCTGCACCATCTAAGTGTTTAGAATTTCATCCGAACCACCATTTTGAGATCTATTGTGACTGAAAAGTTAAAATTTCACAAATAGCATGATGTTGGAAGGCTGTTGTTCTGCAAAGTGTAACTTTGAAATTGGATAGGGGAAGAATCCCTTTTTCATTTGTTTTGTAGGTAAAGTTGTTTAATGAGTTACTTATCTTATACCTGCTCCTGTACACATCCCCATGTACATGGAGCATGTTGGTTCTTTGTTCAAAAATGTTAATTTTTAAAACACAAGGTACATTGCATCGAGTTTAGTGTCAAGATCTTCTCGATCTTGCAGTGCTTCCAACAAAAGCTGCTAGATGAGATTCAAGATTAGCTTCACAATGTTTGTACATGCATTTTATGTTTCACCAGGAGTAAAGCATCTAATATGTTTATATGAATTCCTCCTTACTATCATCTCTTTTTGTATTTTAATTTTCTGTACTCTGACACTCTTTCCCTTTTATACTTTGCTGATTTGTTTCTCCAACAGGATGTATATGTGCAAATTACAAATATGGAGGGTTCAACAGTTGCTCGCTTTGTCACAATTGAGGCTTCTGTTACTTCTGATTATGGGAAACTTCAACCGCAAAGATTAAAGCAATTAGCTCAAATAATCTCAGGATCTCCTGAAAATCTCGGTCTTAATAATTCAGTTTTTGGTAATGTTAAAGGTGTCAGCTTGTCATCTTATTTGGAGGGCACCCTTACACCACCTCCAGCTGCATCGCCCGGCTTTGTGCCATCAGCTTCCCCGTATAGCTCGCCTTCTTCATATTCCCCAGTTCCCTCACCTCACCCGCATCCAGTACCACGTTGTCCTAAATGTGAGATCTCTGTATATTTTGGCTACCTTTTTATCTCAAGTCCTCGAAGGATGGGTCCTATGTCAGGTCACACAACGGATTGTACATGTGGTAGGATCACAGTCGCTCCAGCCGCCTCACCTTTTCATTCTAGTCCAGCTCAAACTCCGACCTCTCTACCTCCTGCACCTGCTGTGCATTCACCTTATATGTCTCCAACATCACGACATTCTCCATCTTTCTCGCCAGGGCCAACGGTGTCAATTGCCTCCCCTCCAGTTAACGATAAAGGACTCGGAGAAGGCCCTGTATCCCCTTCTCTTGCGCCACTTCAATCATGTAAGCTTCTTAGTTTTGAGATGACATTCTCTATTTATCTTGATAATTTCTTTTTTAATACATTGCATGTGAGGGGTGGATTATGAAATAATTCAAGTGAAAGATCATTGTGAAGAATGCAGTAAACTGTTTATGCTTTCTTAAAGATTAGTTATGCTATGGTATATGCTTTAAGATCTGTTGATGCATCTGGATGGAACGGGATTTAAAATTGGCACTCTTCTTTGTAGAGCAGCATGATTTAATGCTGTTGGTAATTGAAAATTGTGACTAGTGATCATGAGCTTGAAATATATGTAATAATAGCACAACAACATTAATTATGTATAAGTTGAGTGGCATTTTAGGGCATTCGCCATCAGAGGAGGGATAGATTGCATGTGGAAAATTTGGAGCATTGAGTTGATTGATTGGGATTGCAATAGAGTGATAATTTGCATCTTGGCTTCCAAATGATTCACAATTTGATTAATCCATCCCGTGTTTGTAGTTCAATTCCACCTTGGGGTGCAATCATTTTGAAGTAGATAGTTCTTATTTATTGTTGCTACAGACTGTATTGTACCATCTCTTGATTTCTATCAGGGAAAAAGGGTGGTTTATCCCCTGACAGCTCTAATACATTAGGGTAGTTAGAGTTCAGAATAATATTTTGAGATTCTGTCATCTGTTCATATTATTCAGTACTTGATGGATGAAGTGAGGGTGGACGCCAGTGGATAGCCATGCTATGTTACATTAATGAGTGAAGAAGGCTGCAATTTTGTTTTTTTTTTGTTTTTTTTTTCTGTTTTCTAATTATCTTGATCAAGTTATATGACTAATTCATAGTGAGAGACTTTAATTTTCATTAAATGTTCTTCACGCAGCCGTAGGTTTCACTTTTGGCTTTCATGGTAGTTGTTCGTACTTGGTGCAATCTTATTTGTTATTCCTGATCAGAAGTCACCTTTTTTCTTTCCTTTGGTATTATCTCACAGCAAGCTCGATTTCTGTGTCAATTGTAATTTGATTTCTCTGCAATTTTCCTTTGTATGAGCTTACAGTAGGTAAATACAGTGACAAAACTTTTTACATCTTGATGGTTCTTCATATTATAATATGTTGTCTAGAGTTGCAGGTGGAAGGGTTTTCATTCTTTTTTTCTTTTCTTTTTTTCAATTTAAATTCAAGAGTTTTCTATCTTTGTATATTGATGACATATGATTTAAGTTATAGTCAGATAAGAATCATGAGATCACATGTGCCATTCCGAAATTTAGCCACGTTTAATTTTTTCTGCATTTTATTGTTGGCTGTCTAGATTTGAGATGTTTCTTCTACTGGCTAACTTTACTGTCGGCCTTTCCATTTGTATTTGACACCACATGTGCTTTTGCAGCTTTTGCAGTGCCTCTGTCTCCCATAGATATGTGGTTGCTGGTGCTCTCTACATTTCTGATTTATCTGCTGGGCTGGTTGAGTCCATAAATCTGCTAAACATGTGTTCAGAGGAAGAAAGATGAGGACAATGTCAACATGCTAACGTCCAGTTTTGTTCTCCTTCGGGAAGTTGAAGAAACCTCTTCTTTTTTTGGGCAATCCAATCAAGGTAAATCGGTCAAAGCCAAAAAAGGTGGCAGGCCGCTCATCTATTCCGTGTTACAATGTAACTTTATTCCCAAAGGGAAGCCCGACTTGAGGGTTATTTTGTGAATAGGTGAGAAACATAGGTTGCAGGTTCCAAAGGGAACTTTAATCATGTCAATGCAATTGTAAAAAATAACCCAAGGCTCCTTTTGGGCATCTGCAATGCGGGGCAGAAGCTATTGCCATAAAAGAAAAGGAATGGAGTACTAATACTGTTATTTCATATGAAAATGATGGTGGAAATAATGCCATTGTCAAACTTAAGCATCCTCTTGAATCTTGTGTGATTGATGGTTTATACTTGATCACAAGTAAAAAAACTCCTGCCGGAGTAAAGCGTATCTCCAAGTAGTATGTCACTCCTGCATAGAAGAATTTGCAATTCAATTATCATAGAAGTAGTAGTTTTCATATCTCATTCTGTGATCTTTGAACGTCCTCTGATAGTTGCCAGGCATCAATTGAGCATGCCTTGCAGTTTTAACGAGAGATTTCTCCATTGCACCTTCCATGGCCGGAGCAAGTTGCGGCCAGAATTTCCTTGGTTTAATTGTTGTAACCTTTTCTTGATGTCTTCAATACCCAAGTTGTCGAGGATGGCACTCCGTGCATTACAGTAATGATGGTCGTGAACATAAGTGTGCATCACATGTTTCATCTGGGTTTCCTGCAGTAATGTTGCAAGGGCAAAGGACAGCAGTTGTTAGTGTAGCAACCTTATGGAAAGGAGACATGCAAGTTTCCATCTTCACTCTCTTGCTAGCCTTTTTGATTTCTGCTTCTAGTGCACGAACGACGCCCATTAGAAAGGAGTCCCACCATCCTTGGTGGTAAACCTGGTTTTGCTTTACAAGGAGTCTTCATGGCTTCAACTTTGAATTGGAAAACTGCATTGTGACGATGGTAAGGATTGACTGTCATGCTTGGTGGGGACTAGTTGAGTGTTCAAGGAGTTCTCCACATCCAATCGTTATATGAAAGTGAAGAACGGCTCTTGTCGAAAACTGAATTGGAATCTGTACACTTGCTCAGGACTGAATTCATTATCTTTCCCGGTTACTTTATTCCTTCCCCTTCGCTTTGGTACACACTTTAGGGGCGATGCGGATACAAAGAGACTTATGGGTTTATCCCACTCTTTTACAGAGTCTTCATCCTCTTCTTTGGAAGAACAACATGAAAATAGACCGATTTTAAACCACTAGGTCATCACTCATCACCCTCATCGCTGTGGTAAAGAACGTGAGTAATGCTCAGTAAAATATGTAGCCCAAATTCAGAAATGAAAAAGAAGGCAAATCTCTCTGCTTTTTATCCACACGGTAAAATCACTTAGAAGGGTCTTTGGAGTCTGGAGGAGGAGGTTTGCAAAGAGCTTTGAGGCATTAAAGTTCATAGAGCATGAGGATTTGAAGCAGGAAACTCTTTTAAGGTATGAATATAATCGTCCTCGAAAGATTTCTAAAAGAGACTGCAAGCAAATGAACAACTACACTCGCTCAAATACAGCCCACCTCTCTCTATTAGATCTCGGATCTACACCGTCTTTGGCGATCGCCCTCCTCGATGCTCCCCCTCAACCACCCCGCTCCAGTCTTGCCACCCTAGCATTCATCTAAACTTTGGAGTCCCGGCACCACCTCCAAATGGTCGCGGACCAAAACCCCCTCTCTATCTCTCTCTCTTCAAAGTTTTACATTGCTAATACGATGCATGCTTGCATGGAAGAATACCGAATGAGCTGCATCAACGTCAAGTATATGGATAAAAACTTTAAGCTCAGTTCATCCATGTAAAGTAGTCTGGAATCTAGCTTAAATTCAAGGCCGAACGGTTATACATATATACTCAGTTTGTCCATGTAAGTAGTCTGGAGTCCAGCTTAGCCCAGCTTGGACAAAGTTTGGGTTGCGCGGTCATAGGGGCATGCTCCTACTATATAATATAATGATTGAATATATTAAGTATCCAATTAAATGATGCTTTTAAGGTTTCCACCTATAAGTCCTTAATTTTCCTCAAATCTGTCATAATTTACTTGAAATCATCCTATTGGAGTGATTCAACTTTATGAGTTGTATTTTTGGAAAAAAAGCCATAAATTTATTGTTTTTGTATCAATTTAGTCATAAATCTGGAGAATGCCTACTTTTAGCTCTAAGTCATCGCTTCCAATCCTATTCCTATAATAGAACGCTTTTCTTTTTTCAGTATGTCGCTCTGTGAACAGAGCGAATGAAGAGAGATCCAACCTAATATCATGAATATCCTTCGCCCGTTATCTCCTCATCTTCCTATTTATAAGTCACAGCTTACTTATTTATACTACTCACTTTTTTTTTTTAAGGAGAAGCATTCCTTTCCTATTCCTAGGCACTCTAGTTGTTTTCTTTTTTTATCTTCTTTGTGGGTTCGATGGATTTTTGTCAGTCCATCCTTTCACAGATTGGGTTCTCCCTGGGCGATCGAGCCCTATCTTTCTTTTTCATATATATGGGCTGCTCCGGGGGGCTTGCCTTGGGAATTGCTTTTGTTGTGAGGACCTTACTCACTACCGAAGCGGCGCCATATATTGGGAATATGATGATGCCGTCTGGGGCGGCTTCGGAGGCGCTGCCGCAGGCACCAGCACCGACGGCCCCTGATCAAGGGCAGGTAGCCTTTGCCGAGAGCTCCACTTGGCGAGAAGCCCTATCACTCCCAGATAATTCAACGGCACCGGAATGCCTACGTAAGCATGTGAAAGACCAAATTCATACGCTTTTAAATATAGGCAAGAAGAATGCCGTGGCTTTAGCCGGGGGCCCCGCACCTGGAACCAACTCAATTTATTGATTAATACCCCTTCGGGGAGGAAGAGCTCTCGGTAGTTGCGGTGGCATGACATCCGAGAACTCAGTCAATAAATCTGTTATTGCTTTCCGAATTTTGGCTTCCCCAACATTTTGTTATAGTAGCTAGGTGGCTAACTGTCCCCTTTCGCGCACTATCACGAATCTGAAGTGCAGAAACCAACTTTATCCTCTTCTATTTTATTACCCCTAGAACAAAACAATCATCCTATATGGAGTCCTTTAATTTTCCTCAAATCTTTCATAGTTTACTTGAAATCATCCTATAAGGAGTGATTCGGCTTTGTGGGTTGTATTTATTGGAAAAATTACCAAAAAAATCATAAATCTATAACTTTTGTACTAAACTTTTCAATTGAACAATTTAATTCTAATATTTTGCATTGATACCAACCCAATTCATTTAGCTAATTTAGGTTGGAAATTACTGACGTGGATATCGGCTGACTGGCGTTAACATGGACATTTTTAATAATTTTTTAATATTTTTTAAATTTCTAGAAAGTTTATTTATTTTTTACCTTTTCTTTTCTTTTTCTTTTTTTGGTGGCCACCACCGGCCACCACCCATAGCCATGGTTGCCGTGAATGTAATAATTGTATGACTTTTTTTGTACTTTTCCCATAATTTATTTGTAGTGTTCGTAACTTGATTTCATATGGATAAGTGATATTATTGTTGTGGACGCTAATTTGATCAAGAGTAACATGAAAATGGTAACATTTAGTGATTAAGCACTAAAATAGTAAAATATCATAAATGGTTGTAAGTAATCAGGATCCTTGATAAGTTTTTGTAAATAACAAGTCAGTAATCATCCTTCAAATGCAGTAATTAACCTCTAAGTCTCATAAGGCTGAATTTTCTAACTTTAATAGCTTTCCATGAAATATTATAGACACCTCGATTTCTATTGTAAATTTTTTGTCCTCTATTTGCAATAACTTACCTTAGTTGTATTAGCATTCCTTTACAGTTCATTATTGTAATGGCTCTATCCAAAAGTAAGTATCTTTCCTTAAATGCGTGATATTCCATAAACGATAGTAATATTAACAATTTTATGTTCAGCAATTTTTGTAATGAAAAAAATAACATATGGATGATGACCGTAACAAAATGAAAGTTGGTGAGTAGTTGAAAGTATCCCTAAAGTTTAGGGTGGATGATGACCGTAACAAAATGAAAGTTGGTGAGTAGTTGAAAGTATCCCTAAAGTTTAGGGTTTTTAATATAATCTCTTAAAGGGTAAATGACACAACTGTCCCTCATTGAACATAAATTTGTTCAATGTGATCCCAAAATTTTAGCCTAATATACGATTCTTGAATTTTTAATTTATTTAATATGATCTCTAAAATTTTAATGTACATTAAATTTAATCCTTAAATTGTATGAAAAAGTTAATTCAAGTTAAGAGATAATATTTAACATTTTCATATAATCTATAGATTAAATTGAACATATATCGAATAAATTTAAAATTTATGGATTATATAGCACATTAGATGGTATTAGATGAAAGTTGAGGGTTATTTATGTCATTAAAAGAAAATCTTAAAAGAGACAAATAGCTGAGGTCACACGCCTCTTGTCACATTCCTCGCCGCTTTCAAAATTTACCGAACCCGACGCCTCCATCTCCTCCCCCCCTCTCTCTCTCTCTCCAAATTCCATTGCGCCTCCCGAGCTCCGACGAAGGAAGGAAGGCTCCCCATCATCGGTCAGTGTCGCAGGTTTCCTCTGATTTCTCTCTGGTCATGGGATCCTGACGCTTCCCGCTTTTCCATCGTTCTCTAGATTGATTTCGGGTCGTGGGTCGGTTTCTTGATTCCGGTCCGATTGGCATGTGATTGAGTTTAGTGGGCTGTGGTTGATGAATTCTGGGTTTGGACTGGGGATGTCTTCTGGGTTGTCTCTCTTTTGATCGTGGACATCTGCCTGTTTTGGCATCCGTTGTGGTGGTTGGTGGGTGGGTGGGGTGGTTGGTGTACTGAGGCTGGTACAGCAGGGCGGATATATTATGTGATGCGGCGGACTGTGAGTAGGGCTGGTAATTTCCGACACGAATTAAGTGTTTTGTGTACGATTGAATGTAAACGTGACGCGGATTTGATCGACACAAGTGATGTAGCGTAGTTATAAAGAAATTTAGTGTTTATAGGGACATTGGCTCGACTGAATTTGAAAACCTGATTTTGACATGTGAACATGAATTGCTAGGCTAGCCCTATAGAATGATGGATTGAAGTGTGTCACGGCTTTTGCCCTTAGTATACTTGGCGTGTCTTGTGTCGGACTGATATAGGTGTTTAGATGATTGCCAGACTTCTTGATCCCAATGTGGCTGATACTGTGGTTGTGTGACCTGCAAAAAAATCACATTCTTGTGCCTTGCTGTCTTGCAGGTTGTGCACCTTATCTGCTTCAACTTGACCACAATGGTTGTGGTGAAAGATGCTGCAATTACCCGACCTGAGAAAAGTCAGGTTCTTGCTCCACGCCTTAGGTGATTCTCGGTCCTGCTATATTTCTTTTGTGGAACTCCGTCACTCCCATGGACTGATCATTAGTAAGTTTGCCCTTCTGACCAAGTCGATGCCATCGCCTTTCCTTTTGAATTTTTCTCATAGGAACAATAAAAGGACGAGGGAGACAACCACAGAGGTTCCCAATAACACCACTGAAGAATTGGTATGCCCCCCATTTGAACTGAACATAATGATCCATCAATGTGTGCAATAGGCCAAAGGTGACAATGTTGCTTCTTGTGTAGGATATTGATGAAAGATTGGACCGGCTGGAATCACGTGTCCGCAAATTGCGCAGGGTCCTGTCAGAGATGTTAGAGGATGTAAGAAAACTGAAAGCGGAGGTGTCACGATTGAGAACCGGAAGGGGAGATGCCGTAGCACCAGAGCCTAGCCTAACTGACTCTGCATCATCTTGCATAACCGTAGATCATAGCCTCAGAAGCTGCGCAGATTCGAGAAGCCGCCTCCAGTGAACTGTGAGAGGCTTCGCCGTGAATGTGAAAGGGAGTTCCCTGTGTTTCACTGTGGGCTCCTTTTCAGGTTACCGCATGCTTTCTGGTTTCTCATTAGCTGACTTGAACGCCGGGGAAATAACTTGTTGACCTTTTAGTCAACTGATGTACAGATGAAACTGACTCTGTCTTTGGCACAATGGACGTGCGCCATTAAAAATTTGGCGGGTTTTATTTCAGAATTGACTTTAGACAGAGAGGTGCACCTCAGGCATGACCCATTTTCTGTGCTTGTCAAGTATGCTTTTCCATGTCGAACCCGTGATTGAACCGTTCAAGCTCGTGATTCTAACTAGCTTGCTAGGCTGATTGAGTAGTCAAATTCACATATGTCAATCGTTATGCATGCATTTTGAGTTCAAGCTTCACGGGAGAAGATTGGAAGTTACTGTGTATCGAGTCGAGTCTAGTCAAGCTTGAGATCATTACTGCTTAGAGATTATTACAAAGAACATTATGAAGTTTGCACCCACGTCTTAAATATCTATCTCCATTTCAGATTCTGAGTTTTTCACTTTCATGTTAAATTCTATCCTCATAACTCCATGATTTTTTTGACAAAATTGCCATTTTCCTTGTCCAAAATCCTGCTGTCCCGGGTTGTCGCCAACCTCAGACTCAAGGCCGGTGACAGTTGCTGCTGCTTTAGATCTAGTCTGATCGAGGCTGGGTGACCTGATTCGGACCAGATTGGTGCCTGTTCTCCCTTGGCCACTGCGAGCTCCACCATGGAGCTCGCCGATCTTATGGCTCGCCGGGCTCGCGACTCATGCAGGCACAAGATGTTCGAGCTCCACTGAAGCAGACTATATGTTTCTCTCTTTCCCTCTCTCTCTCTCCCACTGTCACTTGACGCTGCTTCCAGTGCCCTATTTGCAAATGTCCCTAATCTTTTAACTTAAGCTCGACCACAAAAATGTGTCTAACACATTCTCCTAAATTGCTTAGGAAAATTTTGAAAAAATTTGCGAAGTCTATTGTGAGTGTCGACCTTGCCATGTAGGCTAACATCCACGATATCGTTCCTGACAAAAAAATGATAAGAGGAACTACATTGGCTATTTATTAAAAGGTTTATGATTAAATTGGCCAAATTAAAAAGTTTATGATAGAATTGACGTTCGTATAATATTTTTATGTCTTTTTTTGTAATTATCTTATACAAAATAATGGGTTAAGAAAAGGCTCACAATTTTCGTTCATCAAGCAATAAGACAATTTATTATTGAGAATTTGATATGTCTCTAGCACGACACTTCATAAAACTGATTATAGATTTATTTGAATTTCACTTAGCATTACGCAATCTGAAGTTTCTAACATCGATAGTGAGCCACTCAGTCCCCCCTCCTTTGGCACTAACCCTATAGCCGTGTCGCTTAAATGCGAGCCGTTAAAATGCCATTAGCTTCGTCTTGTCGCTTTTGAAGTTTGGCAGGCCAAAATTAGGGTTTCTCCATTTAGCAAAAGGGCGAGGCGCACCTCCATTTCCAACTTTCGTGACCGATCTCTCTCTATTCATACCTCTTGTATAATTAATCTGGCCGGTTTACTTTATAGATGATCTTCAAATTAGTCTAATATGTTCCTTATAGTATTAAAGTACCGTTCCTTGCCCTATATGGATTTTTCTTTACAACCAGCAAAAAAAATTATCACAGTTTCCATCTAAGTAATATTGACATCAATACAACATAACATACCGACATGCCATTTCTAAAAAAATAGATAATTCCTACACGTTGGGATGTGTTGTATATTAAATGTATATTTTTATTTATACATGGCAAATTATTATTTTTATGATTATTTTAAATAAATTAATTTGATTCAAATTCATAAATAAATGTAATAATAAAAGAATCTAAAATGAATTTATCTTAAAAAAATTAATCCACTATTTGTTAACATTATTTATTGTTTCAATTTGACAAATTCAATTCCATTCTAATAATCTATAAAATTTCGAAAAAAGAAGAAGCAAACACTTCATATTCTAAACTCACGTGTCAGAGCGTATCGGAAAAGAAGATAAAAAAACAAATTTGGGGGTGAATTATATATCACGGAAAGTGAGAGTCGAGAGAGAAGAGAAGACTATGTTTTTATTTTTCCCTATTTATTATTTATTATATTTTTTCATATTTACATTTTGACCCTCATTTATTGATAATTTTTAAAATTGATCTTGCGCTAGAGTGTCGGGAGAGTTGATCAAGTATCGTATTTTCCAACACATGTTAATCAAGTGTCGAAGAGTGTCAAAGAATGTTGAACATGCGTTGGAGTGTCCTTTCCTTCAGCTTCTGATAGACCGCCGCTTAGGCTCCAAATGACTCATTCACCCTTACTTGAATTGCTTGACTAGAGAGAGAAACTCTAGGACAGACTAGTTTTTATTGCTCAATCGCTTGAAAAAATACAAATGATGGGAACCTATATATAGTTGAGCCCCTCTTGCTAAGACAACTAATCGCTCATTTGATCCAACAATGGAGATCCAAATCTCCCAATCTACTAATTAACCCATTTGAATAAGAATTCTCAAGAACACACACACACATATATATACACACATTACCTTTAACTTTGTAAGAGTACTTTGGAATTCTCATGAGAACCTTAGACCTCAAGAAGCTTCAAGGCATATCTCGATCATCTTGGCCATTTCCTTAGCCTGCGGAGCCTTGACAACCTTTGATCCATAACACGAGATCAAAACAATGGCGACTCAAGCTTTGTAGCTTGACTTTGATTGCTTTGAGAAGAAATGAAGAACAGAGAAACGAAGAACAGAGAACCGAAGAACAGAGAAACGAAGAACAGAGAACACAAGATGTAGAAGAAAGGGCAAAGCATATATTCAACTGAGAGCTTTTTACATCTATATATTTCTCTCTCTCTCTTTCTCTATCTTCTATATCTCCGCACACTTTACATCAATGAAGAAGAAGACTACTTAAAAGGAACAGAAAAAACTGAATACAGCTCATAAAGGAAAAACATAATCTAACTAACTGTTTGCATTTGTTTTCCCTCTTTCAGCTGAATAACAGCACACGAGTTAGTTTAGATCTGTTATGACTTGGCGATCCGTGTCACTCTTCATCTCAGGCTTCTTCTTCATTGATATCGATCCATTTGTCTTTATCACGAATTCTTCGCCGTTGATCATCAGCTCATTGTTGCTTTTCTGTCTTTGTGTTCCTTCTTTTCCTTTAGCAATATTAACTGCTGAGCTTGTGTGATGAACAGACTCTCTTTTCAAGTTAGTCTTGAATTCACTATCTTCACTGCTTCTCCGTTTCTTATGCATTACCACAGATGCAGTCTTCAAGTCATTATCTTTAACATCCCCCCGCAAATTGGGAGGGGGTAAATACCCCAAGCCCAATTTGGTTCGAAGATTAAAATGTAGGAAGCGAGGTAAAGATTTTGTAAAAATATATGCAAGTTGGCGAGTACTTGGAATATAAGAGACAATTAAGGATCCGGAAGCAACCTTTTCACGAACAAAATGAAAGTCTACTTCAATATGCTTTGTGCGAGCATGTAAAACAGGGTTAAGTGAGAGAGCAATGGTTGACTTGTTGTCACAAAAGAGAGATGTTGGAGCAGATAAACCGATGCCAATGTCTCGAAGGACAAAACTAACCCATGTAAGATCAGCTGTGGCTGAGGCTAAAGCTCGATATTAAGCCTCTGTCGAGGAACGAGAGACTGTAGATTGTCGTTTTGCTGACCAAGAAATGAGGTTGGAGCCAAGATATGTACAGAAACCAGTGGTAGATCGCCCGGTAGTAGTACACCCGCCCAATCAAAGCATCGGCAAAACCATACAAATGCATGAAGCTGTTGGAATGAATTGTTAGTCCAAGAGCAACAGTGCCTTTCACATATCGAAGAACCCTTTTGAGCTTGTGAAAATCACCTAATGTGGATTGCTGCATCTTTTGACAGAGAAGATTAGTGGCATAAGCAATATCTGGACGAGTTATAGTGAGATCTTGAAGTCCACCCACAAGACTTCGATATTCAAGAGGATCTTTGCAATAATGTGTCATCGTTATCATGGCTGCAGACGGTAATGAGAGAGGAGTAGAAACAGGTTTGCAATTTTTCATATTAGCTCGAGTAAGTAGATCAAGAGCATATTTGGTCTGAGAAAGAAATAAGTCTTATGAAGTTTGTTTAGCCTCAATTCCCAAAAAATAATGCGAAGACCAAGATCCTTCATATGAAATTGAAGGCTTAGTAGATGAATCAAGTGGGAAAGTAAGTGAGTGAGCTTCCAAAGTGAGCACAATATCATCTACATAGAGCAATAACAGTATAGTGTCTGAGCCATGATGAAACACAAATAATGAAGGATCCGTGGTCTTTGCAAGAAAACCCATTCTCAAGAAGAAAGTTACTGAATTTATCAAACCAGGCTCGGGGTGCTTGACGAAGACCATATAAGGATTTCTTAAGCAGACATACATGATGAGGCTTCTGAGGGTGTATAAAACCTGGTGGCTGTTGCATATACACTGTTTCATTCAAAGTGCCATGTAAGAAGGCATTCTTAACATCAATGAAGAAGAAGACTACTTAAAAGGAACGGAAAAAACTGAATACAGCTCATAAAGGAAAAACAGAATCTAACTAACTGTTTGCATTTGTTTTCCCTCTTTCAGTTGAATAACAGCACACGAGTTAGTTTAGATCTGTTATGACTTGGCGATCCGTGTCACTCTTCATCTCAGGCTTCTTCTTCATTGATATCGATCCATTTGTCTTTATCACGAATTCTTCGCCGTTGATCATCAGCTCATTGTTGCTTTTTTTGTCTTTGTGTTCCTTCTTTTCCTTTAGCAATATTAAGCTGCGAGCTTGTGTGATGAACAGACTCTCTTTTCAAGTCATTCTTGAATTCACTATCTTCACTGCTTCTTCGTTTCTTATGCATTGCCACAGATGCAGTCTTCAAGTCATTATCTTTAACATGCTTGAGCCTCATAAAGCTTATGGAACGAAGGAGAGATTTGGAGCTCGCAGCCATGGTAGCTAGAGCTTCTTCGAGTTTGCGTCCATGCCCACTCGAATTTATGAGCTTGGGGCCATGGTTGCTTGAGCTTCCTAATGTGCCTTGGCTTTTTTAATTTTTTTTTTATAGCTTTTTCCCCCTTAATTCTAATCTTTTTTTTTTCTTTTATAGTCCTCTTATTGTAGAACCTTTCATTTTTTTTTTTTGGAATTTTCAAGTTATTTTTTTAATATGACACTTGGTGGCGCTACATTAGCGGCATGTGTGCTAAATGAAGGAACAAAAAAGCCACATCAATATTTTTCAATAACCAAATTAAACCAAGAATAACTTAAATTGCACCAATTAGATTCATATGTTTTAGAAATTTATTACATTTTTTTTTGATTTTTTAAGAATCAATTATATTTTTAATTTTTTTTTTTTAAGAATCTAATTGAGGGGATTATCAATTTCCACTTTCCTCGATCCCTCAATCCCAATAAGAATAGCCCGCAATATTAATTTATCAAGCGATATAAAAACTCTTAGATTACGTTTGGACATCTGAATTTCTAACTATGAGGTTGCGTTTGGCAGTTGGGATAAAATTCGAGATATGATATGATTTATCCTATCCTACATTTGGTGCTATCTCAGGACGGGATAAAGTCGGATATAAATGGGATATAAGTAGGATAAAATTATCCCATGGGGGAGGTGGGATAAAGATAGATAGGATTTCTAATATCTATAATAGGAAAATTATTTTTCTAGAATAACAAACTTATTAAATTAACAAAATTGAAATTATATTTCAATATAAATAATATTTGAATTCTAATTTAAGAAATTAAAAATAGAAAAATAGAAATTTATTTTTAATTAATCTTATTTTAATTTATATATTCAACTCTAATTCTATCTTATAATAAACATTCAACCTATAAATTAAATATTTATATTTATTATATATTTTAGGTATTTTTTTATTTTAGATATATTAGTATAGTTTACTTTCTAATAAAATTTTATTAAAGAATTATGAAAGGGGAAAAAAGAAATAATAAAGAAAAGAATATAAATAAGAGGAAAAAAAAATTCTTTACCAAAAAAAAGGAAAAATAAAATAAAATAAAAATTAAGGAATATTGTAACGAGAGATTTTCACCATCTTTGTTTATAAACATTTAGGTTCATTTATAATGACATGCCATTTATATCAACAAAATATACATGATATGATGTGAATATATCCGACTTTAATACTGCGGTTCACCAAACAATTGACAGGATATAAAAAAATCAAAGGATTTCATATCTTATCATATCAAATCCTATCCCGATTAGAAATCCAGACAACAAAGGCTGCGCATGACAATACTTCTTGGCTGAGGAGGAGTTTTTTATTTATTTTTTTTTATTTAAGAAATAGTTATTTTCTATTTCTATTATGGGAACAATTTCTAAGTAAACGAACTCGTTTGGTAACTACACCAAATTTCTACTCTTTGAATATAAAAAGAATAGAAATGTGTGTGGCAACGCAACAATTTCTTTTTGCATTTATTCATTTTTTATTTTTGCTCACGGATCGTCGATTGTCGCCGCCCGTTGCCGCCGCTGCATGACCGCTCGTGGCCGATCGTCATCGGCGACCGCCGTCGCAGAGCCCATCGGCCGCCGCCTCTCGCAGTTAGCCGTCGGCGGTCGGTGGTCGCAGCAGCGACGGCCAATGGGCTCTGCGGCGATGGTCACCGGTGACAATCGGCCGCGGGCGGTCGTGCAGTGGCAATGGTGGCGACAGCAGGCGGCGGCGGCCGGCACTGGCTCCAAGTGATTGGAGGTGGCCGCAGCAAGAGAGAGAAACAAAAGAAAAAAAAATTGACTTATTTCTAGAAATTGTTCCCGAAAACAAGAAGCTACTTTTTTTTGTTTATCAAAACTGTTCCCGGGAACAAAAAATTAGAGAAATTGTTTTCGGGAATAAATGTTTTACCAAATAGGGTTTCTTTTTTTTTTTTTTTTTTTTTTGGTTCCGGGGAACAAAAGAACAGAAATTGGGAGAAACAGAAATGTTACCATGCGCTGCCTAAATGACTTCAGTCTAGTTGTAATGCTTCCAGCAGTTTCTATATAGCTTATCAAGACCATGCGGAAAAATTATTTCTGGTCAGCATGATAGAATGAAGTACGAGCATGACATTGCTTGATGCCTCAAAGTATATCTTACAGAGGTATAATCATCAAAGCAATCTTCTACACCATGATACATTCATGATTTCGATTAAAAAAAAAAAAATTGTTGGGATAAGGGCGCGTTTCCTTGAGTGAAGAAATTTCCTACAAATTAGTTTTATGAATTTTCATGGTCTTGGTAAGGATGGTCTTGGCGAGGCCTAGGTGGCCCCGCCTAATGAGCCACTCCGGCGATTCTGGCATGTGGAAAGCTATGAAGGCAACCACGAGTACAACCGATGGGATTGCTCCAGCGAAAAGCATCACATGCCATGCATATTTGAGGAGGAGTTTGGAGAAGATATAATATGATAGATTGCCAAAAAGAGTGCCAACACTAATACAAACCTAAACGATGGAAACAAAAAAATGAAAAAAGATGTCACAAAATTAGAAAGGAAAAAAAAGAAATTAAAATAAATAAATACCTCAGGAAAGGAGATTAGGATGCCACGAGAGAAGGCAGGGGAGATCTTGGTCGCGTAGACTGGGGCAATCGTCAAGGCAAAGCTTGCGCCGAGGCTAGCCAAGGAGCGGCCAACCAGCAACATGGCAAAATTTTGGGCCGAACCCAATTGACGGGCCTAACGAAATATATGGCCCCCGCCATCACAATTGTCCAACGGCGACCAAACTTCTTAGAAATCACTGTTGCTGACACCACCCCCAAGCAATGAGAACATAGCAAGGATGTTCGTAATGAGCTGAAGCTGCAAATGGCTTAGAGCCAAGTGAGTCTTGATATATGGTGCAAGCCCGGTTATCAGTAGTTGAACTGCCAAAAATTCAAAATAATAATGTACGTGTGATAAATATGCAACATATGTGCAATTTATGTGCAACATACATGCGATATAAATAAATTTTCACAGTCTTGGTAAGGATGGGCTTGGCGAGGCTTAGGTGGCCCCGCCTAATGAGCCATTCCAGCGATTTTGGCATGTGGAAAGCTATGAAGGCAACCACGAGTACAACCGAGGGGATTGCTTCAGCGAAAAGCATCACACGCCATGCATATTTGAGGAGGAGTTTGGAGAAAATATAATTTGATAGATTGCCAAAAAGAGTGCCAACGCTAATATACACCTAAATGATGGAAACAAAAAAATGAAAAAGATGCCACAAAATTAGAAAGGAAAAAAAGGAAATGAAAATAAATAAGTACATCAGGAAATGAGATTAGGATGCCACGAGAGAAGGCAGGGGAGATCTCGGTTGCGTAGACTGGGGCAATCGTCAAGGCGAAGCTTGCGCCGAGGCTAGCCAAGGAGCGGCCGACCAGCAACATGGCAAAATTTTGGGCTGAACCCATAATGACGAGCCCAATGAAATATATGACCCTGCCATCACATTTGTCCAACGGCGACCAAACTTCTCAAAAATCACTGTCGTTAACACCACCCCAAGCAATAAGAACATAGCAAGGATGCCCATCATTAGCTGAAGCTACAAATGGCTTAAAGCTAGGTCCGTCTTGATATATGACGCAAGCCCGATCATCATTAGTTGAACTGCCAAAAATTCAAAATAATAATATACGTGCGATAAACGTGCAACATACGTGCGATATACGTGCAACATACGTGCGATATAAATGAATTTTCATGGTCTTGATAAGGATGGGCTTGGCAAGGCCTAGGTGGCCCCGCCTAATGAGCTACTCCGGCGATTCTGGCATGTGGAAAGCTATGAAGGCAACCACGAGTACAACCGAGGGGATAGCTCCAGCGAAAAGCATCACACGCCATGCATATTTGAGGAGGAGTTTAGAGAAGATATAATTTGATAGATTGCCAAAAAGAGTGTCAATGCTAATACACACCTAAATGATGGAAACAAAAAAATGAAAAAGATGCCACAAAATTAGAAAGGAAAAAAAGGAAATGAAAATAAATAAGTACATTAGGAAATGAGATTAGGATGCCACGAGAGAAGGCAGGGGAGATCTTTGTCGCGTAGACTGGGCAATCGTCAAGGCGAAACTTGCGCTGAAGCTGGCCAAGGAGCGGCCGACCAGCAACATGGCAAAATTTTGGGCCTAACCCATAATGACGGGCCCAACGAAATATATGACCCCTACCATCACATTTGTCCAACGGCGACCAAACTTCTCAGAAATCACTGTCGCTGACACCACCCCAAGCAATGAGAACATAGTAAGGATGCCCGTCATTAGCTGAAGCTACAAATGGCTTAGAGGCAGGTTCGTCTTGATATATGGCGCAAGCTCGATCATCATCAGTTGAATTGCCAAAAATTCAAAATAATAATGTACGTGCGATAAACGTGCAACACACGTGCGATATACGTGCAACATACATGCGATATAAATGAATTTTCATGGTCTTGATAAGGATGGGCTTGGCGAGGCCTAGGTGGCCCCGCCTAATGAGCCACTCCGGCGATTCTAGCATGTGGAAAGCTATGAAGGCAACCACGAGTACAACCAAGGGATTGCTCCAGCGAAAAGCATCACATGCCATGCATATTTGAGGTGGAGTTTGGAGAAGATATAATTTGATTGATTGCCAAAAAGAGTGCCAATGCTAATACACACCGAAATGATGGAAACAAAAAAAATGAAAAAGATGCCACAAAATTAGAAAGGAAAAAAAGGAAATGAAAATAAATAAGTACATCAGGAAATGAGATTAGGATGCCACGAGAGAAGGCATGGGAGATCTCGGTCGCGTAGACTGGGGCAATCGTCAAGGCGAAGCTTGCGCCGAAGCTGGCCAAGGAGCGGCCGACCAGCAACATGGCAAAATTTTGGGCCGAACCCATAATGACGGGCCCAACGAAATAAATGACCCCTGCCATCACATTTGTCCAACGGCGACCAAATTTTTCAGAAATCATTGTCGTTGACACCATCCCAAGCAATGAGAACATAGCAAGGATGCCCGTCATTAGTTGGAGCTACAAATGGCTTAGAGCAAGGTCCGTCTTGATATATGGCGCAAGCCCGATCATCATCAGTTGAACTGCTAAAAATTCAAAATAATAATGTACGTGCGATAAACGTGCAACATACGTGCGATATACGTGCAACATACGTGCGATATAAATGAATTTTCATGGTCTTGATAAGGATGGGCTTGGTGAGGCCTAGGTGGCCCTGCCTAATGAGCCACTCCGGCGATTCTAGCATGTGGAAAGCTATGCAGGCAGCTGTTGACACCTAATATTTTAGAAAATAATAAATAAAATAAAAATTCGGTTTTGAAATTTTTTTGTTGAAAATATATCTTCATTTCAAAATTAAAAAAAATTCAATTTTTATTTGATTTTGGAGCATTTTTATTGTTGGAGTCGTTGAGTAAATGTCTCGCCTGCAAAAACAACTTTGAGCACTTCCACTGGAAAATGCGAGGCTTCAGAACCGAGTAAAAGGGGGGCGACTTCTCTTTGTCGAGGAAAATGAAAGCAAAAGAAAAAAGTCAGTAGGGGTTCTCACTGCGTCTTGGTCGAAGGAAGAAAAAGAGTACAAATGTGGAAAAAGTGAAAAAGTGAAAAAGTGAGAGAGAGAAGAGTTGACGTGAGCAAGGAAAAGAGAAAAAGTACAGGAGAGAGAGAGGGGATGGGAGAGAAAATATGCAGTGGTTGGCAATCACCACGTCACCAGCTCGCGTGGCATGCGTAGATCCAGCTGGTCCACTGAAAAATTGACGCGTGTTCTCTAACGTGGAATATGTATGAAATATTAAAATAGGAGGGGCGCTTTCTTTTCTCCCCTCTGGCATACGGTTGACACAAGCAACAATAAATGCTTGTCTCCCGCTTAAAAACTCTCTCTCGTCTTTTGAATTTTCAAGGCTTCTTTAGCGGGGCGCTCTCTCTCGCGTCTTTTCTTTCCAAGGGCTTCTCTGCTCTCTCTCTCCTCTCTTCGGTGAAGAGACGAGATTTTTCTTCATCCATTTTCTCCAGAAAAGCGAACATTGAAGCATTTCCAGCAGCACAAATCAAGCTAAAGGCGAAATATAGGACGACCAGGGCACGGAGAGATTTCCATCAACACAAGGCTTCCATCTTATCTTCCTCTCCCGAGGCCCTTTCTTTATCCCTCGCGCATCTCCAGCCCTCCCCTCCTCCTTCCTCTCCTTCGTCCTCGTCGCGTTTCCAGCTTTGCCTCCAGAAATCGCCGACTGGCTTGGGTCCCAATTTTGGCTTGGGTATGTCGTCAACCACTTGAAGCAAAAGAGGCCTGTAAGGCTGGTTATTCAAGTGGCAGCACTAACTTTTGGGGTTTCGACGACGACCGCAAGATATATTGTGGCGAAGGAGAGAGGAGTGTGATTCTTCTTCTTATCCTTTGCATTTTCTTGTAACTCTAGGCTAAGTGGATGAGCTTGCTTGAGATGTCATTTTATTTAAAGTAGTTCGATTAATTTGATTAGAAAAGGAGATGATGGTTTGCCCATTTACGAAGTCCTTTTTTTGTGTGGTGTATATCGTCGTCCTCATCGGGAAACGCTGATTGTCCGAGTACGGGTTATCTAGCTAAACTCCATAACCCGGTTTATCAATCTTTCAGTTTGAAGGCGCTTCTTTCGTTGTAGCACTTTTTAAGTAAAAATGAAAGGGAAGGACGATTCTGCCTTGATCTAACTCCATGAACATGGGACTTGCCATATTATGCCTTGATTCCAATAGAATACATGAGAAACGCTTGAGAGAGAGAAGGGAGCAAGTATCTTTGCCAATGGCACCTCAAACTAGCACAATGTTGAATCGCAATACTAATCATCAAAAACCATTCATTTTATTGATATCCAAATCATGCTCTTGATATCCGCATGCTACAATTGTCGGAAACACCAGGACGAGAAGGGAAGCCACCGTATGATCATATTGAATGAATGAACAAAGACGCCCATCACAGCATTAGGACATAGATCATGTATGTTGAAAGACTTTCCCAGCCTTGACAATGGAAAATAATCTTTTTTTCAAGTGAAATTAGTGGGTGGATCACTCCGTGTACATAAGGTTAAAACATTATATACATGCCGATACAGCAGCTCAATCCTTAAATCTACTTTTCTTGAAATGGATAGAAGTCTCACAAGCTTCTAACCCAGGCAGAGTTTGGTAACTCAAGCAATTACGGAATGGATGTGGCTAAGATAAAAGAACTTATTTCGTATAAGACATGTAAAGAATGAATAGAATGTTTGTGAGAGCCTCAATGCGTTCCTTTTCATCTTCCCCACAAGGCCTGATCAAATATGAGCCTTTGCAGTGTCAGCTCTACAAAGAACAGATCGACAATCTCCAGCATTATACACAAAGTGGTTGCCCCTTCCAATCAACGAGTTACACCGCATGAGCCGCCTCGTGATTCCTCGTTCAAAAAATTCAAACCTGTCTTTAGGTAACCATGCTTCACAGTTGTCTTTGTTTCATCCTCGTCTCTTCTTACCATTTCATCTACGATATTCTTATTAAAGTTTTCCGCTGCAAACTTAGCAGCCATTCCACCCCCATGCCCATCAAATGTACAAAACAACACCTGCATACTGAAAGTAGCACAATCAGCTCGGCGTCCTATTGCATTTAGAAGAGGGCTATAACAAACTAAGTTAGTAACCTAAGCTTCCCACCAAATTCTTTCAGGAGATTGCAACTGACTCCCACTCTCCGTGCCCTGGTCGTCCGAAGTTTCGCCTTTTGCTTGATCTGTGTTGGTCGAAATCGCTTCAAAGTTTGCTTTTCTGGAGAAGATGACGAAGAAAAATCTCGTCTCTTCGTTGATCGAGTGAGAAACCAGCAAAAATTTTCTCCGGAGAGAGAGAGAGAGAGAGAGAGAGCAGGTGAAGAGAAGCCCCACTAAAGAAGCCTCGAAAATTCAAAAGATGAGAGAGAGTTTCTAAGCAGGAGACAAAACATTTATTGTTTACTTGTGTCAGTCGTCTGCCAGAGGTAGAGAAAAGACCGCCCCTCCTATTTTAATTTTTCGTTTTCAACATATTCCATGTCAGAGCACACGCGTCAATTTTTCAATGGAGCCAGCTTGGTTTATGCATGCCACACAAGCTAATGACGTGGTGATTATATTTTCTCGTTCGGCAGAGAGTGAGCAGAGAAAGAAACGAAAAGAAAAGAAAGAAAAAAAGGAAAGATGAACAACTGTTCATCTTCTTCGTGAGTTCCCATCCGAAGTCCCTGTTGCCCGCTCCTGCGCCCTGCACCGTCGCTGTTCCACCCGTCATCCGGACCTCCGCCGTTGCACGTCCCCGTAAGCGCTGCCGCCCCAGCGTCCAGCGACCGCACCTCCGTCGGAGCGCAACGCCATCACCTCCACATCCGCCCAACCTGAGCTGCAGCAGATCCTCTCTGAACCACCCTCAGTCGGCCTCCAAGCACCACCGCGCCCCCGTCGCCGAGCCTCGCCGCGCCTCGCCTGTAGCCCGCAAAGCCGTGTCCGGTCGCCAGTCACTGCCGCGACGCTGTTGCCGCCCCTGATCTGACCACGATTTGCGCCGCCCGAGCGACGACCCACAGGAGCCCGCGCTGCGACTTGATTCCCCTACTCGCCGGACGCCGAACCGTCGTTCCGTTCACGATTGCCTGCTGCCAACTGCTGCACCGCCTCTGCTCCGCTTGACGCCGCGAGCAGCGACCTGCTCGTTTCCACTTGCAGCGCCACGCGACGACCCGACGCCGTCTCCTCCTCGCTGACCCAGCCGAGCGACACCTGCTGCCCCATTCCTACTGGTCCGCCTTCACCGGAGTTCCCTTTGCCAGACCAACGATCAGTCCCCTCGGTGACCAGCCGCACGAGCTGCCGAGCTTCTCTTTTGGAAGCAAAGGGAAAAGAAAAAAAAACAAAAGAAAAAGAGAAAAGCAAATTAGGTAGTTTTTTTTCTTTATTTTATTTATTTTGTTATTATTGTTCAATTTAGAATATTGAGATGTGCTTTTCTTTTATAAATCTCGTAGGCATTAATTGCAGGTATTTTATCCCAAATTATGGTAATTATTAATTTGACCCGTAAGACGTCGGGTCATTTTTTTAATTACTTTAATTTTTAGGAATTTTGATAGTATTTCAATTGTTAAATCATTATAGAGTTAAAATAATTATTAATTTAATCCGTGAGACAACGGATTATTTTTTCGGTTATTTTAATTCTTATTTTCATTCTTTTAAAATAATTACTTGTTTGGAAAGATTTAAAAAAAAAATCAAAAGTACATAAAAATTTAAATATTGCATTAGAGCATTTAGGTTTAGTAAATTAAGACTGTATTTTTAGGGTTAGTAAATTAGAATTGCATTTATAGGATTATAATTTTTAGATTATACTTTTAGATGGGTGATTTTGTTAGGGCTAACTTTAAATAATGTTGGCATGTCTTGATTTTTTATATAGCTTTTAGGATAAAATATAGTTTAAGTTAAATTGATTCCTAAAATAAATTAGAATATCATTCACTTTAGTTAGTCTAATTAGTTTTAGATTAAGTCAGTTTTCATTTAGTAAAACAAAAAGAGGAACAAAAAATGTTATGCATGCCATGTGAGTTATAGTTTAATTATTTTTTTTAATAAAAAGGAAAATGCTAAAAGATGATCATTGCACCATTAAGTTACTTTCTTTTCAATAAAAAACATTATGTCATTAAAAAAAAAAAAAACAAAAAAGATCATTTCCTTGGTTAGTTAATAGGTTAATTCATAATTAATTTCATATCATCATTAATTAGCATAGGTTGCATATACGCATTAAAAAATGAATCATCATAAAAAAAAAAATCATAAAAGAGCATGCATGTAGAAATACCATGTCATTCATCTCATATCACGTAGCACAAATGCATATTTAGGATTATATAAATTAGATTGCATACATATAGTGATAAGTTTAAGTCATAATATGAATTACATCTCGCATGTCATTAAAATAAATTCATGTATATTAAGTTAGATTAAGATTGCATAATAATAAAAATTAGGTGTCTTGTCATTTAGAAATCATGTTTAGGGCATGCATTTTATTAGCATTTTTTATTGAATATTACTTTATTGATTGTGCACTCGCATGACCATCATTTGCATGTTAGTAGCTTAAGTTAAAATTAATCAACATTGCCTGCAAAATATTTTTGAAATTAAAATAAAAGGTACCGAAAGGGTGTTAGACTAATCTAGCGTAATCATGTCCCCGGACCTACTGAATCTCTGGTTCGCAAAAGTAAAATATTATCATATACTTTACTTGGGTGTCTAACCAACCCTAATTGGTTAGTGACGGCTCCAAATTGAATATAATTACATAAGTTAATTTCTTAATATCAAGTCGCGATTGGTAGGACTTGGGAGGGTCCGTGCCAAGTCTTCGGACTTAGTAATCCATTAGCATTCTTTAGGTAATTCACCTTCAAAAAATATTAGGAAGGTCACGACAGCAACCACGAGTACAACCGAGGGGATTGCTCCAGCGAAAAGCATCACACGCCATGCATATTTGAGGAGGATTTTGGAGAAGATATAATTTGATAGATTGCCAAAAAAAGTGCCAATGCTAATAGACACCTAAATGATGGAAACAAAAAAATGAAAAAAGATGCCACAAAATTAGAAAGGAAAAAAAAGAAAATGAAAATAAATAAGTGCATAAGGAAATGAGATTAGGATGCCACGAGAGAAGGCAGGGGAGATCTAGTCGCATAGACTGGAGCAATCATCAAGGTGAAGCTTGCGCTGAGGCTGGCCAAGGAGCGGCCGACCAACAACAAGGCAAAATTTTGGGCCGAACCCATAATGACGGGCCCAACGAAATATATGGCCCCCGCCATCACAATTGTCCAACGGCGACCAAACTTCTCAGAAATCACTGTTTCTGACACCACCCCAAGCAATGATAACATAGCAAGAATGCCCATCATGAGCTGAAGCTGCAAATGGCTTAGAGCTAGGTCCGTCTTGATATATGGCGCAAGCCTGGTTATCAGCAGTCGAACTGCCAAAAATTCAAAATAATAATATACATGCGATAAACGTGCAACATACGTGCGATATACATGCAACATATGTGCGATATAAATGAATTTTCATGGTCTTGGTAAGGATGGGCTTGGCGAGGCCTAGGTGGCTTCGCCTAATGAGCCAGTTCGGCGATTTTGGCATGTGGAAATCTATGAAGGCAAGCATGAGTACAACTGAGAGGATTGCTCCAGCGAAAAGCATCACAAGCCATGCATATTTGATGAGGAGTTTGGAGAAGATATAATTTTATAGATTCCTAAAAAGAGTTACCAACGCTAATACACACCTAAATAATGGAAACAAAAAAATGAAAAAGATGCCAAAAATTTGAAAGGAAAAAAAAGGAAATGAAAATAAATAAGTACATTAGGAAATGAGATTAGGATGCCACGAGAGAAGGCAGGGGAGATCTTGGTCGCGTAGACTGGGGCAATCGTCAAGGCAAAGCTTGTGCCGAGGCTAGCCAAGGAGCGGCCACCAGCAACATGACAAAATTTTTGGCCGAACCCATAATGACGGGCCCAATGAAATATATGGTCCCCGCCATCACAATTGTCCAACAGCAACCAAACTTCTCAGAAATCATTGTTGCTGACACCACCCCAAGCAATGAGAACATAGCAAGGATGCCCGTCATGAGCTGAAGCTGCAAATGGCTTAGAGCTAGGTCCGTCTTCATATATGGCGCAAGCTCGGTCATCAGCAGTTGAACTGCCAAAAATTCAAAATAATAATGTACGTGCGATAAACGTGCAACATATGTGGGATATACGTGCAACATACGTGCGATAGAAATGAATTTTCATGGTCTTGGTAAGGATGGGCTTGGCGAGGCCTAGGTGGCCCCGCCTAATGAGCCACTTCGGCGATTCTAGCATGTGGAAAGCTATTAAGGCAACCACGAGTACAATCGAGGGGATTGCTCCAGCGAAAAGCATCACATGCCATGCATATTTGAGGAGGAGTTTGGAGAAGATATAATTTGAGAGATTGCCAAAAAGAGTGCCAACGCTAATACACACCTAAATGATGGAAACAAAAAAAATGAAAAATATGCCACAAAATTAGAAAGGAAAAAAAGGAATTGAAAATAAATAAGTGCCTCAGGAAAGGAGATTAGGATGTCATGAGAGAAGGCAAGGAAGATCTTGATCGCGTAGACTGGGGCAATCGTAAAGGCGAAGCTTGCGCCGAGGCTAGCCAAGGAGCGGCTGACCAGCAACATGGTAAAATTTTGGGTTGAACCCGTAATGACGGGCCCAACGAAATATATGGCCCCCGCCATCGCAATTGTCCAACGGCGACCAAACTTCTCAGAAATCACTGTTGCTGACACCACCCCCAAGCAATGAGAACATAGCAAGGATGCCCGTCATGAGCTGAAGCTGCAAATGGCTTGAGCTGGGTCCGTCTTGATATATGGCGCAAGCCCGGTCATTAGCAATTGAACTGCAAAAAATTCAAAATAATAATGTACGTGCGATAAATGTGCAACATACGTGTGATATAAATGAATTTTCATGGTCTTGGTAAGGATGGGCTTGGCGAGGCCTAGGTGGCCCCGCCTAATGAGCCACTCCAGTGATTCTGGCATGTGGAAAGCTATGAAGGCAACCACGAGTACAACTGAGGGGATTGCTCCAGCGAAAAGCATCACACGCCATGCATATTTGAGGAGGAGTTTGGAGAAGATATAATTTGATAGATTGCCAAAAAGAGTGCCAGCGCTAATACATACCTAAATGATGGAAACAAAAAGATGAAAAAGATGCCACAAAATTAGAAAGGATAAAAAGGAAATGAAAATAAATAAGCACCTTAGGGAAGGAGATTAGGATGCCATGAGAGAAGGTAGAGGAGATCTCGGTCGCATAAACTGGGGCAATCGTCAAGGCGAAGCTTGCGCCGAGGTTGGCCAAAGAGCGGTTGACCAGCAACATGGAAAAATTTTGGGCCGAACCCATAATGACGGGCCCAACGAAATATATGGCCCTTGCCATCACAATTGTCCAACGGCGACCAAACTTCTCATAAATCATTGTCACTAACACCACCCCAAGGAATGAGAACATAGCAAGGATGCCCATCATGAGCTGAAGCTGCAAATGGCTTAGAGCCAGGTCCGTCTTCATATATGGCGCAAGCCCGGTCATCAGCAATTGAACTGCCAAAAATTCAAAATAATAATGTACGTGCGATAAACGTGCAAAATAGGTGCGATATACGTGCAACATACATGCGATATAATTCCTTGAAAAAAATGATGGGGTAGATGTGTTAGGAGCCCACACATCTTCCCCATCGTCTTCTAGCTCTATCTCTATCCCGTGTGCTCCGAAAGCCTCCACATCCTCTTCTTGCTGGTGTCCCAACCCATCTCTCTCATTCTCTCATTCTTCTCCTTCATGGAACATCTGCAACAAAAATGTCCGGTAGCTATCGTTCGGCTCTTCATCTCCTTCGTCGAACATCCGCAATAGAAATTCCCGATAGCTATCATCCATCCCAAATGGCTGACAATCCATCCACTCAAGTGTAGAAATGTGTTTGGTAACGCAACAATTTCTTTTTTGTATTTATTCATTTTTTATTATTGCTCACGGATTGTCGATCGCCGCCGCTACATGACCGCCCGCGGCCGACCGTCACTGACGACCGCCGTCGCAGAGCCTATTGACTGCCGGCTCTCACAGCCGGCCGTCGGCGGGTACAATTGCCGATAGGCTTTGCAGTGACGGTCGTCGGTGACGGATCAGCCGCGGGCGATCATGCAGCGGCGATGGCGGCGGCGATGGCTGGCGGCAGTGGTCGGCAGTGGCTCCAAGCGATTGGAGGTGGCCGCGGCAAGAGAGAGAAACAAAAGAAAAAAAAAAGAAAATTGACTTATTTCTAAAAATTGTTCCCGGGAGCAAGAAGTTACTTTTTTTTTTGTTTCTCAAAACAGTTCTCGGGAACAAAAAATTAGAGAAATTATTCCCGGGAACAAATGTTTTACCAAATAGTTTTATGTTCTTTTTTTGTTCTAGGGAGCAAAAGAACAGAAATTGGGAGAAATAGAAACGTTACCATGCGCTGCCTAAATGTAGCCTAATATGATTAGATAAGATATGATATGAAATCTATGGTGTGTGCTATATCTTATTTACCTGATGGTGATTATAGTAATAGAGTCGGATATATTCACATTATATTATTAATAAAAAATTTTATAAATCAAAATGATAAAAATCTTTTGCGACACTCTTATATGCTTTATTTTTAATTTATTTCCTCTCTTTTTGAATTAATTAATTAATTAATTATTTATTTATTTATTTCTTCCCTTCCCTTATTCCCTAGTAAAATTTTATTAAATAGTAAATTGTACTAATATACCTAAAATACCTAAAATATGTAATAAATATAAAAATATATTTAAGCTTATCTATTGAATTTATATTATAAAATACAATTAAATTCGACTGTATAAATAAAAATAATATCAAATTAAAATAACTAAATTGTCATTTTTTTCTTATTTTGAATCTTATATTAGAATTCAAATATTATTTATATTGAAATATAATTCTAATTTTGTTAATTTAAGAAATCGTTATTTGAGAAAAATAACTTTTCTATTATGATTATTAGAAATCATATTCATACTTATCACAATTCTTCTATGGAATAATTTTATCTATTTTATATTTCTCCAGTATCCAACTTTATCTATTTAGAATAGATATCAAATGTAGAATATTCGAAATTTTATCTTATTCGGAATTTTATTCTGGCTGCCAACCACAGCCTCCGTGAGCATTTCATATGATCTTGAGGGATGGTGAGCAAAATGGGCTTTTTTTCTGGCCCATCTATTTGGTATGTAACTTACAGGCCCAATAATTGCATCCATCAAGCGCCATTAAAGCCCATTTAGCTTCTTCTTCTCCGCTTTTAAGGCTTGGCGATTAGGGTTTCCGCTCTACCCTGCAGAAGCGGCGAGGCAGAACCTCCATCTCCACCACCTCCTGTCGCCGGCGCCATGGTCCTCAAGTAAGTTCCTTCCTCTCCCTGCAATTTCTTTCTGGTCGGTCCGCTTTTTCTGCCGTCGTTGAATCGGTCTGCATGCTGTCATTTCGGTGGTTTATTGTTTAGATGTGATTTGACGGGAATCAGGGGATTCTTCCTGTGTTTTCTTTGGGTTCTGCTGATGCCTGGCGATGGAGCTTTTGTTTGATCGATTGATTGAATGCCGACTGTTCGGGATTTGGGGTCGCGCGTGTGTGCATGTTGTGAAAGATTCTGCTTGCGTCTCTGGAACTGCCGAATACGCAGATTGAATCTTCAGGGCTCGACTCGGCTCTGCTGTTGACGTGAATTTGAGGGGAAAGAAGGAAACTTTTGTGGGTTTTTTTGGGAATTAGTAAGAGACTAGTTATGGGTTTGGAACCCTTTGAGCCGTAGATGGCGTGGGAAATCGCGGGTCGCGGCGAATGTTTGTGTGCAGCTCAAGCTCTGATGAGATGAAAGATGTCTTTCTGTCTGCTACTGTGCAATTTGTCTTCCTGGGCGGTTCTCGCATGTTTCCTTTGTAGTTTGCTGGTGCTAATGTAGCTTATTCGGAATAATTGATTGGTTTTCTAATGACTTTTCTTTTGGAATAATAGGACTGAGCTTTGCCGCTTCAGCGGTGCCAAGATTTATCCTGGCAGGGGAATCAGATTTATCCGCTCGGATTCCCAGGTGAGGCTTGTTGCGTGGTATCTCTGTGGTGGATGGCCTTCTTGGTCGCACCTTTCGTGAATAATGCTCCTTGGCTTTGCATTGGTAGGTTTTCCTCTTTGCCAACTCGAAGTGCAAGAGGTACTTCCACAACCGCTTGAAGCCGTCAAAGCTCACGTGGACTGCCATGTACCGGAAGCAGCACAAGAAGGTGAAGAAAGCATCAGCCAGAAGGGTTATGGGGTTATGAGGAAACGGCAGAATTTTGATATCTTTTTTCTCCTTTATTGATATTGTAGGATATTGCTGCTGAGGCTGTGAAGAAGAAGCGCCGTGCCACCAAGAAGCCGTATTCCAGGTCCATAGTCGGTGCCACCTTGGAAGTCATTCAGAAGAAGAGAGCTGAGAAGCCAGAAGTTCGAGATGCTGCACGTGAGGCTGCTCTGAGGTATATAACTTACGAGCTCTTCTCTTGTCACCATGGAGTGTGTTTGCACTCCCTATTCATCAGCTTTTCATATTGGATTCTCACTGCAGGGAAATTAAGGAAAGGATCAAGAAGACGAAAGATGAGAAGAAGGCGAAGAAGGCTGAAACGATGGCCAAGTCCTCGAAGTCACAATCCAAGGGAGCCATGCCCAAGGGTGCTGGACCTTCTAAGGGCCCTAAGCTTGGAGGTGGCGGCGGAAAACGTTGAATTCCCGTTTAAACTTCTAGATTACCTACTGTTTGTTTTGATTTCTGTCTCAATTGAGCAGTATATTTTGTCAATCTTTGCGGTATCTTCTGTCGGAACCGCTTAGTTTTTGTTTAGTGCAAGTTTTGACAGTGCTGTAAGCTGAATCATCAGTTGAAAGTTTGGGCTTCTGAGTTTGCTTATGCTGGTCCACTAAATAATTAGTGTTAGGCTCTTCAGTATGAATTACTTGCTAGTTTCTGAAATCAGGTTTTTGCCTTCGGACGTACGTGTAGGAGCTCGACTCTAACACAGAATTTGGATTTTCGAGCTAGAATCGACGATTCTCTGCTCCAATCAATTTATGAATAAACTCGAGATAGAGCTAAATAAGTTGGAATATGTTCCCTTTTTATATGAAATTTTAAGGATTTTCTTGTCTATTTTATATGACTATTAACAAATTAGAATAGAACAGTTATGCTCGATACCGCTCGATTATACTCTCGAAGTTTGTCAAGCCGATTTAGATCTTCGATTAGCACTAGCTTAGGCTGTCAAGTTTGTCAAGCCGATTTAGATCTTCAAATGGCACTAGCTTAATTCAAATTATGCAAGTCTTTCTTGAATAACAATTGAGTATTTATATTTGAGTTATTTTTATGATCTAAGTATGGTATTTCGTAGAATAAATTTAGATCGAGTTGTGGAAAGAGTGGCATTGATCTTATGATAATAATGTTGTCACAAATGGAGGCTCTTTTGTATTGTCATTTATATTGTGCTAAGTTTATTTAAAGTTTGGAGTATCTACAAACTTATTTACTCAAGAAAATAGAATTGCTAAGTTCAAAAGCACCTCAAATAAAAAGGAAAAGGAAATTCACCATATTTCAAACTTTTGCCTTCAATTGAAATTCTCAATCTCAATCCACATTTTAGGTATATGGCCAATTAGAGCAATTATTGATTTTTATGGAAAGAGCGTGTATAGTATACACCTTCAAGTCTAGTAAATTTTTGGGATTATCTAAGAAAGAGATTGACAAAAAAGGGAAGATCTCATTTTGATGACTTGGAAATCTTATCATTCCAAATTGAGCACTTTACCCTAATAAAATCTCTAATCTCATCCAAACCCTTGCATCCAAATGAATCACAAGTCTCTTACCATAATGAACCGATTCAACTCAACAAGCCTGATTTAAAAAATAGCGCAAGGGCGATCCGCTACTAAATCATACTTCATAATTTGTAAAAAAAATATTTATTGAAATAATTTAGGAAAATTAATCCAATCAACCAATAGGTAGCCAAAGATCCCGACAAGATTATGGATGATCAAAGTCAATGTTGGGAGAAACCGTTATCGGTTACGAGACATCAAGACCAAATTATGAAAAACTGAAAAGTTAAGAGTAACCCACGACAAGCGTTGGAACCCAGGCAAAATGTAATTCGCCATGAAAGCGGATAATTTCTAATTCTTCTCTAATTTAGACAAACCAATTTTCCCATAAAAAAAAAAAAAAATTGGGAGGACAGTGACATAACAAGAAAAATCTGATGGAAGGCTCCCCCAACAAGACACATTCAGCCACTAATCTCTCAGGAAGACCTGCCGGTAGAGGGTTAGCTAACCTCGTCACCAAGAGCTGACTCGTTGACCCAACCCTCGCGCCGACTCAGCGTGTCGACTCACCGAGTCCATTTTCTCTCTCTATCTCGCCCCTCTTTCTCCTTCGTTTCCGCCTGAGCGGATTGGGTTGTTCCACAGCAATCCATCAAAACCCCCCTCCCCGACCCACAAACCCTCTCTCTCTCTACACGACCCATCTCTCTAGAGAGAGAAAGTCGCCACCTTGAGGCGAAACCCACCTCCAGAACCGCCATGGATTCTCACTGAGCCAGAGAGGAAGAAGAACCATCGACCATCTTTCTCCAATTCTCTCTCTCTCTCTTTCTCTCTCTTGCCCGCTCGAGGAGGAAGGAAGTCCAAGAGAAGTTTCGGCGTGAAAGATGTCGTTCCCGGTGTTCCGGACGGCGCAGATCATGCCGCTGAGCTCGCAAGCTCAGGTGGCCGCCGCGAAGAACCCCGCCTTGCCTTGCCCGTTCCTGAAGCCCGTCCTGCCCGCCCCGAAGCTCGGCGGCCCGCCGTCGCCGCCGGTTTTCGGGAAGGCGGTTCGGAGAGCTGGCGTCGCGGTTAGGTGCTCTTCGGCTCCCGCTTATGAGCCTGCTGCGCTTGACGGGAGTTCCGGAGGAGGGGAGGCGAGGGCTCTCCTGGAGAAGTGCTTCCGGGCGCCGAGCTCGGGCGGCGGTGGTTCGGACGGTTGCGGCCCGGTCATGAAGGGGGGGCAGTTCGGGGCGTTCGGTGCGGTGACGCTCGAGAAGGGGAAGCTCGACATGACGCAGAAGCAGACCACGTCTAGCCCCGAGGTCTGTCCTTTCTATCTCGGTTCCAATTTGCGATTTACGAGTTTCCTGCGGTGTGTTTCTGGCGGAATTCGTCGTGGTTTTGTTGTTGTTGTTGTTGTTGTTGTTGTGTGTTAGGAGATAGAAAGGAGAAGTAGGAAATGAAATTGTTACCGGACAACTGTGGAGGTCGGAGAATTGGAATTCATGGACAGAACAGTAGAGTTTTGGTCTTTCTGCAGAGGAAATTAAACTTGTAGTATGGGCAGTGTCTGGTTTGGTGGATGTTGTACTGCCTTTGCATTTGAAAGGGAAAGAAGGAAGAAAGACTGAATGAGATAACATGTGAAAAAAAGGGTTACTCATAGCCATTAGAGTTGATTTTCTCACTACCATCACGCAGTCCTACTTAGACATTGTAACCCTAAAATCGAGGGGAGGACCATAAAAAGTGTTCTATATTATAAGACTGAAATTTCAATTGGACCATCTGAAGAGGCTATTGGTGGATCTTTTCCAAAGATTTTAGTTAGCTGGAGTACTGTGTTTTGTGGTGCATGAAATTGAACAATTTGACTTAGAAGGTGCGATTTATTCTGCTTTAACTTCATCCCAAACTCCTTTGAAGCTTGAGCAATAAATAAAAACTGTATATAGCGTCAATTGCTGAAGCAAGGAAAACCCTCATTTCTATCCATTTACATTAAGAAGACATGCTCATTTCTTCTTTGTTAACAATGGACATGGAAAAGTTACATGACGTGATGTAAGAAGTCTTTGGATATGAAATTTTATGGGGTCACAGACTAGACTATTCAACTTGGATGTTAATTGTCCATGAAAACCCTGTTTTTTTTTTTTTTTTTTTTTTGGGGGGGGGACTTGCTAAGGGCAGTTTGGTGCATTGCGTGATGTTACATCATTATGCGATTTTCAACTTCAACTCCTGAGGGTTGAAAAGTTTTATCCACATCGATGTCATAGATCAATACGAACTCTGAGTGCCCTTCACCCATACTCACTGAAATTAATGTTGGTTTATGGTTTAGATTTTCAACATGTTGCTCTTGTAATTTGTCATGGTTGGGATTAACCTTTGAGGGGGGTCATTTTGTGGTTTAGATTAAGCATAGAGGTGAGTTGTTTTATGGTATAGATTATTCTTCCAGTAGTCATTTTAGTAATTTGCTTCTTTCCAACGCACGAACTGAAAGTCCTTCACCAAAGCCCAAAGTTTTTGATATTCAAGTAGAAATTCACAATGAGGACCAAGACAGTGCCAACCCATCTACAAAAGGAGCTTGACACCACAAGAGCTCAAAGCCGACATAATAAGGGGCTCATTAATGAGATAGGGAATCTACAATGTAAATCAAAGTATTTACATCTTAAATAAAACCCAATATACCAAAGGTGGAAAATTTTAAACCAATTTTGAATAATCTTGAACAGAAACCTCTTTTTCCTTTAAAAGCTTTCTTGTTCTGCCTTTCCCAAGCCAACCAACCAAGAAATGGAAAGAGGAACTGTGGGTATCCACTTCGACTTATGGCAAGGAATAAGAATACCTTGCCATGCCCATAGTTCTTGCTTAATGGATCTTGCTATAAAACCACAACGCCCCATAGAGGCATAACAGGTAGCCCAAAAAGTTGTCGTCCCAAGACAATGAAGAAGTGTGACAGGGTAACTAATCCCAGCATGGAAGTATAGAAAAAACTCATAAGCAAGAAACTTCTACATATCTTTGATCACTAGAAACATAATTGTCAACTATAAACCAAAACTGAAATTCTACCTTAAAGTAGCTCTATTGCATTATATTTAATCTACGTTACAACTCTGTTCATTTAATGTTATTTGGTGTCATTGAGCAAAGAGATATCATTTGTCATGTGTATCTTCTAATTTTATGTATGGATAGTTAAAGGATTAATCATATAACAATCTAGATTTGGAAATAGAAAAATGTGAGGCTTGTGATGATTTTGAAATCTTCTATACTAGGTAATCAAGTTCTAGTATACTTATGCAAGAAAATAATTAAGTTGGCTGTTTTGATTGGATTCTTTTATGGATTTATATCAATAGTCATATTTTGTGCTAGTAACCATCAGTTCTTGACTTTTATAAAATGATTAGGAAATTCTTTAAGTTTACCCAATGAACTGAGAAATAACTCTAGCAATTTTGCATGGATAATTCCTTGAGAAATACAACTTTTTATTTTCTTTGGCTTTTTATTCTTTGCCCCAATGTAGGCTTGTTAGTTTGCTTAAAATTCACAATTGGTGCTGAATTTTTTTTTAACAGCTTGCGACAGGAGGAGGTGGTGGTGATATTGGAAAGAGGATCAGTCATGGGGGAGGTGACGGAGGTGATGACGATGGCGATGATGATGATTATTTGATGACTTCGATGATGGCGATGAAGGTGATGATGGAGGGCTATTTAGAAGAAGGATGTTTCTTGAAGAGGTTTGCATTTATGCTAACACGCATTCTTATACTTCAGAAAATGTCAATATATCTTATGCACTGGCCTGATATATTGTTTTCTTTCTCCCAGCTATTCGATCGCAAGTTCATTAATGCAGTATTAAACGAATGGCAGAAGACGATGATGGATTTGCCTGCTGGCTTTCGGCAAGCATGTGAAATGGTGTGGATTCTTCCTCTCTATGTTTTTCCAACTGTTTACATATCCAAGAGAATACTGAAAATGGCTTGCAGGGTTTGGTCAGCTCCGCTCAAATGGTTAAGTTTCTGGCAATCAATGCTAGACCAACAACTGCCAGGCTTATATCGCGATCGATACCGGAGGCCATGTCTAGGGCATTTATTGGCAGGTAATGGTGACAAATAACTTCCTTATGCTGTAGCTGGTCAGAAACAGTTCCAGCTTTAGTTTTTAAATCTTTGGATGAACTGCTATGTCTGTGAGCAGACAGTGATTTTGGGGATTGTGCAGGTGTGAATCTTAGATCAAGTAACCTTGTTGCTTCTTGAGGAGAGCAGCAATTTGTTCAAAGTTCTATTTATCTTTATAATAGTGAATCAAATTTTTAGTAAACATTCTGAGCGCCGGATCTTAGTAGATGTTCATTTCCCCACTTTGACTGTAAGGGGTGATGGGAAGCTGCTTCAACCATGGTAAATATGATGCCTTCCTTGATGGATCTTGTTGCCGAGGTTGAAGAGCCAGATTCCCATCTACCCTAGATATCTGAAGAGTCTAGATACATAATTGGGGATGATTTCCACTTCTTAATAGATTTTTCCCCACCTCTCAATTTCCTTGGGAAAGGATGCCCATTTAGCTATTTCAGAAATGAAAAAGCTCCTCAGACCATTGCTGTTTATCCAACCAAATTATTTGAGGACCATCACAGCCAGTTGCTATCGATAGACTTTCTTTTTTCTGTTTCAAGAAGAAAGTGCATGATGCACTGTTCAATTTTTGCACGTGCACTTGCTTGTGATTTTCAACAAACTTACTCTTGTCTGTTGCATCTTTTAATAGGATGATTGCAGATCCTGCATTTCTATATAAGCTTCTCCTAGAGCAGGCTGCCACCATTGGTTTTGCTGTTTCATGGGAAATGAGGAATCGTAAAGAGAGGTTTGTGCCTCTCTCTTTTATTACAGGATATGCAGGAGTAATTGATGTGCTCCTTGGATATGTACAAATGACTTCTTTCTACTTGTTACAGGATAAAGCAGGAGTGGGATTTGGCGCTTATAAATGTTCTCACAGCATCTCTGTGCAATGCTGTTGTTGTTTGGTCACTCGCCCCTTGTCGTTCATATGGGGACACATTCCGGTTTGATCTACAAAATACATTGCAGAAGCTTCCCAACAATATATTTGAGAAGAGTTACCCAATGAGAGAATTTGACCTGCAAAAGAGGGTCCAATCTTTTTGTTTCAGAGCTGCAGAGCTGTGTATGGTTGGGTTGACTGCGGGGGCAGTGCAAGGTTCTTTGTCCAATTTCCTAGCAAGTAAAAAGAAGGAAAGGTAAGCATTTTTCTGAGGCAACTTTTTCCTGCTGTGGTAATGCTGCTTTGAAAGGATAATAAATAACAAGAATAAGGTTCCATCTTACAATGGAAGAAAGTCCTAAGATTTATTTGCTGACCTAGAAATAATTGACAGGTTATCGGTGACAATACCCTCAGTGAGCACGAATGCACTTGGTTATGGTGCTTTCCTGGGCATATATGCAAACTTGAGTTATCAGCTTCTATGTGGCTCCGATAGATTGTTGACGAATCATTTTGATGTTATTGGAGTGGCCCTGTTCTTTGGAACTGCTCTGAGGTGCTCTCTCTCTCTCTCTCTCAAGCTTGTGAGGATCCTTTCATCAGGCACTTCCTCAGCTAGTTATCAGCTATTTTATGGTGGTGAATTCATGGAAGCTGAAAGTGCCGTGTGATTGTTTGATTGACTTTGAACATGCCTTGCATCTTATCATGGCTTTGGTCCTAAAATTCATCTTTTATTTTATGTAGGATTATGAATGACAATGGAGGACAGACATTGAGGCATGCCTGGCTTCGGCATGGAGCCTGATCCACTGGCTCATTCAGATAGCCTTCTGAAGGCTTATAATAGGCCTGAAGAAGTTGTACCTAAGTCCTCTCCCAATTGGTTGATATCGAAAAATGCCATTGTTTCTGGTCTTGGACTTTTTGGTAGCAAGGAAGGTAACGCAGATACTGTCAATGGGGAAGCACCGCCTCCAAAGGCAAGGAGGAAGAGGATAGTCAGGAAGAAGGTGACAACAAGTTGAGCATAGATTTGTTGTACTTAAGTCGTGCCTCCAATTTTGCCTTCTAATGGAGATATATGACCTTACATTCTTTGCTCAATTAACCTCGAAGATCGTGAATTACTGGGGCCCGTTGCCCGTCCAGAGCTGAAGTCTGAACACATGAGCTATGGCTGAAAAGATGGGTTGTCTTTTTTTTTTTCTCTTCCTTTTCTCTTCCTTTTTAGATACATGGGTTCGGGGAGAGTTGAATTTCTTAAGCATCATCTTTCCCTTATTGATTTGTTTTTGACAGTGGGATAACTTCCTATATTTTACTTGAAATACTCATTGTAATTTCTTTAGAATAAGAGGTGATACTGTGATACCCGCGTTGGGGATTCATGCAGGGAGACATTGAATTTACCATCTTCACATCAAGCTGGTGTTTGACATTGTCTTGTACATTTTGAATCGTCTGAATTAGGGGTTATATCGTCATGGCTGTTTCTTTCTTTGTTGTGCTCGTCTTGGATCGTATAAGCAAAGTTACACAAAGATACTATCAGCTTTATCGGCGAGCATCTGGATTTTTTAGTGTGGTTACCATTGGGTTAATTATTGGGAAAAGTTGATAGGAGGAGGGATGGTAAAACCAGGGCAAAAAACATGAGAATCTCAAAATAAGATGCTTTTGTATTTTTCCGTGCCCAGAGAGGCTGGGGTTGGCCTTTGCACAGATTGCTTGTTTAGGTGAGAATGGGTAGGAGTGAGCAAAATGGACTGATCGAACTGGGGACTGCCAGGGCTAGATTGGACCGGCTGGTTCAATCAGCATCATCATCTGCTTTCCATTTCCATAAAATTGGAATCGGAGTCATTGAGAGAAACAAACTGACTCGTGTCTTAATGTCAGTCTGCATTTCCTTTGGAATGTCATTCTGACTCGTGTCTAATGGTAATCCGGTTCCTAGTTCCGAGCTATTTTAAAGATTAGAGCTCCTGCTGTGAAGTCATATCATTGTTTTTAGCCTTACTGGCAATGTTATTTACAAGTGGGAGGTTCACAGCATAGAGACGCTCGAAAGGAGGCTTGTCTTTCTCAGTGATATTTTGTGCATCCATGATCATCGGGGGATCAACCTCGTAGAGAAAGATCCAAGGACTGCTGTTTTGTCTTTGTGCAATGTTTAGATTGTACAAGGATGGCCGGCCTGATTGTCGAACGTAGGCAAAGAAGTCAGATATGCATATAAATTTATGTATGACAATGTCTGCTACGAAAATTGCCTCTAAACTTTAAGACTCGATTTTAGAGATGCCCTTTCATTGTACGAGGTGGATTTGCTGCATTTTCCACATAAAAAGGCTGCAACCCGAGCCAATATATTTTACGCTGCAAATTCATTGTCGGCCATTAATTTTCAAGTTTTCATTTTTTTCCTTTTGACCTTTAGCTCCAAAGTTCAAAGTTGCAATTGCTACTCTCTTTATTTATAGGAAAAAGTACTAAAAAAATCGTAAATTTATTACGTTGGTATCAATTTAATCATAAATCTTTAAATTAGTTAATTTAATCCTATATTTTTTCACGTTGGTACCAATTAAATTTATCTAATAAATTCATATCGAAAATTGCTTATGTAGATATTGATCGTCCTATATGATATGGCTAGCATTGACATTGATTTTTTTAAATATTATTTTTATAATTATTTTAGTTTTTTTAAATGTTTAATTTTTTTCTTTGCTTCTCTTTTCCTTTTTTTTTTTTTTTTTGTTATTGTGGTTGGAAAGAGTCGCTGGAGCTTACTAGTCATTGAGCAAGGGCTGTGAAGCCCTTATTGCTGTTGGTGAAGCTAGCCTCGACATGGCTTAGTTGGCCGCAAGCAAAGGCAACCTCACCTATGGTTGGGGAGGCCATGGCCACCTTCGTTTGCGGCTGGAGGCGTTGGCCTCATACAAATTTGGGTGAGGGGGCCTTGCTTGTGGTTGCCTGGCAGGCCATCGCAAGGCCACTAAGGCCTTGTCGATAGCGTGTAGGTAGTCATGGCCCTACTAGTCATGAGCAAGGTTGCCTTCATCTGTGGTCGGCTAGGCCATGGCAAAAATGGCCTCACTTGCTGCTGCTTGGGCCTTGCCCACATTTGGGTGAGGCTGAGCAAGAGCTGCTAGCGTCACTTGGATTGGGCAAAGGTACAACCCTTGCTTGTGGTTGGTGAGGTTGTGGAGGCCCTCACCTATGTTTAGTGAGGATAGGAACGCCCTTGTTTAGTTTAGGTAAGGGTTAGATAAAAAAAGGAAAAACAACAAAAAATCAAAACATCAAAAAATTAAAAAAATATCAAAATACTATTAAAAAATTATCTACACCAACGCTAATGGTGCCATGTAGGAGCCTGATGTCCATGTAAATAATTTTCGACTAAAGTTGGCTGAATGAACTCAATTGGCAAAATGTAAAAATATTTAAAGACTCAATTAGTAAAATCGAAAGATTTAAGATTAAATTGAAAATTGGTAAAATTACAATAGATTACAAAGTAATACCACTTTATGAAGTTCTTTAAGTGATGGAAACTACAAACGGGGTTATGGATATAATCTCAAGTCTGATTTTGTCTGGCATGAACCAGAATAAACTCACTTTTCATGGATTTCATGAAAAGTTGTGGTCAAGTAGGAGACAGTCTTGAAGGACAAGATCATTGATTACAACCTGTCTCTTCTTTTATCTTTCCTTGCCTTCTAAGTAAAAGGGCACAACTAACGATATTACATGCATAAAGGTACGACAAGCATACGACACGAGAATAGAGATCCTAAATCCTTTATCCATATGTAGATAATATAATATAATATAATATAATATATTTATATGAATTATGACATGGAAATTCCAATTCGAAAGATGAAAGAAGAGTTCTGTTCCAGAGTTTGGAGGACATAGGAGTACTTTTTGCAAAATGGGTTGTCCCATGTTTATTCAAGAAATGACAAAACACACTGCGCATAAATTTGATAGTTCTAAAAGTGAAAAGGTATGGTAGTGGATTACATGCGAAAACCAGCTGAAGATGTGTTAGGGGCAAGGTATCTTGTCGATCATTGAACTAAGCAAGGAACCCACTCTTTATTCTATGCTGTCTTAGCTTCTTCTGTTCATAGATTCACTCTCCTTCGCACGCATTCTCCTTCTTTTTCCGACGTTGGCTGGTCATATAAACACAGGCATACACACATCATGCACGTCGAAGTGTAGCCCCATCGGCGACAGAGGACAGGCCAAAGAGAAATGGCTTTTCACGTCAGTCTGCTCCTCAAAGTCTTGCTCCTACTCGGCATAGCCGCAACAGGTAAGACGTCGCAGTGTGAACCTCACTAGCTATTCACAACAACTTGATCCAGTGATAAGCTTCGGAACTAACGTTTCTCACATGGGTGTCGACAGTTGAGATGATTGAGGCACTGAAAGGCAGTGCATCTTCGTCAGAACTAGGCAATGTAAATCATGGGTATTTGCCTAGTTAGGACAACATGCTTGCTTTACATGGACTTTGAACCAAACTGTTAAGTTTAATTCTCGGCACGTTTGTGCTAATAGTTATTATTCTTTTTGGCCAAGGACAAATGACATTGTTCTTCGCTTTATGTCGCCGTTGATTGCATGACTCTAGTGGATGATTTCCGATTTTTACTGCTTGCCGTAGTTGCATGTTCTTCAATGTTGGATCCTTATGTTGGCTCAGGTTCAAAGTAGGTGAAGCATAAAATATTTTCTTTTCGTTCTTTTTTGGTTGTGTAATCAGAAGTAGCCTCTCAAGGGACCAGAAAGTTTACTATACAAAACAACTGCAAAGAGACTGTATGGCCCGGGATAACAAATGGTGAAAGTTTCAACCGCAGTGGCTTTGAATTGAAACCGGGCCAATCTGCCGTCTACAGTCCATCGGCGACTTGGTCCGGGCGGATCTGGGGCCGAACCGGCTGCAATTTTGATAAGAACGGCAACGGCGCGTGCCAAACTGGTGCATGCGGCAATTCCTTGAGCTGCCTCGGGCCTGGGAGCCCGCCTGTTTCGGTTGCCGAGTTCACCCTCGGAGATCCGGATTATTATGACGTTAGCCTCGTGAGCGGCTTCAATTTGCCCATAGTGATAAAGCCCGTAAATGCTAAGGTAAATTGCAGCACCGCCGGGTGCGACGGAGATTTGAGATCGAATTGCCCCTCGGAGCTCACCGTCAAGTCCAATGGGAAGGTGATTGCTTGCGATAGCGCATGCGATAGGTTCAACACGGATGAGTACTGTTGCAGGGGCGCTTTTGGTACTGCAGATTCTTGCCAGCCAAGTAACTATTCAAAGGCTTTCAAGTCTTTCTGCCCAGATGCTTATAGCTACGCGAAAGACGACCCGACGAGCCTCAAAACATGCTCTAGCCCAGAATACGTCATGAGCTTCTGCTCGTCGAGGTAATTCTCGACATCTATTCTCTTTTCCTTGTTTTGATTTGATCGCCGGCGCTTCATTATCACCTACCTGAGAACATCGAGAAGCTGTAAGACTGCCATTTTCCGAGGCCTGAACCTCACAGCATCTGATATAATTCAAGTCTACACCATAAGTTAGTGTAAACCTTTCAGAAAAATGAAATGCTTAACTTATGCGGATTCGACGATACTGTTTATCGATAAATGCTAGCTTATCATAAGGGCTCGACATGTTATTATACCGATTCATCAAACATATGTTGCATCTTGAATACAGGAATGGAACGGTATGCTCTGTTCATGACGGTACATTGAAATGCAGTGGATCGACTGATTTGAGGGCACCCTCCTACGGATGGTGGTTTCCGGCGATCGTGCTGCCCATGATCATCGGCACCCATCAGTTTTTGGGGTTCATTATGTGAATCGACTTTTTGAATCTGTATATTGATGCGATCGCAATGATTCGCGACTATAATTTGGTGGTTTTTCTGATTTCCAAGCAACGCGTGTGATTTTAAACAGTGCCGAGCTCGATAACAAAAGAACGTTTGATGTTCACATGTATAGTGAGAGCTATATGCACAAAGAAGTACAAGAACATGTACATGAAAGGAAAGAAGTGCGTGTACATACAGTGATCCTTTATTATTGATTTAAGGGAGGCTTTTATTTAACGGATTTTTATTATGTTTGCTGTCAAGATTAAAGACATAAGTCGCACATTCACCGCTAAATCACTGAAATAAACAGTGAATTTGTAAATGTTTTTTTTTACAATATCGGTAATCCTAATAGTAATCCTTATTCAAGAACTTTGGAAGTGCACTTTTGGGCCATGAATGTATCATTGTTCTTCCAATGTGGTCCTTTCATTTGTAGTTTGTGGAATCCAACCTATGCAATTCTACAACTTTGGCGAAGAATTTATCCATTTTCTATCGATGCCGAATTAAAAATATTGAAGGGGGAAAAATTTACTGAAAATTTGCTTGATCTTATCTTGGACGAGTGCTTCATGCAAAATTGATTCTGTCTTTTTTACTGAAAGCGTCGAAGGAAATGCCGCCTTATATGGTAAAAGAGAGGTAAGAGCTTAGTCTAGCAATTAGTCACAGGCAAATAAAAGTTATTTGAGAAGAAAATAAGAAAGAAACCCCGAAAAAAAAAAAAAAAAAAAAAAAGAGAGATGCATCAGTTCGCCATCGACATTAGAGCACCTACAAAACATGAATCGTTGTCATGTGATATTCATGACGACTTAAATTGATTGTTTGTCCTCCAAAAGAATGTCTAGATCAGTAATTCATTTGGTGGACAAAGCAATAAGAGTGACCTCGCCAGCCTCTCTCAAGCTCCTCACTGACCAGCCACACGCCACTAGAAAAGAAGATGAACAGTAGACATGGGGCTTCGCTGACCAGCCACACGCCATTGGAACAGTAGACATGGGGCTTTTGAGAATGCTAAAAGCCCAAAGCAACCTTGGGCTTTCAGCATTTTCAAAGCAAACTTTGCCTCAAGGTGGGTTTCAAAAATGAAACTAAACACCCAATATTTGGCCTAAAGATCCTTGGAAGCCCAAAGGCCCTTCCCAAAGCCAATTCCTAATGCTGCTGCTACAAAAGATCCAAAGACTTAACAACCTACACAGTCAATGAGTCGATGAGCAGATTCTCAACTCGAAACTAGCAAGCTTTCCAGTCAAAGATGGTCGCCACCAACCACGAAAATTTCAAAAGATGAAACCGATTCTAGACCAAGATATGATCCTCAAAGAAGAGGCCGTGGCCAAAACCGAAATGTCCGAGCTCTTGGCAGATGCAGAAGGAGCACTTATGTTCAGACAAGCAACGAGAACGATTGTATTCTCTGTGCTGCATATGCAGAACATATGGCCATGACACTAAATCTGTTCCCGTTTCAGATGCAGAAGATGTAGAAATCCTAATCACTCCCAAAGAGAATTGCTGCTACACAAGAGTGTACCGAGAGAGTTCTCGTCCGTACATGTCACCAACTATCCAGAGACTCACTCAAGGCCAAACAAGAGATTATGTGAATCTGGTTGGCGATGGAATGAGCCAACATGGTCTTTGCCACATTCAGATAGTCAAAATGAATAGCAGCAACTGATGAATTGGCGCAGATACCTTCCCTCCCTTCTTACAATCTCCAAATCACAACTAAATAAGGTTGAGCAATAGCTTCTGTGATTTCATAATTAAACTGTTCATATTTTGGATCTCTTTGGGCTCAGGCAAATATTTGCAACTATTTTTCAAGTAAAGATGAAAAATCACCAAAGTTCTATTTTCAACTTAAAGAAACATAATTTTTACTTCTAAATAAATTTAAACATGTTCTTTTCTAAGTTAAGTTGCATGCCTTCACCCTAGCTCTTTTAGAATGAGAATTTCCAACCATACTTCGCCTTTTTTTTTCCAGTTTACAGTCATAAATTGAAATTGGTTTGCTCTGTATTTGCTTGAAAATTGTTTTCACTATGAGTTGATAACCTATGTTTATTGTTGTTTTCGTTTTAGACAGAAGATAAAAACAGAATCAAAATTAGAGTTGTGGGAACTCCAGCACGAGAAGAGAATGTCATCTAATCAAATCTTAACAACCCCATGCAAATTGTTTAGGGCCGAGATTACTTAGGCTAAAAAACAAGGACTTAACCGATTTATGCATTTTGCATGGTTGTTTTATGGACTTCCAAGTAATCAGATCTCTTTACGTGTGCCCCTAAAAAATATAAAATATAAAAAAGGGTATCCGTTTCATGCTACTTTCACAAGAATATCCACTTGATCGTAATCATGATAATCAGAGCAACCGCCGATTTTTAGGGTTTCTTCCGCAAGTCAATTTTGCATTTGGACATCTGCCTTGCTCAATTTTTGCTTATTTCTGTTTCTGGTTTCAGAACTTCTCATGCGTTCTAGACAGCGGGAAGAATGAAACAGAACTTCCAGGTTCATTCCAGTGTTTACGGAGTCCTAGTGATTTCTGGGCACTAAGTGTATTAGCAAGTATTGTAAGGACAAAAAAGCAAAAATGCTTGTATACACGATGAACTGACGAACGGTGAGCCATAACGCTTTATTTTTATTATTATTTCTTTTTATTTTGTGTTTTTTCTAGAAGAGAGAAGAAAAGGTCCTAACAATCAGATACGTTCCAAAAATACTTTATGTACAAGAATTAAGAATAAATAGCAGGGAAAGTTCACCACTTATAGCCGATTGCCGCCTCTCAGCTTGCCTTGCGATCTTTCTTGTTGTCAATTGTCATTCCTCCACTGGGCGATCCGGACTCTTCATTTTGGTAAGGCAAAACTACGACAGGTGCAGCCGGTACCATTTCCCAACGCTCCTTTAGGAGGCTCATGAACCTCTTAACCATTTCTTTCCGGAAGTCCAGTTCCCGTGTGAAGAGGTCGAACAGAAGAAAACTTAAGATATATTTGAACGAGAAAAGAAGCATGATTGTCGCCGAAGATAACAGAACCAGGGCAACCTCTGTTGTTATCTGTAAAGAGGACAGAATTAGATATGTGCTTTTCGGACACATATTTTGGGAAATGGTTCAAACTCATGAGAGAGAGAGAGAGAGAGAGAGAGAGAGAGGGGAACGGTCAAGCATCAAATGTAGATATATCGAGAGACTAATGTCATATAGAGAACCAGAAAGGCAATAAGCAAAATACTACACAAAGCATTTCTTTCCTGAGATCTCGATATAATTCTTTATTTATTTATATATCTTGGTATGGCACTACCCCATATGTTAACTAGGTAGAAGGTAGAGCGTTAGAGAAGTCATTGGCCACACATATACTATAGTTTTGCTACCCAAGAGTTGAAGACTGAGTTATACCGAGAAACCAGCAAAATATCAATCCCACAGAAAGAATGTGATCATACAAAAATTGAAAGTAATGACAGAAGCATGGTTATCAATCCGTTGTGGCTCGAGACACAACCTTTATATAACAGTAGATGAGATAAAACCAGGCCAGTCAAGTGTTACCGATGGGGACAGCAGCAGTCATCTAAGTTGCGGGCAGGAGAGTATTAAGTCCTGACGTTATTATCTTAGATAACTAATGATGGAAACCTGCGGCCATGTTGCAGATGGAAAAGCACAATTAAAGATTTAAGAATACATGTTGATAAAAGATTTAGAATTATGAAATTCATCTTTGCCTTACAGGATTGACCCCATATATTATTGGGAGTTTAGTATAAGTAATGGAGGGTCATACTCAACAGTGGACTATCCTGAGAGTTGATACATATGTGAATTTGGTGAAGACAAGATATTGTGTGCCATAAAGCTAGAGCTTCTCAAGTTAATTGGTCCAGGATTTTCCTAAAAATATGACCTGGAAACTAGAAGTTGCCATAACTTTAGCATAAGTTTACCGGGACACCTCCTGAGTATTAGCCAAATTATAGTGACAACCCTGTGTTTATAGAAACTAGCCAAACACCTCTTATCAGTGAAGAATTTAAAATTATAGAATTTTCTTTACTTTTCGTTTATGCCTTTTATTAAGCCAACTGAAAAGTGCTGATATGGATGCAATGAGTCTTTGCACAAAAAACCATAACAACTCAGAGCATCGTGCCCATAGGATAGACCACTTGCCCAAAAGGAAATAGAACCTAACATGTGTCCTATGCAAAAACCAGAGCAAAGCACCTGCATGGTGGGTTGAGTCTATTTCATTTTAAGCAAGTTTTCAAGCTAATGACATGATACCACATGCTATTATGAGCTGTATAACAGAATAGATTACATCACAATTTCAGTTAACTTGGATGAGACAAATTTATTAATTTTTTTCTAGGTCTAATAAGAGGTTTCAGCTTAGTTATTAAAATGCAATGGTTTCGATCTAGTTAAAACAAACTCAGAATGTGCCACAGTAACTTTAATATGAAATATGCAATTTCTACTAACTGATCAAGTAGACAATATGTTAATGGAACTAAATCCACTAACCTGAATAGATAAAACAAGGCTCCATTTTTTTCGCATAAATTGAATAATTTTGAAAACATTTCTAGAAATAATTATAGGTGTCGCTTGAAATAATTAGTCAATAAAAAATATTTTTATTATCAATAATAATTTATATCTAAATATTTTCATTGACAATGAAAATATTCTTTATTAATTTATTTTTATAAGCGATATAAGTGATCGCTTTTAGGAAAAAGTTTTCTAAATCATTTATTTTCCACAAAACAATCACACCCCAAGTTTAACTTTTCCCAAGGAAATGTGTTGACAAGGACTCACTCTCTTCCAGTTTTAGATCTTCATTCCCCCTCTAGTAAGGTAGAAACTATAATACCAAATGCACCCAAGAAATGACAGGAACTAATTGTTTTCGTGTCTTCACTTTTTTTCCTTAAGGTGGAACTATTTACAGTAATATGCACTTTAATGTGATAGGGAAAAAATGCATCACATTACATACTATATCAGAAGAAAAGTTACTAAATGGACTCACGAAAATTACCAGACACAAACAAGATTTACGTAAAATGGCACAGACATAACATTACAGTGAAGATGCAAGTGAAAAGGTCCAAATGAAATGAGCAGAGTTCTTTGAAAATGAAGAAAGATCTTGAGTACCATTAGAGAGGACATTGTACATGATAGAGTGCAATGGAACAAAATGATCTATTGGCAGCTGTTGTTGTTTTTCTTATAGAAGCCAAAAAAAGGATGTTCAGGAATTTGACAAAATGCTTCAGAAAAAGAACATCTATTAGTCAGTCATGTCAATGTACCTGAGGATGACCAGCAAGCACAATTGTTCGTACTTTTAGGAGTAAAATATTCACATTCTGGAGATAGTTCTCAACATCACGCATGGCATCTTTCACAGCTATGATTTTTTGAATGGTATTCGAAGGTGGCTGATCACGAATTGTAACTGATCCAAAAGATCTTCCAAGGCGGCCCTGCTCCTTTAACCCTTTTAATGTCAGCATACCAGCTGCAAGAATAATTAATGCCGATGGAAATACATATGGCCATAAATTCCTGCAATGCATTACATCACGTTGCCAATGAGTGCTGAAAGTTAAAGACTACTTGAGAAATCATCAAAAACAAAGGAATGCTAAAAGTAAAAGACTACTGGAGTAATCATAAAACCAAGTGTCATCTTCTAATCTCCAAGATACAGAAGGCAAATTTTTAACTTTTGATTTTTTTGGCATCACAAGCTGCATGTCCTAGGTGACATATGAAGGATGTTTACAACAATTTTGTCCACCTTACGAGTTGAAAGTAGGCATAAATGATTTAAGAATCAGTTCAAAGTACTAAATTCAGCGAAAAAACAATCTGTCAATATGAAATATATTAATCCCTACTTAAATTATAGTTTCAAACCATCTAACTGCATGTTTTGTTCTCAAAATCAAGTATCAACTTCAGAATGGTTGGAAGAAAACTTTGAAGGTTTCTCTCCACGACTAGGACTAGAGGATGATGACAATGACCACACGTCAAAAGCCTACCTGAAAATCAAGGTATATGCACATGCAAGAAATGAGACTGTGAGGTGAGGCTCCTCCCAGCGTCTGAGCCTTTCAAAACTTCTGATAGCCATTGTCAAAGGAAATATAACTTCCTGCAATATGAAAAGATTTTAACTGAAAAAACAATAGTTTGAAGATTTTCAAATACCACAATAAGAAGCATCAAGTTAGCTTTTGTTGATCAATAAAAGGGAATCCCATCAGCACCAAGAAAAAGAGAATGGAAAAAGAAAAAAGAAAAGAAAAACACAAGCAGCTTGCCCTATATACAAAAATAATTGACAGGCAATTGCAACCAACAAGTGAGTCTCTAAAGGCACCTACTCAAGGCTTGAGAGACAACCAGGTCACACATTATCAATATACTAATGATGCCAAAGTCTGCATTTGTCACTTAGTTCTTTCAAGCAAGTAAAATGCACTAAGTGCCATTGACACCAAGATTTACTTGCATTCTCATGTCCAGCACACTGGGCACCTAACCCTACCACATGTTTATTGCTTAATTATGTTTATTGTTTCCTCTCTGCCCTTTTCAATATTAATCTTGATGGTTCAGTGGAGACAAACTTCTTTGAAGTCTCCGTCTGTTGGGCTGCTTCTTGGTATAGACTTCTGCTTATCTTAGAAAATGAAATTTTATTTTGATTGATTAGTGTGGCATGAGGCATCTAGGGAATTCACAAAGCATTTACTTCTTCACTCTGATATTGTTCAGTAATTCTGGCATTTCATTGCCAACAGTTGTTTCAGTGCTGCAACTCTTCTTTCTCTTGCTCTCACCTATTTAAAAAGCTCAGCCTGTTGGCTCCACTTTGTCTCATGTGGTGCACTGTGAAAAAGAACAATTTAAAGAATTTGAATCTTCTTCTCTTTTCATTAGGTATCCAAACCTGGGGCTCGATTGATCTCAAGTGTTGCAATCAAATTGCCCCACCAAATGAATTGGTTAAGGCTAAGGGCACAAAGATTACTATGAGTGGAGACCTAAGAACTGGACCATTAAGCCAATATGTTCAGGGTTAGGATCTCAGTCTTCACACAATTGTATTTTGTTGATTTTCACTTCTTGCTCTGATCTTACAATGAATATGTGTGGTCTTCTCAGTTTTTTTTTTTCAACCTGTTCTTGTGTTGAATTCTCAATAAAAATCTACTTACAAAGATCACAGTTTTAACTCCTGTGGTAAACAATTCATGTTGGCACTCAACTCAAACAGTGAAAAAGATCACAAAATATAAAAAGTAACTGCTATTCATCCAAATTCCCTTTTTCGAACTTTTATCATTTTGAGCTATCCCTCCTGATAAGTTGTATCACCAAGCCTCTTCCTTCCTGATCCATTTTGATCTAAGGTTCAAAGATAAAAGGAACGGTGTCATGGGACATACGTGTGGGGATTTTTCTTTTGGCCAGAACATTCTTTTATATTCACTACCTTAGTTATGTTCCATCTATCTTGTGCAATGCCATGGCTTCCTACTCTATGATTTGCAGTCATGTTGTTCATCCTTCAAAATAAGTTATAATAGTTGGTCACTAACCCGGAACCCATTTCTTTTAAGGTACAAAAAAGGTTCTCGTTTTCCTATTACTTTAAAAGGCTACACACAGATTGTAAATCTCTTAATCAGTTCATGCATGAAAACTCATTTCCTGTTAAAATGTGAAGTTGTAACTTCTAACTTAATTGCACTATTGTTTGTTCATTTTTTCTGGTAATCATGTGTATCACTAGAGAACATTGACATGGTTAGATATCACGAAATCTTGTTTGAAGTGGTTCCCTATAGTTTTTACCTTTTATTCGGAAAACCAAAATTTTAGTTGATCTATCTCGAAGTGATGCATTAATTGCTTTTAACGCAAAATGACAATCTTTGTAGTTGTCTTTCTATGGTTTGATATCCCCTCCAATTTCCTTCCCTCTCTCCATTCCCTTTCAACCTCCAAACAAACAAACAAACAAAGCAAATCCGAAGTATGAACTACTTAATCATAGTTAATCAAGAGATATGAGAAAGGAAAGGACAAAAGAAAATTCTACCTTGAAAAGGTCTATGTTATTGGGGATTCCCTTCAGCATCGCAGCATCTATTGTCGCTTGTGTTTTTTCAACCATCTCGCCTTTCTTTCTGCATATAGTTGCTGCTTTTTCTACCAGGCTTGCATCAGCCACAACAAGATTTTTACTTAATACAAGACCTTGTTTTATTGATGCATTCCTCCAAAAAGTGGCAGAAGAGCTGGAAACCCAAGATGGAGATCTCATCCATTTTCTCAAGTATATGCTTCCATCTATGTCATAAATATGACCGGTATTTTCTGGTATTTCATCAGAAGGCAATGATTCTTGATCTGATGGAGCGCCTGCTTCTGTATACCTTGTAACTAGCTGTCCACCCCAAAATTTCAAAGCCAGAGCTTGGCAAACAACACTACCATAGGGTGAACTTTGTAGGTACGAAAACTGAACAAGTTTAAGGGGATTATCCAACAACCTACGCATAAATTGAAGAGCCTGAAGTCTAGCTATGCTATTAATGGCGCTCATGATTGCTCGTTCCTTTCCTTTATGGGCTCCATATACATGAGAGATAGATTGATCATTGTCTTCAGGACCATACTCACGGATGAACTTGTGCAAAGCTATAACTTCACTTATGAAAGCATGCCAGACATCTCTTCTCATCTCGCCTCCCAAATCAACAAATTCCAAAACCCATGTCTCTGACCTGCACGCAGTTGCATAGAAATTTTATGACTACGTACATTGCTGTTTTGAGCGGAATTTACAGACAAAGCAAAAGAACAATCAATGAGGATCAATGCAGATAAACCAATAGAACACATTCAAGCCTTGCAATGAAACCACTCCTGCTTTGAGAAATTTCAGTTGCATTATACGGACAATTTTTATACATAAGTGTACTCCATGTGCTGATAAAGTTCTGTTCCTACAATAGCTACACTTGCAAGTGAATATGTTTTATAAGAAAAATACACTAAAATCACTCATAATGTCAGTCAAGTTCTACTTGCCAACCTGTGTGCTTTAAAACTCGCAGTTAACCCATCAGTGGTCACAAGTCATTGTTGACTAATCCATTAGGGCTTATTTGAAAATCTCCAGAAGCAAGGAACAATGAATTGTAAAATTCAGCTCTTAAATGAAGCTTGTAAGCTCATTTTCCTGTTGCTCCTTGAAGATTTGACAGTCCGACCCTTCAGATTCCATCCCTTCTCATTTAGGTTTTAGCTATCTGTAACCATTTTTTGTTTTAGGCAATCACCTATTATATTTAAATAAATGAAACGTGAAAGTAATCAGTTTTCCTATTTACATTGTGACCAAATTGGACAAGACAAAACCTCACCATGACAATATATAGTTGGTATTTCGTTTAACAAGAAATCTGATTGGAAAACATAGAAGAACAACATACAGTTTAGCTTTGAAATTTTTTTACAAAAACAAACATTTTTTTGAAAACTATTCAGATTTTGGAAGATTTTTGATAGAGGTTTAAAGGTTTGTTTAGCTTTGACAATCTTGTTAACAAAGCAGTTTAGAAATAGAGGTGGGTGATATGCAATGGTGGAAACAACACAGTTAACAAGTAGAATGTAGGCTATACCACTAGCTGCTTGAGTTTAATTTTCTCACTATTAATGGAAGCTTTCATCGTTTTGCAATAGATCTACAGCAGCAACATGATCAGCAAGGGCTTGTGAGATAATCTTGCAACATGTCCACTTATTGTATCCTCAAATGCTCTACAGCAAGTCTAGAGGAGAGATAAATCCCAGAGCAAAGTGACCACTTGTGTATAATTGAGACTAATTCATTAATCTACAGCATATAATTTATCTTGCTTTCTGTCTCATTAGAACAGCTTCAATAATCTACGCCCCCTGAGTGGTATTTCTAGATTTATCTCGAATGGTCGAACTTGGGAAGTAAAACAAATGAGTATACTATAATAAATGCAATACATCATTCCAGAATAATCATCAGATAAACACATGGGAAATCCATCTGAGTATGACCAACAGCACCAAAAGTATGCTTCAACAAGAATTTAATGTGCCAATTTGACCTACTCAAAGATATAGTTCTATATGCTACCCTATACCATCTTTCCTAAGTGTACAGATCATGGCATCAAATATCTGCACTATGTTTGTATTAACAATTACATTCAGCTAAACCAGACATGCTGATTCCTTCATTACTCCATCATAGTGAACTGTGTTTGAAGAGGTTAGCAGGTTTAAGAATAATGCAAAAGACTGCTGTTTCTATAAACATGGACCATCTTCATCCATATACATGAATTTCTCTGAACAGTCAATCTTCAACTACTATCCCATAAGCAACTGAAGAACAAGTAAAATAGAAAATATGCAACTGAGACTGACAACAGAAGCTTACTCACTGAGGACCACAAGATATAGAGATAGCAGAGTCAAAAAGAAGAGATCCCAAAGGTCCAACTTTTGCTTTTTCCACACCTGCTCCAGGTATTGTAAGATCCAGCATTGCTGAATCTTTGCGTCCCATTAAACCAACTGCCTACAGTACAGGGGCCAATGAATTGAAATGTTATAAGCAAGAATTTCTCATACAAATTTAACATCAGAATTTGTGAAGCTCTCATTTTGTTAACGAAGATGTATCATACAGTTTCCTCTTGGTGGGACCAACAGCTTTGGCAAATATAATCGGGACAATTCATCATGTACTCCTTAGGGTCCTTGCTATGAGTCGAAAAGGTCCATGAACATCTAGAAGATCTGGTATTAGATGGAGAGGACTTCTAACCTAGTTTCAAGCTGAAGTCCAGAGGAACAACAATTCAGCGATGGAAATTACAAACTTCATTTCCATCTTTATATTTTCTCTCTTAAATTCTATTTCTAATGCCTTTGTCATTTCTTTGGTAAATTATCACAGCTTTTTTTTTTTTTTTTTTTTTTTTTTTTGCTGACATTGCTTTTGCACATGCACATGGTGTATACAGCCCCTCTGTGATTCTCAACATCTTCGTTGTATGTAAACTATGCGGAGTTTCCTTGCATTTCTCTGATTTTCACCATTAACGAAAGTGGGCTACTTTTCAAAACTGTGAAGCTGACTTTCATTACTTCATCTGGTTCATTACTCTTAATATGCAAGTGAATCATAATACTTTGGGACATTATGATTCACCCTGTTCTTCAAAGGAAGGAAAACAGTAAACAAAACAAACCAGAAATGTAGCATGACCTTATAAACCATCACTAATGCATGACACCCCAGTATATTATTACCTCAAAATAGATTGCTTTATCTGTCAAGATAACATTTCCCGGCCATCCCATATTATTGTCCCATTTAAGCACAGGCCTTTTCCTGCTAGAGCCAATACATAAGACCTGCTCCAGAGAGATCTTTGTACCTTCTCGAGGCTGATAAGATTTTCGTCCTTCATGTACCCTTCATTGCAACAGTACAAATTCCAATTATCATCTGCTAAGGGATAGTTGGGGCCATTGAAAAAGCTAGCAACATGCATTTGCATACATGGGAGTCAATTTAACTGGAGGGAAAATGTCTCAAAATAAACTATACGCAAAAAGTAGTAACACTCTTGTAAGAGAGTCAGAATAGCTCAACACGAAGTTCTAAAATTTAACAAGGGTTCTAAACAGTTTTTTCTTATTTAATATATTTCTTCACTAAAAGAAATTCGCACATTTAGCCGTAAGCCATTAACTTTAATGGGAAAGGGCATCACATACTGGAAGGCTAAAGATGCAAAATTATATACCATGTGACAAACATATAAAAACCAAATAATGCAATACTTAATTTGAAAGAAACATTTTCAACATCACAGCAAAATAATACAATTTCCTGGTAACTTTAATCCTAATGATAGAAAATCCTACAAAGTTGATCGTATGCGTTTCTACAAGCATAATCTGAGATTAAATCCTAAGTAATACTTACTTGAGAAGCTCGTCTACGTAAGTTAACCATGAGCTCAAGGAGATGCCATTATCATCAGCAAGTGCCTTAAATAGATTATGCACTGTCGATGAATCAGCCACTCCATGGACAGCAGGAGCAATTCGGGTAAAAGCCTCTTCGCCTACAAGCTTACTCTAGAAAAACAAGGCAAAGCAAGTCTTAGCTTTAAGTGAATCGTAGTCTGAATTATTTGACCACCACTTTACACATCAGCAAAAGCAACTCCATTAAACTATTTCATGTCTTTAACAGTACAAAGAAGCATTATCAACAGAGTAAAATTCCACACACAATAAATGATAAAAAAGCAACACAACAACAGAAGAGGAAGCAAATTGTAGGATCTAATAAGACATTTGGACTATAGTTATATGAGGCAGATCTAAAGGTAGATCCAAAATGTCAACTTCCAATTAACGTTGCCTTCTCAATATGGATAAATAGAATCAAATATAATTTAAGATTCATTGGGGAGTCTGGGCTGGAGTTGTCTGTGTAAGGGCAGCTGTGAATTAATACACTTCATACTTCAGACACAACAATGTTTGGAATTAAGTTTTAAACACATGCATGAACTTTATGAATTGGAAGCTTGACCAAGGACATTTAAACTTCCATTGATTTGCCCATCACTAAGTTGTGAGGTCAAATGCACATGGGTCTTATGCCAGTCAGCAATTTAGATTTTATTGGACCAACAATAAGTAAATAATCAAGTTCATGCAATCTAATATGGTAGAGATGACACAATCTAGTGCCTCTACACGGATTGATCTGCTTCATTGCAATCACATTTAGTTTCTTCAAAGCCATTTCACAGAGGCTTCTATGAAAATCTGGTGAGTTAAGCCTAGAAACAATCAACAAAATTGAGATTATTAACCTTGACAACTTAATGTTACTTGTCCATGAAACCTTTTCGTCAGTAATTAGAGACAAAAATATAAGTGCTTCCTCAAATAGACTGAAGAAAACGCTAAATATTGTGATGGTTTAAAGGCATAAATATACTAAATGTCTTCTACACAATTGTCAATAAGGTAGTAGACAGGCCCCCAATTAATCAGCTCAACCACATTTAACAAGAGAAACGTTTCCTTCTTTGAAGCCCTAAGTTTACGTATCTTCAAAATTTGCTAGTCAGGATGAAATAACGAGACTAAAGCCATGTTAAATTACACTTTTTTCTGGATTATCCTGAAAAGAACCTGAAAGGAAGCTCTCTCCACAGCATCCTGGTTGGCATCTCCACAGTAGGGATTCCCCCAGGCTAGCATCGTTATGAAGATTAGCTTCTGGAATGCAGGTTCCTGAAAACAAGTAATAAAAGCATCCAGAGATCACACCATGCCAAAAGATAAGCGATCCATTTAGAGAAAATACTTTAAGGATGCCTAACAAATAACCTTGACGATGAAAATGAGAACAAGAATACTCTAAGAGAGAGGTTAGGAAAATAGATCTTTCCTCTGTCCCTGTAGCACATACAACAGGTCCGTAGTAATTCCTATAGATATTATTCCACCACCATAACTATCAAAAGCAGCATCAAAACAACATCAACAGCAGGGATAAAACCTTGCCCATCAGCATGAAACAGGAGGCTGATGTGAAAGATTCAGACATATTAGCCTTGTGGATGGTCCACAATTGGAAAAGACGACCATGATATGACTACCGCAGCAGAACTACAAGACCAACAAGTAGTGGCCCTATGCACTGTTCCAGACAGATCCAGGATTTGAAGATATACTTCTTGCCTTCTTTAGTGATGATGGTGTCCTAGGTGTTGTGCATCATTGGATCAAACCGTCTCATAGAGTTGCTTAAAATAAGAAAAGCACAATTGCTTTTACTTGATTTTAAAGAGGACACTTCAGAGAATCATCAAACTTTGCAGTAGGATGATGTCAACGAAACCTAAAAGTCAAATGGTCCGTTAGCGCCACCCTTCAGAACCTTGACATTCTTCATGTGCAAATATATTCGGCATCCTTGTAGTTAATATCGAGCACAGAGCATTACAAATGATCATGGATAGAGAAAAAAATATAATTGTCATAAACCCATGTTAAGCTTACAAACCTTAAGGCAAGGATGAAAATGGGAATCATCCCTTGACAAGAATCTGAAGCAGCAATACTCCACCAAGTTCCTTGCATCGTTATATACAGACTCAGGGACCAGGGCTTTGAATATCTTTTGCATTTTCTGACCAGTCAATCCATTCATCCTGCATATCTTAACTTCACAAAGTCAAACACATTTCCTTCATTAGTCTGACAAATACAAAACATAAAAGAAAAATTCAAACAGACACGAAAAGGCAACTCAGTCAACCCCTTCATCCTGCATTAAAAAGGTACGTACATGCCTTGTGGATAAGTTAAAATACAAATGCAAATGAAGCACGCCATGGATGATTAAAAAGGAAAAATAAGAAGCGAACTGTCTCTTTCAAGAACGACTAAACTCCGACCGTCGTCAATCGATGCGCTCACCTGCTGAATTGCTCTATCGCCAAAACAGCCTCCCAGGACAGCACCCCGTTCGGCATCCTCCGATCCACCGTCCGCTCGCCTTCGAAGATCTCCCCCATGTCCCGAGCGATCGAGACATTCCCCGAATCAGGCCTTTTGCCCTGACCGCTCTTCACCAGCGGAGACGTCGCTTCCCTCAAAAAGCTCTGCGTCTTCGACAGCCACGAAGTCACTTGCTCCTGCACCGCACCTGCCAACAGCAACAACAACATCAACGCCGGATTCCGCCGAATCTCACTAAATCCACGCCGCGAACGAACATAACCGTCAGGTCATCGAGCTATCGACAATCCAGCAGCAGCCTCCGTACACATCCACAGCAACAGCATCACTTACACCGAACAACTAGAGAGCAACTCTAGAGAGAGAGAGAGCTCACTGGCGTCGATGTCGCTCAGCTTCCACCGAACAACTAGAGAGAGAGAGAGCGCTCACCGGCGTCGATGTCGCTGAGCTTCCAATTGTCGCCGAGAGACTGGCGGACGAGCTTCAGCCGCGGGGCCCGCCGGGAGCGGGCGGCCGGAGCGCCGACGGAAAAGAGGGAGCCTCCGCGATAATACGACGGCGGCGGCGGCGGCGACGGAGCCGGCCGCGGCTTCGGCGGGGCGAGCGAGAGCTTCGACTGCATCATCTTCCCCTCACTTCAGCAGCGACTCGCGATTCGCGTTCTCATCGTCGGCGAGAAAGAGAGAGAGAGAGAGAGAAGAGGCGTGCGGGATAAAGCGACTTCGCAATTCCTGGACGGTGCGTGTCCCTGTCCGGCGGGGGCAAAATGGTCAAAGGATAGTGATCTACCTCGTGCTTTGCGAGGCGAGGATTTTGGCTCGAAGCGAGCATTTGTTTATCATTTTTAAAAATATATATACTTTTTATAGAAATAATGACGTAAAAAGCCACTAAACCTCAATTCAATATATAATTTAATCCATGAAATTCAGTTCAACGTGCAATATAATCCCTCAACTTTGGCACACATATTCAATATAATCCCTAAATTGTATGAAAATATTAGACTGGATTGAACAAATTAAAAATTTAGAGATAATAATTCTAGGTTAAATTAAAGTTTAAGAACTGTTTGTGTTATTTTTTTTATTATATATTTGGGTTGTAATAAAAAAGTACACCTATAAAGTGACTTTCAGGTGAGAAATGAAATAAATAATAAAAAGACAAGATCCCACCAAAAAGCTTGAACGTTATCCACCTTAACACTAACGAACGCAAAAGTATCTTCTTGCACGATTGCCTCTCGAATGACCCCTAAAAATCAGATGTGACGATGTGAGTGGACAACAAAAGGCAAACGAAGCGGCGTGGATTAGTTTCATAAAAAAATCTAGATTTTGCCTACTTTTCTAAGTGATCAATATCTCCAAACTCATACAGTTGATTTAAAAGTACATTTCCTCCAAGACAACAATCAATGATTCGTGCCTTGTGTGAATGATGATAGACAAACAAAGTTAAAGTGACTTTAGTTATGTCAAAAGCAACGCTACTTTATATCACTTACAGGAATTTAAAAATTGCCAACGAGACGTTATCGTGTGGAGGTTTTTTCATTTCATTCTCTTTTTCTCTTCATGATTGAGGGGCAAAATCTAATTTGGATGGTTTAGTGATGGCAAGATTGGAATAGACAAAAATTTGTTAACCCGCTCGTGTTCCCCTTCAAAAATGCTCAAAGCCAAAACAGGTGGGTACTTTTGAAGTTTTAGGTTTTAAAAAGGTTTTAAAAAGGCAGTTTGGAGTCCAAAGTGAGCATAATTCCTTTAAAAACCTCAAATTTTAGATTTAGCCACAATTCTACCCTAAACTTTTTGTATCCTAAAAAAACTTCTAACTTTTACTTTAGTCACAAATCTACCATTGTTAATCATCCATGCAAAAGCTCTATTAGTTGTCTAACGTAGCATTTTCATGTCAGCAATGAATTTTTGTCATATGCTCATGTGGATTTTTCGTCATTGTTCATCGTGCTTATTTGCTTCATCTTATTTACTCCTTGCAACCTCCGTTAACAAAGGTGCTCAAGCTTGGAGCCCAAATCGTTCATTTTGACTTAAACATGCTCTATTTATTTTGTGGGAAATGAATAACGACAATTTCCTAAAAATAATTGCTCGCGTCGCTCGAAATAATTAATTAATAAAAAAATATTTTTATTATTGATAATAACTTATATCTAAATATTTTCATGAACAATAAATGTATTTTTCGTTAATTCATTTTTGTAGGCAATACAAACTATTATTTTTAAGAAAATATTTTTCAAATCATTTGTTTTTCATGAAAAAATAAAGCCTAACTTTTCAAAGGCAAATTCTTCCCCCTGTTTTTTCCCTCTCACTCAACTAGCAACCAAATATATTGGCACATTGATGAGTGAACCCCACGGCACCTCCAGTTATGGTGCCCTCTGTTTTTGCTCTCACTCAACTAGTAAACGAGTCACTGCAATTGCATGCTCCATAGGCTTTTTAATCTTGATATGGTGCTCTCTTTTTTCTCTGAGAATGGTGCCATATCTTACTGTATCCAACTCCAAGTACGAATGGAACTTTTCTGGACAAGCCATATAAAGCCATTGGTGTGTTGTCATTTCTTGCTATGCGGCTCCTTTTCCTGCCAATTATGATTGTTAAAGCAAAGTTAGTGGGGACGGTGCTCTGCCCTGCTCTTTGCTTTATGAAGTCTCTGGCATCTCTCCTTTGTAACAATTAGCTTTTGTTTAGAGTTCTGTCGATGTCTGCTCGAGTTCGGGACGGTTTGTCTACTAGCCCATACAGATGGGGAAGTGAATGAAATGGAAGGACCGCATCCGAAGGAGTGGGCTCGAACTGTAGAGCCGGCAAAATGGGTTATAAACCCATATTATGACCCATTTTTTTAAATGGGTTATATATGGGTCAAGTGAAGTTAAATATGGGTTAAAAATAGGTTAAGTGAAAGTTAAATATGGGTTAGAAATGGGTCAAGTGAAAATTAAATATGGGTCTAAATGAATTATTAGGAAACCACTTTAAATTTTAAATCCATGACCTTTTAATTTTATAAAAATATTTTTTTATAAAAATCGAAATTATAATTATTTTTCATATTTTAATTTTTTTTTCTTTCTTCTTTCTTCTTTCTTCTTTCTTCCTTCCTTAGCCGATGGCTGGCGGGGCAATGGCTGGCCGCCGGTTGACGACAAGCGAGGCGAGGCGAGGCCTCGCCGACGATTGGCGAGGCTCGATCTCGCCGACGTTGGACGGGGCCTCGGCCTCGCCAAATCGAGCCTCACCGACAAGCGGCGAGGCTCGACCTCACCGGCATCGGGCGGGGCCTCGGCCTTGCCAAATTGACGAGATCGAGCCCCTCCCGATGCCGATGAGCTCGATCTCGCCCGTGGCCGGTCGTGTTTGCGTCGTGGCCGATGGCCGGAAGAAGAAGAAGAAAAAGAAAAGAGAAAAAGAAAAATAAAAAGTAATTATTAAAGATTTTAATATATATTTTTAAAAAATTAAAATAATAAAAAATTATAATTTTAAAAATAAAAATAATTAAAATTTCAAATTTTTTAGAAATATTTTTTAACTTTTTTTATTTTATTTACTATTTTTTTTAATCCAATTAGCATAAAGTAGAAGTGAGTTTTCCTAGAATATTAATTTGTTTTAGCAATACGGGTTGGGTTGGGTTAGGTATGGGTTGGGTACGAGTCGGGTCGGGTATAGGTTACTAGATTTACACTACAAGAATATGGGTCAAAACGGGTTAAATGGGTTAACTATGGGTCGACCCATTTTCGACCTGACTCATACCCGACCCGTCCCACCCATTTGCCACCCTAGATCTCGATGATTTATGTCCATTTTGTTTTGATACGTATTAAGTTCATTGAACGGGTTTTGTCGTTTTCACGGCATTTTCATGCGGTGAAGGAGTTTTCCGACTCCCTCCACTGATATTGCGTAGAGCCGAGGCGCATGCACCGGCCCGCAAAGAGGGAATTGCGATGAAGACAAAGCGCACGCACCGCGTGCGAACGGAAAGTTGATCCTTAGACGAATTTTGACTCAAACTTCGTGGACTCGTCGGCGATGAGTGCGAAGGGAATATATGCGACGAATTCAAAGTCGGATTTCTCCTCTACGGGCCAGAAAAGTTGTAAGAGTCGATTCAATCTACTTTTCTGGTAAAACAATCATACGTCAACCTAAAAAAGGAGTTGTTGAGTACATCCAACTCAAAACATCAAAAGACCGGTCGAAACAGAGATTACAACGGGCTTCACCATCTTTGAGGCGAGGCTTGAGCCTTGCCGGTTGTTGGCGACCTGCCGACGAGCTCGAGCCTCGCCTCGCCTGTCGCCGGCCGTCGTGCTGCCAACCGCCGGCTAAGGAAGGAAGAAAAAGAAAGAAAAAGAAAAAAAAGAAAAGAAAAGAAAAATTAAAATATGAAAAATAATTATAATTTCAATTTTTTTATAAAAAATATTTTTATAAAGTTAAAAAAGGTCATGGATTTAAAATTTAAAGTGGTTTCCTAATAACTCATTTAGGCCCATCTTTAATTTTCACTTAACCCATTTCTAATTCATATTTAACTTTCACTTGACCTATTTTTAACCCATATTTAACTTCACTTGATCTATATATTACCCATTTAACTAAAAATGTGTCATAATATGGGTTTATGACCCATTTTGCTGGCTCTAATTGAGAGAGAAGGAATGGAGCGGAACAATAAACTTCATACAGCATTAATAAAAAAAACTGTCACTAAATAAGAACCTATTTTGGAACTGCACACAAACGTTCAAAAACAGAACTACAACAGAACCGCACACAAACATGCAAAAGACTTGTTCCACTTCCTAGAAAATAGCTAACAAACCAACTGCCTAACAAATAAACTTGACTGAATAAAAAAAACAAGATATCAGCAGCACACTAAGACACATCAACAACTTGGAGCAAGTATCCACCAAGAACGGTGCCTTCCTCACTGGTGGGGTGGCTTAGCCTCGTGGCCTTGATCTGGCTCTAGACCATCGCTGGGACGAACACCAACTTCTCGGCCTACTCGTCGCAGCTCAAGCAAGTCCTCTCCATCTCCTAGGTCCAGCTCAACAACCTCGCCTTCACCTCCAACGCCGACAAGCTCCTGGGGTGGTTCTCGGGCGTCACTGCGGCGCACCTCAAAGGTCGTCCTCCTGGTTGGCGCGCTGCTGGGGCTCGTCGGGAACGGCATCCAGTACCTATTCGTGGCCGGCAAGGTCGCCTCGGTCTTGTACCTGGGGATGTTTCTCCTCTCCTTCCTCGCCGGGAATAGCGTCTATTGGATCAACACGGTCTGCTATGTTGTGGCGATCAACAACTTCCCGCTCCACCGCCAAGTTGCTGTTGGGCTCACCACCAGCTACCAAGGGCTGAGCACCGGAGTCTACACGGATATTGTTGACGCCGCGCTCGATAGGTGGGGCAAGACTGGGGCTAGAGCTCAAGCATATCTACGTCTCAGTTCAGTCCTGCCAATGGCCGTCTCACTAGCGACCACGCCTTTTGTTCGCGTCGTCGGTGCGAACAGTCCAGGGACAAGCAAGAATGCACATGCCAGGTTCATAATCCTATTCATCATAACAAGCGCAACAGGAGTTTATGCGGTGGTGAGTAGTAAGGGGTCGGAGTCGGGCGCCTTACCGACGGTGTACAATGCGATGGGGATGGGCATCTTCCTCCTGAGCCCCATCGTTGTACCGCTTGCCGTATGCCTCAAGCACGTCCTCGCCCACACCGAGATGAAGGTACACAACATGGTGACCGAGCAAAAGCACAGCGAACCTGGCCTAAACGAGAGTGGGATCAAGTGGGAGGACGATCCCCAAGTTGGCGACCAAGAAGAGGAGGTGGTTGCTGTGGTTCCCTCAAGCGAGGAAGCGGCAATTAATGGTGTTAGATAGGAGGTTGGAGCCAAAGAGATGGTGAAGTGAGTCGAGTTCTGGCTCTACTTCTTCGTGTACCTACTCGGGGCGATGCTCGGGCTCGTGTTCCTCAACAACCTGGGGCAGATCGCCGAGTCCGGGGGAGCTCAAAGACATCGTCACTGGTCTCTCTTTCGTCATCATTCGGGTTCTTCGGGCGGCTGATCCCATCTCTCGTCGACTATCTCTTCGAAAGGTAATTACAACCACCATTTCCTCCTTTTGTCAATGTTTCGATTAGTGCCGTTAGATTGATAGCTAACCATGGAGTTCAATAATTAGTCCAAAGTTTGAAGTGGACGAACCATGGCATTTGCACGTAAATGTCTTCAGCATTAATTGTCCTTATTCCCTAACTAGTCAAAACACTGACAATGGAGCGCTGTCTCTAGACTCTCTACGCGATGTTAGGCACATTCTAGATAGGAGACTTCTATGCATTTGCATATAAGATATATGTTTAGTGCATTGTCGATTATAAGAAATGGGTATGGTGCGACACTGCTCTACCGCAGCCGACGAGGTGGCGATGGGAGGTGCATAAGGATGGAGTGCTACAGCACAACGTTCGTCATCTGGGATGTCTTTGCTTACTTGGGACTGTCCAAGCTCTAGTCTTGTACGCACGTAAACAGACATCGCGTAGAGAGTCTGGAGACAGTGCTCCCCAGAGTAAGCAAAGACATCCCCAGATGACAAACGTTGTGTTGTAGCACTCCATCCTTATGCACCTCCTATTGCCGCCTTGCCGGCTGCGGTAGAGCAGCGCCACACCATACCCATTTCTTATAATCGACAATGCACTAAACAGATATCTTATATGCAAATGCATAGAAGTCTCCTATCTAGAACGTGCCTAACATCGCGTAGAGAGTTTGGAGATGGCGCTCCATTATCAGTGTTTTGACTAGTTAGGGAATAAGGACAATTAATGCTGAAGACATTTACGTGCAAATGCCATGGTTCGTCCACTTCAAACTCTGGACTAATTATTGAACTCCACGCTTAGCTATCAATCTAACGACACTAATCGAAACATTGACAAAAGGAGGAAATGGCAATCGTAATTACCTTTCGAAGAGGTAGTCGAAGAGAGATGGGATCAGCCACCTGAAGAACCCGAACAATGACGAAAGAGAGACCAGCGACGACATCTTTGAGCTCCTCCGGACTCGGCGATCTGCCCCAGGTTGTTGAGGAACACGAGCTCGAGCGTCGCCCTGAGCAGGTACACGAAGAAGTAGAGCCAAAACTCGACCCGCTTCACCATCTCTTTGGCTCCAACCTCCTCTCTAACACCATTAATTGTCGCTTCCTAGCTTAAGGGAACCACAGCAACCACCTCTTCTTGGTCGCCAACCTGGGGATGGTCCTCCCACTTGATCCCACTCTTGTTTAGGCCAGGTTCGACGTGCTCTTGCTTAGCCACCACATCGTGTACCTTCATCTCGGTGTGGGTGAGGACATGCTTGAGGCATACGGCGAGCGGTACAACGATGGGGCTCAGGAGGAAGATGCCCATCCCCATTGCATTGTACACCACCGGTAAGGCACCAGACACCGACCCCTTACTACTCACCACTGCATAAACTTCGGTTGCGATTGTTATGATGAATAAGATTATGAACCCAGCATGCGCATTCTTGCCTGCCCTTGGACTGTCCGCACCGACGACGCGAACAAAAGGCGCGATCGCTAGTGAGATGGCCATTGGCAGGTTTGAACCGAGAAGTAGATATGCTTGAGCTCTAGCCCCAGTCCCGCCGCGCCTATCGAGCACGGCGTCAACAATATCTGTGTAGACACTGGCGCTCAACCTTGGTAACTGGTGGTGAGCCCAATGGCAACCTGGTGGTGGAGCGGGAAGTTGTTGATCGCCACAACATAGCAGACCGTGTTGATCCAACAGATGCTGTTCCCGGTGAGGAAGGCGAGGAGAAACATCCCCGGGTACAAGACCGAGGCGACCTTGTCGGCCACGAAGAGGTACTGGACGCTGTTCCCGACGAGCTCGAGCAGCACGCCGACCAGGAGGACCACCCCAGGAGCTTGCCAGCGTCGGAGGCGAAGGCGAGGTTGTTGAGCTGGACCTGGGAGATGGAGAGGACTTGCTTGAGCTGCAACGAGTAGGCTGGGAAGTTGGTGTTTGTCCCAGCGATGGTATGGAGCCAGATCAAGGCCACGAGGCTATGCCACCTCACCAATGATGAAGGCACCGTTCTTGGTGTATACTTGCTCCAAGTTGTTGGAGATGTGTCTCAGTGTGCCACTGATATTCTGTTGTTTTTTTTATTCAGTAAAGTTTATTTGTGAGGCAGTTGGTTTGTTAGCTATTTTCTAGGAAGTGGAACAAGTCTTTTGCACCTTTGTGTGCAGTTCTATTGCGGTTCTGTTTTTGCATGTTTATGTGCAGTTCTGTTTTGCACGTTTGTGTGCGGTTTTGTTGCGGTTCTGTTTTTGCATGTTTGTGTGCAATTCTGTTTTGCACGTTTGTGTGATAGTTTTTTATTAATGCTGTATGAAGTTTATTGTTCCGCTCCATTCCTTTTCTCTTAGTTAGAGCCGGCAAAATGGGTCATAAACCCATATTATGACCCATTTTTAGTTAAATGGGTCATATATGAGTCAAGTGAAGTTAAATATGAGTTAAAAATGGGTCAAATGAAAGTTAAATATGAATTAGAAATGAATCAAGTGAAAATTAAATATGGGTCTAAATGAGTTATTAGGAAACCGCTTTAAATTTTAAATCCATGACCTTTTTTAACTTTATAAAAATATTTTTTTATAAAAAATCGAAATTATAATTATTTTTCATATTATAATTTTTCTTTTTTTTTTTTTCTTCTTTCTTCTTTCTTTTTCTTCCTTCCTTAGCTGGCGGCCAACCGGCAACAGGCCAGGCGAGGCTTGAGCTCGCCAATAGATCACCAACGATCGGCCGGGCCGAGCCTCGCCGACGATCGGGCGAGGCTCGAGGCCTCGCCTGACGCTGGCAAGCTCGAGCCTCGCCGGATTGGCGAGATCGAGCCCCTCCCAACATCGGTTAGCTCGATCTCGCCCATGGTCGGTTGCCGATTGTTGTTTGTGGCGGCGGCCGGCCGAAGAAGGAGAAAAGAGAAAAAGAAAAAGTAATTATTAATGATTAAAAATATATTTAAAAATAAAAAATAATAAAAATATATTTTTTTAATAAAAATAATTAAAAATATATTTTAAAAATAAAAATAATAAAAATTTATATTTTTAAAAATAAAAATATTTAAAAATTATATTTAAAAATAATTAAAAATTCGATTTTTTTAAAAATATTTTTTAACTTTTTTTATTTTATTTTCTATTTTTTAAATTCAATTAGCATATAGTAGAAGTGAGTTTTCCTAGAATATTAATTGGTTTTAGCAATACGGATCGGGTAGAAGTACGGGTCGAGTCGGGTATAGGTCACTAGATTTTACACTGAGAATATGGGTCAAAACGGGTTAAATGGGTCAAATATGGGTCGACCAATTTTCAACCCGACCCATACCCAACCCAACCCACCCATTTGTCACCTCTAGCTCGAAGGATGATTAAGAGATTTAAGATAATGGTTCTTGAAGAAGCACGGGCCGCAGGTCTAATGTAGATAATTATAATACTGAATTTTAAGGTACATTTGATTCAGTTTTTTCAAGAGACTTTTAGTCTTTAAATCCTTTTGGGGAAATATTGAGGTATTTGGCGAGTATTTTAAAGTAACTTTCGACCAAATTCTAACTCCTACCTAGCATCTGAAATAACATTTGTGAAATGCTGAAACTAAAATTAAAATATTTTTTCCTTCCAAACTTATCCTCACTAATTCTTTGGTTTTCTGATTTTGCCATTCTATTACTGTTTATCTTCTTGTTAAGATTCTTTAGTTTGGCCAACAGTGAGGAACTAGTGAAGCCAAATCTGGCTGGCGAAAGGCTGACTAGGGTTGCGCAACCTAGGCAACCGCCACCAGAGGTTGCCTAACCTCGGACAATCGTCACTAAAGGACGCCCTGACCTCGAACGACTATTGCCTAAGTCTTGCAACCTCCGATGACCCTTGCCTAAGGTCAGGCGACCCCAGGAGGCGGTCGTCGAAGGTCAGGCAACCTCTAGTGGAGGTCGGGTGGCCCTAGGTGGCAGTTGCCTGGGGTCGCATGACCCTTGCAAGACCCAGTGTGTCGCCTTGGTTGGCCTTGGTTGGCCTTGGCTGCGTGACCTTAGGCGACCCTCCCCTAGATCTCACGACCTCAGCCCATGGTTGCCAACACTAGATCTAGCTCACTAGTGGCCTACACCCTTCATTAGCTCTAGCAAAGGGTTTTGAGTTTTTTAATAACAAATATATAAATGAGTTTTTTAATAAAAATATAAAAAATATAATCAAAGCCCATTGCAAAATATTTTTACTAAACACTACGTGAACCCAAAATGGCTTTGCAAAAAGTTTTTACCAAACATAGTTTGCATTTCTCCAAAGGGCTTTAGCTTTCGGTATTTGTATTATAACAAAGCTGAACCAATCCCAACGTTCTTCAAGTGGATGTGCACATGAGAGTAGCCATACGAAAGGAGATGGCAAGATCGAAGAGTTTCAACATTGAAGGTCACGGAATCTCTCTCTGTGTGCTTGCGTGCGCGATTTAAAGAGTTTCTTATCGCCATAGTCAAGCATTGCGGAGGTGCTGCGGGGTTCACTCGATATGGGTGGAGCTCGTGCTTTACGAGGCGAGGATTTTGGCTTGAATCAAGCATTTGATAATCATAACTTAAAACGTATTGTCACGACCTAAATTTCGGGTGAACCACCTAAAATTTGGTTAATGAATTATTAAGCCTAGATTTAACGCGGGTTCTCCCAAACCCATACCAATTCACGACTTATGTTCAAATTCTTAACATGCAGATAGATTTTATCTAGGAGCCGCCACTAATCTATTTTTTGATGAGTCGATTAAAAACCTAAGTAAAGTAACAGGAGTTTACTTTACTCCTACGAACTAGAGACTATAGGTACGGGGACTTGGTTACATTAGATTTCTCTAATGTCCTTTCGGTACCATTCTTTTATTTTCAAAAATGTTTTTTGGCAGGCAGCTTAAATTGATTTTAAATTGATTTTCCTAACACGTGAGGCGATCATGCGGGTACGCAAACTACCAATTTAACATCCAGATAAGCAATGAATAAATTGTAAAAACTTACCTCAAAGCAGCCAAAGCATCTACAATATTAAATTAGAATCCATATCAACGACCCTAGATATGATTATTAATTAACACATAATTTCTTTTTTGATTTCACTTGATTAATGGAAATCATGCAATATGCAATGCAGTATTAACTAAAGGACCTAATTCTAATGACATGCAATTTCTAACTGAACGGACCTAGCAACAATCACTAAATGGCATGCATTTCATGAATCTAATTCTAAATGACATGCAATGACATTTTTATTTCTTATAAAATTCGTAATTAAAAATTACTAACAATAAAAATCTAATTAAAGTGAGATATTATCTATTTTTAAGTTAGGAAATAGACTAATCTAAATCCTATCTTAACTTAGAAATTTGTCTCGACATGCAATTTAATTCCAAGATATTATCTAACCTAGATATCATCTAAACATGCATTCTAATATAATTAAAAAGGTATCTAACTATTCTATCATGCAATTCTATATAGGAAATCAAATATAATCTACATGATATGCAAATGCAATCTTTTTGTATTTTCGAGATAAATAAAGCAATTAAAAGATAAGCACAAAATCATTCAGAATCATCACAGATATCGCACATCGTCTGAATTAGGAAACAATATCTAAATCAAACTTGATTATTTCGCTAATAAAATCGATAAATTGATCTTAAGCCTTAAAGATCAAGATATCGATTTTATTCTCGCGTAATTAATTATTCAATCTAAAACCTTATAGATGGAATAAAAAATCGGTATGCGGTTGCGAACTAGGAAATATATCCTAATTGAAAGTTATGTCTATCACTAATGGATATGAAACTAGATATAAATGGACATATGTTAGGCAATAAAATATCCAAATATACTAGAGATGTGCATCTTACTTAATTTGATGATATTCTTCCCAAATTTGGACCAAGTGCAATCGGACCAGGATCGCAACCGACTCGGATGATGAGTGGCGAGAGGCGGCTAATGGTGGCCCGCGACTGGCACCACAGTCAGCGGGTTGTCATGCAATGCAGGGGTGAACACTTAGGAAAGGCTTCTCATGTCTTTCTCCAAAAGACGAGGGGATGACCTGCAACACAAAAATTGCGAGGAAAGAAAGTCTTCGTTGAAAGCCTAGCAGCAAGACTTCACCAGCCAACGTGAATGGTCTGCAAAGAAAAAGAAAGTGATCTTTTTATTCCTTTTTTATTTGCTCTTTATGTGCCCCTCTTTCTCTTCATTGGTGGACTTCAGAAGAACAGTGATTCGCCGATACTGCAACTTCTCGGTTTGGAATGGTCAGGCTCGAGCTTGGACAGCAGCACGCCGTTATTGCTGGGGACTCCGCGGATGGCTTAACAGGCCGTATGGGTGTGGCTCACGTCGGGTAATGACAGCTCGGACTTGGAGGAACGTTACAGCTGCAACAGGATCGCCATGGCTCATGGGGGTGGAACTCAGCGTCAGGGCAACGCGGGCAGCGGCTCCATGACAGTGAGCGGCAGCAACTGGGTCGACAAGGAAGGCCTCGGCTGCAGTGCAGAGGGCAACGATATGGCAATGGCACAGCGTCGGCAAGGGTGGCGCATCTTGGTGCACCCGGAATAAAGAACGATGAAGTGCAACAAGCTTGGACGTTTGCGACTCTAGTATCTTCGTAGAGTGGTGGTCAGCAAGCAATTTGGACGATCACAGCAAAGTCATGGGCTGAGGTAGGTCAAGCACCGAAGAAAAGACCACCTCTCATGCTTTTTCTCTCTCTCTCTCTCGTCTCTCACTCACAATTTTTATATTGTGGCTGACCTAAATTCTGCCGCCCTCTCTGTCATGAAAAATAAGCCTCTCTTTTATAGTGATTCGAAACGGTTTCTTTATATGGCATTTTCCGAGTTATCATTTCTTGTCACATTAAATCAAATCTGTATGATTTGGCAATCAGCTCAATTCTTGCTCATTTTTTACTTGATTTCAAAATTGTTGCTGCATTTAACAAAATCCGGACATCCATCAGAATTCCATATTTCCTTGTATAATTCTGTCAAATCAAATTTTCCCCATTTTCATTTTTTTCTTTTTATTTGTTCAAAATGTAATTTTATTTTTCCAAAATTAGGGTCAAACACGTATATTTTTTATGTAATATAAAATGTACGTCTAGAAAGTAAACTGTTTAGAGAAGAAATAAAATAAATAATAAAAAGAGAAAATCCCACCAAAAAGCTTGAACTTTATCTAGAGAGCCACAAAAGTATCTTTCTTTATGATTGCTTGTAAAATGACTGTTAGAAATCAGATGTGGCAAATGAAGCTCCATAAATTAATTCCATAAAAAAAAAAAAAAAAAAATCTAAATTTGTCTAGTGTGACAGCACTATGGAAATTCTCTTTTCTATGTGATCAATACCTCTGAAATCGTGTTGATGACCTGAAAGTACATTTCCCTCCAAGACGGTCAATGATTCGCGTCTTGTGTGGACAACGATAGGCAAACGAAATTAACATAGCTTTAGTTAAGTCAAGAGTGACATGACGTGTGAATTTCCAGGATTTTGATAATTGCCAATGAGACACTGACTATCGTGGAGGTTTTTTCATCTCTCTCTTCATCGATTGAGGGGTAAATTTGAAATTTGGATAGTTTGGTGAGGGTGAACGAAAATTTGTTAACCCTCTCATTTTTTTTTTTTTTTTTTTTTGGTGCTAGAGGAATCGGCTTGCAGCCGACAGCCGTGCCGTAAACCCCTAGGTGGCACTTAAACAGGAGGACCCACCACCCATGAGTCACACTTAATACACTTAGCGCCTCCCATGGGTTTTGAACCCTTCACCTCTTCGTTGAGAATCAGCAGAGTCTTATTTAGTGGAGCCACCGCGGCCAGTGGTTTAACCCTCTCATGTTGCTTTCTGATAATTGCTCAAAACCAAAACCGGTGGGTACTAAAGTGGACCTCATTTCCTCAAAAACCTCAAGCTTTAAATTTGGCTCCAATTCTACCTTCTTTTTTTTTTTTTTGGGCTTCAAAAAGGCAGTTTTGGACTAAGGTTGGACCTCATTTCCTTAAGAACATCAAGCTTTAAATTTAGCTCCTATTCTACCTTTATTTTTTTCTTAAAAAACCTATCACTTTCACTTTAGTTCCAAATCCGCCCCATTAGTCATCCATGCAAAATCTCCATTAGTTGTCTAACGTGAAATTTTCATGTCAATATAAATTTATGTCATATGCCTATGTGGATTTTACTTCATTGTTCATCATGCTTATTTGCTTCTTCTTTGTTCCTTGCAACCTCCGTTAATAAAGGTCTCGAGCACTGAGCCCAAATCATTCATTTTGAGCAAAATATACAAAAAAAAAAAAATGAATGATGACATTTTCCTAAAAATAATTACTTACATCGCTCGAAATAATTAATCAATGAAAAATATTTTTATTATCGACAATAACTTATACCTAAACATTTTTGTGGAGAGTAAATTTATTTTTTGTTAATTAGTTTTTGTATACAAACAATCATTTTTAAGAAAATATTTTTAAAATCATTCGTATTCTACGAAACAAACAAAGCATCAGATTTGAAAGACAAATTCTCCCCTCTTTTTTCCCTCTCACTCAACTAGTAACAAAATATATTAGCAAAACATAATTATTAGATTGTAAATAATATTCGTGCACGGCGTATGACTATAATTAATAGACTAATTATATGATTTAGATGAATGGGAAACAAAGCCAGAGATTCAAGTCCAGCTCCTATGCATAAAACAAACAGGAGCCGAAAGTTCCCTGTCACTCACCTCATTGTTCATCAAGTTTCTCTCCTTTTGCTTTGATCAACAGGTAAAAGATTTCCTCTCTGAAATAGAGGCCGTCCTCGCTGTGTTTGGACAGAGAGAGAGGCTGAATAGACCTGCCCGACAGTTCGAGTTGAATCACTTTGCAATATACACGGTCTACAGTTAGACTCGCAAGCCAATCCGAAAACGTTCGGTAGGTAGACTTCGGAATAGAATGTCTCCATTTACTAAACCATGAATGTCACAAGCAATGAAGAAAACTTTCAAAATGGGCAACTTCCATATGGTACACCGGCCTTTGTAAGTGCTTCACACGAGTACCAGCGTGCTATTCATCTGCACATGAAAGGTTGTGAGAAGCTTCAGCACGTGCTTCTTCCAGTTTCATCACGAGTTCTCTCACAAACTCTGTATTCGTCCCGTGAGTAACCCGCAGTATGTCAACTGCCTTGGTCAGTGATTTGATAGCATTTCCTGTGTCGCCAAGTAACCTGCAGCATGTTAAATAGCAAGCTTGAAACTGAGGGAAAAGCTGAGTACACTCCATAATGGGTGGGGGCGAATTCTGAGGCCATTTTCATGCATGAAGCGACATTAAAATGACCAAGCAAGTCCTCCAAGCAGATTATGTATTTTTACTTCCACAAGAAACAACAGACAGATGAACGGTTACAAAATTTAAAGGAGAGGATTCCACTGAAGTCACGTTTTCAACTTCAGAAGAGAGCAGGAGAGGGCTTACAACAAAGAAAATGTGATAAAACCTTGTTACAGCTAAAAGAATGCTTGCCGTTGCAAGAACACGATGATTGTGCTAAGATTGCCTAATTTTTGGACAACACAAGCCACGGTTATAGCTAAAACAGTTCTTGTGGTTGCAAGAATGCAATGATTGTGTTAAGAGTGCCTCATTTTTGGACAATACAAGCTATGGTTATACATTCATCCTGTAAAGCTGGTTTTCCATGTCCTAAAAAACCTCTCTATTTCAGGTGATGCTTTGTTAGCATTGCTCTTTGAAATAACATCGCTAAAACAAATAACAAATTGGTGACTGAGCACACCAATAGATCTGCAACAGATCGCACATTGCTTGGTCTCAAATCTGTCATAAGTGCATGTAGCATGAATTTATGTGAGCAACTTGTCCAACAAAGTTAAGGTGAGGGATATACGTCATTGAAAAATCAATGACTGATGTGAATTTCAACAGCCTAGCGTTAAAATATCAAATGTGGGAGAGGAAAAGGAAAAAGCAAGGGAAATGGACGAAAAAAAAAACACAGACCATTCAAGTTTTCCGCTGGTATAGTATTGCAACCCAAGCAAAGGATGGTACCCTGGATAGACTCCTGCAGCATGAAGTCAAAGTCAGGAGTTTCAGAGGGAAAATAACAAAAAACCAGAAAAATCATTTCAGCATTTCCTTTAGATCAAATAAAGATGAAAAAAAATCTAGCAAATATCTTTTGCAGACAATGAAGCATTATTAGTCACACAAACACCAGCACAACGACGGAGTGCCCCCACATTACATGGATCAAATTCTGATTAAGTATAGTTACCTTAAGCTCATTGCTGTATGTTTGCTCCGATGAATATTATTAATATTAGTACACATCAGGAGCATCACTCCAGGCAGCACAAGTTGAAGAAAAACCGCACATCCTTAACCAAAATAGTAGGCAATGCTTGATATGGCTCCCATTAATGTTTAAATGCTGATAAGGACTAAAGAGCAAAAGAACAGTCCTCCATCAATCAAATTCACTCATGGATCAAATGAATGTGACTTCATGTGACAAAAGCTCCTGCCATATGATTGGATAAAATGGGAGAAAAACTACCAAGCTAACTATTCAACACTGGACCACATGCAATCAAATGATTTTACTTCCAAAGTTTCCAACCAAATTACAGCTTAATGGTCTCAGTTGAAAATAGTCTATCGCCCTTATTCAAAGGATCTATCAAAAATCTAGTATGACACTTTAACCACAAGCCACATGATATAACTTGTTGGTTTTGGCCGTTCCTCGAGATTTTTTGAAGAAAAGCTAATAGGAACCTAATTTCAAATAACCTGATTAACATTCTTAAATAGAGAGACGTGATTGCTTACAATGAGCTTTTAGATTAAGGGGAAATGAAGATAGGTGGAAGCCAAGCTCACAAACAAAAACTCTTGCCAACAGAAAAGAGCATTGCTCAGCAGAACTTGTTGTAGTGAAGCTCAATTGCTATTCTACTCAATTAACTCAAAGATGAATGGTGTTGCTATTTCTCATCCACTTATTTCTAACTTATATGTGAGCATCAATCAAGAATGGCATGCAAACTTGACAAATATCTGTATCATGAATCTATAATTTGTGAACCCTGAATTGCTCAAAAAATTCTGACAATTCCCATAAAATTAAAAATAAAAATGGCATACTTTCATAAACTGGAATAGTTAGCTTGCAGTACACCAGAGCTTCCTTCCAATCTTGCAGATCCATCAACATCTGCAGTTCACAAATGCTTTAAGTGTTAAGCAACTAACACAAGGACAAGTCAGATCACAATTTGGAACCACATGAAGATTACAGATACATTCATTCTTCATGAAAGGATCAGATAACACCAAGCTACAATTCACAGAAGCTAGCACTCTACAGAGAAAACATAAGAACAAGGAGGAAAATCAACACAGTCTATCTGATACAAATTCTTTTGCAGACCACTCTTGTAAAAAAATGGAAACTGGAATCATTCAAAACTGTAGAAAGACATTTCCCACTACATGGAAATTTGAATACAACAAAATTTGACAAATCATATGTTTCTTAGTTTGCGGAAACTAGTTCTCCACCACACACTTCTATAAAATGGCATATCTCCTAGTTTTTTAGGGTCAAGAGAATTCACTTCTGGTAGACGGACAGCACTAAAACAAAATACCTTTCAAAAGTAAACTGTTCACAACAACAGGGCTGCAGATGCTTTTAAAATTCTATTAACGGGGGATAGAAGCTATAATAGGATTAATGAGAAAAAGAAACTACCTTCAATATCTTTTCTCGGGTTTGCAACAAGATGATTGAAGAAGGATGATATAGTTTCCCTTGGAGATTCTCAATCATCTTATAGGTGGAAATAGCTTCTTTATGTATTATAGCAAGTCAAGTTTAAACTTTTCTCAAATATGCAGCCAAATGGATGACTTGTTATGAAATGGGAAAACTGAGAAAAAGGGAGTCATTCTAAGTGAAATTTTACACCATTGAAATGCAGTGAGAGAGATTCAGGTAATACAGACGATACATCAACATGCCGCCAAATTAGTTAGCAATATGGCTGTGAAGAAAGGATACGACTAGGGGATGTAGACAATGACGTCCTCTCTGACATCAATTTAATTTCACTAGCAATGCCTCCTATCTCTTCTTTGTTTCTTACACGTCCACACTGTTGGCACACAAATCCTTGTTTCTCTGCATATGCAAGGAAAACCATGTGAAAAACTTCAGCTATTCAATAAAAGTGCTGATCTTGTTGTTCAAAATAAATAAATAAAAGTGCCGATCTTGACCCACATACCAGAGTCACGGAGCAGGAAACCAGAGCATCTGTCATCTTCACATCTGTAGCCTTCCAAAATTGCACTTTCTATGATATCATCAGGTTGCCCCTTAACAATTAATTTACATTTGTTAACCCAAACAGTGAAAAAAAATGCACATTCTCAAAACTCAACAGAAAAGATGCAACACGAGCAATCACAATCAAACTCTTAATGTAGAAAGTTACCAATTTGGCACAGCGAGGGCATGCACAAGCAAAGTGGTATTGTTCTCTAAGAGACTTCAGTCTAGTCGTAGTGCTTCCGGCAGTTTCTATATAGCTTATCAAGACCTAGCAGAAAAATTATTTCTGGTCAGCATGATAGAATGAAGTATGAGCATGACATTGCTCGATGCCCCAAAGTATATCATACAGAGGTATAATCATCAAAGCAATCTTCTACACCATGATATGTTGGAGTAATGGGAAAGGAAAACACGGAATATATCTCAAAACAAACAGCCTCAAAATTCTGATTCATTATTATCCTACAACAAGAAGGTTGTGAACAGGCAATTTGACCAGATTTATGTGAATTAGCGCTACATAATCCACGATAAGCAATTAAATGCTTATATCGATACACTGACCAGAGCATCGCAGCTGGTTTGGTGTAGAGGTTTAGGTTCAGGGTCTTAAAGTCACCATCACTTAAAGTTCAGTGGTTGAAAGTTTCAGCACTCATTTTGCAGCTTCATCCAGCAACCTTTAGTTAGGCAATGATGATGAAAAGAAGGTAAGAGATACCACAGCTAATTAACATCAATTGGCTAGAAGGGTGGCTTCTCTTTATCCATCCATTGGAGAAGGACGATCCACTAACAAGAATCTGCTGATAAAACTCAATAGTGAAATGCACACTGAATACCTTTCATCTGGGAAAACATTTACAATTCCTTTTTTCCAACCTTAATTCTTCTGAAAGCTTATCATGGTGTCCAGCATTTGTTTCAGTTCCACAACATATTCAATAAAATTCTGCTGGATTGTACTATCAAATTTTGGACTCATAAAATGTCCAAAGCATAAAATTTTCTATTGTAAAAGGTCCAAGTCGAGATTCCACATTGAGGCTTTGCATCTACAAAACCATGAACCATGTTTGACGACTGATCAGAAGCAGTAATTTTTCCTGAATCGGATTTTTTTATATATTCCTAAATTAGATAAGATATAGCTGAGTGCCAAGAATTCCCCATTAATCTATAAAAGATCACAGATTTCTGCAGCCTGACATCTAAAATTTCGTGCAGCATAATATAATTCAACATTAAATTATTGGGAGTTGGACAGACTAGAAGACGCATAAGCAATGGTCATCACCATGTTGGAATACTGGAAACAAAGTTTTCCATCATTAATCCTGGATGTCATGTTAAATTTCTGCTGAAAATCCACCAGCTACCCTATCATTAAGTAGGAATTCCAGCAGTGAACTGAAAAATGATGAGTCAGTCTCCATTTCATTTCAAGAGAGTAGCAGGGGAACCAAGAAAAAAAAAAAGCATAGACTACCTCCGAACCTTGCGGTATATGTTGTACAGCACGAACCACAGCCGTCCTTCCCTCGAATAGCAATACTGCATTTGGCAAACAGCTATACAAGCAAGTCAGCAGCAATATATTGGAATGGCAAGCATAGAAGATGTCAGACCAATGTGGCAGCTACCTGTGATTGATTATAGAGATGACAGGATAGAGTCCAGTTCCTAGCGGTCTCAGTTCACTGTCACAGATTGTATGTGCATTACATGAAAGCTGCATATTAGCTGGGTTTTTAGCACATCGGCAGGTTAACCAACTTCAAAACTAAAATGATATTTCCAAATGTCACTGATTACAATTGCTTTGATGCACATTGCAAATATAGAAAAGGTAACAACAGTACGCTGGCTAGTCTACATGCTACATTAGACATAAAGACACAAGAAGCCTTATGTTTCCAAAATCATGGTTTGCCCACCGCTTTAAGGGACAAAAATATAAGATACAGAAAGCTCTCTAGAGAGCAGCACTCAAGCAATTTGAAAGCATTCGTATTTATGCTCTTAACAAACATCTATGCTTATGTGGCAAAGACAGTGGGCATGAAGTTTTAAAAATGGACCTTGGAAAAGTTCTCTGCAACTTCTTTGATGTTGATCTCGGGCCACTGGAGTATTATATTAATGAGGTTAGCCATTTGGGCATATAGCACCAGCTGCTTCTCATCAATTTCCGACATGTCTTATCAGAGAAGGTTCAGTGAAAACAGTTAAGTGGATAATCAATAATGGGTAAAAACTATTGAACTATGACCAATGACTACACCAAAGAAGCCCAAAAAGGATACGAGACACCAATGCATCCACCAGACTATAATTGTCCATTGCAGTAGTCGAAATGATCTGCACAGAAGCAAACAAATCATTGATTAATGATGCGCTCGCCTGGATGGATGCCAGAAGTTATTCTGCATACTGACCAATCAATTTTGCAAGCATTCTCTCTCCAGAGAAGAACATCATAAGAACTGGAAACTCAAACAGTTTACACGAGAATACAGTTGATATTGATGCTAGGCACAATATTGCAAAGACACGAATCTTACCAGGTCCAAAAAGTGGGAATCCATAGCTTCTGTTTCAGTAAAGCAAGACACATCCATTGGAAGTAGAAATAAATATTATCTCACCTCTCTCCCACTAAATATATTACTGTCATTAACAGCAGCAACATCGACAGCAAACTATGGATGCTTGTCAACTTACAGGAAATTTTTAAAATTAACAGACAAACATGTGCATCTATGCTGACTACATCAGCAAAAACGAAAATTAAAATTATTTGACTTCTAGTTAACTAAAGATAGAGGTTCAACTTAAGAAACCTTCAAATGTCTATAACATCTCTCTAACCATGAATAAATAATCTGCTCAGTAACAAATAGATAAACTAAAGTGAAGTGCAAAGGGTGATTGCATTGATCATATCCTCCTGATAATATGGTTCATGATCTCCATAACAAATACATGAGATCTCATTTGTCCTTTGCAAATATTTGACTTCTCTAATTTTTCTAGTTAAATTTTATAGAAAGAGGTGCATAAACTACCCAAGAGGTAGTACAACAGAATAAGAACAATCATTTTATCTACAGGAACGACGCAAAAATCTTCCTCCAGAAGCATCTTCAAACGAAGATCGAGATTGAGGATACAAATTGCCAGCAAGACAGAAGTATAGCAAGTCAATAGCCAAGTCTTCGACCAAAAACCAAAAAATAGCCAAGTCAAAAGCAAGCGAAAATCAACAAATTCAATGGATGAAAAATGAAGTCTAATGAAATTGGAAACTACTGGGGAAGAACATAGGGGGAAAAGAACCTTCTCATCTTGCAGCTTTCTTCGTATGTAGAGTTTAATCATCAAACGTATGGAAGGAGTAACAGATTTCCTCTTCTCCTTATCAAGCCTCGCTAGCGCCATGCATTCAAGCCGATGCATCTTCCACTCTGATTTCTGCACACATTAGTGAACAGCAACTCAACACAATCACCCACTATGCTCAACTCAAATTCGGGACTCTCAAACCAATCACTACCCACTTCCCAGAAACTTCTATCCCTGATTCTTTTTAGCTTCAAAGATCAAACCTTCACTCACAAGCAAAGCACCGCATAGATGCATTTCACTACACCATCAGCTGATTGCCCCCAAAAGATTTCTACTTGAGCATAATGCTACCGAGAGACAATGTCTAGACAAAGCAACTTCACCGAAATTGCCAGTTCCATGCTGCAATACCTGACAAGAGCTCCTGCAGTACTACATGGCCCAACAACCCGAGCACTTCCTAAGGCGAGCCGAGGCAAAACGGCAATCGCACCTCGGCTCTGCCCAGTCGGGCGTGAAGACTGGCAAACCGATCACTACCCACTTCCCAGAAACTTCTCTCCCTGATTCTTTCTAGCTCCAAAGATCAAACCATCACTCAAAAGTAAAGCACCGCATAGATGCATCTCACCATAACATCACCCGATTGCCCCCCGAAAGAGATATCTATTCGAGCATAATGCTAATGAGAGACAACGTCAGGACTGCATACCTGACAAGAGCTCCCGCAGTACCACACCGCCTGACAAGCCGAGCACTTCCTAAGCCGAGCCGAGGTAGCGAAGCAGCCGTCGCACCTCGGCTCGGCCGCGTTGGGCGCGAACACATACGGCTCTTGGCTGAGAATCACTTGCCCTGCATCATCGAACAACCGACATTAACGCCTCCGCAACCCCCAAAAAAAAAAAAAAAAAAAAAAAAAAGTCGGACAGACAGGACCGAAGTTCGCTTGGCTAGAGAGAGAGAGAGAGAGAGAGAGACCTGGGTGGAAGTCTGTGGCGGCGAGGAGGCAGCGGCCTTTCTCCGGAAGGGAGGCGACGGTGAGGCACCGGTCGCGGAGGGCGGCCTTCAGGTCCTCCATGGACACGAAAGCTCCGGGAGGGGTCGGCGGGATTCGGCGGGAAATTTAGTGGGGACGCGAAACGGATTCTTCGGAAGTAGGGGGGGACCTCCGGAGCTCGTGCTTCAGTCATTCCATGGAAGTGTTAGAGAGAGAGAGAGAGTGGTGTTTCGTGGGTTGCCTCGAAACTTCGACGGGGCTTAGAAGGGGAGACCGTCGGACACGGGCGTGTCGCGGGGTCCCGGCCGTTTTGAGGTTCTTTCTAGTGCGAATTAGGGATGAGAAAAAGGCCTGGACCGGACCTAACCGACCGGTCTAGTCTGATTCTTAAGGGAATCCGTCCGGTTCTCGAATTTTTAAAGTAGAAACGGCATCCTGATGGTTCGGTTTCTAATTCTTGAGGTGAACTGTTGCGTTTATGTTTTTTTTTTTTTTGTTCGGAGCAAAGTAAACAAAAAAAGAAAAAAAAAAAAACACAAAAAGTTCTTACTTCTTATTCCATAAACAATTTTGAAGAACACTTCCATCTTCTCTCTCTTCTCTTTTCTTCTTCTTTTCTTCTTCTTTTCTTCTTCGATTTGGCCGGGCGAGGCCCCCGTCGCCCCGTCATGGGAGGCGAGGGACCGGCCAAAAGAAGAAAAATAAAAAAGAAAGGAAAAAATGAAAAATAAAATAAAAATATTAAAAAATTAAAAGAAACAAAAAAAAGAATAAAATTTACCAAACGTGTTTTATTCATTTTTTATTAGAACAAATTTACCAAAGAAGAAATTGGACCAGATTAGATTGGACTAGATTAGGTTACAATTGGACAATAAAATATTTGGAGCATAGGATTTTATCTCAAATTCTAAATTTATTTCTGATCATGCTTTGGATAATAAAAACATATTTGGTAACATGCGAAATAGTGATTGATTCTATTCTTTTGTTCCTTAAAAAAAATAGAAATTCATTTGAAACAAAATCAACAATTAAATAAAAATTGATTCTTTGTTCCCGTAAATAACTTTATTAATCAATTGCTAGAAGTCAAAAAAAAAATTGAGGATCATATCGAATGAATTTTTTTTTCGAAAATATAAATTTTTGTATAGTTACCAAACAATTTCTAATATATAGAAATTTCTCTAAGGAACAAAATAAAAAGTTTCTAAGCAAAAATGGTTCATAAAAAATAAAATGGTTATCAAACACCCTAAAAGATATCCAGATAGAAATATAAAAAAAAAAAAAAAAATTATTGATCAATTTTATTGAACTGGATGAGAATCGGACCGAGCCGGACCGGTCCCCAATTCCCAATTTTAAGAAGTGATTCTCTCGATCTGATTCCCGATTGCAATGGGACCAAATCGGGAACTGATGACCCCCGTGCGAACCAACCTCGCCTCGAGAGATTTCGCCGGACCTGGGCACTGGGCCGATGGGCCACGAAAACGTTAGAACTCCTCCAAGAGAAGCATCACTCGTTCCCATCCTTTCAACACGCACTTCAATCTCCATTCGATGCAAAAGTCATTCCCTCCCACAGCAGCAAAGCAAAGCATATAGGCCACCACGACGTCCTTCGCGCTCCCCTCCATGTCGAATCCGCGCGAACCCGAGAAGGGGAAGAAGAAGAAGAGGACGAACCCCATCGCCGTCTTCATGGCCTTCGGCACGAAAGGCGACGTCTTTCCCATCGCCGTAATCATCATCCCCCCCGCCTTTCCCCTGTCATCTTGCGAAGCGCTTGAGTCGTTTCTTGATTTTTTCGAATTTTGTTCATTGCCATCTCCAGGCGATCGCCGCTGCATTCGGCGGTGAAATGAGGGACTACGGAGTGTTCTTCGTCACTCATTCCGCGCACCAGGTGACTTTTCTTTTATCTCTTATGCTTATCGATTGGTTCTGGGCATGAATTTGTCGGAAAGTTCGAATCTTGTTGCTGTTTCTTGCAGAGCTTGGGTGCCCATTTGGCCAAAAGTGGGGTGACCCATGTGCCGATTTCGTCGCCGCCCGTTCTTGCCGTTCGGGAAGATAGCGGCCCCGCAGGTTTTGGTCGCTTCACTTCATTGTTAATGGATTCAAGAGAAAGAGACACATGGTTTGTCTGAAGTTCTCTAATTGATTTATTTAGGATCGTCGGAACCGTCGTTCTCTCTACAGAAGAGGAACGTTACCGATGCGCACAGACAAGAATGCTTATCGGCAGTTGAGGGCATCTTCGGAGTTGAAGATGTCATCGCCGGCGACTTTATTTTGATCAACTTCTTTGCTCTGGTACTTGCATTTTACGCATGGAAGATGTATTTGTCTGGGCAAAAGCTGTAACTGTTGCTGTTAATATGGAACATGCTCTCATGAGTTTCCAGAAGCAGCACTATGCTGTGCAAAGATATGGCTTCATGTTGACTTTTGAAGATATTTTCTGTTTAGTGCAGCATATCATGATCCAATTAGAAAAGGAAATTAAAAAAAAAAAAAAAAAAAAGAGAAAGGAAGAATGCCCGTCTTTTTACCTGCTTTAAGCTTTCTGGTTATTATAGAGCAATTACTATAGTTAACTGGTGTAGCATTCTTGTCATCTATCATTCCTGAAAAGGGTGTAGATTATGGGAAGTGCTTATGTACCTGAAACTGAAAGAATTACTTTCCCTGACAATATAGGAGGGATGGAACCTTGCAGAGCTTTTTCAGGTCCGCTGTGTGGTTGCTGCTCCATATGTCGTTCCTTATAGGTAATGGTGAAAAATACAGTAATTATACTCTATCTTGAACTTTTAGTCTCACTTTTATAGCTCTGTGGTTGTCGTTGCTGACATTGCCATTTTCATATGATTTGTTTGAGTCAACCTTGTGCTTAATTCTTTCCCGACTTGTGAGAATTTTCAATCTCAACACAACTACTTAAGCTATAAGGGGTTGTGTGAATGCGTCATTCAACTTTTAATAATGCGGGTAGTGTGTCAAACCTTTTCATTTTCCTTGAGATATTGCCTTTCCATTTCCGCTTAAGAAAATTTCTTACGCATCCTGGTTATTATTGTGAAGGGTTCTTAAATTTATAGCTTCATCTTTCTTTCTTCATGTTGTACATCCTCTATAAACTTAAAAGGCATCAACTTGGCTGGTATTGTCATGCCACACTTTTGCATAAAAAAAATTGCGTATAGTATTTCTGGATGTCTGTTCAGTATTTGATATATAAATATGTGTTTGACTTTATTTATTCTTCCCTGCATATTGCTGTCCTCTATGATAGGTGATTAAACATCTAAGTTTGACCATAGAAAGGTTCAACTCAAAGTTGTTACTCTACTCTTGAATGTTGCTGCTACCTGAACTTATGGCTAATTGATCAAGTTACTCTTGATCTCAGAAGACCTAAAGCAAGTAGTATGGCTTTCTTTATGAGACATGAGTGTAGAACTCGGATTTTCCGCCATAAATCTAATTGGTTTCAGCATACTGGGATTGTGGGAGATTTTACATCAGGACAGGGACCTCTAAATAGCGTTTTCCCATTGTTCTATGAGAATCAGCATGAGATTTTTTAGGGATATAAAATGTAGTGGTCCTGTTTCTCGCTTTTCTTTCAGCATCCCTTTTCAGGAAGTATTTTGAAGTAGTTTTAATTCCATATTCTACTGGTACCTATCCAAGAGTGAATATTCATCTGCCAATTTGTCATCTGTTGTATAGTGCTCCTTCATCATTCGAGCGTCACTTCAGGAAGGAATTTCCCTTGCTGTACAATTATCTCCAAGAAGCTCCCAGTGGCAAGGTATCCTTATTATGATAACTTATAAATTGATGTTACAAAATATTTCTAATTTTTTTCTTTAATAAACCTTGATATAGGTTGTTACTGATGTGAGCAAAGGTTTTACAAAATTTACCTACTTCCTATATTGATTTCTCGCCCCTTTCAAGTTCATAGGTCTGCTGGAAAGATGTGATGCATTGGATGTGGCCACTTTTTGCTGAAAGTTGGGGCTATTGGAGAAGTGATGTCTTACATTTAAGTTCCATTCCTTTTACAGTCAGTGCTCTCAACACTTGCAAACTCTTTCATGCTTTTATTATTGGCTTCTACATTTTTGTGAATAAGCAATGATACCTTTTGGCTTGGATGCTGTGTGAACCTCTTGGCAATATGACTTCTGTTCGACAGTGCAGGACCCAGTGACGAGTCTTCCAAAGTGGCACGAGAGAGATCCATCTCCTCCACTCTTGTAAGTTTTCAGGCTTTTTCCATTCGAAAACTATATTATAGGCACTTTAGTAATTAAGCAAGAACGATTGTCTGGATCTGAATGGAATATCTCTTTTCTAGAAGATTCATTTTTTTTTCTTGTGGGGGGAAGCTCCTTTTATACTTATCACTAGATTAATGCTATCAAGATCATTTTATGCATCCAGGATTAGCAAGCGATCTACAGGTTTGAAACTGATTCATCTTTGCCGATTGAGAGATTTTGAGAGTGAGACAACCTTTGTGCTGCATGATTATATTCAACAAGTGTGAAAAATTATAAGCATGGCCTCTGCACACGTGCACCCACACCCTTGTGTGTCCATGACCATATCTTTACCTAAACAACACCAGAGGGAGGGAGTTACGCATCTGCACTGTGAGTAACACGTTGGTACAAAAAGAGCCAGAGTCTGAAATGTATTTCCAGAAACTTTTCTGTCTTTTTATGTCTTTAGTGATAATAGTGTAAATTTTCTTGATAATTCAGTCCCTGTCCTATTGATGGTACTTGGAAAGTTGAATACAGATCTACTTCAATGGACAACTTCAAGTAAAACACTTTTTTGTGCCGCAGAATGCAAATTACGGGGTTGATTACATGGTCTGTCATCTCAATTTGCAGAACTATATAAACTATGACGAATTATTTGCTGATGAATTTCCCATAACGAGCAAAAGCTTCTCATCTAATTAATCACAAAAAATTTGTCCATGATATGGTTTATAATAAACTGGAGCTTAACTATGCTATCATCCATTTTCTACTTTGCAGCAGCTGGCAAATTCATCAAATGCCTTTTTGATGCAATGCTGTTTCTCCAATTGGACAATGTTTAAAACCCGTTTATTATATTGTTTGACAGGTATGGTTTTAGCGAGGATATTGTTGAACACCCTGGTATAATACAATTTGGGAGTGGCTCATCACATGCTAATAGTTCACACAGAAAAGATTAACTTCTACTCTGGGGCTGCCATTTGCTTGAAAAACTGCTTAGGCATGCCTGAGTAAGGGGACACCTAACAGTTGTAGAGCCGTATCATCTAATATTTGCTTGCAAACAACCCTTAAAACAAATTATCTGCTTAGAAGAAGTTCTCAGATGTTGGCTTTTTTAATGATCATGTGTATCTTCGGTTTTCACTGACTAAGGCTACTAGAAAACTCTGGTGCTTGGTTAAGAAATTGAATCAACATGCCATGCTTAGAAAGCTGTTACATGACCCTTCCTTCTGTGGTTAGTCTGCATGAGTCTTATCTTTTGTTATTCAATTTCCACCTCATGGTTTGATTTTCTCATCAGCACAAGTATATCAACAGATTATTGGCCATCAAATGTTCGTGTTTGTGGATTCTGGTTTATCCCAATCAAGTGGCAGTTCTCCTGTCAACAGTGTCTTGAAGTTGGAGTACTCGATTCAGAAGTGCATTCAAAGACAGAATATTCAACATGTGCTGTTCATGTTCAATTGCATTCTTTCCTAAAGACAGAAACTTCAACACCACTTGTTTTTGTCAGCCTGAGTTCAATTGGGAGGCAAGTTCTTTTTGGCTTACTTTTGCCTCTTTCTATGTGTACAGACGACAAAAAATGAGCTGGCACTTTTTATAAGGAAGCAAAAGAAAAACAGTTATGGTAACTTAATAAGTAGAGTGTATGTGGTGGAATTAGAAAATTCTTTAGCCAAGAAACTCTCAACTGTTGATGTCAATACTAGCATTTGTAACAGTCTCTCGTGCAAATCATTAATTTTGTATGGTATCCAAATCACTTTTAATAGATATGTTATCCTTTCTAATAGTTTGGTGTTGGTGCCTACTGACTGTATTTACACACTGCCAGTCTGTGTCTCTAAATCTCTCTCTACCATCTGTGATTGTCTGCAGTATGGGCTTTATGCGAAACCCTCAAGCTTTTCTTGCTGTACTGCAAATTGTTGCCAGAATTACAAATTACAGGTTCATTCTTTTTACTGCTGGTCACGAACCCTTACAAGCAGCAGTTCTTGCTGCTGCTACAGAGGAATCATCGAGTTTTAGTCAAAGACAGTTTGGTGAAGATGGGATAGTACTATTCAATGGACGACTCTTCTGCTTTACTGGGTCAGTTATTTTTTTTTTTTTTTTTAAATTTTACATTAGCATCGGTGAGTGAGAATTAAGAAGAACCTAGAAGGATAAAATGATGTCAAAAATAGTTGATAAGGTAATATGAGGGTCTTATTAGATAACTTCAGAGTCTAGCAATTGAAACCAAGCAATGGGAAAAGAGTGAAATTGTGAGTTTATCCTTACTATCCGAGCTTTTTGAAGTTTTGAAGTCCAAACCTAATATCTGCTCAGTGTCAATTGAATTCACCTTTGGCTTTGTTTTGGGAAATTTAGCCTGAAGCTTTGAAAGAAAAATAAGAAGATAAAAGAGGATTGATTGGTTTCCTTGGCTAATCACATATATTTTTCTGCATCTTATTTTTTTCATGCATGTTCATGATAAGGGATAGAACTAGCTACCTTAACTGGTTTATAATTACCGTCTTTCCATGCACGTGCATAGATTTCCAATTTGAAAGTTTATTGGGCTTCTTATTGTGTATCTTAGAAGCATTCCATACCTCTGGCTGTTCCCAAAATGTTCAGTTGCAGTTCATCATGGGGGAAGGTGAGGTGTTTCATCATTATACACTAGTTCCGTGTTTACGGCATTCGCGCTACCAGCCCCTTCTCTCACTTGTGCTGCATTATTCTCTCTTAATGAACATTAGTGGGTCAACCGCAGCAGCACTTAAAGCTGGTATACCCCAGGTTAGTTGTGAATTTAATGTCTTACTAATGCATATTTGTTGTTTCAGAATTGCTTCATTGCATGATTGACTTATTTGTGAACCATACCTTTGAAGTAGCTTGAGGTTCTCAAGAAACCAAGTGTGTACCCTTTTTATATGGTGGATCATGAAAAAAAGACATCATGATAATTGTAGGAGAAAGCGTCAACTAAAATCTCTGCAAAGGATTTCTGTGATTGTATCTGCTATTAGGGACAAAATGGCTGCACGTGTTTAACTTAATACTTAAAATGATGACATCGGTGACATGACCAGGGTGTCAATTATTCTGTTCCGTTTGGGGAACACATTGGAGTTATTACTTGCTTTTTATCATCACGAAAGCAATGATAGTGTTATCAATATGTAGAGGATGGGAGATTATCCTAATTTTTGCCCGCTCTACTTAAGTCTTGAATTAGCCCAATCTCATCAGACAGGTCATATGAAAAAATTGTAAGATGACCTGGACGAGGTCGAGGACAAAATACAATAAGTAAAAATTGAAGGATTACGACCTCAATTTTCCACGCATCCAGGCTCAATTGGGAATTATGGATGTAATTTTTACGATGGTTACATTTCAATCTTAGTTTCAGCCACAATTAAAAATAAAAGCCAAAGGAATGCTGAAATCTTACTGCCTCTTCAGAGCTTATTAGTTTACATCAAATATAAAAAGATCTAGTGCACCATATCTTGCCTGCAATAAGATTTGTCGCCTTAAGTTCTTTTTCTGGTTTATTGATTTGGATGTATGAAGAGCAATGCCTGTTTCTTGGCTCCGGCTTAATGCACCTTTTCATTTTGAGTGATTGTCCTCTCTCTCTCTCACAATCTTAAGGTAATTTGTCCATTTCTCCTGGATCAATTCTACTGGGCTGAGAGGATGTTCTGGCTTGGGGTGGCCCCTGAACCACTTAAAGGTGCCATTTGCTCCCGGAAAGTACTGATGGCACGAGCATTAGGGAGGCCGCAGATGTGTTTTCAGGTTCCATTCACACTGCACTTTCTGCTACAGTCCAAGCACGTGCATCAGAAATATCTTCAAAAATTGCTCACCAGGTAAATAACTTTCATGCTTGGATATCCTAGATGCATATGTTTATCTGCTAAGAATGTTCAGGATTCACACACTGGCTTGCTGATAATATCACTGGCCTAGGTCCTGTCATGAGATCAAATGGCTCTTTTTCGTGACTGGGTGGTGGTGTTTCCACCACCCTAAGTTGGATGTTAAGTTTTGCCACTTAAGCCTTGTTTGATGTTGTAACTACTCGGGGAGGAATCAAAGACAGTCACACAAATTGAGCAAAGTGGAAGATTTGATTGCACAGAAGAAATTTTTTATGATGAAATTGAAAAATTGCAAGTTAGAGGACCAACATTCTTCTTGAGCCTTATTATATGTTCCTTTACTACATTTCAATAAAATATGATTGATGAAGTTTAATCGTCGTCAATTCTTAGGATGGAGTCTCGGTGGCTGTGAAGATTCTGGAAAGGGAGATATGTTGTTAAGATGGAAGGCTCCTTGAACTGTACTTTATGTTGTGATGAGGGTTTTGACCATGTAGTTCACAGCATATGCACTGCAATGAAATGAATTGTGTACTGGACAGTTAAATGCGGATTTTGGGATTTAGTATTTTCTTCTCATGGTGGAAGGTACATGCAGGGATGGAAACAAAAGGTAAACCCAAAAAATAAGGGCAGAAGTTGACATGAATTGCCATTAGATCTTGAAAAGGATTTTGAAAAGGATTTTGAAAAGGACCAACTTTGTTCGGATGTCTAGAATACTTTCAAACGATGAGAAATATCGTTGTGGTGCAATTTGGAATGCCTCTAGACAGAAGAAGATTCGAACAAGAAACTGATTTTATGGCACTTCCAACTGACCACAAGAATCAACTCCACAAGTTTCCTTTTTGGCCAACAACCACAGAATTGACCTAGAAGGGACAACGCAATCCTCCAAGCTCCACACGACAACGTTAGTTCCACAGAATGGAGAGGAAAGTGACGCTACGATTCAGCAACACATGAAAAAATCTCCATGGGAAAAGATTAAATCAAGAAAGTATTCGAAAAGGAACGGCAAAGGAATCAAAATGGAGCCTGAAAACTCTATTTCTATGCCTAAGATGATAGTGGAATCATCGAATTTACCTGGACAACCACCTAAGACCTATTTAAGGTTAAGGTCATGAACGTGAAATAGATTTGAATCGAAAATCTTACTTTTATAAAAGACCAGTGAAGTGACGACACCATTTGAATGAAGTGTATCTCCAAGCAGGATGCCTGCTCTATGCCCAGATTAGGGAAAATGGAGTAAATTGTCATCATTTTAATTTGCAATGTCATTTCTGAATTTTTAATTTGTTCAATGTGATTCCTGAATTTTTAATAAATGTTCAATTTAGTCCCTAAATAACACGAAAATATCTGAACACGAAAATATCTGATGGCATTCTTCTGTTAGTTCAAATTAACGGAATCTGTTGACATGCCTTCTAATCCATAAAGTTTGAACGGTGAAAAAGAAATTTATATGTGAATAGTATTCTAGTATTAATCTCGAATCAAAAAATAAATTTCAATTTGGGATACTATCACAGTATAACTCAAAACGAAATCTCTACTAGAGGAAACCAATCTGTAGAGGAAACCAATCAAATTTTCCACTTCACCAAATAACGCCGATCGGTCGTTTGTTCGTTTGTGAGCATACACAATCACTTTATTGAATATATACCCATAGTTCAAAAATCACATTAAATAAATTAAAAATCCAGAAACAATTTTGCATTTTGGTCTAAAGTCAAGAGACCATGTGTCATTTTCCCCCCAGATTAGAATCCTTGAACAAAGATTTGATAGACAAGACTGAAGAATCTTCACACCAGCACTAGAAGATCATGAAAGCGCTAACATAGCATTAATCTAAGAGTTGCATGTTTGCGCCATCTGATTTAATCCAACTGTGGACATTCTTCCATTTAACTCTTGACGGTCCAACATTCTCGCAAATAGATTTCTGTTGCCACTGAAGTATAGAGAGGCAGCAAATCACACTTCAACAAAACGGAGAAAATCTGAAATGTCCATTACTAGGAAAAAATCTAGAAAAGAGCTCAACCTTCTGTTGCAGATGATAGATCAATGTGGCTTACACATTAGAATAGAAAATGCAGATGGAAATCAGACAAAAAACTTGCAGAGTACAGTCAAATTCTGACTCCAAAAAAAATTGAGCTTTTCCTGAAAAATGAACCTACATTGTCTGATATTCTTTTTTGTTATTCTTATCCCCTTTACGAGCTTCTAGATGTAACTTAGTGTAGCCACTACTGTACAAAGCTTATGCGCTATATTGTTTTACCCCCTCAATTTGCATCTGATATTACTCTACAGGAAAGAAGAATGATCTTGTCCGCCAGTTGGGCATGATGCAACTGGATTCACAGGGGTGAGGCATAATGTACGATTCTTAGCATCTTCTATCAGGATCGGTCCAAGCATCTTCTTATCAATCAACTGTACCATGCAGAACTATTTTTATCAAAACGGAAAATTATTTTCAACTACTTCCGCAACTGGGTTCTCCTCAGCCCAGACAGCAGCATCAAGGTACCCGAGCTCAAACAGCCTGTCAAGGATATCATCTTCTGCAGGTTCAAGTGCCCAATTGAAAAGCTGGAAAAATCCTATTGTCAATTATCTTCGCCAAGGATAATCAAAACTTAGTGCAGCAACCAAGATTACCTCTCTGGAAGTCGCCCTATTTTCTGGATTGCAATCTGGGCTGATCCCAATCCCTTGCAACCCTAGTTGAGTGGCTGGAAAGGCACACACCCGAACCTGTAGGGGGAAAAACTGGGATAAATATGACTCGTTCATGAATAGCTTTTATGACCAATTTGAATGGTCAAGCTAGAAAAATCACAGAAATCTCACCAAATTGAAATAACCATCATATCCAAGTACAGGCAAATAATACTCTCACAAAGTACTAAAGGAATCCTTAGAATATTCACTTTGCCGCTTTCCAATACTGGCAAATGCAATTTGTAATACTAATATTATGGCCAAAAACACAATGATCCCTGCCTTAACTAGATGCTTGAATGCACTGCAGAGGAGTAATGACACTTTACCACTCACAAAGTACATTAAAACAAGAAGATATATCTACCAACTAGGCATGCACCATGCATGAGAATTCATGTGAGCCACATTCACCAGCTACCGACAGGGAAAATGGGCCAAGGTGGAAATATACAAGATAGAATACTATATAGAAGGGGGTAAAACAAGCCTAGATAAACACATCACCAGGGAAACTGCTTGAAGAAAGGATGAGAAAAATTAAAGATATGCTCAAGCCATTCAACAAGTTCCATGCTAAAGAGTAACGAGTATGCAAAGAAAAGTTCAAGAGCCTTTTCATACTACCAAACAACAAAAATATATGTCTCCTTTAGGATAAATATGTTAATTCGAAAACTGAGAGTCATCATTGATGAAGGTTTAGTAAACAACTCAAGGCAAGCACCAACACTAAGTTACAGGTAGCCAAAACTAGTCATGACATTTCCACTCCCAACTGATGGATATTGGAATGGACCTAAATAATTCTAACCAAGTAATTAGTCCACCTTTCTCCCCAGTTGGTCTCCATCACCTGACCATGTTCCATATTTTAGACGCTATGATGTAGAAACATGTGGTTTCTTTGGATGCCAGCTAAACAGAGACAAGTTCACATGATTTTCCAGGACAAATGAGCTCTCGCTCTTTAACATGTTAAAGAAACGTAATATCTCAAGCACATACAGTTTGAGCAGCAGATGTAGGTGGCATGAACAACGTCAGACCCCCATCAATGCACAGTCGATTACGAAATAATGTGGCTGGTCGTGGTGCAAGATATCTGCATCATATTATATCTCTCCATAAGCTGCACTGGATAAGGCAATTTACCACAAGGAAAAGAAATTTAGCAATTATTCACCCTGGGATGAAGGAAGAAGTGACTACTGCATTGATAAGATCTTCTCTGGAGTCAAACTGATCCACCAGTAAACCCCTAGGCCTCCAAAGGATCTGGGTAACAGCAACTGCAACACCAAAATCTTAAGGAGATGCCGCAAGTAATAGTTGCATAAAATTTAATAGCTCAACAAAAACTCATTTTAAGTGGTGACTTTCATGAAGTATCGCAGACACAGGCCACGAGTTGAGTTCCTCTAATTGCATACAGAAGATTAAGCTTAACATTCAGAAGTCTTTCTGATCTAGTCCTGTAACCCCTAAAAGTCCAATATAATCTTGTATCTAGAGAAGTCTCAGCTACCAGAGAAAGGCATAGCTGCTGCAACATCCAACAAATGTTCCAGTCACGGATACCACTTCAGTTCAAGACTTATCCTATGAAGAAGCAAAATCTGCAACCGTCCGTGAACTGCCGCTGGTTATGAGAAATTTAATGCCCATGCTTTGCGAGACAAATCCTAATCTCAAACCAAAGTAGGATGGACAAAAAAGATGAGCAAAGAGAGGAGCTTAAAAACAAGACATTCTGCTTATAATAAGAGGAAATAAGAGACAACCCATAACTCCAGGTAACACAAGCCACGAAACAGATATTCTTAAAGTCTCATCACCTCCCTCACGTCACCTCACTTCATCTCACCTCCCTCCCTCCCTCCCCCCCTCCCTCTCTCTCTCGCAGGAGTACACCACGTCTTGAACTAGAGACTCTGTGTGTATCCAAATAAGTGTGAGTTGTGTGTCAGTAAGTTCATATAATATACCCAAATTACTGCTTTTTTGTGCATTGCAGCAAGTGTACAACATAAGCAGTATGACAGGTACTTGAGATTACACAGGAAGGCCAGGCATTGCACTTTTAAGGATCATTAAGAGTTGCAATTAGGTTGGGATAGGCTCCGGCATAGTCATTTGTCAATTAAAAGTATACTAATACCCCGATATTTTTGTCTACTACTCTATCAAGCATTAGCATTCATGTTTTGATCCCTTGATTTAGTCACTAATACTCTTCAACAAATTAACACAAACTCAATATCATATTGTCAGAAAATCAATGGCCATTCACACAACAACATATAAGTGCTAGATAGAGCATACAGGACAGCAGGCACAGAGAGAAGAGAGGATGAAAGATGGAATTTGCACTTACTGCGGACCCTTCCATTGGACCTGGTATGAGCATCTTCAGGAAGGAAATTATCAAGCACATCACGAAGAACAGCCTAACACAAGGAGCATAAGAAATGCCAATGTTTATGGCGAACATAGTCTAAAACTTCATACTAAAGAAAACCATTGTCATGTTCCGTAGAGCTAAATGTCTCTGACAACAAAATAGCAACCTGCAGAAACAGTGGATAATGACAAAAGCAGTATGTTTTTGGTCTGCACAAACTTTTTGACTTGTCATTTAACAAGATAACTGAGAATGTTATGCCTACGACTATTGGGAAAGATGATATGGAGATAAATAAAATTAAGAAGTATCATGTAAAAAAAATACAGTCCATACCCCAAGCCGAAAAGCAGTTCCTCTTCTCCGACAATCCTCAGCTAGTACCTTAGTAGCCACTAAAGCCTCTTCCATGCTGGCTCCAGAAGCAATCACTGCACATACAATGGCGCCAGCTGATGAACCGGCCAATGGTGTGGTTTCCTGATATGAAAAAGACAATCTTTAACCTAAGGAAATCACCATGTCGCTAAGTGGACAAGGGACATCACAAGTACAAAGAAACCCATGCAATGCATAGGGAAGCTACTAGATACACACAATATATGAAAATATAATCTGTTATCCTCAATATCAGCAAACTACTTGCTCATTTTCAGTACTTAAAGCAGACTAGGGTAAAGAACACACAAGAAAGGAGTTAACATTTCACAGTTAGAGGCACATCAAACCCATTAAGAGGATCATCTTGCAAATGATCAGCAAATACACTCTCCTCATTGTCCTCATTATTTACAGGCACACCAAACCCACGAAGAGGGTCATCTCGTGAATTGCGCCGAACTAACCAAGACATAAGAAGCCACGACAAACTTCAGACCAAACTCAACTTCCAATGAGCACACTTCAATATCATTTTATCCTCCAATCAGCCAAGAATAATCTACCAAAGTGACCCAGAGTTGGAAAACAAAATCGAACCTTGATATAGCCCTTCTCGATGAGGAGCTGCGCGACCCCGAGATGGTACGGGAACAAGAGCCCAGCAGCCGAGAAGCTAAACCCGGGACTCGTCACCACCCTCCTCCTCTGCTCCGCCTCCGCGTCCTTAATACTCTGCTCCCATATCACGTCCGGCTCCACATCGTCCTCGATCACGATGCTGATCCCCCCCTTCACGTCATACCTCCCCCCGCCCCCCACGCCGGCGCCGACGCCGACGCCGACGCCGACGCCGACGCTCGCGCCGTCCGGACCGTCCCCAGGCTCCGACCCGGCACCCGCTTTCTTCCGGCTGTTGCGCCTCTTGATCAGCCGCGAGGCGATGCCGAGGAAGAGCTCCCCGGTGGCGATGGCGAACGATTTCTTCTCCGTCTGAGACGAATCCACCTTCTGGGTCTCGTCCCGGTCCTCGTCCTGGTCCTGGGTCCGGGTCTGGCCGGCCTGCGCCTTCCGGGTCGGGTTCTGGTTCTGGGTCGAAGCGGCGGAGGAGGACGGTTTTGAGGAGAACGCGAGGGTCTGGGGACGGAGGCGGAGGCGGGCGAAGGTGGGTGTGGAGGTGAGAGAAGAAGGGAGAGGGCAGGCAAGGTGGTGGTGGGGAGGAGGAGAGAGATAGAGGGAGGAGAGAGAAAAGGGAGGAGCCATGGAAGGAGGAGGAGGAGAGAAGGTTTTTGCAGAGGTGGGTGTTGTGGTTTGGCTCCCCACCACTGTGGCTGTTCTTCCTCCTTGGGGAAGAAAATATTTTCTTCAAGTGTTCTTGATTTTTTTTTTCTCTTTTTCTTGTCTTTTTTTTCCTTTTTTAGGTTGAATGATAAGTAATGTAACTAGTTTTTCTTGGTCCTAAAAATATATTGATCTTTTCAATTTTGTAATTTTTAATAGGTCGTGTTAATGGGTATCTGATAAAAATAAATAATTCGATTTTGAAGTATCAAATAGGTAATGAATACTCGAAGCATTAGCCACATACTTTTTTTTGCACGATTGCTGCCGGCCAAATCCTCGTTTTTAACTCTAAAAAGGGCATGTCAATCATTACGCATGCAATCGGATAAATGATAATTTTCCTTCTTGATTAATATATTAAATATTGGATAAGAAAGAAAATACCTACTTAAAAATCACATGACTAAATAAGAAATTACTCAACGAATTGTCTAACATTTATAGAATTCCTTTAATTTACCTCGTGAGTGGTTTTCGATACACTCATTCATAAAATACATTCAAGAGAATACACCATCTCGAGTGGATCAATGTCCCTTGTCATTTATAGAATTTCCTTAATTTTCGTCGAGAGCGGTTTTAGAAGTACTGAATCCATTCGAAAGATTCCACGATTTTAGCTTGATTAGAATCCATTGTGGTCCACAGAATTTCCTTAATTTACGACATTTTCGAAACGCTCATCTAATCTAATCCATGATTTCACCTTGGTTAGTACCCCTTGTGATCCTACAATAAAAAAAAAAAGTTAAGTTTTTGCAAATGATGAGCGTCTCGTTTGTTTCGGTTGGTGTTTTCTTGAACGTTCGCGCGTGACTCACGTTCGTGCTTGGCCGGCAGGAGAGAGAGAGAGAAAAAAGAGACGAGGGGGGCCGCGGCGGATTCCGCCAACCGAAATAACGGACATAACCGTCAAATTCCAGAATTCCGAGTTTTTTTTATTCGGATCGGACTTTTATATTTGAAAACTCCCTTTATGCCTTTTTTTTGGGTCTGTATCTATCAATATATCAATTCCACGACCGATCCTTTCGACATCAATCACACCTCCTCCATGACGTCATCGAAAACGAGGAACGGATACATCAATGTTTTAAGTGCGTGTCTCGGGTTGGACACCGGTATCAAGATTCAATGCACGTAGCGTGGACTCGCGTACCCACTAATTAGTAATTAAAGCATGGGCCCGATGAAGACGTCGACCCATCAAACCCCTTTTCGAAATAATATGAAAAAACATGTTTTTCTAACGTAAGACACGTCGTCTCCTTTTCAAAGGAGTAAAAAATTTGCCCTGACCTTTCTAATTGGAGAAAAGAAACGTTGGACATAGAGCTCTTCTTATGATTTGCAATTTGGGGGATTGAGCAAGGCTAGTGATACAAGTCTCTAATGCTCAGCAACTCCGGTTTGTCGCAGATAAGTAATCTGCAGAGAACGATAGACTCATCGAAATGGACAATTTTTCCCCAGTACTGATGAGTCGAACGAATCATCAAGATACATTGAAAAAATTCAGTTTAACATTGTGGAAAACGATTCGAAATCCTATATACGCAGAGTAAATTGAATGTGAAGACCATTTCACATTATGCAGGTCTTACAATCCATTTACTAGTCAAGCAGCCTGATCCAATTTAGAAGAACTTCTGTACCTTACTATCTCAATGCCCAAGTAATCAAGAGGACCAGGAACTGCAACATGAGGCTTCCCAACTTTCACTCGAACAGCCATTATCTGGGGGAATTTCTCCAAGGTAGTCGACGTGATGTGTTCTGCCACTGCTTCTAGAAGATTCTTGGGCGGTCCTTCCACGACCCCCTTAACTATGCTGTCGATTAGACAGAAGTTAAACTGGGAATAGTTGAGACAATCAATGAACTCAAGATAAGTATAATACAGCTATATTCCTCAAGATAAACCAAAACCATGGCCCACGTTAATAAGTTCAATGGAACAATAACATGTAAGTAGATTTGATGGGTGGGACAACAAAACATTGGTTTAGAAAAGGGAAAGTATTTGAAGGCGAGAACATGGCAAGCAAATCAACTTTCACACGGATGACATTTGTCAAGGCATTTCGACTAATGCTACTAAATATGCATGAAGTGACTCACCGATAGATGTCGGTGTAACTGACAGTATCAGACAACACGTCTGACTTTCCAGCTGCCTGCAGATCCATCCAAGCATCAACATCGACCAAAAATTTCTGACCCAGTTTCCTTTCTTCCGCCTTCACCCCATGGAAACCATGGAACAACAAGCCTCTCAATATGAGCTTGTCACCCCTCAACACCTCATCCATTGACATTCCTAACAGAAACGACATCAATAGGCTTACCAGAACATGCTAATAAATCATTAAAGAGTAAGGTCATTTCTACTTGAGCAATAGACAACAAATGAAAATTAAAAAATGGTAATTTGCTTGAACTTCCAAATACTCATCATCAAGATATTGACTAGTTATCAGCAATTGCTACGATCTTCGGCTTCAAAGCTTGCCCTGGAGATATGCTGAGGAGTATAATCATGCAAATGCACCAGGGAGAAAAAGAAACTATGTAACATCTCCAATTTCCAAAATCACTGATAAAGGTTCCATATGAGTAAATGTAGCCTCATTTCCCTACACAGACACAAACTCCAGCCCATTTATTTAGCTTTTGCCAATTCAGCTGCCATGAAGTTCCAACAAAATCACGAGTTGTTTTTGGCACCACGAGGTCCATGAATCCACTTAACTAGCTCAGTGAATCAAAGAGAATATGACGTTCAAATCTGATGGCCACCAATACCGAGGGGCGCTCTTTCTGAAAGAATATTGCTCCAAGAAATTTGCAACAAGAAAGAGGAACCCCTTGACCCACCCACGCCCGTCTCTTACATACAGGAAAGAAGCGTCGACTAACCACCCGACATTTCCACAAACACGTGGTGAGCATGAGAAGGCTCCAAACAGAAGGAAACAAAAACAACCCGCGAGGCACCGGAGCAATACGGAACAGACCACCCCACGCTTTAACGTTCGGAAACACAAAAATTAGAAAGAGAGAGGCAAGACCCATTACGTAAGACCGCTGGGAATGCAAGAAAGCGAGCAACCCGGAATCAAAGAACGGCGAATCAAAAGCAAGAAAGCAAGCAAACATACTACACGTACACCATATCTAGCAACGAGAGTTGCAAAAGGGAGGACGTAGCTACTTACTGATGTGGGAGGAGACAGATGAACCTTGCAAATCAACGATGATGTCGCCACCAACATCCACCGAATTGCCACGCTCGTGCTTGGAGGAATGAAGACTACCGTACCTGGTTTACTAGCTTGGGAAGTAGAAGATGGAGGCCGATCAGATGGGCTGGTGGGCCGGGCCTGGGATGATCCATGGGGATGGTTATGACAAGTTTGGATAATTTCCAAAAGACCCCTCCAATTGGTCGCCTTATTTGCAAAAGACCCCCTTAGAGTGAGACTTTCCCCAAAAATTCCCCCAAAGTGAATCATCGAGTTCCAATTGACCCGCTCCCTGACCTCGCCACAGTGCTAAGTAGGGATGTCAAAAACCGAACCGAAAACCGAACTGAAAAATTCGGTTTTTTCCGTTCGGTTTTCATTCGATTTGGTTCTTGTTAAAAACTAATTTTTTTTATCAGTTCGATTTTTATCGGTTAAGCGAACCAAACCGAACCGAACCGATAAGAGCTTTTTTTTTTTTAAACAAAAAATATATACAACAGAAAAAAAAAAAAAAAAAAAAAAGAAGAAGAAGAAGAAAAGATAAATGCAAAAACCGAAAACCGAAAGCGAAAACCAAAAATCGAAAAATCAAACGGAATCGAAATTTCGGTCCGATTTATATTCGGTTCGGGTCTCGTTCGGTTCGGTTCATAAGGTTTTCCTAATAGTTTGGTTCGGTTCGATTTTTGAAAAATCAAATCAAACCAAACCGTTAACACCCCTAGTGCTAAGAACCCATCGTCCAATGAGCTCATGACTATCGCGTGCCCATTTCTAGTCAATAGGCTGGGGCATTTGCAACTATCCAAAATCTTGGGATAAATCTATTATTGCACATCTTGAAGAAAAGTACTTAATGTCATAGTCGGTTTTCATGGGCTCTCTTTCTTCCAAAGGAAGAATGCTAGATCATTCTCCGAATCTGTGGCTCTTTATGTCCAAGCCAATTGACTTGGCGATGGTAATAAGTTTCAATACCGGGTTCCACTTCACCAATTTGATGTCAGGCCTTTCTCTCTCCTTCACTCACTTGTCTTCCTTGCCAAGGTTCACTTCTCTAGTTAGTGAAAAGACATCATGCTCATCAATCATGTACTTTTTGTGGGTGCATTTGATTAGTCACGGTCAGACTTCTCATTTCGCTCGTGCGCTTATCCAATGACAGTTTTGTTCTGAAAATTTGGTCTGAATAAGCATTTGAGGTGGGACAAGTTGATGATGACGTTGAATTTTAGAAGTGGGCTCTGCTTGGTTGGACATAATTCAGTGGAAAGAACATGTCTCGCCGGTGTTATGATTGGTGACCCTCTCGACTGTTCATATTGGAAACTCACTTTCTTTCAAAACATTTCGTTGTTACAAAACTGTGGAGGTTGTTTGGTGTTCATTCAAACTTTCTTAAATATTATTTTCATAATTTTATCAGATTATATTAATTAAAATACTTGATCTTGTAAAATTTAGGCTTTTTAATCAACTAATTTTAATTAGGTTGAATCACGGGGATTGAATTTTTAACAAAGAAATATCAAGGCCATCCATTCAGTCCAATTTCTAAATATTCACGATCCGACACTTTTTTTATACCAAACCACATTTTTTAAACATCGCCACACAGACTTTTCGTAGAAGTAAAAGTTGCATCAATTGGATATCACATGTTATGCTGATTCAAAATTTGGAAAAGGAATATACACAAATATCATTTTTCAAAACTTTCCCTATTAAATGATTTTCATTACCTCCTAATAGTCATCTTAGAATATAAAGAAAAAACAAAAGGTAACCCCAGTTTAATACATAAGCTTCAGTATATTTCACGATCACGATAAACAAGACGTATAACAAGCAAAGAGTTAAAGAAAACACTAAGAGAAGTTGCAAAAAAAAAAAAAAAAACATAAGCTTTTCTTGGATGAAATTATCTTGCCATACCCAATTAGACTACCTGGATTATTTGCCGTCAATGAATCTTAGAATGATAGCATTTTTCTTGCTAAAAAAAAGTTTGAAAAGGTATGGACATGAAGTATATCAACCCTCCTTAGATTAGGCCAAGTCCATGAATCATCTGGCATAATGCTCCTTAATTTCTTTTAAGATTTCGAAATGATATATACACCGATTGGCCGATCCAAATTGTTAGGGCAACGTTCCACATATCCCCAAAGAACAAGACCACCCTCATGGCCAAGGAGAAGAGGAGCAACCTATACAACAATTGGATAATCAAGTCAAGGCCACAAGCTTCGTCTCATTAGACAAGCGAACTCGCCATGGATAGATGTGCTCCCATTAGATTTAGGCCTAGAATTTAGGGATGCTTTATATTGACAATCTTCTTAGTTGAATTGAGACTTTTGTACCGACTTTTGTGTTTAAATTAATGAAAGTTATTTACTAGTGTCCTCGAGATGTCAAATTGCAGAGCAATTGCCATGGATCACTGCTTCAAAACAATATGCTCTCTTACAAAGAAAATCTAGGCAAGAATGTATTTCCATAAAGGCAAAGCTCATGGAAAATTTTTTGGCCTTTCCTTCATTATATTAACAGTGTTGTCCAAAGGATTGTATTAATTTTGTCGAGATTGTTATTCATGTTGATTCTTTTGATCAGGTAGTTTCAACGCGGCTTCAAGGCGTTCGCCTATTCAGACCCATTCTGTAGCTACAAGGATCAATAGAGAGGAACAAAACGTTCGATTTCACGTCTTGGATAATAAAATCACCGAGTTAGCCGCCCAATTTGCCCAATCCGTGAACAAGATCGAGCTAGTCTTGTGGCTGCAACCCCCAATAGAGACACACCCGTGGCTACTCCTGAGTCTATAATCCCAACGTTAGAGGGAACATCACCAAACCAACACCTGTGGTAGACAAGCTTGATCCCATCTCGGAAGCCATCTCCGCCCCAATGGAAGAAGAGAACAACAAAAGATTCACCAAGCTTAAGGAGATGCTTCGAGCCATTCAGGGATATAAAGCTAACATGATCGAGGATCTGTCTAGATACACCAAAATGGACTTTCCTGTGAAGTTTAAGGTCCCTGATTTTGCTAAATATGATGGCGATGGCGATCCAAGATTTTCAGACACAATGATGATCTCAATTCCCTAGATGCTCAAATGCTATAATTGGGATAGTTGCTCAATCAAATCATTTGAAAATATCTTTTTAACTTTGTGCAAATTATAAGAGGTTGAACTAATCATTTGACCCACATTTTTAAAAATCAAGTGACGAGCTTCTCGTAGATGCAAAAGTCAAATCGATAGGACATTGAACAGAAAAGTTATGATAGATCTAATTTATGGATGAAAATTGCATGTATAATGGTCATATTTGTTCAAAGAATCCAATTTCTCAATGTTAAAATCTTATGGCCCAATAATACATGTGCAGAGCACATGTAATTATGACGTGTAATTTTCGGTCACCATGGTGAACGGATGGGCTTGGCTGAATTTTTGGGGGAAATTCCAAAAAGATTTACTTTTTCAAATAAGGACAAAAATGGATCTTATTTCAAATAAGGACCAAAAAAACTTAAAATAAGAACCAGCCATCATTTTCTCAAATAAAAGCTGAAATAGATTTTGTTTCAAATGAGAACCTGAAGTGGTTATGTCTATTTCAAATGAGAGTATGAAGTGGCTATGTCTATTTCAAACCAGAACTTAATTTTCCGACGATCAAAGGTATTTTAATCATTTCTCATTTTCACATTTTTCTTTCCTTTTTTTTTTTTTCTGGTTCTTCTTCTTCCTCTTCACCAATGGTTGGTCGCCCACCAATAGTGCCCACAGAGGGCTGGGCGAGGGTCACCCTCACCAATGAGGGCCACCCACGCCAGCCACAAGCAAGGGATGGCCTCGCCTGAGGCAAGGCAACCCTTGCCATGGGGCCATCTGCGAGGTCGGCCCTCATCGGCCTCAAGCGAGGCCAACCCTCGCCTACGACTAACAAGGTTGGGCAACCTCGCTGTCGCTAGTAAGGGCCGACGAGGCCACCCTCGCCAAATTTGGTAAGGGTCAACCTCATTGTCATCACTCACTAGTGAGGGTGGTCGAGCCCTCGCCCAAGGCAGGCAGGTTGGCCTTGGCCACTGCTGATGAGGGCTTGTAGCCCATCGCCGACCCTTACCAGCAACCAACAAGATCGCCCAACCCTCATAGATGGACCTACAGCAAGGGCCACCTCACCCAGGCGAGGTCGTCCATCACTTGTGACCGACGTGGGTGGCCCTTGTTGGCATGGGTGACCCTCCCTCACCTAGTTGATGGCCAGCTGGCCACCGACGAAGAGGAAGAAGAAGAACCAAAAGAAAAAAAAAAATGGAAAGAAAGGGAAATGGCAAATGGTGAAAATATCCTTGATTAGTCGAAAATTTAGCCAGCCAGTGACCGACGAGGTCAGGCTCTTATTTGAAATAACAAAAATCACTCCATGCTCTTATTTGAAATAACCAATGCCACTTTACTTCTTTATTTAAAATAAAATTCATTTAGAATAATTATTTGAAAAAGTAATGATACTTTGGATTTTTTTTGAAATTTTCCCTAAATTTTATGCTCTTGTGGATTTAATCCTGAAAATTCTGTGAAGTTTAGGGACTCTACGGTAAAACCCATTCAGCATTTCTATGACTAGGCTAATTTAAAATGCAATTTATGTGGGCCCGTTATTATTTAATGCTCCTAACACGCAAATGCAAACTATCTCATACTTGTTTTTAGTAGTCAAGGACAAACTCCTCACTTTCTTATACAATATGAAATGAGGTAATTAAAATTTAGGTGTCAACCTCATAATTATGAAAAAATAACTAGAGTTGCATGAGGCCACTCTACTAATTACAACAAGAGAAGTTTAAAACGAAGTTCTTCCACATCCTATACTTTCGAGTATCCTCACAGGATCTATTTAAGAAAGTCATGTCATCGAATCAAAATGTACCAAGCCTTAAAGGATGTCCCACATGCAACTTCAAAACCACTTGCTATGTTAGTGGGACAGGAGACATCAACCTTCTATCATTTCACTTTTGTCAAAGCTGTTAGACTCTTCTAAAGACGCAGCGCATCGGATTCATGTGTATCAAAATATTTAAATATTAAATTACTTGTTCATCTAACAATTTAAATTTTAGAACGATCGACATCGGTCTCACAAAAATCTCACAAAATATCATGGTAGAAGCTACTTCTTTTTACTCAAATCTATAGGCATGCCTTTCCAAATTAACTATTTGTGGGTATTGTAAATGCTTGAAACCCTTGATGATTCCGGCCAATCAATGTTGATTCAGGATTCGGAATTTCCTTTGGCTGAGTAACTATCCTTCTATCTTTGCGAAAGGTAATCTAGATCATTGACCAAGACTTTAATTCTCATTCCATAGATAGGTTGGGAAGACCACGAATACTTTAATTCTTTAATATCTATTACAAGTAAGATTGACTCATCCGATATTATTTTACACTCATCCACGCTTAATGTAATTTGTTCGATTTTAGATAACAAATATTTGGCATTTGATAATGTGCCAAATTTAATTAAAACTTTCTTTTTCTAAAATATGAAAAAAAAAAGTGATAAATAACCGCGATCTTCCATGTGTAACGCTTTCTTCAAATTGAAGTGTCAATCTTAACCATTTTTTGAATTAAGAGAAGAAGTGTTTTAGGTGTTAAACGGAAGAGAGAAGAATGGGAAAAAAAAAATTTTAAATTAGGTTTACGTTCAATCAGCCAAATAAAAAATATATATATAGTTTGATCAGGTCGAATGAATCGGCAGAATTTTTCAAAGCAGCTTTTCAAGAGCGACCCGGAAGAGGCACGGGCAACGAATGCGGGAAGCACGTGAAGAAGAAATGGAGAGAGCGGTGAGCTTATACTTTGGTCTGTCCTGTTTAACCTCTTTATTTCTCGTGACTAAAATCATTCTTGTCATTTCTAGACGCCTAAGCTAAGAACCGAAAGATCTTCGTTCGACTTCAATCTCATTCCTGAAAGTTAGTAGAGCACTCGTGTCCTTATTAGTACATATATGTTTCGCATATATGTTTATTGGACAATTTTATAGAAGTTATTTTGTAAAATAATATTATAGATTTGTCATCTTAATTTTCCGACCATGGATTTTGAGCAGATTTTTTTAAATTTTTTTTTGTTTATTGGATATATGGAAAGATAAAAGAGCTGGTGAGTGGGCAACAATTAAAGAATACATGCTATTCTATATGTCAAACTGATGAACCGCGTTTTTACTACATGGTCAAAGCAACGATCTAGAAAAGATATTGACATATCAGGCTGCACAATGGACAAAAGCTCCTCTTTACAGTGTGAACTTCCTGAGCTTCTGAAACAACCGCCTCTCCTGACTAACTGTAAATTAGCATTATCATGATTCTCTGGCCAATTTGCTCGTCTGCATCATCAGCAATCACTATTCTCGTCTCAGAGAATCCTCTGTGTCGTTTTGGTGACATGTCAGGTAAATCTGTTGCCTCTCCATTATTAGTCAAGCATTGGCAAGCATGCCTACCAGTATGCCTACCAGTTCATCGAGTTGATTCTCCTGAGAGGGCGTCGTGGTCGGCGACTTTCCACAACTGGAATGAGATTCTTCACCAGCTGCATGAAACAGGACTCAAGTTTATCTTCAAATCAAAATCCAAACCAATGCACCTTTATGCCAGGATGAATTTCAAATTCAGGGAAACAAACAAGACAACAAAGTCACAAGATTATGAAGTATGTGCTGCACCTTCTTTTCTTAGGATAAAATTCAGAATGATGAAAACAAACGATGCAACATTTTCACACCATATTCAGTATATATTAGACAAAAGAAGAGTCCTTTATCACGTCCTATAAATGCAACACTGGACCATCAGCACAGAAGTCAACATAAAAAATAAAAAAAAAAAATTCAGAGGATGTGAGGACTTGGCATTCAGTGATGCAAGAAGAACTTGGTTTTCCTCCCTTTTAGGTGTAAAATGATAAAGTTCCCATATAATTTATCATTCTTGGGGAATGGATTAGTGTAACGCTCAACCACTGAAACACACAGACAGGATATTATGCTCAATGTTGCCTTATCTCTGTTAATCCTTTCCACACAAGGAGACAATAAAACCTCTAGCAGCATCAGCTTCATTTGAGACTGAATCAGTAGCATCCGGTTTCGTTCAAGAAGATTAAAGGGCAATTAATTATATTTATGTATGTAGTCTATATCGATATCTAGACAGAAATGGCACATCTTGTCTGTGTTATCGCAATTCTCAAACTTTTGAAATATGTCATGATAATAAGTAAACACAAGAATTTTTGAACATTTTAAACAACATTTCGCTAGAGATAGCAATGCTCAACACATGCTCCAATTGTGTAGAAACTAGAAATTCCCTTAACCAAGGGAGAAAATAAACTTAGTGTTACAGTGGCATACCAACGTAGTTTCTCATATAGAGCATGATAAGTCAGTTCTTATGTCAACAGATGGTACCACCTCTCTATGACAAGATAAATTGTTCAGAGGGTATTTAAATCAGTTACCATGAATCCAGGGGAGACAAGGACCAACAGGTCATCTTTTCTCACCAAAGCATCAATAAGAGGGCATAGACTATCGGTTTTCATGCATGAAACCTTCCAAGCACATTATCCATCACTCTATCCTTCTTTATTTGAACAATTGCCTTGACGATGATGCCATTATTTTCGCTTTAAAAGGTCCACCAAATCAAAGTTAGCTGCACTTTTTACCAGGCAAAAGTATCCAACATTTTGTAAATGAATGTCAAGCAGAAGAAGACACAGCAGTCTTAAAAAACTCCAGCTTAAAATGATGAACAGATATTGCCATGGCATTTACCTGTTTAAGCCGCTCCTTGCTCTTCTCAGCCTGCATATAGTGCACAGACTTCTTAGAACTCTCTCAATGAAGAATACTTATACTTATTTACATGTGTCTTTTTTAAGAAAGAAATTCATCTGCTTCATCATCACTAACCAATGATGAGTATGTTGTGGATGCAGACAACCTAAACTGGAGCATATATGTTAAGGCCGTCACAAGTTTCTCCAAGTGCCATAGTCATTTATTGCTACTACCTCATAAGCTAGTTCTAAATTTCCCAGATATTCGTCGTCCCTTTCAAGATTTTCTTTTTGACCCATTAAGGAAACGAAATCTGCAAGTTCCTTCCCCATTTACAACAAATTAATCATCATAGCGTCACTGTCTGTTTCTGCTGAGGCTCCTAAAATGGCTGGTGTTGACTGAAGCTCTGATGGAATAAGAAATCAATGATGGAACATAATCCTGTTAGGTGCTACCTTTTACAGTATGACTATGAAAAGAGCTGCCATCAGTTGAACGAAAAGAACCCCCCAATGAACTTTGTATGAATATTTTACTCAATTTGATCAGATGGCCAGAATCGATGGGAGCCCTAATTTATACAAAGCATACCTCTTCCCTCAAAAGGCGTGCCTTTTCCTCCTCCAATTGGGTCACCAAAGATTCTAATTCAGCTGTATATGCCTGAAAAGCAGAAAGAAAATTGTCAGGATTCCTCTTCTGAAATTAAAACAACCGCAGAGATAAGCAATCATTCACCTTAGACAAGAAATTTTTTTTTAACAGTCCCAATGTTTCTGGCAACGGAGGCCATTGCAATGTGCGTGACAGATGGAAGAAAGACAAAAAAGAGATGGCGAATGCAATGACATCAACCAGCAAGCAACTTGTTATCGTGTATATACAAAGTTCACAGCAGAAAAATAGGAATTTAAAAAAACATTGGGAGTCGGACCAATTAACATAAATGTAACTGGATTGCTCTGAGGCTGAGCGACCGTTTCACAACAAAAGTCACACTGACCAGACCAAAGAAACGAGTTTTTCACCAGCACTGGATCCGTGTGAAATTGGAAGAAGCAAGAAATGCATAAAAGAGTAGGGAAGACCAAATAAAATTACCTGCTTGCGTTCTCGGGACCTCGCCGCCGATTCTCGATTCTTGATCATCCTCCTCTGCTTCTGCTGCGTGGCCTTATCCACCGGTTCCTCCACGGCCCTTCTTTTCCCTCTTCCGACCACCACTCTCCCCTCAATTCCGCCATTGTTGTTACTAACGCCGCCGCCCACACCCACGCCCACGCCCACGCCCACCCCAACGCCCACCGGCCCCCCCACCTGAATCAAATGCCCGTTCAAGTCACCCGCAGCCTCCCCGCAGTAACCCCCTGCTCCTCCTCCGCCGCCGCCGCCGCCGCCGCCAATCCTCACGTCCTCCTCCCTCACGGCCCCGTTCTTCGTCAGGAAATCCTCCAGCGTCATCTCCTCCTCTCCCCTGCCGCTCGTCCCATCGCTCCCCGCCACGATCTCCTTCCACACCTCGTCCACCGTCTTCATCCCGCCGCCGTCCCCTCCCCCCCGCCGCCGCCCCCGCCCGGCATCCCCGCGCCGTCGCCGACGACGCCGACGCCGCCGTGGCCGAACAGCGAGTGATCGGGAGTGGCGGGGCCGTCGTCGGAGTAGATGTTCTTGAGGAGGTCGTCCATGCTGACCGCGCCGGAGCTATCCGCGGCGCTGGCGTTCGTACTGGCGGCGGCAGCGGCGTGGCTGCTGCTGTTGTGTTGGTGGTCCCGGAGATCGGAGATCAGGGCGGAGAGGGAGGATGATATAGAGGACTGGAGCGGCAGATCCTGATTCCCTCTCGACGACGTCGTCGAGGTCATCACCTTGGACGACGCCATGGCCGGGAAAGGCTGCGCGTCGCTCGGCCTCGACTCAAGCCGGCGGTCTCCCGATTCTGTTTTCCCCCCGGGCGACTCGGTAACGAAGCTCAATCCCTCGCCGGCGGCGACCTCGTCCTCCAACGGCCGCGAAGGCGGCGGCGATTCCGATTCCGACGGCGGCGCGGCCGATCGCCGCGGCGGAGAGATTTTTAGAGAGAGAGAGAGAGAGAGTCGGGGGCAGTTGGAACGAGAAGGAGAGAGGAAGTTGCGCCTTGAGGGGACTTTGGGTTTTCACTTGGGAACGATTTATAATAAGCACGAGAACGGCGCCGAAGCTCTTTGCGGCATTTATCGCCTTTTTTTTTTTTTTCTTTATTTTCTTTACTCTCTATTTTATGATTTTTCTTTTTTTCCAACTAAATGTAAAAAAAAAAAAAAATATAATATATATGAAATTTTGGAAAATGTTTTTTTTTTTTTGTGGTGAGAGTCGCATAAATGCAGCGGCGGCGGCGACGTAAACCCGGGACAGTACCACAGGGACCCACCTCCCATGGCGTCGTAGGTAAGTCGCGCAATGGAGGCGAGAAGTTTCGAACCTCTACCCTTCTGATTAAGGGGTCAAGGCGCAAATCAACTCGTCCATCGTAAGATGGGTTGGAAAATACTCTTTTTGGGTCAAGAATTTTGAAAAAATTTTGAGAATTTCGAGTGATTTTAAATTAGTAAAATCCAGAGTCCGACGGCCTGGAAAAGGAAAAAATCAAATCACAAATTTAAAGTAAAAGTTGATTCAAATAAGCACTTAATAGATATGTTGAGTATTGGATATGAGCAACGACCAATTATAGCTTCAACATCCCTTTCTATTGATTTTATGATTAGAGATATACTTTGCAGATGAGTCAGCAATTCGTCGTGATCCTCCTTTAAAATTTTGAGATTTTTAAAAGATATAATATATATATATGATGAAGCACTTTAAGTCAGAGCAATGCTATCCTAATCATATGGCTCATTGAGAAATAGATAGATATTTTAATCGCGCATGGTATTTCACTAGGTGTATCGACGTATTTCAATCGTCAATACACATCCCGTAATACTCATCGATGGTTGAGAATTAGTGGTAGCATCAGCAAGAGTGTCACGTGGCACGCGGCTAGAGAGCATGTCGATTAATGAAACATTGACTTAATTCATGCATTTTGGAGCAATGGATAATGTATATTTAATTTAGCTCCTCAATAGCATGGAAATATTTGACATTGACAAGATTGAACTTATGGATTAGATTCAATGTATTAAAAAAATTATAAATTATATCAAACGAACTGAAAGAATTCAGATAACAGGTCACGCGTTCTCATCGATGCACCGACTTTCTGATATGTGCAATCGACGGTTGAGAATTCGACCGGCGGAGGGAGATCCCATCAGGACGGAAGGGCGCGATGGTAATTTCGGAGGGGGGCCCACAATTTAAGAAGAGTCTTGGGTGGGGGCGCTTTCGGCTAGTTCGTTCGTACTTTGGTCAAAGTCTGGTTTTACACGAAGTCGGCAGGATTGTGGATGAAGACACGACCCGGTCCGGTGGTGCTGCTGCTGCCCGTTTCTTTACGATGAAAAAAACGGTAAAGGCGAAAGCGCGTTTCGCATTTCTTTATTCATTTTATTTCTCTTTTTCTTTTTTCTTTTTTGTCCCGGATTTAGGATAATAAAGAAAGCGAATGAAAGAGATTGTCCATTTCGAAAGAGTCAAGAAGAAAATATGCTATGATATGTTAAAGAGAAGAAGGAGAAGAAGGAGGAGTTTTTATGGGTTTTTGTTTGTATTTGTAGCTTGGCAAAAGAAGGAAAAAGATTTTACACGTTTGGCATCTTCTTGTTTTGAATTTTGTGAACTCTAGTTTCTTTTGTTCATAATTTTGTGCGTGGTGATTGTAGTGACAGGAGCTCTGACTTTCGTAAAAATAATATTGATTAGTGTAACATGGGTAAAAAAGATTATATCTTCATGTAATGATCAAAAGCACCACCCGCATGACCTTTCTATGGGTCATATATGCTCTTTCATGTACACGTGGTCTCCCTCCTCTACCAATTAACTTAAAACTTTCAAATTGAACATTTTAATAGGGTATCAAATCCCTTGAACGTTCTGTCCTACGTGCCGTTCTTAATTCGTTCTTTTAGCTCATTCTAACATGATATTAGAGCTCCCGAACATCAAATCCCATGCGTTGTTCCAAATCCGACTTGTGTGCGCAAGGGATTTCATGTGGGTTTCAAGTTCCTAAGCTAATATGCCTATGAGCTTTATATTTTTGTCGTGCTAGTTTAAGCTTTCGAGCTAGGCATTTTAAAAATTGGGTTTGTCCATGAAGAAACTTAAGCAGCAAGGAAAAGGCCCGCAAAGGGGAAAGTGGGGGTTCGGACAAATCAATGCGAGGATAAAATGGTCATTTCAGTATTGGAAATGTGGACAAGAAGATAAGACAAGTAGGAGAGAGAAGGGGTGCGTTGACTTTTAGTGTTGACTTTCGTGGCCTCGTTGAGATTGCCGCCGGTCTGGTGACGCAGCCCCTTTGATTCGTTTGGTTTCATGCGGAAAGCAATGGAGTGACATCGACCGCGGTCGTTGCTGTCGGTCTGTGGCCGGACGGCTGCGATTGGAACTCGCTACCAAAAAGGCAGATTCCAACTGAAGCGACGACGTTTTCGACGAGGCATGCCGGATCACGCGCCGAGATGCCGGGCTTTGTCGGGTCCGAAACGGTGAGAAGGGACCGGCGAGCACCAAATTTGATTCGATTCGGAAATCGGACTGGATCACCCTTGGATGGACCAATTGATCGTGGGTTCTTGAAAAGAATAGTTTGATTCTCTATTCGGGCGAAGATTAAGTTTGATGTGATTCTAAGTTGAAATGTCTTTCAACGGGTTTTGAAATCTCCTTTTCAAGGGGAGAAAAAAAGCGTTTGCATCTACCAAGAATTGAATCACGGTAGACAACATTAATAAACAATATAAACACTTAGTTTTGTAGTGAATTGGTGCTTTTGTTGTTGTTGTTATAATCATAAAATGATTCAATGTTGATCAATTTGGTTCCTAGTTTTGATCATTTGAAATCGGAAGTTATAAGGTTAGTTCTTGATTGTAATTCTGCAATCCATTTGCCTGGAAATCAACCACCCCCGTGAAGGGAAAAGTAGTGTAATACTTTCTAGAGTGATACCATAAGAGTGTCGTAATCTTTACTTAACATGTGAATCCAAGATTAAAGAGAGGTTATCACTCGGCAGCACTTGTGATTCAGGTAGACGAGCCTTGTCACTATGATTCAGCAAGGTGCTAAAGGTTTAAGGCACATTCATCAAAACAAGACACGCACTTGGGATATGAACACTGCTTGACACATTAGCGAAAATTTTTCCAAATATAAAACTAATTCTTGAGAATTGTCAAAATGTTTATGTTATAAATCACGCATTCATCTACTAGCTTTTAAAATAGTTAGTTACGGTCCTACAAAATTTCACATAATATCAAAGTAAGAGATGCTGAGTTCAAATTTTTTAGGCTTCTAATTGCATCCCCAGTTACATATTTTCACATTTTAGACTTAATCTAAAAAACAAATTTTAAAATAGTTAGTTATAGTCCCACAAAATCTCATTAGAATTTTATAAGCTACTCCATTAATAGTTATGCCAACCTTGTAGAGCACACAACCTGCTTACCATCTCTTTCAAGATTTTCCTTTGAAACGAGATTTTAGTGATTTTCCTTATTAAGGTATTTAATTTTTTCTTCTAAGATGCGCGCCAATTTATCAGCGTTGGTAATTGTGATTGGGCTATCTGATTAAAGTTCAAGGCCTTGGACTCTGTTAAATGGGCCAATTAATTAGTGATTAGCCCACTAATCTAAGGAGAGAGAAACGCTCTTTCCCAATAAATCCGTTTTTGCTAGACCTTCTTCCTCCGCCTATACCGTTAGTAGAAACAATATGGGCCGTGGGGCGGGCCCAGAGACATTTCATATGTCTATCGCGTCAAGAATTTGGACCGATTGATGGATCATATTACCCGCGTGATACATTTTTACCTGGGGTTGTGTGTATATGTGTGTATATATATATATATATCGGTCACATCAAGGATTTAGACCAATCAGCCGATCGATCATATTACTTACAAAACACATTTCTCGTCTTATAAGACCCTTTGATAGATATTGCATGAAATACCATCTCCCAATTAAGAGTATCGTGAGCGCCTTGGGAGTTCAATCGGCATCCACTTCATCTGTGATAAATAAAGGCATGATGAGATTCACTAACAAACAATTAGACTGAATACACGTGCAATGTACGTGCGATAAACGTGCAACATACGTGCGATATACTTCCTCGAAGAACATGATGGGGAAGATGTGTTTGAAGTAGTCAATAAAATTGGTTGGAAAAGGGCAGAGAGATGTCGAAATCGAATGCTTGAACAGATAGACCCACCTGATGTAGAATCTAAATCGAAGGTCTGCGTGTCGCTGTATCTACGCCTGTTTGGTAGATATATCTTCTTCTTTAAATGTACTTTGTGACTGGTAAAGTATCTAATACTAGTATTGCAAATTGCATTCGCCAGTATTGGAAAGCGGCAAAGTGAATATTCTAAGGATTCCTTTAGTACTTTGTGAGAGTATTATTTGCCTGTACTTGGATACGATGGTTATTATCCACTGGGTGATTTCAAGCTAGACCATTCATATTGGTCGTAAAAGCTATTCATGAACGAGTCATTTTTATCTCAGTTTTTCCCTCTACAGGTTCGGGTGTGTGCCTTTCCAGCCACTCAACTAGGGTTGCAAGGGATTGGGATCAGCCCAGATTGCAATCCAGAAAATACTAAATAGGGCGATTTCCAGAGAGGTAATCTTGGTTGCTGCACTAAGTTTTGACTATCCTCGGCGAAGATAATTGACAACAGGATTTTTCTAGCTTTCAACTGGGCGCTCGAACCTGCGGAAGATGATATCCTTGACAGGCTGTTTGAGCTCGGGTACCTTGATGCTGTGGTCTGGGCTAAGGAGAACCCAGTTGCGGAAGTAGTTGAAAATAATTTTTCGTTTGATAAAAATAGTTCTACATAGTACAGTTGATTGATAAGATGCTTGGACCGATCCTGATAGAAGATGCTAAGAATCATACATTATGCCTCACCCCTGTGAATCCAGTCGCATCATGCCCCTACATCTAGAAGCTCGTAAAGGGGATAAGAATAACACAAAAGAATATCAGACAATGTAGGTTCATTTTTCAGGGAAAGCTCAATTTTTTTTGGAGTCAGAATTTAATTGTGTACTCTGCAACTTTTTTATCCACAACAAGAATGCCCGGTAGCTATCATCCGTTCCAAAAGGCACTCAATGTCCATGGCAGCTGCTATATGGAAAATGAAAAGTCAAGAGAGCAAATCAGTATGGACATAGGATATGGATAACTATACATAATACACATGAAAATAGAAGAAAAAGATAGTTTTAAGGATCGACTATTCTCAAATAAAGATATTAAAGGTAAGATCAGGCAAGATTAAAACAAAAGGATGAGCACAACGTCCCCAAACTAAACACAGATGTCGCAAACAAAAGAAGTCAATGCTTTGAAGAACCGGCACTTCTCAAATAGGTCGTGCAGTCTTCCGCATTACACTGGAACAAACTAGGTTCCATCGCCCCCAAAAAAAAAAAAAAAAAAAAACCTTTATTCTCTTGCCTATTCCCACCATGATCATTTTTACACATTAGTTATTTCAATTTTCAAAAAAAGTGTTGGGATAACAAATTTTTAAAAATCAGACTGAATACACATGTAATGTACTTGCGATAAACATGTAACGTACGTGCACAATCGAAGAAAATGATAGGGAAGATGTGTTTGGATGGAGACCTATTAGGGACAAGGGTGTACTAATTACATGGTGAGAATTATTTAGGTCCATTCCAATATCCGTCAGTTGGGTCCATTCCAATATCTATCAGTTGGGAGTGGAAATGTCATGACTAGTTTTGGCAACCTGTAAATTTAGTAGTGTCGATGCTTGCCTGTTTACTTAACCTTCATCAATGATCACGCTCAGTTTTGGAATTAACATCTTTATCCTTAAGGAGACATATATTTTCGTTGTTTGGTAGTGCGAAAAGGCTCTTGAACTTTTCTTTGCATACTCTTTTCACTTTTTAGCATGGAACTTGTTGAATGGCTTCAGCATTTCTTTAATTTTTCTCATCCTTTTTCAAGCACTTTCCCTGTTGATGTGTTTATCCAGGCTCGTTTTACCCACTTCTATATAGTATTCTATTTTGTGTATTTCCACCTTGGCCCATTTTTCCTGTTGGTAACTGGTAAATGTGGTTCACATGAACTCTCATGCATGATGCATGCCTATTTGGTAGATATATCTTCTTGTTTTAATGTACTTTGTGACTGGTAAAGTATCATTACCTCCTGTGCATGATTTTGAGTCTATAGCCATGTTTGCCATAATACGACTTGTATTTGTAATGCCAAATTTTTGTAATTGTAGATCCACAATGCATGATTTTGAGTCTATAGCCATGTTTACAATTGAAGCCATGATGTAGAAAACCCTAAATCGTCGAGCCCATCATCTCGATCTCATTAATCACATGCAAATTGCAGCTCCCCTTCCAAAATTTGGCTACATTCCTAAAATTCAAACTCGTGCCCTCGAAAAAAAATAGGCAATTGGCAAAATTCGAAGAGCTAAAAACACTATATTTGGAGATGACTACCGGATAAAACTTACATGAAGTCCCGACTATCAGAACGCTCGACACTAAACCATTAAAAAATAAAAATAATAAAATAAAAATCCATTTCCCGCCAAATAAATATAAAAATAAAAAAAAAAGAAGCTCCGAATCCACTAAAAACCGAACAAACCGACCCAACGGCCAGCGTAACAGAACCCGATTCAAGTCGGGTCGAACCGTCTCAAAAATCAAATCACCTGCCTCCGTCTTCGACTAAGCTCTCCAAGAAACGCTTTCAAGAAACATGGCGCCGCCCCCGCCGCCAACCTCCGCCGCGGAGCCGCCGCCCGCGCCCTCCTCCTCGGGACGCTCGCCCTCGCGCTCCTCGGCCTCCCCGACGGCGCCGCTTGCGTCCCCGTCGAGGACCTCGACGCCGCGCTCGCCGCCCTCCGCGCCCGCGGCTACGGCCTCGCCGCCAACGCCGTCGCCGCCTCCGACCTCCGCCTCGACCTCCTCGCCGCCGCCTCCGCCACCCTCTTCGCCCCCGTCGACTCCGCCCTCTTCGCCCTCGGCATGGCCCTCCCCGCCCCGGCCTACCTCTCCGCCCTCCGCTCCCACGCCGTCCCCCGCCGCCTCTCCGCCGCCGACCTCCGCCGCGTCCTCTCCTCCTCTTCCTCCTCCGGCGCCGCCGTGGTCGTCCCCACCCTCCTCCCCTCGCGGTCCCTCCGCGTGACCGCGGGCCGACATCCCGACGAGATCGCCGTGGACGGCGTCGAGGTGGCGGCGCTCGGGGTTTTCTACGGCCGCGACGTGGCTGTACACGGGCTCCGCGGGGCTCTGAGTTTAGGATCTCAGTCGACCGACGGCGGTGCTCTTCCTCCGGTGCTCCGCCGTCACTCCGGTTCGATCTTTCTCCGGGTCCCCAAGGTTGCTCCGCCGTCCAGCCGTGTGAATGATCATTCCGCTCAGCGCTCTGCTAACCTCACTGATTCCGTCGCCTCCGGAACGACAAGAGAGCTATCCGCCGTCGCCGGAGATTCGACCCTTGTCGGCCCCTTTGCCCGCCCCGGCGGAGATTAGTTCTGTTGCTCGAGTGGGTGAGGACGGCAACGACGGCGACTGGAGAGGAAGATTCGGCCTTCCAGCTGATCCGGCACCGACCATGATGCCGCCGTTTGACGACAGCATCGGCGAAGGAGAGGGTTCGCTCGAGATATCCGAGCCTTTCGACGATGAGGAAACCATGTCCGCTGACGAATTCTTCGACGACGATGATGAGTTTTGGGACGACGATCCCCTTCCGGCTTGATGGCCCGCCGGAAAATGAGGGATGCATCCCGCCAACGGCGACCGGTTACCTCTGGATTTTGTCAATTTTTTGGCCGAGTTTTTACTTAGGATTGATCTTTTCTTGTTCTCATTTTTTTGGTCCCTTTCCACAATTTCCCTTTTCTTTCCTGGGGACGGAGGACTGATTGTGCATAGAAATTTCTGATCACAGAAGAATGCAAATTTCATTAGAAAGGTCACGATTCGCAGCTTTCGGATCTCTTCCATCGACCCTCGATTCATTTTGAATCCGATATTGCACAAGACACGAGCTAAAATTCACGAGCCGTGTATTCATACTTCCGAATCCAAAATTCTATGTTGGATTTCACATATATCAGGAGAAAGACAAGGGTGTTCCTCAGATCTTCTCTTCTATTGATATCGAACGTTTGATCAATTCACTTTGGCCAATCTAATTTGTCAAAAGAAAAAAAAAGGTTGTAGCACTGAACTGTGAGCGTTCGCGGAGACATTTTAGTTTTGAATTGAAAACATCAGCACAATTAGCAAACCCACTTCCCGGCCGACGAGGGAACATCAGATATCCGAGCCAAATGCGAGATACAAAGCCACTCCTATGCCGGATCCATCGACCAGTAGATTGTACAACTAAACAAGCGCATGTCGCAACCACCGAAAAGCATATGGCGAAGGGATATAAAACCCACTGATCAGACCCCTGCACAAGGATCGGGGAAAGAAGCGGCAAAGGTCCCTGAAAGATGCCGGCACCACTGGTACAGCTCAATAAAAGATGGAAGAGAGCCAGGCAATTGAAGGCTAGGTACCATGAGAATGCAGGAATGGCAACATCAGACGCTTGCCAATGATTCACAACAGGTTCATATACCGCCAGCACTTAGAAAAACTAGCACTTTTCTTGCCAACTACTAAGACAACCCCGGAAAATGTGACGGGTTGCACCATCAGACAGAGTTTGTTCTTCATGTAAAACTTCATCGTTGAGACAGAATGCTTAACAAAAAATATAACCCCGATATCAAAAGTACAATGTCTGTTCACATCAAGATGCAACTGACAGCATTTCTAAAAGACTTATGTATCACTCTGATCTCACACCAAAGAAAAGTACCAGCTCGATCTAAATCTCACATGGGATAAACAAGGCATGATTCATATCCAGGGGAAACTTGAACGAAAATAAAGCAGCAATATAAGCACTACAAAAAGAGTACCTAACTAATCAACAAAAGGCAAAGGGAATGGCGGGGTGAAAGGGAATTACTCGGAGTGAAACGGCACGGTAAGATACTGGCTTCATTAGCTTAGTGATTAGTATTATCGGGTTGTGGACTGGCGTTACCTGCTTCAGCCTTGGATGTTTCATCACCTCTGCGGGGTTCTCATCAACATCCAGCACATCATCCATCAGGTCATCCTCTCCAACGTTAATGTCTTCAACATCCTCATCCTCATTACTACCTGCACCGGGGATTTTCCTGGTCTTGGGTCCATGCTCCAGCCTGTGGGTTTCCAACTCTTTATCCATAGTTTCCTGTAAATTCAGATCATCATTTGCTTTTCTCACTTTCCTTGCATTTTGCCACCTCTCCAACTGCTTCTCAACATTTGCAATATACTGATCGCCGATCTGTTTCTGATATTCAGATAGCTCCTGTCGCCTAGCATTCTTCCACTCCAGGAAATCCTGTTTCACAGATAAAGCACAGATTGATAATGCACACCAAAAGGGCCAATTGAAGAAAAAGGGCATGCTGACTTAATTTGCTGACATGTAATGGAGAGGTAAACATTAGGTGTTTCTCCAATTTTTTAAACACTGACAAAATGATGAAACCATTTTCAGTGGCTATGTATCCATGTCTATGTTCAGATCAAAATACCTAAATATCTCTAAAGATGCACATGCACCTCGACTTGAGAATAACAGCAGAAAGAAACCAACCTGCTCCTTTTGCTGCTCGATCAAGGTTGCATCTTTCTCAAATGGTTTTGCAGGTAGATAGTATATGGACGGCTTTGTTTTAGTCCTGCAAGATAAGCATAGCACCACCCCTTAAGCACGTAAAAAGCAATAAGCAAATGATAGTTATTCTACCTATGGCAATGAAAGCAGAATTTCAGCATCCAGTTGCTTTATCACGGCCATCATATGAACAGAAACTTATCTTCGTCTCAATAAAATTGTGAATAGGGACACTTTTGGACCAAAAGGAAAAATAACCTGCAGCAGGGGAAATATTAGAAACCATGAATACAACACTTAGTAAGAGACATTGAAGGATGATTGAAGTACCTGCAAACAAGATGACTTGGACGAAATCACTGATTTGAAAGAACATTAGAATGGTATACGAGGAAAGTGAGAAACCAACCTTATAAAATTGCTAAGTTTTCTATGGTGCTCAGTCCAGTGCAAATACAGCAACTCCAACTTCTTTTCTTCTGCCTTGGCAGCAATTCGTGCCCTAAGAGTCTGATGCGAATAGCGGTAATAGACAAAAGAGAGTATATGTCAGCTGCTTCATTAACTAACAAGACAAGAAACAAGTACTTTGCTTCTCTCTTTCTGAATTGATATAACTGAAAGAAAAGACAAACCAAATCTTGCTTTCTCTTTTCTGCAATTTGCTCACGCTCTTGCTGCCTCAGCTTTTCACTTTCTTCACGCGCTCTTTGCTCAGCCTACAAGAAATGTGATGTTTAGGACTAGATGATGAGAAATAGCCGACTTGCTTGCACCAAGTTGATTCTCTGATAAGTCACAAAAGATAAATCAAGCAGATTCTGTAGTTTCATGTTAGATTGGAACTGCAATGGTCCCTACAGAAGAACCATGATCTCCTCAGATGCCTAAAACATGGACAACTTACAGTAGTGAAAATGCACCTCTTAAGGCTATTATGGTCCAGGTCAAGAGCATAGCCGGTATGATACTCACCAATGACAAGTTGGCGATCATGTTCTTTATTTATTACTATGATTATTATTTTTTTTTTTTTTTGGGTAACCAAACTAGTATGGGGATTCTTTGAGGCGAAGATCATGTAATTGACATACTCGTCTAGCCATAGAAGAAAATAAAATAACAGCCATTTACTTCATAGTAGCACACTGTACAATCAATCATATTCTTGTAATTGACTGTTCTCACCTGTGTTTCAAAAAGAATATCAGCTACTATAATCAGCATGAAATCATCATAGGTAGTTTCTACAATGCACATGCTTTGGCTAGTTCAAAGACCAGATCAGCAAGAGTAACAAGTACATACTCTTTGTAAAGAATTTGACCTCCGCATAAATGCATCGGATCCTGACAGTTGCATGTCCTCCTTTCTGAATCTCTGGAAGAATTCAACACAGCATAGAAAATGAAGGGATTAATCACTATCAGAATTCCTCATGGCACTAAAAGATTGAAAAAAAAAAAATCACATTAATGAATGAAGATGCAAATTGGCATTATCAAGCGGTCCAAATGAAAAAATTGGATTTCTTTCAGAATGTATGACAAATATAATTTCTTTAAATATCATGTCTTTTCGATTCATGCCACAATACGATGTCCATAAAATGTAACTATACCAAGCAAAGAAAAGAACATGCAAAAGACACAATGCCCAGGGTTAATGCCACGAGGATTTTCTAAGAGAGCAGAAAAGCACAGACAGTTTTCAGAATTTAAAGCAATATAGACCAGAGGGTAACCAAACTTAGGCTAATGCCCTCAGCAGAAAATGAGTGACACAGAATACCTGTCAAAGATGCCAGGCAATGCTTCTCTGCTTCACAACTTGTCAGGGCACACTTAACAAATCCATACAAGTGTACTAGTTAAGAATCCTCTTAAGGACACTTCAGCAGAAAATACTAGCTCAGGATAAAACTTAACATGGTTCGAAATATCTAGATAGATGACAAGATATTTAATAAAGAAGATTTCCAAAATCATCTTGTCCAGTTGATTCAAAGGCACTAATCAGAAGGGAATTAGATGGATTTTCCTTTTTCTTGTAGTATGTAAGGCATAGGCCAATGAGTATGACTCATGCTTAAGAGGACAGACGCCTTAGTATACTAAACATAAAGTAACAGTCCACCTACTAAAACACATAAAAGTCTCTAGGGGAACGTCGATTTTGGCAATCTAAAATGGGACCAAAAATACATGTGTACATTCCAAATTGCATGTTGGTAAAGGAACCATGAATCCCCATGATGAATGCTCTCTGATGAATCTTCAGTAGCATGTGCTTCTGATTAAGGTACTAGAATAAAATGCCAATTCATTGTTTTTAAGTGACTGAATTCAATAAATCTCAATGACTTGATTGCTCATCTCACATAACACTAAGTAACTAAGCAACATCTTTCGAATAAGACCTTTCTTTACTGCATCTGCTACACAAGGATCCTACAAGTTGTTTTCACAGTACATTATCAAGTAGAAGTTTTCCCATCATTAATGAGTTTCGCAACCAAGAACCTTGACCCAACAAGATAGGTATGAGTTACATTCAGATTACTTCTAAACAAAAGTTCTTTCCACTACATGCAACGGACATGACAGATCACCAACCTGCACTAGCGATGATACAGTTAAGACAAATATTAGCACAAACATAGTAATTTTCTGCAATCTCCATCATTCGGTAACAATAAAATACTTGAGGACATGAAACAAATTTGTCATACCTCCAAAGTTCCTAGAAGCTGACCCAGCATTCTTTTATTCCGATTGACCAAGCTAGGGTCCTCATTCTTTGGTAAAACCCTTGGAAGAGGTTCCGTTTCTGGAGCCTCAAATTCCTATATTATAAGGTTAACAGAATATTAGTTAGTGCACAGCAGCAGCCTACAAGAAGTGATGCAATAATCATGCACATGTCTTACCATCTTTCCTGTTCGCTGAGTGAAATCTCTCCTTGACCTACTGCCCTGCTGCCAATCAGATGGCTTCTTATCAACTTGATTTGCACTGGCATCTCCCTCCACCAACGGATCCCTCATCTTCACATCCTTTGCTGCTCCAGCATCCTCTATTATCTCTCCGTCTTCCACCTTCAATTCCAAGCAAGTGCATACATGTGCTTATCAGGAAATGGGTAACACACAAATTAATACTCATTCAAAGCAAGCAAGTTGACTGCACACGACATCTCTCTCACCTAACAAGCAATTACATCCACTTAAAGCAGAAAAAACTGTTGAATACCCTCTTCATTTTTCTTGACAATCAGATGACCGAACCCTAAAAGAATAAGAAAAACACGAACCTTGACAACTGCGGACGAAAGGCGGCGCTTGACAGGAGGCTGATCTTCGTTCTCGGTCCTCTCGGCCTGAAGGCCAAACCCCAGAACCAAAAATCTCAGCAATCCAAGCAACAAATCCAAAACCACCAGCTCAAAAACACGAACTGAACCTCAAAAGGGCAGATGAAAGACATTCTATTCGTCTTACCGGGCGAACGAAACCGCGCTGCCGAGCTCCATTGGCGGCCACGTTACGAGGGCCGGCGCCAGGAAACCCCCCTCTGCGAAGGCCCCTCGGGTCTCGAAGCCTCTCCGTTATCTGCTCCAACAACCCCCCACAAACACAGAAGACGCAAACGACCAGTTAACGATACGAACTCGACCAACCCACAAAGTTTTCGAAGAGGCAGATAAAGGGTACCTCGCGTTGCTGGCGATGAAGCTCGTCGATCTCCTTGCGGAGCTCCTCCTCGCTCTTCTCCACCGCCGCGCTCCCCATTTCCGGGCTCCTTCTCACGGATCGAAAATGGGTCCCGCCGTCGGCAAGAAGATACCCAGATGGAAGATGAGGTCGGAGGAGGAGGAGGAAATTGCCGCCGACGATGGCGGTGGAGAGCAGACGAAGAGAGGAGGCCGGCGAGCGGAGGTGAGGAGAAACCCTTCCTTAGGTTTATGGCTTTTGCGTAACGAAGGAAGATTACACGATTAAAGTGAAAAGACAGAGTGGGGGTCGAGTCGATGCTGCTCGATGCTTTTGAGTTCGATTTGATTGGAATTATTCAAGACTCCAAAATCAATTAAAAGCTTTGATCCTTCTAGCTCGATCTTGGGCCCGATTATAATAAGATTTCAATGAAGTCAGGATCTGGATCGACTTGACTCGAATAGGTTACTCGATGACTCATGCTTCAAAGCCCGAATTCCAAAATTATGCTGTAATTGTAAATTAATAATTTTATGAATTTGTTTAAATCTGTAAGTGTATATGACTTTTGTATATAAATTGTAATTCCATGATAAGGCTTCGGAGCTATTTGAGTATAGCATTTTCAAATTTGAGCTTGATCTTGATTTAGCATTGTGCTTCTTGGACTCGACTTGATTTTCACATTATTTGGCATCAAAGCCTAAAGGGAAAAGATAGTGATACGTGATTTCACAAATTATTTCAATTGTTTTAATTCATCGGTCATCTAGACTTGTCATGGAATGGTCTCCATAATAAATCCTGAAGAGTCAGCTAGCCTTGGAGTGAAACATGATCAAAATTGATTAAAACAATTAGCGTCTCGTATATAACTGGTTCAACTGAAGATTTTAATAAATCATGTAATGATTAAGAAATCCCAAGTGACAAATAATTTTAATTGCACAAGATTTTGATGAACCACTTTACAATAAAAAAGAAAGTGCTGTAAAAGGATTTTGCTCATGCTTTGTAAAATTTTATGGAACTAATCAAAACAAAGTACTCCAAAAGTACCAAGTATTCGTACCAGATAAAAAGGATTTATTAGATGGAGCCCAACTATATAAGTGGGCCATTTTCCCCTAACTGACACCAACTCATTTATCCAAAAAAGAATGGGCCTTTTTAATTTAACAGGGTTCACATGCTTTTTGGGCCATTTCTAGAAATGTGGGCTAATACTTAATCACATAATATTTCAATTTTCTGAAAAACAGGGACAATGCATGGTAGCCCAAGTATAGTTAATTAATCAGACTATTGGGCTTCGCGTGTCTCGTTCGTTAATAATGTGGCTAGGCAGTTGGTGTAGGCCGGTAGTCGACGATGGATGGGCCTGGCCTGTATGGACACACTATATAAATAGGCTACAGTCTCCTCTCCATTCCTCATCCTAGAAAGCGTTTGCAGTTTGTCCATCGAAATCGGCTAAGGCCGATCGAGCTGGGGTTTTCTTATCGCTTCGTCCATACATATGATTTTGAATAATGGGCCTTTGAAATTGACAGAGCTCTTTGTGAGGAGTTAATCAGCCCACACGAACTTGTTTGTTCCAAATGAATGGGCCTTTTGAATTGACAGGGCTCTTTGGGAGGAGCTAATCAGCCCAGCCTCTTGAAATTAATGTTGGATTTGCTTTTTGGGCTGTAGGATGTTGAAAGGGACTCTATTATCCACATGGGGATTTGCTTCTGGCTAAGAAAGGAGGCAGGTCATCTAGGGTTTGGCACCTAAGAAAGGAATAAGTGGTAAATATGCATCACTTGTTATCTGGCTTTCAGAAATTTTTATAAATTTGAACTAATATTTATCACATTTACGAAAATATGGGTATCCGATCAAATTATACTTAACTTCGCATATCTCATTCGTTATTAGTAATTAGGCCAATTGTCAATGGTAATCGATGATGGATGGATCTATTGAAATAAAGTTGCCTCTCCACTCTTCATTCTAAACAACATTACAAGTTCATCCATCAAAACCTTCTCACTGAGCCAAAGAGAGGAAGATTAAGCTGCGGTCTCCATATGGCTTCATTTGTGCAATACGTTACAAAGACAACAACTCAATTCGGCACGGCTCTATTGGGGTATGTACGTCAAACTTTAGATTTTCTAAATCTATATAAAAATCTTAGATTGTTGTACTTCTCACACTTGCTCCATGATATTACTAGTGTATTTGATAAGATGAGTTCGTTCAATCGAGATTGTGACTAGATTTCACATGTTTAAATTAGAGAGGGAAAAGAGATTATATTTGTGGAAACCAATATAAGTAATTATTGAGCATTGAAATTAAGCAATTCTTGCATCTTCACACAAGAAATTTGATCCTTGCTTGAGGAATTAGACTTCTTTTTTGGTCTAAGAGGAATTAGACTTCCAGTGTCGCAGATGATGACTCTCAACACGAAAAACTTGTCCTATTTACCAAGAAGCAAAGAAGTCTCCAATAATATATGCAAGACACAAACAGCCAAAACGTCAAAAACATGCTCCATGATTTGGGTTTCAAGAAAATTTTGAAAATATTCTGCATCGATTGATTAGATAATTGACAACGATGGGGTTGGTTTAATTGTTAACCAGCAAATGTGCACACGGATTGGGCGTGTGTGCCAACAATTGATATTTGCAAGATTGGCTAAATTGCTTTATTATGAAATATTTGAACAATTAATAGGAAAAAATAAATTACTGGTAAAATTACGCGGTCGAAAGAAATTGTATATGTGGAAAGAAAAATATGTCAAGATTTGATTTTCCTTGGGAAGGCTGCTATAGGAAAGAAAAAATGCAAATTTTTAATATTGGAACATGTAAGAGGTGAATTAACATTAAGATTTACCCTTATGAACGACATTTATAAAATAAAGATTTGAGGAGGGAAGACAAAAATTCTAAAATCTCTAAAGAGTAGGAGGTCCCTTTTGTTTTTGTATAATGTATGGACAAGAGATAAACATGTATATGTGGACTGGGTGCAAACAATTCAGAGTCGTTCTAGACTGGTCCCTTTAGTAACTCCCAAACCGTTTTCAATCTCTATTTTAAGAGAGATACCACATCAATGTAATAGTTTGATATAGATGTCATCAATTTTAATGTGGTCGGGTTCTGAATTGAGAATTTAGAATTTATCCTACTTGAAACCTAAAAAATGGAACAAGTTTCCTTCGGAATTGGCCCAAAACCAAACCAGCCAATCCCAAACATGCTCGGCGCTGGTTGAATAAGGCCAGTTTGGTTCAATTTGAATATTGAATGGAACTTGGCGATTGATCACATCTAGTTTAAACTCAAAACTAAACCAGTGAATGGGCTCTCTTCCCATTAAGACTATATAGTTGGGGCCCAACTATATATAAGTGGGCTTTTTCCAAACTATTCATGTTCAATTTGTTTTTTGTGTTGGAGGATGTCGAAAGGACTCTACTATCCACGTCTGGATTTTCTTCTGGCTAAGAAAGGTGGCAGGTCATCTAGGGTTCGGCAGAACACGCATAAATTTTCACCGTTAGAAATTTCTAGAAATGTGGGCTAATATTGATCATAGGGTTCGGTAGAACACACATAACAGGAATTTTCACCGTTAGAAATTTCTAGAAATGTGGGCTAATAGTGATCATGGAATATTTCATGTTTGTGAAAATGGATTATTATAAATAATGTAACAAGACAATTGGTTTAAGTCAATTGTACGGAACCTGATAGAACACATCACATAAATTCCTGACCTCGTCTCCGCTCCTAGTTCTAAGAAAATGTTGCGGTACATCCATCAAAACCACCCAAAGAAGCAAAAAGGAAGGTCGAGCTGCAGTTTCCATATGGTTTGTTTTGTATAGACCATTTCAAAGACGGTGACTCAATTCAATGCGGCTCAATCAAGGTATGCACTCTCGATTCAATCTCTAGGTTTTCTAAATCCATGAATCTTAGATTGTTGTATATCTTACTCCAAACCCTATTTTCCCTCCTAGTTTCTCTCAGTGCTGATTCTAGAAACCCCTACGCCTCCATGACTTATTGCTTGTGTAGTTGATAAGGTGTAATTAATCTGCGGTTAACAGGTTTTCATTAATTAAAGGTTTCATTAGGCTTGCCATGATTATCTTCATAGCCAAGTACGAATCTCTCTTTAACGAGCTTTTAATTTATTTATTTTTTTACTACATAGTGGAAATGTTAATTGTGATCGTGGAGACCAATATAATTAATAATTTGCCTTAAAATTAAGGAATTCTTTACACGTTATGCTAGAAGCTATATTTGAAACTAGGGTGCATTTGATTCTATGAAAAATGGATAATCTGGAAAATAATTTTTGAAAAATGATAGCTTACATCATTTAGAAAAATTAGTTAATAGAAAATATTTTCATTGTTAATATCAATTTATGCTTAACTATTTTCATGGGTGATCAAAAAAAAAAAATAGTCCAATTTTTAAAAAATAATATAAGCAATCATTTTTCAGAAAATGTTTTCCAACTTACTAATTTTTTGCGAAACGGATGCACCATAAATTCTCATGGCTAGCAAAGAAATGAAAACAAAGAAACAAATTGCATTCTTGCTTGAGGAATTGGACTTTAAGTGCCGCAAATGATGACTCTTAACACGAAGAACTTGTCGGATTTAGCAAGAGGCAAAGAATCTCTAACAATCTTCCCAAGATACAAACATCCAAAACATGGTTCATAATTTGGTCTGTAAGGAAAGTTGAAAATTTTCAGCATCTATTAGATTATCAGCAATAATGGGATTGGACGCACACTCGTTGTACTTGCACGCGCAAAAAATTCTTCTTAGGAAGATTGTTGTAGGATAGAAAAAATTGAAAATTTTAATACTACAACATATACTAGAAAGATAAAATTTATTAACTTACACATCTGCCCATAGTTACGAAGGTCATAAAATAGATATTTGAGGACATTATATGAAAAAAGAAAAAGATTTGAAATCCCTAGAAGAAATTATGAGGTCCTTTTAACTTTGCATAACGATATAAATAAGGATAGACATGGATGTGTGAATTAGGTGCAAAACATCAATTCGATCCATTGTTACATCACTAATGTGAAATCAGCTTCATACTTGGGTTGTCCATAAAAAATTTGACTTGTGCGTTACCTACTTTATAAGACTAATCAGTACAATATTTCATGTGATCAGAGTTTACCAAACTAATATGAGTTTCCTCTAATGATAGAAAACAATTTCGAAAAGCTCTAATACCATGTAAGAAGCTTGTAGGAGCTTAGTCCATGTACAATACCCAACCTAATTACGTAAAAACAGTGACTTTTATAGGTTTTTTTAGGGGTGACTCATAGAAAGTACTTAATAATTTTCCCTCCAATATTTCACCCTCCCACCAAAATCCAATATTTATATTCCATCATTGGAATATAAAGAAAAAATTGCTAAATGAGTCTAAAATCACTAATTCTATACTTGCCCTAGTTCTACCAAAAGAAGCATTAGTAAAAAGTGAAAATAGAACAAAATAAAATCATCTTCTTTATCTAATAATAATAATAATAGCACTTGCTATAATTAAATGTTGGTAACAAGAACCATTGACATTGACCTTTGCAAACATGTAGAGAAATTTAATGAAGGGTCGCTCCGTATTTATGCGTGAACAGCATGCTTCTGTGAAAAAAAGATTCTTCTGCATCAGTAGACCTAATATCTTAAAGACCCTACTTTAGTGCTAACACGCCAATTAACACATGATGGTCGCCTTCCTCTCCAAGCACAAACTCATTCTCTACCAGTGCAGAGAGAGAGAGAGAGAGAGAGAGAGAGAGAGAGAAAGAGAGAGAGAGAGAGAGAGAGAGAGAGAGAGAGAGAGAGAGAGGCTGGCACTATTAAAACGCTTCTGAAGATCCTAAGATCATGGGAGCTTTGCCTTGAGATTGGAGTTGGAATATATAAATACACATGAAAGAAGAGATATCAGGAACTCAAGAACATGAAAGGAAAACCAGACTAAACAAATCCACTGCTGGTTGTATTAACCCTAGGATTGACCACACTAGAAAGAGCTTGAAAAGATAAGGGTGCTTAGGATCTGAAAGTATACATTTCGACTTGTCTGTGAATTTAAATTACAGCACTTATTCTTTTTTTCTTCTTTTCTTTTTCTGGGCGCAAGATTCTAGTAACTTTATGGTAAGAGTTGAATTGGCTTACCATTAGGAGAGAAAGACTCAAGAACCAGGTTGTTGCCGCCACCGTTTGATCAGCCACCACTCTCCCCATCCCTATTTGATGAAGAGGGCTCCATAGGACGATGGCTCTCGCTCATTATTGCCCCGCTCTTCTCTTTGTTATTTATGAGCGACGTCAAAGCAGCCGCCACAGCAACCCTAAACTGGGGATCACAGGCGAAGGAGCTCGCACTCGCGTTCTCGGCCGATCCTGGTGGCTTGTCTGTCCCTCTCAAATTGCCTGAGAAAGCGTCGTAGCTCGGCCTTCTGCTCATCCAAGAGGTATCCAGATGAGACAACGGGTAATTCATGGCAGAAGTCGTCCTCGTCGGCAAGTTGTGCGGCAGCTCATAGGGGTTCACGTGGGTGAGATCGAGAACGATGCCCTTAGAGGGGTCGTTGCTAGGGTTGAAGCTTCGCGCTCTGGGAAATTGAGAGGGAGCGCTGGAGTTTGCGATGTGATAGGGAAGCGATGACGGTTGCGCGTTGACGAAATTTGAAGACATAGATCCATTCGACGAGAGAGGATTCATGCTTGAATCAAGTAATACAAAAGAGGCTGCATTGGAGGCTGTTGAGGCCATGGCTGTTGCGCCCACTGGGAGGGGATGGTTGTGTGTTCCTTCATAGGTTGTTATCAAGATGGACATGTCCTCCAAGCATCTTTGCACCTAATTAAAAGTAATATCATCACATGTGAAGCCTTATTAGTTGAATTTTGACAGTGTAAACATATATTGAAACCTTGAAAAGAATTCATGCACCGTTCATACCTGTTTTCTCACTGGACATCCCGGTGCCACGGTGCACCGGTAATATGCTCGAGGACATGGATTCCCTTTCGCGATTTTCTGACCGTACTTTCGCCATTGACAACCATCGCTCAACTGCACAAATATACCCCTAATCAGTACTCCTAATTCGATTGTTTTTTTTTCCACAAGTCATGTTCTCGGTGATTACTGACTGAATTTCAATTGAAATTGGACCTACCGTAGCTGCTTCACATCTTGCTCGAACTGTGACTCGGGATTTCCTGTTGGGCATGGAGGCGACATGACTTGTTACGCCTGCAAATTGATCGTTCCTTTGGATCTTGTCGTGTATCAATGGGAAATTTGTGTGATTTTGGTCCTTGCGGATGCCATCTTCTTTATGCACTTGTACTCCTTGTGGGTTGGCGCCAATTTGCAACCCCAGTGACAACCCTAGATCGCTCTCCCTGAGGGCGTCGTTTTTTGGGGATGGCGACGGAGAGTTCTCTTTGGGGTTGGACATAGATTTTGGTTCGTGATCGGGTTTTCCTCTTGTGTAGAGCGAAAGAAAGGTTGAAGGATCCTAAATCAATAAGACCATAAATAGAAATGGAACTTTCAATAAAACTACGGCAATTAAACCTCAGTATAACTTCATGTGAGAATTCATTTACACGCATGATACACAAAGAGACCACTTTACCTTTGATTGGTTGGATTGATGAACATCGTCGAGTTTGAGCTGGAGATCATTGTATTCCTTCATTGTTTGCTCCACCACCCTCCTCAAAGCCTTGTTTTCTTCTTTCATCCGATCCATCTCCTTCTTTAAAACGCATAACTACACACAAAACAAAGACACGAACGTATATCTTCACAGGTTAATACACCAGACAAAAAGATTAGCTGAGTTCAAATAAGAGAGACCAGGATCGATCCGAAGGCAATTTACCTCTTCCGTTTTCATACTATCTTGTAATGATAAATCAGCCGACCCATGTTCTTCATCACCATCGCGGTCTTCTTCTTCTTCTCGTCGTTCTTGTTCTTCACCTGAAGCAGTTGTCACCACACCCTCAGCTTCTTCTGGACTTCCCACGCGTTCCTGATCATCGTGATGATCAGCCACTTGCACTTCGCAACGATCTTCGGTTGATCTTTCGCCTTCTTCTTCAGCGTCTAGCTTCAAAGATAGATCGATGTCCATGACCTTGAAAGCATGAGAGAGAGAGAGAGAGAGAGAGAGAGAGAGAGAGAGACGCAGGGACGCAGGCTCGTCTCTCTTGAAATATAATCTCTCTCTCTCTCTCTCTCTGAAATGTACAGCTTTTGAGGTACCGAAGTCAATTCCCTCGTCTAAAGACTTGAGTATTAGACAAAAAACCAAGGAGGCATCTGCGGGTTTGACTTTGATTTGGGTCATTAATTAAAGCTTTCAATAAAATACATACGAAAGACTGAGCCATTTAGCAACTGGCGATGGTATAATTATATACATAGACCCCTGTGTTTGAGCACCTCAAAGTTTTCAATTTGTGGGCCCATCCTCAAGGTGAAGAAAATAAATAAATCCCTATTGTATGTAGATGTTTGTGTGTCTATATATATTTGTATAGAGAATGTATAATGTATAAGATCTGTACGACGACCTACGCACACCATTGCTTGTGCGCCACACACTTGCGAAGACTAGCCGCTAGGGTTTCTATATGGTGACCATGCTATGTAGGCAAATGACATCTAATCTATAGTTTAGATTAATTGAATATGTTGTTATCAAGTCATATAAGAGAAATGCTTGAATTTATTTGCCTAGATATGACTACAACTACAAGCGACATCTAGTTATGAATAGTTAAGTGTGATATCAAGGATTAGCTCAAGCCGCAATGTCGACGCTGACTGATGCGAGACGAGAGATTTGACTTGATTCGAAAGCTAATGCAATTGTATCTAGGGTTAATCCTCTCAAGGTCGCACACAATCAATGCTAAATTTTTCCACGAATTTCATCCAACCCTATGTGGGACAAGGTGGCTACGCAAATTTGAGACTAATCGAGCTACCTCACATTTATGGAAAATAGTATATTGGAGGATTTTCTAAACACAAACTGTAATTAGTGATTTAACTAGAAATCCAATGAAATTTACTCCCCTCCAAAAAAAAAAAAATCCTTCTACAACATGCACAAACTCTGCCCTAACACTTCGAATAATTATCGCGTAAGCTAACGCATTGGTCAATATTTAAACATATTTATTAACTTCCGTAGAAATTTGTACAAGAAGAGCAAAAATACCCTTTCCTTTGTACTTCCATACATAGAACCCTTTTTTTACTATCATGTTGCGCGACAAACCATTACCAATGACTGATGAATAAAACCTTCTCATGACCTAGGGTTTCAAGTATTTGCAGCCTTTCTTGCAATGAACAAACAAATCGTTCATGATGGAGTTTGATAATTGGAATAAGGAAAAGGCCAATCCATACGAATACCGTCATGTATCGTTTGACTAATTCGAAGAGTTAATTCAAGCAATTGGACCCTATACAATACTTGTATTAGGAGTATTATGTCTTATTAAGCATATAAATTTTATAAATCAATCCTTGTACAGTTATCGATGCTCATTTTGTTTAGTAGATTTGGAAAACTGTTTGCTCACTTATAGATAGAGTTACATATTCTCTCAAATTGGAAATAACAAAAAAGAAAAAGGGTCGATTAAAAAATTCATGAAGAGAAAAATGAAAATTTCATAAATAAATTTAAAAAAAAAAAAAGAAGAAGAAGAAGAAGAAGAAGAGATTCGGTGGGGGCAACTCCAGATTTTTTCAACACATGAGAAAAGAAAACCAGGTTCTTCTTGTGGGTTCCCAAGAAAGCAATTTGAAAATGAGATTAGATGAATATACAATAGAGGGGAATTGTTGTGACGTCATATCGCGGTGGGAATATGAGCCCCGTACGAAATCCCATGAGAAAGAGAGGACCCTAGGGATCAGATCTCAGAAATTGTCAACTACAATGACCTTGGACCTCTCTCTCTCTCTCTCTCTCTATCTTTTTTTCCATTCCTTGTTTATTTCAAGCCCTTATTTTACGTCTCTTTCTATTCAATCATCGCCTACGTCAGCATGGAAAACTAAACAGGGCACAAGTCAATAGTTGCTCCTTCTCTACTCAAAGCTGAAATGTGAATAACTTATGGTTAGATGGATGATGCATTGACCGGTCTTTAACAAAGGACAAGAATCTGATGAATTTTCTAGAGAGTATTATTTACATTTTAAATTTACTTCTTTCAAAAGAGGACGCATCATGCTATTTGAATATCCGGTGATTAAGACGTGTTCTCTTTTCTTATTTTCCCCCCTCTTTTATCTTTTTCCTTGGTTTTCTTTTCCCCTTTTTTCTCTTTCTTAGTTTTCGCCCCCTCCTCCAGTCAAACCGCCACAGCTCCATGCCCCCGCTGTCACGATCACGGTTCCACCTGATGCCATCGGTAGCTTCTGACTCTAACTGATACTCCTCTCCGATTAAGGCGATCATGGAATTTGTGACCCTTGGGGACTAGCGTGATGTGAACAACCTAACTTTGGTTGATCGCAGCACCAAGAGTGAGTTCGAGCAACTTGTTTGCCTCTTCGGATGACCTAACTTTTTTCACGCCTGCCAAACAACCTACATATGAATGAATCGATAGAGGTAACAACCTAGGACTTAAAATGTTACTCATCTCTTTTTGCTTACCAATTTCTTTTGTTGGGTATCTAAAAAAAGTAAGAGGGAAAAGAAAAGGAGGGTGTCGTATTACATTACTTGGATTGCTAGGTTTTTCTTTTTTTTTTTGGTCAGAGATTGCTAGGGTTAGGGCTAAGCAAATGTTGGTACAAGTTTGACCCCACTGCCGAACCCTAACCCAACCCCGCCGGCCACCCAAGTAGCTTCATAGGCCATCTCCCGGTTATATTTGCAATTTGTTTACTCTTTTGGTTCCCTTTAGCAATTCCTCCGGGTCGTCTTCCTTTTCGGCTAGTTTGCTCCTGGTTATAGAACGAGTTCCTTTCACACGATATGAAAGATGCTTCTTCTTTTTTTGTCTTTTCTCAATGTACCTTTCATAAAACACAAGTGATTCCGTCAAAAAGAAGAAAACTCCTAAATTCGAAGAAAAGAAAACGGACGGTATATAATCTCGCTATCAATCACATTCATAAAAGTCGCATGAGACGCACACATTACATCATAATCTTTTTGTACTTTCTATATACTACAAATATGCGTAAACAGTATTTCTCATAATCATGTCCGTTAATATTTTCTAGTGGATCGATCTATAACAATGATATCCCATCAAAATGTTAACACAATGACAACATATGTATACATTAAAATCACCAAAATAAGTCATTTTCCAGGAGAGTTTCTTTCATATCATAAGGATCATATACTATGTACATGCTTTATACAAGGATAATCACACATGACATATACATATACAAAGACTATGGTCACAATCAATGTGCATACAATAATAAAATACATAAATTAAACAAATCATGTGCTTATTGATCTGGTTTCATGCAATGCACGAGGGCTTGGCCTTCTCGCAATGTAGGCTTGATTTGCGCGCGGTCACATGTCGCTCGCGACTCCGATCCCTATGCAAAGGTCAATCCTCTCTCTCTCTCTTTCTCTCTCTCTGCCTCGTGCATTGACTCCCCATGATCATTTTTGCGCAAGTCGAGGCAAAAGGTGAACGGGTCCCTTAAATTATGGTAGGAATCATGATTCTATTCTTTAACTTTTCGAAGTCCTCCTTTTAAGCTATCCTCCCTTTTAAAATGACTTGGTAAGGATGACATTTTCCCCATGGGATCTACTTCAAAGGGTCAAAAGATATAACTTGTGTGTCCAAACCGTGATTGCTTGTACATGTTAGGTGTATGGCACAAGTTCGATTTCGCATGTCATAACTGCATACCACTCTGTATATTCGAGTCTACCACCCGGGTCTAGACAGCGTCCTCCTTAATCCATGAAATTAGTAGGGTAGTCTGTGGACCCGAAATTCACCCACTCAAAGTGGGCTTCCTTGTCATGAAAAATAGACAATGAAGATAGCTCTCGAGCATTTATTTCTTTAGAAATTTTTATGTATATCAAATTTAGCCATTGTACATTTACTTATTAATCATCAAATATAATAATCTCCCCCATCAGCAAGGTGAGGGAGAAGGGAAAGATAAAAGGATAATATTGTGAGCAATTTATTACATGATATGTAGTAGATAGTGATAATACTAAGGCTCTGTTTGTTTCGCGGAAAATATGGTATTTCTGGAAAATATTTTCTAGGAAATCATTTTCCAAAAAATGTAATTATTTTCTAGTTTTCGAATGAAATTTGAAAATGAAGTGGAAAATATTTTTCGTTATTCGGTAAGAAAAATATTTTCCTCCATATACTCTTTTTCATTTATTTTATTTTTTAAAATGGATTTTTCATATTTTTTAAAAAATTTTCATATTTTTAAAAATCGATTTTTAATTATTTTAAAATTTAAAATTTTTCTTTTTTTTTTTCTTTTTTTTTCTTTATTTTCCATCTCCTTCTTTCTTGGCGGTCACCGGCCACGACAACGGCCCACAACCGCCCACCAGCCTCGAGCAAGCCTCAGCCAAGGCTCACCTCTCACCAGATTGGTGAGCGTGAGCGTCGAGCTCGAGGCTTGCTAGATTGACAAGCGCGAGCTTGAGATCAACGACCTCAAGGTTCACCTAGCGACGGCCAGCAACTAGCCAAGAAAGAAGAAGATGGTAAACAAAGAAAAGAAATAGAAAAGAAAAAGGAAATTAAAATAATTCAAATTAAAAAGAAAATTAAAATTAAAAAATAATTCGAAAAAAAAAAGAAAAGAAGAAGAAGAAAGGGGAGGAGGAAGTGAGGATTTGTAGAGATGTGAGATAAAAGAGATCAAGTGAGGAAAATGTTTTCCACTTTTTAAAAGTGGAAAACATTTTCCCATAATTTAGAAGACATTTTTCTTTTCATAGAAAACGTTTTCCCCAAAGAATTCATTTTCCATAAAATGAACGTTGAAAAAATTGGAAAATTTTCTCGAAAATTATTTTCTGTGAAACGAACGGAGCTTAACAGAAAATTACACTCTATTTTGACAACAATTCAGTGTAACTAATATTGTGCTTTTAGTATCTATAACAAGTAATACGTGCACGGATTCTCTATATAGAGAGAGAGAGAGAGAGAGAGAGAGAGAGAGAGAGAGAGAGAGGGGGGTTACATTATAATAAAGATCGCTAGGAATCCTCTAATTTAGGGAATGGTAAATTGCCTCTTTTATAAAATTGGCTTGATAGTCAAGACTAAGATATAATAGGGAACACCGATAAATCATCACCTCCAACCATAGCGAGGTCACCACCTTCGGCCACCACCAACGGCGCCGCCGCCACCGCCACTGCCTTATTGCAGCTTTCCTTTGCCTCTCGACCCTAACCTTGGGCCGGGATAGAGCTGCAAAGAGAGTTGCGATTTTAGCGATGTAGCTTATTGAAGATCGTCCATTTTATCGACCATCAAGAAGTTAAAGATGTAAATTTACACCTCGAATTTCTAGGATCTCAACCTTCACAAAAAAAAAAAAAAATTAGATCAAAAGCTTTTGAGTCTCTCACCCTACTGACGAGTCGTCTACCTAATTGTCTAATGCCCTAAAACCTGGTCAGTAGGGCGAGAGACTCAAAACATCATAAGTGGTACCTTAATTTCCTCATGATACCTTCCCGTGTTTGACAATTTCACAAGGATGGATTAGAGTCTGAACGATGATTCTCCCTACGCTCAAAAAAGTTGATTAACTATTGCAATTAGACTTGAACAACAACAGCCACCTCTATGAGCTTTTACATGCAAATATGTCAGATATTTCAACAAGAAAATTATAACTCTAGGATATATTTTGTTAATTTCGTAAAGGAGTGAATTATTGATTTCACTATTCCTTAAACTTTTTCTCTTTATTCAATGTCATCCCTAAACTCTTTTCTCGTTAAATGTCATCCCTCAACTTTTTGAAAGTGATTCAATATGGTCATTTCATTGATATCATTGACAAAATCTTCAGGGTTTGTAACTTATCATTGTTTTTTTTTTTCAATTTCATCCTCATACTTTGTTTATTTGTTCAATATAGTCATTGAACCGTTTTGTTGTTTTCTCTCGCCTAATTATGTCATGTCAAATTTAGATTTAATCCCGATACAAAATGTTTATCAATTATGTTACGTAATTAAAATAAAAAATATAACGTGTTAGTCAAATGGATTACACAACAGAAAAATTGAAGTTATGAATTCTTATACATTCAAATGCTTACTTGTATTTACATGTTGTAAGTATTTCTAACCGTATCTAAGCAGGTCGTGTTAATAAAGAAACATCTTAATGTTAAACTAAACCATTCCAAGAGCGTCATAAAAGGGATGAAAGGGTCAATCTACACCTTAGTTATTTTCTATTCATCACCATTAAACTTATAAGGATACATTGAAGCGTGTAGCGTGTATGGCTTGTCAAAGGTTGTGTGTAAAATGACCAGTCCTAAATAAGTGTCATCGATATTCTTCTTGAAGAGTATCCAATGACTTTCACCATGCTCAAGCGGACACTATCAGAGAAAAATGACCAAAATATTAGAGTTTAAGGATGAAAATGAACGGACAAATAAAGTCTAAGGACGAAATCAAACAAAAAAATGATAACAAGTTAGTACCTTTAATTGACACATCAGCAAATTTCATTAAATCTGTAACGGAAGGACCATATAGAATGAATATAAAAAAGTTCATAGGCAACACTAAAAAAAAAATTCATAGAGGACATTCAGCAATGAGTAAAAAATTGAGAAGTACTAGTGTCGCTACCCTATATAAATCGTCAGTTTAGGCATGTCTCTATCTAGACAATGTTTGCTTCACCACTAGAAGAGATAAATCAATATAAAATATAAGACCATCGATTGGCTCGGAGGTGCTTAACCTCTCATATTAGTTTGCAATTAAGAAATTCATCAATGAATTCCGCAGCCTATCTATCAAATTCATTTACAAAACTCATTTTTTTTTCTTTTCTCATACAAGATTTAGTCATCCAATTCACTAGGAGAATTATTAAACAAGTCATAAACCTATTTTAATAGTGCTAATTCAGTCAAACTTTTTTTTTTGGTCAATTCAGTCATAAACCTTTTGCATTTGTACCAGTTTAATTCATCCGGCCAATTTTGGCCGGCTAACACTAACATGATAGTGTCAGCACTAATATGGCATTTTAAAAATAATATTTTAATCATATTTTGAATTTTTAAAAACTTTTTCTTTTTATTGTCTTTTTTTTTTAAACTCCCCCCTTCCCTTAGGGCGCTAGCCAGGGCAAGGGTGTTGTTGCCCTCCTAGTCTGGGCAAGGGCTATGACCGCCTCGCTTGCCCAGATCGAGGGTCCCAGCCCTCACCAGCCCTAAGGGAATGGAGGGAGAAAAAAAATAGAAAAAGAAAAGATGAAAATAGAAAAAACTTTAAATTATTATAATATCATTTTTAAAATGCCACGTTAGTATCGACCGGCCAAAACTGGCTGCTAGACTGAATTGGCATAAATACAAAATGTTTAGGACTGAATTAGTAAAGATAAAAAAGTTTAGGACTAAATTGGCATAATTGTAATATGTTTGGGCTTTCTTTGATTATTTTCCCTATCTTTGTCAATAGCTCACCTACAAGGTCTTCCTTCTTCTAAACTATAGATATTATAGTATGAGATTACAATTCAAATTAATGGTTTGCATCTCACGTTGCAATATACAACGACTGACCTTTCTCGATCGTTATTGCACGCACGCAACTAAACTTAGTAAACCCTAGGAAACTTCCATATGATAAAATAATTATATTTTTACAATTGTTTTCTGATCCGGTTTCTAGCTGGAACCCACGTGAAATTTGTCAAAATCGAAATTGGTTTTTCTGGGTGTGTACATGAATACCAAAGGCATTTACTCATGTCTTTTCGAAGGTTTCTTGTGAGCTTGAAACTTTGACCTGTGATTTGCTGCTTCTTGATCCCAAATGCCAAAAAGTCTCAACTGACGAATCACTCTTTGTTTTGAACTCGAAAAGATGGATGGAATTTGTGGTCGAATTAATTATGAAACCAGTAGGAAAATTTTTAACGCACGTCCTATATTGTCAGTTGTTGAATACGACCGATTGATGAGAAAGGTCGACTGATAAGTGAATTTCAACCATTGGATGATGATGATGATAACTCACCGTTCATTGTCGTATCTTAGAAATTCTCCAGTGGCCAATTATATAGCGGCGTTTGATGCACTTTGCAGGTTTACAGAGATACTATTCGAAACATATGAGCAACATGCATGAGGGGGTTGCAGCCCTTGCGTGGTCTGGGCAAAGGTCACTGGCCATCACCAAGGCCCCAACGCCCCGTTGACTGGAAATCTAGGAAGATGAAGGAAAAAAGAAAAGAAAAAATTTAAAAATTCTCAACAAAATATTGTTTTGAGCTCCATTAGACATATCGGATTGCGTAGGAAGGCCGATGTTGACTGAACCATCAAGTTAGTCATTTCCAACTTGAATAAGATGAGTGGACAATATTGAAAATCACCAAAATATTTAATTTTTTTAGCCAAATTAAAAAATTTAATAATAAATTAATGGTTGTACACTAAATTTAAGACTTTTTGGGCAATTTTGCCCATCATGAATTTTGAGTTTAGGCACCAATTTACACCTTGACAATAATTACTGTCGTAGCCTTATTTATGAAGACGACCATATTATGTCCCAAAACGCTCCGGTCACATTGACAGCCAACCTAAGCAAGAACCTTCTAACGGATGATAACCAAAACAATTTTCGGGTTTTCTTCAATAATTCTCAGATGAAAAGCCAAATTTAGGTAACTATTCTGACAGAAAAGATAACACACTAAAAATAACACCGATGTTTTTTTTTTTATAAAATGACCAACAATTCAAATCAAATAAGGATAATTACCAACAAATTAAAGAACTATTTCCGAAGAGTTCTGACTGTCTAAAATATTGATTCAGAATCTTTGGTTACCAGATTTTTCTCCGAGTCAACATGCATGGCTGACACAAATCCTATTAAGATAAGGCGATATGGCCCGAGTCTTTTGGCATTTTTTTCTCACGATGACGACAACGAGAATTGATGCAATCTGTTTCCCCTTTCTTTCCCCCCACTCTTCACGCTCGTAAGAGTTGACATGTATGGTCATCACAACTTTTCGATCTTTTTTCATAAGATCTACTAATGATTAATTTAACAATTTATTGCGTGAAGAGGTTCAATCGATCTGATGTAGCTACGTAGAAATCGACGGCCAGTCTATTCTTGGAGAAGTGACCTCAAAATGGTTAGAATATCCCTAGGTTCAAAAGATCTTTTTTACCATCAAATGGGTTGATACTTGATAAAAAAAATGGTAACTTCCACAATTTCTTTGTCCCCCACGCCCCTTAAATTCCAGGAATTTGTCACTTCAACAGTCTTCAAGGGTTATACAGGTATCCAAAATACAAACGAGATGGATGTTTGTTGGCCCAACCATTCTTCTTAGCGCGCTTTGCAAAATTTTACAATCTTCATATGAATATTGGCAAAAGAGAATTGTAACACTCTTTATGACACATGATGGACAGGCGGGATTTACACTACAGAGGACTATAAATGAATTTAGGCAGAGAGTGAGCATTCCCAAACGAGCACAAGTAGATTAGCAAAGGCCAGAATTGACGTGATTTGTCGAGTATATGGGGCTGCATTCACCTAAAGTCCAACGGCAGTCGCTCTAACTCGGGTAGTTCGATGCAACAGAACAACATCTAAATGGTGCGAGTAACTCGGGAGGCTTGCCCGACCCGACCTAAACTCGTGAATAGGATGGTTTGCATAGTAAAGAGTCGAACCCGAGACATCACATGTGAACTTGATGCGCTCCATCCCTCCCCTTGCAGAATCCTAAGCATGTGTTTTGACATGGGGCAAACAAACGTTTGTCCGTCATATTGAGATATCCCTGAAGATCAAATCCGTACCAAATGCCCCCTGTCCCAAGTTACTGCTACCGATAACTTCTTCGACAAAGTAAGGTCATGTCTATGATGCACAATAAGTAAAACAAATAGTGCCAAAGAGATCGACTCGTGCAAGCTACAGAACAGAGAAAACTCTCGACCGACTCCAAAACCTTACCGCTCAGTGGAAACTGATATAAGTTGGTTAAAATATAGAGATCAACGTCAGCCAAGACAAACTTCCAAAGATAGAGATGTATAAGGGACAGAATTTCCCCCTCATCACTCTATTAAAATCTCTGATGAAAGGAACAAGATATAATATCTAGCAAGATTAACCAGCACGAATCAAACCCTTTCATTAAGTCAACTCGAAGCAACAATGCAAACTCAAATATATCCTATGAAGTGGAGAAAGCCGGCAAGGTTGTGTTAAATCTATGTTTACTCTCAGGAAAAAATTCCACAAAATCCCATAAGTTTTTGTCATATCTGACAACCCTATCTGTTTTTCTTTCTACAAGTATTTGGCAACCTACCTGATGCCATTAATATGAATATGATGTAAAACTGTGTATTATGAAAGAAAAGCATCATAATGCAAGAAAATCCAAAGAACCATGTCAGTAACGAGTTTATTCCTAAAAAAAAATTCCCGCCCCATTAGTTTCTGGAGACGATATATACATTACATCCCACAAATTAATCAAGAAAAAGGCTTACAAAGCACCATCGAAGGATAGATTAGTTACAATCACCCAACCTCTATCCTCTACATACTCCATATGGTCATGAGTGCTCTTGTTAAAGGATCTAAAAAAATTATGACAGGGGAAAAGCCCTACAACAAGGCACAGAGCTTAGGCAAGGAGGTACTTTTTCCAGCAGCTTCCCAGAACCAGAGAAACAGAAGCCTCAATCTAATTCCCATGCTTTAACGGTATAAATGAATGACTTTTCACTCATATCAATAGAAAGCTAAGAAATCGCAGCAGGAGAAAATAAAGACAGCCCAGAGAACAAGATGCCAAAAAAACTATCTCATCTTTCTATTCCTTTAATCAGATGACCAAAAACCGTGAGCTATTTGTCAATTGCCTAATCTCACAAAAAAGACCAAATCCAAAAGCAAATATATTAAAGAAAGAAGCATTTTCCTTTTCTTTCCCCTTTTCCCTATATGTCCCTCAGCTATTCCTACAGCAACCTCTGAAAAGGCAGGCAGAGAACATAACAAGCTAATTCGAAGATCACACTTCTTCAGCTTATTCCCACTCCCTCCCAAGCAAAGATAGCCACATCCCCACCTCCTTCAAAATATTAGATTGGATTTTCATCCATTGAAATAATTAAAGATTATAATCAGCTTTAAACAATTAATCACAACCTCGGACTTCACTGCTGCACTTGGCAGATCAAGATTGCACGTGAGACCCAGCAGAGCTCAATCCAAATGACTCAAAGCAGATCTTTCCATTCATGTTCGGGTGGAGAAATTTTTGCTGATCCCCAAGGGGTTGGGACGATGGCCTCAATTTCACATACTACATTAACATCAAATGTCACAAGTCAGATGTCTATTAAATGAGACAAGCATATAGTGAATTATAATACATATATTTATTGCGCTAGTTTTTTGAAAAAAGAGATGCCCACCTCTTCATAAAATGCACTTATTTCCTCCTCAGTAAGGCCTTCATCATCTCCATCTGCAGCACCCTCCTCCCACCCAAGAGAACGCAAAAATGCAAACTCTTCCTCATTTGGATAGTTTAAATGCTCCTCTCCATTTCTGATCAAACCCAAAGTACATTCACATGCATCACCATTTTCAACTATCTCTCTGGCGTGCTCAGTTGGAAAGTCTGAAACAGAGATAACTGAAGAACTTTGATGCTTAGTTTCCAAAGAGATAGAATCAGTGCCAGCCTCAGTGCTCAAAAGCTCTGATTTTTCCTGATCAGAAACTGATACAGTACTAGTAGTATCAGTTCTAGTATTGATGCTCGTAGAAGATTTCTGCTTTATGAGATTGAAGAAGTCATTACGGCTTTGAGTCTGCAAAGATGGTCTCTTCTCTAAAGTCGCCAATGATGTAGCTGGCTTACGCTCAGAACCTCCCAAGTTCTGGTTGCTGACAGAATTCTTAGAGTGAGAACCAACAGATGATGGTGCCAGATTTAGGGGGCTACGTGGAACTTTGACTCCATTTGGGGAAACCAGGTTTTCATTCACTGTTGAAGAGAGACCATTCAGATCCCCTGATGGTTTCAGAACTTGCAACTTTCCTAGATTAGAAGTCTTCCCAACATCCACTCTTGCAGGCCCACCACGCATAGGTTGATTGCCATAGGGCGTAGGGGAGAACTTAGTAGTCTGCTGTGCAGCTCTTGTTTTTGATTTCTCCATCGAACTAAGCAACTGGAAGAAATATGAGAAAACATCAAGAACACAACTAAATTAAAATTGACCATCAAACATGGCAAGACACATCTAATTTTTAATAGAACAAATCAGCTGCCACCACTATCTATTCAGATTCAGAACTCGCTTTTCCAAAATTTGTTCCATCAAACTTCTTCAGGGAAAGAAAAATAGTTCTTACACCCACCCCCAAAAAACAACAAAAGACTTCCATCAAACTTCTCCGGAGAAATAAAAATAGTTTATACCCCCAAAAAAGACCGTTTGGGCAACAAAATACAAAAATGCAAATGTCTCTATGACATGCATGCACATGGGACTGTCTCAAGGCTCCCTCTGACCTCATCAAAGGTAACTGAGAAACTGTAAGTATTAAAAGGGCATCATTAACTCTTGCAATTAAGAATTCAAAACAGGAAATTTCATTCTCTCCATCAAATTGCGAATGCACTACATCTACATTTGTAAGCTCAAGCATACACAGAAAATCAAAACAATCTCAATATAAGGATGGTCAGTTCTCCATGACTTATTACAGTGCCTCACAAAAGCTTGTTCAAGACAGTGCAAGGAAAAAAGTAGCACATTATTAGTTTTCCAGAAGGTGTAGAATGTAGAACAGAAGAAAAATGACATGCCACCCTGAAGAAGAGGGCATCCAGACCAGAAGAATGCTCCATACATTTAGCCAACCAGAACATATTAAACGAAATGAAGAATTTTCATTCACAGCATGAAAATGAAAATGCAAATAACAAACTGTGATCACTATTCTTACGATGCCCCATAGAGGGGGAAAATAACTTGCATAATTTGTTGTTAAACATACAGGCTCCCAACATTGTCAGCAATAATGCAATGGAACTCATAGAAAAACTCTATAAAAGTCACATAAAGCCACACTTTTATCTGGTGGAACTTGCAGAGTACATGCCACACTTATAATAATACTAAACAGCCAAATTATGCAACAAATTTTTACACAAACATAAAGCTCTCTTACAACCCCATTATATAATTAAAAAACTCGGTCTAGACAGGCTGACCTACTAGTCCTAATAGGCTAATCCCACGATTAAACACATTCACAATGCAATCAATCTCAGACCAAACAAGTATTTCAACCTGAGCAATTAAGAGTGGAGATTATTGGCTTAAGTCATGGTAATTTTAGGCTATGGAATGGGGTACCACCAGTTGCAAGCACAAGATAAGGTACAGATCTATTTATAAGTTGGATAATGGCTCATGAAAATATTTTTTGGACAATTTACTATGTTGAAGGGGAGCAAGTGTTTTCATAGGCATTACTTTTCAGCACTTGCAAACTTGTCTAACCAAAAGCACATGTTCTGGCATTATCAACTTACAATTTTTCTTATGATTCCATTAAGCAGTTAATAAATGTAAAATTATACCATATTCAAAGCTAAGAAATGCCTAATACTAGAAGCTCCAGCTCCATGGGGTTACTATCAAGGATCTATTTGTGTCAACCAGATCAAAAATATGGAGCTCGTAATGGGAATTTGTCCATCCAGATAATGGGACCAAACAATTCTTCCATTTTCATGACCCAAAGTTAAAACTACCAAAAAAACAGAATGAGACATCCAACTTTGTTTGGTTTATGAAGGTGAAGCGTAGCAAGTCAGCCCAAATCAACAACATAATGTAACATTTAGAGTTATTAGAAGAACAAAAGCAAGGACAGTGGTGATACACAATAATGAGATCCTACAAGAGAAGCACAATACAAAGAGGCACAGTTTAATGGATAACAGGTTGATTTCTTTCAGATATTGAGGTGAAAGCCAAGTATATTATGGGCTTTAGAGTCTTGCTTTGGACAAAGTGAAGCATCGGTGAAATTATTATGAAAAATTATATCACAATTTTACGGGCACATAAGGACGAATATCATTTTTTATGTTGTCTCAAAACTGCATTTCGAATAGTTTTAATTGGGATATGAAGCAGTCTAATCGATTCCACCTATGCATCTAATAGATTAGAGCCTCTATAACCCAGAATACAGTCATGAAATTAGAAACATTACCTGAGATTTGGGCATGGATGGCGTCACAGGGATCAGTTGCCTTGATTGTTTGATGGCCAACTCTTCAAGCCTCTGACTATCAACAGACAACTGCAAATTCTAAAGTTATCAGCCTAGAAACCCATCTATATGTTCAAATACAGCATGATAGATATAGACGAACATAATAAAAATCCAACAGGGGACTATATTTACCTGAGGAGGTGTGCGAGCACGAGAGGGACTTTGGGCAACAGCCTCTGACATTTTAAGGCCATTCATATTTTGACCTAAAATAGCCGAGCTTCCAGGTACAGTTTGCGGAGACGGCAAACCAGTTGCGTTATTGTTTCCAACCACTCCAGGCACCTCTGCCAAAACCGTCCACCCATCTGCACTAGTTTTGTCTGAATTAGCACTTGAAGGCCTCTGAAAGGTAGCAACAGATCCCACAGAAGGTACTCTTGCTACTTCAGAAGTTCTTTGCCTCTCTTCAGTTCCAAGAAAGGGAAAGTCCTGTCCCAATGCAGCTTCAGTGGTGCTGCTTGTATCTCTGCCTTTTGTAAGCAAACCACTAGTGATGCTGCGGCCCCCATTTCTCGCATTACTAATATCACCAGCCACTGGACTACGCAAGGTCTCTTCCTGTCTCCTGCCGTTCATAGACTGTGAACGCCGTAGCACATCCTTGTCCAACTTACCCAGCACCAAACTACCTAGAGGATCAGTATAGTCTCGGTTCTTCTGTAAACCAAAGAATGGCTTGTCACTGTGAGGGAATTCATATAAATCTTCCAAAGCTTCATCCCGATGAGTTTTACTACTGCTGAAAGATCGTGAGTGTGTTGATCCCTTACTACTGGAGCTCCGACGAAAATAAGAAGAAGTGGTTCGATCAGACACCTGAATTCCACTGCTTAAAGAAGACCTATTTCTCACGTTCTTATTCACAGAACGATCATCTATCAAAGGAAAAATAAAATAATCATATAAGTTATCCATTAACGTAAAAGCCAAATAATAGCTTCAGCGGAGACTATACAGTAACTTGGAGAGGCCGTACATATCCAAGCAAAACCCAGCTCACAATCTGCACTACTGCTATATCCATACAAACTCTACCTCAACTAAATGCAAAACCTAAGGGAAGTATATTAACAAAAAAGGCTACACAAAACAAGGGTTAATTGCATATACATATCAAAACGTTAAAATATAATACAGTTCCTGCACACCTTTATTTCTCATATGAATCTACAGAAACTAAATTACTTTTGCCACAAAAAGAAAACAAAAGGATTATACTCAAAAGGTTACAAAGTAATGGATAGATCATATTTATTTGTGTTGCAGAGTAGCAACATGCCAGTACAATAGCAAAACGGATAACTCCAATAATCTTATGTCTGCATCCTTAAAAACTTCTACATGCCATCTCAACTATCATGCTTCAAAGGTCGAAACTTGGTTAACTTCCCTCCTTATTATATCCCAACAAATGATTTCCGTAGGTAGATTTGCCATCCTCTCCTAAACCCACATCAATAAGAACTTTCGCATGCCATCTCATGTATCATGCTTCATAAGTCTAAACTACAATTACCTTCCCTCCCAATAAACTTTAACAACTAGATATGATATTTCTGGCAACGCCAGATGTTAGAAACAAAGACACGTGCCATTTAATGAAAAAGGTACCTGAGCGCAAAGAAGATGAAGATTGTTGCTGTCTATTGCCACCTCCAGAGAGGCTTCCACCGCTCTTCAACCATTCTGGAACTAAAGAAGGCTCACTCCTATCCATCATTATTAAATAACATGATCATTGACAATACCAAGAACCGTGATCGAAATTCCTTTCCTTCTAAAAATCTCCTCAGTGTCCTACAAAACTGTCGGAAACCTCCCCCAATCCAGCCAGAACCCCCCAAAATTCCACTTTCAGTCGGCAAAAACTCCACGGACCTTCAATGGAAGACCCTCCCGAAACAGTCAGCACCACCCGACGATCGTCCCCGCAACTTCCAACCCCTCAGGCTCGCCAAAAACTGCTCGCTGCAGACTACCCGGCTTTTCCTTCTTGCCCTCTCTCTCTCTGTACACTATACACAATTACCCCGCAGTCGAAAAGCCCTAAACTCCAAACCAGAGAAAAAAACCTATCAATGAACGAATGCCGAGAAGCAGCAAAACGATGGTGCCCAAGAAAGGTTATTTATCAACGGCCAATGTCGGTGAAGAACAGGGACAAGAAGCAAATTTATTCGACGACAAGGCTAATTCGCCCAAGAGAAGCGCTCGAATTGACACGAGAACTCCCACTGCGATTAATCCAGCGATGAACCCAATCGATTCCGCGACCGACCGAACCACCGACCCGAAACGAACCAGAGAAACAAACCCTAAGAATCGCCCCCAAAAAATTAGCGAGACCGAGAACCGCCCACGAGAAAAAAAGCTAGGGTTTGCAGTCCGCGCAGAGAGGGCAGGAGAGCGAAAGCGACAGAGGAAAGAACTTATCGAGAGCCCAAAGGAGAAGGGGATTGAGGAAGAAGCGCCCCCACACCCCAACCCGAACGAACGAATTGGGAAACGAGGCGGGGCGGACAAAGCCCGAGCCGGAGCCCGAGAAAACGCTACCGCCGCCCACCGCCGCCGCCGCACACCGCCGCCGGCCGACGACGACGACACACGAAACTGGCGCGGCGGCTATATCGCTTCCCTCCCACAGCGGCGGAGCGAGTTTCTTGCGCAAGAACAGGCCCCAATCGCCAATGGCGGAACCCCGAGAAACGCCACCAAGATTCAAACCCAGAAGAGATAGAGAGAGAAAGGGCGAGGGAGAGAGACAGGGGAGGCTTCTGTGTGGGGAGTGCTTTTGGGAAGTCTAGAGAGAGAAGGGGGGGAGAGGATTTTGATAGCTGGGCGAATAAGAGAGGGAAGAGGAATGCAGAGAGAGAGAGGGAGGGAGGAAATAAGGAATGTTGGCCTCTAAAATCTGCCCCGTGGGAAGGTGACCCCCTCTTTTCCTCTCCTCTCTCTCTCTCTTCCTGTGCTCTCTTCCTTTTTTTCTTTTGAATTTACATTAAGGAAAAAATAGAGGATTTTTTTGATTAATTTATTTACTTGATGACGATTTGGTTCCCTCTTTGGAAAGCCCCTCTCTCTCTCTATCTCTATCTCTATCTCTATCTCTTATCTCTAAACCCTAACTTGCCTTTTGGCCTTTTGGTGGGCTTTTTGGAGTGAGAGAGATAGGATTAGTCGTGTTGCTGCGTTGGTGGGAAGCTTGCGTAGCAAGTTTCCAGAGTTTGTGTCCGATTTGGGCTGTGAGTGTATCCACTTCAAATCGACATATCTTATCGGATTCTTGGAGTTTCCCGGTTCCTCACCGAAAAGTAGGTATTTTTCGACATCAACTAAGGTCATCCCACTTGTTCAATGAATATACCATTGACAGACTAACAAAACCACACTCTTTATTTTGATATACCAATGCTCACATGTCTCAATCTTTCAATTTGGTACTATTTTTCGAGTCTATCCGCAGCTTTAGCATTATACATCTAGAGATGCCGAGGTCCACACATAATCTAGATGAAGTAGTATAAGGACTTATTTTGATTCAATTTTTTGAATTTATATAATGGAAAGGAGGATTTTTTTTTTTTCTGTTGTTTGTATTTGCTAGCGATTTGGTTTCCTCTTTGGAAAGTCCCCCCCTCTCTCTCTAGACCCTAACTTGCCTTTTGCCTTTCCAAGAGCTTTTTGAGTGAGAAAAAAGATTTAAGGATAGAATAATGGTTGTTGCTACATTGTGAAAAGCTTGTGTAGCAAGTTTTTATGGTTTGTATTCGATTTGAGCGGTAAGTATTTTCCATATCTGCTTCAAATTGACATACCTTATGGGATTCTGTGGAAGAGGAAAGAATCTCACGTGATGATGGTTATTTGTGTACTGAGGATTATCGTTTGGACGGTTTGATTTACTCATGTATCACTGTAGCCAATTTTTTAATCAAATTCTTCCAAACGTGGATGCAACTAATGAAAAGTGCATGACTTATTTTTAACCCCTATAATGGACCTAATAAAATCCAAAATACAAATGGTTGTAAGTCAATGAGCCTCCGTTTGCCAGCATCAAATTTAGGTCGCAAAATTCCTCGAGCAAGAAAGGCAATCATAAGTAGTTGTAATTTGCACCTAATTTTGCATCCCTTGATTCTCAAAAATTGAAGCATGTGTCTTCGAAATTGCTCGAGAGCAGTAATTTTTTTTTGGCCTTTGGAACACCATATAAAAAGAGCTCTCCCTACATATGTATTTGAAATTGGTGTTGCATTAGTTACTAGAATCAAAACATTCCATAACAGATGTGACGCAATCGCATTGATCACTCTCTCCACATCAATTTTTTTGGAGGGCAAAAAACAAAATTGCATACATCAAGTTGATAGGGCTTCGACTGCCCAATCCTCCAATCAATGGTGGATGAAAGAGAGCCGCTTTTGTGAAATTCTTGTTACAAAAAGCATCCTTCTAAGCATCTTTACTCCTTATTTGTAATAAACACGTAGATCATGTGATACGCTAGCAAACTTACTACAATTGTGCAACGTGTTCCGCACCCATTCAAAAAATGCAAAAAATATATATTACAGCATAAAAATATATATTTATTTCGTTATTACACATTAGATTTGGGCTTTATTGTTTCGCGAAAAATTTTAAAGAAAATGTAATATTTGGTGTTTAGCTGAAACTTGAAAATAATTAGAAAATATTTTCCATCATTTAATATGAAAATCAGATCAATCTTTCCTAAGAAAAATGATTAAAATGCTTGAAATTTCTATTTTATTTTTTGTTTCTTTTTTTTTTGCTCTTTCTTTCTTAGCTAAGGATCTGCCACAGGCAAGGGATGAGCTCACCCAAGACCAACGAAAATCGAGCTTATCAAATTCCAATGAGTCAGTCCAAAAAAAAATTGAGCCAGCTTTTGGTGAGGCTTCACCTTTCAATGAGCTCAAGCCATGCTGGCCTTAGGGGAGCTTGTCCTCCACTTGTGGCCAACGATCGATCGAAGAATAAGGAAAAAGAATGAAACAGAAAAAAATAATGAAATAATTAAAAAGGAGTGCAAAAGAAATGAAGGTGCTTGGTTTGGTTCAAAAAAATAATAATGAAATGAAAGTTGAAAAATATTTTCCCAACTTTTGAAGAAAAAGAAAAAAAACAATTTTATTTAAAAATTAATTAAAAATTAGTGCATGAACAAAAGAAGGTGCTTGGTAGTTTTGTTAAATTTTACCATTAAAATAAGTTAAAGAGGATTGGGAGATTTTACGTTTCATTTGTTATAGTTTATAATTTTTGTGATGATATTAATTTTTGAAAGTTGAAAATCATTTTTCCCACTTTTGAAGAATTTCTTTTTTCATTTACGAAAAATATTTTCCTTAATTAGTTTATTTTAATCAAATCAATTGTCAAAAAAATTGGAGTTCTTTCTCTCTTTCCGCAAAATAAATACAGCCGTGAATATGCACGTTAGATATCATTTCTCACCAAAAACATAATTATCATCCACGGGCCAATGATTTAAAAAAAAACAAAACATCGTATCAATAATGGAGAAGTACACACGTGGTCAATGCATTGACGCCAAACATAGGATTTTCTGTTCAAATATCTTCAATGTAGCAACTTTCCTAGGACAGGTCCTGTCGAGGTGGAATCATGCATGACATTGAAAGACAGCATTTCAATATTATTCAATCTTCAACCATTGACTATTTTAAAGGGATTTTGTTTTTGCTAGTGGCTACGCCTATTTTCTGCTTTTTAGTTTATTTTTTGGAATAAAGAAAAAGTGAAAACGGGCTGAAAATTTTGGTGGAAATGGCAAAATTTTTTTTTTGATTTTTTGTTCGAGAGATGAGAGGTAGGAAAATTTAAAATTTTCAGTACTTTCTACTTGGATTTTGGTTGTCCATCCACTAGTTGCTAAATGTAAGAAGAATTATAATTATAGATACCGATGTTCGATGAAATGTACATATGTACGTGCCACTAGCATTCCATGGGAATGCTAATTCAATCTTTCATTTATTGATGCTAATATTATGATAAAGTATATTCATTATATAACTGACTATCATGTTGTTGTTAAACAATACTTTTAAGATTAATGACTATAAATTATATAAATAATTACTAAATTTCTAAGTTTGACCAATCCAATAGTAAACCGTTATAGATTCTATTATGTGCACTTGAATAATATTTTATAATCAATGATGAATATAATTCGGGTCAATTTAATATTTTCCAATTAAATACACATTATAGTAATTTATGGAATTCTTTATGAATATAAGTAATTGATACCAGATGGATATTTTAAATGGATATTGTACTAATCAATTGTTTCACGAACTAGTTGATGGATATCTTAATTGATGTTACATGGACATATTATAATTCTCATTATTGCTGACTATTTGATAATTATAATGACACCTATTAATCAATATTGCATAAAAATTATTATAATATTGTAAGATAATTAACATTATTTGCAGCTGGGGTTAAGATACGCTATAGCAGTATGCGCATGATTAGGTAATTATGTATGAAAAAGTTATACAAAAAAGGGTATTTTATATAATGGAAAAGGAGGATTTTTTTTTCTATTGTTTGTATTTGCTGGCGATTTGGCTCCCTCTTTGGAAAGTCCCTCTCTCTCTCTAGACCCTAACTTGCCTTTTGCCTTTCCAAGAGCTTTTTTGAGTGAGAAAAAAGATTAAGGATAGAATAATGGTTGTTGCTGCATTGTGAAAAGCTTGTGTAGTAAGTTTCTATGGTTTGTATTCAATTTGAGCCGTAAGTACTTTCCATATATGCTTCAAATTGACATACCTTAAGGGATTCTTGTGGAAGAGGAAATAATGTCACGCGATGATGATTATTTGTGTACTAAGGGTTATCGTTTGGACAATTTGATTTACTCGTGTATCACTGCAGCTGATTTTCTAATCGAATTCTTCCACGTGTTGATCAATTGACGAAAAGCGCGTGACTTATTTTTTACCCCTGTAATGGACCTAATAAAATCCAAATTACAAATGGTTATAAGTCCGCGAACCTCCGCGTGTCGGCATCGAATTTACATAGCAAAACTTCGCTAGAGCAAGAAAGGCAATTGGAGGTAGTTGTAATTGGCGCCTAATTTTGCATCCCTTGATTCTCAAAAATTGAAGCATGTGTTTTCGAAATTGCTCGAGAGCAGTAATTGATTTTTTTTCCCTCCAGAACTCTGTATAGAGAGAGTTCTTGCTGTATTTGTCTTTAAAATTGGTGTTGCATTAGTTACTAGAATCGAAACATTCCATTAACACAGACGTGACACAATCGCATCGATCACTCTCTCCACATCCTTTTTTTGTAGGGCAAAAAACAAAATTGCATACATCAAGTTGATAGGGCTTCGGCTGCCCAATCCTCAAATCAATGGTGGATAAATCTTTACTCCCCATTCGTAACTAACATGGAGATCATGTGATACGCGAGCAAACTTACTACAAGTGTGCAACATGTTCCACACCTATTCAAAAAATGCAAAAATATATATAATATAGCATTAAAAATATATATTTGTTTTGTTATTAAACATAGGATTTGGGCTTCGTTGTTTCGTGGAAAATTTCAAAGAAAATTATAATACTTTTTTGGTGTTTTGCTAAAACTTTAAGATAATTAGAAAATATTTTCCATCATTTAGTATGGAAAATCCGATCAATCTTTATTGAGGAAAATTATCAAGATGCTTGAAATTTCTATTTTTTTTTTTCTCTTTCTTTTCAACTAAGGATCAGCTATAGGCAAGGGATGAGCTCACCCAAGGTTAGCAAGAATTGAGCTTGCCAAATTCCAATGAGTCAAGTTGAGCCAGCCTTAGGCGAGGCTTCACCTCGCGCTTCAACTCGCCAGTTTCAACAAGCTCAAGCTGCGCTAGCTTTAGGGGAGCTTGTCCTCCGCTTATGTCTAGCGATCCATCGAAGAATAAGGAAAAAGAAAGAAAAAGAAAAGAAATGATGAAATAATCGAATTTATTTTATACAAGTCAAATGTCGAAAAATTTGAAGTTTTTTTCTCATTTTCCTGAAAAAAAAATAGAGCTGTAATATGGAAAAAATAGAGTCGTAATATGGACGCTACCGTATTTTTCCTCACCAAAAACATAATTATCATCGACGAGCGGATGATTTAAAAAAAACGAAACATCGTATCAATGATGGGGAAGTACACACGTGGTCAATGCATTGACGCCAAACTTAGTATTTTCCGTTCAAATATCTTAGATCCAACGTTAGCGACTTTCCTAGGACAGGTCCTGTCAAGGTGGAATCATGCATGACGTTGAAAGACAGCATTTCCATATTTTTCAATCTTCAACCATTTCGACCAAAAAAAAAAAAAAAAATCTTCAACCATTGACTATTTTAACGGGATTTGCTTGCTGGCTACGCCTATTTTCTGCTTTTAAGTATATTTTTTGGAATAAAAAAGTGGAAAACGGGCTGAAAGATTTGGCGGAAAGTGGCCATTTTTTTTTTTTTTGAGATGAGAGGTAGCAAAATTTAAAATTTTCGATACTTACTACTCAGATTTTGATCGTCCGACCACTAATTGCTAAATATAACAAGAATTATAATTACATACATCGATGTTCAATGATATGTACATATACACGTACCACTAATTCCATCTTTCATTTAGTGATGCTAAAATTATGATAAAGTAGATTCATTATGTAACCGATTATTATGGTGTTGTTAAATAATACTTTTAAAATTAAGGATTATAATTTATATAAATAATTACTAAATTGCTAAGTTTGAGCAATCCTATAGTAAACTATTGTAGATTATATTATGTGCAATTAAATAATATTTTTAATCAACGATGAATATAGTCAATTTAAAATTGTCAAGTTAAATTCACATCATAGTAATTTATGGTATTCTTTATGAGCATTAGTAATTGATATTAGATGGATATTTTAAATGGATATTATACAAATCAATCGTTTCGTGAAGCTAATAATATATTGTAATTCTCATTATTGTTGGCTATTTGATAATTATAATGACACGTATTAATCAATATTGCATAAAACACTATTATAATATTATAAAATAATTAACGTTATCTACGGCCGGAGTTAAGATTTGCTATACCAGCATGCACATAATTAGTTAATTATGTATGAAATAGGTGTGTATAAAAAAAAATAAGGGTAATTTGGGAAATCTATTAGTGAGGAGAGAAAAAATGTAAGTGGTTCTTCACGGCATGGGAGGCAAGCTCGACAGGAGAGAAATAAAGGAAGGGTAATCAAGGAAATATAGAAGTAAGAAAAATCAGTGTTTTTCTCTCATATGTTTACAATATTCATGAATACTAATTTATTAATTATAATTTTTATTAAATACTTGATAAATTATTTCAAAATTGAAAAGAAAATTATTTTGTGCTATAAAATTATAATTATAATTATATAATTTTATCACAAAATTGATAATTAATCTTATAAAATTTTCATTTTAGCCGGCACCCAAAACGAGATAAACCCCATTCCATTCAATTCCAACTAATTTTCTTTTATGATAACCAGATAAAGAAATCAGAATTCTTATTCCATTTAATTCCTACGTACCGAACACAACATCAATATTGCCATATTGGTCGACGCATCTGAAATGATGACAAAAAATGGCATTTAGTGTGGTGCAGATAAAAGTTAAAAAAAAAAAAAGTGCATTTCCATCTCTCTGACAAGATCACGTGCGTGACGCTTTTTAAGGAAAACTTGATTGATTCGTGGCTACGGCACTCATATTCGAAAACGAAACTACAAGTTCGAAAGTCCCTATTCACGTGTATCCACCCCAAAGTGGATGTGGGGAACATAACGCAATCTCCACTATAAATTTATAAAGCTTGATGGCTGCTTCCGACAATAAAGATTCTCGCCTAACATTAGGGGTGAGAAAAAACCGAACATCTGAAAACCCGACCCGACTGGCTCAACCTTTAGGCCTAGGCCTAGGCAGGGATTTTGGGCTTTATTTTTTTTTATTAAGGTTAATATCACAAAAATCTCAAACCGATATATTTTGACAAATTTATTATATGTTAATTTTCATTAAATCTTGCCGTAAAATGTTTGAAGAGAGTGATTCAATTTGAGATTTCACTCTTCATTTGTATACTAGTCTGTGATTTTCTTGTGATAATAATTCAATTTAACGAAAACCCGCATGATGGGTAAATTTGTGAAGAATGTATTAGTTTGAGAATTTTGATGAAATTTGGGATAAATTCGACATAAATATATCAATTTATGGATTTTGGGCTTCATTTTTTTCTTTTTAAGAATAATATTACAAAAAATCTCAAATTAGTACATTTATAATAAATTTACTATTTCTTAATTTTCATTAAATTTTGTCATAAAATGTTTGAGTTTGATGACGTGACAAAGCGTGTACTGATTTGTGGTTGTTTGTGGTAGTGATCCAATTTAATAAAAATCGACGGGTAAATTTATACAGATATATTAATTTAAGATTTTTGGTGAAATTTGGGATAAATTTGGTACAAATATTAATTTTGGATTTTTTGTGATATTAATTTTTTTCTAAAAAAATCTGAGTCGGTCTGGAGTCCCTCTGGCCAGCCCGGTCCGGCCCGGTCGGGCCCGGCCCGGCAGGAACTAATTTTTCGAAAAAAATAATTCCACCCGGCAAATGGGAATTATGGGAAATAAAGAATATTCTCCGTCCTGTTTTCGAGCCTCGGCCACATCGCGGGACAAAAAGAAGAAGAAGAAGAAGAAGACAAAATTCTAATAAAATAAGCGAGAAAAGATTTTGACTAGGTAGCGCGCCACAGTTTTCTGACCGGTTCAGAGACGCCGCCACGTGGCAACGCGTGTTCTTTCACCCTTTCTCTCTCTTCCTTTCTCCCTCGCGCAGCACGCTCGGATTCTTCCATGTCCACGGCTGCTCGTCGTCTTCTCTGCAACTCCCGATTCCCCGCTGCGAGGACCAGCAGAATCTCTCAGATTCTCTCTCTAGCTCTCTCTCTTTCTCTCTTTCTCTCTCTATTACTGAACCTGCACTGCGGACTGAGCAGGCGGAGTGAGAGAGAGAGGGAGGGAGGCGAGCTGAGCTGAGCGGAGCGACCGATCGGCGGTTTCCGATGGAGGCGAGGCACCGGGGGGCGCGGCCGCGGCCACAGCTCGAACGCCGGAACGCCATCAAGAACATCGACTACGACGCGTCGTCCGCCTCCACCTCGACCTCCTCCTCGGCCTCTTCTCTGGCCCTCGACGGCCTCTCGCTCTTCACGAGCTTCCGCGTGAAGGGCGAGGAAGGCGAGTTCGACATCATCTGCAGCAGCCTGGGGCTCACGCCCGAGGACTTCTCCATCCCCATGGAGGCCTGGCGGTCCAGCAAGGCTCGCGATCTCACCCCTCGCTTGCGCCTCCAGAACGCCGCCGTTTTAGCTCCCGACGGCGACGGCGACGACGAGTCGCCGCGCGGTGGCGATGGCGGCGGGTTGGCTGCTGGAGTGGATAGTATCGAGCTCGAGAGTGGGATATCTATATTGAATGGGAGTAGAAGTTACGGTTCAAGCGGTTTGGAAGATAGAGTTAGGGTTTTGAGTCGTAGGACTCGTTTTAGGAATAAATCAGCGGGCTCTGCT